>OZ010793.1:535366010-536785385 GCA_963932465.1 Maratus speciosus
GGCCTAGAAGCGCCACCTATTGGGTGATTTATACTAAAACCTAATCAGCAACAACTTATGTCACGTCTGACTGAATCTGAAGGTTGGAGAAAATCCGTGCGTTAGTTTTTGAGACAGAGCTATTGCGAAAATCGTGAAAATTCCAGCATAGCAGAGCCACTTATTGGGCTATTAACACCAAAACTTAATCAACAATTTGCGTCAATGTCTAACTAAATCTGAAGTTAGATCAAAATTCGTGCATTAAATTTGTGCTAGAGCTATTGCAGGAATCGTGAAAAATAAGCACAGCAGCGCCACCTGTCGAGGCGATTTACACCAACACGTAATCAGCACTAATTCATATCAAGGACTAACGGAATCTGAAATTTGATGAAAATCCGTGCATTAGTTCTTGAGATAGAGCTATTGCGAAAATTGTGTAAATCCTGCAAAATGCAGCATAGCTGCGTCATCTGTTGGACGATTTACACCAAAACGTTATCAGCACCAATTTATATCAAGAACTAATCGAATCTGTAGTTTGATAAAAATCCGTGCATTAGTTCTTGAGATAGAGCTATTGCAGAAATTGCGAAAAATTCAGCATAGCAGCGCCACCTGTTGGGCGATTCACACCAAAAACTAATCAGCACAAATTTATATTAGGCACTAACTGAATATAAATTTTTATTAAATTCCGTGCATTAGTTCTTGAGATAGAGCGCCCACAAAATTTCTGTCACATACAGACACACACACAAACATTTTGTAAAAACATGCTTTTCGGAATCTCTGACCCCTAAAACGTGTAAAATCCGTCGAAAATCCGAAGTCGAAAATTTTCACGAATCCAATACTTTCTTCTTGTAAAGATAGAAGAAAGTAAAAATACTAGAAAACAGAATTCTGCTTTTGCAGAATTTAGTGTCACCCCCGATAAAAAAAAAAAAAAAAAAAAAAAAAAAGATATGTATATATAAATAGTACAAAACATATTTCAATTTTAAGACTTAAAACTCACGCTTTTATTTTATGTAAAATGACGTCATATTCGCATCCGCTTAAGAATTCCACATTAACGATCCACTCTTAAACATCTACAGTAAAGCATGCATTGGGCGCCACTATCGCGAAATAATACACAAATGCAGCAAAAAGATGCCGTCATTAAAGAAACTCGCCAAATAAATTGACTTTCTCATGATTCACATGCCTTCATTTGTCTGTAATATTAAAATAGATACTTAAAATTAAATATAGTTTATAATAGCTCCATATTTTATCAGAAATCATTCGCTTATATAATAGCTCGATATTTTATCAGAAATCATTCGCTTATATTTTTTCAAAATAGCACGTATTTTAATTATTTTTTTTCGGTTGTTATGAGAAGATGGCAACAAAAATATATAATTAATATTTCAAGTGAAAATCAAATTTCAAAGTAATTGCTTAAAAGGTGCAAAGGCCAACATAGTGAAAAAGATTCCAAGCCGGGACTATTTTTCACTATGTTGGCCTTTGCACCTTTTAAGCAATTACTTTGAAATTTGATTTTCACTTGAAATATTGTATCCAAGGCGAATGTTTCTCTCTGGAATAATTTCCATGTATTAATATATATAATTAATATTTTCCAACTATTTTTCCTTTACTTTCTACAAAAATGGAGTTCTTCCGTTGCCAGTATTAAACAAATGACTCTAAAAAAAAAACTACAAAAAAATTAATATCTCAAAAATAAATGAAGATGCAGTTTTCAAACAAATTGCATTAAAACGTACTTTTTTTTCCCAATGCGATGATATTAAAATTGAAAATGTGCAATGCTTAGAAGTTTAAAAAATTGCTGTAGAGTATTTAACAGTACAATGATACGTCTGTTTTGTTTTACGGCTAGTTTATGCAACGTAGCGTTATTTTTTGGAGACCACACAAAATAAGCTGGGAGAAAGAGATATCATACCGGGGGCTAATAACAAATTTGTTACATATACAACCACTGACAGAAATCTGCAAAAGTTGCAATTCTTATTGTTTTAAAATATGATTGCACAACTATGGCAGAAAGGCATAAATTCTGTTTTACAGTAATTCTGGAAAAGGGCTGCAAACAGAGAGCGGGAATAGACAAATGATATTCTACGGCTTTTTTATGTTACTAACACTGGTCCCGAAGCAGGGCCGAAACTAGCCTTTTTTGCACCCGGGACAAACATAGATTTTAACGCCCCCTCCCTTCTTCCGCAAAGTATATTTACAAAGAAAATTTTACTAATTTTCTAATAGCCGACTTATTTTAAAATTTAAAATATGTAATCTTAAAATATGTAATACTGAACAAAGTAATCTACAATGGCGGATCCAAGGGGGAGGTCACGGGGGTCATGACCCCCTCTGAACACCAACAAAAACAGTCTAAAGATCATTTTTAAAATGAAATATACAGTGGAGTCCCAATAATCCGAGCCCCGCTTAACCGAGTTTCCGCTTTAACCGAGTTATTTTCTTCTGATGCTGGATTGATGGCTTCCATTATTATGAAACAGCCGTTATAAATGAAGTGTTAGGTGAAGATTAAAGAGCAGCCGTAAAAAGTTAGAACTCTGATTTTCTGGTCAGAATGGGAAAAAAAATGGCTATAATTTTTTTTTTTTTGAAAAAAAAAATTATAACGGCTGTTTCATAATAATAGAAGCCATCAGTCCATCAGAAGAAAATGTTTCATTCCTAAAGTATAATCCTTCATTTGGCATCCCTTCGTTCTGGCGCCCGGGGCACATGCCCCCTCTGCCCCCACCCCCCTTAGTTTCGGCCCTGTCCGGAAGACTGGAATAAAAATAGAGCCAGCGCCCGTTTTTGGGATCAGGCTCGGGCTGAGCCCATTTCATCTCTACGAATTGTCCCATTTTGTCAGAAAAACGGCGCTGAATTGTTATGAAAATAAAATGAAAATGCGACCAGTGATGTGAGCATCGGGATCGGACAAAGTTTGTTCTGTATAATTCAACTTATAATCTGCTTTTTAATGCTTGATGATTTTATCACTTATTAAATCAGCTCACACGATGATGTTAATGGAGATTCATGCAATTAACATAAATTTTATTTTCTAAACTTTCAAATCAAGCTCTAATACCACGGTCGGCAACTGGCGGACCGCGGTCCACGTCCGGACCGGGGAAGGTCGAAGCCTGGACCGCCGGAAAAGATATTGCAAATTTATTCCTTTTCCAACAATTGAAGCCGTGACTTCCATAACGCGTGGTTATGGAAGTCACGGCTTCAATTCTTGAATATAAAAAGAAGAATTCGAAATACACACTGCAGTGTTCCTAAGTTTTATGTCAGATCTTGTGAAGGAATTTGAAACAAGATTCCAAGACTTTGCAGAGATAGGAAAGTTGTCTCAATTCTTTAAATCGCCTTATGAAGTTGCTCCAGCTGCAGAATGGGCTTATGTGGCTACTAAGTTATAGGGATCTGCACGAGCCGGCTCGGGCCGATTTTCTTTCACGGCACTCGGTCGGGCCCGGGCCATACTTTTTTCTGAAGGCTCTGCCGGGCTCGGTCCTTAATTTTTTCCTAAAGGTTCGGGCCGGGTCTAACTTATTTTTTCTGTACAGAGCCGGGACTGGTTTCATTCCTAGTCTTCACGGCCCAAACTTTCAGTCCTAGTTTTGACCCAGCCCGTATGAAAATCATTGTCATGGCGTGT
Organism: Maratus speciosus; assembly: GCA_963932465.1. NCBI lineage: Eukaryota > Metazoa > Arthropoda > Arachnida > Araneae > Salticidae > Maratus > Maratus speciosus. The sequence continues at coordinate 535,369,711 of OZ010793.1, forward strand.
CCTGGTCCGTTCAAAAGTCAGTTAAATTAGGGTTGACCCAAAAAATTTTTCAAAAAGTGCATACATTTTTAAATCGCCATTATGCTACAATTAAACATTAAAATTCATTCTTTTTAAAAGAATAGTAGATTTCTACGGTTATTAAAATATAGTTAAATGAAAATATAGTAAAACGTGCGAAAAAAAACCTGCCTATGGCGGAATCTTGTTTTAAACAGAAAAACGTGTTGATCCATGTAAAATTAATATACTAATACGTAAGTAAATAATATATAATACATTTATACTTGCTAAGAAGGGAATTTGTCTATAACGCATTTTTTTTTTTTCTTTTCCATGCAATTCTGTCTTAGATTTTACTGTATAGCATTTTTCAGGTTTTTAACACTTCAATACATGGAATATAGATTAACAATATTAATGATAACTGAAGCATTTGCATACAAGAAATAGAGATTCATTAAAAAAATAAATATCGCATCCTGCGGCACTTCTATAAAAATGAAGATTATAAACATGAAAAAAAAGTTAAGATTTCAAATATTTTTGACCTGGACTCGACAAATTTTTAACCAAATCGACGTAAAAATCAATGTTTTGTAGAAATTCACTCGGGCCGGGCTCGGGCCGAACTTTTAGCTGTTATAAAGCGCCGGACCAATAAATTTTTTTCTACGGGCCGGGCCAAATTTTTTTTCTATTAGTCGGGCCGGGTCCGGGCCTGGAAATGTCGGCCCGTGAAGACCTCTACTAAGTTGTTCAGTCTTGAAAAGCTTTACTTCGAATGGAGATATTTGACTTGCGAGAAGATATTTTTTTGAAAATGTATAAAACTGCATCCCCTGAAGAAATTTGAGGTAAACATGTCTCAGAAATGTAGGAAAATTGCACAAAAAAAAAAAAAAAAAAAAAAAAAAAAAAACTAGCTACTAACCTAGATACTATGTTTGGCTCCACATGTATATGTAAAAGAAGTTTCTCCAAAATGAATTTTTTCAAGAACAAATATCGTTTGAGATTACCAGACGGCCACCTTGAAGACACTTTTATATTAGCTATTCACCAAGTTAACCAAACTATAAAAACTGACTCAAGACCAGAAGTATAATTTTTCGCATTAATTTTTTTAACGAATACCTGCCTATTCTATTTTATTATGTGTATGTAAAATTTTCAGAACGTATAACTATGTATGTAATAATTTTTCAGAACGAATAACTGACTTTTCTATTTCATATTATGTGTATGCGTATGTAAAAAATAACAATTTAAAAGTAATAAGTACTTATATTACTTATGTGTTTTTTTCTCTGGACCTCGATAAAATTTTTCAAAAGTATCTGGACCCCACTTAAAATTGCTTGCCGACCCCTGCTTTAATATGTTACTTTCTAATAATAACTTCCGAAAAACACCATCGTAGTACATTAGTATATTGTTTATCTATACTAATATAATAAGAAGAGAACTCCTGACTGACTCACCAGCGCAGAGCTGAAACGATTAAATTCAGGATCACGAAATTTTCACAGTATAGATTGCTGTTAGGACCTAGACACGGAAAAAGAAAGGTTTTTGAACATTAAATGAGGGGCCAGAAATTTTAGGTCATTTCGCCATATCTTAGCAGGTAGGATATTAAAATTCAGCATAACAAATCTACTAAAAAGAAAAAATTGTTAAACGCGCAATTCAGAGATTTCAGAAATTCAACCACCAAAGGGGTTAAATGGGGGAGTCGAAAGTTTTAGGTCATTTCATAACGTCTCATATGTAGTTTTAGGTAGGAACATAAAATACAGCTAAACCAATCTGCTAGAAGAAAAATAATTAAACACATATTCCAGTGATTTTAGAGCTATTTTAGCGATTTCGTTGCCAACATCGATTATTAATCCAATTCTGGAAGATAAGACGAATGAGACAACTATTGCTGATTTTTTATATGAAATTTTGCGCAAAACATTTTTCCCAAGGATAAGTTTTTTTTTTTTTTTTTTTTTTTTTAGTAATAATACATATATATGATGTCATACGAAATAAGAGTTTCTCTAAATGCTACGCCATTTGGCTGATTTTTTGTTTTTGTTTTTCGTACTGTCAGCGTAATGGTGTATTTTTCTGCTACACTCACCGAAGAAAATGCAAATTTTCCTTTATAAGGCCGAAGTTTTTTTCTTTGATTGTGTCAAAGTAACTTCATTTTTTCCTTGTCTTCTAAGATTTATGTGAAGGAATGTACAGAGCTCCGTTATTGTGATCGCCATATTATTGCATTTTTATTTATTTTACCTGTAAGGCCCTCATGGTTAACTTGAGCAAAGCCAGGTGGTTCTGCTATTTTGTGAATCTTGGTTTTAAGAAAGTTGGCTCTGTATCTATTTTAGTTTTTCTCATCGAAGGTACGTTTCAGTTAGCACGCTAATTAACTGCACTGATCGAGCGAAAATGTATTTATATTTATTAAAACAATACAGCTATTTATAATACACTGTAAAATAATACATTATACAATTATGTAAATTCCAAAATAAGGGTTTATATGAGTAATATGTATTTACCCTGTAAGTAAATGCATCAATTGCATGATGCTTTTTAGATAAATCAAATTGAATATTACATTTCCACAATAAATACACAAATGTGAATATTGCCCTTGAAAAAGTTATTTCACGTTTTCTTTTCACGATAATCCATAATATTGTTCTTTTCTGTTTTTCTCACGGTTTTCGTGTATTATATGCTTTTTGCACATTTGGGTTGAAGTTGTTTTAACGTATTCATTGAGATAACTGATCATTTTCTTCTTACACCGATTCGTGCTATAATTTAATAGCTAATTTTGCAAAATCTTCATACGCATTTATGTTAATAGAAAATATATTTTTTATATCACGGGAAAAAATAGAAGGTCTTCCATTTCAAATTGTGCTTATGTAACACTTGATCACATAGCTTTTGAGCACTTTCTTTTGTAATACTAGGGGGCTCGGCCCCCTACGAGCTACGCTCGCCAACCCCCGTCCAGACACCGTAGACTCTAAATGCACGCTAATTTGATCGGCTTTAAAAAGATTTCGAAAGAATGAATTATAATTTAAAAAACAGTGGCGATCTCTCTATAAACGGATTTCTATTCATTTCTCTTTGATTGGGAAATTTTAACGCCAAATCCGTTGCGGTACTACTTGATTATCCCGTCGACCCATTTCGCCAAATTACATAAATCGCCAAACCACTCGCCAAATTATACAAATTGACATAATTTGTATTTTAAATAACGAAAAAAGAAATAAATTAGTACAACATTAATAAAAATACAAATAAAACGTCGAAATAAAAATAACTTGATGACGTAGACACGTGTAACAACATTTCAAAATAAGCTAATATAAAAGGAATTAAGTAAACAGAGTCTTTGTCTCCTGGTATTTTTTAACAAAGTGAAAAGAAAGTTCTTTTAAATGAGACATTTTAAATTAATCGTTTTTAATCGGACGTAATTTTGACCAAACTATTCTTTCTCTTTTTAATATTCACGTGAAAATACTTGTGTTAGAAATTAAATATTATTTGCGCTTTCCTAACAAAAATAGTTGAAAAGTATCCTCTTAAAATATCAAATAAATGTCTAGCGCAATTTCTAAATTTAAACCGTTTTGCAATATTATTTTGTGTTCATTTTATGTAATAACTGTAATGTGACGTAAATATGACGTAATTTCTCCTATTTAAGACTTCTAACGCATGTTAATAAATTTATTGCTTTACAAATTCCTTTCTCTCTTAAAATTCAGGTGTAATTACAGTTTTTATGACATAATTTTTAATAAGTTCCTGCTTTTTGTACATAATTATTTAATTCTAATTCCAAATGTTTTTTTCTGTTTATAATAGTCACGTGTAAATAATTTTTTAATTTATTTACACGTATAAATAGATATATATATATATTTTAAGCAAACATTATTGCTTCCGCTGTTTATACAGTTGGCAACAGTTTAAATTAATATCACTTTCTAAATTCTGTTAAAAATATCTCTAGAAATGCTGAAAATCTGAATTTAAAATAGAAATAAAACCTCAAAAAATGAGTCAAAATAAAAAAATTAATGCAATCTGCACTCCGGCAAATTCTAACGCATAAAATGATCTAAAAATGATTAAATTCCTATGAACAGTTTTTGCTCCTATAAAACTTTTTTAGTGGAACGATTTTGTCCAACTTTAGCATTAAATATCTCTTAAAATAATTCTCCGATCTGAAAACTGCCTGCATCAGCGTGTTTATCAAACATTTCTGTATATTACTACCGATTTTCATATTTTTGTATGCAATATTTTGCTTAATATTAACGAAGAAAGACCCCAGGTCACAAAAAATTCAAAACCGGCGGCGGCGGCGGCGGCGGTGACAGCGGTAGTTACTTTTTTTTAGAATAGAGAGATTTTTTTTTTTTTTTTAACCTATCTTGATGACTGATACACACTATAAAATTCCTTCGGGGTGGGGTGGGGTGGTTCTTCCCTAGCCTGTCCCATATGGCACCCCTGATTTAAACTATAAGTATGTCTATATATTTCAAAGTCAAGGCTGTTTTTTTACTCATCTGGCCTGAGCTTTCTACTAAGCCGATATTGATAATTATTTTTTTAAATAAAACATTTTATTTATTGATATGCCCGCATTCACTATTTTTAAAAATAATCCCATTTTTATATTTTAATTTTAATTTTAAAAGTCCTTCATGAAATTTCTTCACATTGGTGGCGATCGGGTTACTTCCATTGTTGAAGAGAGAAGGGGGACAGTAGGAATTACCATAACATTACAGTTGCCATTTTCACATTATAATATAAAAATAACTTTTTTTAATTTTTGAACAGAAAATGACGTCATGATTTTTTTTAAATGTACTTTTACTCATAAAGCTGTTACATTTCAATATTTTTTTCACTCCACTGATACTGAGAATGAGACGCTATTCTCAGAGGGCTTCTGTGATCAAAAATGACTTCATAGTAAAAATAAAATGAGTATCTCTCTATTCTAAAAAAAAGTAACTAACGCTGCACGGTGTGTGATTTACCGATTCTAGCTCGCCAAAATATTTTTGGCGTCAATATAATCGCAACGCCATGAAATTGAAAAATGTTATTGATATTCACTATTGAATGTTAGGTACTGCACAATGTAGCGTGTAGCAGTCGTTACAGGGACATTCAAAAGGCCTATGTAAAAAAATCGTTTGCTGTGGTTTTTAATGATGTTTCATAATTTCAAACACTTTGAAATTTATATACATATCTATGAAGTGCACTACAAGATGATTGCTATAGAATATGGTATGGATAGCATTTATCGATCATTTACAGGGAGACTAAAAAGAATTATATTACTTTATGGTCTGTGGAGAAAAATTGTTTGTAGTGTATTTTGTTCATGTTACATTATTTCAAAAGTATTTAAATTGATATATATCTCCGAGATGTTCTATAAGATGCTTACTTACTATTAAATATGATGTGCCATTCATTTTTCATATCCCAGATGTGCCATTCACCGTTATATTTTTCTCTGTATGAACAATAATTGATGGAAGTGCGTTTTCAGTTGTGGAACACTTTTTTAAAGTAGGGGGCTCGGCCCCCTACGAGCTACGCTCGCCAACCCCCGTCCAGACACCGCAGACTCTAAATGCACGCTAATTTGATCGGCTTTAAAAAGATTTCGAAAGATTAAATTATAATTTAAAAAACAGTGGCGATCTCCCTATAAACGGATTTCTATTCATTTCTCTTTGATTGGGGAATTTTAACGCCAAATCCGCTGCGGTACTACTTGATTATCCGGTTGACCCATTTCGCCAAATTGTATAAATCGCCAAACCACTCGCGAAATTATACAAATTGACATAATTTTTATTTTAAATAACGAAAGAACAAATAAATTAGTACAACATTAATAAAAACACAAATAAAACGTCGAAATAAAAATAACTTGATGACGTAGACACGTGTAACAACATTTCAAAATAAGCTAATATAAAAGGAATTAAGTAAACAGAGTCTTTGTCTCCTGGTATTTTTTAACAAAGCGAAAAGAAAGTTCTTTTAAATGAGACATTTTAAATTAATCGTTTTCAATCTGACGTAATTTTGACCAAGCTATTCTTTCTCTTTTAAATATTTACGTGAAAATACTTTTGTTAGAAATGAAATATTATTTGCGCTTTCCTAACAAAATTAGTTGAAAAGATCCTCTCAAAATATCAAATAAATGTCTAGCGCAATTTCTAAATTTAAACTGTTTTGCAATATTATTTTGTGTTCATTTTATGTAATAACTGTAATGTGACGTAAATATGACGTAATTTCTCCTATTTAAGACTTCTAACGCATGTTAATGAATTTATTATTTTAAAATATCCTTTCTCTTTTAAAATTCACGTGCATACTTCTTATGATGTAATTTCAATAAGTTCCTGCTTTTTATACGCAATTATTTAATTTTAATTAATTTGAAAGTATCTTTTCTATTTATAATAGCCACGTGTAAATAAATTTTTAATTTGAAGCAAACATTATTGTTTCCGTTGTTTATACAGTTGGCAACAGGTTAAATTAGTACAATTTTCTAAAATAAGTAAAAAATATCTCTCGAAATGCTGAAAATTTGAATTTAAAATAGAAATAAAACCTCGAAAAATGAGTCAAATTAAAAAAATAAATTAATTCTGCGCATCGGGAAATTATAACGTATAAAATGATCTAAAAATGATTAAATTCCCATTAATAGTTTTTGCTCCTATAAAACTTTTTTAGTGGAACGATTTTGTCCAACTTTAGCATTAAATATCTCTTAAAATAATTCTACGATTTCAAAACTGTCTGCATCAGCTTGTTTATCAAACATTTCTGTATAATACTACCGATTTTCATATTTTTGTATGCATTATTTTCCTTAATCTTAACAAAGAAAGACCTCCGGTCACAAAAAATTCAAAACCGGCGGCGGCGGTGGCAGCGGTAGTTACTTTTTTTTAGAATACTAGGGGGCTCTGCCCCCTACGAGCTACGCTCGTCAACCCCCGTTCAGACACCGCAGACTCTAAAAGTACGCTAATTTGATCGGCTTTAAAAAGATTTCGGAAGATTGAATTATAATTTAAAAAACAGTGGCGATCTCCCTATCAACGGATTTCTATTCATTTCTCTTTGACTGGGGAATTTTAAGGCCAAATCCGCTGCGGTACTACTTGATTAAGCTGTCGACCAATTTCGCCAAATTATATAAATCGCCAAATTATACAAATTGACATCATTTTTATTTTAAATAACGAAAGAACAAATAAATTAGTGCAACATTAATAAAAATAGAAATAAAACGTTGAAATAAAAATAACTTGATGACGTAGACACGTGTAACTTGCTTAAAGTCAAGTTAATGTGACATTTACGATCAACCATTATTGGCATTTAATCTTATAGTTTGGCGAATGATAGATTTTTGGCCGACGGGATAACAAAGTAATACTAAAAATACATATGTCAATCGCTGTTTTCGTCTTTAAGTAAAATAAGTTAAACATTTCAAAATAAGCTAATATAAAAGGAATTAAGTAAACAGAATCTTTGTCTCCCAATATTTTTTAACAAAGCGAAAAGAAAGTTCTTTTAAATAAGACATTTTAAATTAATCGTTTTTAATCTGACGTAATTTTGACCAATCTATTCTTTCTCTTTTTAATATTCACGTGAAAATACTTGTGTTAGAAATGAATATTATTTGCGCTTTCCTAACAAAAATAGTTGAAAACTATCCTCTCAAAATATCAAATAAATGTCTAGCGCAATTTCTATATTTAAACCGTTTTGCAATATTATTTTGTGTTCATTTTATTTAATAACTGTAATGTGACGTAAATATGACGTAATTTCTCCTATTTTAGACTTCTAAAGCATGTTAATAAATTTATTATTTTACAAAATACCTTCTCTCTTAAAATTCACGTGTAATTATAGTTTTTATGACGTAATTTTTAATAAGTTCCTGCTTTTTGTGCATAATTATTTAATTCTAATTCCAAATGTTTTTTTTTCTGTTTATAATAGTCACGTGTAAATAAATTTTTAATTTATTTACACGTATAAATATTTTTTTTTTTTTTTTTTTGAAGCAAACATTATTGTTTCCGCTTTTTATACAGTTGGCAACAGTTTAAGTTAATATTACTTTCTAAAATCTGTCAAAAATATCTCTAGAAATGTTGAAAATTTGAATTTAAAATAGAAATAAAACCTCAAAAAATTAGTCAAATTTAAAAAAGAAATATAGCCTGCACACCGGGAACTTCAAACGTATAAAATGATCTAAAAATGATTAAATTCCGATGTATAGTTTTTGCTCCTATAAAACTTTTTTAGTGGAACGATTTTGTCCAACTTTAGCATTAAATATCTCTTAAAATAATTCTTCGATTTGAAAACTGTCTGCATCAGCGTGTTTATCAAATATTTCTGTATAATACTACCGATTTTCATATTTTTGTATGCATTATTTTTCTTAATATTAACGAAGAAAGACCTCCGGTCACAAAAAATTCAAAATCGGCGGCGGTGACAGCGGTAGTTACTTTTTTTTAGAATAGAGAGACTAGGGGGCTCGGCCCCCTACGAGCTACGCTCGTCAATCCCCGTTCAGACACCGCAGACTCTAAAAGTACGCTAATGTGATCAGCTTTAAAAAGATTTCGGAAGATTGAATTATCTCTCTATTCTAAAAAAAAGTAACTACCGCTGTCACCGCCGCCGCCGGTTTTGATTTTTTTGTGACCGGAGGCCTTTCTTCGTTAATATTAACAAAAATAATGCATACAAAAATATGAAAATCGGTGGTTTTATACAGAAATGTTTGATAAATACGCTGATGCAGACAGTTTTCAAATCGAAGAATTATTTTAAGAGTTATTTAATGCTAAAGTTGGACAAAATCGTTCCATTAAAAAAGTTTTATAGCAGCAAAAACTATACATGGCAGTGTAATCATTTTTAGATCATTTTATGCGTTAGAATTTGCCGGAGTGCAGATTGCATTAATTTTTTTTTATTTTGACTCATTTTTTCAGGTTTTATTTCTATTTTAAATTCAAATTTTCAGCATTTCTAGAGATATTTTTTACAGATTTCAGAAAATTGTACTAATTTAAACTGTTGCCAACTGTATAAAAAGCGCAAGCAATAATGTTTGCTTCAAATTAAAAATTTATTTACACGTGACTATTATAAACAGGAAAAAAACTTTCAAATTAGAATTAAATAATCACGTATAAAAAGCAGGAACTTATTAAATATTACGTCATAAAAAGTATACACGTGAATTTTAAAAGAGAAAGGATATTGTAAAATAATAAATTCATTAACATGCGTTAGAAGTCTTAGGAGAAATTACGCCATATTTACGTCACATTATAGTTATTACATAAAATGAACACAAAATAATATTGCAAAAAAGTTTAAATTTAGAAATTGCGCTAGACATTTATTTGATATTTTGAGAATTAATTTAAAATGTCTCATTTAAAAGAACTTTCTTTTCGCTTTGTTAAAAAATACCAGGAGACAAAGACTCTCTTTACTTAATTATTTTTATATTAGCTTATTTTGAAATGTTGTTACACGTGTATACGTCATCAAGTTATTTTTATTTCGACGTTTTATTTGTGTTTTTACTAATGTTGTACGAATTTATTTGTTCTTTCGTTATTTAAAATAAAAATTATATCAATTTGTATAATTTGGCGAGTGGTTTGGCGATTTATATAATTTGGCGAAATTGGTCGACAGGATAATCAAGTAGTACCGCAGCGGATTTGGCGTTAAAATTCCCAAATCAAAGAGAAATGAATAGAAATTCGTTTATAGAGAGATCGCCACTGTTTTTTAAATTATAATTCAATCTTTCGAAATCTTTTTAAAGCCGATCAAATTAGCGTGCATTTAGAGTCTGCGGTGTCTGGACGGAGGTTGGCGAGCGTAGCTCGTAGGGGGCCGAGCCCCCTAGTAATTTAAAAAACAGTGGCGATCTCCCTATAAACGGATTTCTATTCATTTCTCTTTAAACACGCTGATGCCGACAGTTTTCAAATCGAAGAATTATTTAAAGAAATATTTAATGCTAAAGTTGGACAAAATCGTTCCACTAAAAAAGTTTTATAGGAGCAAAAACTATTCATGAAGTTCCCGGTGTGTAGATCGTATTTCTTTTATTAATTTGGCTAATTTTTTGAGGTTTTATTTCTATTTTAAATTCAAATTTTCAGCATTTCTAGAGATATTTTTTACAGATTTTAGAAAGTGACTAGGGGGCTCGGCCCCCTACGAGCTACGCTCGCCAACCCCCGTCCAGACACCGCAGGCTCTAAATGCACGCTAATGTGATCGGCTTTAAAAAGATTTCGGAAGATTGAATTATAATTTAAAAAACAGTAGCGATCTCCCTATAAACGGATTTCTATTCATTTATCTTTGAATGGGGAATTTTAAGGCCAAATCCGCTGCGGTACTACTTGATGAACCCGTCGACCAATTTCGCCAAATTATATAAATCGCCAAAGCACTCGCCAATTATACAAACGGACATAATTTTTATTAAAAATAACTTGATCACGTAGACACGTGTAACTTGCTTAAAGTCAAGTTAATGTGACATTTACGATCAACCATTATTGGCATTTAATCTTATAGTTTGGCGAATGATAGATTTTTGGTCGACGGGATAAATAAGTAGCACCAAAAATACATATGTCAATTGTTGTTTTCGTCTTTGACGTAGCCACGTGTAACAACATTTCAAAATAAGCTAATGTAAAAGGAATTAAGTAAACAGAGTCTTTGTCTCCCGGTATTTTTTAACAAAGCGAAAAGAAAGTTCTTTTAAATAAAACTTTTTAAAATAATCGTTTTTAATCTGACGTAATTTTGACCAAACTATCCTTTCTCTTTTTAATATTCACGTGAAAATACTTGTATTAGAAATGAAATATTATTTGCGCTTTCCTAACAAATATAGTTGAAAAGTATCCGCTCAAAATATCAAATAAATGTCTAGTGCAATTTCTGAATTTAAACCTTTTTGCAATATTATTTTGTATTCATTTTATGTAATAACTGTAATGTGACGTAAATATGACGTAATTTCTCCTATTTAAGACTTCTAACGCATGTTAATAAATTTATTATTTTACAAATTCCTTTCTCTCTTAAAATTCAAGTGTAATTATAGTTTTTATGACGTAATTTTTAATAAGTTCCTGCTTTTTGTACATAATTATTTAATTCTAATTCCAAATGTTTTTTTCTGTTTATAATAGTCACGTGTAAATAAATTTTTAATTTATTTACAAGTATAAATATTTTTTTTTTTTTTTTTTTGAAGCAAACATTATTGTTTCCACTGTTTATACAGTTGACAACAGTTTAAATTAATATCACTTTCTAAAATCTGTAAAAATTATCTCTAGAAATGCTGAAAATTTGAATTTAAAATAGAAATAAAACCTTAAAAAATTAGTCAAATTAAAAAAAAGAAAAACAGTCTACACCGTGAACTTCAAACGTATAAAATGATCTAAAAATGATTAAATCCCTATGAGTAGTTTTTGCTCCTATAAAACTTTTTTAGTGGAACGATTTTGTCCAACTTTAGGATTAAATATCTCTTAAAATAATTCTTCGATTTGAAAACTGTCTGCATCAGCGTGTTTATCAAACATTTCTGTATCATACTACCGATTTTCATATTTTTGTATGCATTATTTTTCTTAATATTAACGAAGAAAGACCCCCTGTCACAAAAAATTCAAAACCGGCGGCGGTGACAGCGGTAGTTACTTTTTTTTAGAATAGAGAGATAGAGATTATAAAAATTACATACTATTTAGTGTGTATAAATTCTATAAATCATATACAGGGCTGCACAAAACATCTGAAGTACATTTCCGTTTATTGATGGAAATTGCTAACGAGGAATTTTCAACTGTGCTATGTACTAACTGTTCACTATTCACTATAACTATTCACTAACTGTTCTAAATTTTAGCATATTGTGAATTATATGATAAATCTATAGTTCATATACAGGGATGTACAAAATTTTCAGCTATGTTTTCGCCTTTGGTTGACATTGTGTTTTCAAACGTGTTATATGTTTTACAAATTATTACTTAGACATAGTTTTCCCGTCCCGTTATTAAGCAATGAAGTTTTATTATAATAGTCCGAATGCGTTGAAAAATGTTTCATAATCTGATTGACGCATGATTTTATGTTCTTCTTGATATTTTAATGATACTTTCTTAAACGGTAATGGAAACTAAAGGGATAAAACTATTTATGTACTATTATAACAAATCCTAAAATTTCTTTTTCTAAAATTCAAGATACGGGGCAAACATTCGACAGCTTTAATGAAAATTGCTCTGTTGTATATTTATATTTATCTCTGCAAAGAGGAACCTTATGTAAAGAATGGGAATCATAAGATATCATGAGAAAATGGCTACATTATGTTTTGCATTGCATCAAATCTGAATTTGGAGAATTTTTATGGATCAATTTTGTAACCATTCGAAATTTGCAGCCAAGTAATATATTTTAAATTATTTAGTCTTGATATATCTACATACAACTGGCAATTTTTGTCCAAATTTGGTCATAAATTTAAACATTTCGCTCTTGCAAAACTTCTTTGTAATTATCCTCTATAAACAAAATATTGTCAACCAAATTCACATTTTCGTTGAATTTTAAATCTTGTTTCCATTGCATAATGGTGCAAAAGTTTATTTGTGTAACTAACTTAAATTCTGCTGTCTTTGATAAAAAGAAAATGTTACTTGAACTAAAATTTAAGAAAAAAATATTTAGACTTAATAAGCTGAAAACAGTTCTAAGAACTGGGAGGGCACCTAAAATAAATTGGAATGAAAAGGTAATAATCTAAACTATTTAATCATATCAAAAATTGAGCTTAATCGTGCTTTATCATATAACTTTTTCTATATTAAAACTGAAAAATTGTAAAAAAATACAGAGATTTTTGCGACATTAAATATGCAATAACAGCTGATACGTGCAAACTTTATGCACATAAATACGATAAAATAAAGTCCATGTTTTGATTGGAAGCGTCCATAATCGAGCAGTATATTTTATTCCACTCCAAGTAACAGATTAAAGAGCAATACTCAAATGGATTGATTCATTCCCAACTCAGAAGCCCCAACTTTGCGCTAGTCTGTGGACCATACAATTATATTTATATCAAAACCAATAGCAGGGTCCAATGCTCTAACTATGAGCTATAACAGGTAAAAAATAAATTACGCTAGGATAAACTTTTAAAAATCGATTTTTGGCCAGCTAGAATCGGAAAATCACCCACTGTGCGCTGTCTCCACCGCCGGTTTTGAATTTTTTGTGACCAGAGGTCTTTCTTCGTTAATATTAAGAAAAATATTGCATACAAAAATATGGAAACTGGTGGTATTATAGAGAAATGATTGATAAACACGCTGATGCAGACAGTTTTCAAATCGAACAATTATTTAAAGATATATTTAATGTTAAAGTTGGTCAAAATCGTTCCATTAAAAAAGTTTTATTGGAGCAAAAACTATAGATAGGAATTTAATCATTTTTAGATAATTTTATACATTAGAAGTTCCCAGTGTGCAGACTGCATTTTTTTTTTTTTTTTTTTTTATAATTTGACTAATTTTTTTAGGTTTTATTTCTGTTTTAAATTCAAATTTTCAGTATTTCGAGAGATATATTTTACATATTTTAGAAAAGGGTATTACTTTAAATTATTGCCAAATTTAAAAACAGCGCAAAGAATAATATTTCCTTCAACTTAAAAATTTATTTACACGTGACTATTATAAACAGAAAAAATCTTTCAAATGAGAATTAAATGATTACGTATTAAAAGCAGGAAAATATTGATAATTACGTCATAAAAACTATATTTATACGTGAATTTTAAAAGAGAAGGAAAATGGTAAAATAATAAATTCATTACTATGCGTTAAAAGCCATAAATGGTGGAAATTACATCATATTTAAAATTGCCAAACCATAATATTGCCAAACAGTTTAAATTTAAAAATATATTTGTGCGAGACATTTATTTCATATTTTGAGATAATCTTTTTAAACTATTGTTGAGAATTCTAAGACAGCGCAAATAATATCTCGTTTCTAACAACAGACGTATTTTTACGTGAATATATTAAAAAGAGAAAGAAAACTTTGGTGAAAATTACGTTAGTTTTAAAACGATACATTTTTAATGTCTTATTTTAAAAAACTTTCTTATAGCGTTGTTAAAAAATTCCGGGAGTCAAAGACTCTGTTTATTTAATCCATTTTATATTAGCTTATTTTCATATGTTACACTGATCTGATTTAATCAAAGACGAAAACAACCCGTTAACAGGGGAATAGCACCTTTTTTTTTTTTTTTAAATTGAAATTCATTCTTCCAAAAGTTTTTAAAGCCGATGAAATTAGCCTGCTTTTAGAGTTTGCGGTGTTTGAACAGGGGTTGGCGAGCATAGCTCGTAGGGGACAGTGTCCCCTTGTTTTCTTTATAAAACTAAATATTTTACTACGAATACGTCGAAAAAAGTAAACTTCTGGATTTCACCGCCACTCAGATTAGAACCTCAAATCAAGAGTGCTTATATATTTATTAATAATCTATTGCACGTTAAAATATTTTTAAAATAGTAAATATGAAAAGTATCTATCTATCTATCTATATATATATATATATATATATATATATATATGTACGTGGCACAGAAATTGCGATTATTTGTTATTGTTTAATGGCAACGCCCGAGAAATGCTTCTCATTGGTTATTGTGTAAAAGTCATTTGGCAGGATTTAGGCGGAGGTAAATCCGGTTTATTCACTTACGTTTCGTGTTTATTTATTTACGTTCTCTCTTTCGCTGCAATTATAGAACATGGAACTTCACAATATCGTTAGAAATACTCGTGAAAGATCTCGGTGAATGCTTGAAAGCGAACAAGAAGCCCTATTAAGAAGAGAAAATTGAAATAAATTGGATCGAGAACAGCGTCAAACACAGAGCATAAACGATCGTCAAAATAGGCTTAATAACCGACGCGTTGCTTCTGAAATCCAAATTGCTGATTTAAACCTTCCGGAGCATAACTGTGGATTAATATATATGACATCTGTGCCAAATAGATATTATTCAGTGGTTTTTTTTTTTTTTTTGGTTTTTTTTTTTTTTTTTTTTTTTTTATGAAGTCTACTCCAGTGTTATAGTTTTCAATGACAGTTCCGGCACAGTTTCTGTCCGGGCAACGTCGGCCGGGTCAGTTAGTGCATGTAAATTTTGCGACGGTTAAAACGACATCATTTCTAGATTTTGTCTAAAAAAATTTATTATTGTGTCATAGTGGCGCAATTTTCGTTAATTTTTCATTACGTAATACGAAAGATCAAAGCCTCGATTAATTTAATAACTTCATAATCTCTCATATCTTAATTGCATGTTACTGATTAACGTATAGGAATGAAGTTTAATTTTTCAATAATTTGAAAAGGAGAAATTAAACTTTAGTTAAAAATAATATTTGTTTTAAGAGTTAGCCCAGCCAATATAATATTGACTATATATTGTAATTAATTTTGTTATTTTTTTATGAATTCAATCAATAGTTCATTGAAAGTCGAATCAATAGTCATTTTGTCGAATTCAACGGGTTTCGACTCGTTTAGTTATAAATAAATCAAATCGTATAATTTAAACTATAGTTTGAATTAAATTCTTTTTTATTTAATTTAAACTATAATTTTATTCAGCTAAAATGATAAAAATCTCCAAATAAAAATTTGTTAGGAAGGGTAAATTAGCTTTTAAATGTTTATAAAAAATCACCAATATAAAATGTATATTTATGGTTGTATGGTTGATCTTCATTTTATTTACACCAGTTATATTTGATATATATATATATATATATATATATAAAGTTAATGACCTAAAAATTATGGTATGGGAACCCTTAGTAAAACTTCCAGGGAGATTGTTAAATAATTCAACTAGAATTAATATGAAGAATATGTGTTAAAGCTAACCTTAAAAATAACATATTAATCTCATTTGTCTTGTACTTTGTATATTGTTTACAATTAAGATTTTTTTTTCTTTGGTCTCTAAAAAAAACCACTGTTACTAAAACAAGTTGCAATATATTCGGGTTAAGCAAGGGGTAGAAGTCACCTGAAGCATCCAAATTCTTAACCCTCGTGGTAGATTTGAGATTTTTAGCTCATTAGGCGCACATATGACATCTCGATAGTGTGAACGAAGCATATTTAGCATGATGTTTGTAACCTTTTTAGGGTTTCGTTCATCTGACGAAACCCTATTCGTCTCGCTCCTCTGTCTGTCTGTCTGTCCGTCACAGAGCCCGTTCTCAGAAACTATATATGTTGGAGACTTGAAATTTTGCATACTTATAGCTGAACACCTCACATCAAACGACAAATCATAAAATTTTGAAAAAGTCTTATATTTACCCTCCTGGGCACTCACTTCTCACTTGTGTATTTTAATCTTTTTTTTCAAACCGAGCCCCCTATTTAAGTTGAAGACTTGAAGTTTTGCATACTTATAGCAGAACACTTGCGACCACACGATAAATCTTAAAAATTTCAAAAAGTCTTATATTATTTACCCCTCCGGGCTCTAACTTGTGGATTTTAAGCAATTTTTCTAAGCTCCCCGCATTGCACCCGATGGATACTTTTCTAACTTTTGCCAACACCCTTTTGGTTTTGACCACTCTTTCATATTATGCACATAGCCTTACATATTTCAGTTCCATTTTTATCGCCAGGGGACGCCTACCTATCTCGGGTGCTATGGACCCGATACCCTCGACTAATATAACTACGGATAGGTTGTAAAACAGAGTTTCGTTCGGATAGAGGTTTGTGTAGAATAGGGTGTGCCCCTTGTTGCGAAATGTGGAACTAACAGATTTTGCAAAAGGATAAAGTGTTTTGAAAGGAATATTAAACGAAACCCTCTGTGCGATCTGTGATCACACTTACCTACTTGTTTTGTCAACAGATATACATTTTATTTTTCCCTTTTAAAATAAATGTATTTTAGTTTATACTAGTTGCGTGGCAATCTGTTGTGTTGCTTTTGAGTGCATGAGATCACTTGATTCGTTTGGGGAAAATGAAATTTAACTTTATTGTAAATTTAGAAAGCAATTATAGTATTAATTTTATTAAATACAATATTTGAAATAATAAATTATATTAATACATGGAAATTATTCCAGAGAGAAACATTCGCCTTGCATACAATATTTCAAATGAAAATTGTAAATATAATAAATTATATTTACAATTTAAGTCAAAAGCTTTCCCCCAAAAAACTGCCCATATTCTATAACTTTATTTGCCAAAAGCTTTTCCTTCTTCCAAGATTTGTCTTCGAATTTCGGATCTGGTAGAAATGACGTTATTTGAATGAACTTATAGAAAAATGACTTTGTTATGGCAAATTTGTTCAAAAGCATTTTATATTTATGAATTAAAATAAATAGTTAGAGAAATATAATTTTTCTCGCTAAAATATTTTGTTTTTAGCGTCCTTGTGAAAAATTTTAACCGCCATCCTAAGGAAATAGTTGAAAATCTGTTTTTCTACTTTAAATTAAATTGTAAAAGCTACGATGATTTTTTTCTTTTTACGACAATGGAATTTATCTCTATGTTTTAGTCGACAGATGATTCTTTTCTTTCTAAAAAAAACGGATTCCTGAAGCTTGAATGTGTGAAAATAAGTTTGTATTTCTTGGAATTTTCTAGAAAAATACAATTCAATCACAATATTATTTTCACTATCTATTCAAATAAAATTTAAGCTCAATTTGAAAATTATGCCAAACAAAGAAATCTAATAAACCCTATTATTTTTCCTTTTCTCCACAAAAATGGAACACTTTAGTTGCCATCATTACAGAAATGTCATTAAAAATTACGAATAAATTGATATCTCGAAAACTAATTCAAATATTAAAATTCTAAAGTCACTTTTGGAATCCTCGGGTTTTTTCTTATATGACGGTGTAAAAATTGAAAATGTGCGATATCTTGAAATTAAAAAAATTGCAGTAGCAAAAATTGCAAAACCAGAATTTCATCGTCAAGTGTTGCCATTTGCAAAATGACGTCAGCGTTACGCACAGATACGTTTGTCATTTATAATATAGATATAATACGAAAATATGTGCTACATACATAATTTGATTTGCAATGAGTATTTAATTTGTACTTACCTCTGTCCAAATATTTATGACTACACGTCGTTAGATGTACTTTTATAAAAATGAATTGCAGATAACTTCTTCAAATTTTATATGCAGGCTAAAAATATATCAACTAGTATATATATATAATGACAGTAAGAACAATTTCTATTTTTTTCCAAAAAGAAATTAATTAAAAAAATAGTTATTGAATCAATCTGAAAATCACACGATTCTTTGTTTTATGTTTTTGTGTATATATCTTCTTAAATATTATAGTTATACATTCATAATTTTAGATAATTCTAACGAAGCAAATTAGTTATAGAAAAATAACAAAAGTAAATCTACCTAGGTTTAATATATTTTATGAAATGTGTACCTTATTATGTAAAAAAATCATTCATAAAAACAGACAAAAAAAAATAAAATAAAATAAAATAAAATTAAATAAATAAAAAATCCACTCATAAATGCGGTATTGTTTTTTATGAACTTAAGGAGCTTCATTCACGCGAAAACCCACTCGTTAATGTTAATCATATGGGGGAAATTTTTTAAATTATCTCGTTTGCATTTCTCTATTTTCAAACGATTTTTACTTTCTTCTATCTTTACAAGAAGAAAGTATTGGGTTCATGAAAATTTTCGAATTCCGGTTTTCGACGAATTTACACGTTTTAGGGGTCAGAGATTCCAAAAAACATGTTTTTACAAAATGTCTGTCTGTGACTCTGTGAGTCTGTCTGTCTGTGTGTATGTGACACAAATTTTGTGGCGCTCTATCTCAAGAACTATTGCACGGAATTTAATAAAAATTTATATTCAGTGAGTACCTAATACAAATTGATGCTGATTAGTTTTTGGTGTAAATCGCTCAACAGGTGGCGCTGCTATGCTGCATTTTTCACGATTTTCGCAATAGCTCTATCTCGCGAACTAATGCACGGATTTTGATCAAACTTCATATTTAGTTAGTCCTTGATATGAATTGATGCTCATTACGCTTTGGTGTAAATCGCCCAACAGGTGGCGCTGTTATGATGAATTTTGCAGGAATTACACGATTTCCCCAATAGCTCTATCTTAAGAACTAACGCACGGATTTTCATCAAACTTCAGATTCAGTTAGTCCTTGATATGACTTGCTACTGATTATGTGTTGGTGTAAATCGCCCAACAAGTGGCGCTTCTGTGCTGCCTTTTTCACGATTGCCTCAATAGCTCTATCTATAGAACTAATGGACGAATTTTTATCTAACTTCAGATTTAGTTGCATGTTGACACAAGTTGTTGTTAATTAGGTTTTGATGTTAATCACCCAATAGGTGGCGCTGCTATGCAGGAATTTTCATGATTTTCGCTATAGCTCTATCACAAAAACTAATGCACGAATTTTCTCCAAACTTCAGATTCAGTCAGACGTTGACTTAAATTGTTGCTGATTAGGATTTGGTATAAATCATCCAATAGGTGGCGCTGCTAGGCAGAATTTTGCTGGATTTAGACGATTTCAGCGATAGTCATATCTCAAGAACTAATGCACGGTATTTCATATCTTTAGAATCCTCATGAGATGCATAGATTGCCATTTAATTTTGGCAGTGTGATAGCGAATTTTGAAGTATTAACATGTATGGGATAGAAAAAAGTTTTGGGATTGGTACATCCGACTAGTTTTTTATTGGATAGTTGATGTCGATCTCTACAAAGGTCGTTTTTACTTTTACGATTTTATTTGCACTTTTTTTTTCATGGAGATACATTCACTTTCGAAACCGGTTTCGAAAGGGAAAGTATCCTAATAATAAAATAAACGGTCAAGTACGAGTATTACTCGCACTCAGAGGATTCCGTATAATAAATATATGAATTGTTAACAGTATTATTAAAAAAAATCGTTACAAAAAGACAACTGAGACTTTGTAAAAAACTATAAAACGTAGTGTTTGGTATAGCTGAATATATACTAGAAAAGCATGAATGGGTATACCGTAAAAATTCAAAGAGATATGAAGCCTAAATAATATCAGTATTGCTATTCTGTATAACTCTTATTTAAATCTTATTCTAATCTCATTATGATGAACTTATTTCGGCACTGACAATAAAAGTAGTGCATACTGAAACTTCATTTGGCATTTCATAAAACTAAATTCAGCGTCGTAATAATGTTTTCTTTTTATAGTGTAGCTAAAACGAAACCCATGTCCAAAATTTAATTTTGGCATTTTGCTAAGCGCGCTTCGAAAGGAGGTCGTAAAGTAGCAACGCCGCCTTGGTCCGTGCTCGAGATAGGTTTTTAATTAACTTTTAAAGACACGGGAGGGGTACTGAGAGATCTTCTCAATGCAAACTGTTTCGTATTCCATAGTATTTATGTGATTAATTCTAATTAAATTAGTCTGTTTTAAACAATTTGACGTTTATTGATTTTATACTGCTACTGGACATTGTATTACACAAATGTATCATTAACAGTTGTTATGCATGCTTTGAAAGCCGTTGGTACATAGAGTAGCCACCCCTGTCATTATATATGTCCAAACCGTCCTTGTCTTTAAGAGTTAATATCTCGGCTAATTACCGACGATTTTTTTGAAAAATTTTTTACACTTCTGCTACGATAGGTACCTCCAGCGCTCCTCAACACCTTTGGTGAATGCCCGCAAATCGAAATTTGTGTGTAACGGAAAAATGCGCTTTTCTCAAAAACTATATGACCTAGGATAATCGCTATAATTTTCCTGCAAGGTTTAAATTAACGTCTACTTCCTCTAATTTTTTCATAATTTTAGTTTCAGTAGATTCGGAAATAGATGGGGGGGGGGGCATATTTTTGCTCTACATTTTCGACGATATCTCTGAAAATATGATACAGTCGAACCTCGTTAACGGCGAACACTCAAGGGGAAACTATTTTTGTTCGTGTTAAAAGTAGTTCTTGTTATCCGAACTTAAATAAATTATCTGCAACAGGACGGGGCAATCGGAAACAGTTCATACTAAAAGTAATTCGCGTTAAGCGTGTTCTTGTTAACGAGGTTTGACTACCTAAAATTAAAAGAAGTGTATTTTTGAGTTCAGCGTTACGAAAGCTTTCACACTATACAATACACCACACGATATACAAAGAAAATATTTTTTTTTTATTAACTGAATTAGCCCCTCTACATTTTTCCTAAAAAATATTTGTAAATGTTTAATATGTGTGTACTGTAAATATGTGGGTCAATAGTCTTTATTACTTCCCCCAATTTGAACTTTCCACGTTTCATAGTTTACGAGTAAAGTGGCTGTGACAGACAGACAGACACAAGAGCGATCTTATAATGATGGTTCTGTTTTTACTTTTTAAGCACGGAACCCTAAAAACTGCAAACAAAATCGAAAAAGTAAAAAACAGCCTTCATAGAGATCTATTTCAGTTATCCAATGCAAAACAATCATTTAAAAATATTGAAATGCAAACGAAATATTTTTTAAACTTTCTCCCATAGGATTAGCATTAGCGAGCGGGTGTTTTCGCGTGAGTGAAGTAGCGACTTGGGGGCTCTATTTTAGGGTTTGTATATTATGAAACTATACATATTAAATATTTTGGGAATTTTCTCTGCCTGCTTTATATTTTAAATGCAAAAAAGAAGATTCGGAAATTGAAGCATTTTATATCTGTTACAAAACGTACTCTTAATAGTCGGGAAAATTCGGGGTGAAAATTTACCTCAAAACTTCAGAAGTATCTCACGGCGAAAAAATATCTAAATTGATTCTTGATTCACAACAAACATATTTTTTCCTTATTTAGCTAAGTTTGTAAATTTAATTTGAAAGTGGTTATGTTAAATATAAGCATTGAGCACTAAATTGCCACCTCTATAACACTACATTATGCTCCTAGAACAGTAAGAAAATGTCGTCGCCGTAGAGTTAACTTTTGGATAATAACTGGATAACTCCATAATTGGATTCTGTTTCTGCTATGGTGGTGAGAATTCGCAATAGCTTCCTGTCTGAAGAAAAGGAACTTATTGTTTCGAAACATTTTAGCTTCCTTCTATAAAAATTGCATAAATGCATTTTCGCCATCAATATCCTTTATAATATCAGGCATCATGAAAATTTAACTTTAACGTAGTTAAATAAGCTCTTTGCTGCCCTATTCAAGGCTGGCGTTCTCCTTGAAAGGGCCCGGATGCAAGAAACAGATTTGGGACTATGAATTTTTTATGCATTAAACAAAATGTATTTTCAATCTTGTCGGGAATCCTTTTTAATCGCGTGGTCTAAGATGTGGTCCCCCCAGGGTCTGATTATCGTAAGAGAAACGTCGAAGCTGCTCTGGGTCCCATTTCTATAAGAAGACTCCTTAAACCCAAAATTATCGATGGCTAACGAAAAGTCAGTCAAACGAAAAGACGCGTTCGCTAATGCTAATCCTATGGAAGAAATTTATAAAGATACCTCAGTCGCATTTCAATATTTTTAAATGATTTTTTTTTAATTTGTTAACTGAGATCAATCTGTATGCAGGCCGTTTTTTACTTTTTCGATTTTGATTTCAGATTTTTTTATGAGGATGCTTTTATTTTCGAAACCGGTTCCGAAAATGAAAGTGCCCTCATTAAAAAAAAAAAAAAAAAAAAAAAAAAAATACCTGTAAGCAAAATCGAAAAAGTAAACAACGGCCTTTGTACAGATCGATCTCAACTATTCAATGCAAAAAAAAAAAAAAAAAAAAAAAAAAAAACATTTAAAAATATTTAAATTCAAACGAGATGTCTTTATAAATGTCTTCCACAGGATTAACATTAGCGAACGGGTCTTGTCGTTTGACTGAAGCAGGCTCTTAATGATTCCTATACTGTGTTCACATTGTTGTCATATATATGTAGTAAAAGTGATGTACAAAACGCTAATTTATTGGAATATTCAAATAATAACAGAATGTTATAATCATCGAATTTAATTCCTTGAAGATGTTTAATTTTACATCGTTATAACTAGCTTATTCAAACATACCAGTATTAACACATAAAACATTACTTTATTTTATACAATATCTGTAGAGCATTCTACTTAGGCCTAATACAGCCGTATTGACAACTTCTGTGCCAATGCTTCATGAATGCTGAAAAAAATATGAGACCGACTCGTTTCTGATTTTCAAAGTCTAAAGTACTTGTGTTTTTGATCAGTGAATTTTGCTTTTATGTCTCATGCGTTCAAATCATACACAATAATAAATACCAGAGAAATAGTTATACGTATGTCATTAGTGAAATTAATGATGCTACCTAAATTCAAATTTTACATATATATACCGGGTGTCCTAAAAAGGACCGACTGATTTCAAAAATTCAATAACTTACAAACTGTGGTAGATACTTAAAAAATTCTTGCAGGAGGGTTATGCATAAGGTCAAAAGTTTTTTTTACAGTGATTTTTGATTTTAGTTCAAAGTACAAACAATAGATGGCGCTGTGATCAATAGACGCTAAATTCAGGCTCGGTTTTTGGTACTTCGGGACCCACTCAATACATTTTAACCTCCTTATTTTCGCATGGAAAAAGAGAAAGGCCAAAAAATCGAGCCTGTATTTAGCGCCTATTGCTTGCAGCGCCATCTATTGTTTGTAATTTGAACTAAAATTGAAAATCACCGTAAAAAAAACTTTTGACCATACGCATAAACCTCCTGCAAGAATTTTTTCAATATCTGTCACCCTTTGCAAGTTATTGAATTTTGAAATCAGTCAGTCCTTTTTAGGACACCCGGTATGTATATATATATTTAGCGCATTATACAGGGTTGTTATAATTAAACCTCCCCTATAAACGGCAAACGGGTGAACGGAATGCAACGAAGTTTGGTATATAGACTATACACGAGATGCGCTCACGGAATTTCGGAAAAAAAATTTAGTTCTAAAATGTCCACCAGAGAACGCTTTTTCCGTAAAAATGTTAAATTTAACACAATAAACGAACAAAACAGAATACAGAAAAAATATTAACAAACCAGAGCAAGAATTGTGAATAATAAAATGTGAAACCGGCTGTTTTGGCCGTTTATTGTGTTAAATGTAATGTTTTTCCTGAAAAGGCGCCCTATGGTGAACATTTTGGAACTTTTTTTTTTTTTTTTTTTTTTTCGAAATTCCGTGAGCACATCTCGTTTATAGTCTATATACCAAATTTTATTGCATTCCGCTCACCCGTTTGCGTTGTAGGATGCTGTTTATAGGGAAAGTTTAATTATAACCACCCTGTACTTTATTGTTCTGCTGTCAAAATTTTGCGACGGTTGACTTTGTACATTTGTTAATATTTTTATATTTTGGCAACTTTTATAAGTATTTTCAGATTAAAAAACAATAAAATTAGTTATTCTCCTTCCGGGTTTAAGAGTTATTACACGACTCTAAACTCTATGGATTAGCTGTTCGGTTGGGTATTCTCGTTCTTTTTCTCAAAACCAATATCATTTTTTTTTTTAATTTGGAAAAATTGCGACTGAAAAAATGTCATAAGGACCCGGAATTTAATTTGTGCCTCAGATTCTTAGTTTGTCGGGCCCTGTCGATCTTAGGTGCAAACCTTTTTGTAACATCTTTTTTGTTGTTGTTGTTGTTGTTGTTGTTTCGTTGCTTGGTTTTGTTTACAGAAAATAAAACAAAAAGACCTTTAAGGCTGTTCTCAAATTCAAAAGGGCAACTTTATGACATAAGTTTTAATTTATTTTTGTTCAGAAATGCATGAAACTATCAGGTGTTGTTGCTCAGAAACTATGTAATCGAACTTTTTTTTTTTTTTTTTTCAAACGCAATAGATCTTTTAGAAAATAGTGTCAGAGTTGGCGTTTTGAATCGAATTTCCGAGCGAAAAAAAAAATAACCACTCAAGAAAGGGTGAAAAACGTCTTTGTCACGTGATCAAAATCGCTTATAACTCAATAGGTTTATCAAATATATATATATATACCTTTCCGTTAAAAAATGAATTTGTAAATGTATCAAAACGTTTTGCGGTTGTTGAGCAGAGCAGTTGAGAACAGCCTAAAGTTTCTTTGCATACCCGTAAGGCATGGTGACGTCACGGCGACGTCGTTGTGAAGTCACGCTGTGATTTTGTGACCGTCGATGTGACGTCATAGTGACTAGAATGCGAGGTCGTTATGGCCGTTTTAGAGGTCGTTTGTGACGTCACATTGTGACCACTCTGTGAAGTCACGGTGTGACAAATTTGTGAAAAGTGTGTCATTTGTGACTATTTTGGCATTAACTTTGTGACTAACCTGTGACGACAGCGACAATGCTTTGACGTCACACTGTGACTAATTTGTGAAATATGTGTCATTTGTGACGAACTTGTCATAAACAATGTGATGATTTCAAATGAAAATCAAATTTCAAATTAATTGCTTAAAAGGGCAAAGGCCAACATAGAGAAAAAGATTCCAAGCCGGGACTCGAATCCGGGCCATCAGTGTAGCGCACTGACATTCTACCGACTAAACCACATGGAACGAGACCCAGCCTGGAAAATTTCTTACTAGTACATGTTGGCAAGGCTACAAACGCAGCACAAGATGGAATATTTATCGTGAGCCGCCAACATCGGGTAAACACGAAACTTAATTAAATCCAGCATCGATTCAAACTATATAAATACTTGGAAATTTTTCCATAGAGAACCATTCGCCTTGCATACAATATTTCAAATAAAAATCAAATTTCAAATTAATTGTTTAAAATGCAATTTTAATTTGAAATTTGATTTTCATTTGAAATATTGTATGCAAGGCGAATGTTTCTCTCTGGAAAAATTTCCAAGTATTCATATAGCTTGAATCGCTGCTGGATTTAATTAAGTTTCGTGTTTGCCCCATGTCGGTGGCTCATGATAAATATTCCATCTTGTGCTGCATTTGTAGCCTTGCCAACATGTACTAGTAAGAAATTTTCCAGGCTGGGTCTCGTTCCATGTGGTTTAGTCAGTAGAATGTCAGTGCGCTATACTGATGGCCCGGATTCAAGTACCGTTATGGAATTTTTTTCACTATGTTGGCTTTTGCGCCATTTAAGCAATCAATTTGAAATTTGATTTCCATTTGAAATATTGTTTGCAAGGCGAATGTTTCTCTCTGGAAAAATTTCCAAGCATTAATACTGTGACGATTCTTGTTATAAACACTGTGATGAATTTTAAAGTAAAGTTTTGTTTGAAATATACAATATTATCTTTTTACCATACTTTTTAGCAATGTATCGCTATTTTGGAGTCCTATTCTTCTAAAATACTTTTAATTTTTACACTGACAAAAACAATGCTTATCAACTGGCATCCTTTTTTATTAAATTCTAAGCTTGATCTTGAGTTCAAGCTTTATATTACGAATGTGTAAGTTTTTATGTGTTGTGATTTATTATTTTATTAAATACGAACATGGAGTCTAACGGATATTAATACATTTCCTATTTAAAGAAGAATAAGATAAGCCATATTTATTTAAATTTTTTATTCCCGTGTATATTGTATTTTGTTAATATGAGCTAAATAGATTTGGTATGATTTATAGGAAATGACTGATCTGGGAAATAGAAAAAACAAGTAAGAAAAATCATGCGTTAAGCATAGATTATAAAGCACTTTCCAACGCTTCCTGAATGCTTTAACTAGACATCGTAATTTAAGGAAATAACGTAAATAAGATAACTAAGCAAATATTTTAGAAAACGCATAAAACATTTGAAAAACTGATTTCAGCAGTTACCGTTCATAGCCAAATATGTTTTCCAATTCTTTTGAATAGCCCTGTATTTAATCTGTAGGTTGATATATACTAGTATATAATGTGAAAATTTAGTTTAGCAAGAAAATGCATAACAGGTTGAAATTTTCATTCAGAAATTTATACTAATATATAAAAACATACTTGAATACTTTTGTACAACCCTGTAGTTTACCTAGAATCTTTATTACACGCCACTATTTAGTTAAAATTTAATTCAAATTAAAACACTCTTAAAACTGCTGAAATCACATTTCCAGAAATTATAATTTATAGACGGCCATATATCCATTTCCTTGCGTGACCCTGTGTATCATTTTATCCATATTCTACAAGCATTTCATCTAAAAAACACCTTTAAGCAATTTGCGCCCACACCCCTTAACTCTTACGTATACTTTTGTGTAGCCTTGTATATGAATTATAGCTTTTATATACACCATATACTATGCATAAATATAGTGAATCATAAAAGCGCATATTATAATTAAAAATGCATTTCCAGCAATTATCGCTAATGAACAGTACAATATCAACTTTTATAAATATCATAAATTATAAATATTTTTTTATAAATATTATAAATATCAAATTTTAAAAAGTATAGTAAAGCAGTTTAATCTATAAACTTGTTATCAGGCATGAAAAACACTTTATTTCAATGCTTAATTGTCATATTTTATTTTTTAATGCGAAGTATCGAACGTGTATCGAAAACGTAGAAAATGAGTTTACAATCGAAGAAAATTTAATAACTGATTCTGAATGTCTACAATTAAATGTTTGATTAAAATCACGAACAGCAAAAAACGTGCTTACATACAATTTAAAAAAATAAATATACCAATTTGAAAAACACTATATAATTAGTATTTATAATTAGACTATTAAACAACAACAAAGTACAATAGATGAATTAAATGTATTATTAGATTTAACAATTTCTCAAAAATCTCACGATATGTTACAAGGAATTCCTATTATTTTATAATTTTGGCAAATGTTAAATCTGAAAATATTGATATGAAGATTTAGGATTTTAAATAATAATTTAAAATATTATTAGCAATGAAAAAAAGTCTTTCAAAAGTTTCACTACTATAGTATGTAAAACGGCATTTCCCATTCAGTATAATGTTAATTTCTAATCTGAAAAACAATCCCAGATCAGTTTCTTTCTATAGGTATAATATAAAACTATTTAACTCATCTCACCAAATATACAAAACAGGAACAAACAATTTAAATTAAATAAGACTTACTTTTTGAGCTCCATAAATTAATTATTAATATCCGTGTGTATCCGAAAATGGCGACGTCTTTTTCTTCCATTAAAAAAAGCACACGCAAAAGCTTACATTTTAGACTAGTAACTTACCGCATCTGTTAGAACAAAAAGTTCTCTGTTTACCCTGTGGTATCGTGGCAGACGATTTGGGGCAGGTGTGAGTTTATTTCCTTTTATATAAACAGATATGGAACTTATATGTGCAATCATTTTATGAGACTGTCTGTATTTAAATTTTTGTATTTGAAGAATTTTCGAATGTATTTTACCTTTTCTTTTTATCAGTTTTAACCCCCCCCCCCCTCCCTTTTTCTAAGTAAAGATTGTTTCACACAAATACAAAATATCTTCCTAAAAAATCAAAAGATATAAATAAATATCGAGGATAAAAAAAATTTCTTTGTCAATCGTCATTCTTTTCATGTTAATTTCCTGTAAAATAAAACAATTCGTAAAATAACTTTTTTTTAGAGTCATATCTCTAAAACACAAATTTGAAATACGAATAATAAATTATATCATGGGTTTTGCATAAATTTTGTATTATTTTTATTTATTCGGAAAATGCTAATTTTATTTTAAAAGTCTGAAAGAAGTAGAATTTTTTAAAAAAATAGTTACTTAAAATAGGTACACTAACAGGAAAAAATATGACTTGAATGCAAATTATAAAGCAAGAAATGTATGTATGACTAAACTCTGAAGACTCTTTCTACGTGCTCATTAAAAGTTGCAGACTTAACTATAATAGAAATTTTTTAGTTTGAAGCCACAAAAGTGTTTCGAATACCAGTGGTCGGTAAAAAGAAATTAAAAATTTTCCTTCCTGCAAACTAAATATGTAAAGTGTATATATTTAATATTCCTAATTCTAAATATGTTATCCAAATTGCTCCAGCACGTACCATTTTTCCGAGAAACACTTTTATAATAATAAGAATAAGAGAAGGATTATTATATTAAATTGCAATACTAGATAAAATTGAAATCAGGAAAAAAGTATACTTTCACACTCTTAGATATCAAATTGATAAAATATAGCATGGAAATCTAGTTTGTTGATACTTGTACCGTGCGTTTTCCTTTATATGCACCCCCCCCCCCCCCCCACCATCTTTTCGTGTCTGAATTTATTACTTGCTACCCACTAATATATTTTTATTCCTTATGCCGCTGTAACGCGGGCCTTTTTAAAACATTTCTCTTCATTTTCAAAGATTTTTGAAGTTCATATTTTTCTCACACTGTGACTTACAATATGGTTACAATTTTTTACAATTTATTACAATTTTTTTTTTTTTGTGAGTGTGTCGTGACCTACGTTACATGCAGGGACATAACAATTCTTTTTTATTGCCAGAAAAATAAAATTTTACAGTAACAACATGTTTTGAAGATTTTTTGTAATTTTTTTTAAGTTTTCTAAGAAGTTCACATCTCATTCACAATGTGACATCACTGAGTGGTGGCATTTCGGTCACAGATGTGACGTGACCACAGTGACTCACAGTGACGTCACAACGACGTCACTGTGACCATGCATGCTATGAGGGTATCTCCTGTATGCGCAGGTGGCTAGATGCGTTGCATCCTCCTTTAACACGCAGGGCAGGGCCTGACTAATGCAGGGGCGTACGAGGCAGCTGCCCAACCCTCCCCCCCCCCTCCCTCTGAGGTGGTCCCTCATAGGCATATGCAGCATTTTCGTTAAAGAGGAGCTAAATGTTAAAAATGGGTCAAAAGTTACAGAGTTTCTTACTTTTTCCAGTTTTTGGGAGGGATGACCCTCCGCCTTTTCCCCTTCTTCCAAACCGGATGCCCCCCCCCCCCCCAAAAAAAGGAAACAACTGCACCATCAGAAAGTTAATGATTAAAATTTAATTATAACAACTTAATAGGCTTTTGTATTAAAGAAAAATTCATTATTGACGTTATCTTCGTAATAAAGAAAATTAAAACCATTAATGTTGACAGATTGTGAGCAATATTTCTCTAATAAGACATACGTATGATATTATGACAAACAGTCAAAAATGACTGAAAGAAATGAATTTACTTTTCAATGGCTCGCATGAGCCCTTATATTCATATACAAAAATAAAAAGTGCATTCTATCATGTCTTAAAGTTGTGATCATCTATCTTATATGTATACATATGTGAATAATACTTGGTACGAAATTTATGTATGAAGTATAGTCACTTTAGTATAGTTCAAGAAAATTTTCTACGGATAAATAGAAAGCGCACCCCCCCCCCCCCCCCCCTCCCGAATAATGCTTGCCCCGATGTCCTAGATAATCTCGAAGTCGAGCCCTGTTGAGACAGGCTCTGGTTTCATTACTCATGCTATTATGATTATTTCACATTTATTTTAAGGAAAAATAACTAATTTAAAAAAAATAACATTCGAATTCCATGAATATTTTAAATAAAAATATAAAATTTTTGTGCATCCTCTTTTTTTTCCTTTCGCTTATACGGGATTTTATTATTGTTATTATTATTATTATTCAGGGCCGAAACTAGCTTCTTTTACACTTGGTCAAACATGGATTTTGGCGCCCCCCCCCCTCCTCCACAAAGCATATTTACAAAGAGAATTTTACTAATTTTCTAATAACCAACTTATTTTAAAATTTAAAATATGTGATCATAAAATATGTACTACTGAACTACGTAATCTGCTTTGTCAAATATTGATTCATTAAAATCTTGAAAAAGGAATAGAAAAGAATCGAAAAAAATTCTGCTTTATACAGGATCCTTATGCCATATCATCTTTAGATTCCTCTATGCTTTGGCATACTTCAGACAGAATGATTTTAACAATACCGTGTTAAACATATGTGTGAGAAAAATCGATAAACAAAATCTTCATTTGGCGCCCCTTCATTCTCGCGCCAGGGGCACATGTCCCCCCCCCCCCCCCAGTTTCGGCCCTGTTATTATTATTTGCTTATTTAAATTTAAACAAATTCAAACATTTTAATCTTTGTACTTTATTAAATAAACATTCTCTAGAATAAGGTATAGTTCTTTTAAAATCAAGTGATACTCTTTTATGCTCCGAAAAGACGTAGGTAGATGACCCGCTTGCCCCGCCAATAAAACAGGTCTTCGATCTAGATCAGCATGATAATTCACATTTTACAAGAAAGATCTCTCAGACCGGAAATATTTTCAACAAAGAATCACTTCTATTTCTAATATTATCTTTTCATGTTACAACTAAACTACACAACCTATATATATCATCGATTTTAATACAATTCAAGCTCTTTTTTTCTCTATCTCTTTCTTCTTACAGACAGATTATGTGCTCAATCATGCGAAAAACAAGGTATACAGAAAAAAAAAAGAATGAAATCTATATATGTTTCCAGAAGAGCTCGATAGATGTCGCAGTTTATAACGGACAACATTTATTGCTTTCAACTTCGCTCTTTTATCGATCGTTTTGGCGAGTTTTTAAACTTAGTTTTGTTTTCCTTTTGTGCATTCTTTCTTTTAATGCACACCTGTTGTGATTTACACTAAACTTTAGGTACGAGGTAATATAAAACCTTTCACAAACTAAATCGTTAACTGCAATGTAGGAAAATTGAGACATTTTAACTGATTAAACGATTTTAATAATTTATCTGCAGTCCAAAAACGTTTATTTGAGTCATTTTAACAATTAATCAGAAGGTCATAAAATAAGGAAAATAATATTACTTATCTAAATAAAGTTATTTATTGATTGAAAATTTTTAATCTAAGTAACTAGAAGAAGGTAGGGGTTAATAAAAAACAGAATCCCCCCCCCCCCCGTCTTTTTTTTTTTTTTTTTTTTTGTAATGAAAAAAGTTCTTGCAAAAAATAATTTATATTCCACACCTTCGATGAAGATTTTATGTTTAAAATATATAGATAACCAATTTTTTGTTGTTTAAAAAAGACATTTCAATTTTACCGAAATCTTCCATGTCTTATTACCTAGTGTGGGGTAATAAGAGACTGCTCTTTAAACAATAATATAAAGACTGTTAAATTGAATGGGGAGTTAACGCCAGAAACATTTAAAGAGATTCTTTCAACACAGCTTGTCAGATAATTCTTTTTTCTTTTTTTGAGTTACAGAAGAGTAAAAAATAGATATCTTCAAGCAGAAAAAAAGGGTAATAAGAAGCATTTTTAAAAATACATATTTCAAAAACACTTTTCATAATTCAAATGTAGAAAATGAATAATATCAGCATATTATTGATAAAAAAAAAATGAGTATCAATAATAGCTAAAGTTTTAACCTATTTTACATTATAAAATTTTATTGCGAAAAAGTCTTGAATTATTATGAGTAGTTCCAAGTTTTTTTTACAATAATATAATTTTTTTAAACAATAATATTCTATATATACATTTATATATATAAAAAAAAACTTGAAAATGGCAAAGAATTAGTATATTTGTAGATTCTATATTGTTGAGCATCAAAAGTAATCTCAATAACCTAGATCGTAATAACGCTTTAATTAAAATGGGAGTATACTGTGGATCACTCATACACATTACATTTTCCACAATCCTACGTCATTTTTCTTTTCATATTTAATAACGATTTAATATGCTATTTTAGAGAAATTTGTGAAATGTGATATTAAAATACATTCTGTAACCTACAGAACTATAACAATACAAAATTCAGTTACGATTTTTCTTTAATGTACTAAAGCGCTATAACACAATAAATTTTGTCAAAATGTGTAAAATTAAGGATATTTAAGTCCAGGTTTAACCATAATATACTATAGACAATAATGCATTATTCTAGATTCGTAATAATGAATACAACAAAAGAAAAAAAAAAAAGAGAGAAGAGAGAGAGAGAGAAGTATATATATATGTCGTAGGCTAATTGAGAAATCATTCTCTTTCCAAAGAGCTTAGGCTGTTTCCAAAGAGCCCACCTAATTAGAGAATCATCGTCCTTTTACCAATGGACCCTATATTCTTCCTCTCGGTTCGAGGCTATAAAAAAACAAGAGGGAAAAATCATGCGTCAAGCGTAGATTATGAAACTCTTTCCAGCACACTCAGAATAATGCAACAAAACTGAACCGTTTAATAAGTTAAAATATTATATCTAATTCAACCATATGGAAACGCATAACACATTTAAAAGCCCAATTTCAGCTGTTCCCATCTACAATCGGAAAATTATCTGAATTCTTTGAACAGCCCTGTATATGATATAGTATAGATTTAACTACATGCATGCCAAAATTTAGTTCAGTTAAGAAATACATATACCTCAGTCGAAAATTCCCTTTCAGCAATTTCCGCTAATAAGGAGAATAGTATGTGAATTCTTTTTTGCAGCCCTGCATATGAGGTATGAATTTATATGCAACGAGTAACATGCAAAAAATTAGTTCAATTTAAAAGCGCACACCGAATTTGAAAACGCACTTCCAGGAATTATTACTCAAAGACAGTACTGTAACCAACTTATTTCGGTTGTTGAGTTACAAAGGATTAAAAAAATAACAAAAATGAAAGTTTCTGTATGAACTCACATTACTATAAATTTTGACTCTCAATTTTACCATGATAGACATAATCATACCAAACTTAAAACAACTTCATCTTATATCAGAAATTGTTAAGAATTAATGAAATGGTCTCACCAAACGAGTGTGTTAAAAATTATTGGTACTTTTCGGTTAGCCGGGCGCCAGTGTTATATATACATATGTATGTATACCTATATATACATATATATTTATATTTATACATATATAGAAGCTATATATATATATATATATATGTGTGTGTGTATATACATATATATATATATATAAAGGTATACATACATATGTATACATAACACTGGCGCCCGGCTAACCGAAAAGTACCAAATTATTTTTTTTTTTTAGGTTATAACAAATATAAATAGGTTATAACAAATATTATGCATTCCATTTTCCCCATTTTGACAATTCGTCTCATTTGCATGTCTTGAAAAGCATGAAAGCGAAGGAATTACTTAAAATAAAAGTTTCTATACCAACTCGCATTACTATAACATTTATCATCATGATAGATATAATCATACCAAACTTAAAACAACTTCATCTTATAACAGAAATAGTTAAGAATTAATGAAATGGTCTCACCAAAAAATGTGTTAAAAATTATTTTTTATGTTATAACCATGTAAGACATATTATTTATATGTCTCAACCATATAAATAGGCTGTAACAAATATTATGTATTCCATTTTCCCCATTTTGACAATTCGTCTCATTTGCATGTCTTGAAAGCATGAAAGCGAAGGTAAAATTTATCATCATGATAGACATAACCATACCAAACTAAAACAACTTCATCTTATACCAGGAATTGTTAAGAATTAATAAAATGGTTTCATCAAACGAGTGTGTGTGTTAAAAATTATTTCTTAGGTTATAAAGAATATAAAAACAACCTTATTTCTTAAAACAAAAAGCATACCTCTCTCAACCATATGAGTCAGTTTTGTCTTGCCCTGTGAAAGTAAAACATCAATTAAATCATTAACACTAAAACGACCGGAAATTTTACTTATGTTTTATAAAAGTATTTTACACCGGAATTTTTATTTAAATCTGTTTAACATATTTATTTAACATTTTTCTTTGGGTCAAAATGACCCCTCACGGTCTCTTTAGTGTTAAGCTAACACTGCCCTTTTCATTATGGCTGACGATTATGTATTCCATTTTCCGTCATTTTGACAATTTGCTTCATTTACACCTCTTTAAAGCATGAAAGCGAAGGAAATACTTAAAATAAAATAAAAGTTTATATACGAACTCGCACTACTATAAAATTTATCATCATGATAGACATAATCATACCAAAGTTAAAACAATTTCATCTTATATCAGAAATTGTTAAGAATAAATAAAATGATTTCATCAAACGAGTGTGTATGTTAAAAATTATTTCTTAGGTTATAAAGAATTATAAAAGCAACCTTATTTCTTAAACACAAAAATCATATCTCTCTCAACCATATGAGTCAGTCTCGTCTGGCTCTGTGAAAGTAAAATTTCAATTAAATCATAACGATTTAATTGAGGATTTAATTGAATATTAACCGCGCTTTTCATTATGGCTGACAATTAAGTATTCCATTTTTTCCCATTTTGTCAATTTGTCTTATTTGCAAGTCTATTGAATTGATAAAAGTCCTTCCGGCCAGTGCCGGGAGGAAGAGATAGCTTTCATAATCCTTATTTAAAAAAAGCCAACTTATATCATGCAAACACACGAAGCTCAATTTAGTGGAAACCGAATATACTCCTATATTCGGTTATATATATATACCCATATATTCAATACTAATTTTTATCAATATAATGAATGAGAATTTCGCGAAATTAGTCAGCTTTATCCAAGCTGCTTTTCTTTAAAGTAACTTATATTTGGCTGCCAAATTCGGCAATTTCTTAAAGTGCCTGTCATTTTAAGACAACATGGTGGATGAGGCTAAGCAGTGAACTTGGTCGAGACCTTAGTAATTGCTGTGCACATCACATCGCATCACATGCATGCTCACTCACATCGCAATTGGTTAATATATAGGAGTGCTGTCGCATGCAAAAAATCAGATTTTTCAAAATGTCACCCACAATAGAAATTGAAACTGCTATATCTGAGCCATTTTTTAAGGTAAAGACAAACAAAAAATGCACCTGAATCCTTATATCAAGATCAAATACTTAAGAAAGAAACCTTTTTCAATTTCTAATTTTTTTGCACCTCACTTTAAATATATATATATTTTTTAATTTAATGGCCGCCATTTTGAAACAAGATGGCTGATGAATCTGGCCAGCGAACTTGGTCGAGGTGTTGATGTATACTATCCACATGCCTTCTTACATCGAAATAGGCGAATACGTGTGTTATCGCGTGACAAATACAAGATCGTTTCAAAATGTTAGCCATGCTAGAAATTCAAAGTGCTATAAATCAACCATTTTTTAAGATATCAACAAAAGAACAAATTTTCAGAAACAAAAACTGCTCCGGAATCTTTGTATCAAGGCCAAACACATAAAAAAATCATTTTCCAATTTTTTAATACCTCATTTTGAATTTTAAATTTAATTTTTTTTAAATGGCAACCCTTTTGAAACAAGATGGCGAATGAAGCTGGCCAACGAACTCGGTCGAGACATTGGTATGTACTATGTACAGACCAAGTTACATCCAAATAGGTTCATAAATACGCCTGTTATCGCGTGACAAAAATCAGGTCGTTTTAAAATGTCAGCCACAAGAGAAATTCAAAATGCTATTACTCAGCCATTTTTTTTAGATATAGACGAAAGAAAAACTGTTCCGGAATCTTTGTATTAAGGTCAAACACATACAAAAAAAATCTTTTTCATTTTCCAATTTTTTGGTATCTCATTTAAATTTTTTTATTTTTTAATTTTTTTAAATGGCCGCCATTTTAAAACAAGATGGCGGATGAAGCTGGCCAACGAACTCGGTCGAGATATTTGTATGTACTATGTACACACCAAGGTACATCCAAGTCGGTTCATAAATACGCCTGTTATTAAGTGAGAAAAATCAGGACGTTTCAAAATGTCAGCCACGCTAGAAATTCAAAATGCTATAACTCAGCCATTTCTTAAGATATAGACGAAACAAAAACTGCTCCCGAATCTTTTTATCAAGGTCAAACACATAAGAAGAAAATATTTTTTCAATTTTCAATTTTTGGTACCACATTTCAAATTTAAATTTTTCTTAAAAATTTAAATGGCCGCCATTTTTAAACAAGATGGCGGATGAAGCTGGCCAACGAACCCGGTGGAGACATCGGTATGTACTATGTATAAACGAAGTTACATCCAAATCGGTTCATAAATACGCCTTTTATCGCGTGACAAAATTCAGGACGTTTCAAAATGTCAGCCACGCTAGAAATTCAAAATGCTATAACTCAGCCATTTTTTAAGATATAGACGAAACAAAAACTGCTCCGAAATCTTTGTATAAAGGTCAAATACATAAGGAAAAAATATTTTTCCATTTTCCGTTTTTTGGTACCACATTTCAAATTTTAAATTTTTTAAAAAAATTTAAATGGCCGCCATTTTGAAACAAAACGGCGGATGAAGCTGGCCAACGAACTCGGTCGAGACATTGGTATGTACTATGTACACACCGAATTACATCGAAATCGGTTCATAATTACGGGAGTTACAGTGTGACATAGGTCAGATATATATATATATATATATATATATATATATATTGATATATATATATATATATATATCAATTTTGAACGGAGGGTGGTTTCTGGGTCTGGGGGTCATGATCGATGAAAATATACCAAAATTTTTTGAAATCGCTTTCCTCCGAACGGCTGCAATAGGTAGCTTTTTTGTAAAGAAAGCTACCTAAAATGGTCTCACCAAACGAATGTGTGTGTTAAAAATTATTTTCTAAGTTATAACAAATATAAACGCATCCTCTCTTCTTAAACACAAAAAGCATATCTCACTAAACCATATAAGAGTCAGCCTCGTCTTGCTCTGTGAAAGTAAAATACCAATTAAATCATTAAGCTAACACTGCTCTTTTCATTGCGGCTGGCGATTATGTATTCTGTCCCCCCCCCCCCCTCCCATTTTGATAATTTGTCTCATTCGCATGCGTATTTTGTCAATTTGTCTTATTTGCATGATCTTGAAAGCATAAAAGAGAAGGAATTATTTAAAATAAAATAAACGTTTCTATATACGTACTCACATTACTATAAATTTCAATTTGAACATCATGATGGACAATCATACCAAACTTAAAACAACTTCATCTTATATCACAAACTGTTAAGAATTAATGAAATAGTCGAGTCTGTTAAAAATTATTTTCTAGGTTATAACAAACATAAATACAACCTTGTTTCTTAAACACAAAAAGCATATCTCTCTCAACCATATATGACTCAGTCTCGTCTTGCTCTGTGAAAGTAAAACATCAATTAAATCATTAAGATAACACTGCGCTTTTCATTATGGTTGAAGATTATGTATTCCATTTTCCCCCATTTTGACAATTTGTCTCATTTGCATGTCTTGAAAGCATGAGGAGAACGAAGGAATTGTTTCTAAGTTTAAGGAAGTCGCGTCTAATTTAGGACAATAACAAGGTTTAGGCGTTGCTGCATTCTGCAAGCACTCTTACTGTCGTTTCCTTCTATAATGATACCGTAAGGCTTATTCCCAGGTCATGTAATGATACAAATGAGGTAATACTAATTACTGAACTTTTTAAATTCCTTTAATAATTTAAAAATGAATTCGATTTTTTTCTCCAAAGATTTTTTTTATCCCGGAAAATGAAAATTTGATTATTAGTTAGACTTTATTACTTTTTCCTATCTTCAATAGAAGAAAGTATTGTAAATGAAATTTTTTTCGACTTCCGGTTTTAGGGGCCAGAAATCCCCAAAACCATGTTTAAAGTAAATGTCTGTCTGTCCGTGTTTCCGTATGTCCGTGTGTCGCAATTGTACCATCGGAAAGTGTATGAAGTTATGCATAGAATTGAAACAATTTTTTTTGTGTGTGTTTTTGGCTATGACAAGCAAGTCCTCCTTTAATTTGGAAAAATTCCGACGGAAGGGGGCACTGTAATAGCGATTTTTGTACTATTTTCATTATTGTATCGAAAAGTGTATGAAGTTATGCATAAAATTGAACCAATTTTTTTGTGTATGTTTTTGGCTATGCTAAGAAGATCCTCCTTGAATTTGGAAATATTCCACCCAAAAGAGTCACTGTAATAGTGATTTTTGTATAATTTTCTTGATTTTTCGTAGTTTTATTGTACACAGGCGGCTCGTAAAGTGACAGGAACTTCGCATCATGATACGCCTGCTATTCGCGAACAACACCTGATGTACAACAGAATAATGGAAAACTATTGATTTTAATAAATATCATGATCGAGATTAACTCGTTTTTACTCCGTTTAATCGACTGAAGCAGAAATTTAAGATGAAAGTCAAAGTTGGCGTAGTATTAAACTAATACCATTAAAGTACTGACCTTTTGTAACTACATTTTGAAATATTAAGATGCATCAGATAGAAGAAAGTTTTGGGATTGGTGCATCCAACTAGTTTTTAATCAGTTTCATTATCACAATCACAGTCAATACGGGTATAAGATTAAGGATTTGATCGGTAGACCCGTGCGAGACTTTCGTAATCTTCGAGTGTTTTGTGATACATTTTTCAATAATTTATTTTAAAAAATCAAACATTACTATGTCAAAAGCCTGTTCAAAAACCTTTCGTATAATACCTTTTTTGATCGTTGTGCACCGTAGAGGCTGTTGACATCAGAAATAATGTGTATGATAATACTTCACCTAAAATAAAACGAAAATTCAGTATGCAATGCCAAATGTGGGCAAAAATTCTTATCCAATCATAACCCATCCATCGTAGTACGC
This sequence comes from Maratus speciosus, assembly GCA_963932465.1. Taxonomy (NCBI): domain Eukaryota; kingdom Metazoa; phylum Arthropoda; class Arachnida; order Araneae; family Salticidae; genus Maratus; species Maratus speciosus. The sequence goes on from OZ010793.1 coordinate 535,409,680, forward strand.
TACATACTAGTTAAAATCAGTATGTGATGTCAGATGTGAGCAAGAAATGCTATTTAGTGATACCCAGTTGCGCCAGCTTTTGAAAAATATTGAGAGGGCTCAAAAGAGTTTGAGTAAAATAACACATACAATTTTTACTTTCTTCTATCTTCAATAGAAAAGAGTATTGTAATCCAAATTTTTTTTCGACTTCCGATTTTCGACGGATTTACACGTTTTAGGGGTCAGATATAACAAAAAACATGTTTATACAAAATATCTGTTTGTCCGTGTGTCGCCATTGTACCATCAAAAATTGCATGAAGTTATGCATAGAATTGAACCAATTTTTTTTTTTAAGTTTTTGGCTATGCCAAGCAGGTCCTACCTGAATTTGGAAAAAATCCGACGGTAGGGGGCGCTATAATAGCGATTTTTGTGCATTTTGAATATTGTACCATCGGAAAGTGTATGAAGTTATGCACAGAATTGAACCAAATTTTTTGTGTATGTTATTGGCCATGGCAAGAAGGTCCTCCCTGAAATAGGAAAAATTCCGCCGGTAGGGGGCGCTGTAATAGCGATTTTTGTGCAATTTTCTATATTTTACCATCGAAAAGTGTATGAAGTTATGCATAATTCTAATAAAAATACTAATAAAACTAATTAAAATGAAGTATTGACATGAGATAGAAGAAAGTTTTGGGATTGGCACATCCAACTAGCTTCCTAGTACAAAGGTGTGGAGAGAGGCGCCGGGGGAGGATCGAATAACTAAAGATGATAATTCGAAGTCAAATTATGCTTTTTCTAGGTAAAATATAAAATTATTTTAATTTAATTATAATTTAATAAATAATATTCTTACAAGTTCTTCCTTATAAAAACAATAGGTACTATTTATTACAAATAACCTAAAAATTGATAACTACTGAAAAAAAAAAAAAAAAAAAAAAAAAAAAAAAAAAAAAAAAAACTAAATATGAAGAAAAATTATCTGTCATTAACCACTTTCCTCGATTTATCAGGACATTAAAACTGATGGCAAAATATGCTGAAATTTTCTTTTAGAGAAATTTATTTTTACATGCGCATTCGTGCTCCTGTAAGTGTAATGGATGTCCTTACTATTTTTCAAACAAAATTATTTTGAGAACTTCAATAAAACAAAATTTTATTTCAGCGATTAAATAAATAACAAAATAAATCAATGGAAACTGGGTAAGGCGGAGAGATCAAATTATTGGGTGGGCTCGCGAACAACGGGCCCATATAAGTTGCGCCACTGGTGATACGCCATTCATCGTTGTACGTTACATATTAGTTGAAAAAAAGGGATATTGACAACAGAAATAACATATATGGTCGTTTAAATTGATTTTTGATATTTAAAATGAACTCATAAAAGTAAAAACATCATCAACAACAACAAAAAAAAAACAATTTATCAAATTACAACGACCATTTGGAAAATGATTTTTTCGAAGACTAAAATTTAAGACATAAAAAATCGCACGAAGTTGATCATACATTACGTACGCCATGAATTAAACATTAATAGTGTTATTACACGTAAAAATTGCAAGCGACAAAAATCGCCTGCGACTCGTACGTATTATCCACCTGAAACTTATGTATTATCCAAGCATTTCATTGGCTGTTCGGGACAAGGCTTTTCCATCGTCAGATTTCCAAGAAATCCGACGACCAATTTTAAATGAAATTTCATTCTTAAACTTCTAAACATCCCACAGTATTACTTTTTACACCGTCGTATAGAGAAAAAAATACTTTTAAATGCAATTTGTTTGAAAGCTGTATCTCAATTTGTTTCTGAGTTATTAATTTTTTTTTGTAGTTTTTATTACTTTTTTGTCATAGTGGCAACAGAAGGTATCCATCTCTGTTGAAAGTAAAGGGAAATACAGATTACTGTATAGAGCAATCAGAAAACGAATAAAATGCTGATTCAACCAATAAAAACCTTCAGATATGCTTTTGATTTCTCATCCTGACAAGAACTATAACCATTCTTCCAAATGGTTAAAAAAAGTTGGAAATTGTACGTCAAACGTGGCAAATGAGGTGTGTTCGTACTATAACTAGTTTTATAAATATTCACTTCTAATATTCAAATATTCTTGGTTCAATAGCTGTTGCACTCTTATGCAAAAATGCATGAATACAAAATTTATCACGATTACATACATTAAATTCCGTAATACGGAAATAATAGGACTGCATCTTAAATAGGAGGTCATCACCATGACAACCTAGAATCATTACCTATCATGGGATATCGTTGAAGTAATTACTTACGATAGGATCTAACAAAAGAAAGAGAACTTTTATTAATATCGTTCTAAGTTTTGATTCGATTTTCATAAAATTTGAAATGACTCGACAAAATTCTTCAACGATTTTAGATATTAAATTTCAAACCATTCGGTTGGGTAGTTTTTGCACTGTTATATGCGGACAGACCAGACGACGACTGTAGGCGCTACTGTATATAATTACGAACGAACCTACAAAAAGATGTGAATACAAACAGGTGTCGCAACATCGTATATTTTCTCTATTTTTTGTGCCACTTTTTATAAACAAAAATCCTTCTGGTAGGTTTCTATTACTGATTTTAAAGAAATCTACCACAAAGATTATTATGTGGAAAAGTGGTAATAAAGGCAGAAAAAAATATAAGTAGCTGCGACCGCTGCTCCTTATTTATTTATTTATTTTTTTTTTTCGCGCAATTTCTGCAATATCTGGGTTCACAATGGCTCGAAAACTAACTTCTCAAAACTGGAAAATTGGTTGAAGACTGGATCTCTGAAAATCACACGTTACACGTAGTCTATGTGCACGTTAAATCTGTGTAATTTTGAGGGGGGAGGGTTGACAAGAGAAAGCAGAGTCAAGAGATCCCCCCCCCCCCCTCTTACTGTTAATAATTAAAACTTGATGTTTCTCCGTTGCAAACAGTGTTGTACAGTCGTGGAAAAAAAAAGTAAACACCCTCTACTAACTCCTCAATAAATTATCGTAGAAGAAAGTTACTGGTACCGAACGATTGGAAATAAAGTCTACTTTTAAATGATGTATATAAAATTGGCTTAGGGGGCCATCTACATATTAAAACGAACCCAAACTTCATTTTTTTTTCAATGACAATACCCAATTTTAACAAGATATTTCAAATCTTCGGTTCAAATTATGCCTAGACACCGAATTTCAAGTCATTTGAATGATAAGTTTTTGAATTATAAACATTCAAAATTTAGTGCTTCTAATGTTAAATTACATTTTCATATTTTTATTTATATCTCCAGAAATTATGCTCCTAATGTACTAAATTTTTTTGTAGCTATAATACTAATATACCCAAACATAAATACGCTGAATTTGCAATTTTTATAATTTTATGATATGAATTATGAAATTAATATTCGAAAAAAATATGAATTGCAACCTACGATTTTTTTGATGGATCCAGATTTATTAAGTACTGCTTTATGTAAATCCAAAATTTCACATTTTTCTTCCAAGTAGTTTTCAAATTATGCTTAAAAAACGGCAAAATGATAGTTTAAGGGGCCGTCTATAATAGAAGTGAGTAGATATTTTGAAATTTCTTCTACTCTCCTGTAATCTAGCAGGCTTCATCGACTTCTTAAGGGTCCTCTGTCCCTGCCGGCGAAGACACTCACGAGCTAATGCTAATCCTATAAGGAGGGATTTTTCTAATATCTCGTTTGCATTTCGACATTTTTAAATAATTTTTTTTTTTTTTTGCATTGGATAGCCGAGGTCCGTCTCTACAGCGCACCTTGGTTACTTTTATGATTTTGGTCACAGATATTTTTAATAAAGTTACTTTCATTTTCAAAACCGGTTCTGAAAATGAAAGTGTCATTCTAAAAAATATCTGCAACCAAAATCGAAAAGGGGAACTGCAACCAGAATCAAGATGGGGGCTTTCTCGGTTAACAATCGATTTCCGAACTTCAATTTGGATACAGCCCTTAAAATACGCTCGTTTTAAAATAATTATTTTCTCAGAAACTTATGGTACGAATTGCATAAAAATTTGTTTTTAGGCTAATTCAAGGGTGCAGAGGTCATTTATGCTGTCAGAATGGTGTACTGCTATTGAAAAAAACAAAGTTATGGTTCGTTTTAATATGTAGATGGTCCCCTAAGCAAATTTTATCTATGTCATTTAAAAGTAGACTTTATTTCCAATCGTTCGGTACCAGTAACTTTCTTCTACGATAATTTGTTGAGGAGTTAATGGGGGGTGTTTACTTTTTTTCCCCCACGACTGTACAACTACATAACTCTATTATAAAGCGATCAACAATATTGACACGGTTGGGACTAGAGATCGTTAAGTAATCAGAAATTGAGTACTCACAATCCGGATTAAAAGAAGAAGAAGAACAACAACAACAACAACAAAACATTTATATCTCGAGCTATAATGAGTGTAAAATTAAGTTATCTTAGATATTATTTATGTCGTCAACATCCCATTTTCTATGCATTTACAAAGCACACAACGATGAATGAGGTATCATTCGAAAGCTTTTTGAACCGTCTTCTGATATAGTATACTCGCATTTCGTTAAAATATGTTTTTGTTAGACAAAAATATGTTTTGTTATTTAGTTAAAAATTAAACCAGCATTGTTTTCAGAAATGTGAAATGAAAGGTCTTTCTCAAATCAATCTTGCCACAAAGATAAATAACGCAATATATCATGCTCAGTAATGATTATAAAAAAAATAAATAGTACATAAAAGATAAAGTGTGACGTCAGCACGCGGGTTTATATTATAATTATGATTGAAAAGCAAAATAGAATGTTTAGAAGAATAGATACCATCGATCGATCGAAGCCGTGGTATACGTCTAGCCTAGCTACGCTTTGTTACATTAGTTTAAATTGCATTTTATATGTATTCAATTTATTTTTCTTTGTCCCGTGTTTTTCCCGAATCAATGACACCATCCTTTAATGCAGTTATAAAATATGAATGTTAATTTTTTCTCGCGCGTTCCTTTTGCTATCTTCGATCATTTTTTACTGTAACTTTGATGTAACAATTGAGATGGCGTTCTGGCTTGACTAACATTGTTTACAGATCTTTTTATTTTTAAGTTTTCTTTAAAAGTTTTAACCTGGATCCAAAAAATATTAGATATTCTAGCGGCCTGTATGAGCCCAGGCCTGATTTTGTTAACGGATTTTGATTTTGTTAACGGATATTTTTAATGAGAATACTTTCATTTTCGGAACTGGTTTCGAATGTGCAAGCATTCTCTTGAAAAAAAAATCTGCAAATAAAATCGAAAAAGTAAAAAAAGGTAGATGTAGAGATCAATCTCAGCTATCCAATGCACACACAAAAAAAAATCACTTAGAAATATGCAAACGAGATATCTTAAAAAAATTCTTCCATAGGATTAGCATTAGCGAGCGAGTCTTTCCAGGTGACTGAAAGTAGCCTCTTTAAGGGGACTCTTCACTCATTTGAAAACACCCACTCCGTAATGTTAAACCGATGGGCAGGTTGTTTTCGAATTTCTGGTTTAAATTTGAATATTTTTAAGCGATTTTTTTGCATAGCATAGTTGAGTTGAGGTCGATCTTTAATATGGCTATTTTTTACTTTTTCGATTTCGGCCGCAGATTTTTTTAATAAAGGCATTTTCTGTTTCAAAACCGGTTCCAAAAGTGAAAAATTGTTTAAAAATATTCAAATTTAAACGAGAAATTCGAAAATAACCTGCCCATAGGATTAACATTATGGAGTGTGTGTTTTCAAGTGAGTGAAGAGTCCTTTCAATCTGAATATCTTTAAACGATTTATTTATTTATTTATTTATTTATTTTTTTGCATAGGATAGCTGAGGTCGATCTTTAATATGGCTGTTTTTTACTTTTTCGATTTTGGTTGCAGATTTTTTAAATTAAAGTACTTTCACTTTCAAAAAAAAAAAAAAAAAAAAAAAAAAATCTGCAACCAAAATCGAAAAAGTAAAAAATAGCCATATTAAAGATCGACCTCAGCTATCCAATGCAAGAAAAATCGTTTAAAAATATTCAAACTGAAAGGAGAAATTCGAAAATAACCTGCCCATAGGATTAATGTTACGTAGCATGTGTTTTCGAGTGAGTGAAGAGTTAGGTTATCAAATTCCCTGCTGAAAAACACGAAACGTTTTTGACACATTTTCCGACTCATTTTTAAACCTAAAGGCATAAAATTGTCAGCAGAAGGCGTCACGATGGGGGGCTCCCCCCCCCCCCCCCAATATATCTGAACTTGGGACATTTGAGCTTAAGTTGGGAAATTATAGATTTTTGAAACACTTTTTCTTTTTTTTAAATAAAAAGTAAAAAAAATATATATATTTTTTATTGTTTTGCCGACTACCTTTTTGAGTTCTGTAATAGTAAAATAGTTAAACTTCCAGAAGAAATGCAAAAAGCAGCCAGACTCAATTTCTCATTATGTTTCTCTGTGCTACGAAAATATCATACATCTACCAGACCTGAATTTCTCTAGTGTTGTCCATCAACAGTATCTCTAATTCATTTCCTGCAAAACTTTGTTCCTTTCCCAAAAATCTAAAAATATGAGGCTATTTTCATGTGAAGTACGATTATGACTCGTACACAATTGGAGACAAAAACTTTCATTAAATGAACCATTAATTATAATTTTTATGTTTTTAGTTTCAGCATCTTTCTTTGGAAAGAATTTTGCGAATGAGTATCATTATCATTAAACACACCTTGAACATATCATTTATGTTGGAAAGTAGAGCAATTTGTTTCACGTTGGGAAATTTTTAAATTATAAGTTGGGAAAATTTTGAACTCTGCCCCCCGAAAAAATTTTTGTAGTTACGCCCCTGATTGTCAGGCCTGACTATTGCAGCAATTTGTAATGAAATGGCGTTTTCCAATTTTTGATAAATGAATTACTTATCGAGTTATAAGCCATTCTTGTCACGTGACGACAAGTTTCCCCCCTTTCTCACGCTGCCGCGTCGGGAATCCCACTTAAAATGCCCACTTTGACAATATTTTCTAAGGGATATTCTGCCTTTACCTGATTCATGAATAAACGAGATTAGTTAACATTTTAATAAATGCTTTCACACGTGTATAAATAATATAAAATACAATAACTTAAATAAAAAATTAATTAAAATTACATGTGCATCTTAAACTGATTATGCAATTTTGATGACACTAAAAAATAGATATATTTTATACCACAAATCGGCGTACTCATATTCTGATAAATGATTGTAAATAAAGGAAAAAATACTAAATTGTTATATCTTATTTTTTTATAATGGATTTGGAGGTGAAGTGAGATTTGCTAACCTCTTTTACAAATAGCTTTTTAAACCACATTTATAATTTAAACTGTTTATAAATTTCTTCGTTTCACTCTCAATTAAAATGTAATGACTCGACGTTTACCTTCAAACTATTTTTGTTTGCTAGCATTGTTTGGCAACATCAGATTTTCGAGCTTGGCGGTGTAGTTATCTTAAAATTTGGCGAAATCTTGGCATAGATTTTCAACTGGTGAAGCTTTCCGATTGGCTAGCAACCCTGAAAGAATGAGGTGATTGCTTATCCGGAGGCAGATTTCAAACAGAAATTTCTTGTGTTCGCGCTATGTTATGCTTTTAGTCAGTCCTCTTGTTTAGTATTCTGTTTGTTTGATTTTAGATTATCTAATTAGTTGCTCTGTGGGCTTTGATTCAAAATTTACCTATTGTGGATTTTTTTATACAAGTTTTGTGTTTCTTCATCAATATGTGATAATTTCATCTTTTTAATTCTGACAGCCGTTGTATTTGCTAGTCGAGATTTACTGTGATCATTTTGTTTGTTTCACAATTATATACCAAGCTGTTTGTGAATGGTGTGTGCATATTTATTCACTGTGTACCTTTTTGGATTTTGAACAGCACCATATAAATCATTGGCATATTTATTTATATTTCTTCACAATATAGTGATCTTATTGTAATACAAAGGTAAGTAAAGATGAAATTTTACCCTATATTTTAAAAATGTTACATATCAGCTCTAACTTATGTCGAAATTTAAACTCTTTGGAGATTGGAAAAGAAGAAAACATTTAAAATTGGAGGATTTACCAATTGAGGCATATTTAAATTATTTCTTAAAAATATCATTGATTAGTCTTCGGGGAAATATAAATTTAGAGTTTGTGCGATTGCATATTACCAATCAATCAGTCATAATAATATTGAAAATTATTGTTGAAGTTTATTTTGTAATACACTTTGTTACAAAAATCTCGCATTTTTGTATTAACTGAAACTTTTAAAAGAAAATAATGTGCATTTCATGGAGAGGGGTAAATCATGCAGATTAGTAAAATTTCAGTGGCAACAAATAAAACATTTAACAAATAAATTCAAAGCGTAAAATCTGCCATTGTTTTATTTATTTATTTTAATTAAATAAATTAATCACCTAATACTGTTTTGGAATTCTGTGTATTTTTGAAGTAAGTTTTATAATTGTATATTTTCAAATTGAAATGAAGCTTATCCTATATCTAAAATAAGCAAAGTTTAAAATTAATAATTATTAATGTAAAAAATAAATAAATGATAGAATAGATAACTTATTAAAAGTCTTGCTACTAATACTTAAACATTCATACATTTTATTATTTGGATTAGCGAAGTAAAAATTTGTATTAGCAAAAATTAGTAAAAATTTGTCCTTACAATAATAGACAATAAAATTTTTATTATTCCTTTTTTTTTTTTTAACTTGTCTACATCACTTGTTAACCTCCATTATCTTTAATTTGTACACCCTATAGTGGGCATCTACATGAAAAAACATACAGGTTACAAATCATACAAACTTGTAATTGATTATTATATCTGTCAGATTTGAATATAAATACAAAATAGGGCACTAACACTTAGTATATATTTCAGTAGTTTCTAATTCTGTAATTCTCAACAAAATTTACAGCTGAAGTTAGTAATAAATATTCTGAACTTAATGGGAGGAAAAGGTGATTTTCTTATGCACTTATTTATCAATTTTTTTCGTCAGTTTTTATTATATTTGTGAATTGTGTTTCTATATTACAGTGCAATACGTATGAGAAATTATTTGAATCTATGCGTTTGATCTATTATTACACTCCTTAAATGTGTTCATTTGAAATACTATAAACAAGGTTTGTTTTGTTTAGCTATGCCATTAAATTATAATGTATAGTAGGTATATAATCTGTTAACTGTGTGTATTCGCTTCATTTTAATTCGGAACTACTGGGATTTTTCATTGATTATAAAGAAAAAAAGAGTATATTAATCTAACTTTGATTACGCAGATTTAAAATCTGGAACATTGTTTCTGAATTAATTTTATGCTTTCTAGTTCTCCGAGATTGCATTTACTGTTATACATATTTTCGAGTTGTCGAAAAATGGTTGAACATTTGAATTAGTATTGCAAATTTCAGCAAGTACAACATGATAAATTATTAAGGCTTACGTAGATCGCAAATACATGGTGTTTTGTGTGTAGTTAGTTGTTCTAAAATGTTCCATAAATTACTGAACAATATTATATCAAATTTAGATTATCTTAATTTCCTTTCCTCGAATAATATGTTAACGTTCATATTCATTCAGAATGTAAATAAATAATTGCGATTATGGTAACTTATCACCTTTTTATTATTTAGTATTTGTGTTTAGTATCTTTGCTGCAACAATAATATCTTAAAAATATATAAATGGATAATTTATCGACTTTTTCCGTCTGTTTACACTAGGGATTTCATGTATCTCCATCGCGAAATTATTAGTTTTTAGAAGTAATTTTATTCGAAGACTATTATCCACTTCATGCTTGGAAAAAAAAAAAAAAAAAAGACCAATTTTTTAAATCACGTCTTTGTTTCTACTCGCATTATCTTAATAAATGTATTTAAAATTTAATTTCAGACTTAACATTAGATTTCAATGTTTTGAAAACAAAATTGACTTATCGGCAGCGTAGTGTTTTCATTTTTTTTTTTTTTTTTTTTTAATCGTGTAAACTACTTGCAATTTCTGTACATTAATTTAATGTCACTGTTATATTTATAAGGAAAATCGCATCTCAAAATACCATCTGAATTTCGATTTTCAGATTGTCAGAATTAGTCTTCAATAAACCATGACAGCAGGATAGTTTACCTTCGCAACTATCTTGTAAATAAACTTATCGGTAATGAACTTACCGGCGGCCCTTTTGATTGCCACCTGTTTTACAAGAAGTATATTTCGTAAAATATTTCGAGAAGTATTTCGTATCGAGAAGTATAAGAAAAGTATTTTGTAATATATTTTTTTTTTCAAAAAAAAAAAAAAAAAAATTATGCCTATTTTTTTCCCATTCTAATCAGAAAATCTAACTTTATTTTTTAAAATCTAACTTATGTAAGAGTTTTAACTTTTTACGACTGCTCTTTCATCTTCACCTAACACTTCATTTATAATGACAGTTTCATAATAATGGAAGTCATCAGTCCATCAGAAGAAAATGATCTATTCCAAAGGTATAATCCTTCATATGGCGCACCTCTGCCCCCCCCCCCCCCCACCTCTTAGTTTCGGCCCTGACCTTATTTGGGAAACAGAATAAAGCTGAAAATAAGAAATTTTGGTTAGTAGCCACTGACCAGAAGTTGCCTTGCTTTTTTTTTTTTTTTTTTTTTTTTACTTTTTAGTAACCCCTTCTCTTGTTATTTTTACTTAGTAGCCAACTACTGGTCATTGCTAAGGCGAACATTTTCCTTAATATAGGCAAAATGTGCATAAGTAGCACTTGAAATCTGAAAAAGCGACGTACAGAAGTATCTTAAAACTGTTTTTATTTTAATCTAATAGTAAAAGAAAATTAATAAAATTGCACTCATTTTTATTAATTTTATAAATATTATGACTGTTTGATTTAACTGTACAGCAGACTTGTATAAAACCAAAAACTTTCCGCGCACATAAATATTGGGTCAAAATTTTTCTGCAAAATAATTTAATGTTTAATAAAATTACGTGTTATATTATTTGGACAATATGAATTGAAAACCGTAGCTTAAAATGAATTCTTTTCAATTATTTTGTCAATGCATTTAGAAATAGCCCAACCCTTAATATTGTGGTCTCTTCGCACAAATAACACTATGAAATTATATGATTTAACCGTTGTCGCCGAGCTTAATCACTGCAGATGCCGATAGAAAACCAATCGGCGGCGACAAGTTTTAGTCTGCGGAAAATAGAAATAAAATGGATGTCACAACAATGTTTTGAGTCTTTAAACTTTGAATTGTAGACAAACAATACATAAATCGTACATAAAATTGGGGAATATTTTAAATTTTTGGTATTAAAAAAAAGCTACAAAAACAAAATATGTTTTCCTTTTCTTAACTTTTTTCCGCAAAGTTCCGAATTTTTCAGAAAATTTTCCGCGCACAGCGTGTGCGTCTATATTAACTCTGCTGTACAGTAAACTTTTGAGTATTATTTTGATCAAAGCAATTTCTTTTTCTTCTTTGCTACCAAAAAAATTTATGTAAATAATCATTTAAGAAGACTTTTTCTTTATCATATTTAATTATTAACGGATAATAGGTAAAACTTTTGTTATTTTAAAAATGTGAACATTCTCCCTTTTCATCAGGATACTTTAATAACTGATCTATTGAATAAAGGAATAAAATTATTTAGCCGGTTGAGTACTTTTTTTTAAATCGCCTACTAGCGAATTATTTTCAGCTTTCACTGTTTCTACCGTTTTCAAACGACACCTTTTAAAAGATTACGATTTATGATTATTTTATTTGTAATTTTTAGAATAAAACAATCACAAATCATTTTTAATACATTGGATACATTTCATACTTATTAACTTTAAAAATTACAAGTAAAATATAACATAAATCAAAACTAGAAATAGTGCTAAACCAGCAGAATTTATACTATGCCGTTATGACATTAGAAAAAAAAAAAATGTGTATAATATCATTATGCATTCAAAATAATGCAAGCAATAATTGCCTCAGAATGCAAATACTATTGCCTCGGAGTATCTATTTAAAGGTAATTAATTGAATTACTTACTTTCTCAGATTATATAGGATACTTTTTCTGCCTTACTAGGGTTTTTAATGTGACCTGGGAAAAAATTCACATACATTTTTGAAAGAGAGAATATTGTATTCTGCTTGAACATCATATATTTTGAGCTTTTTTTTTCCTCGCTATGATTTTATACTGGTTCTCTCATTTTCAAAACAAAAGACTACTTGTTTACCTCACAGTGCAAAACCCCTTAGCGGGTTAAAAATTTGTGACGCAGGACGCCAACACCTTACATTATGGCTCTAAGAATTTTAAAAATGGGTCTTAAAAAATATCAAGTTTTGAAGCTTAATCTATTTAAAAAATATATATATATACTTTTATTTACTTCATCATTTTCTGTTTATTCCTATTTATATTCGAAGTACAAACATTATTTTCAACATGAAAAAATATATAAAATTTATTCACTGATGCATTTTTCATTCACATATCTCATCTCATAAATTCAAATGGATTTTAAAAGAGTGATATACGTCATTCGAGAAACTACTGTTTCTCATGATTCCGGTTTCCACTTTCTCCTTGTAAATTGGAGCATTGACAAACGCAAACAGATGTGACAATGCAAATAAAAACCACCAAGAAATTAACCCTTTTTCTACAGCAAAAGAATTGCCCACATCGGAATATCATTTAAGTTAGGTATAGTATGAATATATATGATAAATATTCAAATCGAATGTTTTGTTTAATCATTTCTTTCGAGTTTATTAATCTGAGTGCATGAATTTGAATAAGTTTCATAGACAAAAATCGGGAAAACCTGTGCATATTAACAGATCAGCATTAAGGGGTACAAAACCATTTCGTGCTCAAAATTTATTTTTTACCATTTTCTTTTTTAGGAAAAAAAAAAAAAAAAGAGGGGGATGGGTAATTTCAGTATTATAAGTGCCAAAACTATATGAAATAACCCCATAAGTGGCTCCTGGCTTGTTTTCCTTCTGTTTCAGAGTCCAGTACAAATGTTTCCTTCGACCCCCTTGTAAAAGGATTTAATAATTAATGAATACTACTCAAATTTTACTGTTTTTAGCCGTAATTTCTTATTTAACATACATTTCAAAAAGTTTTCTTTTCTCTATCGTTAGCTTATTCTTTCCGATGAGTTACTGTAGACACGAAAGAATTTTTGATACCGTCAGTTCATTGTACATTTATACCGGCGGCATGCATGTTATCATTATTTCAAATTTATTCAGTCACCATAAAAAATCCACTCAACTGTAGATGATATTGGAAGTGGATATACTTCATTATGTTCATTTGCAGGTATGTAACGTTTGAAACGTAATAACTACTGCTGTATTCAAGGTAAAAGTAGATGTCTCCTTGTTTTTTTTGGGGGAGACATCTCGGCAGTGTCATATTTGCCCAGTTTATCATAAAAGAAATGGAAAACAATTGTCCAAACAGGAAACGACATCCGGTGTTACGAAGGGAGACGTGTAGCACTAGGAGACAGAAGATTGTCAGAATGATAGTCGAAAGAGAAAAGCTGTAATTAAGCTCTCCTTTGTACGCTATTTCTTTGGGGGGAGAAAATAGCGTAATCTTCAGTATCAGATTAAAGTCGTTCCTCCCGAGCATCGTATTAATCTGCTGTAATTCAGAAACATTGTATTCGCGATGATAACTTTCTCATGTTGTCAGAATTTCCATTTATCTTAAATAGAGCATCTCTTGGATGTGCTGCTCAGATTAGCAATACTAAGTATTATTTTTCTTCCTTTTTATTGCAGTTTTCCTTCAGTGGCGTGGCCAAAAAAAAAAAAAAAAAAAAAAAAAAAAAGAAAAGAAAAAAAAGTGCGAAGTAATTGATTAGGGATTATTAAAAATTTTTTCTGAGAGAAGATTTAATATGCTGAAAATTTGTAGAGATTTGTGGTTATCAAAATACGAGACAATGGTGTGTTGAGAGGAGGGAGATCAAAGTGAACAGTATCAGTGAGTGTAATTGTACTTCCAGTCACAATTCATAACAGTCGGATCTTCTGAATGCTTTAAACTTTGCAGTAATACTGATATAAAAGAAATGAAACTGCTGGTTGAAAGTTTCAAAATATTAATTGAAAATAAAGGTGTAATTTGCGGGGCTGACGTTGAGATACTTTGTCATCAGATTTACACGTTAAACATGTAATCCATATTTATAGTGCTGCTTTACATACAGAATTGTGCTTTCAGAAAGGATTTATCAAACATTGACATTGACAACATAAAATAAACCATTTCAACATTTCATGTGACTTAGAAAAAGTTCTATTATTTAAATAGGTATGACTTTGAGCACCATGGACATTTCCCTTTCCCACGCCTGTGCTTTCATTCCATGAAGAAAAAAATCATAATTAAGGCAAATTATACATATTAAAACTTAAAAAATTGTGTTATATTAAGGTTCGTTTTCATCGGGGTCATAATTTGGCCGTCAGAGTTATGAAATTTTATGCAATCTGCGATACGATGTTTTGTTTATAATCGTTCTATTATAGGTTGCATTTGGGAAATAATTGGAACCATGATCAGAATTTAACCCCTCACTGCACGATTTTTTCTATTTTTAGGGAAAAAAAATTTTGAAATCTATATATCGGTCTAATAATGGGAAAAATAGTAAAAAAAAAAAAAATTCATATTTTCAGTTAAAATTTGATATTTTATGGCGTGTCTGTGCATAAAATTAGGGTTTTAAAATATTGTATTGCTATGTTTTATTATCAAAGGAGCTTAAATTAATAAATTTTATCTGCTTAACACTTTGCAACTTTTTTATATTAATATTTTTAAGTATTCAGTAAAAATAATGAAAGTAAATTTTACCTTAATAGCTAGAACGGATTTTTTTTTTTTGTTTCCGAAGAACAAATTCTAATTTTTTGTCAAATGCAGCCATGTGAAATGGACAAAATAAGCGTTATTCTATTTTTTGGACTGTTCTTGATCAGGGATAGGGATCATATTGGCCAAATTCATGGCACATAATAACAATTACAGTGTTTTCAGGTATGTGCCAAATGTGGCACGTGGTGCAGTGAAGGGTTAATAGTTAGCTCAAAAATATTCTGTATCAATGAAAACGAAATTCAAAAAGTCCCCGCTTTTGCGACGGCCGTCGCGTTTACGCAACGTTTAAGGTACATTACAATCCTTAATTTTTCCTACCAGTATTTTCGAATTCAAATTTTTGCCTTATTTAATCACATTACCTTTGTGATTTACTTTCATAACTGTTTAATCATTTCTTCTTTCTATTCTAAGAAAAAAAGTACTAACTATTGCTGCCGTAAATGAATTTTTTGTGACCTGAGGTCTTTCTTCGCGAACATTAAGAAAACGATTGCATATGAAAATTGGTAGTATTATACAGATATGTTTGATAAATACGCCGTAGCCGACAGTTTTTTAATCGAAGAATCATTTAAAGAGATATCCAACGTTAAAGTTGGTGAAAATCTTTCCATTAAAAAAGTTTCATAGAAGCGAAAACTATACATAGGAATAAATTACATTAAATATACATTAAATCATTTTTTTCTCTCATGATATACATTACAAACTTGCGGTGTGCAAACTGCATCTATTTTTTTAATTTGACTAATTTTTTGAGGGTTTGTTTTCGTTTTCAATTTTTAATCAAATTTTCATCATTTCAAAAGTTATTTTTCCTATTTTAAAAAAAGTTTATTTAAATAGTTGCCAATTGTTAAAACAGCGCAAATAATATTTCCCTTCAATTAAAAATTTATTTACACGTGACTATTAAAAACAGAAAAACCCCCTTTCAAATTAGAATTAAATGACTACTTGTTAAAAGCAGGAAAATATTGAAATCTACGCCATAAAAATTGTATTTACACGTGAATATTAAAAGAGAAAGAAAACATTAAAATTATAGATTCATTAATAGGCGTTAAAAGCAATAAATTGGGGGGAAATTACGTCCTATGGGTCATATGGTGTCTATAAATTAGTCAAATAGTTTTAATTTAAAAATATATTTGCACGAGACATTTCATATTTCGAGATGATTTCTTTAATTTTTGTTTCTAATTCTAAGACGGCGCAAATAATATTTCCTTTCTAACAACAAAAGTATTTTCACGTGAATATTAAAAGGGAAAGAAAACTTTAAAATGATAAATTCATTAATATGTATTAAAAGCAGTGGATGGGAGAAATTACGTCCTATTTAAAGTAGCCAAATAATATTGAATTGACAAACAGTTTAAAATTAAAAATATATTTACACGAGGCATTTATTTCGTATTTCAAGATGATCTTTTTAAATATTGTTGTCAATTCCAAGTCAGCGTGAATAATAATATTTCTTTCTTAACAATAAAAGTATTTTCACGTAGATATTAAAAAGAGAAAGAAAACTTTTATGAAAATTACGTCAGATTTAAAACGATACATTTAAAATGTCTTATTTAAAACAACTTTCTTGTCGCGTTCTTAAAAAATACCGAGAGGCAAAGACTTTTTACTTGATTTTATATTAGCTTATTTTTAAATGTTTCACTGATCTTTTTGAATCCGATACGAAAACAGCCATCGGATGTCTTTAACAGCAGCTGATTCGCCCTTAAAATTCACAATCAAAGGGAAATCAACGGAAACACGTTTACAGGGAGATCGTCACTGTTTTTTTAAATTCTAATTCAATCTTTCGTAAAGCCGATCGAATTGGCGTCTTTTTAGTGTCGTTATGTTTGGTTTTATATACAGAAGTCTACTAGCAATACCTGAAAAACGCAGTAAACTTGTTTATATGAAATTAATAATAAAAATCTAATGAAATATACATTAAGATTTTTTTTTTTCTTATTAGCTACTTTGTGAGGAGAAATTATTAAGTGGCACTGGCAAGCGTTCTGTTAAAATCCCTTCAAATGTAGAACACTTGTCATTTGACGCGCAGTCTTTGGTATATTTCAAAATATTGTACTGAAAGATTTATGATGTAACTTCAAAGTTATCTTTGATGTAAACGTGCGGTTTTTCTTTATCTTTTCAAGTGCAAAAAGTACCTTTTGTCACACGCAGGTGAAAATAACGTTTATAAAACTTCTTACTACTGAAAATGGTAATGTTTAAATGATGTGTTTTTATAGCGTGACTAAATAAAGGCGTTAGACTTACGAAAGTGCTCTTAAAAGTTGGCAAGGCTTTAAAATTATTTCGCGCATTTTGTTCCATGCGGTTTTTATAAGCCAGTTATCCCATACGCCGATGATAACTGTACTCGTACTCATTGGGAACTTGTGAAAATTTTACCAAAGAAAGGAAGTCAAAGTAATAAAGTGATTTTTCCTCCCCCCTCCTCCTCATATTTTTTAACACTTTTAACATAGTTGAAAATTATTTATGAATTCGGTTCGTCCGTGACCTAACTCGCGTAATAAATATACTGATTACCATGCAATTGATATGTTATTGAGCTTTACTGTGGCATGTTTGAAAATGAAGTGTGCAGCATTTATAGTTCTTTTACAGGGACACTCAAACGAATTCCATTACGGTCCATGGGAAAAAATCGTTTGCGGGGTATTTTAACGATGATACACTATTTCAAACATTTTGAAATTGATACATATGTATATATATATCACTGAGGTGCGTTAAATCAGATTTACTGTAGAATAGAGTGCGCATACAATTCATTGTCAATTTACAGTACCACATAAAAGAATTCGGTTTCACCACTGTCTATGAACAATAATTGCTGGAGGTGCGCTTTCAGTTGCTGTGTGCGTTTTTGAATTTATCTATTTTTTTTCCTTATTACTTGCTATGCGCAAATTCTATCGATCATATATACAGGTCAGCGCAAAAGAACTCTATAGTTCCTTTCAGTTTATTGACGGAATTTGCAAATGTGCTATGAGTTTCCTAACTGAACTAAAGTTTAGCATATGTATAGTATACAAATCTATATCATAATCTAACTGAATACATGGCTGCATGTGCATGATAATTTTTGGAAGTATGATTTCAGTACTTTTAAGCGTGTTTTTGCCTGAATTAAATTTCAGCTAATGTGTGATGTGCAGTAGCGCCAACTTTTGAAAAATATTGGGTGGACGCAAAAATTATTGAGTAAAATAACACATACAATTTTCCTCTTAGTGCGTGTGTGTGTGGAGACAGAGACGAGGGAGGAGCGAAAGACTAAATATAATTCGAAATTATATTGTTTTTTTCTAAGCAAAATGTAAAGTTATTATAATTTAATAAATAACTTAATTAAATTATATCCTCATAAGTTCTTCGTTATAAATCATTATTTATTCTAAATAATATAAAAATTGCTAACTATTGAAAGTACAAAAAACTAAACGTCAAGGAAAATATACAATTTAGTTACCTAATTTCTTTATCGATTCAAGACACAGATTGGTAAAATATGCATAGGATGTTTGCTTTTGAGAGACATTTAATTATGCATCCGCTGAAGGGCCTTTTAGTGCTCTGTGAGTCAAATTGATGTTCTTAATATTTTCAAACAAAATTATTTTACGAACATCGATGAAACCAAATTTCATTTCAGCAATTGAATAAACAAATAATAACCAATTAAATCAAGTGAAAATGGGTGAACGGAGAGATCGAATTATTGGATGGGTTAGCGCCCCCCGGGCCCATATCCGTTGGCGCCACTGGTGACGTGTATACACTAACTTTAAGTGGCCTAACCACATTTATAAGTTTCTTTCACGGCTCCCTATCATGCCTCAATAGACGACTTCACCTCTCGACTGGATGTACAGATGCTCTCATCTAGGCAATCCATATCTACATCTCATGTTCCATGTTCCAAAAATCTATAGGTAATATACAGGGAGGGTTGTGCAAAAGAATTCATCTACGCTTACCGTCTAATGGTAGAAATTGCTGAAGGTGAATTTTTAACTCTGTTATACATTTCATACTATAGTAAATTTTAGCATACTATGTAGAATGTATTCTAATCTATAGATGATATACCCAGCTGCACAAAAGAATTTTAGTTCTTTTCCGTCTATTGATAGTAATGACTGAAATCGAGTTTTCAAATGTGTTATGAGTTTTCCAAATTGTTTACTTTAGGCATCCTCTTTCAGTTTATTAAACGGTAAAGTTTTGTTAAAGTATTCTGGACGTATTGGAAAGTGTTTCATAATCTATGCTGGACGCATGGTTTTTCGTTCTTGTTTTATTTTAATCAAGACTTTTTTGTCAGAATTGAGATTCAGATCATTGCACCATATAATGAACGTTAAAAAAACATCATTGGCAGGCTATGAAATTGAATTAGAAATGTCAGATTTTGTGGTTACGCTTAGTGATGGGCGATAACGAGATGTTTTTCTCGATTGTCTCGATTGTATGGACATCTCGATATTTTTCGATTGTATAAATTTTTTCTCGATGACTCCAGTTTTTATACATCATATATTATATATTATATACGTCATACATTTATCAAGAATCGTCTGCTAGTAAACTGGAATGAGCCGGTGTTAATAAAGACAAGGTGACTTCGCCCACTAGTGGGCCCCTCCTTTAATCGGGGCCCCTAAGTTATACGTAATCTTGTAATATGAAATCACGAACAGGTTACCCGCTATATACGACACCGTATAGCAGGCGCGGTGTGCACGCACTACAAAATCTAATAAAAAAAAATATAATCTCGAAACGAACGAATCTCGGACCAGATCTCTTGGGGGAGGGGTCAAAGTGAGCGGAGGGGCAAAGTAGCTGCATTATATAAATAAGTCGTCACAAGTCTTCAGGCCTTTCGAACCATCACACGAGGGGTCTGGATCTGAATTTATAAAAATGCCCTTTCCGTGGGGGCAAAGTCTGGGGAGGGTTGCGGGAGGTGGATAACATGAGTAAGTGGTCATAGGCCTTTCCAACAATATATCACATGAGGGGTTTCGGATAAATTTAGAAAAATGTCCCCCGTGGGGGAAAAGTGGGGTCGGGCGGTCACCGGAGGTGCATAACATCAACAAGTAGTCACAGATCTTTCCAACGATATCTCACATGTGGGGTCTTGGCTAAATTTGTAAGAGTGTCTCCCGGGCGGGGGAAGTGGGGGGACAGACACCGGAGGAGCATAACATCAATAAGTAGTCACAGACCTTTCCAACGATATCTCACATGAGGGGTCTTAGCTAAATTTCAAAAAGTGTCTCCCGGGGGGCAAAGTAGGGGGGGACTGTCACCGGAGGTGCATAACATCAATAAGTAGTCACAGACCTTTCCAACGATATCTCACATGAGAAGTCTTGGCTAAATTTTGAAAAGTGCCTCCAGGGGGGGCAAAGTGGGGGGATGAACACCATAGGTGCATAACATCAATAAGTAGTCACAAACCTTTCCAACGACATCTTACATGAGGTGTCTTGGCTAAATTTGAAAAAGTGTCCTCCGGGAGGGGGGGGGGCTGTCACCGGAGGTGCATAACATCAATAAGTAGTCACAGACCTTTCCAACGATATCTCACATGAGGGGTCTTGGCTAAATTTGGAAAAGTGTCTCCGGGGGGGGGGAATGGGGGGACGGACACCGGAGGAGCATAACATCAATGAGTAGTCACAGACCTTTCCAACGATATCTCACATGAGGGGTCTTGGCTAAATTTCAAAAAGTGTCTCCCGGGGGGGGCAAAGTAGGGAGGGGACTGTCATCGGAGGGGCATAACATCAATAAGTAGTCACAGACCTTTCCAACGATATCTCACATGAGAAGTCTTGGCTAAATTTTGAAAAGTGCCCACCGGGGGGGCAAAGTGGGGGGATGAACACCATAGGTGCATAACATCAATAAGTAGTCACAAACCTTTCCAACGACATCTTACATGAGGTGTCTTGGCTAAATTTGAAAAGTGTCCTCCGGGAGGGGGGGACAGACACCGGAGGAGCATAACATCAATAAGTAATCACAGACCTTTCCAACGATATCTCACATGTGGGGTCTTGGCTAAATTTGGAAAAGTGTCTCCGGGGGGGGGAAATGGGGGGACGGACACCGGAGGAGCATAACATCAATAAGTAGTCACAGACCATTCCAACGATATCTCACATGAGGGGTCTTGGCTAAATCTCAAAAACTGTCTCCCGGGGGGGCAAAGTAGGGGGCGGACTGTCACCGGAGGTGCATAACATCAATAAGTAGTCACAGACCTTTCCAACGATATCTCACGTGAGAAGTCTTGGCTAAATTTTGAAAAGTGCCCCCCAGGGGGGGGGCAAAGTGGGGGGATGAACACCATAGGTGCATAACATCAATAAGTAGTCACAAACCTTTCCAACGACATCTTAGATGAGGTGTCTTGGCTAAATTTGAAAAAGTGTCCTCTGGGAGGGGGGGGGCTGTCACCGGAGGTGCATAACATCAATAAGTAGTCACAGACCTTTCCAACGATATCTCACATGAGGGGTCTTGGCTAAATTTGGAAAAGTGTCCCCCCGGGGGGGCAAAGTGGGGGGGGACGGATACCATAGGGCATAACATCAATGAGTAGTCACAGACCTTTCCAACGATATCTCACATGAAGGGTCTTGATTAAATTTGGAAAAATGTCCTCCGGGGGGGGGCAAAGTGTGGGGGGGCTGTCACCGGAGGTGCATAACATCAATTAGTCACAGACCTTTCCAATGATATCTCACATGAGGGGTCTTAGCTAAATTTGGAAAAGTGTCCCCCGGGGGCCAAAGTGGGGGACGGCCACCGGAAGTGCATAACATCAATAAGAAGTCACAAACCTTTCGAACGATATGCCACATGAGGGGTCTTGGCTAAATTTAGAAAAGGACCCTGAAATGTCATATATTTTAAGTAATATTTATCGGAAGGCTCCATAAAAAAATCCGATCTAAAATGATAAAAACGAAAAAACTACCCCCCCGCAGTGGGGGCCAAATTGGGGAGGGGAGGAAGAAAGTCTCATAATATGAAAGAGTCATACGAGAGTTTTCCGATAACGTATCACATGACGGGTCCAAAAAAACTTTGAAAATTGCTCCCCCTCCCTTCCCCCCCCCTTGGGCCCACTCTTTCGCCCCGGAATTCGCGCAGCCCCCACTTTAAAATTTTTATCTTCAATAAATAATATTTATTGGAAGACTGCATAAAAAACTCGCATCTAAAATGATATTTAAATTTATTATAGAAATCGGCTACGGTTTTAAAAATATGTTCGCCCCTCCCTACTTCCCGAATTTCCCCTTCGGGGGAAGAAAGGTTCATAATATGAAAGAGTTGTGAAAGGGCTTTTCGATTATATGTCACAGGAAGAGTTCGGTAAAATTTTTTAAATTGCGCCCCGCCCACTCTCACGTCCTCGGAATTCACCCGACCCACCTTCCTCTTTGAAATTTTTATATTTAATAAATAATATTTATCGGAGGGCTCCAGGTATGTAACAGCTTGGTAGGGCTAAAATAAGAAAAGCATTGAAAATTAAAGCTTCATTTCACAGCTCATTGTCATGCTTATTTCTTTCTCCAGCTTGCCCCTCGATATCTCTTCTCAGCCCTTCTTGGCCGAGCGTGAAATCACAATCATCGAGAGTAACATTTCGAGAAAGGACGAAAACTGATTTCTCATTCTCGACAATGTCATATGAAATGTTGAACAGAGACCGAGAGCGAGAAGTGACGAAGGAAGCAATGAGTTGCAATCGGTGAGATATCTCGAAGTAAGCGAGAGGTTTGCCCTCGAGATAAATGAGCAGTTTGCGTCCAGAAAATGGATCTCGAAGTGCGAGAGAGAGCTCTCGCACTTCGAGAGAAAAGGAAGCTTTCAGAAGAGTCAAACTTACCGCGCTTCTGGTGTAAGTCATGATTTCCCAAAGGAGTACACGTTCTTTTCCATTCGCTTTTGTTATTAAGCGATATGGGTTAGGAGGCATAGTGGTTTATGTTATCAGTTCGGATTTCAGTTGTTGATATAGAAGTTTTCTAATGAATTTGGCACCAGTTTGTTTTTGATTTTCAATGTTTCTCTTATTTTAGCCCTCCTAAGCTGTCCCATATATCCTAATATTAGAATGCTATTGTTAAAACAAAACTGCACTACAAATATGTGTTTTCAAGATTTTAAGTGTCGCCTCAGGAAAGAGGATTTTTCAAAATTATTTTACCCTACTCATGTAACATATTAAAATAAGGGTAATCTCATAACCTTTCTAAATCAACCTTTCTTTTGTCAATCCACCGTTAATTTTAGACTCCTGGGCTTAAAATGCTCTAAAGGAATATACTTAGCGGCGGTTTTTTTCGTACTCTGGTACGGTATCTTGCACTCAAATGAAAATTATAAGACTAACATCAAATTGTGTCTAAAATCGAATAAAAAATATGGACATATGTTTCTTAATTTTAACTCCCTTCTTCGCCTCAAGAGGGAGCTTTAACATTTTGTTTCTTCAAACCTTTAGTATACTGTTTGTCCAAAAATTATAAAATTCACAAAATAAAGTCTTTTCACTCTCCCCTATCTTCTCGTATCAATTTTATTTTTACTACCACCAGGGGACACCGCCCAGTGAAACATTTTACTTTTAGCCTCAGGCTATTGGTATTTTTCATCTGTTTTTCATAATATTTTGTCTCATTGTTTTTCTTCATTGTAGATGCTATTCTCCAAGTTCTTGACCCATTCTGACTACTTGGGCACTCATTCTGGACCAGCTGTGGCCCATCGGGCCCCTCTTCATTTGTCTGGCTCTAATCACGTGCTTCACTTGTTCTTTTTTTTCTTTTTTCTTCAATTTTTTTCTTATTCAATGGTTTGGTTTTTTTACTATTCTCAACTTCTCCTAGTCCTCTCTTACATGAAGTTGTTGGTTTCATCCTTGGTACTGTTGGTTTCATCCTTCCTACTGTCAATTTGGGGCCTAATGCCCCTTCGGGGGGGGGGGGGGGGGCGTTTCTTCTACTTCTTCCAGACCCATAATCCATAATCTAATACCACGTTGGTAAGGATTGGAAGATTAAAATTATCCAAAATGCCAAAAATGAAGTCCACTGAAGTTTTATTTTAGTTATAGAATTCCCTATTAGCGGATATATTTGTCTGTTTACCTTTCTATTTTTCGATAATACTCCTTTGTTTTCCATAAAAGGAGAAATTCAACAGCATTAGACAAACTTTAGACATTTAGGGAACTTTAACTTGTATCAAACCTTCTGCCTTTATCGAAAAGAAGAAAATGCTAATCGATTCTAGCTAATGCGCCTAAAATAAAAAAGGAGCTAGCAAATGTGTCAGAAACTAGCTACTTTGGATTTCGATACAGACTTGAAGAGTCATATTGAAATCGCTAGGCACTGGAAAACAATTTCCGTGTTAGACAGGTTTCCTCCTTAGCAGTTATATTTGTCTGGTTATCCTTATGTTTCTCGATAAACGGAGAAATTCCACAGCATTAGACACACTTTAGACACTTAGGGAACTTTAACTTGTATCAAACCTTCTGCCTTTATCGAAAAGAAGAAAATACTAATCGATTCTAGCTAATACGCCTAAAATAAAAAATGAGCTAGTAAATGTGTCAGAAACTAGCTACTTTGGATTTCGATAGAGTCTTGAAGAGTCATGTTGGAATCGCTAGGCATTGGAAAACAATTTCCGTGTTAAGCAGGTTCCCTCTCAGCAGTTATATATGTCTGGTTATTTTTACGTTTTTCGATAAAGCTGTCTTGTTTCGATGAACGGAGAAATTCCCCAGCATTTGATACACTTTAGACATTTAGGGAACTTTAATTTGTATCAAACCTTTTGCCTTTATCGAAAAGAGGGAAATGCTAATCGATTCTAGCTAATGCGTTTAAAATAAAAATGAGTTTTTAAATGTGTCATAAAGTACCTACTTTGGATTTCAATACAGACTTATAGAGTCATGTTGGAATCGCTAGGTACTGGAAAACAGTTTCCGTGTTAGACAAGTTCCCTCTTGGCGGGTATCTTTATCTTACTATCCTTACGTTTTTCGAAAGAAACTTTTGTTTTCGATCAATGGGGAAATTCCACAGCATTTGACATTTAGGGGAACTTTAAACTGTATCAAACTTTTTGGAGTTATTTAAAAAGTAGAAAGGTTATTTGATTCAAATGCGCCATAGTTACGCGATTTGGACATTGCAGTTTCATAAAGAAGAAAGGGGAATTTATTCCAATGCAAAGAAAATCATTTTAAAGTACTGAAATTCAAATGAGATAGCTTTATAAATTTCTTCCATAAGATTAGCATTAGATAGCGAGCAGGTCTTTTCACTTGACTGAAGTAACCCCTTCAGCAATCAGGAGCAAATAATTGCGATAGCAGAATTATCGGGCAAACCCTATCACTACTATGAAATTTTCGGCCAGAATAATAGCTAAATTTTCCAACAATTGTTTTTAGCTTCTCTCGTTATAATCGATTGTAAAACATCTCGATTGTAGATTCTAGGAATTAATCGATGGCTGCATCGATTGTGATTTTTTACGATGACGATTTTTCTCGATTGTCGAATTTTCGAGAATCGCCCATCACTAGTTACGCTTGCATTAACCTTTTCGGGGTAAAAGTACTTCTGTGATTGAAAATGGTGATTGAATGTTACCAGAATTTACAAACAAATATGTTTGAAAATAAGTTAGAAAATAAGTAAGTGAAAATAAGTTGAAAATAAGTATACTTCTTCTCATGCATAATAAAAGTAAAATTTTCACTCCAAAATTCTGATTCAAATGTCACATTTAGGAATTCAAATTTAAACCACTGACTGCCCAAGGGAAATTCAAAAAGGAACACGGTGACTTGTTTAAATTGTATAGTAAAACTTACGAAAACAGATTTTCTCTGTAACAGAATTGGAGAAAAAAATACATTTGTAACAGATGGTATACTTTACTTGCTAAGACAAACGTTTCTAAAAAGAATTTTTTTTTTTTTTTTTTTTTTTTTTTTTTTTTTTTTTAATCTCCTGCTAAGTATGAAATCTTCAAAACATAAAATAATTAGTACTTGGAATTTAAATGAGATTAACTGAAAGTATTATAAATCTGCGGGTAAAAATTATTTTAAGATTTATTGATAAACTTAAGATCCACTTTAAGACAAAGTTGTACATTTGTCTTTTTTTTTTAACTTTCGATTATTGAAAGAGCTTGATTTTGATGTTTTTGCATTTTTGTTTTCTTTAAACTATTTAAAAAATTAATTCTTTATGATTTCTTGAATGTCATTTTTTCCACCCTTTAGAATTAGTCATATTAAAAGTTCATCGTTTATTCTTTTATTTTAGTATTGTATATTAAAAAGAAGGCTGAAAATTTCGTTCTTCTGTGTTTTAACAAAAATGCCCCATAGCCTAAACTACTGAGAATTGATCTGTCTGTATGAGTTTACCTCTGCCTGAACAGAACAGGGTTGTTTGACCAGCATGTATCTCAGATCTCACACTGCTACACCTTTTCTGTTATGCTCAGGAAAGGTCGAGCCCAACTATCTTGCCAAACTTCTTTTTCCTTATTCTGTCCCTCCCCCCTTTCCTCCCCGGTTAAATTCTTTTTTATTTACCTCTTCTTCCCTACGGCCTCCCAGGAAGTTCCTTTGTTCTTTGTATCCAATCCAGTTTTTATTATTTTTTCGGTCAAAAAAGATAGCATCCTTTGCTTAAAAGAATTTAGTTTGTTTACGAGGGTAATTTTATGTTTATATAAATGAAAATGATTCGTTTTGGGTGCTTCTGTAACATAAAGTTAATGAATATGCATGGTAATGACATAAGAATACCTATTTTGAATTGTTTCCCCATTCAACTGTTTTCTTTTCAAAATATAAGAGAACGTTATTTTCATTGATTTGTAACGGAGATTGAACATTATTTGTTAAATCATGTAGGTTTCCAATATACAAATTTAACAGTTGTACGAAATATGTTGTTAAATTCATTTCAAATATCATTATTAAAATAAATTATTAAGGATTTCTTGATAATTTAAATTCTGGCCTTTTTAAGTGCTGAAAGTATAACTGCGTGTTTTTACCTTGCTATTTAATTTACTTCAAATAAGTTCATTTCTTGTCGTCGCATTGTAATTTTTTTTATACTTACTTTTATATTATCATAGATTTTTTTTTTCTGATTTTAATATCTTGCGTTACTTTACTTGTATTGTTTGTCCTAAAATTTTCTTTAAATAATTTTAGATTTTAAACTCTGTTTCTGATGAGTGTTTCTTTCGGCATTGCTTTATTGCTGCTCATCATGTTTCTTTTTCCGATATTCCGAATTTTACTGACGTCTTCCTCTATCTAATTCGTGCCCTCCCCCCGACAAAATCCAATTAAAAGAATAAGTTAGGGATAGATTAGAAGAATAAGTTCTATGCTCATTTATATAATAAAATTTTAATAACTTCAAAAATAACGTATGCATTATTGTTCAAGCTGCTTTAAATTCTTCGCTGCACCCCTATACTCGAAGTACTGTGACATGGTTTTGATTTAACTTGGTAATTAAGTTCTATTGCATACTTAGTATTCGAGGAAATTAGTAAAATTGCTGTTTGGATATACTGCTATCTTCCTTTAGATGTCAAGTTTATTTTTTTAACTTTAACTCGTTTTTTGCGACCTTGTCATATACTGATCACGTATAGTTTGGTTGGTTTATCCATCTATTTATGTAATTAGGCATCGGCCGCTTTTGACCACATTACCTTAGCTAAAGCTCTTTCAAAAAGGCTTTAGAAAGGTAAGTAAGCCCAAATTCTTGCTTCTCAGTCAAATGAAAAGAGCCGTTCGCTAATGTTAATCCTATGGAAGAAATTTATTAACGATATCTCGGTTGCATTTCAATATTTTTAAATGATTTTTTTTGCATTGGATAGCTGAGATCGACCTGTACGCAGGCCGTTTTTTACTTGTTCGATTTTGATTAAAAAAATTTTTTATGAGGATGCTTTCAGTTTCAAAACCGGTTCCGAAAATGAAAGTGTGCTCATTAAAAATATCTGTTAACAAAATAGAAAATGTAAAAAACGGCCTTTGTACAGATCGATCTCAGCTATCCAGTGAAAAAAAAAAAAAAAAAAAAAAATTAAAAATATTGAAATGCAACCGAGATATCGTTATAAATTTCTTCCATAGGATTAGCATTAGCGAACGGGTCTTCTCACTTGACTGAAGTAGCCTCTTAAGTCTCCTCGCTCTCCACTGAGTTGAACCAGTAAACTTTGGCTTCGAGCTCTTTACACTTGTTGCCAGCTCATTCGCTACTAATATTGAAACAAAAGATAACTGCTCATGCTCAGCCGAAAATTTCACGATTAACGCTGTACTGTAAGAGGTTCCATCACTAACATGCGACAAACTTATCAAACACTGCTAATGTATTATAGTCTGTATTTTTACTTCCTTCTGTCTTTACAAGAAGAAAGTATTGAATTCGTGAAAACTTTCGACTTCCGGTTTTTGACGGATTTACATGTTTTAGGGGTCAGATATTCCACAAAATTTGTTTTTACAAAATGCCTGTCTGCGAGTCTGTGACACAAATTTTGTGGGCGCTCTATCTCGAGAACTAATCCAGGGAATTTAATAAAAATTTATATTCAGGTAGTCCCTGATATAAATTAGTGCTGTTTAGTTTTAGCGTAAATCGCCCAACAGGTGGCGCTGCTATGCTGCATTTTTCACGATTTCTGCAATATTTCTATCTCAAAAACTAATGCATGAATTTTTATCAAACTTCAGATTCAGGTATACTTTGATAAATATTGGTGCTGATTATGTTTTGTTGTAAATCGTGTGACAGGTGGCGCTGCTAAGCTGCATTTTTCAAGATTTTCGCATATATCTCAAACTAATGCACGGATTTTCATCAAACTTCAGATTCAGTTAGACGTTGACATAAGTTCTTGCTGAGTAGGTTTTAGTGTAAATCATCCAACAGGTGTTAACTTCTATCCTGCAGTTTGCAGGATTTACACGGTTTTAGCGATAGTCATATCTCAAGAACTAATGCACGGACTTTCATATCTTTAGCAAATTTTGAAGTATCAATATGTGTGTGATAGAAGAAAGTTTTGGGATTGGTGGTCGCACAGGGAGGTTTCACTATACGTACCTCAACTGATAACACGCATCCAGCAATTCTTCTTCATAGGCAGTATTTAGCCATATACTTTTGTGCGTTAATAATGAACGATAAATTCTATGCACATCAGATTCTACAGTAAGCGCCTGTAGTACACTTCAATAATATACAGGGTGCAATATGTTATCTATCGCCGACCTTTAATTTCTCAACCGTTGGTCGTGGACATATAGTTCCAATTACAAAAACGTTTCAAATGAGGTAAATATTCATGTTGTGGCATTATTTAAAGTAAAAAATCAATTTTATAAAAATTACTAAACCTAACTTTTTATACGGTCCCCCCAGTCCCTATAGTTATATTTAGTAAAATTTACACATATCATAACACATATAACACAAAAAGTTTGACATCTGTATTACGAAAATTGACAGAGTTATTAAATTTTAAATTTTGAGATTTTTACACATGATTTTGTGTTTCATTGAGGGATCAGTTAAAAGATGAATTAAAGTAATTCGAGATCAAAATCAGGGTGCTATGTCCTTTTTACGGCGAAACCACCTTTAGCCGGTATCGCCAAATCGGAGTATCACCGAAGACGGTTAATTCATTTGAAAATTTGAGCTGACTTTTAGGGGTCGTATACAAAGCGAAGAATGAAATATAGAAATTAAACAGAAAAATAAATATCTATTATAATATCAGAAAACGGTGTAGTATAAAAAATTAATACATAAAACGTCGGAATCTACTAGAGATACAAGATACTGTTAAAAGTGTTTTCCATTAGTGGCAATACACAATTGAATGCGTGTCAGTACTGCATCCTGGACTCGTTAGAGCATAGCAGGTGTGCAAACTGCGCGACAATCAAAATGACGATGCTATCGGGAAACCTCCACGTCGCCCGGACAGTACGACACGTGTGGTGCGGTATTTGTGGAACCTAGATTGTTGGACTCATCTTTTACGATCGTTACCTACATCTTCTACAAAATACGGTACGTGACTGGTATGAAGAGGTGCTCTGACATGCATGCCGGGTGTGGTTTCAACATGATGGGACCCTCTCCGCATAAAACATCAAACGTGCGGGCGTATCTGGCTACCAAATTCGGTCAAGGTTCTTGGATATGGTGGTCTGGTAGAGTGGCCACCGCGTTCACCGGACTTGACTTCCATGGACTTCTAACTCTGGGACTACATCAAGGCATAAGTCTATGTGACTGGACTACTTCTATGGTTTATCTGAATCGGCGCATCATCCTTGATTGTCGCACAGTTTGCACACCTGCTATGCTCTAGCGTGTCCAGGACGCAGTAACTGTCATGCATTCCATTGTGCATTGCTACCAATGGAAAACACTTTTAACAGTATCTCTAGTAGATTCCGACGTTTTATATATTAATTTTTTATACTACACCGTTTTCTGATATTATAATAAATTGATATTTATTTTTCTGTTTAATTTCAATATTTCATTCTTCGCTTTGTATACGACCCCTAGACTTTGAGCACTATCGCTAATAGTTTCCGGTGCTTAATGTATTCATTTTTTATAGTAGACTGTTTTCGATATCCTTCTATATATAAAAAAAAGTTTTGATTTGGAAATGGACCAATGAGAATCTGCGTAGATATTCCGGGTAGATCGGCATCCAATTTGAATGCTTAAGCATGGCCTTTCATCGTTAATATTAAAAAAACTGTTGCATACAAAAATATGAAAATCGGTGGTATTATAGAGAAATGTTTGATAAACACGCTGATGCAGACAGTTTTCAAATCAAAGAATTATTTTAAGAGATATTTAATGCTAAAGTTGGACAAAATCGTTCCATTAAAAAAGTTTTATTGGAGCAAAAACTATACATAAGAATTTAATCATTTTTAGATCATTTTATACGTTATAAGTTCCTGGTGTGCATATTGCATTTATTTTTGTTATTTGACTCATTTTTTGAGGTTTTATTTCTATTTTAAATTCAAATTTTCAGCATTTCGAGAGATATTTTTTATAAATTTTAGAAAATGTTATTAATTTAAACTGTTGACAATTGTATAAACAGTGCAAACAATAATGTTTACTTCAAATTAAAAATTTATTTACGCGTGACTATTACAAACAGAAAAAAAAAAAAAAACTTTAAAATTAGAATTAAATGATTACATGTTAAAAGCAAGAAAATTAGGTCATAAGAACCATATTTACACTTTAGACCAATGTCAAACGGGCGTCTTTTTTGCTTATGTATTATCCATTCACAATGCTGCATTGTGAATGGATAATACATAAGCAAAAAAGACGCCCGTTTGACATTGGTCTTAATTTTAAAAGAGAAACAAAATCTTAAAATAAAAAAAATCATTATTATGCGTTAAAACTTGTAAATGGAGGAAATTACGTCATATTTAAAATGGCAAAAAAATATGGCAAAACAATTTAAATTGAAAAATCTATTTGCGCGAGATATTTTGAGATAATCTTTTCAACTATTATCGTGAATTCGAAGACAGCGCAAATAGTATTTCCTTCTAACAACAAAAGTATTTTTACGTGAGTTTTAATAAGAGAAATAAAACTTTGGTGTAAATTACGTCAGATTTGAAACGATACATTTAAAATTAATTATTTAAAAGAACTATCTTATAGCGCTGTTAAAAAATACCGGGAGACAATGGCACTGTTTACTTAATTCATTTTACATTAGCTTATTTTCATATGTTTAAGTAAGTGATTTTATTTAATCAAAGGCGAAAACAGACATTGTATCTTTTAACAGCAGTTGATTTGGCCTTAAAGTTCCCGAATCAAAAAGAAATGAATAGGAACCCGTTTGTAGGGAAATTGCCACTGTTTTTTAAATTATAATTCAATTTTCCGAAATCTTTTCATAGCCGATCAAATTAGCGTGCTTTCTGGATTTTGGTGTACCTGAACGGGGGTTGGCGAGCGTAGCTCGTAGGGGGCAGAGCCCCCTAGTTGTAATAAATTGATATTTATTTTACTATTTAATTTCAATGTTTCATTCTTTGCTTTGTATATGACCCCTAAAAGTCAGCTCAAATTTTTAGATGAAATAACCCTCTTTGGTGATACCCCGATTTGGCGATACCGACTAAAGGTAGTTTCGCCGTAAAAAAGGACATAGCACCCTGATTTTGATCTCGAATTACTTTAATTCATCTTTTAACTGATCCCTTAATGAAAGGCAAAATCATGTACAAAAATCTTAAAATTTAATAGCTTTGTCAATTTTTGTAGTACAGATGTCAAACTTTCTGTGTTATATATGTTACGATATGTATCAACTTTTACTAAATATAACTATAGGGACTGGGGGACCGTATAAAAAGTTAGATTTCGTATTTTTTTATAAAATTGATTTTTTACTTTACATAATGCCACAGCATGAATATGTACTTCATTTGAAACGTTTTTGTAATTGGAACCATATGTCTACGACCAACGGTTGAGAAATTAAAGGTCGGCGATAGATAACATATTGCACCCTGTATATTAATTTCAATATGTTTAAACTAGTGTAATATCATTAAAATATACGGCAAACGATTTTTTCCCATAGACCGTAATGTAACGGAATTCTTTTGAGTGGACCTGTAAATGAATCGAAAATGCTGCACACTTCATTTCACTACCGAACATACCAATGCCATAGTAAACCCCAATAACATAAAACCCAATTCATAAACACTTTTCAACTATGTTGGAGAGTGTTAAAAACCTAAAGTTTTCGTTACTGTTTACTCACTGTGGCGCGATCTATTTCTAATAGCTCCAAAATTGCTCTTTTATTTTCGTTATCGATTTCTAAATAATATAAGATAAATAAATAAAATGTGATTTTTAACTGACAATTAGTAAGTAAATAAATAATAATAAAATAAAAATTTAAAACTGGGTAAAGTGATGTTAACACTTAATCTCATGATGGGCGGAGGGATATTTTTATACCATTTAATTTTAATCAAGATTTGTACCAGAATTTTTGAAAAAAATTTTACTTTTGTATCTGTTGTGATAGGAAAGCTGTAAAATTGAATATTTTCTTATTTTCAAATATCTGACTATATTTACGCGAGTTAGTGCACGGACAGACAAATGAAATTCATAAACAGTTTTCAACTATATTGGAAAGTGTTCTATGTTTAACTTTTAACCCCCCTCCCCCTCCCTAAAACCCTTTCCGTCACAATCATGATATCTATAGCACGCCTGTCCAACCTTTCAGTAGGCATAAAAACTGCAAAAAAAAAAATAAATAACTCAGAAACAAATTGAGATACGGCTTTCAAACAAATTGCATTTAAAAGTACATTTTTTTCTCTATACGACGATATAAAAAGTAATAGTGTGGGATGTTTAAAAGTTTAAGAAATAAATTTCTGTTAAAATTGGCCGTCAGATTTCTTTGAAATCTAACGATGGAAAAGCCTTTTCCCGAACAGCCAATGAAATGCTTGGATAATACATAAGTTTCAGGTGAATAATACGTACGAGTCGCAGGCGATTTTCGTCGCTTGGAATTTTTACGTGTAATAACACTATTAATGTTTAATTCATGGCGTACGTAATATATGATCCACTCCGTGCGATTTTTTATGTCTTAAATTTTAGTCTTCGAAAAAATCGTTTTCCAAATGGTCGTTGTAATTTGATAAATTGCTTTTTTTTTTTTTTAAATTGTGTGTTTTGTATCATATCTACTCAGAAGCAGATTTTTTTTTGTATCAGTCTGCAGCATACTAAAATTTATCTGCGACCTAACTGTGCTAGACTAAGCCTACTAAAACAATATCACGTAAAATAAGAAAAATTTGCCTTTATAAAGAAAATATGATAGAATTATGAAACAAATACTATAAATCTACAGGCTTAAAGTAAATTTCAAAAAATTTTTAAGCCCAGCCTTTAGTTTTAAGCTGGTGGATTAATCTGCAAGGTTTAAAATATTCTGCAGCGCCCGCTGCCGTGCTGGACAGTTTCTGCTACTGGGCATATGTATATGTCTGGAGCGATATACTTAGTTTGAAAGGGTGTACAATTGACCAACTAAGTGTTAGGGGTTTAACTTTTATAAATTTCGCTATCGTTGAGTGGTTCTATTAAAAGTTGTTTCTTTTGTTCTTCATCCGTACAAAAGCCATTTTTTTTTTTAAGTTTCATTTCGTACGCTTTTAAAACACTTAGCTATTCCATAAACAAGTACTCACCACCTTGTGGTTATGCTCAATTAATTCTTTATTTTACATACTGTTAAAGGGAATCTGTTGTTTGTGAAACAATGTTTGATGTATTTACTTACGGGTTGCTTTAATTGCATAATAACCGTTGAAGTTAACGTTAATGAGAGAGAGTTAGTGATTCGAAGAAAAAATGGTTTGGAAGAAAGGTGACCAACAAATTATTCCTTATTGAACCGAAGAAAAACATTAAAATTTAGATAATTGGTATACGGAAAGAGCAAAATAATGTTGGTGAAAGTTGGTATTCTGAAGTGTTTAATGATGTAATGAACGTAAAAATTGAACAGGAGCAATCTCAATGTTCTAGCACGCCAAGTTATGAATATGTCGCATTTTTCAGCTTATTTTTTTACAGGTAAAAAATATATAAAGCTTGAGAGGGGCTAGGTACTTAGAAATGAAAAATTGAAATCCAAATTTCTTTCGTGTTACAAAGAAATATTTACTAAAGCCAAATCCATTTCACATTTTTATTTTTTTACTTGATTCGAAGCTTGATTTTTAGCTTTTTGTTGCCGTTTTTCCAAATTAGTAAAAGGAAACCGGTTTTAATCTTTTAGTAAAATATATTTATTGTTATCCTCTCTTCTATAAAGTTCATTCGGAATTCGTACATAGATTTTTGAATTTCTCTGGATTTTATATGCGATTTTTAGTTTTTTCGCGTTTTGTGGCGATTTTTTTACTTTCGTTAAAAGAAGTATGTTTAGCATTTTGAACATTATTACCGAAATATTGAAAAACGCAAACTGAGAAAAATGAATTTAAAAATAGTAATTTTCTCGGATCATTTTAAGGAAAATGGATGCTGTAAAAAACCTTCTTTCCATCTATTTGCATAGCTTCGACAGAATATATTAGTGGATGTCTAAATACATTTTAAGCAAAAAACTATAAAATTGATATTACTCGCCATTTTCGACAAATGAAAGGTAGCGAGTTAATATTTTCCATAAAATGAAACTAATATTTTCTTCATTGTTTATTTCAGAATCTGATCGTCTTGTTTTTTTCTTCTTCTTTTTATACGTGGCTTCATTATCGAAATTCATTGAAAATATTTTCTCCGATAAAGCTATCGATAATTTAAAAATACTTTCATGATTAAGTTATCAAAGTATGTGTTCAGATATTAGTGACGTTCATTTCTATGTGTTAAGTCCATAGTTTCAAATTCATTTTGGTGTAAGTGTCAACTTATCGATATCATTATTAAATTTTCAATCAAAACTTGTATAGAATAATAAACATTCGATAGTACACGATGCCTGTTGTGTGAAGAATGAAATTTAGTTCAATCGAATTTATTTATAAGCAGATTTGAATTAGAATCTTTATCCCCAGGTGGATTTTTGTTTGCACTTCGGTGGATGGGCTGTTCTTTTCGGGTTATTCAATGGTCTCATCACTGTCCATAAGAAATATAAACTTCAGCTTTAAGAGAAGGTTATCCCGATACGGCTGGAATTTTAAGAATTTTTTTTTTCCTTCTTTTTCAAATAATGAACTTAAAAAATGGTTTTTGGTATTGACTTTATTGTACTTTTTTCTAAGTATTTTAAATCTTGTTATATAAAAATGTTGATATTTTAATCAATCTAAACTGCTTCAAAGTTTTTCTCACGGCATGCACAGTAAATCCGTGGTGAAAAATGCGTAAGAAATCAAACTTGTAAATTTTTTTTATTTTTTTAATGTTTTGTCCTCCAATTAAAAAAATGTAGTTTAATTTGCAAAAAGAAAACGTCGATAGCGTGAACGATTTAAACGTGAAAACGTACAGATTTTTATAAACTTATTTCAAGAAAAATGCGTTTACGGATTTTGATGAGCCCTTTTGCCAGCGAGTAAAAAGGTTGTCCCGACTTGCATATTGGATGGAACAAAAAAACGGTATTATTAAGGCATATTCTAGAAACTTTAAGGGTCCAAAATTTTTTCAAGGGACGACCACTTAATTTTAATCTCCAGCTGCCGAAGTTACATCAGTAAGTAATAAAAAAACCTTTTTGGTTTTATAATGTACGTGAACAACAGAGAATTTATTTACCATGTTTATTCGTGTAATTTGCGCCACTGCGTATTTTACGTACCCGTACTTTTGAAAGATATTTTAGGTAAAAATTAAAGGTTCGCATAATTTTCACGTCAAGATTATGATAATTTCAGATTCCTCCATAGTTTTTATTTTTCAATATTTATTTTACTTATTTAGATTATCCGCTCACCGCCCCGCCGCGCCATCTCTTTCCTTCAGCTGCAACAAAACTGTGTGCAGATTATAACTGGCAAGCAGTATCATCAGTACTGTTATACATAAAGCGCGGATTAGTTTGTACTGAAAATTTCTCATTCATGGTAGTGTATTGTTGATCAATAAATGAAATTACTGGTTTAATGATTTTTTTTTTTAGATTGTAGGACTTTTCTAAAAAGCAATCTTTTTGTTTTACCTTGTGTAAAAGTACCCATCGAAACAATGCTATTTTTGAACGCAGAATATGTCGCATTATGTAACATTTTGTTACGTTATTTATTTGTTTGTTTATTACGTTATTTATTTGTTCTTTCGTTATTTAAAATAAAAATTATGTCAATTTGTATAATTTGGCGAAATTGGTCGACGAAATAACTAAGTAGTACCGTATTTTTTAATTATTTTCTATAATTTTCAAAAGGAAATAACAAAACAAATAATTAATAACTATAGAACAAAATAATTTATAAATTTTAAAAAAGAAATAAAAATAAACATTTATTATTAAATAAACAACAATAGCCGGGTTACCATGTCAATCAAAATAATGCCATTTTGGCGCCAGTCAAAATCTTTCGATTTGGCGAAAGATTGTTCAAGTAAATTGAATTATGAATAAAAGTAGCATGATACATTTCTTAGCATATATTTAAGGGAGGCCAAACTGGTCGCCAAATGAGTTTAAAATAATAACCTTTTCTTATGGAAAAAAAAATATATATATCTGTTCTGATTTAAAATTTGAGTTGCCATCATTAGAATAATGTATTTAAAATTAGAAAATAATTAATATTTCGGAAACTAATTCGAATTTAAAAATTGTAATACCAATTTTCAGATCTGCAGATCAATACGGATTTTTGGTGTTAATTTCATTGCAAAGTATTCCATATTTTAGGAGAAATCGCCGTGAAACATAATCTGTTGTTTAATCAGTCGTTTCATAAATTCGTTTCATTAGGATTTTATATATATGGGGTAAATGTATTTAAAATTAGAAAAAAATTAATATTTCGAAAACAAATTCGAATTAAAAATTCTGATACCAGTTTTGAGATCTGCAGATCAATACGGATTTTTTGTGTTAATTTCATCGCAAAGTATTCCATATTTTAAGAGAAATCGCCGTGAAACACAATCAGTTGTTTAATCAGTCGTTTCAAAGGATCGTTTCATAAATTCGTTTCATTAGGATTTTATATATATAGAGTAGACTAGGGGGCTCTACCCCCTGCAAGCTACGGTCGCCAACCGCCGTTCAGACACTGTAGAATCTTAAAGCACGCTCATCTGATCGGTTTTAAAAAGATTACAGAAGATTGAATTATACTGAAAAAACCTGTAGCGATCTCCCTGTAAACGGGTTTCCATTCAATTCCCTTTGATTGCAAAAATTTAAGGTAGAATCAGTTGCTGTTAAGACATCCAATGGTTGTTTTCGTGTTTGGTTAAAGAAGGTCAGTTAAACATTTGAAAAGAAGCTAAAATAAAATGAATTAAGTAAACAGAGTTTTTGTCTTTCGGTATTTTTTAACAGCGTTATAAAACAATTGGCACAATACAATTACTAAAATTTGCTGCTTTTAACCCCTTCAAGGGCGGTGGTTCATTTTTGGACCACTTAATTTTAATTCTTAACTGCCACATTAGCATCAGAATATTAAGATGAAAATTTCCCTTTTATTAAGTAAGTGAACAAAAGCATTTTTGTATTTCGAAATTTGTTTGTAAATTCTGGTGCCATTCACTGATTTCAAGATTTTACGAATAGAAGTGCTTTGTCCGTGAAAGGGTTAAACGCATATTAATGTATTTATTATTTTAAAGTTTCCTTTCCCTTTTAATATTCACGTGTAAATACAATTTTCAGGACATAATTTTCAATATTTTCCTGCCTTTAACACGTACTCATTTAATAGTAATTTAAAATTTTTTTTTCTCTGTTTTTAATAGCCACGTGAAAATAAATTTTTAATCGTTAACAAATATTATTCTTTGCGCTGTTTTTAAAATTGAAAACAATCTCTATAATAATAGCCTAAGTCATGTGACTATCATCAACAGCTCCAGGCGGATCCGTTCGCTTTTTATATTCCAGGCGGCCATTTTGGTACTTTAATGTTAGCCAGCCACAGGTGTGATAAGTCGCCGAATATTATTCTATCCTCATTATTTCGTTTATATTATAATAGTCCAAGTCATGTAACTGCTATAAACAACGGTCTGATTCCTTCGCTTTTCATAGGAAAGGTTTCCATTTTGATTAAAGAATCAAAATTATTTTTCGAATAAAACTACATAAAAGTTGCCATGACCACAAAGAATTCCCGTAACTTTTATGTTAGCCGGGTGAAAATCTCGCCAATAGCTTTTTTTTTTTTTTTTTTTTTTTTTTTTTTTTTTTTTTTTTATAACTCGCCAGTTAGCATTTTTATATTTTTCGACTGGTAAATTAAAACGGTGCTACTTGGTTATCCCATCGACCAAAAAGATGTCGCCAAACTATAAGATTAAATGCCAATAATGGTTGATCGTAAATGTCACATTCACTTGACTTTAAGGAAGTTATACATGTTCACGCCATCAAGTGATTTTTATTTCGACGTTTTATTTGTAGTTTTATTAATGTTATACTAATTTATTTATTCTTTTGTTATTTAAAATAAAAAAATATGTCAATTTGTATAATTTGGCTATTTATGTAATTTAGCGAAATTGGTCGACGGGAGAAGTAATAACATTAAAAGGTTGCTTTGAAGTGGAAATTAAATCTCATGATTTGTTGCATTGTCACATACGCACCGGGTTTGGCGTGATTTTTTTTTACGACAATTTGGCGAAAACCTCGTTTTCAAATACCTGTTACATATGTATTTTTTAAATTATTTTCTGTTATTTTTAAAATGAAATAACAATAAATAAAAAAAAATTAGGCACAGATGTCATATACGCATTTTTTTCGACGCCAATTTGGCGAAAACATCAACAGCATAAACAACAACATCCGAGTTATCATATCAAGCAGAATAACGACACTTTGGCGCCAGCTAAGTATTGTTACGTATATGACATTGTCGTCAGAAAAAAATCGCGCCAATATGGGCGTATATGACATCTGTTCCAAAAATTAATAACTATAGAACAAAACAATTTATAACTTTTTTTGTAAATAAAAAGAAAATAAATTCAAATAAACATTTATTAATAAATAAGCAACAATAGCCTGGTTACCATGTCAGGCAATTGGCGCCAATTAGGTACCCCGTTGCGTATATGACATCTGTGTCTAATATTTTTCTTTTCGTTTCGTTTAAAAAAAAAGAATGAAGTAAAAGCCATTTATTTTAAAGGATTCAATTTTAAATGAAAGTTTTGTATTAAATAAAATAATGAAATACAAATTGAATTCTGAAGAAAAGTAACATGATGAATTTCTTAGCATACATTTAAGAGAGGCCAAACTCATCGCCAAATTAATTAAAAATAACCTTTTCTAAAATATGAAAAAAAAATATCTGTTATGATTAAATTTTGAGTTGCCATCATTAGAAAAAAGTATTTAAAATTAGAAAAAAATTAATATTTCAAAAACTAATTCTAATTTTAAAATTCTAATATCAGTTTTGAGATCTGTGGATCAATACGGATTTTTGGTGTTAATTTCATCGCAAAGTATTCCATATTTTGGGAGAAATCGCCGTGAAACGTAATCAGTTGTTTAATCAGCCGTTTCATAGAATCGTTACATAAATTCGTTTCAATTCGATTCATTAGGATTTTATATATATAGGGTAGATATAGCAATAAATGAAATGCAATTTTCTTCTTTATGAAACTGCAATGTTCGTATCGCGTAACGATAGAAACACCGATAATTTTCACGTTAAATTTATTGCTATAGATGGATATAGATTGTTATAGTCCTAAAACACAATAAAAGAATATATTATTTGTTAAAATCTATATATTTTTCTAAAATTAAAGCGTGTTTAGTACAGATAAGATTATTATGACCAGGAAGCTGCCTCGCTTACATGTGCATGGTCGAGACAAAATGGTGGCATGTTCGATCGTAACACAATTTCGAAATGGTTACTTAAAAATATGATTTAAAGCAGGGGTAGTAAAACCTCGCTAAGCATTTAAAAATAATTCTTAATTATTTTTAAGCGTTTATATTTATTTTGGAGTGTGTTATTTTGAGTAAAATGTTCCTCTTTAATGGGATTTCAGTATTTTTTTTTGGACATATTTGTATATGTTTTTGTGGTTTTTGATATGTTTCTATGATTTTTTCAGCAGTCCAGTGATTTAGAAGAATATTTCTGTAAACAGAAATATTTAGACATGAGTTAAAATTAGAAAAATTAATTACTACATTAAATGAAAAATAGTTTCTTTTATCATAAATATTGAATGTTAGTTTTATTAGGTAGAATAGTACTATTAACACCCATAAAATTGATAGTATTATTATTTAGATAGATAGTAACTAAGTTCTAGATTATGACAGGGTGTCTACAGAAACTGGAAATCGGGGAATCGTGGAAAAATCAGGGAAGTTTATCAATCTGGAAAAGTTAGGGAACATTGAAAAAATACTCGAAAATCAGGGAAATTTGTCTATATTTCAAAATATTTGCATTTTCACTTTGCCAACGAGACAGATTTGTTTATTTTATAAACCACATTTTTTCACATGCTGAGTAGTCTTTCACGATATTTTTAAAAAGATGAGCATAGTATGAGTTTTTGATATTTACGCAAATTAAGGTGATCAGATGTCCTCAGATAGTGCTTATATTGAAGGCAATTTACCCATTTTTAAATATTTTTAATGATGCACTACCATAACCTGGCCCAGCTTAATCCGATTAGCTATCCCGTCAGATGTAGATATGCCTTAGAATTGAACATTTTTCAGAAAATGAAGAAATTTTCTGGTCCCCCTATATCCATTGGCCACTATATGAAGTTGTTGGACTAAATTTTGAGTTCGGATTTATAAAACTGTCAACAAATACTTTATAAATATTAGGCAGTTTTTATGTTTTTCTCTTGTTTTTTTCACCCAAATGCAAATGAGAAATTAGCAAGCTGGTTAAGTGTGTTATATTTGAAATTGGCATACACGAAAAATTACCGTATATGTATTGTTAATAATGGAAATCAGCAGGGGTGGGAAAATACATCATTTTGCTCGCCACTGGCGAGTAGATTTTCTGACAGGGCGAGTGAATTTTTAGGTAATTTTTGGAAAACTGCAGACTTTAGAAATATGCAATTTTTTTTTTTTTTTTTTTTTTTTTTTTTACTTCTCAACTTTCCAAATTACCACAATGTAAACACGGTACTAAATTCTATCTTATACTCAAACTTTCCCTATATATTTGTTAAGTTCATAGAAGAAAATTAAAAAATGCATTGAAGTAATAGTAATAAACTTTTCATGCAGTCGATTAGATTTTGTTATAACAATTTTCAACTGTACGTTGCATCTTGCTGGCTAATAAAATATATCATTGGCTGGTAAGATTTTCTTAAAATTTCCCACCCCTGGAAATCGGGGAAGTCTGATATAGTCGGGAAATCTTGGAAAATTCAGGGAACTTTTTTTTTTTTTATAATTTCTGTAGACACCCTGTATGAGGATAAACTCCAGGAAGAGATTTTATATAATGTCTCAGTGGTATCATATTGTCCTGGGTAGCTTGATTGGAAGAGCGTTTCAGTTTAAACCGGGATTCGAATCCCCGCATGGGCACTTTTTCACGCAGTTGGGAAAATTACATTTCTTATATTGTCCCAGTTCAAAAATTATCTGCGAACTTTTGAAATTGTTATTCATTTTTGTTTAATCTTTATTATTCTTTTATTAAAGTGTTATATTCATTTTATAGAAGGTTATTTCTCTTTTTATTGTAAGCTGCCTGTCAAGAAAACTTAGTACAGTAGAACCTCGATCCATCGTTTTTCAAGCGGTGCGTGACAAAAAATGATGAATGCGGAAAAACGATGAATACGGGGTAACGTCAAAACACGAAAAAAACAACGTTTATGCATTACTAAGACATGCAATGCAATGTATACAGTATCTATATTATATCTATATTATAAAGGACAAACATATCTGTGCGTAACGCATACGTCATTCTGTGAATGGCAGCACTTTGAAATTTGAAATGAAATTTCGCTTTTGCAATTTTCGCTGCTGCAAATTTTTAAACTTCTAAACATCCCACATTTTAAATGTTTACACCGTCGTATGCAGAAAAAAATGCACTTTTAAATGCAATTTGTTTAAAAGCTGTATCTCAATTTATTTTTGAGATATTAATTTTTTTTATAGTTTTTAATACCAATTTTCTAATCGTGGCAACTGAAGTACTTCATTTCTATTAAAAGTGGATTAGTTATCTTTATTGATTATAGTCTTACTGATGCCGTTTTCTCATTACAATTAAAAATATCTTTTTTAAAAAGTTGAACAGAAAATGACGTTACGCTTTGAAAAAGACACAATTTCCCTGATGATGCTGTTATATTTCACTACTTTTTCATTTCGTTGATACTGAGTTTGAGACAATCGGCAAAATATTTCAGCGGCTGAAAATGACGTCATATTTAAAAGTAAATGACAATTTTATTTGATAAAACGAGATATTTCCCCTTGAATACGTCTAAAAGTTATAAATTTCTGGAATTATTACGCGCAGGTACAGAGATTATACTAAGACCTCAAATCACGAGTGGGAATTTTAACATGGAAAGTTGTAATAGTTGACAAACGTGACTTCAAGCTTAAAAATAAATTTATTAATAACCAATTGCGCGTTAAAATGTTTTTAAATGGTTAAGAGACATTATCTTAAAAATCAGACAAAGTGCAATAGTTTTATTTATTTATTTATTTATTTATTTTTTATGTTGAAGTAGATCATATCTAATGAATAATGTACATCAACCTCAAAAACCTCAAGAACCTTAAAGACCTC
This sequence comes from Maratus speciosus, assembly GCA_963932465.1. NCBI lineage: Eukaryota > Metazoa > Arthropoda > Arachnida > Araneae > Salticidae > Maratus > Maratus speciosus. The sequence goes on from OZ010793.1 coordinate 535,453,500, forward strand.
ATTTATTTTTCGTTTCCATGTTTTTGTACATATATTGAACTACTACTCGATATATTTTGTTTTATTCAACTGTGATGTTGTTTTGAGATAGGAGTAATTCAAAAATTGCAGATTTTGAAACTTTTGAATATTTAACAGATTATATCAGCTAACAGCATCGCTATCCCGGTAAAGTTCTATATTACTTAGATTGTCCTAATAGTAAACTTTCTTATTCTATAAGACAAATTTTGGGTTACTATTAACTAAGATAATAAGTGCAGAAAACGGACAAAAACGTCATTTTGATTGCATTTTGTGGCAACGTAATAATGAAAATTAACAATACTCCCATGGAACCAGGTAAATTTTACTAAGAATGTAGTGTTAAACAGTTTATGACAAAAGAATTTTGGTATGTTGTTGCTTTCCAGAGATATAGCAGTCCAAACATACTGGCATTTCAATTCTCATGAAAAAAGGGATTCATAATCTTGAACTTTGATATTTTCTAAGGGAAACAGGAAATTTTTTCAGGGCTTCAAAATTGCAGAATATTCATTAAATATGATCGAATTCAACATAAAAAAAAAAAAAAAAAAAAAAAAAAAAAAATTCAAGCCAATTAAAAAATACGACTATCAAAATATCACTTTTTTGTCTGAATTTCAAAATAATGGCTTTTAATATGAATGTGAAACGTGGAAAATGACTTGATTCGGTTTAGATTTAAAGAGAGAAAAATTCTATGATTATGTCAAGGTGAAATCATTTTTGCGGATTTTTCATTCCGTAATACCAAGCATCAATTAATAACTTAATCAAAATTACTTATCTTGATTATATGTTACTGATTACGTATATGAACAAAGTTTAATTTTTCAATAATTTTAACAGTTGAAGTTTATGAAAAAAGTATTTTGTTAATCTTAAGTTAAAATATGTCTTTGGAGAGTTAAATTAACAAGTGTAAGATGGATTTTTTATTGTAATTATTGTTGTCGATGTATTATAAATTTGATGCAACAGTTCCTTTATAAACATTTTCTTTCGTCGAAATTCGACGGGTTCCACCTCGTACTAATAAATAATTTGTTGCTTACCAAACTGTAAAAGAAATAAATCAAAGTTGTAGAAAATTGATTAATTTTATGTTGGGTTTTTCGTTTATTTTTTAAATTAAGCAACAATTTTTTCAACATATGCAGCATTTTTCTGGTATTTTTCTGTAATTTCATGTGCATATATAAAAGTTCGCGCAGTTTCAAATGCCGTAATTGCATCAGACAGACTTGGCACCGGTGTAGGCTCTGATTCATTGGCATGAACATTATCCTTTGCTTCTTTGCCATTATTATTTTCATTTCTTGCACCATCACGCATTTCTTCTATGCTTAGGACAGCACATGTCGCAACATCTTGATCTATGGAAATATAATCGCTAAATTTCACTAATCGCGCTAATCCGTATTCCCCGCCCCCCCTAGAGGTCTGCACGGGCCCGGGCTTGGTCCGAGGCCCGTACCCGGCCGGCCCGACAGACAAAATAAACAGGCCGGGCCGACAGACAAAATAAACAGGCCGGGCCGGCAAAAAAATTGAACGGGCCTGAAGGGCCGGGCCCGGCCGATAAAAAAAATTAATCGGGCCTATCGGCCCGATATAAGAATTTGAGAGGAGCAGATAAAATACGAGATCATTTCCAATGAATATGACTTTTTCGAGAAGTATAAATGTGCGTTACGAGCCGATGCGAGTTTAACAACATCAATACAGAAATGTAACATGTCCATCGTAGAGATCGGCATCGTACAGTTACATGATGCCTGATCCCGGGTTTAATTTTTTTCGGCAGACTTGTGCCGAGACGGAACTGGTCTTAATCGTTCTCAGGATGTAGGACAGGCATTATGTTTTGTAAAAGTATTAATAGCGATAATGGACTTCTGTTAACAGTATCTTTGGAAATGTACCTTAAGGTGGTTCTCATATTTACTGCTCAACAATGCGAAACTCTCAGACACATTTTCTGACTCATTTTTAACTATAAAGGCATAAAATTGACAGGCTGAGTATTGAAGGCAATTGGGATCAAATAGCGTTTCCATTTTTCATAAATTACGTACAGAGATAAGAGACTCTTGTCACGTGACTGTACGTTTTCTCCTTTCCTGTGCTATCGCTTCCGGAAATTCGATTCAAAACGCTAACTTTGGCAGTATTTTCTGAAAGATATATTACTTTTATCTAAAAAAAAAGGCATTTACATGGTTTCTGAATAAGAATACCTGCCAATCTCATGCGTTTCCGAAAAGAAATGAATTCATAAATGTATCAAAATGTAGCTCCTTTGGATTTGAGAAAAGCCTTAAAAATGACAGAAATATTTTCACAAATCTACCTTTTATTATAAGCTTCAAAAGTTATCATGTTTTTTAACCCTTTATTCTAAACTACAATAATCTTTTAATGAACCCTTATTTAAATTTTGAAACGTCTGTAGAGACGTTGACTAAAACACTGTAAGTAATCGTTAACGTTTACTATTGTGTGTTTTCTATTTTGCGAACACATAGTAATTTAAAATATACTGTAAAATGTTCCCATAAATATGCATGTAGTATTCATTAAAAGAATCTTAATTGTATGTCGAGAAAAAACGGAATTTTTTGTAGACATTTAGTCGGGCCGGGCCGGGCCTGTTTTCACTGATTTTTGTACGAGCCGGGCCGAGAACGGTAAAAATGTAAACGGGCCGGGCCGGGCTCGGGCCGAACTTTCAATTTTTACACCGGGCCGGGCCAAAATAGCTTTCCTTCGGGCCGGGCCGGGCCCGGGCCTGGAAATTCCGGCCCGTGCAGACCTCTACCCCCCCCCCCCCCCCCAAAAAAAAAAAAACAGTACAAATGATTTATTTTAGGTTAAAAGAAGCAGGGATGCAGAAAATGTTTCTACTCCCAACATTTCCCTCAATCCACATGAAAATTTCCCGAAAATTTTACAGTATGTTACAGCTAAATGCTGTATTACCGTAGGTATAGAAAATTTATTTTTCATATATTTCTCGACTTATGCGCAGGGGCGATTCTCACTAAAAAAAAAAAATTCTGAAATTCACAGCAAATTTTCTGAAAGGTTACAGGAAAGTGGGGTAAGGGCCGGAAATCCACTCCCAGCACTAACAATGTTTTTTTCGCGGCACTTTGACGAAATTCGCATTGTTCGCGATCTTTTGACGAAATTTGCGGACATTTCACCTTCTTTTTGACAAAATTCGCGGTTGTTTTGCCATCTTCTGGTGAAATTCGCGTTTGATTTGCGACTGTTTCACAAAATTTGCGGTTCTTTCGTGATCTTTTGACGAAATTTGCGTTTTTTGCTATCTTTTAACGAAATTTGCGGTTATTTTGCCCCTTTTAACGAAATGAGCAATTGGTCCGCGATCTTGACGATATTTGTGGTTAGTTCGCGGTCTTTTGATGAAATTTGTGGTTTCGCGATCTTTTGACACAATTTGCGTTCATTTCTTGATCTTTTGACGGAAATTGCGTCCATTTCGCGATCTTTTAACGAAATTTGCGGGTGTTTTTTCGCGCTCCTTTGACGAAATTCTCGAATATTTCGCCATCTTTTGACGAAAATCACGGTTATTTCGCCCCTTTTGACAAAATTTGCAGTTATTTTGTGATCTTTTGACGAAATTTGCGGAATTTTTCGCGATATTTTGACAAAATTTGCGTTTCTTTCGCGATCTTCTGACGAAATTTACGCTTATTTCGCCCATTTTGACGAAATTTGCGTTTCTTTCGCGATCTTGTGACGAAATTCACGTTTTTTCCGTAATTCTTGGACAAAATTTGCAGTATTTTTATGTCTGAATTATCAGATTGATGACCGATTTTTTTTTTTTTTTTAATTTTTCGGTACCGTAATGCCTTAAATTTTCGGAAAATTCGAGACAGAATCACCCCTGATATGGTACATATTATTCTGAAATCGATTTTGTGAAGGTCGCCATACGGATCTTTTTATTTGTAGTGAAATTTTTCTATCTCAGGGAATTATGGAAATTGTTGTTAAAATCGAAAAGTTAAAAAGTTCTAAAAAGTTAAAGCTTAATTAAATTAAAACACAAGTGGGCTGATAAATGGAGAAAATGAGCAATAAACAAAAACATTTTTTAAGTAGCGAGTAAAACATTAAACGCGAAATTTGAAAAGGACGCTGCCATTGGTTTAGCTTGCGAGTGCCTTCGTGTGACTTTTGCATTTCAATATTTTAAATTATCGATTTTTTTTCTCTTCTATAATAGGATATCGGAGATCGATGTCTAACAGAGTATCTTTTATATATATCTTTTTACGTTTTCGATTTTGGTTGTAGTTTTTAAAATGAGGATGCTTTTATTTTCGGAACCGTTTCCGAAATTAAGTGTTCTCGAGGAAAAAAAAAACAACTGCAACAAAAATTGAAAAAGTAAGTAGATATCATGTTAGACATCCACCTAATATATCGTATGCCAAATAAATAAATAAATAAAATATTGAAATACAAACGAGAAATTTGAAAAGAATGCTGCCATTGGTTTAATATTAAGAGCCTACACTAATCACGCGAAGACACTCGCACTCTGTAAAACATTTAAAAAATGTTCTTTTCTATTTTATTTCTCGATCGCATTTTAATAATTTTTGATTTTTTACCTAGGGTGCTAAGGCCGATTTCTAAACGGGCTAGTTTTTATTTTATTTTTTATAATTTTGGTTGTAGATTTTTATTACATGTCGGATTTTTCAAAAAGCATTGATTTACGCAAGTGAAATAACCAAAAAATTAAATAAAATATTGAGATACAAACGAGAAATTGGAAGAAAGAGATAATGTCTTTGGTTTAATATTAAGAGCCTACACTGTCATTCGAAGACACTCGCCCTGTGTTAGACATATAGAAAGTGTTCTTTTCTAATTTATTTCTCGATTGCATTTGAATAATTATTATTGATTTTTTTGTCTAGGTTAGCTAAGGTCGATTTCTAAACGGGCTATTTTTTATTTTATTTTTTATGCTTTTAGTTGCAGATTTTTATTACTTGTCAGATTTTTCAAAAAGCATTGATTTACGCGAGTGAAACGCCCCGGGTAAAAAGTTACAGGTCTTTTGTTTTTAGATGTCGATCTTGAATTTTGGAAATTGATTTTTCGCTATTGTTTGATACGCTGTGAATTATTTTTTATAACTGATTATTTACATAAATTTTTTTCTTTCTTTTTTTGCAGAGCTATGGAATGTTCAGTGCCACAGATTGGCCTATTGAACGAGTCTGTCTGCAAGAAACCCATTCGGATTTGTACTGAACCTATTTCTGACAAATATAATGTAGAAGCCAGACCTTTTGCCAGGTAAGTGAGTTATTGCACGTCATTATTTTTTGCATTCAAATATATTTTTTGGATTTCCTAGCAGAGAACATTTTTATTTGAAAAGTTTCAATTATGTATACTGTTCTAATAAAGTTTTGAAATTTATTAAAAGCGATACTTTTAGTATTAGTCGCATATCAGGAGTTAATAGTCGAAGAAATCGCGGCATGGATGTCATATACGCACCGGATTTTTCACGATCTTTTAGGTAGCTTTCTTTACAAAAAAGCTACCTATTGCAGCCGTTCGGAGGAAAGCGATTTCAAAAAATTTTGGTATATTTTCATCGATCATGACCCCCACACCCCGAAACCACCCTCCGTTCAAAATTGATATATATATATATATATATATATATATATATATATATATCTGACCTATGTCACACTGTAACTACCGTAATTATGAACCGATTTCGATGTAATTCGGTGTGTACATAGTACATACCAATGTCTCGACCGAGTTCGTTGGCCAGCTTCATCCGCCGTTTTGTTTCAAAATGGCGGCCATTTAAAATTTTTAAAAAAATTTAAAACTTGAAATGTGGTACCAAAAAATTAAAAATGGAAAAATATTTTTTTCTTATGTATTTGACCTTTATACAAAGATTCCGGAGCAGTTTTTGTTTCGTCTATATCTTAAAAAATGGCTGAGTTATAGCATTTTGAATTTCTAGAGTGGCTGACATTTTGAAACGTCCTGAATTTTGTCACGCAATAAAAGGCGTATTTATGAACCGATTTGGATGTAACTTCGTTTATACATAGTACATATCAATGTCTCGACCGGGTTCGTTGGCCAGCTTCACCCGCCATCTTGTTTAAAAATGGCGGCCATTTAAATTTTTAAGAAAAATTTAAATTTGAAATGTGGTACCAAAAATTGAAAATTGAAAAAATATTTTCTTCTTATGTGTTTGACCTTGATAAAAAGATTCGGGAGCAGTTTTTGTTTCGTCTATATCTTAAGAAATGGCTGAGTTATAGCATTTTGAATTTCTAGCGTGGCTGACATTTTGAAACGTCCTGATTTTTCTCACGTAATAACAAGCGTATTTATGAACCGACTTGGATGTAGCTTGGTGTGTACATAGTACATGCAAATATCTCGACCGAGTTCGTTGCCCAGGTTCTTCCGCCATCTTGTTTCAAAATGGCGGCCATTTAAAAAAAATTAAAAAATAAAAAAATTTACATGAGATACCAAAAAATTGGAAAATGAAAAAGATTTTTTCTGTATGTGTTTGACCTTAATACAAAGATTCCGGAACAGTTTTTCTTTCGTCTATATCTAAAAAAAAATGGCTGAGTAATAGCATTTTGAATTTCTCTTGTGGCTGACATTTTAAAACGACCTGATTTTTGTCACGCGATAACAGGCGTATTTATGAACCTATTTGGATGTAACTTGGTCTGTACATAGTACATACCAATGTCTCGACCGAGTTCGTTGGCCAGCTTCATTCGCCATCTTGTTTCAAAAGGGTTGCCATTTAAAAAAAATTAAATTTAAAATTCAAAATGAGGTATTAAAAAATTGGAAAATGAAAAAGATTTTTTTATGTGTTTGGCCTTGATACAAAGATTCCGGAGCAGTTTTTGTTTCTGAAAATTTGTTCTTTTGTTGATATCTTAAAAAATGGTTGATTTATAGCACTTTGAATTTCTAGCATGGCTAACATTTTGAAACGATCTTGTATTTGTCGCGCGATAACACACGTATGCGCCTATTTCGATGTAAGAAGGCATGTGGATAGTATACATCAACACCTCGACCAAGTTCGTTGGCCAGATTCATCAGCCATCTTGTTTCAAAATGGCGGCGATTAAATTAAAAAATATATATATATTTAAAGTGAGGTGCAAAAAAAATTAGAAATTGAAAAAGGTTTCTTTCTTAAGTATTTGATCTTGATATAAGGATTCAGGAGCATTTTTTGTTTGTCTTTACCTTAAAAAATGGCTCAGATATAGCAGTTTCAATTTCTATTGTGGGTGACATTTTGAAAAATCTGATTTTTTGCATGCGACAGCACTCCTATATATTAACCGATTCCGATGTGAGTGAGCATGTGCACAGCAATTACTAAGGTCTCGACCAAGTTCACTGCTTAGCCTCATCCACCATGTTGTCTTAAAATGACAGGCACTTTAAGAAATTGCCGAATTTGGCAGCCAAATATAAGTTACTTTAAAGAAAAGCAGCTTGGATAAAGCTGACTAATTTCGCGAAATTCTTATTCATTATATTGATAAAAATTAGTATTGAATCTCCTATATTCGGTTTCCACTAAATTGAGCTTCGTGTGTTTGCATGATATAAGTTGGCTTTTTTAAAATAAGGATTATGAAAGCTACCTCTTCCTCCCGGCACTGGCCGGAAGGACTTTTTTTACGCCAATTTGGCAAAAACATCGTTGTCGAATACCAGTTACATATATTTTTTTTAATTGTTTTCTATTATTTTAAAAAGGAAATAACAATAAGGGTTGTTCTCTACAATTCTGCAATACTTGCAAATTTGGCCAAGCAGTCGGACTTGAATGATACATATGAAAATTTTCATAAAAATTAGATAAATGGTAAGAAATCAGTCAATTATTGAAGATTTTAATAGCAGCAGAAATCGTTTTAAAAGTTTGACTTAACAAAATAATAATAATAATAATAATAATAATAAAATAAAATAAAAATTAGTGGAAAAAAATAAAATAAAAAATGTGAGGGAATGATGAAATAAGACATTTTTACTGAGTTGTAGCGGGAAATTGCAAAATTGTGAAGAAATCCAAACTGTTTCCTTTAAGAGCAACACTTAATATATAATGTATGATAAAATTAAAATTTTTGTAAAAAAATTAGTATTCTGTGTGAGGGAATGACTGCTAATAAAAACGCTTCCAGATATATTGACTGATTTTTTTTTTTTTTTTTTTTTTTTTTTTTTTTAAATTAACAAAATCTTACACCACCAATTTATGTTGCTGGACTGACAAGTGCTCAAAATGGCTTCTTCTCTGTGAAGGATGCTAGACTGCTACTACTCTTTAGTGGTAGATATTTGAAATAATAGCAATGTGTGAGGGAATGATGGTCTAACATGGGGAAACATATAATTGATTGAGTAGACTATATAATAATAGTAAAAAATGATATTTTTATTATTTTTTGTAATGTGCTAAATAAGAACTTTATTTTGCTTAGGGTATTTTTAATTATTTTTATTTCTGGATGGAAAGAAATAGGCAATAAAATATGGTAGTACAGGTGGGGGAAAGGTGAGGGAATGATGTTTGCATGATATATATTACATTTTTAAATACTAAATTTATTTATTTTTAAATTTTACTTTCTGTCCCTAATAAACTGTGTTTAGATCTTCTAATAAAAATAAAAATAAATAAAAATGTAATGAAATTAAGAGCATTTATATGACTGGGAAACACTTTTTGCACTATTGTAGAGAATAACCCATAAATAAAAAAAAGTTTCATTAATAACTATAGAACATAGCAATTTATATAATTTTAAAAGAAAATAAAAGAAAAACAATTTATTAATAGATAAATAACAATAGCCGGGGTACCATGTCAGACAAAATAACGCTATTTTGTTGCCAGTTGGGTACTCCGCTGCGTATATGACATTTGTGCCGAAATGGCTTAAGATTTCGCTACTTACAGCAGTCTTTTTCGTTTTGATAATTTCAGTACTTTAATTGGATAGTTCGATTACAAGTCTGTTAAATTTGTTTTATTTATATCACTTTATTTATTTATTAAGGAAGTGTTAATTTCCCAATGAAATATTAGCCAGAAACAAACGCTGAATTATTTATATGGTTTTAAGCGTAATCGAGCTGCACACAATAGGCATTTTTTGCAAAATTCATGGTTGAAAATAAGTTTTAAAACCATAAAAAATAAATAAATTGAACAGTTTTCAAACAAATTGCTTTTTTCTTCCCTACACTTTTCCTGACTAATAATTTGTGGTAAAATATAAAAAATACTAGTAAGTTTTTATGTCAGTTTAATCCTTTTGTAATATGAGATTTTCCGAACTTCTTCAAAAATTCTTCCTGTAAGAAAAGTACGCAAAATAACTACATTCGTTAGGGAGGTTTTAGTAAACCTTATCTTCTGTAATTTTTAGTACCTACTTTTGATTTTATTAGCGTAAAAGTATTTTTATTTCCAAAATTGAAAGTAAATTCAGGGCCGAAAGGTTTTTAAAGTGCTTCATTATGTGCGGGGTTATTTTTTCATAAATAAATTATCAAACCGTAGGTCTATCGTAAAAGTGAATTATCAAAGATAGTTTATGCGGGGAGGGGAAAAAAATTAAAACCTGCATTTCAATGGGGTATGCTCGACCCCCCCCCCCCCCCCCCAACCTCATTTCCTACGTCCTTGTTTTGAGCACATAGTGAAAATTCCTTCTTCGTGAATATATATATATATATATATATTTAAAAAAAAAAAAACAATTCCAGTTTCTTTATAGTTCTTTGTGGGAAGAATTCCCAATACTGATCAAAGCAGGCTTTTGGCTAGTTTATTTTAATAACCAGTGCACTAGTGCGAGGATTTCGCACTGTAGTCTTGCTGATACACTTGTCTCATTAATATTTAATAAACTGCAATTTTTAATCAGACAGCATGTTTTAATGTAATGTGAGCGTACTATGCCTAAAGCCTGTTAAAAAACCGTTCATATACTTCGCTCATCGTTATGAGTCTTGTATTTGCATAGAAAAAGGGATGTTGACATTAGGGATTGACCGAATACCGAATAGTTGATTCGGTATTCTGTGATTCGGCATGTAAACCAAATATTCGGCCGAATAATTGCAGATAAGTATTTTCTTAGAAGTAGAAGAATTCTCTTTTACTTAACAGTAGAATAGGCCAAACAATGAGTTTCAATATTATGTGCATGAGTTCAGAATTCAGCTGCACTACAAAAAACAAGTCAAAGGCCATTTTTTATTTAAAAGAAACTTTTCCCTTCCTAAAATAGTCTACATAGGTGCGAAATCAAAACAACTGTCTACAACAGAGAAGAAAAAAAAAAGTAAGGAAGATGCGCATCTTTCTCCTATCATTTAATTTTATTTACTTCTAAATTAGTTTTTTTTTATTTAAATGTATTTAATGTGTATTTTCTTTAATATACACATCAAATAAGTATATCAGAGTTCATATCTGTATATCTAAGGTGTATAATAAAGAAAATACACACATCAAATAAATATAGCCCTATGCCTATCCTATAGCTTTTATAACCATTATATCAAAATCACTCAAATTTCTTATCTTTACCACCAAAATGTTAAAATATTAATCAAAATATAAATATTCTAGCAATAATTTGACAGAAAATAGTTAAATGTACAAATTGATGTAATACCTTTTGTATTTTGAGAACATTCCTACTCAATATGTTTATAATTAGACTTAGACAATCAGTAAATCAGCAATCAGCTTAATGACAACATTGTTTCTTATTATTTGAATGAACTTTTGTTTTTCTGACAATCCTTATCCTTAATAATACCCTGTATAGTTTAATATTTTCATAGGTTATTTTTGGGTATTGACTAGTGATAAAATAATAAAAAATAAGTGATGGGTTAATGAATTTGTGAGTGGAAAGAAGTCATTAAATTTTTTTTATGTAATTAGATTTTAGAATAAAAATGTACCTGAATTAAATTATTGAGAATTTAATTTCAGTCAAAGCTTATTAAAAAAAGCTAATATATGCAAAAATGCGTATTAAAAAGTTTCAAGTATTCGGTTGCCGAATACCAAATACCGAAGCTTCGGTATTTGGTATTCTGCAAAATTTCTGCTTCGGTCTATCGCTAGTTTACATCATAAATTTCATTTTCTATTCATGTTTTTTTGTAATTTGGTTAAAACTTCTTCGTAATGCCCTAAATCAGTGGATCTTAATCTTAGTTACCACCGATCCCTTTTAACATCTCATATCCAGGGGTGTAGTGGAGGATATACGCCGTATACCTTCTGGATTTTTTTTTTTTTTTTAAAGCTCCGTGTACCCTCTGTTTCTGAAATAAAGCTATAGCGTATATTCGAGGCATGACGTCAATGACTTTATCGTGTACCCTCTGGATTTTTTACGTCTACAACATTGCTCATCTCATCACGATCATCCAAGGTTTTATGCTGAAATTACTCTTATTCTTTAGAATATCGGGGGGCGGGGGGGGGGATACAGGGTCGTTCAGAAATATATGTCAAAAATGTAAAGGCATGTAGAGGTTACCTAAATAAGCAGATTTCGTATAGGAATGTGGGTGCGAAAATGCAGTGTTGAGGCAGTAGAGGATGCTGTTGCATGCTCTTCGTTGGCTTGAATCGTCATTTGCCGCGCGGATTTCGATCACTATGCCTTATTAGACCAATGCGGAGCTTGCCGACAAGCATTTCATGTATGGGATTGCACAATGGAATGGATTGGCTGCTCAAAGGATTTAGATTAATGATTGCCGGGTAGGATTCTGCCGGATTCCCGAACATTTGAGTGTCTTCATTAGGAGTTGTGCGCGAGTGGATCGCTTTATGCTTCCAGGCGTGATAAAGGCATTGTAAGATATTGCAGAATTCCTTCTGGGGAAGAAGCAGTATTACGCACAGTAGAGGGATAGTCCTTCGACAACCTCAAAAGCTGCTGGACATGCGTTGAGTATGAGCCATTTCCTTGTGTAGCCCTGTACATTAAATGCATGTTGGCAAGCTCCGCATTGGTGTAACGATGCATGTTGCTCGAAATCCGTGAGTATAGGGAATGACAATTCAAGCCAGCGAAGCACTTTCATCCACTGAACTCAACAGCCCCCTCCCTCTACAACAGCTCTGCATTTCTGCATACACATCCCTATACGAAATCTGCTTATTTAGACGGCATCATGATGTTAAAGTTCTTGGCGCATTTAATTTTTTTTTCTCCCCGCGTTCTTAAAAAAAATTTTTTTTGAACGCAAATGGTAACATGGAAATGGGGAAATTTCTAAATTTATTGAAAAGTAAAATTTACCAGTATGGACATATTTAAATCAATATACTGTAAATTTACTGCACATACACATTCATTTTATATCGATCTTCTTTCTTGTATGTAAAAATTGATGTAGGTTATATAATTCATATAAGAATTTATTAATAATTTTTATAATGAAACTTTTTCTTCAATCTGAAAATTATATAATGATTCGAATTAAATATACATAAGCATGGAGCATTTTCTGGTTTTCAACATTATTTTATCTCCATTTTTATGCATGGCTATTTTCGTGGAATACTGCATAATGTGAATTACGGTTAAATCATATTATGTATGATTGTGAATATTTATCGAACTTCGAATCTATTAAATATATTGTAGATGACTTGGGAAATCAATTAGAATTAGAGGAAAAAAAAAAAAAAAAAAAAAAAAAAAAACTTGGTGGTTCTAAGGTTTCATTCTTTAATTTTTCCCTTTTCCTTCTCGCTTCTTCATCAGACAAGCTTTTTTTATTTATCTGTCATAAGCTGAAATATTGTCGTAGCGTTTGTAATGATAAAGTAAAAATGCTTCTGGTAGAATGTAACTAAATTCCTTTAGGGATTCCTTCTTAACAAAAATTAGTTTTTTTTTCCCTCTTAGACAAAATTAGTTATTTTTTTCTGTGATCTTGTCTCCTAAAAAAGTGTGAACAGGAATGACTATGGTGTGATGTTACAAAATGTGAAAATGTAAGCTAAGCTCGATTTTGAATATTAGCGCATAGCTGATGCAATCTACCGAGTTTTTCTTTTTTTTTTTTTAAATCAAATAAACGCGTTTTGAACAAGAATTTTTTCTTAATTAAAAAAAAATATATATATATATATATATCACAAGTCACTATAGTAAATAATTTTATTAAATAATTTTTTGGTACTCATGATCATGTATGTTTTTTGACTTGGGAGGAGGGGGGGGGGGGGCGAAAAGTTGGCAGCTGATGCTAGCTCGTACTGAACACAGAGGCGTGCACAGAAATTGTGAGGCTCGATTCAGGTATATAATGGACTCCCTACAAATTGCATTTATGTGTAGTGTTTCTTTTAGGCATCTCCGAGAGGGCAATGCCTCCCCTGCCCAAGTCTGCCCCCCCCCCCCCCCAGGGGTGGGATCTCGAGCAACATTCTATAGGCGCCTGCGAAGAAGAGGCTCGTTGCTCCTCGCTGGATTTCTAAACTTAATTAACCACTTCTTTGACTTTAATTTGGAATAATTAAATGCTAAGAGAAAAAGAAACCGAGTTTTTTTTTTTCTTTCTCCCTAAAGTATTATTTTTAGTTCTGTTTTACTTTTTGCCTTAATATTTTTAAATACCTTAAACGAGGGGTTCAGTGCAAGGCCCTGTTGACGAGAAAGATAAAGTCGACCCTTCTGTTATGATTTGTAGAAAGAACTGGATGATACCTTGAAAAATGCTTTTTCTAAAATATGAGATTTCTGTGCATTCTTATAATAACGATGGATGAAATCGCACATATCCCCCCCCCCCCCCCTGTTAAAAAGTCTTCCGTAAAGGCGACCCTCCTGTTACAATCTGTAAGGAACCGTGGATAAAATTCCTGTACTCTTTTACTTTATAAAGACTTTTAGCTAACGTAATGCCTAACATCCCGTACCTCAACCTCACCCAAATGTCGTTTTCCACCAATCACTTACTTACTGTTAAAACAAAGAAACGGAAAACGTTTATCCCCTTTTTATTATTTCTTCGACATTTTGACGTCCGCTGGCGCCCGACATTCCGAAATCTTCCTTTCACCTTGTGTAGCCCCATACTATATTTATGAACTCTTGTTCATATCATATGGAGCACTGGAACCACCCAACAACTACCACTTTATTCGTCCTCTTTTAACTCTGAAGGTTTTATTAAGTGTTATGAGACCATTCTTTTATTTTAGAGTACTGCATTTTATTTCTTTTTAAAAATACATATATCTTAATTTCTTGCATGCAAAGATCTGTTTAAAAGAATTGTTATTGATCTTTTAATAAGTCTGTTGCCATTTATTACACTGAAAGGTGCTAATGTATAAAACTAGTTTACTGTAAGTGATTTTGTATGTACGCGAAGACCACAATATTTTATCAAATTGCGTAATATATCAACAGTAGGTAGGTATTTAATTATTTATCTGTTCATTGTTTTGTTTTTTAGTCGCCCCATAAAATTGCAGAAAATTTTTCGAAAAACTTTTTAATATTCGAATTTTCCTTTATCTTAGCATGCCATATATTCTATCTCTCATTGTTTTACTTATCGTGTTTTTGAATTACTAATTAAATACTGGTCGTCTGTTCAATAACTTCCATCAGATTAATTTAATGGCTTCATGAATATTCAGCTTATATTCTCATAAATTATCCTTATTTTAAATACCAGCATGTAAAATAATCTTCGAACCTGCTTTTGCCAGCCTTTATTTGTTAATACTTCAGCGGATTAAGAGTTATGCAAATCTCTACGTAGGCATTCAAAAAAGAGAAGAAAACGTTTAATTGTTAATTGATTAATATGGATAAATATGCATAACTAATGGGTTGAAAGCTTTTTTTTTTCCTTGCTATTTCGTGAGGAAAAAAAAAATATGTATTTTATTCCCAGCCTGTTTAATGCATTAGTTTTTACGTTTGTAGATTTTATATGGCGGTGTTTGGCAATGTTTTTTTTTTTTTTTTTCTTTAAGTGAATTTTTGAATAGAAATATTCATTTCAGAAATGACAAAGGATTTCTATGTTATGTCTTTTAGGTAATATGTATTGATTGGTACTTGAGTAATTACTGTGATATTACTCTTAATAAGTAGAGAAAGAGCCTTTATATTTGTGATACGAAGAAACTTTGTTTCATCACACAAAGGATTTTGTGTTAATCCTTTATAATTCTATGTTCAGTGATACCGAACGAACCGTAGTATTTCGACTTAAAATGTCATTGTCTAAAAACACAAGAGGACGAGCTCCCTTGTAAGCAATTTGTTGTTGTTAAATTTTAATAAGTACGCAATTTGAATATATACAATGGCCTGTAGGCATGTTCTGTCGAAATGCAATGTTCAACTCCACCTGACAGTGGACCGCAGTAGATT
The DNA here is from genome assembly GCA_963932465.1 of Maratus speciosus. Classification (NCBI taxonomy): domain Eukaryota; kingdom Metazoa; phylum Arthropoda; class Arachnida; order Araneae; family Salticidae; genus Maratus; species Maratus speciosus. Next base: position 535,469,066 of record OZ010793.1, read on the forward strand.
ATTAAAATAAATTAAACATTTATTTCTGTTATGAGATGTCTGTATATAAATAAGGCATTTTGCGTGATCAGACTTGGATAAAATTATATTGCAGTGGCAGTTTTTTTTTTTACTTTTGGGAGATAGAAAGAAGTACTCGGCTCAAAACTTTGCATTGCAAAAATAAATTTCAGACGTTCATGCGTATAAAAATGTTATTTTGAAAACAGCGCACGGTGAAATTCTAGTCAGGTGGCCGACTAAAATGCCAGGCGGCCTCGTCCACTGATATATCTCTGGAGGAAACATTATATCGCTATCATCTTTACAAGTTTATAAGTCGTCTATAGGAAAATCCTTATTCATTTATTTCATTTTTATTGCCTTTGTCTTCTTTTAGATAGATTACTTATGGCGTCGAACATCTCGAGCAGCGCAGTTTTCCGCCCTATCGTCTCACCTGTAAAGGTATTTGCCCTGTCGTGGCTGTAAAGAAATTGCTGGTTATCCTCCATTTTTCTACTTCCTTGGACGACCTTCTCGTCAAGGACGATTATTTTTCTTGTCTGATCCCGACATCTTCCCTAGCTTTCGTCCCCCCGAGGGAAGAGACTGCTACGATCTCCTAGCTTGTTATCAAAAGGATGTTTAGAGTAACATGAGAATAATAATATGGATTGTGAGCTTCCAGAACAAATTTCCTGAAATCGAAAATTGCTAGCCTTATAATAATTAAATGTAAGCATTCTAAAAGATTTCTACCTTGAAACGTTTGGTTATGATATTATCATCGAAAATTAAAAAAATATTTCCGAAATGATTATAAGTTTTTAACCTTGGAAGTGTAAGGGTAAATTTCCCTTGTCGGCATTTATTATAAATATTTTCCTTTATAAGGGTATCTCGTAGAGGAGTTAATGGGTTACTGTGTGGGGTATATATATATAACACCGTCAAAAATGACGGAATGTTGATTTGCGTTTCGTTTTCATAAGACTTCACATAAACAAACAGAATGAAGATTTTATTATGGAATTATTATTATTGTTTGTATTGTAGAAAAGTACATTTTAAAAATGACAAATGATTTATACATATACGAATAATGAGGATATTTTTTTACTCAATATTAAATTTCTGTAATACTTCAACAATTGGACGAAACAAACAGCAATATTTATTGCAATAATAATAATAATTAGCAAAGTGAAACACAATTTCTGAAGATTTTACAAAACATTAAAATTAAATATTCAATGCATTGAAGTTTTTTTTTTTTTTTAAATATATTTTTTATAAAAAGAATGAATCTTAATAACGAATGGCTCAATCAACCGCTTTGCATTAGCGGTTGATCAAGGCACAGAATTAACAGATAGAGATATTGTATTAGAACTCTGTGGGATCACAACAGCGGTTTTACTTGTTAATGGAGCTTTGCGTTTCGTTTCTAAATATGAATTTGGCGCCGTTTATCATCAAATAATATAAATAAAGGAACTTTTTGTTAATTTTTTAAATAGAAAATATGCAGGATTTAATTCAAGATAAAATTTTAAAAGCTTCAGTTATATAAATTTAAAATTTCATTCGGTATAAATAAAACAAAAACTGCCAAGTATCATTATTTCTTTCGTAAAATTTTAATTTTATTTTATCATTTTTTAAAAACTTACCTTATATCCACATGAAATTGTCTTTCATTACAAATAAAATTTATATTTCATATCAAATGTTAAAATGTAAGGAATCTCCAATATCATGTTACGTATTACATATTTTAATTATATCAATGAGATAAAATTTTGATTTTTAACATAGTAACATTTGAACATAACTTTGGAGTGAAAAAAAAATTGCAATTTAATAATGAAAAAATATTTTTCAGCCATACTATATACAATCATGATAACATCTTGTATTTCAAATACATCTAGGAAAAAAGAAAAAACTCAATTATAATACAAACAAAATTTAAAAAAATTAAGCGGATAAATGTTAAGTTCTTAAAAATTAATAAAAATAAATTAAAATTCTATCAAAGAAATCATCATCATCATAATAATGTTAATTTTATTTATATTGAATGAAGAAGCTTTTACAAAATGATCTCGTTACATTATTTACATTGTTGAATTACATCATTACGGCCTGCCTTTTTTTTTTTTTAATAAGAAACTCTAATTTCAATCAAAAATTCTTTCATTTATATTGAATGTCGATAGATGGCGCCAAAATAATGTTTAAAAAGTTGACGAAATTTTCTGTACAGTTCAGGCCGAGGCGCTAGTGTAGCGAACACATTTTGTACTTCTGGACAACTAACTCCATTTTTCACAAAATCATAAGGTGGTGTGAAAAACGCATTTCAAAATATTTAAGATCTTTAATATACTTTTACAAATATTTTAATAGCAAAATCAGAAGTTAACCTATATATTTTTTCTTTTTTGAATGAAATGATCTAAAAGTCGTTCATTTGTATCTAGATTTGGAATTTGTAGTTCTAAAATGGCAACAGTCTTCGTTTATTTATATCTGGTTATCCGTTATTTTTAATTTATAATTTAAAACATTATAATTGGATAGTTTTTGAAGGTTTTGGAGAAAATAAAGATGAATAAATGTGATACAAAGCAGATTATGTGTATATTTCTATAATTTGAAGAATCGACAATTTCACGGCCTGTTGAAAACTTATGCCTAACATGGCCGCGATAAGCTTTTTTCGAGGATGGGTTCGCCCCGGATTCGTTACACTGTGTTTTACTACATAGAGATATAGACAAACTTTTTGTAATAATAAACAATTTTAACAAATGAAATCAATCATGATACCGCAAAAATAGGTTATCCGAAATGTAATGTATCAAAGTGGAGTAATTGAAAATCTGTTATGAAAATTAGTAAAAGAGAACAAGAAACATGAATAAAAGTGGGTACTTACATTGCAAAATTCTCACCAGGCGCACTATTTTGAAATGTGAGTTAAAAAATTTCATTTCTAAACGAGAAGCAGCAAGCATGAGCTTTAAAGGATGTTTCCGTAATTCCCTATCAACTGTACCCAGAATTAAAAATTAAACAAAGCATACAAATCGGAATTGAAACAAAACGTATAAAAATTAACAATTGAAATACCATTAAACAGAAAATATGAGAATTACCAACCAAAGCTGTGAATATTACCATTTGTACACGAAACGTGTAACGCAAAGTTGAAAGATATTATCACGTGTCATGATGATAAAACGACTAGATTCGCAGTTAAATATGACCGTTATAACAAAAACCGAAAAGAATAAAAAGGAAAAAAAATTACAATATATGTCTATTTTTAGTCTAATAAAAACAAATATAATCCATAAAAATAAAATGTCAGCACAAATTATAAGTTAATTGAAACATTTATCTATTAATACCTTTTGAAATCAAAAGACAATGAACAAGTTTCTTTTAACAAAATGTGATCAAATCTCTAATTTTATACATATACTTAATTTATATACAGAATACCTAGCTTGAAATGTAAAAAGCTAACAAATTCGAACAATAAAATGACAAACTCCAATTTAGGGATGGCAAATAGTAATATTCCACACATTTGTCAGAGAAAAATTACAAAATATCATACTATATATTACCCACTATAAAATTCTAATATAGTAGGAAATAAAAACATATGAAATCACATAAAATTGAAATAAATATAATGCAAGTCTAAATTGGAACAACAAATAGAACATAGATATCAATTGATGATAGGAATTTAAGAAACCAAAGCGATACTTGCATGACTTTTGACTATATACAGTCGAACCTCGTTATCCCGACAATCTAATGCCCAGAAAAAAGTGTCATAAGCGGAGTGTCGTGGTAACCGAAGTTGGAGATAAATATGTTTTGAAAAAGTTGTATTTTTAATTAATTTAAAACAATTTTAAATTCATAACTGTTCTTGTAGTTTTAAGCAATAAAACATTATTATTAAACAAAATAAACACAAAAGCAAAATTGAAAAGAATAAAAATCAGATTTATGATGACTTGTTTGTTGATTGTTATATGAAATATTGATGTAGTACGGTTTGCTTATCCCTAGATGTGCTTCCTACATTTCTTTTTTCAATATTATACAATTAACTGTAATCAATATTCGTTGCTTCAGAAACCGATGTTAGATAATTTCTGATCGTTTCAATGAAATGCAATGCTTTGGTTTTAGTCGGATGTAAAACGTCGTGTAACCGCGAGAAAGCGCCATTTATTCAGATAAAGGATTGGATTAAAAATTTTCATTTGTCTCAATGGGCATTTTAGACACTTTTGTGAAAAGTTTGGCTATTTCTCACCGCTTAATTTCCGTGCTTATAGATAATGTAAAATGGACAATTGTCCTAAATCGTCGGAACACCTGGAGTTGGAAATTATTCAACGACGTAAAATCCGGAGTTTATTTACATTAAAATCATATACAGAAAATCGGGACTTTAAAAACCTGAAGTGATAAGCGGAGTGACGTGAAAACCGGGTGTCGGGATAACGAGGTCCAACTGTATATATTTATACTATATAAGAGGGGGTGTATTAGTGTTAAAAGAAGTTTACTATCTTATATGATGAAAATTGTTCTGCTGTTATTAATTTTAGTTTTATTCCTATCACACAATTTTTATTTCAGTCGTTTTAAATCAATTAATGCACTGATCAAATAACAATCATCTCATGACTACAAAACCTTTGTGTTGTGAGCAGGTGTGAACATGTTGCTTTATGTTACCCTCCCTCCATATTTCTGTTTTATTTTTTATGGGGGTTGTTGAAAATGAATATGATGCGGTGAACAGTGCTTGGCATCTGGTCTTTTGCACCTGACAAGCTGGTAGGTTATTGAACATTTAAAATACCTTTGATTTGTACCTTAGCTGGCAGGTTTACGTTGTAGCTGAATTGTGTTTTGTGAACGTTTATTTTAGTAATCTTAAATTCCAATTTTAAAACTTAATTACAGAAATATTGCATTTATTAAAGAGAAAGAGAGAGAGAGAGAGAGAGAGAGGGACGAAACTCAAATTTGGAAAAACCATTAGTTTAAAAGAACAAACTGGTGTTATTCCAGGTGGGATGAAAATATTGCATACAGCGCACTAAAAAAAAAAAAAAAAAATAGCTCGGTGCGTTTGAAAAATAGCACGGCGCACCCAAAACGATGGCATTGAGTAGTCGAATGTCTCTCCGAACTCTTTAACTGGTACGGCGAACGATGTGCCATACTAAATATCTCTAAAATAATCTCTATAGAAAGATGAACATACTAAATCTAACCAAAATTAAATTATCCACTTCGTACCATTTTGGATGCCCTGATTGTTTTATTATTATTATTTAAATCGTGCTTTTTTTTAAAGGCAAATTCAACAATAATTCATAAGTGAAATTTCATTCGATAATATAAATACTATAAGCACCACAAGCAGGGTTCGTTGATATATATCATTATATGCGATATTTATTTTCAAATTATCGAGATTTTTGATATTTTCATATTACTTGATGTTTATTTTCAAAGTATCAAGATGTGTGTTATTTTCAATATTTTTCTATATTTGATATTTATTTTCAAAAAATCACTGTGCTAGAAATTTTTGATATTTTCAGTCAAAACAAGTACAAATGAAATTTCCAACTGTTATTGATTGTGTTGTTCTGTAAATAAAGCATTTTTGTCTCTGATAGTGAGTTTTTTAGCCGAAGAAGAAAACAAATATCTTTTCCAATCTTTATGTTTAATTTTTTACTTTTAACTGTAGATTATGAGGGACATAATTAATTCAGAACAGACACTGAAAGATAAACTGTCTAATTTAGATATTCAGTTATATGTATATGTATACAGCTTCAATAGAAAAGAATCTGTTCTGGTATTGATTTAGTTCAGTTTAAACTGTTTAGCATGTTAGGGAATAAAAAATAAGATAAGCTTACATTTTTATGTTAAAAATTTTCAATTAAAACAATATTTTGTATTTAAAATTTTGTTTTATAAATTTTTGATTTCTTGATAGTTAATACTGAATCCTATAGCATTTTCTTTTTCTTTTTTTTATGTAAGTATGCAAAGCAAATTGTTTCTGTTTTCAAATAGTTGATCTTCAATTTTGTTCTAAGTAAAAAAAAAAAAAAAATGCAGTCTTAGTTATATTGTTTAAGTTTTCATGTTAAGTGCAATATGTTTTAGTTTCTAATTTATATTGTGCTTGAAAATGTTTATTATCAGCAGTAAGTTGACTATTTTGAAAATCCTTATAATATTATAAATGTCAAAGTGTGTCCGAAAGTTTGAATGAATTCAACGTCTAAACGAATGGATTAGTGTTTTTGTATCTTTGCATATAGGTGTATTATAAAACGGAAATGAACATACGCTATATTAGCCCCCGGTACGGTATGCTATTTCTTTCTACCAGCATATTTTGTGTCCTCTTCAAAAAATAACGTTACCTTACAGAAGCCAGCAGTAAAACAAAGCAGTACGATTAAATACTCTATAGCATTTTTTAAAACTTCTAAGCATTGCTCATTTTCAATTTTTATATCGTCGTATTGGGAAAAAAGTACTTTTAAATGCAATTTGTTAAACTGTATCTCCATTTCTTTTTGAAATATTAATTTTTTTGTAGTTTTTGGAGCCATTTGCTTAATATTGGCAACGGAAGTACTCCATTTCTGTAGAAAGTAAAGGAAAAATAGTTGTAAAATATTATTTATTTTTGCTGTCATTTTTTCATAACAACCGAAAGAAAATGTAATTAAAATACGTCCTATTTTGAAAAAATATAAACGAAGGATTTCTGTTAAAACATGGAGCTATTATAAACTATATTTAATTTTAAGTATCTTATATTAATGTTACAAACAAATGAAGGCCTATGAATCATTAGACAGTCGTTGTTTTTTTTTTTTTTTGATCGAGTTTCTTTAATGACGACATCTTTTAGCTGCAATTGTGTATTATTTCGCGATAGTGACGTCCTATGCCTACTTTACTGTAGATGTTTAAGAGTGGATCGTAAATGTGGAATTCTTAAGCGGATGCGAATGACGCCATTTTACATAAAATAAAAGCGTAGCGTGCGCTGTAAGTCTTAAAATTGAAATATGTTTTGTACTATTTATATATGCATATGTATATTTTTTTTCATTGGGGGCGACACTAAATTCTGAAAAAGCAGAATTCCTGTTTTCTAGTTTTATTTATTCAAATAATTTTCTTAATTCAAAATTTCATTCTTTTTCATACAGAATCAATTGACATTTTTTCGATAGATTTAACCATCTTTCTTTCTTGTTGCCAAGGAAATCTAAATCTGGAATAATAATTTCTCCTCTACAATTAATTAAAAATTAAAATAAAAAGAATTCAAAAGAAAATAAATATGGCGTCATATTTGAAACGAAAAATGGGATATTTTTTTATTACATGAAGATGAATATCGGTTACGTTAATAATGGGTGGGTTTTCTGTCAAAAAAAGTCATATTTAGAAGGAAAAAGAATCATATTATTAATAAAGTTATTCGCTTGGGAAAATATGACGTCATATTTGAAATAAAACAGTTGTTTCCAAGTATTCGTTAAAAATACAAGGGGAATGAATATCAGTAACTAATGAAAATAGATAAATAATGACGTCATTTAACGAATAACAGAAATATTTTTTACTAATGAACCCTATTCTCTCTTTCAGTTCGAGGTTATAAAACCGCCATTTTACCAATTGTGACGTCACAGGAATCCTGTCCATACTGATTAAAAGTTTGAATATAAGTTGCATACAAATGAGTTTTCTTTCAAAATTCACGTTATGATTATTAGGAGAAGATATTTTTGGTGGAAGAAAGGGAAATTAAAACAGATTAATATTTTTTGACGCTATTTCCTTATTAAAATGAAAAAGAATTGAATTTCAATTAGTATAAATGGTACAAAAACATTATTAAAGTAAATTTTCGAAAACTGAATACATATTTACACACATCGAAGCTTCATGGATGAATTTACTCCACGCTAGCGAAAATCGTCTGCGAACACACTGACAATTACAACCAAGGGTATAAATATAACTTCTGTACATTTAAGTGGATAGTTATTGCCCACTATTCATACGAATTAAATTTTTAAAAAAATCACAAAAATCATTTTTAAAAGATGACAGTTAAAACATGTCACAAAGGCGTTTTTAAAAAGCTTTTATCGGGTAAAACTGATGTAATATTTTTTCATGGAAAGTATTCATTTTAATACGAAAACATTAACATATTATCGTTATTTTAATTTCGTCAAAGCGATGTCGTTTTCATAGCTTCGAAAGTTATAACGAAATATTAAAATAACAATATACTTTTCAGAAATAAAATTTTGCTTCAAAAGTCGCATTATTTCAAAATGAAATTTTAGTTTACATTTTAAATACGTTTTCTTCCTTGAAATTTAATATATTTAATGAAAATAATGTTCCAATGTTTTTCTAAATGTACAATAATATTGGACTTCATTAATCGATTTCATGTTTTAAATAAATTAAAATGCATTTTAAATGATTCATGAAGTGAAAGAATATATATATATATTATTTCGACAAGTATCATTCCGTAGGGAAAACTAACCTAGTGAAAGCGTCGTCATATTTTAAATTATTAGCTGCTTTTCTTTCAGAAAATATTAGCATTTTATAGCAATTATACAAAATGGCGTGATTTGCAAAGAATTTAACAATCGCAAATACAGAAGTTTAACACCCTTTTAGCGTACAATCTCCAGGATGGTTTCAATAAAATTTAATAAATGGCACATGAAAGTCGACTTAATAAAGTTTAGCAAGTAATTTTAATTTGAGATTAGGCTTTGTATGCGTGACATCATTTACGTGTAAACCAAAACCACTAATTAAGCAATAAATTCGCCTCTCACCTCAGATCCTTCTAATTTTTAAAGGCACTGTGATTATCGAAAAGCGCGAAGGAAGAAAGGAAATTTTCTTTCGATTTTAAAATATCGAAATCTATAGTTAAAAATCTCTCTGAAACACAATATCTGTCCCCCATTGGAGCATATTCCTGCAAATTTCGAAGCTTTCATAAGCCAAAATTACAGCACAACAATACATATGAAAATTTTTATTCATAACTGGTGTGCTTTTCCATAAATAGATTTATTCCGCGAATGCAATAAGCAACTCTGTTGCTTAACAGACATAAAACAAGACATAAAGACAAGGCAACGAGACATAAAACAAGACATTGCTCTCTATAAATCCATTATAAGTCTTTAGTAAACCACTCGCAACATTCCACATTTTGAAAATGTAATTAGCACCATTCGACCAGTTATTTAGGCAATATTATCTGTCGTCGATATATTAAACAAGACACATATGCTGTCGCCGTTACACTTTATGGTATTGGATCGAAGAATATTGGTGTTTTCTTGGTAATAAGAGAATAGCTTTTCCTATGGAAGGAAGCATTTTATTTAACTCATTGAGTAGAAATACAGTATGAAAGCATCCACCACCGCTCCATAGATTATTACGGAATTGCACTACTTTAGTAGTTAATTCATCTCTAACCACATTAAATAAAAAAGCTCTTATAATATTATATCATATTGCGAGGGCTCACTTCCAGTTACAGATATAGTTTTTGATGACAACTGGTAATACGAAGAAGGAATTAAAAAAAAAACCCTGAGCTCCGGTCTCATGTTTTGGCGTTATATACCTCGGCGTGGAGGGGTTTTGTCTGCACTGCGGAAATTTGGGGTAACCAATAACAGCCGGAAGATACGTCGAACTATATTTTAAAGGCATAAGAAAAATGAAATTATCATGTGTCTCCGGAAAAAGCGCGCTAAACGACTGTTAGAATAATAAAAAGGAAAATGGTACAAAATAGATAATTTTAATAGAATTCGTATCGTCATTTAAATTGGAAAATGAAAGACCTTGAAACAAATAATTATGTGAAATGTTTTTTAGAATAGATTTTTGGAAAGCAATAAGATATTAAAATACGCATTTTAAACAGAAATAAATTTAAGTAAACGGAATGATTGGAATATTATTTAAGATAATGAGTAATTTAATAAGATAGTATTGTCGATTCATTTTAGAAAGGAAATTTTTATTGAATAATTTTAATGAAGACCGGAAATTTAATTTTCGTTGCATATACACATGCATACAGGAATAGTGGACACCTCGGGACCGCGGAGTTTGTCCGTTCTTCGGAGGTATCCTCAATTCAGGGGTAAATCATACTATTATATGGGTCTTTGGGGGGGGGGGGGGTAAAAACGTTTTTCCTAAATAGAGGTGTCTGTTATGGAGATTTTACTGTATATATACATTTTTACGCATTCTACCACGGCGATTATTACTTATTGGCGGAGCTATCTTAAATTTGAAGTAAATGGTTACTTCAAATTTAAGACTAATAATTACAACCTTACTATGATGATGATGATTTTTGTTCGGAAACTCATGAAATTGGCAGATATTCTTAATCAGAAATTATATAACCGAAAGAAGTTTTCCATTTTTTGGCAAAGAGACGATCTTTCAGAAACTACTGTCAAATTTGGCGTTTTGAATCGAATTTCCGGTCGCGATACGGCAGAAAAATAGTTCGTCTCGTGGTTAAATTTGCTTATAACTCGATAAGTAATTTATTCATCAAAAAATGGAAAAATCTTTCGATTTAAAATCGCTTCAATAGTCAGGCCTGTCAATTTTATTCCTCTACGTTTAAAAATGAGTCTCCCACAAAAGATTTTAGATTTTTCTCATTTGAAAAAAATAATCATTATTGAAATCAAGCTAGAATAAAAATCTTTTTGCACTTTTTGCGTATTTGATTTTAGAATGAATTAATTCCGCTTAGCTGAGGTTCATATTTTTAATGTGTAACCTGCGAATCCCCAAACATTCTTTATTCGAATGCTTGTTCTATGGGATAAATGAAGTAGATTCTACAAAGCTCATATGTATTTTCTGAGTTGCTATTTATTTATTTATTTTTATTGTTAAACTTGCCAAAACCATTCATTTAACAAGTACTACGTAGGGCCATTCCTGTCATCCCCCTCCCCTCTCAAAGAGTCAAAGAGATGCAAGAAGTACTGTGGAACGACGATGATGACTAACTGCCGCAGAAATGCTCTTTTCCAAAGTCTCTAACCCCATAACCCGAATTTAAAAAAGCTGAAAATGTGAACGCTCGGAAATGTTGAATCACCGAAGACAGAAATAAGCAAAGGATCGTTTCTTGGCGCGTTTTTTAATTCTACATTTCTTCTAGATTCCCTGTTCTAATCTCTCTGTTATAGTTCTACAAAATATTTATTTAATTACCCAGATATTTTCTTGATGCGTATACATAGTTCGAAGTTGTTTGTTTTTAATAATTAATGCAACACAGATTATTATTTAAACTGATGCTTGTTTTTTATTATTAATCTTTTTTTTTTATTTCTGATAAATGCTTAGTTCTGTATAAAAATTTTAGTCGTGTGTGGGAAATTTTACTATGCCACGTCGTACATAAAAATATTAATATAGCCTATCAATTACCATATTTACTCCTGTATAATGCAGCTTGTGTTCTTGAGAATGTACAGTCGTGGAAAAAAAAAGGAAACACCCCCTACTAACTCCTCAACAAATTGTCGTAGAAGAAAATTACTGGTACCGAACGATTGGAAATAACGTCTACTTTTAAATGATGTATATAAAATTTGCTTAGGGGGCCATCTACATATTACAACGAATCCAAACTTCATTTTTTTCAATGGCAATACCCAATTTTAACGAGATATTTCAAATCTTCGGTTCAAACTATGCCCAGACACCAAATTTCAAGTCATTTGAATGATAAGTTTTTGAATCATAAACATTCAAAATTTAGTGCTTCTAATGTTAAATAACAATTTCATATTTTTATTTATCTCCAGAAATTATGCTCCTAATGTGCTATTTTTTTGTGTAACAATAATATTAATATTTCTAAACATGAATACGCTGAATTTGCAATTTTTATAATTTTATGTTATGAATTATGAAATTAATATTAAAAAAACTATGAATTGCAACCTAAAATTTTAAGTCCTGCTTTATGGAAATCCAAAATTTCACATTTTTCTTCCAAGTAGTTTTCAAATTATGCTTAAAAAATGGCAAAATGAAGGTTTAAGGGGCCGTCTATAATAGAAGGGACTAGATATTTTGAAATTTCTTCTGCGACCTGTAATCTAGCAGGCTTCATTGATTTCTTAAGGATTAAGGTGCCTTGATCAAGATGGGGGCTCTCTGGGTTAACAATCGAGTTCCGAACTTCAATATGGATACAGATCTTAAAATACGCTCGTTTTAAAATAATTTCTCAGAAACGTGTGGTACAAATTGCATAAAAATTTGTTTTTAGGCTAATTGAAGGGTGTAGAGTTCATTTATGCTGTCAGAATTGTATACTGCTATTGAAAAAAAAAAAAAAAAAAAGTTCGTTTTAATATGTAGATGGTCCCCTAAGCAAATTTTATCTATATCATTTAAAAGTAGACTTTATTTCCAATCGTTCGGTACCAGTAACTTTCTTCTACGATAATTTGTTGAGGAGTTAGTAGGGGGTGTTTACTTTTTTTCCCCCACGACTGTACTTGTCTTCTTGTAGGAAAGGAAACAAGATACACCAATGTTGCCAAACTGCAATTATCTACCGCTCAAAAACTCTCTATCTTCTCGAGAAAGGAAAAAACAGAAAAGCTTCATCCCAGAAGTGAAGGCTCAGTGTCTTAATGAAAGCGTATATACAGGGTGATCGGAAAATAACTGGCCAAATTTGAAAGGGTGGTAGAGGGAACTTAAACAAACATTTTTCGTCTTAGAATGTATGTTTAAGCGTTGGTGACGAAGAAAAATGTGAAAAGTGCAATGAAAGATAGCATATAAGCACCAATAGATGTCGCTTATGTGCTTAATTTCCGGGCACACATTCTATGATAAAAAATGCTCATTTTGGTCCCCTCTACCACCTTTTAAAATTTGGCCAGTTATTTTTCGATCACCCTGTATAGTTTCATATAGGTTTTAGAAATACCCCGCGCGTAATACGTACCCCGCTTTTTAGACCCTAAAATGCCGGATAAAAAAACGCGCAAAGACACTAATCAATTACATAATTAAATATAAATACTACTAATTAAACTTTTAAATATTATTATAAGTTTTATTAACTGCCTGTAGATTACATTAAGTAATACATACAAATAATTATTTTTAAAATACTAAAATTTGAAAGTACATTTTTTTCTCGCAGAATTTTCACAGTACATTTTGTATTGTGTCAAAAAAATATTTTTCTCCGCTTAAAAACGCAAAACTCTGGCACATTTGTCAATTTTAAAAGCACTGCTCTTGCATGATGGCTGTTGAAGCGATTTGTAAAAGATTAACGATTTGTCGATACATGAAATAAATCTTCAGATGTAAGCGATTATTGACTCATGATGACAGTTTTTGCTCTTTCTCGCGTTATTGCGTCCGGTAATTCCGTCCAAAATGTCAACTTTGACTGCATTTTCAGAAATATCTTCTGCATTTACCGCAAAATGGAGAAAACCGATTATATGGTTTTTGAATAAAATCACCTCTCAATTTCTTGCGTTTACGAACAAAAATTAATTCAAAAATGCATCAGAAAATAGACAGTTTGGATTGAGAACCGCTTTAACGCCTCTCTCTCTTTTTTAGAGCAGTGTGAGTGATTCATACTTCCATATATTCAGCTTTAATTAGTTTAGAATCAATTCGGAGAGATATATACCTATATTCAGCTCTGCTCAGTTTTCCTCTCGCCTACAGACGTGTTTCTGAAACAGTTTTTCGTGTCGAGAGTATTTAGTGTCACACTGAATCGCACTGGTTTAGATGTCTTTTTGTTTAAGGTGTTTACGTAGGCTGAGAAGCGAGATGGCATAACGTCAGTTTGACGTCAGATAGCGGTGAACAAACAATACCATCAGCTGTCTCGGTGATGTCATATTTCAGAATGCCGCTTCTTGTTCTGTGAAGAAAAAACCCGTAAATCTGGAACTTTTAGTTACTTAAATATGTAAGTTCCGGATTCGAACATAACGGTATATGGTTTGAACAATCCTGAAATGCTAAACTAAATTTTATTAAGTTTGACACTAGCTAGGATCTAAGAACACTCCAATTAAAAACAGGATATTATTAAATATCTTGCACTTTTAAATGTTTGAAATATAAACATTTAAAATTTATATTTTTTATATCAAATAACAAAAGAAAAACTTAAATTATGTATCTTAAAAACTCAAAGAAAATAAAGAAAGAAGAGTGGTGGAATACCTGACTATCCCAATAGTTTTAAAAAGGGCTGTTGTTGAGAAAAGGTTACTTTTTGATTTTTAAAGGCACTCTTTGGATTTCTTAAGTACTTTTAATATTTAAAAGTCGGGACACTCTTTTCAGTGAAGATAATGAGTCAGGGTTTTACACTATGCAAGTAAATTTTTTAATGGGGTTCTGCCCCCTTAAATTATTGCGTATGCCTCAGGTACAGGTTATACATGAATTCGTTTCTTTATTTTTATGCAACTTCAGGTACATGTTTCATGTTATTTATAAAATTTAAATTGTTTATTTTAGCTAATAGGTATTTAAATTATAATCAATATATACTTTTTTTTTTTTTAAGTTTAGTGTTCGACCGTCAAATATTCAGCTATTCACAAATATTTCCTACGCCACTGGAAAACAGGGAATTGTCAGGGAAAATGACAAGTGCTCAAAAAGTCAGGGGAAATTAATTTTTCCCCCCCTAAAACCTGAAAAAGTCAGTTATTTTTCTTTTCTTTTTATGCACTAGCATGTGTCAAGATTCTATAGAGTTCCGAGGTCCGTCTGCAAAAAAGTTCCCATTTTTCAGTTGCAAGTAGAATTTTTGCTAAATTCACATTTTTAACATGTTGAGCCATGTTCATTAGGATGAGATACCATAAATATATAAATAAGAAAAAAAAAATTATGAAGCTGAAATTAAAAATATGTTAAAAGACAAATTTAAACTTACACAACAAACTACTTCTGAAACAAACACAAATTATATGACGGCAGAACTGTCTTAATATTTAATATGTGTAGATTCAGTTATATTTATAAGTAAAAAGTTACTTTGAATCCATATGTGCAGATTCAGTTATATTTATAAGTAAAAAGTTACTTTGAATCCATCTGAGCTATGTTTTAGGTTTATTTTAATTTATTGTTTTTAATTTATTTTTTATATTTTAAATATAAAATGATATAGATTTTTAGTTTTAATTTTATTGGTTGTTTTATTTTTATTCTTATTAGTGTATCACTCTTTTCCTGTAAAAAGTTTAATCATTAAGTTCTAGAACTGTAATTCGTATTTCTAAAATTTTCGCGAATTGTGGTCAGGGAATTGATGGAAATATGCTCTGGAAAATCTCAAAGTCAGGGAATTTTGTTATTCAAATAGAGTATGAACCCTGTATTCAGCCAAATCGCTGTGCGTTACACCCTGAATATCTGTATTACTAAGGGTGCACTTCGCTATTTTAATAAAGTTCAGGTTGAATTTTATTGATTTAAAAAAGGACAGAGTTCTGCAACCTTAAATAATGGCCTAGAAGCAACATTACATAATTTAACATTGAACAAATTTATGAGTAGCGTAATTCGACCTTACTTAGAATGCACAAATATATGCTGTGTGATATTATCTGGACTTGTTATAACAATACCGTTTCGCTTAGGAAGCAGATTTTCACCATATCCTTCCCCACACACAAATCATTAATTGATATGCTTGGTGCTTTAATACTTCAATCGCATTGTATTACCTTCAAAATTAATTATTGTAATTGAATCTGTCGTTCAGATGAATGCACGCAAACCAAACCATAATTTCTGGTCACTTTCACATTACCCATTTATTTGTTTGTTTTTATCTTAGTATATTGTGGTATGTCTTGCTCTACTTTCGCTTTCAAACTTATTTATTTCTCGACATAAAAAAAAAAAAAAAAAAAAAAGTGAGAGATCATGCCGAACCGTCTGACCTAGTCTTCCTTTTTTCTTTTCCGATGTTGTGCTCTATCTGTGCTCACTGATGTCTAACCATTCACCGAATCGGGGGTGTATGTAGCGTGACAAAATTCACGTTTTCCCTTTCTCTGTGCGGACAGTTGCAAAATTCACCCATTATAAAGAATCGTGATTGTTATTTTAATATCGCAGAACCTACTTTTTTTCCCTTTCTTTGCAGTTCTTTGGGTCAGAAACAATATGTATTGCCGCCAAGGATCCAGACATTTGTCAACTGCTGAAGAAACTTTTTGAATAAAAGCTCCCCCCCCCCCCTCCCATCCATTTAAAAATGAAAAGAAAAAATGTTTTGAGTAGTGAAACATGCACCTACCTACATCATGTATTGTTTAATAACTGAGTGCATCCGCATTCAGAATTGTCACACACGGCGATTAATTAACAGCCGCAAAATAGCATGTCAGACTCTAAAGTAAATGGCTACTTTTCTTTTTTTTTTTTTTCCTTTTTTTTTTCTTTTTTTTTTTTTTTTAAATGGAGGACAAAATAGAAATTACATTGGTTGTGAACATTATGATGGCCCGGTCCGGTATTCCACGATATTGATGAAGAAAGAACACAAGATATAATCAAAGCAGAGAGGTCTAAGCTGGGATATGATTAACTAAGTTTACTATTTACATAAGACTACACAGTTACAACACACGCACACATAATATAACATAATAATAATATTCGAATTACATATTTCACAAGAGAGTCTTCGAACACAACCATTCAAGAAGGTACCTCGTCTCTCTCCTCCTCTGACTGTTGCCATTCCGAGTTTCCTAAAGTCTTTCGACCACGGAGTATAGACGACTTTCACACCTTCCCTCCAGTTTCTACATGTTGGACGGTGTCCCACACTGTGAAACTACTCTTTAAAGTCTTAACACAAGTCTTACTTAAAAAGTCCTATCAAAAGTCCTAATTAAAAAGTTCTATTTAAAAAGTCCTTCACCTGTCCCATCGAGAGCATTTACTTAAACTACTTAAGATATATAAATTCTTATACACTATATACTAAAAATACACATATTACAAATACACATTATCCAATATATAATAATGAAATAATACAATATATATATATATATATATATACAGATTTTTTTTCCTACTCATAAATGCGAGATAAAGCATCTGCCACTACATTAGAACTTTCTGGTTTATGAGCAATAGAAACCTGATAACGAGATAGTGCCAACGACCATCTCTGTAATCGAGCGTTCTTAGGAGTTCCCTCTGTTAAGTATTTTAGAGGATTATGATCCGTATGCAATATTATGGTGGTTCCATAAGCCCACATTTCGAATCTCCCAAGTGCCCAGATTACAGCATATGCTTCTCTTTCAATTGTGCTCCACTTTGATTGAGTTGGAGTAAGCTTTTGACTGTCAAAGGTTTAATAGGGACTGCTTCAGGCCAACGACTATGTTGATCCATAATAGCCAGAACATACCGATGACCTCGAGAAGACTTCGGCTCAATTGGTCCTAAAATATCTGCATTTACAACTTGAAATGGGAGTTCTGGTCTTCCGACCGCTTCAATAGGTGTTCTGTCTGTTACTTTTGTTTTTCTGCGCATTTGACAATCATGGCAAGCTGCGCATAGCTGTTTTACTTCTTTTGGCATTCCTTCCCACCAAAACGACATAGCAATTCTATCTCTTGTTTTCTTAGCAGCTAAATGCCCACCAGTTGGTGTTTCATGTGCTAATTTCAAAATTTCTTGTCTTCTACAGGCAGGTACAACAAGTTGAACATAATTTTGTCCTCCAACTTTGCCTCTATGATACAACAAATCGGATTCTACCCAATAATTATTTTTCTGCCGTTTTGCATCTTCAAAGCATTTTTCTAATGTAGAACAAGCCAATTGCTCCTTTTTCAACAATTGCGCTTGTGAAACGGAACAACTTTCCTTTTGGTCCTCGTTACCAACATTTTCGGGCAAAACAGTTGCCTCGACCGGAGTAGGAATCAGTTCCAAATCTGAAGCTTCTTTGTCTTCATCTTCATTATTTAGATTTGTTTCCAGGTTTCCTTCTAGACACCTTCCCTCCACATTGAATACAGATTTTTCTTTATTTTCTTCAACCGGGGTGATATCTACATCATCCCCTAAATACAACTTCTGCTGTTCTTTTAACAGAGCGAAAACCTTGGGAGTGATCAAAGCTTCTTCGTGTAATCCTTCCACTACCGCAACCTGTACTCGTACATACGGAATAACCTCATCTTCTGTCCGAAGAGTGAGCGGAACGGAAACAAGCTTTGCTTCTACAGGACTCCCTATTGCGGGTCTCAAGAATACTTTTTCACATGACTGTAAATACTCTTCCGGCACCACCGACTTCCGCAGCACTGTAATCTCCGCACCACTATCGATGATTCCCTGAAACTTCTGCTTACCGATTCCTAGATCTACCTTAAGGAGTCTCCCATCTGTTTCTTCCACCGGAATATTCACATTCAAACAAATTGCATTTAGACCCTTTTTCTCAAGATCGCTTTTGGAAATTTTTCCTCCATCTTGTTTTACTGTATTCAATTTGGAACAATATTTCTTCACATGCCCTTCCTTACCACATGCGAAACAGGTATATTTTGTGCGAAATTCTCTCTTTTCTCGTTGCACTCCGAAAGATGCTTCAGTCTTGGGTTCAAATTTCGGCTTACCATCTCTCATATCTTTTTTTGATTCCGAACTGTAATTATTCCAACTTTGATTTCGAGAGTTAGATAAATTTTTCTTTGGAAATTCTTTTCTTTTAAAACTGTCGGTAATGCTCTCGTAATCATCAAGTTTTTCTGCCAATACTAACGGCGTGGTAAATGTGAGCCAATTTTCTAAGAAATGTTCTCTTATTTCTACAGGCACACGAAATTTTAATTGTTCGGTTACTATTAAGTCTTTTAATTGCTGGAAAGTGTCAATATTTAATTCTGTGATCCATTCGGTAAAATAACTCAAAAGCTCTTGTGTATAATTTCTCCATGATTTTTCATGTGTTTTGTGATGTTTGTAAAAACATTGTTTAAATTTTTCACTGTTTAACTTGTATCGCTTTAAGATAAGAGTTTTTACAAAATCGTAATTAATTGCATCTTCCGGGGGGTTCTCTAGCTAGCATATTTGCAATTTCCACCGGTAAAACTGCCAATAGGTAAGCTACCCAGTCTTTCTTCGGTACTTGTGCCATTTCCGCTCTTCTTTCAAAATTTATCAAAAATAATCCCATCTCATCTCGTTTTTCATCAAACTTCGGGACAATCTGTGCTAATTGAATTTTTGGCGCTATCTCAATTTTCGATTCATTTCTTTGTTCCGGAAATTTCTGCAATTGTTCCAGTTTTTTCATTTTCAATTCATGTTCTTTTGCTTCCCTGGCAATTCGCTCCTCCCTCTCTTCTTGACGTATTCTTTCTTCCCTCTCCATTTCTTCTTTCTCTTTCCTTTCTTCAATTACAGAACTCAAAAATCCCGTAACAAATTCTTCTTCGTAGTCTTCCACTTCTAGTATAGCTTTTTTTAGATCTATAATTTTTAAATTTTCGACATCCTGAACTCCAAGTTCAATCGCTACTTTTTGTAAATCTTCTTTTCTACTACCTTTGCTTAAAAACGCCATATTTGAGAAAAAAAATCGAAGCAATCAGCAATATTCAAACAGTGTTTCTATCCTAATTGGAACTTTCCCTAAGAACGCCTTAAACCAAATTTAATTTAAACCTGAACATTCTTTTGTAAATAACCCCTCAAATTGAATGAAATTTATTTTATTTAAATACTTATATTAGTATTACTGACTAAATTAAAACACATTTGCGCAATAATAACAAAAAAAAATATATAGAGAAAACAATTTTTGCAATAATTAAAATATACTTTTACCAATATGTCAAGTTAAAAAAAAATAAAATATTTGCGTTCTCACAAAATAAGAATTTGTCAATGCCTTGCGTATTAATTTTTAAATACATCCTTCAAAAATACATAATACATTAACAATTTTCTTTTTAACACTTCAATCTCTTACTAAATTATATTTCAAAACGAACCAAATATTTATAAATCTCAATATTAAATTAACACCTTTTAATTAAATTAAATTCCATCCAAGATATGAAAATCTTTTTCTTTATCTTGATTTAAAACTCAAATTAAATCTCTATATTTCCTTTCAATTGGTAAATCGAAAATAAGCAACAACAAAAACAAAACAAACAAATGCTTAATATTCTGCCACAATTAAAAATAAATAAACAACCCAATCCGTAATAATCAAATTTATACATTATCAGTTTCACTGAACTGAACAAAGATTACTAAACTTTTATTGCAAATTTAATCTGAATGAGTCATTTCAAAGAATTCCAGAATAATACGTAACAAAACAAACAAACAAACAAAAAAAAAACACTTCCTCTACATACTTTGAAATAGCACCTTTTTATCTTAATCACAAAGATAAAAGAATAAATAAAAAACATTTGAAATAAATCTGTTTCTTTTTTTTTTTTTTTTCTCCAAACGATAATTTACTTAGGTAACACTTTTAGTTATTCTAGTGCAAAGTTTATTCTTAGAGAATAAATAGCTTCATAGACAGACGTGTTATGAACTTTTAAAATGACAATTTTAACTCATTTTTATGTTTCTTTTTCTTTTCTTTTCTCTTTTTTTTTTTTAACACAATACCTAGAAAATATTTATTTAAATAACAGAATTTAAACCTTCATGCTAAACATAGTTATTTTTAAACACCATTCTATCTGAACATTCGATCAATTTAACAATCATGATACATAATCCTGCATTCATATTATGAAATATACCATAAAAATATAATTCTTAAGTATACTTTTCAAACTTAATTACTGATAAAATACCATGTTTATTCCATTAATTGAATAAATATTAACCCGTTGTTTCGAAACATAATATAAAACATATGTTAAATAACTATAATTGTTAAATAACACACGTTAAATAACTATATTTTACTAACATATATTTAAAATATGCTCTCGATAGGAAAGAAAAAAAAATACCTGTATGATAGCTAGGCCAGCCATCAAACTCTCGTTGCTGTCAATCAAATACTATCGACGCAATATTATTCACTTAGATTAGGGGCACATCTTTCTTGCTTTAACCACAGTATTTATTATACGATAACATTTTATGCTGCAGTAACACTGCTGTTGATTTTTAAAAGCTGTAGGATCACCAGTAGAAGTAGGATCACCAGTAGAAGTAGGATCACCATCCTAGTCGTCTGCGACATTATGATGGCCCGGTCCGGTATTCCACGATATCGATGAAGAAAGAACACAAGATATAATCAAAGCAGAGAGGTCTAAGCTGTGATATGATTAACTAAGTTTACTATTTACATAAGACTACACAGTTACAACACACGCACACATAATATAACATAATAATAATATTCGAATTACATATTTCACAAGAGTCTTCGAACACAACCATTCAAGAAGGTACCTCGTCTCTCTCCTCCTCTGGCTGTTGCCATTCCGAGTTTCCTAAAGTCTTTCGATCACGGAGTATAGGCGACTTTCACAAACATTTGTCTCATTAAATGTGGAAACCTCTTAAAACTTTTCTGCTCTTTATTAATTAAAAATCAAGAAACCCCTTATTTTTAAGAAAAGTTCTCAAATTCCATTTATCAACCACTAAATAGAATATCCCACTCGATACTTTCTTTGCCATTTTTAAAGAAGCATACAAAAGAAATAAAAATAATTTGAGGAATGCCGAAATGTACTGTGTAATAAATAAATATCTATATTTTCGGTGGATTATTGTTGCTCATTTTAATTTGTATTATAAAAATAATTTGTCGATGACAGAGGAGATACGCGAGTGTCAGATCATCAGATCGATCTCATCGGCTGATAAAGTGAAGATCTGTGATGAAAATTGGGTGAAATATTTCTTATTGTGTCTTATTAATTTATCTGTGCCTGCAAGCGAAAAGCTTGTTATTGCCCTTTATATTGCTCTTTTTAAAGATTTTTACATTATGAATAATAAAGATAATCATCGAATGTAAAGGGCTACAAGTGTTATGTACACTAATTGTGCAGGAATATCTTAGAAGATATTAATTGCATTGCGTCAAGGGCTCCACAGGAATCCAAAGTGCGGGAAACACTAATTTAAAGGAAAGTAAATTCAGGATATTTAACTACTGTGAATCGATTGGTGTGTACACAAATTAAAATTAACTATTTGCATTTAAATAATACAGTACATTTAAATCGCTATTGTTAAAATTGATGAACGAGGAATATTGTCTTTTTAACTGTTCCCTTCTGTGCTGTTCTACCCCACGCCGCCCCTAAATTGAGTTAAATTTACACATTAAACTAAGAAAGTTCAGTCATAATTAGATATATATTTTAAACGGAGTTCTGAGAATTAGAAGTAGCTAAGCTGTATTTTGAAAAGTGCGTTTATTGAATTTTTTTTTTTTTTTTCCTTCACCAAATCGATGTTAAATTTTGCGTGAAGTGGCTGTTGAAATAACAATTTAATAATTTTCTATACTTCGTTAGTTAGTCTGTCTACGAAAGTATAGTGACATAGATAAGGATACACAAAAATTAATTCTTTGTTATACTGTATTTCTTGTATAATTTTCTCTCCCAGTGATTCCGTTTATAGCTACTCGTAAGTGGCCTAGAATTTCACGGTTTGTTTGTGTTTTAAAAGGAAACGTTGTTTGTCATATTTGATGAACTTAATTCTTGGATAAATTATGACAAAGAAATTTTTAAAAACGCCATCGTGATGAAGAAAGTAAATTTATATGAAGTTTGACAGAGTAAAAATGTGCATAACAATATCTCCCTCCTTTAAATTAGAAACATTTTGAAATCGTAATGCTCTTTTTCACTTGTATATTTTTGCCCTTCTTTTACACAAATCGAAATTACAAATGCGAAAAATGTACGGCTTCATATGTACATATACTAGAAAGATAGCCCGTCAAAAATGATGGAAAATGAAATATAAAGATACATACAACTTTTCGTCCTCTCCCCCCCCCCCCTGCATATAGTACAAACTATGGTGCAGATATTGCAAAATAATAGGGAATTTGGTACTTCCCCATTATAGGGGTCTTTGCGGAATTCGGGCGTCAGAAAGTGAGATTTGTTGCCTGATGATATAAACAGCTACGAAAACAAACTTGATGAAATTTTTTGCTTGTTTATATATGTATTTTAATTACATGTATATTATTGCTGTATTTTATGTACAAATAATTATAATTTGAAATGCAATAGTGTCTATTAGCTTTAAACTTAAAATTGTTTTTTAGATTCGCATAAAAAATTATATCGTAATAATTAGAAATTGATCGCTGTGCTTTCGGTAAAATTACGTAAAAGCATTCTTTATAAATATTTCACTTGGTCAAGTGTGGGAAAATAATGTCATTGTTACTTTTCCCATGCTCTTGTAGTTGATGCCCTATATACGGATACAACTCTTGACTCATCCAAATGCTATGTCATTTGGACTAAATCCAGGCTTTTTCAAATGCCGCTTTGAGTACATTTATTTTCATTAATTTATTTCGTTATTCATTAATTATTATTGCTGTTGTTATTATTAATATGTTTTGTTATTTATTTAATGTAATTTTTATTGTATTTTATGTATTTATTTCATTGGGGGGGGGGGGGGGTTGTATTAGTATTGTTCAAAATATTTTTAAAGGTGTTATTTTAATTCTTTAATATGGTAAATGTTAGTAATGGGAAATATTTTTGTTGTCTTGCCTGAGGTGATTTCACAATTACACATTTGAAATGAATATCGTAATGAGAGGAAATTAAAATGAGTAATATATCTTTTTATTTAACATGTTTTAACGAACTATTTTTTTTTTTTATTTATCTCTAATATTTTGATTTGCACAAGCTATTTTCAATTTATTTAAACCTAATGAGAAAACACGTATAGGCGTCTTTGTGAGAAATTTACAAGGAAGATTTGAAATAATAGAGACAGACTCTGTGTAATTTGCGTTTCCCTGTAAATTTCCTATTTTGCTCTTAAAAAATTTATCTTTATATCGGATCAGTTTAACCTCTGAAAATAACAAATTCATAAAATTTTTATGTTTTCGATCAACTGTTTAGTGCTCGGTGACCTTAGGCAAAATTTTTGATTAAAGCGTGGGCCAGTTAAGTCTCTGGGCCCCCCAAAATTTGGTATGCGACAGTCGTAAAACGGATATTTTAAATCTGTTTTGAATTTGTACTGATTATAATCAATATTTTGTGCTTTTAGAATGGGATAGGATTATAAACAGAAAAATCTTTGTATAAATTCGTATTTGTATATTAATATGTATTCTACGGCATCGAAAAAGTTCAATTATTTTGTTACAGTATAGGAAGGCAATGAGGTGGGGCGAATGAATGCTAGGCTGTGGGTATCGGGTCCGGCCCATGGCATTAGCCG
The DNA here is from genome assembly GCA_963932465.1 of Maratus speciosus. Lineage (NCBI taxonomy): Eukaryota > Metazoa > Arthropoda > Arachnida > Araneae > Salticidae > Maratus > Maratus speciosus. The sequence continues at coordinate 535,493,747 of OZ010793.1, forward strand.
CTTCAGCGACTCATAGTTTTGTATTTAGTTAGGTGATATTTGTTTTAGCAAACATAAACTTGTCTATTAATGTTTCCTCGTATGCAGACTTTATATGTCTGTACCTCGTATAAAACTAGTCGGATGTGCCAATTCCAAATCTTTCTTTTAACACATTTGACCAGTTGGAATAGATTTACAAAAGAATTTAATGTACTAACTTTCTCTACAAAAAGCTATTTACTATTTTTATATGCATTTACAAAGGTTAGAACTTTGTAAAAATATTTTTATATTTTACAATTTCATGAAGATTAAGCAGATAAAATTGTAATTCTGAAAAGTGATCAATTCCCCACTCTCCCGTATATGTTATGCAATTTGGTTCAATTCTACGCATAACCTCATACCAGAGTTTCCCCCAGGTTTAAAAAAGGGCAGGGTGCTTCTTGTGGGAAAAGGGCACTTTTGGATTCCAAAGGGCATGTTTTGGATTCTTAAGGGCACTTTTTTAATTTTTAAAGGTATTCTATTGATTTTTAAAACTACTTTTTTTAAAATATTTAATAGACAGGATGCTATTTTAAAGACCGCAATGAGTCAATTTTTACTATGCAAGTAAATTTTTTAATAAACAAAGGTATAAAGGCACTTTTTTCAGCTGTGGGCAACACGGGTGCTAATGTTTTTTCATCAGGGGCAAGAGGGGTGCTATTTTATAAACCTAAGGGCAGGCAGGGTGCAGCACCCTTCTGAAACTGTCTAGGGGAAACTCTGCTCATACAGTTTTCGATGGTACAATAATGAAAATAGCACAAAATCGCAATTACAACTTCCCTTCCGGTGGAATATCCCCAAATTCAATTAGGACCTGCTAGCCCTAGCCAAAAACGTAAAGTATATGAAATCTCGTCCAATTCTGTACATAACATCCTATACTTTTCAATGATCAAAGAGGACACACACACACATACAGGCAGACAGACATTTTGTATAAACATGTTTTGGGGGGTATCTAATCCCTAAAATGTGTAAATCCGTCGAAAACCTAGAAATTTTTTCTTCGATTTTTGATGGAAGAAAATAAAAAGGCCAATATCCATTTTTACTTTCTTCTATCTTCAACAGAAGAAAGTATTGTAATCAAAAAAACTTTCGACTTCCGGTTTTCGAAAGATTTACACGTCACGTTTATACAAAATGTCTGTCTGTCCGTCTGTCGCCATTGTACCATCCAAAAGTGTATGAAGTTATGCATAGAATTAAACGATTTTTTTTTTTTTCGAGTTTTTGGCTAAGGCAAGAAGGTCCTTCCTTAATTTGGAAAAAATCCGACGGAAGGGGGCGCTGTAATAGCGATTTTTATGCCATTTTCATTATTGTACCATCGAAAAGTGAATGAAGTTATGCATAGAATTGAAGCAAATTTTTTGTGTATGTTTTTGTCTATTCCAAGCAAGTCCTCCTTGAATTTGGAAATATTCCGCCGAAAGGAAGCGCTGTAATAGCGATTTTTTTTTACTTTCTTCTTTCTTAAAGATAACGTCTAGATCTAAGAAGAAAGTATTGGATTCATGAAAATTTTCGAATTCCAGTGTTCGACAGATTTACACGTTTTAGGGGTCAGATAACACGAAAACCATGTTTTTACAAAATGTCTGTCTGTGTGTGACACAAATTTTGTGGGCGCTCAATCTCAAGAACTAATGAACGGAATTTAATAAAAATTTACATTAAGTTAGCCCCTAATATAAATTAATGCTGATTAGTTTTTGGTGTAAATCGCTCAGCAGGTGGCGCTGCTATGCAGCATTTTTCATGATTTCCACAATAGCTCAATCTCTAGAACTAATGCACGGGTTTTCCTCAAACTTCAGATTCAGTTAGTCCTTGACAGGAATTAACGTTTTGTTCATTTTGGTCTAAATCGCTCAACAGGTGGCGCTGCTATGCTGCATTTTTTGTGATTTCCGCAATAGCCCTATCTCAAAAACTAATGCTTGGATTTTCAACAAACTTCAGATTCAGGTATACTTTGATATGAATTACTGCTGTTTATGTTTTGCTAAATTGATGTAATTTCTTGTATTATTTAAATGATTTAATTGATGTGATTTATATAGACGAAAGTTTTGTGTTGGCCACAACACACTAGTGTTTTATAATTTTCATCGTTTTTCGTAGTTATATTGTACACCGGCGGATCGTAAAGCGGCGGGAACTTCGCATCATGATAAGCCGGCTTTTCGCGAACAGCTGATATACAGCGTAATAACGGAAAACTATTGATTTTAATAAATATCATGATCGAGATCAACTCGTTTTTACTCCGATTAATTGACTGCAGCACACATTTAAAATCAAAGTGAAAGTTGGTATAGTATTGAAGTATTGACATTTGTAACTACATTTTAAAAAATTAAGATGTATTAGATAGAAGAAAGTTTTGGGATTGGCACATCCAACTAGTTTTGGAGGGAAAAAAACCCCTACTGATATAATGTTTTCTTTTAATTTCTGTGAATTATTACTGCAAAAATAATTTTCTTGGAAAAAAATTTAAATAGCAGACACTGTAATTTTTTTCTGTTCCCCTTATAATTATTCTGAATGGTTGGTAAAAGAAGGAAAATAACATGAAGACTGGTGATTGTTATGAAATACATTTGAACAGTGGTACTTCCTAAAATATTTGTACTTACCAATATCTGGTGGAAAATTAGGTCAAAGGGCAAAAGGACTGGTTTTCGCGATCATCTGTCTGTATATTATAACGAACTACTATTATATACTAATTATTAATTAATTTGAATCAGTGTTAATAATTTAATATAAACTTCTTGGTGGATAAGGTCCATTAGACAGCAGAGAAGGTTCATAAAAGTGAAGAAACGCTATAGCCGAGACTTGCAATATTCCAATCCAGTATCTGATTTATTAAATTGGAAAAGATTTTTTAAAAGCTTTTTTTTTTTCTAATACGTTTTACAAAATTTGTAAATACTTATAAATATTTTCAATTATATGCCCAACGTAGCATGCCGAGTTATGAGTATCATTGCATTAAAGAGAAGACATTCATATTTTTTTTTATTATACCTATGGAGTGATTGGTGGACAAAAGTAAAAAATGCTGATTACTCTTTTTCTACCATGGTACAAATATATCTTTGACAAATTTTCATAATTTTTTCATACAAATAAGCTGCCCCCCCCCCCCTTCTTTTGAAGTGAGAATTACAAGTAAGATATTTGTATCTCGCGATGGAAGGGTGACGTATAAAAATTGTGACTTCTTGAGCTTATCAAACCTCGGGACTTTCTGTAGATGGGTTACTTTCTAAAAGCTTTAATGCCACGTCACACCGTGTTTTAAAGAAGAAAAAAAATCCTTCCGAAAGAAGAGATGAGAAACACTGTTTCTTCGTGCCTCCCCCGAGGTGAATCATCTTCTCAAACAGAGAGATCTCATAGCGTGAAACGTTGAATGTGTGAGTGGTAGCCGAAAGGCATCTTCTTCTTCGTATCGTACACGTCGGAAGAGGTAGAATTTGGACTAGGTTGTTGCCAACTACACCTGTCTGAATCGTTTTACTTACTCGGAAGGAAGGAATGAATGGAGCCTTGTGTTTCCTGCTTTGAAGCATCCATTAATTCCTTCTTGAAAAGATTATTTTGCAGTGATGCAGTCGAGATCTTAGTCTGAGAAGAGGAATTTGAAGCATGATTATTCATTTTTTGCATTTTTTTTTTTATAAATAGTTCTTTTTTTATACATATGTGTATATATATATTTTATTAACGTAATTGTTTTTAACTGCGCATCTTTTGGAACGAAAGCTGATAATTATTTACAAGAGTCGATGCAGGATTTTTTTCTTGGACCTCGTTTTGTGAAAAGTAAATGCTATTTTTATGAAATTTCATTTTTGTGGGAAAATAACGTTTTGTAACAGAAGATGAAAGCTCGTTGCTAAAATTCGAACCAAAGATTTATTAACTTCTTTAAGTCTTTCTACTAGTTTTCCTTTCTGGTGAACTTATTTTGTTTACAAATTATACATTTTAAAACCTAACAAAATAAAAATAATTCATGAAAGTGAATGTCTGTTTTTGGTTTTGTGAAGGGACCTGTTTGTTTCTTTCCCTTCGCGTTCGAGTATGAATATTTCAGGTTCGGATCGAATTTCGGGTTGAAGATTTTTTTTTTTTTTTTTTTTTTCCTCTTGTCGAGTTGTACCACACTCGCGCAGGATTGTAATGTGTGTGCGCGCGCGCGCGATGGCTAGGGAAAACTATCGAAAATTTTTGTTTGCAAATTAGGTTTCAGTTAGATGAAAATATGTCCGAATTCAACTGATGCTCAAAAATTGGATTTATTATTATTTTATATTGAACGAAATGATTCGCGTACGTATGTCACCGATTTTCCAGAGTAGTCGACGATTTTGAACCACTCGCAAAAGCAATTCAATCTTTTTGCCCGATATAGCAAATTTTGTTTTCATTTCAATAAAGTTTATTCAGAATTAGTACAGCTATTTTTTAATTTTTCGATTTTTTTAGGGGGGGGGGGACATTTTCAATTGCTTATTTTCATGAATTTAAATTATCCATTTTGCGATGTGAGATATATTTAAAAGTAATCCTGGGAAACGGTAAGGCTATTTTAGACGGATCGGTCGGATCTACTGTATATATATAAATAAAAATGAATCATAAAAACTTTCAATAAACTTAACAACCTTATTGTATTGTATATATTTATAAAGCAACAGAAATTTAATGTCTGTCAAAGTTTTATGTTGCATGTTTTGTACATTTCCTACTGTAATAGTTATTGTTACAGTAAGCTATGCCACAAACTTTCACGGGGTGCAACAAATTCTATCCCCCTTTTTATATATACTCTTTTGTGCGCGTGTGTTTGGGGGTGGGGGACACGTAAATAACTTATTGTCAGTACTAGACATGTAAAAAAACGTGCAATGAAAACCAAATAAATACATCAGGATTTGATTTTCAGAATAAATATAGCTTAAACTCTTTCAGGCTTCATGAATGGAGTCCATATTTTCAACGAAAAAGAAGATAATGGAATGCAGAAACTGCAACGCTGTGTGTCGTTATTGCATGTGTATCTCAGTTTCTATTCTTCATTTGGCAGCGCTGGACCAGCTCTTTAAATGAAGCCTTGAAATATCTATTATATGCAAAATTTGCACTTGTTAATAATAAGCACATTTCTATTTTAGGATTTCTGTAACGTTCATTTTACATGCCACATTTGCATAGAGCAAATTAATGTATAGGGGAGAGTGGGGAGGAATGGGACACTTTTTACAAAAATAAAGAAAATCAACATTGTTTGACACAAAAATAAAAATTTCGATTTATAGAATACAAAATGAAACCCTTTCTAATGTCCTTGAACAATATAGAAACATAATTTGTAGAAACAATTTTATAATTAAAGAAATTGTAAATTTCAAAATGTGTCCCATACCTCCCCACTAACAGGAAGGGACAGCTATGAAACAATGTATGATAAGGACCAGATTGTCTAGTGTCGGCTATATATGCAGTCTAACAAAGATTGTAGGTTAATGTCTGTGCTATAGTATCAAGTTCCAATATCTTCATCAGTGGAAGGAAAATTCAGGATTGTCAATCAGAGATGACATTAAAAAATCATCAGTTCAATTTATTTACATTTTGAAGTAAATGAATATATTTTCAATGGCCTCCCCTCTTTCAATTCCTCCAAAAATATTTGCATATTATCAATTTACATTAATCTTATTAAAAAGAAGGAATTAGATTTGTCCCATTCCTCCCTCTACCTTTTTTTATGTAAAACTTCTTGTATAAACAAAAATCCTGCTTTTAGGCATAGTTTATATTATAGTTGGTTGTGTTTATGACGGCCAATTATCAACACGAGGGATATAGGCCCTAAAGAGGGGGGGTGCCCTTCGTGGGAGTCTTTCTAAGGGAACCTAACCCGTATTAACGCTTGGAAGTCCAAGGTCCGAAGAAAACCACGAAAAAACTCCGAACGATTAGGCCGACGGGCGCGATTGGGATCGAACCCAGCACTTCCCGTTTACCAGCTTCGAGAGCAGAACCTCTCGGGCCACTGGTGGGGCTTATATTATAGATAATGTACAACATATTGTTCCGTAAATAGGGAAACTATTACATTTACGCATAAACAAGTCATTGATATACAGAAAGCATAAAAAGTATATGAAGCAAATTCACTTTTGATTCTTGAAATAATCTTTTTCTTTATATAATTGCAAGCTTGTACAGATCAGCTACTTTTTTCAACTGAAGATTGGGTACCATTTCTTTATCTAACGTGTGATTGATGAAATGTTTAGAATGATACATAGAGAAAAACCTACTGCCCCATTCCTCCCCACTCTCCCCTACTTAGTTTACTCACCAATAAAAGGAACTGATCCACTATGTACTTCCATAACGCTTAAATATCTTTAATCATAATTTGTATTATAATTCTTTAATAATAATATGTAAGTGTAATTTTAAGTAATTTATATTCTTCTTTTTTAGGTAAGTGACTTTTTAATGAAGATCCATATGTGCTCCCACTGCGTGATATTAACGATTAATTTGTGTTATCTGTGTGCAGCCTGAGTTTCATCAGTAATTTGAAATTTTGGATTAATTCGCTTAATAAATATATTAATTTTATGAAAAATGAATGCTTTGTGGAACATTTTCACTGAAATGTAAGTTATTTTTCCAAAATTATTTGAAAAATTTAATTTTAGTTGCTTTGTTTTCACTAATAATATAAATTTTAAAAAGTAGAGATAAATAATTCGAAAAATATGTAGTGCATTTTGCCTCATGTGTTAATTTTATATATTTCTCGTTTATTCATGAGGTAGGGATTTATCAGCAAGAAAAGTCAATCTTGTTAACTGTATAAATTGGGAATGTCCTGTTTTTATTGTTATATAACTTAGAAAACTCCCGTTTACATAATTAAATTAAAAGGATGCAAGAAGTTAAAATGTGAATATGTAATATGTATGAAAAGCATTAAACATGCAAATAACCAGACTAAATTCATTGCTTTTTCAAAGCTTCATAAAGAAGTGATTTTTTTAAAAACAGAACTAACAATTATGCGTTTACTATTGAGAGCTTTTCATCATGTGTTGTTCCTTCTTCTATGAAACTCCTGTGCGACAATTGTATGCTAAATTTAATCTATGATATTAATTTCTTTAACATAGTTGATATACGCCAAGTATTCATTGCAGGATAAAGGTCCAAAATACGATTACATGCACTAATATCCCCGTTGTCTTATTACTTTGATAACCGCAACTGTATAGAATTCAATATCTCCAATCTTGTATCTCAACTAATTGAAATATTGAATTTGTAATAATAGGATTGATTACTAATCAATTTAATAAACGATTAATTATTCCATATTGCCCAACCTCACGTAAAATTGTTCAATTTGACCCAAGTAAAATAAACACTTTTTGAACCAGAAAAAATATTTTCTAAAATGTTCCTTGTGTCTACGTGGTACTTATTTCGGTACTTTTCCAGTATAGCGGCCTTGGCGGTCTTTTCAAAACCTTGGCACAATTTGGGCTACAAACAGATAGTAAGATTTAACTTTTATGCTTGTTTATATATAATATATATATATATTTATTAGTGTTATTGCTTTTTTATATACAATTTATTTTTGTTTGCATGTGGAAATAGACAAATGGGCTTGCCTATATTAAATAAATTGTATAAATATTGAAAAAAATGCTTGTGTATGAGACAGTGAATACTGGAAGGTTTTCAAAAAATATGCATACAAATTTCCCTCTTGCCAAGCTCATTATCTCTATTTCGCCAAGCCCCCCCCCCCCCCCCCCCAAATGCTGGAAAAAGTACCCTTATTTCATTCCGTTTATCAAGTACCAATTTCTGGTTCGAAATATTCTTATTTAACTTAATAGTCCGGGGGAAATGTACATTTTACCTGGCAAAAGGTCAGGTAAAAGATTTTTTTTTTTTCTAAATTGTTTATAATGATGCCAACATGGAAAAAACAAGTTTTCTAACAAAATTTCTTAAGGCTAAATTTTCTGTGGCCAAAAAACAACAAAATTTTGGGACATTTTTTGATTTTTTCTAAATATCTCAAGACTTGTTGCCGTAGCATATTATTTGTCACTTACAATATTAAAGAGGATAAAATTCTCTACAACTTTCATATTTACACCTTTTTTATACACTCAATAGCAAGCGCAGTACGCTATTTCAAAAATGGGACAATTTTTTCAATTTTCTTAAAAACCGTGAAAAACGTAATTTTGCCGCGATTATTCAAATGTTCCCCGCAGATTTAATTGTGTATGTCGACTTCTAAAAATTGGTAGCAGTAAATTATCTATTATTTGCACATTCACGTCTTTATTTTCATCTCAACAGATATTTTATATGCAATATATTTATATAATTTTAAAAGTAGGGCAGAGTGTAGCTGAATGAGACAATTTTCATATTTAGACAGTAACTTTAAGTGCATACAATGTTAGCTTCAAAGCATTGTTTAAAAGAATTTTTCAATCTATAGTAACTTATTGGCACGATAGTTTGAATTAACAAAGAATTCTTGGTTAATTTTAATAATGCATATATATTTTTCCAGGTATCAATGGAATAGGTGGGTCCTTTTCAAAATCTGTCCATGTTTTGGAATAACAAAATCAAATTTTTAGAAATAATCAGAAAGTTTTAATTGTTTGTAAATAATTATCTTACCTCATAAACATTAATATACAAACATAAGCAGAGACCAAATTACTAATTTAACATTTAAAAACTAATTATTAAATTTTAATGCACTTGGTATAATGACATAAGTGAGCACAGTAATGACAAATTAAGCAAAATATTTTTATTTTTCCCCAGGCATAAATGGCAGCCATTATATCTTCTGGCCCATACAATTTATTTTCTATATCTCATATAATGAAAGCAGATTAAGAAATAAAAGTTCATTTAATTTTCAATTAGAATTGGGTACGGTAATGACTTACAAAAGAATACTTACCAAAACATTCAAAGTCTTTGCTTGTTTTATTGAAACTATAAAATTATTTACTCTGTTCACCTAAACCTGGTAACAAGTTGACTTTTAAGGAGTACTTTTGCCTTGATAAAAAGGCATGTGCTGTCCTCTAAAAAAATCCGGAGGAACTTTTTGTCAGAAGCATGGAAATGACACTCTTTCTTGGGACACGGTTTAAAAAAATTATTTAGCATTATAGATAAGTTTAATTAATGAAAATAAATATTTTTTTAATTAGTAGCATCTTAATAAGTAAAAATGTATAAAAAAAAATTATAACCATCTGTTTTAAATAGAACTTTGTCAAATCTTTACCTAATAAGTTGCTTGTTGGAACAACCTACGGTAATGATACTTTGACTACAAAAGAAAATATTTCTTATTTTTAATTTTTTTATAAATAATAATATATCTGTAAATTATCATTAAAAAACATGATAGTTAAAATGCAATAATTAAAATTATGATATTTAACTATTTTTCTGTGCAAATGTGAAAGCGCAGTAAAACATAAGACTTTGTTTGAAAATCGCCCAGGTATGAAAATTTGCGAAAAACATATTTTATTTACCAATTATTGATAACATATGTTTTAATGTTTTACTGTTTTAAAGATAGCAAACATTGAATTGCAGTTCCATATAAAAGAGGTGGGGGGGGTGGGGGACTCAAAAGATAAATATCTTTTAACTCAAAAGATAAATATCTCTTATGAAAGAAATACTTTTACCATATAAAATAGCTACAATAAAAATGACACCAGATTATTTCACTAACTAATGTTATGCATTTATATCTTGTAAAATTTATAAATTCTGTTAATAAAATATTTGAGATCACTAGTTTTATAAAAAATATTTAAAATATTAGTTTTAAAATATATTGTCAATTTTTTTCACTTATATCAATAAATATAGCAAGAGATTATATCAATTTAGCATGCAAAAATATATAAAACTTTAAGATTATCTATTAATTGCTTTAAAGCTCAAACAGAATACTTTAAATTTCAGAACGGGTTCCAAACAGTTTTCCAAAAATGAAAGTGTCCGAATATATTAAAAAAAAAAAAGCAACCAAACCCGAAAAAGTACAAAAGCACAACATTAGAAATTGATATCAGGTATACCATGAAAAAGAAAAAAAAAAAAAAAAACTTAAAACTAACAAAATACGAGCGAGATATTTGTCAAGAACGCTCCCATAGGTTTAATGTTACCTTGCTAATGTCTTCGTGTGACTAATTTAGTCTTATAATTCATATAACTGTGACTTTAAACGCCCCAATACGACAACTACTGTAAAATCTTTGAAAATGAAATCTGTATATACGGAATTCGGTCTTTAAAGAAAAGTATATATTTTTTCAAAAGAAAGAATATGAAAAATTATACTTGCTAAGATGAAAACCTGTTTAAAGCGGAATATATTTCGGTTCCTTTCGGTACGGTTTTCAAGGTTTTAATGAATCAATATTTGGCAAAGCTGATTACGTAGTTCAGCATTACATATTTAATGCTTGCACATTTAAAATTTTCAAAATCCGGCTATTAGAGATTTATATTCCCGTGGTAAATTTTCTTTTTAAAAGAGGGGGGGGGGGGGGGCGTAGGAAGGGGCGCCAAAATCCATGTTTGGCACGGGTGCGAAAAAGGCTAATTTTAGGCCCTGAAACACATTGACATACACTATTAAATCCGTGGGAAACATTTGAATAATCGGGGTAGAACTGGTTTTTCACGATTTTTAAGAAAATTGAAAAAATTGTTATTTTTGAAATGGCCTACTGCGCTTGCTATTGAGTGTATAAAAAAGTTGTAAATATGAAAGTTGTGGAGAATTTTATCCTCTTTAATATTGTAGTTGACAAATAACATGCTACGGCAACGGGTCTCGAGATATTTAAAAAAAAAAAAAAAAAAAAAAAAAAAAACTCAAAATTTTGCTGTTTTTTGGCCACAGAAAATTTAGCCTTAAGAAATTTTGTTAGAAAACTTGGTTTTTCCATGTTGGCATCATTATAAACGATTAAAAAAAAAAAAAAAAAAAAAAAATCTTTTACCCGACTTTTTGCAACGTAACCCCCTTTTTTGGTACATTTCCCCTCGACAATTGAACAACAGTCGAATTGAACAATTTTTAGTGAGATTGGCAAGCTTGTAAATATTTTATTAATTAATGATATTAAATTATGTGAAACTGATTGTTTGATCCCTTTCTATAATATTTTAATTGCTACGCCACGGCATATCATATTTACTATGCTTCGTTTGCTCCTGTTCTTACATAAGACTTCGCTTCTTGTCTGTTACCGTCATATTTTATAATCCGCTTCCCACTTTTCATTTATCACGCTTCTGTTTTCTTCGAAATTGGATCTTTCACGTCATACACTACAAATCCTACCCTTTTTTTTTCTTTTTTTTTTTAAACAACGGCTATGATGAATAGCTACGGAGCCTACACATGCAAAAAAATAAACTATTCATCGGACATTTTCGGCCCCAGATGAAAACGATAATGTGTAAGGTTTGTCATTATTAATCAAAGAGACTATTTGAATCATATGTTCTCTGTTCAGCTTTGTGTTGGATCGTGTTATTACGTTTCCTCGCAACATAAGTTACAAACGATTATTTCTTTGTTGTACTGTGATTTGATTGTTGATTATTCTCGTTTCACTTTCTACATTATCATTTATTGTTTAAGTGGCTGCGAAATCGCGTTTTGTTTTTGTGTTGAGTAATTACAAGGGAAGATGTAATCCAATGCCTTTCCTCGCGGCTAAATTAGAACAGTGTGTATGCATTATGTAATACCGCTATTTTGATTCTGTATTGAATGATTTTGTGGGAAAATTTTATTAATATTTTCCCGTTATATTTCTCTGCGAGTTCATTGAAAGCCCTCTTCCCCTCCCCTCTCCTTTAATCACGCGCGCGCGTGTGTTTTAGTTAGAAGAGCGCACTATAATTTTGAAATATCGCAGAACTCTTTTTGAAGTTCTATTAAATTTTGTAAAAAATTCTGAACCAATTAAAACAGTTAACATAATGACGGTGGATTGTAGATTTCTATTTTCGTATTTTTGGACTTGGAAGTTTTTCCCATTTTAAAATTAAGGTACTTTCTTGGGGATAAAATACCTATGTAATCATCCTGTTGGACACTTTGAAGAACACCTTCACAACTTGAATAAGAACGACAAATCATGTGTCGAGCATAGATTATGAAACACTTTCCAACACATTATCAGTACATAACAAACGTCACAGTTCATTACGGTGAAAGATGTCTAAATGAACAATTTGGAAAACTCATAACCATAACGTATTTGAAAACCAAATTTCTGCTATTACCATGAATAGTCGAGAAAATATGATTTTTTCGTGCAACCCTGTATAGGATCTATGTATATGTATGTATACTATTTAGTATGCTACAAATTAGTTCATTTAAACGCATAACACAGGTGAAAATTTCCATTCAGGAATATCAGTCAATAAACAGATCGTGTTGAGAAATTTTGTGCGGCCTTGTATATGATCTATAAAATTCATAAACACCAAGTAATATTCAAATTTAAAAACGCATACTACAAACTACAACTGAAAACTCACATCCAAGAATTATTGATCGTAGGTTTCAATAGTTCAATTGTTGTTCCTTTTCTTCCGTAGCCAAATTCTTTTGTGCCCTCCTGCAAATGTACAATAAATTCTACCCACACCATATTCTGTAATAAGAACCTTGTAGTACACCTCAGTGAACTATTTTAAACATATCAATTTCAATATGTTTAAAATAGTGTCATATATAATTAAATAAGCCGAAAACGATTTCCTCCATAGACCGCAATGTAACTGAATTCTTTTGAGTGTCTCTGTAGATCAGGGATGGCGAACCTTTTAGAGTATGCGTGCCAAAAATTCCAAAATTGTTATGTACTAACATTCTAACATGCCAGAAACATTTTAACTTTGATAAAATCAATAATTAATTTTCATAGAATTTTTACTTAAATATTTTTACACGTATACTAAATCGAATTCCTAACTTATTACTTTCTTCTATCTTCAATAGAAGAAAGTATTGTAATCGAAATTTTTTTCGACGGATTTATACGTTTTTTAGGGGTCAGAGATACCAAAAAATATGTTTATAGAAAATGTCTGTCTGTCCTAGTGTCTGTCGCCATTGTACCATCAAAAAGTGTATGAAGTTATGCATAAAATTGAACCAATTTTTTTAAAGTTTTTGTTAAGTTGATGGTAAGCAGGTCCTTCCTTAATTTGGAAAAAATTCGCCGGTAGGAGGCGCTGTAATAGCGCTTTTTGTGCCATTTTGAATATTGTACCATCGAAAAGTGTATGAAGTTATGCATAGAGCTGAACCAAATATTTTGTGTATGTTTTTGTGTATATTTTGTGTATGGCACGAAGGTCCTCCCTGAATTAGGAAAAATTCCACCGGAAGGGGGCGCTATAATTGCGATGTCTGTACCATTTTCATTATTGTACCATCGAAAAGTGTATGAAGTTCTGCATAGAATTGAACTAATTTTTTTTTTTTGTATGTTTCTGGCTATCGCAAGCAAGTCCTCTTTGAATTTGAAAAAAAATCTGCCGGAAGGGGGCGCTGTAATAGCAATGTCTGTGCCATTATCATTATTGTACCATCGAAAATTGTATAAAATTATGCATAGAATTAAACCACATTTTTTGTGTATGTGCAAGGCTATCATTGGTCAATAGGTCCACCCTGAACTTGAAAAATTCTTCCAGAAGAGGGCGCTATAATTGCGATGTCTGTGCCATTTTCATTATTGTACCATCGAAAAGTGTATGAAGTTATATGAATTGTATTGTCATAGAATTGAACCAAATTTTTTGTGTATGTTTCTGGCTATGGCAAGTAACTCCTCCTCCTTGAATTTGGAAATTTAATTTAATTGAAATATCGTCTCCTCCTTAACCTCATAACCTCCTTTAATTGAAATATCGTCTGCTGTATTTTTAGCATAGTGATTGATTTATTGAAATTTTGTGGAATCAAATCAGTTGAATGTATTGTTTTGTTTGTTTTGTCGTTTTGTGATTCGGAAAAGACATTTCCTGCGTATTCTGATAAAAATGCCACGTTCTAAAGAAATTTCTAGATGAAATTATTTAGATTTTACATTTAAAAGCGCAAGGACAAAATCCTGTACAAATATGGAGAAGAATAAAGAGATCCTTGAGCAGTATTTTAAAAGTTTTGAGATCAGGTGGAACATGGAATACTAGAGATCGAGTTGAAAGACCAAAGAAAACAATGTTACGTGATGATAGATTGTTTTTAAAAATGGCTTCAGTCGATAATTTATCTGTGCGTGAAATTGCAGCAATTTCCAGAATTTCAAAAAGTACTGTACACAGAAGAATTAAAGCTTCAACAAATATTGTTTACAGGAGAATGAAAGCAAAACCTTGCTTAAAGCAGAGACATAAAGATGCACGTCTAAAGTGGGCTAGAAAACATATGTCATACGGAGAAAAATTGATTTCAGTCATCTTCAGTAATGAAAAGAAATGGAATTTAGACTGCCCTCGGGGTCATAAATTTTACTGTCGTGACCTAAGAAAAGAACCCAAGAACTGTTTCAGCAGGCAACAAGGCAGAGGATCCGTAATGACCTGAGGATGATTTTCTTTCAACGGCCAAACATTTCTAGGATTTATGGACAGAAAAATGAAATCAAAGGATTGTCAGGATATTTTACGTACCAATTTACTGCCAATTATGGATTTGCTAGCAGGACCCAACTGTGTTTTCCAACAAGATGGGGCATCCATCCGTACCCCCACAACTTCGAAAACATGGTGTAGGCAAAACAATATCACACTATTAGATTGGCCTGCACTTAGTCCAATCCCATGGAGAACAACATATGGGGGATCGTATCTCGTAAAATATATGAAAATGGAAAGCAATATACATGTGTAAATTACTTAAACATTGCAATTGAGAAAGCGTGGTATGAAATACCTCCTTCTGTAATGCAATGCTTAGTTAATTCTATGGAACAACATGTATTTGATGTTATAAAGTGTCGTGGCAATACAAATAAATATTAAAAGTAAGTTTAGCTACTTTTACAAATGTAAAAAAAAAATTATATAAAAAATTACAGGTGTTTATACTTTTGGGACAGCACATTGTTATATGATTTAATGTATATTTTATAATTTCAAATCTTTGATCATAATTTATATGTGTATATCAGCAAAACTTCATTTATTTATTACCTATCTCACGAATTTTAATTGTACCTTATTACTTTGTAAAATGTGATGCTATACCTAGCAGTTTGACTCTGAACAGCGATATTAACGAACTTCTTAATTCATAGTTTCTTACGTGAGGAATGGTGGAAGAAAGGAATGTTAATAATGCTGGATTTTATTCTTGCATAGCTAAGTCGTCTAATCGCTCATTCGTTAATTACGCCATGCAAATTTTGACTTTTTTTTTAGTTCCTCCCCCTATGTCCTAGGTTGTTGTCATACTCAAGTGATTATATCTCCCCTGTCTTGTGATGTCTCATTTTCTACCCCCCCCCCATAAATAAATAAATAAAAATAATAAATAAAATAAAAAAAGAAGTAGTTACATTCTATATGTATTACCTACTCATATAAGCATTATAAAAACTCTTTGGATCTTGTGTGCAAAAGTTATACCTCATTCTACTGAAATAAAAATACATTTTTTAAAATCAACTTTGTTACACTACTTGCAAATAACGTCTACCTTATAGGTTTCTTACTTTATTAGATGTGACGTCACAGCATGTTAACCGCCCACCCCAGTGTCGCCAACTTATATGGGCCCATGGGACGCCCACCCAATTTCAATTGATTTAATTCCTAATTTATTTTTTTTAATTATTTAATCGCTGAAATGAAATTTGATTTTATGAACGTTAGTTATGAACTCAAAATAGTTTTGTTTGAAAAATAGTAAGGACATCCATCAGACTTACGGGAGCACTGGAACCCCCTTTAGCGGACGTGTAGTTAAATTTCTGACGAAAAAAAAGTTTCTCGTCTATTTTGCCATCTGTTTTGATGTCTTGAATTGATAATTGAATTGATGATTGATTGATTAGATGACTAAAATATATTCTTTACTTGACATTTAATTTTTTGCACTTCCAATAGTTAGCAATTCCAATGTTATTTAAAATAATTATTAATGTATGTATAAGGAGGAACTTATAAGAATGTAATTTATTAAAATTATAATAAATTAAAAATTTTCTTAGGAAAAACATAATTTAATTTCGCATTATCTTTAGTCATTCGCTCCCCCCCCCCCTCCTCTCTCTCCACCCACACCACATGCACGCTAAAGGAGAAAAGTTATATGTGTTATTTTACTCAATTTTTGAGCCCACCCAATATTTTTGAAAAGTTGGCGCTACTGGCCCACCCCCCTCCCGTCACACTGTCTCACAGTTTGTGGACCACCTCATTCTTCTTGAAGTGTGACGTAATTAATTGATGAGCATTTAATTCTTTATGAGGCTTCGTGCAGTTTTTTTTTTTTTTTTTTTAATCCTCCACATGTTTTAGATATCTTTTCTGTTTATTTAATTATATTGTCAATATAGAAAATCTTATCAACTATTGACATTGATATTATGCATGAAACAAATTGCCGGATTTACAGAGTTAGAAAACCTACTTATTGCTTGAATTTGAAGGTTATTTCTTTAATTATTAACGCTTACCTCAAGTCACATAAGAAACGTAACTATTGACATGTGTGAGTTACGGCGAATTTATATTTGTTGCAATTATCAAAGTGTTCTTCACTTTTTGAGGGCAGTTGATTAGTAGCTGCGTAGGCCAGACAGCAGTCTGCGGCAGCTCTAGCAGTCATTCATGCTTTCTTTTCAACCCCCATTGAATAAAGTTAAAGTTAAGCTAAGCGAAAATTATGGGCGTACGCAGGTGCGAGCTCTGTAGTCTGAACGTTTGAATGCGAATAAAATCACTGGCTCAGATTTAATTGAACAAGGGTGTGGCTTTCATTTGAATATCTAGTTTTGTTGTCTATTTAAATGTTTCACCTTGCCGTGGTTTTGGTATCTAAATCATGTGTAGGGGTTTACATATATCATGATGCAGACAGATCCTTCCTCCGCTTGATATCAAGCGTTTAGGCCTTAGTCATAATTAAAGACTGCTCAGTGTTCATTATTTTAATAAAGCAGCCCTGACTAGACTTTGCGAATCGACAAAAAAGATAATTCCTTTCATAGGTTCCATCTAAAATTGAGCATTTGTATTTAAACGAAAATAAATCTTATACCGTTATACAAGGCTCCCCCTTTTATTCTTATCAAATAGCTAATTCCTAAACCTTTAGAGCAAGCAGTGGTCCCCAACCTTTTTATGGTCCACGACTCACCAAAGCATCAGTAAAATCACTATTCCCCCCCCCCCCCCCCTTTCACTCTGCAAATTATGTCTCTTATTATTTAAAAGGTGAACTGTATTCACGCGATGGAAACTTAATAGAGCCTTAACAATAAGTATTCATTTCAAGGTTTTTAACTTATCAAAGAGGTGAATCTTTTGTCACAAATGTGCATTTAGTATAAATTCTATAAATAATGCAATGGGGCTATACACCTTCGCCTTTGTGTCAAAAGGAGTTTTGTTATAGTTTCCCAACTTACCTCAATGTTAAAGAAAGTGTTATACGGCCTGCATTTTTATCATCACAAAGTATCTTCAAGACAGACTTACGTTTAGCATTAAAATTGATAACATTCACACATTTTATAATTCATTTTTGTAACTTTTTAAGAGTTGGTGGAAAAGTTTTGGACACCAAATTTTCTTTCTATTGATAACAGAATACACAAGAAGCATTTCGAGATTCTCATCTTTATCAATTTTAAGTAGCAATTATTACCCACCACAACACATTTTTCTATTTCTCTTCCCCAATATCGTTAATTGCTTTCCATATATTATCTGATATTAAAATTTAAAATGCATGTGTCATCATGTAAATTTAATTACTGTATAGTATGCCTGCACTAGAGCCATAGATATTTACTGTCTATCCATTCCCTTTTCTGATACTGTGTAAGATTGATAAATTTTATAAAGTTGGTTGTGCCTTGTTTAGGTACAGTAAATTCTGTCTAAGGCGGACTCTGTGTAAGCCGGAAATCTGTCTACCGCGGAAATTTTTCAAAGTCCCGGCGAGCCCAAAGCAAATAACATTAATCCATGTTGTTTAAGTCGGAATCTACTTAACGCGGAAACGGAAAGGTTTTTGAGGTCCCACCGAACCGAAAATTTTCCATAAGGCGGAAAAAATATTTTAAAAATGAAACGAATTTGATTCATGAAACTTTAAAACTGATATGTAATATACATCAAATTGTCTCGAACATTTTAATTAAATTTCGTAACAGATTAATAAAGTTAATTCAAAAGAGCCATATTTAACTTTATGGTTAAGTATTGTAATTTTTAACCATAAAAATGAGTAAACACAATGTGACTCATAATGTGTTACTGAAGGATGCTTGTTAAACCGGAAGTAAAAAACAAGCATCGATAGAATATTATTTTCCGTCTCGTCAGAAACTATGTTAAAGATAAGGTATATGATTGTATTTGTTAAAGCGAATATTTTTCATTAAATTCCAGAACTGAAGCAATTTCTAATCAATACCATTTATTTCAGTGTTCGAATAATGTTTTTCAATATTATTAAAGACTAAATTTAATAAAACTTTAATTTCATTAAAAAATTAATTTTAAAGAACAGTACTAAAGCTCACGAATGTAGAAAAATATACAACTTGTGCATTTTTAATTTTTTTAATTTTACTTATTTACTTATTTATTTATTTATTTATTTATTTTTTTTTTGGGGGGGGGGGGGGAGGGGGTATTTTGCATAAGGCGGAATATTGTCTACGGCGGAAAATTTCATCGGTCCCGATCGATTCCGCCTTATACAGAGTTTACTGTATTTCATATATTTTTTAGGTTAAATTATATGTTCAAGACAGATTTATATATACTCTAAGTAGTTTCACAGGTAAAAGTTTTTTCGTGTGACATAAAACAGTGCGGATAGATGTAGAAACCCCATTCATAAAATAGTTGAAAGCGTTACGAAAAATTGTAAAATACATCAACAACCAGAAAAATTATAGAGATTTTTATTACTATAAAAAGACATCAAAATATTTAAAAAGGTTATTCGTATAATTATTCTAGTGTCGTTTCTCTTTTAAACTTTTGATTGGAAACATTTAATACAATAAAAAACTGATTTTTTAAATTTTGCTTACATTCCCTTTATTTTTAGTCTACAACATTACTTTTCCAAAAGAAAGAAAGGAAAAAAAAAAAGCGAATGGGTGAGTACCAAGTTTGGAAAACTAATCAATATTTTTACATGGAATTTTAAAGGTTTGGACTAATAAAAGGAAATAAAATGCAGCAAACAAACTACATAAAAAATCCGATAATTAAATATCTCTGGAACCCCTTCAAAAGATTTGGGCTGAATATGAAGCAGAATAATTTAAAAAAGGTAAAAAAGTGCACTTTTAAAATATCATTTATTTAAAACATATTCGTCGGATCCCAACTTATTTTTAGTTACTTTATCTTTTGACATTTTCCATTCCACAAGCAAGAAATTGGCTTCTATGACAAC
Source organism: Maratus speciosus (assembly GCA_963932465.1). Lineage (NCBI taxonomy): Eukaryota > Metazoa > Arthropoda > Arachnida > Araneae > Salticidae > Maratus > Maratus speciosus. Next base: position 535,513,590 of record OZ010793.1, read on the forward strand.
TAGAAGTGATCTATAGAGATATCAAAACACCATTTTGTTCAGCCCGCAAAATATAAACTAGACAGAGTAGTATTTAATCTTGAAAAATAATTTAGCAACAATTGTCGGAAATTCATTTCATTTACTTTTCATAGAGGAGTTATTCCTTGTGCTTGGCGAGAAACTCTCTAGAGCAGTGGTTCCTAACAAGGAGAGTACGCCCCACCGGGGTCAATTTGACTTTTTAAGGGGGCAATTACAAACTTTTTTCTTAACTATTCGCGATCAGTTTTTTAAAGAAATGTTGTATACTAAAAATAAGCGGAATGCTAGTAAAATTAACTTTTTTGGTTGCATTAAAAAAAAAAAATCCCCAATCAAATGTTTAAAATAAAATGAGCACCATATTAATTATACGAACGTTATTTAAAACACCTTTATAGAATTTTTTTAATATAAAAAAAGATATAAATTTTTCTGATTATTATATTTTACAATTTTTCGCAACGTTTTCGATTATAGTGTTGAATGAGCCTTCTATTTCTATTCGCTCTGCTATATGTCACTCGAAGAAACTTTCACGTGAAATGGCTTAAAAGTATATATAAATCTGACTGTCTTAAGCATATTTAACCTAAATAATATTTAAAATATACTACCAACTTCATAAAATATTTAAATCTTTTAATAACGTTAGAAAACGAAATGAGTAGATAGTAAATACCTATAGCTCTAGTGCAGGCATCCTACACAGTAAATAAATTTGCATAATGGGATATACATATATTTCAAATGAAAATATAATTTCAAAGTAATTGCTTAAGAGGCGCAAAGAACCAACATTGTGAAAAACATTCCATGCCGGGACTCGAACCGGGGTCCTATCGATGCAGGATTTAAGTTTCGTGTTTGTCTCATGTCGGTGGCTCACGATAAATATTCCATCTTGTGCTGCGTTTGTAGCCTTGTCAACATATAATAGTGAGAAATTTTCCAGGCTGGGTATAGCTCCATGTGGTTTAGTCGGTAGAACATCAGTGCGCTATACTGATGGCTCGGGTTCGAGCCCCGGCATGGAATGTTTTTCACTATGTTAGCCTTTGCGCCTCTTAAGCAATTACTTTGATATTAGATTTTCATTTGAAATATTGGTATGCAAGGCGAATATTTCTCTCTGGAATAATTTCCATGTATAAATGGGATATACATTTTAAATTTCAAAATCCGGTAATTTATGGTAGACAACTAACGATATTGGGAAAGGAAAAATAGAAAATGTGTTCTGATGAGGAATAATGACTTTAAAATTGATAAAAAATAAGAATCTTGAAATGCTTCTTGTGTATTGCATTATCCACAGAAAGAAATTTTAGTGTACAAAGCTTTTCCACCAACTCTTCATAATTTACAAAAATGAATTATGAAATACATCAATGTTATCAATTTTAGTGCTAAATGTGAGAGTCTCTGCAAGAGAAGAAAAAATGCCGACCGTACTGTTCTTTACATTGAGGTAAGTTGGAAAATAAGATTCTTTTTGACCGAAAGGAGAAGATGTATAAATGTGCTATTGCATTTATAGAATTATGTTAAAAACACGTTTGTGACAAAAGATTCACTTCTAAGATAAGTTAAAAAATCTGAAATGAATAGCTATTGTTAAGGCTCTGTTACTCTTTCACCGTGTGAATAGAGTTCACTTTTTAAATAACAAAAGACATGTATTACATAGTCATGGGAGGGGTCGTGATTTTACAGATGTTTTGGTGGGGCGTGGCCAATAAAAGGTTGGGAACCACTGCTCTAGAGTTCCTTTGATTAAATAACACTGGTATACAAAATAACCTTTTTTTCTGCTTTTTAAATAAACAATACATTTTTATACTAATTTGGGGTCACAGAATATGAATTAACCATTAAAATTTTAAATCTGTGTAAAAACATGGCAAGTATGAAAAATTATGATTTTAAGTGAAATGTCAAAGAACATAAAATACATTGTGTAATAAAAATCAATGAAGTTAATGCTTTCGTAATAAAAATACTTATTTCTTAACGAATCCATCTTGCTTAACATAAATATAACAAGAAAGAAAAAAATCATGCGTCAAGCATATATTATGAAACACTTTCCAACATATTCAGAATAATGTAACAAAACTGCATCGCTTAAAAAAATTAAAACATTACGTCTAATTCAACCGTATGGAAACGCATAACACATTTCCAAAACCCAATTTCAACTGTTCCCATCCACAAGCGGAAAATTATCCGAATTTTTTTCAGCAGCCCTGTATATGATATATAGATTTGAATCTATTAACTATATGCTTGCCAAAATTTAGTTCACTTAAGAGATAAACTTCAGTTGAAAATTTTCCTTCAGCAATTTCCTCTAATAAGGAGAAGGGTACGTGAATGCTTTTGTGCAGCTCTGTATTTGAGGTGTAGAATTTATATATAACGAGTAAGATGCAAAAATTTAATGAAATTTAAAAGCGCGTACCGAATTTTAAACCATACACTCCAGCAATTATTACTCAAAGACAGTACTGTACTGTAACCGATTTATTTTGTGTATCCCTGTAAATGAATAAAAAATGCTACGAATGCCCTGTTCTAATGTGATCGTAGTGAAATTCAGTGGTTTATATCAGTTTTAATGCATTTAAAATAGCGTCATATCCTTAAAATACTCTGCAAACGAGACCATAATGTAATGGAATATTTTTGAGTACCCTTGTAAATGAACGATTAATCCTAAATACTTCATATACAATACCAAACATGCTTTGGTGACCCTAAATAACCTTTATCGATTTCATGAAAATCCGAGCAGGGCTTAATTTCTAACAAAAAAAGTACTGGAGCCCTAATATTCTGCGGTACCGGTACAACAACCGTACCGTTCCTCCCCCTCCCCCCCTGTCACTCCTATCTGCATATTTGTATTTCGTACATTATCTTCAAAATCTAAAGCATTTTTTTTTTCTTTAGCAAAATAAAGATTTTAAACATATCCTATCAGCGTATACTTAGTTGTCAACTATTCAACTTTTTAGTTATCACTCCTTCCTTCTGAATAGAAATCTTTGCCTAATTTTAAAGTTAAATAATTGAAGAATTCTGCGATTAAATATGATAAGGATTACAATTAGGAAATAGTGTTAATATACAAAAAAGGGATAGTTCGCAGCTACACATTTTTAAGAAAAATTGAAGGAAATTTACAGAAATTAATATCTATATGCTGGAGAATGGAACAATGTTTACAATTTCCTATAAAAGGTGCATATCTTAAACTATAATCGATTCCTTCCACATAACAATCTCTTGTGGTGAGTCCCTGAAAATCAGATTCAATTAAAAATTTAACACTGTTATCGGAAGGAATCTATGTTTTTATAGAAAAAAGGAAATCACAGCTCGATTGCTTTCTTTCACAATAAAAATACATGGCAATTATATCTACTTACAAATGAAACTGACTTCGTAAAATCTTTTAGATGGGAAGGAAAAGAAAAAGTAATTTAGGCTTCAGTTTTTCAGAAGCGCTATTGCACTGGGCTCCGGAGACCTGTATTTATGAGCTCCGGTTAATTCCGACTAATATTCAAATATTTACTAAAAACAGAGAAGTACCGCAGCCGGGCTCCGGCGCAAATTAAGCCCTGAATCCGGGTATATTTACGGGAGTTAGAGCGTGGACAGACGGCTAGACAAGCCGAATGCATAAACACTTTTCAACTTTGTTGGAAAGTGTTAACAATAAAAAAAAAAAGCTGAATTGGCTAAATTATTTTGTAGTATACAGCTGCGTATATGCCTATGCTGTAATGCTCCTACCACTCTCTCTATATATTGTGTATATTGCATGCATTACATCAGACTTCTTTATAAATAAATTAAATCAGAACAATAAATGTAAATGAATTTGTCAAAAAAAAAAAAAAAAAAAAAAAAAACTAATCATGATATAATTAAAATTATGTAGTGTAATACATTATTTGACATTTTTTATTAATTTTGAAATATGAAGTCTATTCAAAAACAACAACAAAAACACACCCCATATTTTTTCATCACAAAATTGTTGCAGCGAAAAACTAAAATGGCCATTCAATTGAAAGTTATGTCTTTTTCAATTTATACTTTTAAAAATGTATATAAGCTTTAGGAGGCTGTCTCCCTGTTGAAATTGTGACAAACTTTGAAATTTTAAGTATTAACACGTAAATGTGACATTATATTTGGATATTTTGATAAATTTTATTTTATGTCTTTTTCAATTTATACTTTTAAAAATATATATAAGCTTAGGAGGCTGAAATTTTATTTTGAGATATCAAACGGGCAATCATTCGGCGAAGTAGTTTAGTACATCATATACAAATGTAACATTTGGAACTCGTAGTGTTCAATAATGCCTTTTAATATTGTTGCAAAATAAACTGTAATGCGGGTAATTTTTTAAGCGTAATTCAAAAACTATTTGAGTGAATGAGCTGTAATTTTAGATTTACATATTTGAAGGTTCTAGGAATCGATTTCTGTTTTAAAAAAATGTAGGTTTCTGTCACATTCGTGTGGCCTCGGAACTCTATCAACCCTGCACCCCTAACGCATCTCTGGAATCTTGAAGTGGACTGTCCGCGGATGCGAGATGCTAGGGGTTTGGGAAGATAAAAAACTTTACAGAGAGAGCAATCGAGCCCTTGAGCTGGACGGGTGAAAAATGTGGCAGCTGGTCGCCGAAACTTAGATATTTAATTATTGACTGCTCACAAAAACACGGGATAGATAGGAAGTCGGCCAAGCTCGTTGATGTGCTAATAATTTGTAAATATACTTTTCGTCTGAATGTATTAATTTTTTGGTTTAGAGGCATGCGTCATAATTGATCTCATCAGTAATAATTATTATCGGAAACCACCGCACGGGAAATCGCCTCGTGACAGTTACATACCATATATTTTTAAAATATTAATTTAGAAATATATATTTCTTGAGAAAATCTTAACTTTTCACATCTGTATATCAAAAACAAGAACCAATGAAGGTTTTTTATGATGATGTCCGTTTTCAGCGGATTAATTTCGTACAGAATTGCACACTTTCACTTCAGAAGCAATTTCATTGTTGCACAGTGTAATTTTTGTGTAAAATTATTGCAAGTACGAGTAAAAAACAGAATGCACATTAGCGCTTTTGATTATTTAAGAGTTGTAAAAATTAGAATTTTGTTATCTTAACAACTGATTGAATTGCCCTGTACAACATACAACAACCTGTACAAATATTGTTATTTGTATACCTGTACAAATAACAACATTGCCCTGTACACTCCAAACAAAATTACTTTGAATGGGAAATACGAAGTTTAGAATAAAATATTAGTGTAACAGATGATGTATCATTGCATCAACATGCAAAAGAACATTTAAAATATTAAATAATTGCAATTTAACTGTTAATACCTGTTCAATGAGCACCAATTTATACAAATCGGAAATTGTACGTCAAATGAGGTGCATTCGCACTATAATTACTTTTATAAATATTCAGATCTTGTTGCGATAGCTGTTGCACTCTTGTGCAAAAATGCAAAATGTATTTGATTCTATATTAAATTCAGTAATGCAGAAATAATAGGACTCCATTTTAAATAGGAAGTAATCATCATGGCAACCTAGAATCATTACCTATCATGGGATATCATTAAACTAATTATGTAGGATAGGATGAATTAGAATTAAAACTTTTATTAATATCCTTTTAAATTTTGGTTTGGCATTCTTAAAATTTAACATGACTCAACAAAATTCTGCAACGATTCTGTATATGCCAAACCATTTGGTTGGGTAGTTTTTGCATTGTTATATGAGGACAGACAGACAAACGGACCAGACGAATACTATAGGAGCTACATATTTATATAAATTGACGTTTCCCAATAAACCATAATGTAATGGAATACTTTTGAGTATCTCTGTAAATAAACTGTGAACGAACGCTACATACTTTATTCTCAATACCGAACATGGAATAGTAAATCTCAAAAACATTATCAATTACAGAGCAACCCAACTATATTAAGGCAAATTAGAGTTCAGACGGCCAGACAAATCAAATTCATAAACAACTATGTTGGAAATTGTTAAAAACGCATAATAGATTGAAATTTCATTTTCAGCAATTTATATGAATAGATGGAAGCATACTTGAATACTTTTGTACAGACCAGTATTTTACTTACTATCTTTATATATATATATACTACTGTTTAGCTAAAATTTACTTAAGACTAAAAACGATTAAAACTACTGAAATCACACTTCTAGAGATTATCATCCATCGAAAATTATCGATTATCATTCCAGAAAAATTTTATGCAGTTATTTATGGAGAAAAATGGTGGGTAGGGAAAGCACAACGATGTTCTATGAATGCAACGAATGCAAAAATTCAATTTGTGCACCTTTGCAGACTTTCCAAAACATTTATATGGCCAATATAAGTGACAGTTGTTGGATACCTTTTGAACACAAGAAGTACATGTTTTACAAGAAGTACCTGTGCCCTCATTAACTTCACTGTCAGGCAGAACATATGTTCTGGGAAAAAATATTCAACAATTAATTGTGGAATCAGTTAAAAACATTTTATAAATCAGCACCCAAGCAACATGTATTAACAGTTAAAATGTAATTCTTTAGTGTTTTAAATGTTCCTTTGCATGTTGATCCATTGAAACATCATCAGTTACATTGATACTTTATTCTAAATTTTGTGTTTCACATTCAAAGTAATTTTGTTTGGAGTGTACAGTGCAATAAATTTTTAAGTAGTCAAACAATTAATAGCTTGACATAGGTTTATTGGTCTATTCATATGTTACTCAATTATCAAATTGTTTCACCTTGTTTCTAAAATTCAACATTTTTTTAAGCGTCTAGTAGCAGCTGAATAGTCATAATCACCGTTAAATATCGGAGAACAATAAACTTGCATAATTTAATAACCACAAAAAACACCCTTTTAATATTTTCAAAACTGAAAACACATGCTGAGATAGAGTTAATGCTAGAATTTAAAGTATGTGTTTGTCAGTACTTGCCCATTATTGCAAACTTATTGCGATACTTTTAAAAACCAAAAATTTCACTATGAGGGCTCCTAATTTTTCTTATAATAACGTTTTTGTAAATATTTTAGCTCTTTTAGAAAGAATGAAAAATTAGCTTTAATTTGATACCAAAATCCTGTATATTGTTTAAAAAATAAGAGCTACAGCATTTCACGCAATTTGATGCCAACACAATGATGGGAAGAATCACACGAAATGTGCAAATTTCAAATATTTTTCCTGGAGTCAATTTTTGAGATAAAAAATTGAAAAAATTACTATGGTCATAGCTTTTAGGTATCTTTACACAAAAAAATATGAACAAAATCTGAGACATAAAGGCACATTGAACATTTTATTTTGGGTGATTTGGCATGGAATGAGACCCCTCAAAGAGTTAAAGCTTCAAAATGTTCGAAATTATAATTATTTTAGGTTTCAAACTCTTATTTTTTCTGAACATTTTTATATAATTTACTTGAAATTCTCATTAGAACAGAAGTTATGGCTTTTAGAATTAAACCCGCTCCATAGCTGAAGCGGAGTTTCCAAAACTTTGAAATCATTTGACTCCAAATGACGTTTTTGGGCATAACGTGCCCGATATCTCAAAAACTTCTGAATGTTTTTTCATGAAATTTTGAAAACATATGTTTCATGTTAGTCTGTATAAACTGAACTTAAAATTTCATTTTTATTGTTCAAAAAAATATATTTTCTAGATGATTATACTGTTGAAATTTTCAAAAATGTGTATTAGCTAAATACAACTTTATATTAAAAATAAAAAAATGCTTTAAATACAAATTTTTTTAGGTTCAGGGTAATTACTACAGTCTGAATTATAATTTGGCACGAAAAATTTCATTCTAGTTGCAAAATTGTTTTTGTAATCTTGCGTGTAAGCGGTTATACCAGTTTTCTGCTCGACAAATGCCTGACAATTTGCAGCGCCCTATAAATACTAATTCAGCATATTGCAATTTTTCAAACACATGAAATGAAAGAACATACTTATGTCTTTCATGCCAATAAAAATTGTGTTTTTAAATCATATACATTTTAAGATATTAAATGTTGAAAATGGTCTCTTTTTCATGTTTTCCAATTTTAAGAGTTCTGAGACCCCTTAAAATGGCTGTATTATTTCTCTATTGAATCTTGAAGTACTTTAAGTGGATTGCTATTTAAATTTATTCGAAATGGTTAAATTATGTTTTTATAACTTACTCCCTTTTGGCTATAAATCTATAACTTCAGGAATGATACCCCCCCCCCCCCCCCCCTCTTCATTTCCATTCTCTGTTTTAAGGTGCGGACAAGGCATTTTTATTGCTAATTTGAACGTCTGTTGTCGAGATTCATCTTTGTGGTTTTTTTCCCCTCTTGTCACTAATGTAGGTCAACATTACTGATATCTGTTGTTGTCCGTTTTGAATTTCGCTGTTGCTCTGTTCAGCAGCGATCAGTGATTTAGCTTGTAATTTCCTGAGCACCCCTTCCCTTCCGGACGTTTTATTTTGATATGGATTCCAGTTACATATTCCTTCTCTATGTAACATCATATATTCGGTTCGCTGAAGTTTAGCAGATCAATGACCGAATGCAACAAAATTTTATGGACAAATATTTAATGGTTTATGGGGGAGAGAAGGTGTGTGTGTCTAAACTAAGCCCACTGGACATATGTTACTCGGAAGGCTATGAATTCAGCCCCCAGTTGCTGATTGAAAGTTCCCTGTATCTGATTCGGCATTATTATTTTTTTTAATTATTTATTATATAAAATAACAATCAGATGTTCTGAATTACTATACTACACAGTATGTCCACACTCAATACTGTCCAATGGCTAATTTCTAAACAGTTACTCATAGACATATAGTTCCAATTACAAAAATGTTTTAAATAAAGTAAAAAGTAATTTTAAAAGTCGTCTAAATCAATAAAAGCATTTCTTAAAAATTTACGACATTTAAATTTTTATATGGTCCCCCCCCCCCCCGGTGTTATAAGTGATATTTAGTAAATATTCCCTATTACTCTAACAAGTAAGACCACAAAAAAAAAAGAGGCCCCATTTTCATTTGAACACAGATGAGTTGGGTCATACTTCTAGGGATCGTACAGAAAGCGCTTAAAGGGCCACTTCACTTACGCGAAAACAACTATTCGCTAATGTTAATCCTATTTCGTATATTTTAAAGAAATGTTTTTATAGACCCAAGTTGCTTTTAAAATACTTCTTTACCTCATTTAAAACATTTTTGTAATTGCAACTCTGTCTATGTACATTTTGGGAATTAGCCACTGGACACCATTGAGAGTGGATACCTGGTATAAGTAGAAGGAAAACTAGAATGGTCACCGATCTGGAAAATATAGAAATATTAGGCGATTTTGTTGATCTGAAATTTTCATGGAAATATCAGGGACATTTTCAGTGACTAATTGAATTCCCAGCATTTTTTCAGAACTGGAAGTTGGCCAATCCATGTAAAATGACTTTCCATCTTGAACATACATACATACCAGCTTCTATGTTGAATTAACAAGGTAGACCAATAAATTTCGTTTTTACTGCAATTTTTTTAACTTCTAAACCACATTGTTAATTATTACACCGTCAAATATTTGAAACAAGTGGCTAAGTGTGATCACAGATCGCACAGAAGGTTTCGTTTAATATTCCTTTCAAAACACTTTATCCTTTTGAAAAATCTGTTAGTTCAACATTTCACAACCAGGGGGCGCACCTGATTCTAAACAAACCTGTATCCGAACGAAAATCAGTTTTACATACTATCCGTAGATATATTAGTCGAGGGGGATTGGGCCCATAGGACCGAGATAAGTAGGCGCATTTGGCGGAAAAAAAGGAACTAAAATATGTAAGGCTATGGTGCATAATATGAAGGAATGGTCAAAGGGGTGTCGGCTAAAGTTGGAAAATTTCTCCCCGGGTCAAAAGGGCGGAGGTTAGAAAAATTGGTTAAAATACACAAGTTAGAGCCCAGAGGGGTAAATAATATAAGACTTTTTGAAAATTTTATGATTTGTCGTGTGATCTGAGGCATTCGGCTATACGTATGCAAAATTTCATGTCTCCAACTTAATTAGGGGCTCTCTTAGAAAGAATTGCTTCAAATACATATGTGGTAGCTCAAAGGGTTAAACGTAAGACTTTTTCAAGATTTTATGATTTGTTGCCGGGCCTCAGGTATTCTGCAATAAGTATGCAAAATTTCAAATCTCCAATTTAATTAGGGGCTCACTTAGAAAGAATTGCTTAAAATATACAAGCTGGAGTTGAAAGGGTTAAACATAAAACTTTTTCAAAATTTATTATTTGACATGTCATTTGAGGTGTTGAGCTATAAGTATGCAAAATTTCACGCCTCCAACCTAAATAGGGGCTCATTTTGAAAGAATTGTTTAAAATACACATGTGGGAGCACAAAAGGTTAAATGTACGACTTTTTGAAAATTTTATGATTTGTCGTTTGATGTGAGGTGTTCAGCTATAAGTATGCAAAATTCACGTCTCCAAACTAATTAGAAGCTCACTTAGAAAGAATTGTTTAAAATACACATGCGGGAACCCAAAGGGTTAAATGTACTACTTTTCCAAAATTTTATCATTTGTCGTATGATGTGAGGTGTTCAGCTATAAGTACCCCAAACTTCATGTCTCCAACATAATTAGGGGCTCACTTAGAAAGAATTGTTTAAAATACACATGTGGGACCCCAAAGGGTTAAACGTACGACATTTTCAAAATTTTATGATTTGTCGTTTGATGTGAGGTGTTCTATAAGTATGCAAAATTTCACGCCTCCAACCTAATTAGGGGCTCACTTAGAAAGAATTGTTTAAAATACACATGTGGGAGCTCAAACGGTTAAATGCAGGACTTTTTCAAAATTTTATGATTTGTCGTTTGATGTGAGGTGTTCAGCTATAAGTACCCAAAATTTCATGTCTCCAACATGTATAGTTTCTGAGAACGGGCTCTGTGACAGACAGACAGAGGAGCGAGACGAATAGGGTTTCGTCAGATGAACAAAACCCTAAAAAAAAAAAAGTTTTCAAATATGCCATTTGTTTGAAAACTATCTCAATTAGCTCATATTTTATTGCTTTAAAAATCTATTTCTATCTAGTCCCCTGCTGTCCGATTACGAAAGATTAACCCGTTTGCTCTTAATATAAATAGTTCAGCGTTTCCGGCTAATATTTCATAACGGCGATAAAACTTTTACAATAAATAAATAAATAAAATATTATAAATGAAACTCGCATTTATCAGACATGTAATCGAAGTACGCGCTTAAGCCATTGAAATTGTAAAAAAGGCTGCCGTAAGTAGCGACGTCTTTATCAATACCTTGGGCACGTGTCTAATATGAAAGTATCGTTTTTAATAAATTTCTAAAGTTTATTTGAATGCATAATGGATTTTTTTTCATCTAAAAATGCTTTTTGGTATTGTTAGTAGGCAATCAAATATATATATAATATTAAAAAAAAATTAGTTCACCTATATTCTGTAACCCGTGAGAGTCGGAGTGGATAACCCTAGTTGTTGTAAACAAAGTGTTCACAGTTATTACGAAAGCACCTTGACAAGCTACTTAAGGCGCACCCTGTATATTGGCAGATGTCTTTGTAAGCTTATAAGTTATATATTTTTACACCTAAGCGTTTTCTTTATCTTAACTAGCAGTCCATTTTCTCAACCTAGCAGAAATGTCTTTCAGTATTGCGCAAGTAAGTACTTAAACAACTCGAAGAAAACAGGAGAAAACACTAACGTAACAATGTTATTATTGGCAAAGCACTGAGATTTTTATATCCTCCGGGGCACAATTTATTTTAATGGGGTTTTTAAATGCCCCGACCACGGTAAAACTGAATCAGCAACCATCTGCGGGCTCACACGGAAGTGTAAATCACAGCTACAGATGTAGAAGATCCTCCTTTTGCCACAGTCTGAGCTGACTGATGACAAAATGGAGCTCTGGCGAGCAATTCCATGTTTGGCCTTCGGCCTCGCGACAAAACTCGCCCCGACCAGAAATAAACGCCACTAGACGCCACCGTGGAATGTTAGCTTGGCTGCTGAGTTGGATTCTCTCCTATTTATTTTTCTGCTACTCTTCGATTCTTCCAAGCATTTTTTCCAGGCTTAGCAAAAAAGTTTGAGAAATGAAAAATAGAGGAAAAAAAGCATGGGTACGAAGGGGAATTGCAGACTTAATTGTTATTATGTCCTATTTTTAATATATTTTTTTACCTCTTGCGTGTCAATTTTTTAGCTTATACAAAAAGCTTGTGTATGAGCTTCTGTATATATGAGGCATTCTCACATAATTTTCACTTTTAAGCCCCTGAATAATAATTTTTATTTTAGTACATATTCCTTTTTTTTTTTTTTTTTCCTTCTTATACTGGAAAACATCCCATTCCATGACTGTGTAACAATATTAACAAGATAAATAAGTTTTAGACGGTGTTTGGGGTCCAAATATACCACGAAATTCCTATACCGTCCCGTATCCCTGATGCTGATTTTTAAGTTTAGAGCTGTCTGTATAAAATTGTTTCAATAAAAGTAATTCGATGTAATTTTTTTCCGAAACTGGGACTATTGTTTTATATAAATATGTAGCAAAAAATTAACCTGCACACATTTTTACGGTTATTATTTTTTTAACTCTGTCCCTGGATTTTAGATTCTTTACCGTGTCCCTCTTGCTAAAATTATACAGAAAATCACTTCGGATGCCGTCACTGAAATTTTTTCAACTTTTTTCTCATGCAGAGGTATGCTAGAGAAAGAATGGCTAAAATTCTTTGACAGGAAATTTACTGCAGAATTTAAATCTGCATTTAAATATCAATTTCAAGCATCGTGGCTTTATTGGTTGTCTTACCTTCTCCAAGGTTTATTCCTGCACTTTTCGAGGTAAATTAATTTCTTTTTAATTTAATCCACTGTGAATAACTGTTTCTAAAAATTGATGAACATTGTGGCTATCACTCTTAACATGATTTGCCTAAAAATAGGTGGTAATTTTCCTTACCGTCCTATCCTTACCATCCCCCCCCCCCTTACCGTCCCTTATTTAACACTCCTTTAAGACAATGTTATACCAAAATTTTGTACTAAAAATACTCCATTGTTATTATTTCTTATTTGAATGTTCTGTGGGTACTATGCAAATTCAATTATAAGTAAAAATTTCGAAGAAAATAAAAAGTTAGATAAAACTGAAAGGCAAATTAAACTCGCAAGTTTAACTTAAACCTCAGTTAAATAAAATAAAAAAATCTTCTCTGCTGACCATATTAAGACATTCGTCTACAAGTTTAAAATGTTATTTTACTAAGTTTAATTTCACCAGATTTTTATTCCTGAAAGTTAAAATTTTGTGAGAATGCCTCATATATATTTCCATCTGTCTGCTCCCTGACTTTCTTAAAAACGCTTATATCTTAGTCCAAACGGAGTTTTTATTTAAGATGACTTAACAATATGTTTCTAATTTAAATCCCCTCCCCTTTTGCATCTTTGTCTTGCACACACTTACTCAATTTAATGAGTAAATGAGTATCAAATTAATGAGATCCCTTTTCAAAATCAACGACATTTTAGTGTAGTATTTATGTAACCCAGGACTGGATATTATTACCTAGTTGATTTTTTATGCATTAATTTCTTTTAGCTTATTTTTAATGTTTATGCCCCCATTTTAAATATAAATATTAGTGGAAATGTCATTCAATTTCTTCTTTGGATTTTTACAGATCGGTCATCAATACGTGAATTTTGTAATATTTCGAAGCAGGTTTGCTTTGCATCAGCGGCGAAAAATAAATCGCTTTAGTTATTTCATTTTTTATTTATCGAATTTCCAGAACTTCAAAAAACTTTCTTTTCGCTTTTAAGTTGGTTCTTAAATTCCCTGCTCAACAAAACAACTTTGACTCGCTTTTAAGCGTACAGGCAAACAATTGGCAGGCCTCCTGACTACTGAAGCGCTTTGGAATCGAATAGCGTTTTCCATTTTACGACAAATAAATTACTTATCGAGTTAGCTATTTTTGTCACGTGACAAGTTTCCCCCCTTTTCTCGCTCTGCCTTGTCGGAAGTTCGGTTCAAAACGACTTTGACATTATTTTCTAAAAGATCTTTTGTCTTTACCAACAAAGGAAAAACGCCATTCGATTACATAGTTCCTGAATAAGAACACCTGTCATGCGTTTCCAAACAAAAATTAGTTTAGAAATGTGTCGGAAAATAACTCCTTTGGATTTGGAGAACAGTCTTAAATGTTTCTGGCTTAACCCCATTCAGGTTTCTCTATCAGTCTCATCTGTATCAGTCAGGTCCGAAATTCCCTTCTGCGATGTAAATCTTATGGGAAAGAATTCGTATTTTGGAACTGTTCATCAGGAAATTAAGATTTATTGTCTAATTGGCAAAATATTTCTAAACCCTGCTACTACTGCTAACTAACTAAAAAACTAGCTGCTCTTGCCTTGTACTGGCTGCTTTTTACAAAAAAGAAGAAGAAGAAAAAAAAAATTCTCACGCCGACTTTTACAAAATTTTCGTTGTATGTTATTGCCTACTAAATAACTATTTTTAGCAATTTAATAGGCAATTGGTACTTTTATAGACCACTAAATTTTGCTGGTTTTATAATTACCCGACTGCCAAGAAGTGTTATGTGTTTCACACGTATCGGGGTATGTGGATTTCTTTATACCCTCGAAACATACCAACGGCTGAATGGATTTTAATGATTGAGGTCTCTATCGATTCGTCTTAACCGTCCGATGGTTATAGGCTAGGTTTTGTTTTATAAATTCAAAATGGTGGTCGTAAAATAAAAAGTGGCGGTAGACACGAAAAAAATGTTTTATTAACTCTATTGAGTGGCATATCATTGGATAGGTCTTTCAAAATGAAGACGATGTTTCATTGATCATTTTACAGTCAGAAGCTCCGTTTAAATATTACACAACCTGGAAGTTGTGTAGGTAGGATCTGTAGCTTTACTGCAACTCTAATCGTCATAGACATTTATAGGCCTCATCAAAACAGTGTTTATAGATGGGAACTAACAATTAAACACAACTTAAAAGTCATCAATACAAGTAAATATAAATAATAAGTAAGTAATATAAAAAAAAATAGTTTAACATTGATGAGAAATAATTAATTAGTTCGCTTTTTCTGTTTTTTTTAAAATTTAATTTTTACTTGTTTATTTACTGTTGTTTACATAAGTAAGCTACTATTTTTCATAATGAAATAAATTAAAATGCGTGCTATAAAATTATGACACTTTTTTTTAATTATTTTTTAAACAGTAATTTTTCTGTTATAATATTTCAAAATGTATCTTTTTTAAAAACTAGATTTTTAACTTTTAAATTGCTTAAATCTTGGATTTGTATGTTTATATTTTGAATAACTGTCTGTGTACTTAAAAATAAGTTTTAGAAAGATATTGAATTGCTAAAAATAGTTATTACATTGGCAATAACTACAAAACTAAAAATGCGGGGGAAAAATCATATTAAGATTTTAAAAGAATATCTTAAAAATATCATCAAATAGTTGAAATATTTTCGCAATGAAATAAAATTTAAATTATATATTTATTGACGCAATTTAATCTACTTCTTTGTGAAAAAAAAGTAGATTATTCATAGAATTAACTGTAAATAATTTTAACATTAAAACTACCGCGAGGGATCAAATTGACCCTGTTTGAATTTTTTTTAATTTCTTAACACTAGAACGCCCGGAAGGAGTCGATTCGATTCCAACCACATGAATAAATGTCCATTGTAGCCAGAATTTTTTTCATAAAATAAGTTACATTTAACCGACGCAGAATTACGTTAAATAAATAAGTTAAATAATTTTAAATAAAAATTCTGGAGTGAAATATTTTTTATGAAACTTGAGTAAAATTTCCGGTCGTTCTAGTGTTAAACTCAGGCATGAAAGAGTTCCTCCTAAAGGAGGAATTCCACCTTTTTTTGGATCTTATTTTGATCATTCTCTGGATTGATGCAAAAACGCAAAGAAAATATTGGAGTCATTTAAGGTTGGGGGGGGGGGGGGGGAATCTCAAAAATTTAATAATCAAACATTTTATCTACTCAAATCCTTGGAGTCTGTTTCTGAATTGTTGTGCAAAAGAGCTATTAAAATGATAGACGACGAGCATATACAAAAGTGTTGTGATAGTTGTTTAAAGTATCTTTCCAGAGTGAATTTTTTTTTAGGCTTTCAAAGAGGAAGGAAGTTTTAATAAGGTTATTTTTAGAATAGAATATTTTGTCTTATTTATATAACACATTTGATCTAAAAATTTAAATTTGTTTTTTGTTTTCAATACTTTTTAAGTTACAGAAACAAAATAATAATCATAGGTTCTGTTATATTTAATTTTATTCTTTAAATAACCGTTAAAGTGTGTCTAAATTATAAAAGTTTGGTGTCATTTTATAGATAAAAAATCCTTTCCACCTTTTTTCCCATTTCCCGTTTTCATGCCTGTAAACTAAAACATTACGAAAATTCTTTATTTCACGACTTTTACTAAAATATATGATCATATTATTTCTTTAAAATGTCATCTCCGAACTAACTTGTTTGCCTAGAAAAAATATTTTAGGCTCAACTATACCGCAAGGGGTCATTTGACCCCTGAATAAATTTGTTAAATCATAAATGTATAAATGTTTTATCTTGTAAGAACATTAATAAATTGCATATTTTCGCTATTACATCATTTATTCTACTGCATTACATCATACATTTGTTAATGTGTGATGGTATAATTAGAAATTGACTTTACTTCGAGTGACATTCTTTGAACATTTCAGGTTATATCGAGAACGAAATAATCTTAAAATATGTGGAGAATATAAATAAATTTGCACAATATTTGTTTATTAAATTTTCGAATTTCTTGAAATATATTTTTTTAAATTTTCTTGCGTAATTATATATATATATATATAATTTTATAATTATATATATATATATATATAATTTTTTTTCTTTTTTTTTTTTTTACTTTAACCATTTGAGGGGCAAATAATTGTGTTTCTGTAATGTCGAATTCACATCGGAATCCGCAAAAAGATTTATTGCAAAAGAGGGAAAAGCAATTTCATGACTTTTTTCCACCAAAGTTAGGAAAGTAAAATTTAATAAAATTTTTCTGGTGCGAATCTTCATGAATCGAAGGTGGGATATCCCACCGCCCCTCAAGGGGTTAATAAATAAACAATTTGTAATAATTATTTAAAAAAAAAAAAAAAATACATGTTTTATTCATACACCAAAGTGTATCAACTGGTATATTCTTGACAAAACATAGTAAAATATATAACTTTTTATATAGGGGTCGTTTGACCCCTTCTGGTAGGAATAGGTATAAAAAAATATCGGTACGTTTAGTGTTAAATAACAGCAAAAGTTTCTGGTCTTTACAAATATAAATTGACTACTTTTTTTTTCTTTTACTTTTTGTTAAATATTTCAGCATGCAAGAAAAATGTATTTATGTTCTACAAAATGGACATTTAATTTATATTTTTCGAAAATGTAACTTATTATGCTTATTTTTACCCGACTGCCAAAAAGGGTTGTGTGTTTCACGCGTATCTGGGTATGGGGATTTCTTTATACCCTCGAAACATCCCAACGGCTGGGTGGTTTTTAATGAATGAGGTCTTTATCGATTCGTCTTTACCGTCCGATGGTTATAGGCTAGATTTTGCTTTTATAAATTCAAAATTGCGTAGACAAAAAAAAATTTTTTTTAAGTGCCATATTGATTGGCATATCATTAGATAGGTCTTTCAAAGTGAAGACGATGTTTCATTGACCATTTTGTAGTCAGAATCTCCGTTTAAATATTACACAACCTGGAAGTTGTGTAGGTAGGATCTCCAATTTTACTGCAACTCTAACCTTCATAGACATCTATAGGCCTCGTCAAAGCAATGTTTATAGATAGGAACTAACAATTAAACACAACTTAAAAGTCATCAATACAAGTAAATAATAATAATAAAAAAATAGGTAAGTAATATAAAAAAAAATAGTTCCACATTGATGAGAAATGATTGATTATTTCGCTTTTTACGCAGTCGGGTTTTTTGATTTTATAAATTTAATTTTTACTTGTTCCAATTACAGTTCGAAAATAATTGATACAAATTTACTCAAATTCTCGATTCCAGCACGCTGCCACCCGCGCTACTGAGCCGTTTGCCAAATGAGGAACACACGTTTTACTATATTTTCATTTAGCTGTATTTTAATAAGAGTAGAAATCTACTAGTCTTTAAAAAGAATAAATTTTAATGTTTAAGTGCAGAATAATGGCGATTTAAAAATGTATACATTTTTTACAAAATTTTTTGTGCCACTCCCAATTTAACTGACCTTTGAATGGACTAGGTCATGCTGAGACAATGATTTTCATACGGGCTGGGTCAAAACTAGGATTGAAAATTTTGGGCCGTGAAGACTAGGAATGAAACCAGTTCCGGCTCTGTACAGAAAAAAATAAGTTAGGCCCGGGCCGACCCGACCCGAAAAGAGTGGAGACCCAGCCCGAATGCCGTGAATGAAAATCGGTCCGGCTTCGGGCCACGGGCCGGCCCGCGCAGATCTCTAGAAGGAAGTGACATAAGCGATGTTGAAAGTATTTCAGCTGATGAATATATAAATTCTGAACACGAAAATGACTCAACATTGTCAGAAAATGCATAAAAAATGCAGACGTTTAGAACATGCTGCAATATTTACTATTACATGTTTTGTTAATTTTACGGCTTAATATTTTTTTCTATATCATATTGTACCGAAAATTATAAAAATATTTGCATTTATTTAATTACTAGCTGACCCACCCGGCGTTCCCCGGGTCCGTGGTAATATTTATAAAGAAACCTTTAATTTATATGATTTTATATGTAACTCGATTTTGTCTGAAATACGTACCCACTCACGGTGTGAAAATGGGGGAGAAGCAGTTGCAAATTGTTGAGATGTTATGCAAATTTTATTCATAAATTTTTGTAAAATTGTATGCCATAGTCATGAACAAATTAAAAATTTAAAACATCCTCTACTGATGAAAAAATTAGTTGAGAGGAGTGAGTGCTTAGTAATGTACAGGCCAAAAGCTTTAAAACGACCTCTGTCAGAAAACAACATATAAAGGATACTCATCGAAGAAAACGGTACAGTTGTAAAGAAAATTATCGTCACCCGCCTTCCAAACTCGAAATTCAACTCTCCCACCTTCTTTAAAATTTTAAAGTGTTATCATTCACGTAAGTTAATTTCAATTGTATTCGTTCTTCGTGTTAATGGCAATTTACATATGCATAGTCGCCCAAGCATGGAACGTGTTTCTTGAACTTTTTATGAAGTAAATAATTTCCGTTGTTGAGCGATTAAGAGTCCATTCACATGCGATTCTTATAAAACTCCTAATATATCACAAAATGCACACCATATTAAGTATTTCATGAACTCAAGGATTTTTCACTCAGTTCTTATTCTTTTGTTAATATTTTCTCATCCTAATGAAAACATGTGTTATACTTTATTGAATGTTTTCACATTGAAAGTGCAGTGTAAAGTTTAGGCATAAATCAATAAAGCGAAATTGTGCATTTTGTGAAACGATCGCAGAAAAAAAAAACGTGAATTTCAGTAAACAAAGAAAAATATTGCAAATTTCATCAAAAGATCACAGAAACGCATAGCAAAATTTGTCTAAAGAGTGCACATTACGAATTTTGTCAAATGGCCGCGGAAAAGAAAAACACAAATTTTGTCACTGATCGTTAAAAAAAACCCACAACTTTCATGAAACGATTAGGGGGGGGGGGGGGGAAGAGAGAGAGAGAGAATCGTGCATTTTGTGAAACGATCACTGAAAAAAAAGCGTGAATTTCAGTAAACGAAGAAACATATTGCAAATTTCATCAAAAGATCACAGAAACGCATAGCAAAGTTTGTTTGAAGAGTGCGGATTACAAATTTTGCCAATATGTCGCTGAGAAATATAGGACAGTTCGACAAATGGCCACGGAAAAGAAAAACAAATTTTCTCACTGATCGTTAAAAAAATCGTGAAGAAAAAAACTGCAAATTTCGTGAAATGATTTTTTTTTTTTTTTGGGGGGGGGGGGGGGAGATCATGCATTTTGTGAAACGATTGCTGAAAACGTGAATTTCAGTAAACGAAGAAAAATATTGTACATTTCATCAAAAGATCGCATAAACGCATAGCAAAGTTTGTCTAATCTTTGGCTAATGGTCGAAAAAAAAAAAGAAACGCGAATTTCATGAAAAATCTTGTAAAAACAATCACTATAAAAATAAAACACAAAATTGGATAAACAGTCGAGGGAATAAATTGCAAATTTCATCAAAAGATGCGGAAATGTATAGCAAATTTTGACAAAAGAGTGCAGAAGCACACGCTGAATTTTTCCAATCTGTCGCTGAGAAATGTCGTGAACTTTGACAAATGGCAACAGAACAACAACAACAAAAAAAATCATAATTTCTCTTCACTGAATTACGCCTAAACTTTAAACTGCTATGCCTGGCACCACAGTTGCAGAAAATTCTCCAAGTGTCTGTGACAGATACTTCAGTGGCAGAAAATAATCTGCTGGTAAAATATTTTACAATTGAAGCATTAATTAATCAAACCACCACTTACCTGCAATGTCTGTAAGCATTTTGTTAATTTTTATCGATAATAATCTTAGTTTTGTATTAAGTAATAAAGAGCTAAACATAATTGTAAAGCGAAATAATAAAAGGTTTGATGGAAAAATAATCTGCAAAAGAGATAAGAAAATCTGTGACGCCTGTCTCCCATCTTGAATTTTCTGCTACTGGACCTGGCACTATGAAAACATTCAGTAAAGTGCAAGATATGTTTTCATTACGATTTCTTATCAGTGGGAAAGTGGAGAGAAAAGATTAACAAAAGGAAAATAACTGAAAATGGAAAATTCTGAGTGCGTAAAATAGTTAAGATGTACATTTTGTGACATGGAGTTTCATAAGAATCGCACATGAATGAACTCTTAATCGCCCAAGAACGAAATCATTTACTGAATGTTTAAAAAAAAAAACCATTCGATTCTTGGGGCGATTAGACAAATTTGGAGTTTCAGAATAATCGTCCAAGAATGAACATGCAGTCAGGTATAAAATGTACGTTGTCATCGCCCAATAATGTCAACAATAATAAATCAAAACATTGAATATTTGTATATGAAGCAAACTGAGTTCAATAATTATTTTAAAATAGGTATGTCCCGGACTTCCTTAAATGAAAGAGTTCAATAACAAATCTTAAAATCAAAACATACATCTTATACTTTTGCTAAGAAATGAAAAGAAAACATTCAGTGAAGCGTTGATTCAGCAAATATGTGAAAAGTTTAGTTTTCAGGTGAAAAAGTTTGTAAAAAGCCTACTTTTATGACAATTTTGTGAAGGGTCCTTTTTTTAAGGTGAAAAGTTTTGTGAAGGGTCCTGCTTTGATTTGAAAAAAATTGTGCAGGGTCCAGTTTTGACATAAAAAATGTTGTGAAGGGTCCAGTTTTGCAATGAAAAATGTTGTGAGGGGTCCTTTAAAGAACCCAATTTTTCCTAAACAGATCCCTGTGCTTGTTACATATCATGACTTTGATAAGAAATGAAAACACTCAGTAAAGTGTAAAAAATATGTTTTCATTGGGATTTGTTATGAAACTCATAATATATGGGGAAGTGGAAAAAAAAGATAAAAGAAAAACCCAAATAACTTCATTCATTTCCCCTGAAAAGAAATATTTGTTTTATTCCTATTCTTGGGCGATGACAACATACATCTCTTAATCACCCGAGAACGGAAATTATTTACTGAATGTTTCCATTTCATAGAAAGTACAGTTTTCATCTTACACTTTACTATAAAATGTACAGTTCTATTTTTACTAAGAAATGAAAACATTCAGTGAAGCGTTGATTCAGCAAATTTGAAAAAAAAATAATCAGCAAATTTGAAAAAAAAAAAATAATTACTTTAAGATCCCAGAAAGTTGAAGAAACATTATACTATTTCATTCTTGGGCGACTACGCGTATGTAAATAGATATTAATACGAAGAACGAATACAATTTAAAGTAACTTACGTGAATTGTATTATATCACTTCTTATAAACAATATAAAAAACATTATAAAATAATGTCAATAAGATTAAATCTTATAGTAAAAAAATAAATAAAGCATTGAAAATAAACAGTGCAATTTCCCGCTACAGTTAGGCTAGGAAATGCAGCCGCTGTATCTCATATTTACCACCTGCTCTCATTGGCTGGTTTCTTCTTTGAGAGCTGTAAATAGCCTGAAACCCATAACGTTTTATTGCAGCGGATTGGCTTAGAGCTGTAAATAGCCTCTAAGACATAACGTTTTAATTACGTTTTAATTTTTTTTTAAATATCTAAATTGAAATTTTAAAATCCGGCGGTGAAGTGCACTTTCCGGTAATAGCATCTACACATGACAAAAATTTCAGAGGTCTAGGTGTTATAATTTCGGAGCTTTCCGCAGTCAGGCAGGCAGGCAGGCAGGCAGACAGACATCTCTTATTTTATATATATAGATGTCGGAAATGTAAAATTTTGAACAATAATGTGTAATTTTAAGGTATTTTGTCTCCGACATTGAAAAATTGTTTTTATGCCGTCATATTAAAAAATTGGTCCTGTATATGCATTACTATTAAATATTAAATGTTTAATTTCACTATTTGGTAGGTTATTAAGAGTTATTTGATTATTTAAATTTTATAAGTTTTTAAAATTTAGCAGTCTTACGGCCTTTCTGTTTGTGCACGGGATTTTCACGTTTCCGATTTAGGGTTAAAACCCTGTCTCAAAAATAAGGATATTCTGGATCTGGACGTGCTGTAGTTATTTCCTGGGGCAAAATATCTTCGGGTAATTCTAATTACAGGCAAATTTCCGTGGAACTATCAATTATACCAATAATTCTATGAATGGAATATGTGTAGATTATAATCCATGAATTTAACTTATTTTAAGTAGTGAGTTGAGGCTACTCAGCCTTTCAACGCCTCGCATGTGAAGGAGGAGGATTAAAACATTCCCAGTAGTTTGTTGATCGGAATGGTTTGTTTTTAAATAAATTTTAACATCTAACTTTCTCATATGTAAATCATACGTATATTTCTAAAATCTACATAATAGCCAATTCAATTATGTAATGGAAACACCTGTTTTAAAAAAAAAATCTTGAAAATTAACCAGCGTTATTTAATGGTTTGATGTTCTCCCCATTGTCTTGAATGTGTCTTGATGTTTGTTTACTTAAAAAATATATCCGCTTCATCATAAACGCTTGTTTTTATTTTTGCTCTTTTATAGGTCACGTTAAATGCGTGCGCATTTATTTATAATGCACTGCTAATTCTGATTAACACAAACTCTTCAGATTAACGAGGGATTACATTTCACATTAAGGTCAACAAGTGACCGATTTGGTGTCCTTTACCGTTGGAGCTTTGAGGAATATCGCCGTTGTGTTGTTTTTATTTCCCATCCTGACCTTGACTCTGGACAGCACGCGATTTCTAAACGAATTGCGTAGACCCTTAGAGCTTATATTCGTAATACTTATTCAAACGGTCGTACTTATGATTCATCAATATCCTTCCTAAAATAATGTTGAATTTCGCTGTACGTTAAAATAAGAGGTGGGAACACGGGGCTCCGCCGAACAACAAACAATGCTTGGAGGTCCAGGATAGGTGAACAACTTCCGTTTTGCTGGCGGAGCGTGAACCCCAAAACAAGTTTCCGCCCACAGGCCTTTCTCTACAGATACATCATCAAAAGCATTTATGTGGCCGAAATCATGTACAAATTGTTTTATGTTCTGCAGTCTGTTATATTCAAAATGTTATTTGAGATTTCAATTTATTTCACTTCTTACAATATCAAGATCCCTTTTTTTTCTTTAAAGTATAGAAAGAATGAGTTTTTTGCTTGATCGACATCGATATCTCTTCAAATCGGCACATTCATTAGAAAGTTCTAAACTAGTGGCTCCAGACAGAGACGTCTGTAGTAGATAGGGTAGCCCCTAGCGATGAGATTTTTCCAGAGCCCCCACGAATTACGTTTTAATATTGAGCTTTAACCAAGGATTTTGTGTATTTTCCTCCAGTGTTGCATTCGGGGCTGGTCTACGGGGTTAACACCATACCCCCCCCCCCCCCCCCAGTGTTGCAAAAAAAGCCGGCCTTTTTTAAAAAAAAAAAAAAAAAAAAAGCCAGGCCGGTTGGCTTTTTATTGAAAAGACT
This sequence comes from Maratus speciosus, assembly GCA_963932465.1. NCBI lineage: Eukaryota > Metazoa > Arthropoda > Arachnida > Araneae > Salticidae > Maratus > Maratus speciosus. The sequence goes on from OZ010793.1 coordinate 535,538,147, forward strand.
GGCCTTTTTTTTTTTTTTTTTTTTTTTTTTTTTTTTTATAAAAGCCTGACCGGTTGGCTTTTATTGGACTTTTATTGGCTTTTTTTATAGAAAAAAATCCATTTACATTTTATCTGCAAGAAATTCATTAATACATATCAACTTAAAACTAATGTGTTATAGTTAAAAGAAATGAAAAAAAAAATCAGAAACTACAAATTATACATCAAAACATTGTTGATAAAAATTTCAAAATTCTTGTTACCTATCATTTAGTTCAGATTCTAAAAATTTGTATCTTTTAACAAAATTTTTTTTGACTTAGGACTTTGCTTTGTTTTTGTTATAAAAAAAAATCTTTCATCTGCAAGAAATTCTTAATTAAGGATCATATCAAAAATAATTTGTTCTCATAATTCAGGGAAATGAAAAAAAAAAATTAATTAAATAATTCAAAATTTACAAATTTAGATGCAATCATTGCTTGGATCAGAATTCTTGTTTTGTTACGAGTCGTTTGGCTCAGATTTAAAATACTTACAGATTTTGACTAATTTTTCTGCTCCCAGCTTCTCATCTTATTCCACAGTCCACACAAAGCCATAACTAGAGAAAAAGCATTCCCTTTTTAGAAATTAATTATTTAATTTGTTATATTAAAATATTGGTTGTAAATAAGTGTTTTTAATAAACTATTTTTACTTTTATACGTATTTCTTATGTAATCGATTCTGTTAATAGGATAATAAATTGAACATTTGAATTAAGCTGGCATACATTCTTCCATCGTATCACAAACTAGAGGTTTGGGGGGGGGGGGGTGAGGGGGAGTTGATTTAGTGCTATTATTGAGTAGTGAATTCTGCTTTATAAAGCTTGTTAGAAATGAGAAATTACACCTGTCATAGAAAAGGAGGCCTTTCATTTTTAAAAATAGGATGGTGGATAACGCTTATTTAAAGATTTTGCTGATACACTTGTGCTATGTGCGATGACTCACCTGTGTTATAACCTTGGATACTTACAGTTGGGGAAGTAATAAGTTTCGCAATGTTAAATCCGTTGTCGCCATAGAGACGACCTTTGTAATGAAAATACGTTGAAGCGGGAGAGAAAAAACAATTTCCTTTCCCACCTCTTCCTTTTTTATTACATTTTATCTGCACGCATACAAATCCCATTTACGATCTCGTTTTGGACTTACATTCATATCTTTTTTTAAGACTTGCCCTTTTTAAAAAATAATTCCAGAAATAAAAGGAAAATTAAACTGAGGTGTTTTGAGGCAATTATATTTTTGAAACTTTTATTATCCCTTTTTTGGATATGTGGCTTCATGTTTTAGCTATATTTGACAACAATGGGGAGAAGTCCTTGCACTTCCTTCAATAATTATCCACTTTTTTTTTTTACTTGCTACTACCTTTACAAAAAGAAAATATTGGATTTGTGAAAAAATTCGACTTCCGGTTTTCGACGGATGTACACGTTTTAGAAGGTCTTGAACACGATTTGACTATTTTTAGAAAACGTCTTTCTGTCTGTATGTAACACAAGTTTTGTGGGGGGCTCTATGTCAAGAGCGAATGCACGGAATTTAATAAAACATTAGATTAAGTTAGTTCCTGATATAAATTGGGTTTTAGTGTAAATCGCCCGACAGGTGGCGCTGCTCTGCTGTATTTTTCAGGATTTACATGATTTTAGTGATATCTCAGGAACTAGTGCACGGAATTTCATATCTTTAGAATCCTCGCATAGATTGTCATTTAATTTTGGCACTGTGATAGCGAATTTTGAAGTAGTATCAATATGCATGAGATAGAAGAAAGTTTTGGGATTGCCAAATCCGACTAGTTTTTAGCTGTGTGTGTGTAGGGGTGGTGACAGCTGCTGCATTGTGCGTGTACTTTGAAAAACACGTAGTATTGTGTACTTGAAAAACACGTAGTATTGGATGATTCGGACAAATTAACACAATTTTTTTTTTTTATCTTAATCGCACACTGATACTCCCCCCCCCCCTCTTTTAGCCATTTCTCAATTATTCGAATTTTTTTCACTTTATCAGCGTATGGCATGGAAAAAATATTGCTTCTAATGAAATGAAGCCTGACTTAAAAGTGCTACTTTTTTTAATCCGCGAAAACAAAAATTGCTTACGTAATAATAATAATAATAATAATAAACAAAATTCTATTTTATATACGTTCTAAGTGTTATGATCAAGGATATAATTCTCAAAAATAAGTCCATCCCAGATCACCAGGTATATCTCTCTATTTAAAAAATAAAGTTAACTATTATAGCAAAGCTGTGACCACCGTAAATGATTTTTGTTGTGATCGTAGGTCTTTTTTTGCAAATATTAAGAAAACTAAGTAGTGCATACAAAAATATGGAAATTGGTAGTATTATAGAGAAATATTTGATAAACACGATGAAATTGACAGTTTTTAAATCGAAGAATTATTTTAAAAGCTATTTAATGTTAGTCGGTCAAAATAGTTCTGTTAAAAATGTTTTATAGGAACAAGAACTATGCATGGGAATTTAATCACTTAGGTCTCGCTCTCAGATGATACACATGTTTTTTTTAATTTGTTCCTTCTATTGCTTGTGAGAAAAGTCGCTACGTTTCTTCTGTAGTGAAGTCTGGATTGATCAATGCTGTGTCGAGTCGTTTTTAAAATGTCCATTAATGCACTTTTTAAAGCTGTTACCTGTTTTATGAACTTCAAAAATAGGTTGTTTTGAAACCAATGTAAAGCAAGATTTAGGACTGCTTTTTCTGTCGCTCATTTGTATAATTTACAAAATTTTATATTTTTTTGAATTATTTTTATTCTCAGCTGCCCCCCGCAAGCCAAAAAATGCCTAAACTAATTTCCTCATACCAATTCCTACAGAGGCAACAATGATTTTGCAAATAACTACGTGTGTTGCTGTTACTTTTCTCTTTCTTTCATTATTACTTTTTTCATTTCCATTCTCCGTTATAGCAGTGACTTTGTATATATATATATATATAAAAGACTTTAAAGAGCTGCATGTTCAATTTATTTTGATTATTTGTGTTTTTCTTTACGTTATTTTTTAATAATGCCATGTATTTCTCCTTTTTTGTACGCATACAAAAACAATTGCTTTTTATTAATAAACGTTCTTCAAAACTTCTCTCAGAAGCAGTTTATTCATTCATAGCAGGCAGAGTACAGACTCTTCCGACATTTCTCGGATGATTTGATGAACTATAGTAACGATGTTTTGCATAACATTTTTATGTATAAATATATTTTATCCCATAGCTCATAAGTTGACTGTCGAATAACATTTTTCTTTTGTAGACTTCTCACATTTGGCGACTTAGTCATTGAGATATAATCGTACTTTTTTAGATTCATATCACACTTATTTTATTTATAGTTAAAATCGAACATTTTAATCATTTCACAAGAATTCTTTGATACATATTTGATGAAATTCTTTGATTGAGGCTTCTCTTTTTAAATTAAAGATCTTTGCCATTAAAATATTCGTAAAATTAAATTCTTTAAATAGGTATTTGGAACTATTTTTTCACTTGTAGTCAGGGTTGCAAAAAAGCCGACTAAAATTAAAAAAAGCCACGCCGGTGGCTTTTATTGGTTTTAACCGGCTTTTTTTGGGCCAAAATTGGCCTTTTTTGGCCAAAATTGGCTTTTATACAGTGAAGCATTTTAATTATAGACTACACATTTTAAAGTGTTTTTAATTAGTTTTAATGACATTTAGTTGATTTAAAATACAATAAGTAACCCAATTTCTCAACAATGAAGACATAATACTGAAAAAAAAAAAAAAAAAAAAAAACTTAGATGGATCTGCTAGTGATTTGAAGTGAGAATTGGAAATATGTCAAATAAGTTTTAAAAGAGCCATACCAACTGCTTTATCTGGTTTACACTGACCTTTAACCCCCCCCCCCCCCCTTTTCTTCTTCATTTTTACTGCTTTATAAAATTAAAGAGGACAATGATTACCAGTGGTGTAGTTGTAAAAAACACAGAGGGTATACGCTCAAAGCGGGGGGTATATGCAGAAGGTAGAGCGTATAGCCTAGAGTGTATATTACTATAGCTTTCTTGAGAAACAGAGGGTATACGTTGTTCCTTAAAAAAATCCAGAAGGTATACGCCGTATACCCCCGTATACCCTCCACTACACTCCTGATGATTACTAACAAGGAAGGTCTCCATACGGGCATATTCAGAAAAATCTGAAAAAATTACAGAGTGTTCGTCTCATGTGGATATATATGTATATAAAAAATTTTTTGGCGGAACCCCGATAGAACGTTCGTAAAAAAATAATGAAATTTTCGTTTATTTGGCGATTTATCATCGGTTGGCGATGAAATGAAATTTCGAAAAATACTTTTTCATGTCGAATACTCTTTAAGATAAAAATATTTCATAATGCACTTGTTTAAATAAATTTAACTTAAATAACTGTAGTTTTGTCAGTTTTAGTTTGATTTAGCTATAGTTTTGTCATATATGTATTTATAATGAAAGTTAAATATCAAATTTTATGAATTAAAACAAAATTAAAATTGTTTCAATATCTCAAAATTAAGTCCAATTGAACGCTGTCGGTTCAATTTTGTTGCTATGGAAACGACGAATTCCTTGGTTTGAAATGAATAACTGCTAAATGAATCTTGCCTTTATTTTGGAATACGCCTAAATATATGAAAGTATTTTTTATAGATGAAATTGTTTTTAAAGTAATAAAATTAAGTAACAAGCAACATAAATATGTAATACGAAAAAATGTATTTATTAAACTCTCTTATTGTTTATCTTTAAATTCATTAAATCATGGAAGACGGTAGTATTCCGAGTGACGCAGCCTTAAGCCTAAAATCGTATCCTATCGTATCGTAGAATAGATGGCGGAACTCATATATACAGCTAACTCGACATCAAAGAAAATGCGAAAAGCCGCCTGTTAATAACTCATCAAATATAGGTCCTATTGTTCTGATTTTTTAAAAACAGTCTTATATCTGCAGTCTAATCCTATTCTGAATTTTTTACAATTCTGCGTGCAGTATATTTTCAGATCTGTAAACCCATTTTGAAAGCAATTTCGATGGTGTAAGTTTGTCTTTTTTTTTTTTCCGAAACGGTCTAGATTTTTTTTAAAACATTAATATATAAAATGAATCTGTTTTTGACGAAGTGGATAAGACTAACCTAGTATCTAGGAAAACTCTTAATTTTTATATAATCCGCACAAAAAATTGGACTCCTTAGGTTCGCGGATTACATGTTATTCTATGGGCTAGCAGACAGAACGTTGTACATCGGTTTTGCGCGGTTTAGGTCACAGTTAAGAATCTGAATATTGGCAATAAATCTTTTTTTAAACTACAAAAACAGTTTATCATGTGCTTTAAAATACGTAGACTGATTTTTTAAATTGGAGCAGTATTTTGTAATTATATGTATTTTATTTCATTGTTATTCATAGTAAGTAAACAGTTTTTAAGGAGAAAATATTTCACATTTTTAAAAAAATTCTCGTATCGAAATTCGATATTTATCGAAAATTCTCGTATCGAAATGAAAATTCATCGCGTTCGCCATAAGACTTCGCCATGTATTACTACGCGATACGCGAAGTTGACTGAAGAAATAAGAAATATCAAAGATCTTGAAATGGTATTCCAAGGGGAGAAAGTGAGTACAATTTCTAATTATCCAGACAGCATTCTTTGCAACCGATCCTTTCTAATTAGTATAATGTTCTGAATTGTTTTTATTTTCAACAATACTTATAACTGTTTTCCTTACAAAATAACGTTCATGTGTGGCATAGGTATTTCTTGTGATATGTGAGTGTAATACAGATAGATTACTAATTTAATTTTGTGTTTTGAGTTTTCTTTTAAAGAAATTAAACAAAATCTTTCATTTTTAAAGAACGCACATTTTAAATAAAAGGTATGACGAAATCAAAATTAAGATTTCCAATCCCGTTTATAAAATGATTCATTTGCGAATCGTTTCTAATAATATTATAAACGAAAATTGACTTAAAATGACATCTTTTTCGAAATGTGGGTATCTTTCGTTTATTTTTTTTATATATAACTCTTTTCAGCTTCAAAAATTAAAGCATCGTAGTATTTATAAAATTTAACCTAATTAGTATTTATACAATTTCACCTTATTTTTATAAAATTTAACTTAAAGGGGAAAAAATTTCTTCTTGCCGTTTATCTCTGTAACAAAAGAAAAACAGAAAAAAAAAAAAGCCTGAAGCATTTTTTTTAGGATAATTGATTACAGCCATGGGTGGACATATTTTTGACTGATAGTAGATTCTACTTTATATACTTAAATTATCACGATTAGCTCAAAATGAACCATTTTAGCATGACTGGTTGTTTTGAGTTCCTAAAAGTAAAAATTTTCATCATGATACTTTTCCTTATTTAGTAATTAAAGTTTATAGATAAATAAGATAAAACAGCTTTTTTGCAAAAGTAAGATACTTGTTTTTATTTAATTTTAAAGTTAATATGCTTAAAAGAAAGCTTTAAATAATTTACTTTTAAAAAATATAAAAGTAGCCAGCTCTTTTATATGGTATTTGTGGTAATGAAGTATTATTGTAAATAAGAACAATTCAGAACATGTTACTATTTAGAAAAGATTGGTTTCACAAAATTTCATTAGCAGCTGAATTGTAGCTGTCATGATAATTAGACTTTGTATAAACTAATAAAGTGATTACTCAGTAACCATTTCAATTAATATATTAATCTGACTTGCATCTTAAATTAAATATTAAGTTTTTATTCTGCTTTCATTAAACCATTCACTATTCTTTAACATTCCGCATATTCCGACTACAAAAACTCTTTTTATCAATTTCACCTGTACACTGGAGGGTTGCCGTGCCACTTACAGAGTAGCGCGTTTATCGCCTCGTTGTGCAATAGCATTTGAAAGATCACCACACTTAACATAAAAAAGTAGCAATAAAAGAAAAACAAAATTAATCAGTTGATTGTAAAAAACCCGCTCCATTCTCGGTCGGGGGAGGAACATCAGAAGAAAAAAAAACCTCGCGAAATTTGACAGTATGTCAGGGGGGGGGGGGGGGAATCCGAAACTTCATCAAAATAGTTGTAACTTTTCTAATAAATATGTTCCATATAACATATGGTAGTAATAATCGGTATATCTGATGAAAATACAAATATATATATATTTTTTAATGAACTATTTAATGATTTTTTTATCCCTATTACTGTATTGGATTAATAGTAGTTTAAGAGCAGTTTAGAATTTACCAACCAAACATTGCCATCTTGATTTTTTTCCCACTGTGTTTTATGTTGAAATTGGTTTTTTTACTTTATTTTGATTGTCACATCAAAATGAGGTTTCCTGTGTTTTCTAATATGTCGTTATTTATAAATATTGTATTTACCATGATTCGTAAATAATGACATAAGTAGAAAATGTCAGTCTGGCAGCAATCAAAAAAGTTAACCGATCGGCTCAGTTTTCAGGTTGCACTATTTTAGTTTGGATTGGGTTGCATGGGAATGTTGATGCATACCAAAAAAAATCTCAATATTGGGTACTTTGCTTGTACTAGAATTCTGCTGAAGATCTTTATAATGCAATTATCTATATAATTTATTTCTGAGATGTAAACAATGGATTTTGCAGTTACAAATCACCTGTATTTCACATACATATTGTTAAAATATCTGCTATTTCCCGAAACACTAAATTTTACATATTTTGATGTTTAACACCTTATTTTGGAATTCTGTAATGAAAACATTCTTGCAGTAAAAGACCTTTAATATGCAATTCTCTGTATAACAGACAGCTTCTTTAATGTAAACAATGAATTTTACACTTAAGAAGAGTCTGCAATCTATTTTGTAGAAATATTGCTACCCTCTAGAGGGCTAAATTTCAAACGTTATTTCATCTTTATCTTCATAATTCTTATTTTTTTAAAGAAAAAAATACTAGCATTAAATTAAAAAATTTTGAAATAAGTAATACTATGATTTGTCCAGAGGTATTTTTGATCGTGTTTATAAAGCATCATTTTGTTTACATTTTAAAACTTCATCAAAATAGTTGTAACTTTTCTAATAAATATGTTACATATAATATATGGTTGTAATAATCAGTATATCTGATGAAAATACAAGTAATTTTTTTAAATAAACTATTTAATGATTTTTTTTTATCCCTATTACTGTATTTGATTAATAGTAGTTCAAGAACCATAATTTTATATTGTAAAATCCTTAAAAGCACTCTGCAAGCAGTCCTTGTTCAATCACAAAAGACTGCCACTAAAAAATTTTAATGCAGAAGATGTAATGTATTTCTCAGATATAAACAATGATTTTTTCAGTTAAGAAGCGCATGTATTTTACAAATATTGCTATTTCTTGGAACACCAAATATGATACATTATCGCCTTTAACACATTATTTTTGAGTAATGAAAACATTGCTATTATATTAAATTTTTTTGTAAATGAGTGTTATAATCAGAGCAGCTCATGGCAGGTTTTTCTTGCAGGACTAAAATGCATGCTTTCCAAAAGTTTTTTTTTTGTTGTTGTTGTTGTTATTTTTTATAATAAATTTTTGCCTTATTTAATGGAAGAAAATTCTGCTAAAAATAAGGCAAAGATTTCATTATTAAAAATAGTGAAAAAGAATAAAATGGCCAGCCATGCATTTAGTGTTCCCAAAACTGTCAGTCATGAGTTACCACACTGAGTTATAATGATTTTGCCCAGGCATATTTGGATGTAATATATTTCAAGGTAATATCTTTAAGGTAGTTTAATAATGTGTGATCTATACCTATTATGTAAAATTTCATAATTTGCACATTTCCTGGTTCCAAGGAATGTAATTTAAAGCATGTATACGAAGTAAATTTAATGATGTATGAAATATGATCTATATAATGCAAAATTCTATAATGCGCACAACTTCTCATACCAAGGTGTGCATTATAAAGATCTTCTACTGTATTCATATGTAGTTCACACATCAAAAACCTTAAAGATTTACTATCTGTAAGAGGACATTATTACAACTTTATATTTTTTTCATTCTGTAGCACAAATTACTCAGCTTAGAATTTGCCAATCAAAACATTGCCATCTTGATTTTTTTCCACTGTCTTTATTTACCTCAGAAGTGATTAAGATTTTTTCTATATCGTAAATCCTAAAGGTTATAATAGCAAAAAAGCATCTTTAAGCCCTTGGGGATGAGCGACCGGTATACTTGGCCACTTAAGGTGTTCAGAATCCTTCATTATTCTCACCACTTATTTTTAATTGTAAAGTTTACCTTCTTTAATGGGAGCATTTCTGTGATTCAATTACAGAAAATTTTCTGTTTTTAAAAACCTGTAGTAAAAGGTTAAAAATTAACCAAAGGGCTCTTCTCGCGAAGGGGTTAAACATCTTGAATTACAGTGAACTTTAATAACACTTGGCTTTAATTGCCAGTACTCTTCCAATTGAGCTATCTGTACGACAGCCCAGCCAACACAATATTCGCTCAGAACAACTATTATCATGACATCAATTGATTGTGTGAAAAATAATTAAAAGTGTACATGGTTATATATTTTTTTATTAAGCAACAGACTTTGCAGATCCGATTTTCTAAAAAACTTTAAAGATTGTAATCTCTAGGCTGGAGTGGGAAAGTGGTAATTTTGAGGAATAGGAGGATAATTTATATAGAAGAATTTTCTGTATAAAAATAAAGATTTAAACTTTTTTAATGTTGGGGAGTAGGGGGAGGGAGAAGAGGTGAAATGTACAGTCGTGGGAAAAAAAAAGTAAACACCCTCTACTAACTCCTTAACAAATTATTATCGTACACGAAAGTTATTGGTACCGAACGATTGGAAATAAAGTCTATTTTTAAATGATGCATATAAAATTTGCTTAGGGTACCATCTACATATTAAAACAAATCCAAACTTCATTTTTTTTTCTATGGCAATACCCAATTTTAACGAGATATTTCAAATCTTCGGTTCAAACTATGCCTAGGCACCAAATTTCAAGTCATTTGAATAATAAGTTTTTGAATTATAAACATTCAAAATTTAGTGCTTCTAATGTTCTAATTCTTGTTTTATTCATATCTCCTGAAATTATGCTCCTTATGTGCTAATTTTTTGTGTAGCAGTAATACTAACATACCCAAACATAAATACGTTGAATTTGCAATTTTTATAATTTTATGATATGAATTATGAAATCGATATTCGAAAAAGTTATGAATTGTAACCTAAAATTTTTTTGATGGATTTAGATTTATTAAGTCCTGCTTTATGGAAATCCAATATTTCACATTTTTCTTCCAAATAGTTTTCAAATTATGCTTAAAAAACGACAAAATGATGGTTTAAGGGGCCGTCTATGATAGAAGTGACTAGATATTTTGAAATGTCTTACGCTGTCCTGTAATCTAGCAGACTTCATTGACTGCTTTAGTGACACTTAAGGTGCCTTGATCAAGAAGGGGGCTCTCTAGGTTAACAATCGAGTACCGAACTTCAATTTGGATACAGCCCTTAAAATAAGCTTGTTTTAAAATAATTAATTTCTCGGGAACTTATAGTACGAATTGCATAAAAATTTGTTTTTAGGCTAATTAAATGGTGTAGAATTCATTTATGCTGTAAGAATTGTGTACTGCTATTGAAAAAAACAAAGTTATGGTTCGTTTTAATATGTAGATGACCCCTTAAGCAAATTTTATATACTTCATTTAAAAGTAGACTTTATTTCCAATCGTTTGGTACCAGTAACTTTCTTCTATGGTAATTTGTTGAGGAGTTAGTAGGGGGTGTTTACTTTTTTTTTATCCATGACTGTACATTAGGGAAGTTAGTGCTTATTTATTTATTTATGGAATTTATGAGTGAGCAACAAATGTTGCAGATTTTTTTTTTAAACTAATTTTTGAAAGATTTTATTATTTAGGTAAGCTGGAGAGGTGGGTGCAAAAGCAGAAGTGGAATCTTCGGAGCTCAGGGGATTATTTTATATGATTTATTATTATTGTTAATAAAGAATTTTAAATAGGGATGGTGAAAGATTATTTTATATAAAATTAAAGAATGTTTAATTTTTTTTGCACTAGGATTGAGAAAAGGGAGAAGCAGAAATTTGTAGTTTTGGATTTAATATAAATGTACGTAATTACTTTTATAAGTGAGCGATGATTGTTATATATATATATATATATATATATATATATATATATATATATATATATATAAAGATTTAAAGAGTAATATTTCTTTCTATTTTTCTTAACAAAGTAATTTTTTTATATAGTAAAACTTAACATAGCTTTTTATATCTCTGAAACAAACCAACAGAATTACCCTCTAAACATGCATGTTGTACATTACTTCCATATCTTACCAAAGAGTTCTTATAAAAATCTCATTGCACGGTGCTCTTTAAAATTGAAGTATGGTCATCCTTTTTTGCGGGGAGGGAAGGGAGAGAGATTGAAGGTGAATTGAAATCCTGACTATGAATTCTTTGTATTGGTCTTTAATTTTTTTTTGTGTCTGTTTATTGTTTTATTTATTTTTTTCAATAACCTCAAAAAAGTAATGATATCAATACAAAAACCCTTAACGGGTTAAAAGTTTGTGACGCAGCACTTTATCTTATGCTCTAAGAATTTTAAATATGGAACTTAAAAATAATGATATCAAATTTTGAGTGACGCTATGCTATTAATTATAATCTCTCTCTATATTATTTATTTCATCTTTTTATTTTTTTTATAATCGCATGTGCAAAAATTATGTTCAATTAAAAAAAAAAGTATAAAAGTTTATTTATTGATGCTTTAACATTTACACCTTTCATAAATTCCAAGTATGAGTTTTAAAAGATATGATATCAAAATTTTAGTGACGCTTTGATGTGGCTTTAAACGATTTGTTTTAAAATTAAATTAAAATTATTTTTGTTTTGGCTAAGATATATTCACACATCTAAATAATAGTTTTAATTTTCCAATATACTTTAAATATGTCACTTTCACTGAATTTATATAATGCATTTAAATGTATTTATTTGAATAAATTGATTTATCCTTTGTCCAATGCTATTAAAAATTTAAAATAAGATTTACGTAAACAATTTTTTTGCCTCATAGTATCCATTTGAATACATTTCCCTTAGTTTGGATACAATGACGCAAAAAAATTATTTACGCAAATCTTATTTTAAATTTTTAATAGCATTGGACAAAGGATAAATCAATTTATTCAAATAAATACATTTAAATGCATTATATAAATTCAGTGAAAGTGACATATTTAAAGTATATTGGAAAATTAAAACTATTATTTAGATGTGTGAATATATCTTAGCCAAAACAAAAATAATTTTAATTTAACTTTAAAACAAATCGTTTAAAGCCACATCAAAGCGTCACTAAAATTTTGATATCATATCTTTTAAAACTCATACTTGGAATTTATGAAAGGTGTAAATGTTAAAGCATCAATAAATAAACTTTTATACTTTTTTTTTTAATTGAACATAATTTTTGCACATGCGATTATAAAAAAAATAAAAAGATGAAATAAATAATATAGAGAGAGATTATAATTAATAGCATAGCGTCACTCAAAATTTGATATCATTATTTTTAAGTTCCATATTTAAAATTCTTAGAGCATAAGATAAAGTGCTGCGTCACAAACTTTTAACCCGTTAAGGGTTTTTGTATTGATACTTTTTACACGCATTCTAAAAATCAATTAACAATTTTCAGGTGCATTAAAATCGTTTGCTATGGGCGAGGAAAAGTACTGCTCGCCAAATCGCATGACCCTTTCGTCTGTTCGCGCCCAATATTCGAAAATATTTTATTTTTTTTACAGACTTTCTACTGTAATTCCGCCGCTAAATTTGACTGATCCTTTATTACATACATAAGTAGTTTAATTGGTATTTTTTTCAAAATATTCCGAGTATGCCCAGTATGGAGACCTTCCTTGTAAGTTACATGTTTTATTACTTAACAAATTTTAAGAGCTATTAATATACAAGTCTTATTTTATTTCTCATTAATATTTAAAATCATACATAATCATATAATAAAAATACAAGTTCTCACTATTAAAAACAGTATTATGAACAGCATATGCATGAATATGTACTCCTTTAAATAGCAACAAACTTTTCAAAATTTTATTTATTTTACTTACAGAATGCATTTTATGTATTTATTTAATTTGCATAATTGCTAGATTTACTTTTATACACTTATGTACTAAACTCTCCTTAAATGTTATACCCTTTTCTAATTTCTCTTTTTACGATTATAACATAATCTCTCCATATGGACACGTAAGAATTAAGAATGTTTCCATTTTGATGTGCTACATTTTGTGATTGTTTAATTAAATATAATCTTTAAAATGTGTAGTATATGTGGGGCTATGTAATATAGAATTTTAAAACACCAGTTTAAAGCCTAACTTATATTCTTTTCAATATTTATAATTTTTTTTTAGATATGCCTTCTATGTTGAAATTCATAATTCTTTAAGTAGAAAATATTTATAAGTGTTTAAAAAAATAATTAATCGAAATTTAATATGAATTAGCTGTGAACGAACTTTTAATTATAGCCGGCTTTTTTTAATAAAAGCCGGCCTTTTTTAAGTGGTTAAAACCAAAAAAAGCCGGCCGGATTTTTTTGGCCTGGCTAAAAGCCGGCAACCCTGCTTGTAGTCAACGTAGTCAAACCTTGACGTTTGTTCTCTTAGATTAATAGTACTATTTTTATGTATCGAAATACATTTTTTAAAAATATTTGTGAATTAATCGAATTGGCATAATTTTCTCCGAAATGCATGCAATCATAGCCTTCATTCATTACTAATTTAAAAGCACCATTTTGACATTGATGAAAATTGTAAATTTTTATTGCTTACAGGCAACGCCTGTTGAAACGCCACACTTAGTATTGCCTGCTTAGCTTATGATATTAACACTTATCTAGTCTGCAACGCCACTGCTTACAGGCAGTGGCGTTTTCACTTCAGAAATTGTGAAAGAAGACCAAGTAGCCATTTTGAAATGAAACTGGCAGTTAGGATCATTAATATTTATGAGAATAAATAATCGTTGAAATTAATTATTAATTTCATTATCACAAAATCAATATTTTAACTTAAACAAGGGTTAAACTAATGAGAGAATGGAGAAGAACCTATCTCCCCCCCTCCCCCCAATCTTCATATATATTAAAAAGTTTTCTCAAAAAATAAACAGCCTTAGTGTATATGTGTGTAGTATTGTAGCATTTCGAGTTAGGATTCGCGATAATTAAATGTCCTAAAACTATTTTTGATATTAATAAGAAAGAAATGAAACCTCGGGTTGAGAGAATTACAGATATTAAATACAACTTAATTAAGAATAAAAATGGGACCTTCCGAGCTGACATTGAGAATTCTGATCTTCAGATTTACACCTTAGAAACGTAATCAATATTTATAATGTTCCTTTATGTTCAGAGTTTATTTTACTTTGCTTCCAATATTTGATAATTCATCTCTTTTAAAAAAAGTTTGAACATTGAAGATAAAAGTTTCTGGGACAGCTTACTACACCACTTTAAACAAATTGTATTTATTTAACTGGGGGATAGGACTTTTGAGCTCCATGATGTCTTCCCATTCCTATGCCCATGTCTCTAGAATAAAATTCTATCGTGGAATGCGCTTTATTTATTATAAAATTCCTACCGGACAGTCTTTGTAGTTATTAACTTGGAGTAATTTTAACCTTCCTTAATTAAGATTAAAGGACTCTTTCCTTTCAAAGTAAAATGTTTCCAATTATTGGATATCTCATTTGAGTTCCGGGGGCCTTAATGACTGATATACTTCACTCGTCGTTACTTTACCTTTCCCATTTCCGCCCCACTGAGAACGAACATAGTTTACTCGATCAAACCAACTGGGAGACGAATCGTAGAGAACTCCTGCTGCTGCTGCTGTGCATCTCCAGAGTGCATGAATCACGTTCAGGGATTTATTTTGAATTCTGTGTGAGATATTTAAAATACTTGGCGAAATTGATCAATGTATTCAAATTGTATGTTGACCTCGCCTACGTTCGAAAAGTAAAAGTGCTTTCTTAACGAGGAAAAAACAAACCCGTAGAAATACTGGAATAATGTTTTTGTATTTCATTTGAATAAACATAATGGAACGATGATTAATATTTCAAATGGCTCCATATCATTATTTTTTTATAGTCATCATCCACTTAGTATTATCCATTTGAAAAACATTGAACTAACTCTTATTACAGTTTGTACTTGGTTTTGATTTTATTATTTATTTTATTTTTCAATTCTTTTAAAGGCAATAAAAAAAAAGTTCAATTTTACAGAAGCTTTTTTTTTGTTTGAAAAATTATACAGTTTAGACTATTACAAACTGGAAACTAACTTTTAACTGTTGATAACCTGCATATTAAAGATGGGTGGATGGGGGGGGGGGGGGGGGCTTAAAATTATATCGGCAAAAGGAATTTTTTTACAAACACCCAAAAATGTTTTAACGCTTAAATCATTCAATAAATATTTTTGAATTAATACCATTCTTGAGAACTCTTATTCGTGGGTAAGGTGGAACAACAACAACAACAACAACAATATATAATTAATAATTACTGCAAAAAAATTTTAGGGCTCATTAACATTGGTGCTCAGAAGCGTAAAAATTGCCGTAACTTCCGTTGACCCTCAATACTCTCCATTCAACGTCAACGGAAGTTATGGCGATTTTTCCGTTTTTGAGCACCAGTGTAAATGATCCCCAGATCTTGAAGTTGCAGAAAATGTACCTTTAGTTTTATGTGTTACAGTTGTATGTAATTATGTAGGTGTAAATATTATATACCTAATATAACTTTAAAAAAAAAGAAAAATACACATAGTAAGGTAATATCCGTGTAATTAAAATACGTGTTTACAATGTGGTTTTAACACAGGGTTGCAAAAAACCGGGTTTTTTTTTATAAAAAACCCAATCCAGCTGGGTTTTATTGGGTTTTTTCGGGTTTTATTGGGGTTTTTTTGTTTTTTTTAAGAAGTGAGGGCAGTGGGAGTCCCTTATTTTTATTAAAGTATATGTATTAAATTAAGAAATCTTATTATATTTTTATTAATTAACTTAATATACAAGTAATTTGAATTGAAATAACACAAATGAACAGTGTAAAAGTCTGTAAAAAAGCTTTTACTTCTGACATCATATTATATAATAACCACATATCGCATATTTAAGATTTACTTTAATAGATAACTTTTTATCTGTGTTTCCCACTAAGAACATATTTTTGAAACAAATCTGTAATCTTTTATTATTTATTAATCAAATAATGCTTGATAATATTTTCAAGATATCTATGGTTCACTGTATAGAACGGTTTATTCTTTGAACATAGCTGTTACTAAAAATATTTAAATTACAAATGATTGCAATTATCTACATAAATGATTGTAATTATTTAATTTGAATATTTTGAAATGAAGTTATAATACTTATATAATATCCAACAATATTTATTTTTATCAACAAACATGCATCTGTATGTAATAGGAAATGATACTAAAAGAAACCAAAAAAACCCAGGTTTAAACAAACAACAAAAAAGGTTTGTTTGGTTTTTTAGCAAAAAGTCCTTTTTTTTTTCTTTTTCTTTTGGCCAACCCTGGTCAAAAGTGAATAAGTCAAATTTGTATCCAGTTGGGAACTAATATTATGAAGTTGCATATTGTTAAATCATAATATAAAAGACCTTGTCATTTTTTATCTGTGCGGAAATGTTATGATTAGCTATGCATATTGATTTTGGCTTTTTTTTTTTCATAATATTAACAGGCTTTTAAAAGACTTAATCACTTATTTTATTTTGACTTTGTCACATTTGGATTTGGCAGTACACCCAAAATATGTTTTAATAGGATAGTGTAACTCTTTAAATACAAAGGTTAAAAAACTAATATAAAAGTTACTGAATATTAAATAATAATATCATGAATTTAAAAAAAACCCAATAAAACCCGCTTTGACGTGGGTTTTATTGGGTTTTTTAGAGTGGGTTTTACCAAAAAAAAACCCACCCGGGTTTTTTTGGGGGGTAGATGGGTTTTTTGCAACCCTGTTTTAACATCAGTTTCTAACATCTCGAGGAAAAATCTCTTCCCAATTTTCTCACTTTACACTTTATCTAAATATCCTGAAACTCATGCAGAACCATTTTGTAACATAAATCGTTAATTTTTCATTGCTGTTTATGAAGAAACCAAATTTTTCAACACTTTCATAAAAAAAGGGAAACCCTCTGATTTTGCCTGAATTAATAGCATTTATATCTTTTGAATACGATATATTATAGATGGTACGATAAAATAGTCTTATCTAACTTCCCCTGCCTTCTTTTGAATAGAGATGTAGATGTATTAATGGTGGCCATGAATTTTAGTTACTTCCGCATGGAATGTGTTATGTCTAAGTTGAAGTGTGCACGATTTTTCAGATGCAGGTGGTTTTCGCTATACTTAAGTGATTTTGAATTTTTACCTCGATAGGCGTGCATGTTTAGCAAATGTCTGAAAATGACCATGCGTTCATTTCGTCGGACGTTACTATCTCGCTGTCATCTATAAAGGCACATATACCTATTATCGTCATGGAGACTTAATGGATTTCAGCTTGCTTTCATTATCGCTTTTGGTCCTTTGATTTCATGGCTGATACGGAACGGCGTTGTTTCATTCTCTTTCACTTTCTGTGTGTCCTTAATATAAAAGTTCGTGTCCGAGGTTCGCCGGTCAAAGAACCTTTTATGGTCTTTTCAAAATTTGTATGCCTATTGAATACATTTTACAATTGGGGACAGGGGTATTTTTTGCCCCCCCCCCCCCCCAAAGAAAAAAAAAACACCTAGAGAACAGAAATTCTGCTTTTTCAGAATTTAGCGTCGCCCCCGACATTTCCATTACTTCATTTTCTTCTGGTGGACTGGTGGTTTCTATTATTATGAAACAGCTATTATAAATGAAGCGTTTAGGTGAAGATGAAAGAGCAGTCGTAGTTAGAACTCTGATTTTCTGGTCAGAATGGGGAAAAAAAATGGCCATAATTAAAAAAACGCTTTATTTATAATGGTTGTTTCTTAATAATAGAAAACACCAGTCCATCAGAGGAAAATAACTCGGTTAAGCGGTACTCGGATAATTGGGACCCTACTGTAGTACAAAACATATTTCAATTTTAAGACTTAAAGCACACGCTTTTATTTTATGCAAAGTGACGTAATTTGCATTAATATAGATACTTAAAATTAAATATAGTTTATATGTGTATAGTTTATAGCTCCGTGTTTTATCATAAATCATTCATTTATATTTTTCTCAAAATAGCACGTATTTTCATTACATTTTTTCAGTTTTTATGGGGAAATGGAAACAAGAAGATATAATTGCTATTTTTCAACTATTTTTTTCTTTACTTTCTACAGAAATGGAGTATTTGAGTTGCCAAAATGAAACAAATGTTGCTAAAAACTACAAAAAAAAAAAAAAAAAAAAAAAAAAAAATATATATATTTAAAAAAAAAAAAAATGGAGATACAGTTTTCAAACAAATTGCATTAAAAATTACTTTTTTTTTCTTCCCAATACGTCGGTATAAACATTGAAAATGTGTGATGCTTAGAAGTTTTAAAAAATGCTGTAGAGTATTTAATAGCACAATGAAACATCGGCTTTTGTTTTACGGCTGGCGTATACAAGGTAACGTTACTTATTGGAGACGACACAAAATAAGCTGGAGAAAGAAATAGCATACCGGGGGCTAAAAAGTATCTGAGATAAATTTAGAAACCGTTTGTGCAACTATGAATACGTGAAGTGTAAAAAACACATTAGGTAGGTGGGGGGTAAAGAATTTCCATAAATTTTGATTTTGAAAGAACACATTGGTTTAAATTTGTTTGATGGCTGAATAAAATGTTATATTAGAACCTCACTCAGTATCACCATCAGCCTAGATTCTGTCCAATTACAATTTCGCAAGAAATTGCAATTTTTTTTAAAAAGCATTACTCTGCGTGTCTTTGCCCATTGATTGGAGTAAAAACCCACAGTGAAGGGGCGAAGACCCGTTTTGTTTAACCGGTCAACTGAAAGTTTACCGAAATGCAATCGAGGTAAACTACCGTGTTTACTCGCGTAATAGTCGCTCTGGCGTAATAGTCGCACCCCAGTTTTGAAACAGAAAAAATCGTCAAAATTAACTTTAATAAGAAGCGATATAATTTCAAAATGTTTTAAGAAGACAGGTATCTATCTCCAATGTTTGCACGGAAGCGAAGATGACATTTTATGGAATGACGGAGATTCTTCAGACACCGATTCACATTACAATAGTGATACTTATACCTTCAGTGAAAGTGATTTATTATGAGAATTTTTTTGTGAAAATTTTCAAAAAGGTTATTTGTAAATTTTATGTCTATAAAAATATTACCATAAAAAATGGTATTTAATAAATAGCAACTAATCTGAAAACAATTGTTAAGTTACTAATTTTATTATAATGTGGGTTTTTTTTTTTTTTTATACCGGTAATGTTTTAGCATTAGAGTGTAGAATATTGTGTAGTAGATATCCCCGCATAATAGTCGCACCTAGACTTTCACAATGAAAAATTGGCAAAAAAAGTGCGACTATTACGCGAGCAAACACGGTACACGACATTTAGAAGCTAAAGAGTTTCCGTTCTTCACTAAATTTTTGGATTTGTAGACATTTTCAGTATTATCTCAAAAATCACAATTTAAAAAAAATATTACATTAAAAATTAAAAACTTA
Organism: Maratus speciosus; assembly: GCA_963932465.1. NCBI lineage: Eukaryota > Metazoa > Arthropoda > Arachnida > Araneae > Salticidae > Maratus > Maratus speciosus. The sequence continues at coordinate 535,558,131 of OZ010793.1, forward strand.
CCTAATTTTTTCTGCATGGAATGCAATTTTATTTGCGTGTTATCGACACACAACTCGTACGATTGAAGCCTAACGGTCGACTACTCTTTAACATAAAAAAAAAGGTTGCTTTTATATTAATTCAGACGGTTCGTGTCTTTGCCCCCACCTACCCTATAACCAGAAAAATTTGGTATATGGTTGTTTTAAAACTTCGTGTAGCAACTTCAGAAGAGAAAAACAGTAGCAATAATAGTAACATGTACATTTTATTATCGAGGTTATGTCTTCAATTTTAAATTTCATCACAAGTTTTACAATCATAATTATGATAAAAATTTTACTTAAATGTTAATTCTCACCTCTCGTACTAAAGCATATAAATCTGACAAGCGTATGGTAATTTCTAGTTTGTTAGAATAATATTTTTGAAACATTTTTTATTTTGCCTTTTCTAGATAATCACTATTAAGTGCGACAACGCAAAACTTTTACACTCCGATTTTGCGTAAATAATTACAAATTTGATAAGATTGGTGACGCATCAGCCAGATTTATACATAAGGAAGTAGGTTAATTATTTTCCCACCTCCTGTTTTACCGACTTTCTGTTTGCTTAATATTAATTCGTTACTTTGCTAGTTTTTACCTACCCACGTTGCCATGAGATTAATAAATATGTGGCAAACAAATAATCATATATATATATATAAAAAAAAAAAGTCGCTTGTTTGCTTAAATGTTTTCATAAACTTTAGAAACACTCAAACTTAACTTTCTTCGGACAAAAATAAGTGGGTGACACACTGATATTGCGTTCCAATTTCGTGGTTTCTCCTATTCCGTTTCTGTTTATCGAGATGCGCGATACCTATTGATAGCGTTCAATCTTTTATTCTAGAAGGCATCTAGAAGTTCATACACGTACTTATTAATCTATCTTCTCCACTATTCTAACTCAAAAAGGTGAGATTTCAAAATATTGTTTACTAGCTGACTCGCCGGCGTTGCCCGGGCCCGTGATAACTTTATATATATATAAAATCAGTATTGAATCATTTTATGTATATAATACTTTCATTTGTTGGCGAGTTAATATTAATCTATCTTATGTTTTTAAATAGAAGTAACATTCCATAAGTTAGTTGGATGTGCCAATCCCAAAACTTTCTTCTATCTCATACATCTTAATATTTTCAAAAAGTAGTTACGAATGTTAATACTTCAATACATATCAACTTTGATTTTCATCTTAAATTACTACTTCAGCCAATTTATCGGGATAAAAACGAGTTAATTTCGATCATGATGTTTAATAGTTAATAGAATCAATATTTTTCGTTATTCTGTTGTACGTCAGTTATTTGCAGATAGACGGCTTAGCAAAATACGAAGTTTCCATCGCTGCACGATCCGCCAGTGTACAACAGAGCTACAAAAAATCGAGAAAATTACACAAAATCGTTATTACTCTTTTCCGGCGGAATATTTCGAAATTCAAGGACGACCTGCTTGTCATAGCCAAAAACATATATATGAAATTTGGATCGATTCTATGTATAACTTCATATGCTTCTCGATGGTACAATGATGAAAATGGCACAAAAATCGTTGTTACAGTGCCCCCTTCCGGCGGAATATTTCCAAATTCAGGGAGGACCTGAGCCAAACTTACCTGAGCCAAAAACATATCTAAAATTGGTTCAATTCTATGCATAACTTCATACACCTTTCGATGGTACAATGGCGACAGACGAACACATACGGGCAGACAGACAGACATTTTGCATAACATGTTTTTTGTGACCTCTGACGCCTAACATGTAAATCTGTCGAAAACCGGAAGTCGAAAAAAATTTCGATTTCAATACTTTCTTCTATGTTAGATAGAAGAGAGTAAAAACATAAATTTCTGTGAATGGTAAAAGATTAATTTCACAAGCATACGATTTTCCCCCTGCATAATGACGGTTTTATGTTAAGTTCCTAATGTCAATTTTTAAATATTTCGCATTACTGTTTAATTTTTTGCGATCATGGAATACTTTAATGTTTCTGGAATTTTTTGTGAAACTTCCTGGAAAACCTATAAAAGTCAGGGGGGAAAATTGTCTTGAGTGTATGAACCCCGTAAAAGCAGACAAAATGATGTAGCGATGTCAGTAAAAATTCGAGGAAAGTGGGAAATTTCAAATGCTGACCATCTTCTTAATGGTTAAATTAATCCTATCTTAATTAGATAAGTATTTATTTCCCTTTAAGAAATTACTCGAGTGTAACTTGATAAATTAAGCTTTCTGTAGTTCTACGCAGTTTAACTGCCTGCAAAAGACAAATGTCGCAACAAGGAAGAGCATATCTTCTGTCTTTCCAGTTTTAGTTCAGTTCTCGAATAGTTTTCCTAAGCCTTTAAGTGACGAGCAAATTTTTATTTTAAGCAATGGCTTTTTTCTTCGGCCTAGTCCCGTTATCTTCGGTCGAATAGGTTTTGCTTTTATCGTATCCGTGAAGTAAAGATTGTGTGGTCTTGTACAGGAAAGAGGAAGATTACATTTTGACCAAAAATATACCCTAACATGTAAGCTCTTGAGATAAACTGTGCTGAAACACAATTATGTTGCATGGAAGAGTTTGGAAGTAACTTTGATAAGACAAATGGGTTTTTCGATTGCGATTTCAAAAAATTTCAACATTCTATCACGGAGGAAAAACAGCTTTATTTTTTTTTTTTAATGTAGTTTTCTTCTAATATGTAATTTTATTATCCGTACTATAATAAGGCTACAAAAATTAAATAGATGTTTTGCATCTGTGGCAGTGCCGAAGCAATTCACAAACTCTTGGAGGAGCCAAACTAATCATTTTCAAATGAAATTGAATATTGATGAACTCGAGTTAAGTATTATCCACGACCAGTGACAATCTTCTGTAATCGGGTTGTCATTCATTTCCCTTTCATTGATGGCGTTTTCGATTACCAAGCCCACTCCCACCTCTGTCGCGACAGCTGATGTCTTATTTTGTGATTAAGAAAAATTAATTGCAGATCTAAATATCAGCTTCAGTGGCGTGGCGTGAAAATTTTCGGTGGTCATCGCAATTATTTAAGTTTGTGGTGAAAAATTATTAACTCTAAAATTCAATGGTTGAATGTTCAAAAAAGAAACTTTAAATCTTACCTTCACTTATACATGAACTCCAAATGTTCTGCTAAAACTGGATCGTAGAGTTTTAAAAGCTTATTAAGAGTTTTAAAATATTGCTTGGTCATCGCCGCATCCAGCGATGACCGGACGCCACGCCACTGATCAGCTTGTATAAAATGGTTTAAGTAACAAATGTCGCTTCTTCCCGGACTTTTATAATGTTTAGAAAAAAAAGTTTCTTTTAGATGCTTTAAGAAAATCTTTTTAAATATGACATTTTTAATGTATTTTAAATATGACGTAATTTTCCCCATTAAATGCTTTTCGCCCGTAATAGCTTAATTATTTTAGAGCTTTCTTTATTTTTTAACATTCACGTGCAAATATATGTTATATAATTTCATCTAAAAACACAAGGGTTGGAAACGCTCTAAGAAAAGTGTTTTAAATATGACTTAATTTTCATCATTAAATGCTTTTTCACGTAGCTTAATTATTTTTAAGTCTTTCTTTCTTATTTAAAAATCCTGTGTAAATATATTTTTCAATTGAAAACTGTTAGTAAATTTGATTGTTTGGTTTTAAAACCTGGCAACAGTAGGTTTAAAAGAAGTTATTTCAAACTGTGAATTAAATCTCTATTATGAAATTTTAAATAAGTATGTGGGGAAAAAACTTTTAAAAAATTAGACATTTAGAAAACAATTAGACGCTGCGCAGCACAATCTAGTAACGTATGTGTCTGCAAAAGACGTTTAAATTGCTATGTATAGATTTCGATTCTTTAAAACTTTAACTGAACTACTTTGCCGATTTCAAGATTAAGAGCTTAAAATAATTCTTCAATTTAAAAACTGTCTGCTTCAGCGTGTTTATCATGCATTTCTCAATGAAACTACCAGTTTTATGTTTTCATATGCAATTTTTTTTTTTTTTTATGAGCCGAGAAAGAGTAAAAAAGGTCTCAATAAATTCAATTACGTCGCTGGCAGTTGCAACGTTAGTAACTTTTTTTCTTTTCTTTTAAGAATAGAGAGACTATTTGAGCTTTTATACTTATTTTATTGTAATTCCCAGACTGCACGTGGAACTGATTCAGTATTATTTCTATATGAAGAGTATGTCAATGTCAGAATTTAAGTAAACGTTGTTAGCACGACAATCAAACAGAAAGTGCATTCTTATTATCTGCTGTCTAAACAGGTGCAAAACTTTATCGAAAAGCATCTTGACGTTTATAAAAATGATTCTTATACACATTATAGCGACGTTTAGGATTCGTATTAGTTATTTAACTATCGAATATAGACTTTTTCCCTCGATATGCCGCGTTATATCCATTTCCATGTATAATGGAGCAAAAATATTAGTTTTTATACAAAAATCAAAATTCTTATAAAATTTGCAGTTACCGCTTCGCTTTTAATATGGAAACGTACTACTTAAGCAAACAGTGAAAACGTATAGCAATTTTATTTTTTGTAAGTATTGAATTTTTGTTATAAAGAAATAATTATATTCAAAATCTTATGAAAATAGAAATTAGAAACACTTAAATTTCTAAACATACGCGATATCTGTCTAGCCTAACAAGATGTACTCTTTGAAACATGTTAATCGAGTCATGAAAAGTTTTGAATACAACGAAGAATTTTTGTCAAAGGCTGTTGCGACAGAACATTTTGCTCGCTAATGATCGACGCTGCCTGGCACGATTTGTAGCTTTTCACTGAAAGTTATTGTAAAGATTGCAGATGCAAATGTAATATCTTACTATTCGTAGAATTTTGGAAGATGCTAGTTAATTTAAATGGATTCCTAAAAAGTACCAAACTATAAATTTTTTTCTTGATCACGAAATTCAGCTTTTTAATGGCCTCTAAACTTCTCAGACTTTAGTCAATATTAAAATTTAACCAATTATCAGTATAACAAACTCTTTCCAAAAAGAATCAACCAGTATTATGGAATGGAGATTTATTGTTGTGGATTTATTCGACATTACATCCAATTACCTTTTGTTAAAAATGTTATCTACCCTATTAAAATCCGTGCGCATATCTATGTAACCTCAAAAACTCTGAAACCATAGGGCGCAGGGCTACGAAATTTGGCACACGGGCTGCTGCTAGGGGGTCCATGAACGATTGGGAAAAAAATCGAATATTTTAAATAGATTTTTTATTTAATGTTTTTGACGAATTTTTGCCTTTATGTTCAACCCGTAATCTCGCGAGTTCTAACCAGTTCTAAACGTTTACTGCAATGTGAGATATACATATTACGTGCGCCAAGGCTGCAATACTAAGAAGCTGTTGCGGGTATCTATATTATAAAGGACAAACATATCTGTGCGTAACGCATACGTCATTTTGCGAATGGCAACACTTTGAAATTTGAAATAAAATTTTGGCTTTGCAATTTTCTCTACTGCAAATTTTTAAACTTCTAAACATCGCACATTTTAAATTTTTACACCGTCGTATAAGGAAAACTAGTTGGATGTGCCAATCCCAAAACTTTCTTCTATCTTATACATCTTAATATTTCAAAACCTAGTTACACATGTTAATACTTCAATATTATTAGTTCAATACTATACCAACTTTGATTTTCATCTTAAATTTCTGCTCAAGTCAATTAAACGGACTAAAAACGAGTTAACCTATATCATGATATTTGTTAAAATTATTAATTTTTCCTTATTCTGTCGTTATCAGCTGTTTGCGAATAGCCGGCATAGCAGGAAGCGAGTTCCCGCCGCTGCATGAGCCGCCGATGCACAATAGAACTACGAAAAATCAAGAAAAGTATACAAAAATCGCTAGCACGGAGCCCCTTTACCGCGCAATATTTCCAAATTCAAGGAGAACCTGTTGGCCAAAGCCAAAAACAAGCACAAACATTTTGGTTCAATTGTATGCATAATTTTATACGCTGTTCGATGGTACAATAATGAAAATGGCACAGAGATCGGAATTATAGCGCCTCCTTCTTTCGGAATTTTTTCAAGTTCAGGGAGGACTTGTTTGCCATAGCCAGAAACATGCACAAAAAATTTGGTTCAATTATATGGATAACTTCATACACTTTTCGATTTTACAATAATGAAAATGGTACAGACATCGCAATTATAGTGCAATCTTCCGGCAGAATTATTCCAAATTCAGGGAGGACCTTCGTGACATGACCAAAAATAAACACATAAAATTTGGTTCAATTCTATGTATAACTTCATACACTTTTCGGCGGTACAATATTCAAAATGGCACAAAAATTGTACAAAAATCGCTATTACAGCGCCCTCTACGAGCGATTTTTTTACAAATTAAGGGAGGACCTCCTTGCCATAGCCAAGAACTTAAATTTTTTTTTTTTTGGTTCAATTCTATGCATAACTTCATACATTTCTCGATGGTGCAATATTCAAAATCGCACAAAAATCGCTATTACATCGCCCCCTAACGGCGAATTTTTTGCAAATTCATGGAGGACCTGCTTGCCATATCCAAAAACTTAAAATAAAAATTTGGTTTAATTCTATGCATACCTTCATACACTTTTGGACGGTACAATATTCAAAATCGCACAAAAATCGTTATTACAGCGCCCCCTACCGGCGAATTTTTTCCGAATTCAGGGAGGACCTGCTTGCCATAGCCAAAAACTTAAAATAAAAATTTGGTTTAATTCTATGCATAACTTCCTACACTTTTGGACGGTACAATATTCAAAATCGCACAAAATCGCTATTACAGCGCCCCCTACCGGCGAATTTTTTCCAAATTCAGGGAGGACCTGCTTGCCATAGCCAAAAACTTAAAATAAAAATTTGGTTCAATTCTATGCATAACTTCATACACTTTTCGATGGTACAATATTCAAAATCGCACAAAAAACGCATTTACAGCGCCCCCTATCGGCGAATTTTTTCCAAATTCAGGGAGGACCTGCTTGTCATATCCAAAAACTTAAACTAAAAATTTGGTTCAATTCTATGCATAACTCCATACACTTTTGGATGGTACAATATTCAAAATCGCACAAAAATTTTTATATCAGCGCCCCCTACCGGCGAATTTTTTCCAAATTCCGGGAGGACCTGCTTGCCATAGCCAAAAACTTATAATAAAATTTTGGTTTAATTCTATACATAACTTCATACACTTTTTGATGGTACAATGGCGACAGACAGACGGACGGACGGACAGACGGACACACAGACAGACAGACATTTTCTATAAACATGTTTTTTGGGATCTCTGACCCCTAAAACATGCAAATCCGTCGAAAACCGGAAGTCGAAAAAAATTTCGATTACAATACTTTCTTCTATTGAAGATAGAAGAAAGTAAAAAAATGCTCTTTTAAATGCATTTTGTTTGAAAACTGTATCTCAATTTATTTTTGAGATATTAATTTTTTTGTAGTTTTTAATACCATTTTTCTTATCGTGGCAACAAAAGTACCTCATTTCATTGAAAGTCATTGAAAGTAAACGGAAAATAGTCGAAAATAGGAGATACTGTATCTTTCTGTTGCCATTTTCTCATAAAACCTTTAAAAAAAAATTGAAATAAAAATATGGGCTATGTCAAGAAAGAATATTGTCTGTTATTCTGTGATAATGACGTCATATGCACACTTTTCTATAGACGAAGTTTAAAACTGGATTGTAAAAGTGGATTGCTTTAGCGGATGCAAATGACGTCATTTTATAAAAAAGCGTGTATTTTATTTCTTAAACCTGAATTATGTTTTGTAGAAGTGCGTCATTTTCACAGACCAGCTGCTTTGAAATTCTTCACAGGGGAAAATGCTTTACATTTAAAAATAATGTAATCGAAATCACATACTGATAAAACGCAATGTTTTACAAAAATTTAGAGTATCTTTATAAAGTATATTTTTCAATCTTCTGACCATTGTTACATTTTCAATTTTCGTCGCATAGAGAAAAAATTTACTTTCAAATGCAATTTGTTTAAAAACTTTATCTTAATTGACTGATGTATTATATTTTCTAAAATAATTTTTAAGCATGATTTTTTTTAAAGTTTATCATATCACGTGCCAGTTTCAATACATAATAATAATAAACATTTTTCACATAAAGCAACAAACATTTTTCAGCATTTGTTTCTGACTATTTTTGCATAACGAAATTAATACTTCCTTTATAAACAAATAAAAGAATAATATTAAAAAAACACCAATCTAACATATTTGTGAAAGACAAATTAACGAAATTAATCCGTCTTTTATAAACAAATAAAAGAATAATATTGAAAAAACACAAATCTAACATATTTATAATCGTACAATTTAAATTTTTAGATCACCAAATAGGAATTTTTTTTTAATTGAATAACTTTGCAAAGTCCATCTCAGTTTACCGATTGTCTATAGTTTTAAAAACAATTTTTAAGCATGAAATATTTTTTAATTTATCTATATCGCGTGGAGCTCGATTACGAAAGATTAATCCATTTGCCCTTAAAACAAAATACAGACTTCATCATTTTCTTACGGCTAATATCCATTAAAAAAATTCCCTATGAATAAATAAATAAAATAATATAAATAAAACACAAAGTTACCAGACATGTATAAGCTCTGAAATTATCAGAATATAAAAGGATGCCATAAGTAGCAAAATCTTGGCAAATAACTCTTAGCATGCGGCTAATAAGAAAATATCGCTTTTGATAAATTTCAAAAATTTATTTGATTATATAATTCGTATTTTCCATACGAAAAATGCTTTTTTAATGTAAGTTGTCAATCTAAAAATATTATGGAATATAAAAAATTATTAGTTTTTAATTTTAAAAAATGATTTCACCTATATTCTTTAACCCGGGAAGCCCGGGTACGATCCCCTAGTTACGATAATTCTTTTACCTCACATGCAAATAATTAGGTATATACATATTACGTACGCCATGCTGCAATACTAAGAACCTGTAACGGGGAGTACGATAATTCTTTTACCCAACATGCAAATAATTAGAGATTATTTAATTGCGCTTAATTATTACCTTTTTTTAAAAGAATAAAAACAATTTATAACAAACATCAACAAAATTTTTTATTCTATTTATTCCCTTATTCCAAAGATATCGTTTTATCGCCTGCTGCCATAGCAATATGATAAATTAAATTTCATTAAAAAAATACACAGTAGTAGAATTTTTTTTTTTTTAAATCGAATAGTTATTTTTAATTTAGGTTTAAGAATTAAATTCATGAACTCCCGTGCGTAGAACGGGTTAAACAGCTAGTAAGAGTATATTTCCCGAATTGGTGAAAATATTATACATTTGAAAGTTACTTTCTTGAACAAACTTATGTTTATGTACCTGTTTGCCAATTTGTTTGTTCCCTGCTGTAACACGTTGTATATTTTTAAGTGAAATATTTGAACTTTTCAAAGTTAATATTTTTTGAATAATGCATGATATCAAAAATTAATCTTATCGATAATTGAATTTGCATTTACGTAAATGCAGAGATAAAGACAACTACTGGTGGGCAACACAAAACTATCTTCTGTATCATTTTTCTACATTAGTAGGAAGGAGGATCATTCCATGTCAAATCAACGATGGGTCTATACATTAAGATATTAGATTTCAATATTTTCGCTTTTATAGTTTTACCCGTGGTGTATATGGAAAATCAAATTTTATTATTTTATTTATTGATTGATTTTTCTTTATTAGATGTTCTTTTGAGGGGAGGGGCGATAGTAGAATTTTGATTCGATTATGAATCTTTCCCCTGTGCCCTGTATAGTAGCTCTCTCTGTTCGCTGATTAAACTTAAAACTGAATCAGTATAGTTTTATAATAAGCATATAATTCCATCTCTTGGATATCGAAATATAAGTATCATGAAAATTATTTAAAAAAAGAAAAGAGAAAACCCACGGTATAGCAGCGCGATATACACCAAAATCTAACAGCACCAGTTTTGTGAAATTCTGTGCTATTATAGTTCTCGAGTTACTGCGGCCACATAATCTGTGCAAAGTGAAATCGTATTCAAGACATCTCGAACCGTGTAAAGCTATCAAAAAGCAGAAGTCTAATATTTTTATGAACCCTAACTTTCTTCTTGTGTATACGGAAGAAAATAAATAGTCTTCTCTATAAATGATTTGTTACTCTAGTAGTGGAAATGTATACTCGGATTCTGCGGTCTCACCCCTGCCCCTTCTTTTACCTTTATTATTATTATTTTTTATAAAAAATTAAGGATTTCTAAAATATAAGTCATTGTTATTCAACATACTGAATTTTTAATTATTTTCATATGTGGGCTTTGCTATAAACTTATATCAACAGAACGCAATTTGTGGTTTTAATTCCAATCTAAAAATTACCATGAAAATTGCCAGGTTTTAGTTTTCCTTATTTTACTAAACTTAAACGGACTCATTAGTATAAAAGTAGACAAATAATTCAATTGCATATTAGTTATGCCAAAATTTATTTTTGTATGGTGATTATTTCCTGTATTTTCCGTTCTACTTTCTTTTACGATGAAGATTCTGTTTTCCTCTCTCAACCATGTATGCTTAATTTTGCGTATTTAGTTTGCGCAAAATGCATCCAGGAACAAAATACATAATAATAAACACAGTAAAAAATTGTTTTTCCTGTGTTTCAAATACATCTTACTGTAGCATTTTAGCGCCCTTGATGAATAGTTTTTTTTTACATCCACCAAAAAACGCATTCCGAAATCCATGAGTTGCGAAAGTTCAATTGTTAGCTGACAATTTCATGCAAAGAAGTAGGTCTCTCGAGTAAACAAAAATTGGAGAATGTTATTTTGTATCAAAAGTTGAGATTACTGTTCTACATTTCCCCCACCCCTTTTCTGAAAGAAAAATCTCACGCTACGCATAGATTATGAAACAATTTCCAAAATGTTATACCAGAATGTTGTTGCAAAACTTTCATCTTTTGATATAATGAAAGAAAATATATAACAAAGGTTGCAAAACGCATTGCACAGGTGAAAGCCTTTCTTCAGCGATTACCATTCATAAAAGGTAATGTAATCGAAATCTTTTGTGTAGCCCTGCATATGAATTTGTCTGTATACATAAATACTATAATATAGTAAAATTTCGTTCGACCGAAAAACTCGACACATTTGAACACATTTTGATCAAGAGGATAAAGTAAATAAAATCTGACATTGCCAAAATTTAATTTTTAGCTGAAATGTAGACACCAAATACTATAATTGCAGTCAGCTATATAATTTTGTAGGTAAATTTTTTTTAAAGTTAAGACAACCATTTAAAACCTGAATTAGACTATTTAAGCATTTCTATATGATAATTTCTCAAATGTAGATTAAAGGGGGAAAATCGTTAAATTTATCCTTTTCTAAGAATAGCATCAAATTTAAAAATAAATAAACATTTAAAATAATAATATAAAAAATAAGGAATGGAGAGTTGAGAAACAGTTTTATGGAAAATATAAATTTGAATAATCCGAGAAACCTGCTTTGCATTTTAATGGTCATAATTGTTCTTGCACATAAAATACTTAATCATGTAGACTATCATTATGGTGTCGTGGACCTTTGTTATATGCCGTTTGTCTACTCAAAGGAAGAAAAAAAATTAGTGTTGTAATTTCAGAAGGTTGTTCTGCGAATAGTAGTACTTAGTATTTAAGATAAACGGGTAAAGTGCATAATAGAGTCTAATGATACTTTTTTGCAATTAGTGCCCGTCTTTTAAATTATTTTGTGTGGATTTTGACGATTTATTGAAATTTCGAGACAAGTGTTGCTGTTATTGTTGGCATTTGTGTGAGTAACATTTGTTCTAATAATACCCTTTCATTAAGTTGCTCCAACCATTTTCTCTCGTATTAAATGGTGAGTTAGTCGCAAAATTCGTATATTCATTGCCTCCTCTCAGCCCTATACTTAGTTCTGCCTAACTACCTGTATTAGCAATATTTTGGCTCCTCCCATCATTTGCTAATGTCTTTTCCATTGAAGTTACGTGTTAATGGATTTGATTTGGATGTGTTAGTGTATGTAAATCCACATACCTTTTTCTGTCTAAGTCTACAATAAATTGTTTTTGCATATGAGATCGTCTGTAACGGAACGGATGATTTAGTGTGTTTGAACACATCGTGTGCCTCAAGCTATATTAATGCAAATATTTCTTAGTTGGGATTTTAGATTTATTCTATTCTCTAACCTTGATTTCGTTAAATTCAAGGTTGCTTCTACGCAGTATCATTTTTGTCATCTTGTATTTATTATTATTATTTTTTGGGGGGGAGGGGGGGTGGGGGGGGGAGGGGGCGGCGGGGGTGCTTAAGCTATGCAGTATAATTTTGCTTTAACGTTGCTTTATCTCTCAATAATTTAGCTGTGATATTTTGAAGTATTTATTCTAACCTTTTTTACTTGTTAAATTTTTTTAAAAGCATTCTTACCTATATTCACGATTGCATGCATATTCTGTTGTGCTGTATAACGTATAGGAAAGTTGTTGCATGTTTTCGCTAAATTATATTTTTTTATTCAAACGTTCTTGCAATTCTCGCACATTTATTAACTGGTTGATGAATAAGTAATACGACCCTGTATCGGTTAGTGTGTGTAATCGCCTAGTCACCGAAAAAAAAAAAAAAAAAATCAGCCTCTATATTTTAATTCTAAATATGCATAACTGATGCATAAGAACTGTTTCGAATATTCGGAATTTTGTTCCATTATTATGAAATTATTTTCACATACACCTACGGTCTCAAATTCAAATTAGTCTGGCTGTAAGGAGCAGGTGGTGATATATGTGAAGATGCATCATGTAATGAAATTCTTGTATCCTTATTCAGCCAATAGATTCATAATGTGACTTATGTGCCAACTAATCTTGTTTTATTATTAAATTCAGAACTGTTGATACTCAATTTCCTTGCTGTCTGTATATAGTATGTTCGTGTGTGGTAGGGGAGAGGGGAGCACATGTGAACAGTACATATTTCACTCAGTTAATTTGAAATAAAAAAATTCAAAAAATTACCAATAGATGGTACTACTAGTACGATCTTTTGGCTGAATTTTCAGAACAATAAGGCATTTAGATTTCTGGTAGTTGTAATTTGTTTGTTTTAGAAGGTGTGAAGTAAAAAAATCTTCTAAGTTATTGAAGTAAAAATTCATTCAAGACATTTTTTAAAGTAGAATATCAGCATTACATTCTATAGTGGCATTAATCAGATAAGTCTACAAAAAGATTTGTTTCCTTATTTCAATTAAAAATATCTTTTTTATAAGTTAGGCTGAAGTTGGTAGATGGGGCACTTGTGAACAGAACATATGGGGGCAGATGTGAACAGTTCACAAGTGTATTTTTAAGTCTGTGAATGCTTTTTTTTTTTTTTTAAGTTTAAAATTTAATTACCCTTGTCAAACATTGATCTATAAATTGAATGTTTTTAGTATTGCTTCACAGTTTTAATTTACTGGAAGTTAGATAACAATTAAAAGTGACTCAAAAGAAGTAGGTATATTAGTGTACAATTTTATGAATAATTTCTTGCATCTATGTCGAAACATTTATTGACTTATTCACACAACTAGAAAGAGGGCATCTAATTCGTTTTATCACAGTTTTTATTCACAAAAAAATATTTTTGTCTTATTTATGCATGTCTTACTTATACATGTGTTCCCATGTGCCCCAGGTATGTTCACAACTACCCCTCCACCGGGGCACATGTGAGCAAATTTAGACAATTTTTAGAATGATGATATTAGTTAGAAATTCTTAATAAATGCATCCAAAAGTTTCACCAGAAGAACAAACAAATTGTAAATATTCATATCGATCAATTTTTGTTTCAATAGCTCATAACAATTTTGAGAAATAGTCAAAAATGTAAAAATTGTTTACATGTGCCCTCCTCTCCCCTACATTTTTTGTTTTTAAATTATGTCTAGTTTAGTTGTTCTTAAACTGTGGTCCACGGCAGTGGTGTATCTAGACTTATCATTTCAGAGGTGGGTGATGTATAATAAATGTTTCTAAGAAGAAATCACAAGAAACGGAGAAAATTCCGCTTTCGACAGGTTTTTATCATAGCATATAACGCATTTATCATACAATTAAACCTGCTAATATGAAATCGCATAGGAGTGTGAAAATATTCGTTTTGGGTAGTTTTTCGTCTTTAGAAGTATAATTCCATGGTTATACCACATTCTTTAAAACGGAATACTGAAAATTATCTACTAAAAGTTATCTCAATAAATAGTAAATAAAACCGAAGTAAACATCAAATTTAAAACTATTTAACAGCGTTCTCACTCTATCCCTTCCCTACCTCCTTTAACACTTTTTAAGATTCATTTTGAAGCATACATGCATGACATTTGTAATACTTGAATATTGAATAGCATTTTCCATTTTCTCATAAATGGGATACATTTGGAATAGCAACTCCCTGATAATAACTATTCCTAGACTGCCACGGCTCGAAAAGCGGCTTAAACTGCCAAATTTGACAGTATTTTTTGAATTCTTTTTAATCATAAATTGTGATTAATAGGAAGCTTTTTGTGTATTACAGATTCAGAATAGCTCAATTATATTTATGATGTATTTTAAATGTAAATAAAGCTTATTTCTAGTCAAAAAGTTACACAACCATAGAAAAAACTTTTTTGTCAATATTTTGTAATCCTATGGAAATAAATTGACACCTCACAACGCTGTAACGAGCTGAATAACAAGACTATAACGTAACAAGCATTTACATAAATAATTTTTTTTTAAAGGTTAAAGTCTTTGCAATTCATACTGCGAAGTTTCAGTCTGTGCATTACCTTAAATCGCAAATTTTCTACTGATAAATAGGAAGAGTAAGCCTTTGTTTTTAAACTAATTAAAATTAATAATCCGCTTTTAATCACCACATGTCACGTTTTACATAATAAAACGCGTGTAAAGAGAGCTTGTATATAATGGAAGCTTGGCTAAAATAGCTATTTCGTAGTCTCTGCGAAATACCACACTTTATAACGTGAAAACTCTCTAAAACGGAATATTTTTCTTCTTTCTTTGAATTTTATCTTAGCAGGTTTCATTACATTTTGTAAAACTTTCGTTTGATATTTTTTGCAAATGTCGGAGGGGGGCTGCAGTCCCATTAGCCTCCCCCCCCCCTGAATACGCCACTGGTCCACGGATAGTGTTGCCAGGGTGTCGCGGGTAAATCGGGACTTCAAATGCTCTGTACATCGCTAATTTTTGACAACTTATTCCGCCATCTTTAATCGCAGATGATTCTGTCATTATATAAGACGAATAAAATTACCTTATAATACTGGTGTCAAGAACATTTGGAACACCGATTTACGCGGGAACACTTGGCAACACTATCCACCGATTCCAAGAAATTCTCAAAATGTCTTCAGAGGATTTTCGCCAAGGTTTCACATTCAATGTAAAACATTTCAATTATTTAGAACCTGATATAAATCTTCTGAGTAAATGAATGCGATATGTCAGTAAAATTGTTTATACTAAGAATACTCTTGAAAAATTCAGTGAAATTAGTTTACAAATTCTCTTATTCTATATTTTAAATGATAGTGTAAATTTAGTCTTTATTCTTGGGGGTCCATGAAGATATATATATTTAAAAAAAAAAAAAAAAAAAAAAAAAAAAAAAAAGCGAAAAGGGGTTCGTGATAACCGCTCGAGTCTCATGTTGCCGAATAGAAACATGCCACAGAGTTACCTATAGGTCAAAATTAACGTTTTTACCCACTGGCCACTGGCCAGTACACTGATTTTTTTTACTGTCCAGTTTTTTTTAACCACTGGCCAGTAACAAAGTTATGTACGCTCCATACAAAATTGTGTTTTTTCTAACTATCAACATTGTAATTTATTAATATCTTTCACTTACCATTCGATATAATTACATAACTAAAAAACTGGCATTAACATTTAACAGAAAACTATAACCAAGAAATTACTGCTTCCAAAATAAAAGTCAAACACATATTTGAAGATTTTTAGACATACTTAATGCAATGTATAAAAGAGACAAGAAAATTTAAATATTTTCAGAATTTTTTTATTAAAATATTGAATATTTTATTTTTACTATTAATTGCAATGAAATAAATTCATAGCAAATTTTAAGAAAGGTTACAGCAGAGGTGCCCCTCCCCCCCGGCATTAACTATGCATTTTTTGCGACCATTTAACGAATTTCGCTGTTTTTTCGCGACTTTTCACGAAATTCGCGTTTTTTCCGCGATCTTTTGACGAATTTCGCGTTTTTTCCCGCGATCTTTTGACGAAATTTGTGATTTTTTATTGCGAAATTTGCGTTTTTTCGCGGTCTTTTCGCGAAATTTGTGTTTTACTCGCAAGCTTTTCGCGCAATTTGTGTTTTATCAGCAATCTTTTCGCGAAATTTGTGTTTTATGAGCAATCTTTTCGCGAAATTTGTGTTTTATCAGTAACCTTTTCGCGAAATTTTTGTTTTATCCGCGATCTTTTGACGAAATTTGCGTTTTTTCCACAATTTTTTCACGAAATTTGCGTTTTTACCGCGATTTTTTCAGGAAATTTGCGTTTTCCCGTGATCTTTTCACGAAATTTGTTTTTTTCCGCGATACTTTGAAGAATTTTTTATTCTTTTTTGCGATCCTTTGACGAAATTTGCGTTTTTTCCGCGATCTTTTCATGAAATTTGTGTTTTACCCGCAATCTTTTCGCGAAATTTTACTTTTATCCGCGATCTTTTGACGAAATTTGCGTTTTTTCCGCGATTTTTTCACGAAATTTGCGTTTTTTCCGCGATCTTTTCATGAAATTTGTGTTTTACCCGCAATCTTTTCGCGAAATTTTACTTTTATCCGCGATCTTTTGACGAAATTTGCGTTTTTTCCGCGATTTTTTCACGAAATTTGCGTTTTTACCGCCATTTTTTTTTAGGAAATTTGCGTTTTTTCCGCGAAATTTGTGTTTTATCCGCGATCTTTTGACGAAAGTTGCGTTTTTCCGCGATTTTGTCCACGAAATTTGCGTTTTTACCGCAATCTTTTCACGAAATTTGCGTTTCCCCGTGATCTTTTCACGAAATTTGCGTTTTTTCCGTGATCTTTTCATGAAATTTGCGTTTTTTTCTGCGATCTTTTCACAAAATTTGCGTTTTTTCGCGATCTTTTCGCGAACTTTGCTTTATCCGCAATCTTTTCGCGAAATTTGTGTTTTATCCGCGATCTTTTCACAAAATTGGTGTTTTATCCTCAATCTTTTCGCGAAATTTGCGTTTTATCCGCGATCTTTTGACGAAATTTGCGTTTTTTCCGCGATCTTTTCACGAAATTTGCGTTTTTCCGCGATACTTTGAAGAATTTTATAATCCTTTGACGAAATTTGCGTTTCCCGCGATTTTTTGACGAAATTCGCATTTTTTGCATGGTCCTTGGGCGAAATTCACGTTCTTTGACGGAATTGATTTTTTTTCTGCGAACGATTGACGAAATTGATTTTTTCGGTAACCATATCGAAATTAGCCATATTTTTATGTCCGAATTTTTGGACTGATGACCGATTTTTTTTTTTTAATTTTCCGAACCGAATACCTTAAATTTTCGGAAAATTCGGGACAGAATCGCCCCTGGTGCTTTCTTTTCTTACGTTCGGGGATCGCAGATCTGGACGCCGTAAATTCTGAACGAATTTCACCCCTTTCCTCCCTGGCATCGATCTTTCAGCCATCGCGTTTGGCGAGTGAGGACTGTAAAGTTAATCGCCACGTTTTAAGTGTTACTCGACGCGTGGCGAGTGCTAATTTTGTGTTATAGAGTTACCGTATGAAAATAATTCGATTACAGGATAATTAAACATAACACATTGTTTCAAAAATTGAGAAAAGCTCACGAAATTCTTTCATAAAAGCTATGTAAGATAGAAGCATATTTTGCACGTGACTGGGTAGTAGGAAAGCCCAAAGTTTGGTCTGTGGTCATTTAGGTTGCATTATCAACTCAATTGCGTCTATGGCCTCCAAGGTCTCAAGACCTAATCCCCTGAGATTTTTATCTCTGTGTGTGTGTGGGGGGGGGAGGGGGGGGGGGTTACATTATGCAGTAAATAAAGAGTGTATGTTCCACTTTTGCTAATCTTCCAAATCGGCAAAGTCGAATAATTTGTCAAATTCGTGAATTCAGTAACTTCTTAATTAACTCGTGTGTGATAAGAAATGAAAAGTATCATTTTGATGTTTGTCGCTGTGCACAAGAGGTAGTCATGTTTAGTTACTGCAATCTAACGGATCATAGGCCAAACTTTGGACTTTTCTTGCATCCAGACACTTCCCTGTCGCATATCCAGAATGAGTGTATGTCTTCTATGCAATAAATTCTTGAAATTGATTTCTCTTTAAAACTGCATGTACAGTCGTGGGAAAAAAAAAAGTAAACGCCCCTACTAACTCCTAAACAAATTATTGTAGAAGAAAGTTACATGTACCGAACGATTGGAAAAAAAGTCTTCTTTTAAATGATTATATAAAATTGGCTTAGGGGGCCATCTACATATTAAAACGAACCCAAACTTCATTCTTTTTCAATAGCAATACCCAGTTTTAACAAGATATTTCAAATCTTCGGTTCAAACTATGCCTAGAAACGAAATTTCAAGTAATTTGAATGATAAGTTTTTGAATAATAGACATTCAAAATTTAGTGCTTCTAATGTTAAATTACATTTTCATATTTTTATTTATATCTCCTGAAATTATACTCCTAATGTGCTAATTTTTTGTGTAGCAATAATACTAATGTACCCAAACATAAATACGTTGAATTTGCAGTTTTCATAATTTTATTTTATGAATTATGAAATTAATATTCGAAAAAATTATGAATTGCAACCTACAATTTTTTTTTTTGATGGATTTAGATTTATTAAGTCCTGCTTTATGGAAAACCAAAATTTCACATTTTTCTTCCAAGTATTTTCAAATTATGCTTAAATAAACGTCAAAATGATGGTTTAAGAAGGCCGTCTATGATAGAAGTGACCATATAACATATATTTTGAAATTTCTTCTGATGTCTTGCAATCTAGCACAGTGTTGCCATATGGGCTACTTTTTTTAAAAATCAGATTCTTGATTGGCACCACTTTTTTGAAATGGTAAAATGTGCCTTATTTAATGACATATTAATTAAGGTAAAAACAAAGTGAATTTTACCATTTCTAAAAAGTGGTGCCAATCAAGAAATATGAATTAAAAAAAAAAGTAGCCCACTGGCAACACTGATCTATAGCAGGCTTCAATGACTGCTTGAATGGTGCTTCAAGTGCCTTGATCAAGAAGGTGGCTATCTGGGTTAACAATGGATTACCGAATTTCAATTTGGATATAGCCCTTAAAATACACTCGTTTTAAAATAATTAATTTCTCGGAAACTTATCGTACGAATTGCATAAAAATTTGTTTTTAGGCTTATTGAAGAGTGTAGAGTTCATTTATGCTGTCAGAATAGCGTACTGCTATTGAAAAAAAACAAAGTTATGGTTCGTTTTAATATGTAGATGGCCCCCTAAGCAAATTTTATATACATCATTTAAAAGTAGATTTTATTACCAATCGTGTGGTACCAGTAACATTCTTCTACGACAATTTTTTTGCAGAGTTAGTAGGTGTGTTTACTTTTTTTTTTTTCCACGACTGTACATTTAAAATTATTAAAATGTCGCCTATATAACTTTGTTAGCAAGCTATCCATAAGTTCAATTACTTAAACTGTGGAATTAACCTCCAAAATATGGAGTAGCGGTTAACATTTTAAGACCTTTACCTTATCGGTTAAGTCCGAAGTTGGAGGTCCTAGGTTGTTTTTGTATTCATGCGAGCTCCCTCCTAGAGAGTTTTGTGTGGGCTGCATGCAATTGGTCGTTTCATTTGTTTTCATGCTCTGCAGCATTGACCTACTTGGCCTTCCGAGGCCGGAGAGGAGACTCTTGGGTCCGTAGGAGAATTTGTGAAAGCTATTTTGAAAACACACTTTCATATTCAGGATGTGTCAGCAGAAAATGTGGCCTTTTACGTGTTTTAACATCATTTTGCTGACAAACCTAAATGGTACAGTTTTTATTTATACTATTAAAATATTTGTGGACACGAATCCGACAGTCACTTTCGTTAGGCTTCACTTGTTTCAGCTAATCAGCGACTAGAAATAATGCTAATTATAATGTCTGCTGGCTTTAAGTACTGTTTTCTCTCTTTTTTTTTTTCTTTTTTTTTTTTATGTTTGTGCATTGACTTTTTTTCCCCCTTAAGACTCTTCACATATTCCAGTGTATTTTAAATTTAATGATTGTGATTTTGGTATAATCCTGTTTGTTTAGTTCATAAAAACATATACTTTAAGCATTTAACTTACACCGCCTTGCTTGTATTTATCCATTTCAACTTAATATAAAGTGTAAGGCGGTTACGCTCGTGTGAATAAGGACAGTCATTCTTGTGTGTCAACTCAGTCTTGTGTGTAGTTTATTAGTTGTATGCACTTTCCACCTGGACCTCAACCATTCACTTATTAGATTTAAAACTATTAATAATAAGCGGATCGTAGAAGATAAAGGTATGCTTAGATTATTTATCCGGGTTTTTATTGATCAATTTATATTTTAATCTATTATGAAACACTGTCCCACACGCCCACAATACTTTAACAAAACTTGTTTAATAAAATACCAAAGTAAAAAATTTAGAAAGCGCCTAACGCATTTGAAAACTGGATTTGCGCCATGACTTCCCATAGACAAAAAGGTACTCTTTTGTGCAGCCTTACATATTATCTATAGATTTGTATATATTCTATATAGCAGAGAAAAAGGGCAGGATGCTGCTCATGAGAAAAGGACATTTTTTTCAGATTCTCAGGGACACTTTTTTCATTTTTAAAGTCACTTTTACTATTTAAAAGTCAGGGCACGCTTTGAGTCAGATTTTACTATGCAAACACGAACATTTAACAAATTTTATTGAGGCGCAAGAAGGCTGCTAATTTTTTGGATAGAGGGGGGGGGGGGAGAGAGGTGCTAATTTGTAGACCAAAGGGCAGGTAAAGTATAATCTGAAACTCTGATATAGCAAAAGTTTAGCATATTTAGAAAAAGCATAACACAATCAAAAATTAACCTGCATGAATTTCTGTCAATAGATGGAAATGTACTCTAATACTTTTGTACAGCCCTGTATATCATCTTCAGATTTTTAGTACATGCTTCATATTAAGCTAATTTATCCAAAAAACGTATAACCCTATTAAAAGCCCGTAAAAGTATCATCCGTGCACAGCAATTTTTCCAGTTTACGTAGCTACTAGAAAAATTGCCGTGTCCACTCATCCCCTTTTCTCTTGCTCCGTATTGTTTTCATTTTTATTTTTTTACATAGGATATATTCAATTTGATTTTTGAATCATTTCTTCTAGCGCATCTTCAAGCTTGTCTTTTCATTAAATGCATCGATTTTAATTATTCTTTGTTTGTTAGTGCATTTTAAAAATGACCAAAGTTTTGTTAGGATTTGAGTAAGTGTCTGTCGGCTTGTGTGTTTCCATGACTTTTATAGAAAAGTTGCATACGTTTAGCTTGACATTTAAGTAGATACTACGTCTAAAATTGGGTTTCGCATTTTAGACAATTTTTACAAAATACGTAAAAATTTTTATTGTCGTGCAGTTGTTCAATACTGTTTCGTAGTACTTATTGAAAGTTTTCATACTTCTAGTGTTTTCCCTGTAATATATCACTTTCTGTAACGTCTTGTTGCAATTTATAAATTGTTTAATTAAAAGTTATGTTTGAAAGCAACAAATGTCAAATTTAATAGCCTAACTTTTTTCAAATAAATAAATAAAAAATAAAATGTTGCAATTTTTGAATAATTTGACAAACATTTTTCTTACTCATGGGGTCTCAGGACACTCTATTTTAAGTGATTGATTCTGTTAAAGTTTGAAATTCTCGCAATCCCTTTTCTGTAAAATGCTATTTCAAAAGAAACTGTGGAATCTCTATCAACATGCAAGCGGTGGAATAATTTATAGCTGGCTGTATAAAAGAATACATTTTCGACTTAAAGAGCTAGAAATCATTCAAGCATTAAGATCAGCAAAAGCTTTATTAGCAGGAATTCAACAAATGTTTTCAACATTTGGACTTGTTCACAAAAATCTCAGAATCAATTAGGAGTTGAACAGGCAGTTGAATTTGTTATCCAAAATGTTTATTTTATACTATAGTTTTCCAACATGTTTATTTTTATTAAAATAAAGGACGATAATCAAGCTTTATACATACCACGTTTATTTTTCAACTTTCACCAAATGTTATGGGCGCTTAACAATTGGCTTTTTAAATGAATTTCTAAATTTAGATTTTACTCGATCTTGTAAGCTGAAATTGTTTTTTAGAAAACTTTTCAAAAACTGACGTGCCTTCATTTTTAACTACCTGCATGAACAAATGCATGTCGGTGATGGCATTGTCAATACGGTCACTTCTGAACAAATTTTTTTCATTATATTCTTAATGGAATTATAGCCAAAACTGGAATCTCTGGTATTTTCGTTGATTGATCTAGTTTCTGTGCATTGAAATTTTACCATGTTTAAGTTTGAAAAGGAAACCTTCATTTCTTCTATTACACAAGAAATGGTTGATTTCAAAAAGCCAGGTCCTAATTTATATATATAATATATATAATATATTTGTGCACCAAAAAATCTAATCTCATTTTTGTTTAGTGCTAAGGCTAGGCCAATTTAGTGGGGCGCAGTGTCCGACGGCCGTTACTGCACGTTTGGTATTTCCTTTTTCGGTCCTCCCCCCACCGCGAAATACGTATATTGGTCGTAGAAAAAAAAAAAGTGGATTTCGTCAATCATGCGAGGGATAAAATATCATGGAATTCATCAATCGGCCACGGGAAAATATCCCGAAATTCGTCATTCGGTCGCGTAGAAAAATCTCGGAATTTTCAGTCGGTCGCAAGGAATTTGCTAATCGATTTCAGAATAAAATCGCAACATTCTTTGACGTGTTTCGGGGGAAAAAATCGGTAATCCGTCAATGTGTCGCGGGAAAGCAAATCGCGAAATTCATCAATCGGTCAAGGGAAAATATTACGAAATTTGTTAGTTGGTCTAGGACAAAAACTCGAAATTCGTCAGTCGGTCGCGGGAAAATACCTCGGAATTCGTCAATAGGTCGCTAGAAAATATCGCGAAATTCGCCAATCAGCCACGGGAAAATGTCGCGAAATTCGTCAGTCGACCGCAGGAAAATATCGTGAAATTCATCACCTGGTCACGGAACAAAATCGCGAAATTTTTCAGTCGGACACAAGGAAAAAAGAATTTCGCCAATCGGTCGCGGGAAAATGTCGCGAAATACATCAGTTATTGAAAAATTTTGCGATTTTTCTTTGCGAATAAGACACATGAAAAGAAAATGGCGAATTTCGTCAATATGTCGTAAGAAGAAGCAGTGAAATCCTCCAATCGTTGACGGAAAGAAATAGCGAAATTTGTCAATTGGTCGCGGGAAAAAAAAAAAAATTCGAAAAATTCGCCGAACGGTCTGGGGGAGGAAAATCAGGATTTCGTCGGTGTCTCGCGGGAAAAAAATAACGAAATTCGTCAATCAGTCGCAGAGAAAAATCTTGAATTTTTTTCAGTGGGACAAAGAAAAAAAATATTGTGAATTTTGTCAATCTGTCGCAAGAAAAAAACTGTGAAATTGTCCGATCGATCGCGGTAAATATAATGAAATTTGTCATTCGGTCGCCAAACTTAATCGTCGTTTCAAAAAGAAAAAAAATCTCAGAAATCATTTTTTTTTTGGGGGGGGGGGGGGGGGTGTAGCACGCCCACGATATTCTTTTGAGCGAGATTTAAAATTTTTGGGCTCGAATCCCACCTTCCCGTCCGAAATATTCAAATTCTGAGGTTTTTGGATTAGCTGTTACTCTCCTGCCAGGACGCATAATAAACAGAATGTTTTGTTTAAAGCTATTGCAGAATGAATTGTAATAACGTAGTGTACCTAATTATTTTCTTTTATTATTTTATAATGCTTACTAGTGTAGTAGAAATAGGACTAAAAATTTAATATAAAATTGTATTTCTTTTAAGAATGGAAACCTTTATATTTAAGAATACATATCTTTCATTACTCAATGTTAATACATATTTATCTATTTTTATTTTTTACTTGGTTTAATTAAAACCACTTCATTTTAGGTAAAGTCACAAAACGTTTCTTTGCATATAAGATTGAGAAAGGGCCAAATAATAATAATAATAATTAATGTATAATAAGCTTCGATGAAAGAAAAATTTGAATATATGCTATTAACTCTGCCCTTCTCAGTAAGAACAACAGAAAATAAAAAACAACAACAATAGGCTTATGTTTATCTTCAGCTTTTATAGCAGTAATTAGATGATTATTACCCCGAACACGTTTGTTCCATATGATTTTCCATTTCGTTAATCAGCAGACATCTAAAAAGTCATTAAAATATTATATCGCCATTTTGAATGCAATGACCCTGGTTGTGATTCCTGCGGTATCTTTCGAATAATTCTCGCTTTCTTTTTTTTCCTCCTTTTCTCTGTCATGTTCATTGTAATAAAGGAATGTCCATTTAATTATACGAATCTAAAAGAAATCATTACAGGTATTTATGCTCTTCATGTCTTTTATCTATCTATTTTTAAAAAGCTGAAAGACCTTGTAAATATTTGCGAATTATTTTGCAATTTCTTTTTATCATTTATAAGAGAACATGTGAGTGAACATTACATCATTTTGATGTAATTTTTATGCATCATTAGAGTTTGTTCATTTAATGCCGTATCTTGTATTATTACTTAACCTTTTCAGCCCTGAATTTTCTATCAAGTTTGGAAAAAGATTTCTAAGGAAGAATTTTTGACGACGTTTGGAAATGTCTTATTACAACAGGATTAAGGGGACAAGTGGACATTAAAAATCAAATCCTTCACGTTTCAGTGGATTCCTTTAAAAATTGGAAGACTTGCTAATGGCAACCTTAAATAATAAAGTTTTTATATATTTAAAATAACGAATAATTGTCATATTTTAAATGTCCCATGCGCATTTCTTTTGCATAAAATGTGACAGTATTTATTTATGAGAAATATATTATGAATCATATATTGTATATATTATATGCATTATATATATTGTAAAAATTATATATATGACAATGGAAGTTGGCCTGAAAGGTAGAAAAACATTTTAAAATATATCATCTCGTCACCAGAACCCACTGATGATTACTAAATGCGGATACTCCTAAGTATTATATTAGATAATTTCATGTAATTTATTTAGTTTTAATCTATTTTAAAAGAAAATAGCAGTATGCAAGAATGTTTAATTTTTTATGTGCGATGGTTTGCTGTTTAAATTAAGTATGATCTTTAAAATGTTTAGTATATGTGGTGCTGTAGTATTAACATAGTTTCAAAGTGCCATCTTGGAGTGTAATTTAATGCATTCTCCTCAATGTGCATATAATTTTCATTTAGACATATTGCCAGTCACAATTTACTTCTAGCTATTATAAAGACTTATTTATTTCATAATATTTAATAGAAGTTTATAAGTTTTTTTAGTAGAAAGCATTTATCAGTGCATTAACAATAAAGTAGGGATTTTGTTGTAAACCAAAAATTTTTTAACACTTTGAGGTCTAAGCCCGAGTTTCACTCGGGTTGCCGTTTTCGGTGAAGCGAACTAAGCCCGAGAGCCTCTCGGGGTCAAATTTTAACTCTCTGAGCTATGAAAATACCTACTGTATACGTTCGCTGTTCTTTCGCATATTATCCACGAACCTTTTATTTTGATTTAAAAATACGTGGCAGCACTAAACAGAAGTAAATATATGAAAATGTCTAGAATCTGAGCTTAATTCGAACTTATTGTGAACCTTGTGGTGTTGCTTTTTGTGCTTTGAAATGTACAACACAAAAGCAAATTTTATTAAATAATGTTTATATACAAATAAAACCTATTTTCAGATGTTTGTACAACATTTGGGTAAGTTTTTATTCAAGTCTACGCAAAATTTTATGTTAAAAAATGTTTTCTTTTGCGGAACTTAAAAAATATATATAAAACATGCTTTTTTCAATAATTTCTCATTAAATATTCATTTTTAGGACATGTAAGTAGTTCCTTGATTCTGAATAAGAGCAGTTTGGAGTTTATAATTAAAAAAATATATATATTAAATACATATCTTCCAAGTATTTTTTAAAGAATCATGAAAGGTACCATATATCCCCAGTCCAGAGGGAGATATGCGGTTGAAATAGCTCAGACCGCAAAGTGTTAAACACCCCCCCCCCCCCTCCCCCAAATTAAAGCTGGCTTTTTTAAAATTAAAAAAAAAAAAAGTGTGTAAGTGTGATCACAGATCCGCACAGAGGGTATCGTTTAATATTCTTTTCAAAACACTTTATCATTTTGAAAAATCTGTTAGTTCCACATTTCGCAACCAGGGAGCGCACTCTATTCTAAACAAACCTGTATCTGAACGAAACTCAGTTTTACAACCTATCCGTAGCTATATTGGTCGAGGGGATCGGGTCCATAGCACCCGAGATATGTAGGGTAAAAAGTGGAACTAAAATATGTAAGGCAATATGTAAAATATGTAAGTGCATAAAAGTTAGAGAAGTGCTCCCCCGTTTAAGTCCCGTTAATCTCCCTTCCCGGGGGAGGTTAGAAAAATTTCTTAAAATAAGCAAGTCAGAGCCCAGAGGGATAAATAATAGAAGACTTTTTGAAAAATTTAGATTTTTCGTGTGATTGCAAGTGTTCTCCTATAAGTATGCAAAATTTCAAGTCTTCAACTTAATTAGGGGCTGAGTTAAGGGGAAAAAACTTAAAATACACAAGTTAGAGCCCAGACGGCTAAATACAGTGCAACCTCTATTATCCGAGCTAATTGGGACGGTTAGTACCTCGGATATCGGAAATCTCGGTTAATAGAGACTGTGTGTAAAAACTCGCCGTGCTTGCAAATTTAACATCTCTTAAAATAAAAAACAATAGAACATTTTTTTTAAATAATAAAAATAAATATATGTAAAGTTATGTTTCACAGCTTAACAAATTTTAAAAGGAAATCAACTAATAGTAGTAAATTTTAAAAAGCAAATTGAAAAATTTCCAAAAGTTTACACGGTCACTGGAAATAAAGCATTGTTCTCTGTTGACTTCTCAGGGTCTAATGTTTCTTGGGAGATGAGTGCTTTTTGGGGGCAGAAGGGCCTGTATAGCACAGACAGTGAATTAAAAAGTGTGGTCTTTTTCAAAGCTCATTCACATAAAAAAAATTAAAATAAATCAGACTTTGTTATCGTCTCGGTTAACGGAAACCGATTATTCGAAGCTCGGTTAATCGGGGTTCTACTGTATAAGGCTCTTTTAAAAATTTTATGATTTGTCGTTTGATGTGAGGTGTCCAGCTATAATTATGCAAAATTTCAAGTCTTCAACTTAAGTTCTCAGTTAGAAAAAAAAAAAAAAAACCGTTCGGCTCTTAACCAGATTTTTTTTTTTTAAATTTGATAACCCTGGTATGACTTTGAACATTTTCTTTGCTAAACTTATTTTAATTTCATTTTTTAAGTAAAAATCGAGCTTTAAAATATATTTTTGCATTTTTTATAATGCCACTTTTAAATATGAAACAGTTACCGAGTTCATAATTACAAAATTTAAAAAAATGTCATATCATCGGCATATTCTAGTCTATAGGCCAGGGTCGGCGAACCTTTTCACATCCGCGTGCCAATTTTTTCCTAAAAATATATTACATGATCATGGCGTGCCAACAAATTTAGTGAATTAAAGTGAAAAAACTAATTAAAATACTGATTTTAGGTTTTAAAATACATGGGTAACATTTTTAATCTAATTAAATATTTAAAAAAAACCCCTATTTCTCTTGTGTTGTCGGATGCCAAATAATTCAGATCAGTTTCGTATCTCATTTTTTCTTTTAAGAGAATGCTATCTAAATTGTAGCCACCTGACAATAACTTTCTACTTGAGTTTTTCATACTTTTCTTTTCCGATAAAAGAAATAACTATCAGAAACAAAATTATCAAAATGACTTCTTTAGAAAGTTCTTGTATGGAAATGAATTCGAAATTACAACTTATCATAATTTCATCACCATCGGCTTTTTGCTTATGATCGTTATTTTCCTATAATTTTCTCTTAATCCCAAAATTTTTTGAGTCAATATTGAGATTTATAAAGTTGCATTTTTGTTTATTCAATCTAGAAGACAGCGACAACCAACATAACTTAGAAAAACTCAACAAGTTTAAATTCAAAATAGTCGTGTATTTTCACTATATAAAAGGCTGTTATGTAAAGCATGGAAACGGGCATTTTTTTTAATTATTTCTGATTGATTTTTTTTTTTGTAAAATTTTTAACTGAATCGTGACAACCTTTTAAAAGTGCAGAGATTTTACTTAATATACGTTATATTTACTTAATTATTTTTATATCTGAATGTACAAAATGGAAACTATTTGCACATAAGTCCAATAAAATGAAATTTATATTTCAAAAAATATTGCACATAAGTTAACACAAGTTCAGTCTTAAAAAATCGTTTAGCAGGAAGCAAATCATAATGGAAAAGCTTGAATTACAAAGCTTGAAAATTGAATGCATCAAAAATTTTACTTTGTTAATTACCTTGTTTTTCACGCGAGCCCTTCAATATTTTAATTTTGAACATGAATCTATGCCGTGCCGAAAATAATCTCCCGCGTGCCACCTATGGCACGCGTGCCATAGGTTCGCCGTCCCTGCTATAGGCTATTAGCTATTATATCTTGCGTTAACGACACTTCATTTTAAATTGTTTGAAATTCAGAAATGTGTTTCCTTTCCGCTTTCTCTTCCCTCACCCTAATTGTAGACGCATATGATTTTTCTGATTCTATTTAAAATTCAAATAAAACTAATGATAACTTGTTATATAAAAGTAAACTATTAAAAAAATATTTTTTTTTTATCACTTTCTTAGAATCTTTAAGGATCGTTTTTTCTCGAAATGAAAGTAAAATCTCCATTTCACACTAAGTGTGTTTTCTCATTAATCAAATTTTTATATTGTGTAAACACGTAGTGCTGGTATTCTGTGCTAAATATTTTAAATGCCGCGGGAGACGTTGTGAAGTTTAATTTCCCAGATGTCTTCCCTGTACCCTAGTTCCACGTAAAAGCAAGCTATGAATCGCTTGTGGAATGACAATAGATCCTTTGGCCCTGGAGCATTCCGAGACTTGATTTTTTCCCCTGATTAATATGCCTTTCGGCCCTCGCAAATAACTGCGATGATAATTCGGTATGCGGTCCGGCTAGTTTGTAATCACCTCGCTGTCTAGCTTTGGCTACCGACATTATCAAGTTTTTACTTATTTAATCATTGAGGAATTTCTCTATCTTTTTTACCATTCTTTTCATAATGCAAATATCACTTTTCAATTTGGAATGAAAGATATGGCCGTGGCACACCGGTTGGTGCCCCGTCAGAAGCCAGGTGTGTGGCACAAAAATTTTCAGAAAATTTGTATGAAGGTTTCACCAACGAGCAGAAATATTATTTTTCCTGCAGTATTGAATGGCCCTACTAACTGCCTTTATATTAAGGGTTTTGCCCTAAACCCTACAAGCTATGCAAAACAACCCCGTTCCAGATGAACGGGATTGTTTTGCACGATGATTTTAGGGGGGGGGGGGGGGGTGTTTAGATGAACGCAGACTCTAAAAACAGTCTAATTTGCTCTGTTTTAAAAAGATTACCCGATTATGGAAGATTGAATGTTATCACGATCAGGGGTGCAGAATATGTCCGATCCGGCGATCTAGGATCTGGGGAAATTTTGCAGAAACATATAAAATTGATTTCGATTTTAACAACAATTTCCATAATTCCCTGAGATAGAAAAATTTCACTACAAATAAAAAGATCCGTATTCCCAACAGTGACCCGGAGCCGAACAATTTTTGATGCTCCAGCTCCAGCTCCGCTCCTAGATAAAATGCTGTGGCTCCGGCTCCAACTTGGCTCCGACTTCGCGCTTTTGAGTTGCAGATTTTAATTTGCACATTTAATTTTTTGCTCACAAATTCTTTCTTCCTTTACCTTCATTAAAGATCTGACAAAATACATTTTTCTTCTCATCAAACTTGAAATACTCATTCAGAAAATATGACATCTTTTAGCTTTTGCTTTTAAAATAGAAAGTTTGGTGGAATTTAAAACACAAAAATCTTAAATTTCTTCTACACTTTTCAAACAACCAAAATTGTACAACTACACATGTAAACAACACTCGGCCATATTTTTCAAATAGTGTTGTCACTTAGATCAAGTAGAAAGTAGAAGAAAAGTAGTGTTACCATGTTTTGAAAAGTTTTCCTTCTCTAATATAAAAAACCCCTAAAAAATGATATAATTAAAATACTGAATAATGATGTAATTAAAATATTTTAAGCCTGGAAATTTAAGACTGAAAAAAAAAAAAAAAAAAAAAAAAAAAAAAGAATATTAAAAATTAAAGGAGCCTTGGAGCAAGGGAAATTTTAGGGCTCCAGCTCCAGGGAAAACACAGCTCCGGAGCGCTCGGGCTCCAGCTCCAGCTCCGGGTCCCTGGTTCCCAAGGCTGCATCTACCGCTGCCACAACAGCCGATTTCTTTTTTCGTGATTGATTAGTAAGTATTTAAAAATCAACTTCAATTAAATCGTTAAGTAAAAAATGTCGTTGTCTCCCAGACTGCTATAACGTCTAGAAGAAAAGTTTTCTTTTAAACACCATTAGAAAATCTTTCTAAATATTGTGTAATTTTTACCATCAAATACTTTTCGCACATAACTAAATGATTTTAAAATTTTCTCTCTTTTAATATTCACGTGTAAATATTTTTCAATGGGAAAAACATTTGTTTGAGTTTTTAAAAATATGGCAGCAGTTGGTAAAAAATGTTTTTTTTCAAAATATAAGATAAATTTCTATTTGATAACGAAATTTTGAATAAAAAATTTAAAATTAAAAAAATTAGACATTTTGGAACACTTCACACCATGTTCTACTCATGTATATGCTGCAAAAGACGATCCAAAGTTTTTGATTCTATAATACTTATGTAACTGAACTACCTTGACCGATTTCAACACTTAAAATAATTCTTCGATTTAAAAACTGTCTTTCAACGTGTTTAGTTTAGATTTCTCTATAAAACAAAGATTTTTCATGTTTCGACGTTATCTGCTTTAGTGTTTACCATTTTAGACAATCTTATTAGTACCGACTAATATTGGTAGTTACTGATATTAAATTTTAGGTAGCTTCTATTACAAAAAGAAAGAAGCTACCTATTACAATCGTACGAAGAAAAGCAATTGTCCAAAATGCTGGTATATTTTCATCGGTCATAATTACCCCATACCCCAAAACCACCCTCCGTTCAAATGTTGATTTATATATACAGGGTGGTTCAGAACTCTATGTCAAAAAGGTTAAAGGCAGGTAGAGGGGGCCTAGATAAGCAGATTTCGTATAGGAATGTGGGTGCAGAAATGCAGCGTTGAGGCAGTAGAGGGCGCTGTTAAATTCGGTGGATGAAAGCCCTTCGCTGGCTTGAATCGTCTTTCCCTCACGGATTTCGAGCAACATGCATCGTTACACCAATGCGGAGCTTGCCGACGTGCATTTCAAGGAAGGAAATGGTTCACATCCAACGCACGTCCAATAGCTTTTGAGCTTGCCGAAGCACTATCCTCTATTGTGAGTAATACTGCTTCTTCCACTGCAGGAATTCTGCGATATCTTGCGGTTTCCTTATCTCGCCTGGAAGCATAAAACGAACCACTCCCGCTCAACTCCTAATGAAGACCCTCAAATGTTCTGGGATCCGGCAGAATCCGACCCGTGAAACGTTCAACCTGATTCCTTTGAGCAGCTAATCCCTTTCCTTGAGCAATCCCATAGATGAAATGCAATTTATGCTTGAGCCCATCTTTATTTTAAGACAAAAATACATTACAATGGCAAAGTACGAGTATAATGAAAAAATAAGAAAAAAACATCGGAGAGGAAAACGAATTTTGACTTGGTTTTCTAGCTCTACCGCCCAGGCATTTCTAATATCTTTTCACAACATGATGGTTGTTGTTAAAGATAACTAAACCCCCATCAAAGAATTGCAACTTTCTTTGCAAGTTAAAGCCATTTTGTATTAAGTCACTTCAGGGATTGTTGCAAAACCAAAACGTAGGCATATAAATTCTGCGTGTGGGCGATTACTGCTAGTGCAACTCGTTCTGCCTCATTAATAGGCGATCAAATGCGAATTAGGTGCGGCCCATACCTTTTGTCTCGTTGATAGAATAGTATGCGAGTACATAATTTGCTTTTCTGCAATCATTTACTTTAAGGGTCAGTTATATTTGCTTCCCCCCTCCTTTTTTGAATCATATTACATTGTTATCGATTATTCTTCTTTCGCTTGAACTATGAGTGAATATAGATTTTAATTAGGATTTTTTTCCATCACACTCTATTTATTCTTTGGCTGTATAGCTCTAGTTTAATATTCTTTTTAGAATTTCATTTAAAGTGTATAAAGTTATACATTTACTCGCTCGAATTAACTTCATTTTCATGCAGAATTTTTTAATCCATTTGTTCCGAGAATATTTCTTGCGGTTTTTTGCTCTTTAAATTTACAACTTTTATCTTTGTCATCGATGATTAATTCTCGAAAATATGTTAGGCAATTACTGTTGAGTTTTTGCATTGAAAGGAAATTTTCTGGTAGAAACAGTTCAGTCAAATGAAGTGAAAGCTTGGACATTATTTTCCCCAAACCCGTGTTGGACCTACATTTTATACAGTGGTCAAAATAAGTATTAATTCGATATGCATGAAGTTTCCAATGTTTTGCTTTATATTTTTTTTTTAGTGAAAAACCTCTAGATCCTGGTTGATGTGCATTAGCTAACAGCTGCTTTTTATTTTAATCAATATTATTTTAATAAATTTGAGAAATAGTGAAAATTAGCAATTGATTCATTAAGACTCATAAGTACAAGATCAAAAAAGTATTCGACAGCAGTAATATTATTGGAAATTCGCTCTTTGCTAAAAATTAGCTTTTAAAGTTTTGGAAATTACAGACTCTTAGTTTGACAAGATTAATTTGTGTTTGTTTGATACATTTTGTGTAAGTATTGGTGAAAATGGGACAGAAAAGGAAAGAGACACCAGCTGAACTCAAAAGTATTTAATTCACATTTTTCTTCAAGGAAAAAGAGAAAATGCTATTGCTGAAATTGTGCAAAAGCCTAGAACTATGTAATTAAAAGGTATAAATCAGGTAGAACGGTCGAAAATAAGCCTAAAAATGGTCGCCCTAAGAAATTGTCTTCTGAGTCTGATAAAAGATGGATTTTGCGAAAAGTTAAAGATCCTCGAGTTAATACGCTCAAGTCTGCAAAAATTACACCAGACTACATGGAAATTAGTGTTACTAATCAGACAATTCGACACATTTTGGAAAAAATGCAATTTTTGCAAGATCTGCCCGGAAGAATCCATATACTATCTCCAAGAAAAACAGGCTGACTAGACTAGAGTTTGCTACAGCGCACCAAGAAAAGCAGACTGACTAGACCAGAATTTGCTAAAGCGTACGTTAATAAGTCTGTAATTTTCTAGATGGATGTTCATTTGCAGACGAATCGAAGTTCATTCTTTTTTAATGTAATAGCAAAATTTTAGTGAATAGAAAGCCAAATACAGAGCTCGAGTAAAGAATATGGGGCCCACGGTAAATGTGGGGGGTGCTGCTATGGGATGTATGATAGCTTCTTGCGTCCGAAATTTAGTTGTAATAGCAGGTACCATGACCTAGTACTTATACATTGATATCCACACAGAAAATTTGCAACAAAGTGCAGATAAATTGGGTCTTACGCAAACTTATAGTTTTGCTCGGATAATATACACGATTTTAGTTGTTATACAATTGTCCAAATGTCATTAAAACTCCGGTTCAGTCTCCAGATTTTTATAGAAACTAGGAGATCGAACCCGGGCTTCCCGGGTTAAAAATATAGGTGAAAACATTTTTTTAAATCGGAAACTAATATTTTTTTACATGCAATAAATTTTTTAGATTGCCCACTTACATTAAAAAAGCATTTTTCATATGGAAAATACGAATTATACAATCAAATAAATTTTTGAAATTTATCAAAAGCGATATTTTCTTATTAGCCGCATGCTAAGAGTTATTTGACCAAGATTTTGCTGATAATTTCAGCGCTTATACATGTCTGTTAAATTTGTATTTTATTTTTATTATTTTATTTATTTATTCATTGGGTAGTTTTTTTAAATGGATATTATCTGTAAGAAAAGGATGAACTCCTTATTTTGTTTTAAGGGCAAACGGATTAATCTTTGGTAATCGAGCTCCGCGCGATATAGATAAATTAACACGTTAAGCGCCACGTCAGCCACCGGTGGCTGACAGCGAAATTTCCGTTTAAAACGCGCCAGTCACCGATGGCTGACGTCTAGAATATGATACAAAACTGAAAAAATATACATTGTTTTAAATAATTACTGAACAAAAATTTAAAATTACCTACCTTTTATTTATTACAGGATTATACTTTCTTAAAAATTACTTTAAACGTTGTAAATTTTCGGCGCTTCAGTGTCAGTCATCGTGGCACTCAACGTGTTAAAAAATGTTTCATGCTTTAAAATATTTTTTAAAACCATAGACAATCAGTAAACTGAGATGAACTTTGCAAACAAATTCCATTTGAAAAAAAAAATCCTATTTGGTGATCTAAAAATTTAAATTGTACGATTACAAATTTATTAGATTTGTGTTTTTTCAATATTATTCTTTTATTTGTTTATAAAAGAAGTATTAATTTCGTTAATTTGTCTTTCACAAATATGTTAGACTGTTTTTTTTTTTTAATATTATTCTTTTATTTGTTTATAAAGGAAGTATTAATTTCTTTATGTAAAAATAGTCAGAAACAAATGCTGAAAAATGTTTGTTGCTTTATGTGCAAAATGGTTATTATTATTATGTATTGAAACTGGCACGTGATAAGATAAATTTAAAAAAAAACATGCTTAAAAATTATTTTAGAAAATATAATACATCAGTCAATTATGATACAGTTTTTAAACAAATTGCATTTGAAAATAAATTTTTTTTCTGAGCGACGAAAATTGAAAATGTACAATGTCAGAAGATTAAAAAATTGCAATAACGAAAATTTCAAGACCGAAGTTTGATCGTGAAGTCTTGCCATTCGCAAAATGACGTCAGCGTTACGCACAGATACGTTTGTTCTTTACAATATAGATACTTAACCAATAAAATATAATAAAAATCTATTATTAGGATATGGCTATCAATTGAGGCTCTTATGCTTGGTATTCCGGAATAAAAAACAGCAATTTTCACCTTCGCAAAATTTGCATACGCACTTCTCATATCCATAGTCATCATTTAAAAAAAAACCTTTATTTTGTTTGATCATTTAAAAATAATTTTAACACAAACCTTGAAGTCACGATTGTCAGCAACATCTTTTATGTGAACAGACGCACTCTTTACTTGAGATTCTAATCTCAATTCCTGAGAGTAAAAATTTCCGTAATTTATGTTTTTTAGACGAATTTGTGTTAAAATGGTTAGTTTTATCTAGGAAAATGATCGTTTTCTTTTAAATATGACTTCATTTTCCCTTAAATAAGCATTTCTCCTAGTGTCTGAAACTTGGTATCAGTACACATGCTGGAGGAAAAACAATATAGAAAATTTATGAGGAAAAATGCGTGTTTTCAAAAGCAGTATGTCATTTTTCGTTATTATTCCCCTAATATAATATTATGCTCCTAATGGTATTTTGCGCTACTAAACCCTATACAACAATTTTTATAAACAATTTTTAATTTTTATCAGAAAATGGCGTGAATAAAGATAAAAATACCTCATTTTTTTCTCTCTTGTACTGCAATAATGAAAGCTATCTAATTTTCATTATTTTGGAGAAATTTCATAAAATGCTTTTAAAATTAAAATATAAAAGTAGGGATATTAAAAGAAAAAGATAGTGCGATCACATCTACAAATGATCAACTTTCAGTTGAAAAAAAAAAAAAAAAAAAAAAAAAAAAATAGTAAAATTGGTTCAGCAGAAAGATCAGGGCAGATGAGTAAAAAACACACTTGTGTTTTAAATATATAGATTATAAAATTGTGAAAAATTAAATTAAGCAAATTACGTTATTTTGATAAAATTGTAGTAGAATGTCTTAAAGAATAGCATTAAAGTTTTATTATTCGAGAGAATTTTGGACAATGAGTTCAGGAACATGATATTATTTTAAACCTCGTGTTATTTATTTGTTTGCATGCCTAACTCGGCGAAGCAAATCCATCCAGGCGAGAATCATCAATTTCTATAATATAAATCGCTATTATTTGCATGTTACCTCTCTTTTATAAAGACACTCTAATTTTTTGTAAAACATTGCGTTTTATCAGTGTGTGATTTCGATTACATTATCTTCAAAAGTGAAGCATTTTCTCCTGTGAAGAATTTGAAAGCAGCTGGGCTGTGAAAATGACGCACTTCTACAAAACATAATTCAGTTTTAAGAATTAAAATACACGCTGTTTTATAAAATGACGTCATTTGCATCCGCTAAAGCAATCCACTTTTACAATCCAATCTTAAACTTCGCCTATAGAAAAGTATGCATATGACATCATTATCGCGGAATAACAGACAATACTCTTGACATAGCCCATATTTTAATTTAAACTTTTTTTTTCAGATTTTATGAGAAAATGGCAACAAAAAGACAGTAATATCCTATTTTCGACTATTTTCCGTTTACTTTCAATGACTTTCAATAAAAATGGGGTACTTTAGTTGCCACGATTGGAAAAATGGTATTAAAAAGTTAAAAAAAAAATTAATGTCTCAAAAATAAATTGAGATACAGCTTTCAAACAAATTGCATTTAAAAGAGCATTTTTTTCCTTATACGACGGGGTAAAAATTTAAAATGTGCGATGTTTAGAAGTTTAAAAATTTGCAGTAGAGAAAATTGCAAAATAAAAATTTTATTTAAAATTTCAATGTGTTGCCATTCGCAAAATGACGTATGCGTTACGCACAGATATGTTTGTCCTTTATAACAGGGTTGGCACGGTTTAAACCAAGTGGTTTAAACCATGGTTAAAACCACGGTTTAAACCAATTGGTTTTTTTGTCAAAAAAACCATTTGGTTTTTTTAGAAAAAATCTAATATAATATTTTATCTTTTTTGTAATTTAATTGTTTTAAATTATAGATAGAAGTAAATTCTACTTTTAACACTTCATCTCAGCGGTCAACATGAGACATAATGAGCATAGGTCATGTTTCTATGCATGTAGAATGAAAATTAGCATGTGCTGATGAACATATCTGGTACCCTAAATATTTTTCTTAAAACATGTGAAATTAGAAAAGATAAAATAGATAAATAATATTCAATATTTAGCATAAAATATTTTCATTTAAAAAATGCAGATTTTTTACAGCAGTTAATAACAAAATACAGTGATCTTTAAGATTTTGGTTAAGTTGTAAAAGAAAATTTTCTGGATTGCAATTGGGGAAGATTATGCTTAAAGAATTTAAAAGAGTAACTTAAGATATCAAATTGAATAACACAGCTTGCAAAAATTGAGTGCTAGTTATAGCATTTCAATAATACCAATCAATCTTTTCTGTTAGTTACTGAATCTAATGGCCAAAAATGTTGACTTGGACACTTGGAGTTATCACTCAGAAAACAAAATAACCGGAAGTATTTGGATATTAAAATAATAATAATAATAACAACCACAGAATAATATATTATATTCATGAAACTGCATCAAATGTTTATTGATTGATTATTATATTATTAATCAAAGGATTCTTCATACGATTTTCAAGGTATCAATGCTTCACTGTGTAGAGCAGTTTACTTTGAACATAAGACATAGCTGTTACTAATAATGTTTAAATTAGAAATGATTTCAATTTTTTATATAATTGACTGTAATTATTTAATTTAAATATTTTCAAAAGTTATAGCTATTACTTATATAATATCCAAAAATGTTTATTTTATCAACAGACATGCATCTGTATGCAATAGGAAATTATATTTAAAAAAACCCGGTTTAAACAAAAAAAAAAACCTGGTTTAAACCAAATAAACCAGGTTTTTTTGGTTTTTTACAAAAAAACCTGGTTTTTTTCCAACCCTGCTTTATAATATAGAAATAACAGACAATACTCTTGACATAGCCCATATTTTAATTTAAACTTTTTTTTTTTCAGATTTTATGAGAAAATGGCAACAAAAAGACAGTAATATCCTATTTTCGACTATTTTCCGTTTACTTTCAATGACTTTCAATAAAAATGGGGTATTTTTGTTGCCACGATTGGAAAAATGGTATTAAAAAGTACAAAAAAATTAATGTCTCAAAAATAAATTGAGATACAGCTTTCAAACAAATTGCATTTAAAAGAGCATTTTTTTCCTTATACGACGGTGTAAAAATTTAAAATGTGCGATGTTTAGAAGTTTAAAAATTTGCAGTAGAGAAAATTGCAAAATAAAAATTTTATTTAAAATTTCAATGTGTTGCCATTCGCAAAATGACGTATGCGTTACGCACAGATATGTTTGTCCTTTATAATATAGATAGCATGCCTGTGGGGTCATTTAAAAAAAAATTATGCGAACGTCATTTTTCTTCTAAAACGGAGATGAAGGAAGTGTTCATAGAAGAATGACAAAAATTGGACTAAAATGTTACCTTGCAGTTAGCAAAGCCGCATAAAGACTACAAGCCAAACACAAGGTTTCGTGACGGTCACTTCGCGGGGCTTACGCCAGCAGAGAAGAGCACAGACTTATTTAAAACATATCAATACTTTCCTCTACATTCCAACTTAATTATCATAGCATAAGGTAAAAAATTATATACGTACTTGTAGTTTAAAGACGCTAATTAAGCGCTTTTCGATTACTCGTCAACAGTAAAAATAAAAATACTATATTTATGAAATAATATCACTGTGTCAATAAAAATGTGCCTCAGTATTAAAGTTAAGAGTACATAAAAGAAAATTGGATCGTTAATAAGGAAAAAAACCACCAAGTATTACATTTATTTTAGTGAACAGTTTTTATTATATTTATTCTACTTTGAAATTTAGAAACAATATCAATTATCTACTTTTTATATATTCAAAAACAAGACATTAATATACATACATATATAAATTTTCAGTTTAAACGCATTTCAATTGAATTATTTTGCTTTCAATTATTTCACTTTCAAAAATAAATAAATACTAATAAGTGTGCAATCAAAACCCACATTTAAAATTAAGTTAAAGTGAAAGCAAAGTGAATGTCAAATAAAACAAATTCAACTTGTGTTCTATTTTTATTATTTGTGGCCTGAAATTATACAGGAAATATTCTATTAAATATTTAGTGATTTGAAACCTTCACATAACAAATTTAGTATAAATAAATAGTAAAATTAAAGCATATATGAAATTAAATATTCATACAGATAAATTTTTCGTACCTACTGCAAACTTTACTTATCAGAAATGGGTAATTTTCACATAAAGTCCATTAGAATTGAGAAACATAAAACTCTCATAATAAAACAAAACAAGGTCATGAAATGGAAAATTATTATTGTTATTTTAATTTTGTGTTAGTTTAACATATTATGCAAGGTACAAGCAATAGATTTTTTTAAAGTGTACTGAAACATGACAGAGGGGGGGGGAAAAAAGAAGAAAGAAAACACTTTCATCAATCCAAATTACAATTTTCCTAACTTATGTTCATTTTCCTCGGATATTTGAGATTTAACTGCTAAAAAACATAGAGAAACCCAAATCCTTCCTCGAAAATATTTCATTTCCAAAAATAATGTTGTGTGGGCTGTTTAAATGATTGTTCACATGTTTTAAGCTTAAAATAATCAATATATGAGATGAAAAGTATAAAGGGCCATGACTAGATCGAAAAGTAAATTTATAATTATAGAAAAATTATTTTATTTATTGTTATTTTTAATTAGACATTAAAATGTATATAAAAACACACACAGTTTTTTCGAAGAGGTTGGGGGGGGGGGGGGGGGTTACCAACATCTGTTTTGCATAAGGGCGCTGACAAGCCTTGCAAATCTTATGAATTAATTGTTTACAGTGGTTGCAAAAATAGAGATTCAAACACATTATCCCCATATCTCCAGTTTTCACGTATAAGCATGGTTTATGTAACAAATATTATAAAAGGAATTTTTATCAAGATATTAAGAGTTTAAGATTAAAACACAACAATAAATTGGTACGTATACAGGGCTGCCACCGGCGAGTATTTTCCTATTCTATTCGCACCGCTATTTAAAAGGAAAAAAAATGTAGTATATTTCTCTTGCAAATGTTGTCAAACTGTATGTCAAAGAAAAATACATAAATTTTGTATTAAATTAAATCTCAATCAATTCTGCATACAAAATAATTAGTTATTATTCACACGACAAATGTTTTCTAATAAATAGACGTTTATTAAAAGTCACTTTAATGAGAGAAAACAGAACATATTAAAAAGGGAGGAAGGTGTGACAAGTTAGAAATTACTAAATAATTAGGCTTGTAACTAAGACATTTTTGAGCATGATTAGTACCCAAAGAACCCAGTCTGACATAAGTTTCAGCTGTCTGGTGCCAATATTTCCGAGTAAATAAAATTCAGAAGTTTTAACCAGGGTTGCTGGCTTTTAGCCAGGCCAAAAAAAGCCGGCCGGCTTTTTTTGGTTTTAACCACTTTAAAAAAGCCGACTTTTATTGAAAAAAGCCAGTTTTTATTTTTTAAAGTTGGTTTACAGTAAATTTGTTTTAAATTTGGATCAATTAATTTTTAATACACTTATAAATATTTTCTACTAAAAAAAATAATAGATTTCTATTAAATTTTATCAAATAGATAAGTCTTTATAACTTCTAGAAGAGAACTGTCAACGCATTATGTCTGAAAAAAAAAAATGTATATAAACATTGAAAAGGATATAAGTTAGGCTCCGAACTGGTGTTTTGAAATTCTATATCATATGGCTCCACATATACTACACATTTTAAAGATCATATTTAATTAAAACTGTTCTTAACTGCTCTGCTCAACAAGCGCAAAATGTTTTGACGCATTTACAAATTCATTTTTTAACGGAAAGATGTAAAATTCGAAAGCCTGACCATGGAAGCGATTTGGAATCAAACTGTTTCCATTTTTTGATCCATCAATTGTCTATTGAGTTATAAAGAGATTTTGATCACGTGACAAACATGTTTTTTCACCCTTTTCTGAGTGGTTTCTTTTTTTGTGCGGAAATTCGGTTAAAAACGCTCACTTTGACACTATTTTCTGAAAAATCTATAGCGTTTGCAAAAAACCCCAGAAAAAACAGTGCAATTACATAGTTTCTGAACAACATCTGCTAGTTTCATGCATTTCTGGACAAAAATAAATTAAAACTTATGTCAGAAAGTTGCCCTTTTGGATTTAACAGCCTTAATGACAAAATATAACACATCAAAATGGAAACAAGGAATTAGAAAAGATGTTTTATTTGAGGAGAGTGGTACATAAGTGTATAAAAAATAGAGCATTTAAACAAGAAAAAAAAATTTCTCAAAATAAAATTTTGAAAAGCTTGTTGCTATGCATATTCATGCATATGCTATTCATAATGTTTTTAATAGTGATAAATTGTGGTGTTTTTATTAATATGACTATGTATAATTTTAAATGTTTGCTAGAAATAAAATAACACTTGTATATTAATAGCTCTTAAAATTAAGTAATAAAACATATAACTAAGTAACCATTGTCCTCTTTAATTTTATAAAGCAGTAAAAATGAAAAAATTGGCAGTTGGTATGGCCCTTTTAAAATTTAGCTGACATATTTGCAATTCTGAATACAAATCACTGGCAAAATCATCTAAGTTTTATTCCAGTATTAATGTCCTCATTATTGAGAAATTGGGTTACTTATTAAACTGTAAATCAATTAAATGTCATTAAAACTAATTAAAAACACTTTAAAATGTGTAGTTTATAATTACAATGCTTTATTGTATAAAGGCCAATTATGGCCAAAAAAAGCCGGTTAAAACCAATAAAAGCCACCGGCCTGGCTTTTTTTAATTTTAGCCGGCTTTTTTGCAACCCTGGTTTTAACCGAAATTTTTGAATAGCAAGAAAGGTAATGTTTCAAATAGCTATTACCAAAATGTAAAATTTAAACAATAATATTTGTACTGTACTATAGACAAAATTTCATCAGTTTTCAGTGATAAATTCCCGAGTAATAATGATTTTAAAGTTTTTTTTTTTAATTAATTTGTTTAAATTAAAAGACCTAACTAAATTTTCAACTTGAAAATATAATAGTAGAGGTAGAAAAATAAGTCGCATAGGACATTAAAATTTTAAACTGAATTGGCCATATAGCTTCCAAATTATAAGGAGAAATGTGTTGGCCCCAACAGAACTGTCTAGCTCTAGCACATATTAAAATGAAGCTATTTTTATATATTTATAAAGAATATAATTAAACAATGAAAACTTTATTAATTAATAACTTTTGAGATAATTCACCGATTCACACCATTCAAGCACCAATTTTTAGCAAATTACGAGAGACAGGTAATGATATAAGTCTCGATACGATTTAGTGAATTTTGCCACTTTAAATTACTGCTGTTTTTGAAATGAAACAGAAGTACAATTATATCGTTTTCTTTTGGAGACACGCACACGGAATTATTGACAATACGATACTGGTATTTAATAGTTAATTTATTTTAAAGAAGTTAAAAATAAAAGATATTCTGAACACAAAACATAGAACTAGTACTATTAAAATATAAGTAGTTAATTTGAAAATAAAACTTACCTTCAAAAGAATATGTTCTATTCTTTTAAGTAAACAGCACGTGCATACGTTACATTTTAATTCTAAACAACCAGACACAAGTTTCAAATGCTCAGCATTGGCGCCAGCCCCGGGTCGTGACGTCACATATGTGGGGGAATGAAATCGTGTCTGGCTTGATAGTCTTGAGAAGGCTTTGCAGTTAGTCAAATCGATGCCAAATCGTTCGCCGCGCCGCACAGTGGGACGTTTTGACGATCTAGGTGGACAAAATTATTTCGTTGAAGTTTAATTAGTTTTTGCTGCTTTTTAATACCTCACTAATAACATACTCAAACAGTGATAAATATTTGGTTATTTAACAACAATGTCTTAAAATAAAAATACAGGATGCCCACTAAAGGCCGTTCCCACCCTCTTAACTGCCGAACGGTAGCATCTATATTCATAAAAGTGGTGTCTAGGTATAGTAAAGAGGCTATGCGCTACTAGATGAGACCACTTACCGCGCCACCTGGTGCAAAATGGCAGCATTAGCGTTCCTATCGCGAAAACGGTTCGAAATATGGGATAAAAGTGAATGACAAATTTGTAGAGCATCATCGATTTAGTTCGAAATAGGAATACTAACTCAGCTGTTTTGCACCACTTTGAAAGCGGTGTCATCTGGTAGAGCATAGCCACTTTACTATACCTAGACACCACTTTTAAGAGTATAGCTGCAACCGTTCGGCAATTAAGAGCATTGGAAGGACTT
Organism: Maratus speciosus; assembly: GCA_963932465.1. Lineage (NCBI taxonomy): Eukaryota > Metazoa > Arthropoda > Arachnida > Araneae > Salticidae > Maratus > Maratus speciosus. The sequence continues at coordinate 535,602,240 of OZ010793.1, forward strand.
TAGTGGACACCGTATAATGCATTACAAATAATGCGTTAAACATACTTATTTTAGTTAGTTAAGTTTACATACCGTAAAACGGGGTAGATAGGAACAGGGGGGGGGGGGGGACAGGAACGAAACTATTCGGTCATAAAATAAATTTAAAATAAATATAAGTGAGGATATTTTTAATTGCCGATTTTTTTTTAAGAAGGTAATATCATGGAAGTGTTGGGGAATTCAGTTTTGTCATGCTGGCAGCACTGCTCGGTTATGTAAAAAAAACAAAAAAAAACCCTGCATTTGGATCCTTAAAAACCTCCTATTTTCAACATCTGCAAAACTTTGTATGTAACTACAGACTTTTTCGTATTCTAAACCTAAGAGTAGTTTTTTTTTTTTTTTTTTTTTTTTTTAATTATTATTAAGGATAGACCTATAAGCGATATGCTGTATTAGATTTTATGTATTTCTAAAACTACATAATGAAAAAGTGAAAAATGTCGTGTAACATCATAGGTTTAAGATTTACGGGGTGAATCGGGACACATTTCTGTTGTTGTTCCGATTCACCCAGAAGATTACTATCGTAGTTTATTCTTCAGTAAGTAATATTTTCATGTCATATCTGAAAACATGTGTATGAATATATATTGTAATAAGACACAGATTTTGGAATCCCAGAAAATCCTCAACTTTCGAACAAATTTTCTCCGGATTTCCTTGTCGTTAAAGTGCATGAAAAAAGTCATAACAGACTCTATGTGACCAAAGTCCTGTACCCAGAAGATGATGGCTATGTGGGGAAATTTTACAAAAGGGTCCCCCCGGACTTGGAGATTTTAAGAAACGGTGGAAAAGGAGGCAGCATTTCTTCCAGAAGATGTCATAAAGAAATCAGCTAAAGGACAATATTCAAACATCTGTTCGTTTCAAGGCTATGATAACTTTTGTGAATGACATGAGTGAATTGAATTTGTATTAAATTTCATCTTTCTTAATTCAAATGTATTTTCTTAGAATAAATTTTAATCTTTCTTGAGTTCAAAGTTGTTTTCTAATTTTTGAAAAGTCATACCTTTACTTATATATTAAATAAAGGATTTATTTAATATACGAGTAACTACGTGTTCCTATTGATCGCTTATCATTATTACCTGTTTTCATTAATAATATTAAGGTCTGAATCGGAACAAATAAAGATCATAACATTTGTTCCGATTCACCCCTACCTGCAGGGTGAATCGGAACATCATTAAAAGAATAAAAAATATACCAAAAAACTGTAAAAAATGTTTTGTTTTTGCTTAAAATTTAAAGAACAATACAATACAGAAGTTTCTAGTCAAAAAATTAAAGAAATAAAAAATCGGTAGTTGTCTTTTTTTTTACGTTAAAGTTGAAAAATGTTCCGATTAACCCCGTTTTACGGTACTTATTTTTATTAAGTAAAAAAACAATTTAATATTACATAATATAATATATTTAATATACTATATATATGTATAATATGTATATATTTAATAAACAAATTAACATTCATTTCTTTTTTGTATTTTTGTCTACTCAGAATTTCTCAAGAAATTTGTGTAGTCGTCCTGAAAAATAAAATTTTTTAAATAAAATCATATATTAAAAAAAAAAAACAAAAAAAAACAAAAAAAAAACACCTTTAATGTTTTGTGGTACCATGTAAAACATATAAATGCTACCAAAATTATTTTCGGAAGAAAAAATGCTGTTGTGTGAACAAATAACATATATAAATTTTTATTATTCAATTTGAAATAAAATTTCTGCTTATAGACGGTAATGTATATGAATTTTTTGTGTCCCTGTAAGAGAAATACAACTGCTACGCACTTTGTTTTCAATTTAAAAAATGCTATTGTGTGTCTCAACAACCTATAGTAATTTTGTAGAAATTTAATTAAATTTTCTGCGTTTTAGCAACAATCTTTCCGCGTTTTTTTGTGTGGCCCTGTAAAAAATGCATAATTTCTACGTTCGCCAAAGTATAATTTAATAGAATTGTCATAGGAAAAACACATGTAGGCAAAGTTTCAGCTCAATCAGATAATTGAAAGTGGTTTAAAATTGTCTTGCAAGATTTGAACTAATCTTTTATGTGGCCCTGTAGAAACAGTAGTGTTCTAAACAAACTTCTACGTTCTTTAAATCATAATAATATTGCATTGTCAAAAGCGTAACTGCCACGTTCCATAAATTATAATATTGCATTGTCATCAGAATTGCATATCCTGAACAAAGTTTCAGCTCAATCAGATTATTGAAATTGGTTTAAAATTAACTTGCAAGTTTTAATCTAAATTTTTGTGAAGCCCTGTAGAAACACTGTTCTAAACAAACTTCTACGTTCTTTAAATCAGTCATTCAAATTACACATGTATTCATTGTTTCGGCTCAATAAGATAATTAAAAGTGATTTAAATTTGACTTGCAAGATTTGAACTAAACATACATACATGCACTGGAAGTTAATATGATGCTTGTTTATTAATGGGTGGGGCTTGTGAGTGCTTAAGCCATTTGGTAGGCCTCCCCACCTAGCTGACCCTTGTTTATTAATAAAAACTTACTGATCTGTAGCTATCTGCAGGAGTTTAATTTTTCAGTACTTTAGCCTTTCAGTACTGAAAATACAATCTTTCAAAATACAATCTTTCAGTATCAGGCTCTTTGATTTAAAAAAAAATGCTTATTGCTGAATAATGCTGAATAATTTGTTAAAAGTCAAGATGAAATTTGTAAACAACATCAAGGATCATCCAGAATTTCTGCCTTTGAAAAAAGCGGTAAAGAGGGTTTAATATCGCTTATTTCTAAACAAAAATGGGTTAAATCTGACCTTGACAAAGCTGTGACATTAGATCAGCAAACTCGTGCTTTCAAATAAAACAGAATAGTCATGACGTGCTTTCAAACTTAGAGGAAGCTAGTGCAACTTTTGAAACTTCCTCAAACCAACTGCGCAAATGGCTACTTTACGGTCACAATTAATCGACACCTCTGACGCCAAAACTTGTACGGATCTCGAAAATACAGACATCCAGCTACCAGTACACGGGGTTTTGTCAAGTTCCGAGATAATCGGAAAAATGGATTTTGTCCACCTAGGTCATCAAAACGTCCCACTTGTGCGCCGCCGAGAAAAAGTTACAAGGCACTATCATTTAATATAAATAGATGATTTTCAAAGTTTCTTGAATAGTTTTTTTGTTTTTCTCATTACGAATGTTAATGAATTAATTGGTATTTTTATATTATTATTGTTAAAAGTTTGTACAAACCACTAATTGCAATAAAAAATAGATGTCATAATCTAAATTTTGACTGCAACAGTGTATTTGTTTTTGTTCATTTTAATAAAGATTTGGTTTAACAAATGAAAAAGAAATATTTAAAAAAAAAATCTGCTGTTTTTCTTTGTTTTAAAATTATAATTTTCTTTAATCATCTTTTTCTTTCATTCTAAACTATATTGATTTTCTTACTGAATTTTCGTTTGAATGCAATTGTCTAAGTCAATGACTGTTTCTATGCGCAATTCTCTAAGTGGTCATTCATATTATTTCGTATTCCATGAATTGCGGGCATACGTATAACGTGAAAATAAAATCTACACAGGGCATAAGTAATTGTAAGTATTTTGTCGCAATTTGACGTAATGCAATCGGCAGCGAGAACCCTGGTAAAATCAGACCCATTGTTTTAAAAAAGCGTTGCGTGCTTGCATTGCCACTTTCTATATTTACAGGAAGAGATTCGCGCCAATTTTAACTCCCTACATCCTCCCTTTTACTCAGAAAGTAATTGGTATTTAGAGTTGCAATTTTGCTGCTAAATTGTCATTGCTGCGCATTCTAATTCTAAATTTCGTACAGTTATTTTTTATAGATTCTGGGATAATTAAATTAAAAAAAAAAAAAAAAAATCGTTGATTTTGGCTCTTACTCACTAACAGGTTTCAAAGGTTATAGTAAACAAAACCTACAAATTATATTACTTTCGATATAATTCGGTGAAACTATTTCGGTGGTGAAATTCGGTATAATTAAAACTTGAATTTCCTTTTATTTTATGTATTTTGATTTTCATCACTTTATTAGTCTTTGGAATTATTAAAAATGATGTAATTATATTATGCCAATGATTTATCATTTCGATGTTCTATATATTATTTTTCTTTCTTTTCAGGTAAGTCTGCTCTTTTTCATGCAGCAAATTTTGACGAATCACACTTTGAGACAAAAGGTGACATTTTAAAAACGTGTTTTGTCTGCGGATCTGGATGTGAGTTATTCTGTGTATTTTTCTCTTCGAAACTTTGAAAGAAACCCCCACTGTTAGTATCATCAATGATTCTGTATGAGTCATATGGGTACCTCCTTCGTAAATCCCACTAGAAAGTTTTAAAAGTGGATTCTGCCCTTGAAATAAATCATCGTAACAGTATATTATCTTATAAAATTATGTAGGAAAATCACTTAAAATCATCAAACTAAGTTAAATCTTGCTAAAAGTGATAAAAATACACTTACAAGGCAAATATATTCAGATCGACATGTCTCATCGCCCAGACGGCGACATTTTCAAGATCTATACAGGCATCCCTCGACTTACGTAAATTCACACTTACATAAGAAATTTCAAAAATTACATTTATGAACATACTAGCGCGTTTGACACGCATTTGCATACTCTTGATAATTGTTTTATAAATAAACTATGCAGATAAAAACCACAACAATAATATAGTTTTATATATTAGAGTTACATTTTTATTGGGATATACAATCAAATCTTTAACAAAACAAACACAAATCTGATTAAAATGAGCCAAAAAAAACTGTTTAACCGTTACAATTTTGTTAGCTGAATTCAAACCATAACGAAACCTAATTTTAAAGTTCGGTGAAGAGGAACGAGTGTATTTTTTCTTCCAGCTTCTGAGCTGTTCGTTTTGATGTAGGTTCAAAATTGATATAAATTAATTCATCAATGTTAAATTTATAAATCCCATATTCCACTAGATACTTTTTATTTGAAAAGTGTTCTTTCAGTATTTTTTTTATATTTTTTCGTACTTTTATAGTTTATATCCAAGTAAATACTGCTGCATGCTACTTTATTTGTAAAATAATACTGTATAAATAATGTGTATGTGTGTGTATATATATATATATAATAAATATTGCAGTTTCTGACGAAATAAAACTGATGAACAAAAATCACGCGATCTCATGTGTAATGAAATCAAGTGCAGTAATAAAAAGTGATATTTGGGAACGTGAATTATTTTATACTATTGTTTCTTATTCTGCAGAGCATCTCTTTCTAGGTTTTAGGTTACTCCGTTTAGGCCGAATCATTGCATATATTCTCATTGCGTAAAAAGATCTTCTATTGATTCTCCGATAACGGATGGCAAATAAAATCTGGATGGATAAATTATTCTACTATTTTTAAAATCAATCTGTAAAGTTTCTTTGTTACATAATTTGGCTAAAGGTGTAGATTCCAAGTTATCCACTTTACACTACTTTCCTGGTTTCTTCGAAAGATTGAAATACAATATCTCCATTGTTGCAAAACTTCCGTAAAAAAAAAAATAATAATAATAATAGTCTGAAAGAAAATAGATCCAATATAACCAAATCAATTATCAGGGGTAATATTTTTCACCAAAGAGGATGGAACAGTTCAATTTTAATATAGGAATGAGAAACAGAAAGCTTAAAACTAGGATCAAAGAACATATAGCAGACATCAAATATAACAAGAGAACTGCAGCTTTGGTCAAATTAGGTAACAAAGAACCTTTACAGATCTATTTTAAAAATACCAGAATAATTTATCCCTCAAGATTTTATTTGCCATCCATTATCCGGGAATCAATAGCGATCTTTTTACGCAGTGAGATTATATGCAATGATTCAGCCTTCATAGAGTAACCTAAAACTTGGAAAGATATCCTCTGCAGAATAAAAACAACAGTATAAAATAATTCACGTTCACAAATATCCATTTTTATTATTACACTTGATTTCATTATACATGAGATTTCGTGATTCTTGTTTACCCGTTTTCAATTATTATTATTTTTTTTTTTTTTTTTGCGAAAATTATTTGTATCAACAAAGATCTTGAGAATGTCGCCGTCTGAGCGATGAGACATCTGAATAAAGGTATTTATTTGCTTTGCAAGTGTATTTTTATCACTTTCAGCAAGTATTAACTTACTTCAATTATTATTATTATCTATACCATCACATCGCGCTAGATAAACATAAAGTGTACTTGCAAGCTTTTGCTAACTAAATCTTGTAACTTACATCTACTAGATTTAATGTTGCAAAGAATCTGAATTTTCTGTCTTACCGCTTAAAATTATGTTTTGGCTTATCGTTATCTCCATACAGTATTTCATCAGTTTAACTGCAAAATTCAAATTTGATTTTCTTTTAGTGCATAACTCTTGGTAATTATTAAATTTAACTCTTCCGCTAGAACTCAACTTGAAAAAGCCCTTTGATACATTTTCTTAAAATTTTTAATACAATACGAAATATGAAATTCTTTTGCACATTTTAACGTTATTACAGACGTGTGAAAATTATTAAAATAATTGTGAAATTTACTTTAAAATCTTGTTACATTAAAGAAATAATACATTAAAAAAATATTGATACATTTAATATTTAGTATGCATCCTCTTGTTTTTTTATTAAAGATTCGATATGTCTTGGCATACTTTGTATGAGTTTTTGGCAATTAATTTGTATTTCGTTGTCAAGATGCCAAATTTGGATGATTTTTTCTATCCGAACATTCTTGTTTGTGATGTTGCATTTATTTAATTAAATTAAAGAAAACACTTCCATGGCCTGGAACCAGTCCAGATATGAACCCCATAGAGAACACTTGGGCCATTGTAAAGAAAAAAATTAAAGAAATGCAACATTACAAACAAGACTGGTCTGATAGAAAGACTCATCCAAATTTGGCATCATGACAACAAAATACAAATTAATTGCCAAAAACTCATACAAAGTATGCCAAGAACAAGTATGCCATCATTTCTTTAATAAAAAACAAGGGGATGCACACTAAATATTAAATGTATCAGTATCTTTTAAATATTTCTTTAATATAACAAGTTTTTAATGTAAATTTCACAATTATTCTAATAATTTTCACACGTCTGTATAACACTGCTAATTATATTAACTATGATTCTTAAATAATTTCCTGCAACATACACTATATGGCCACTGATGATCGGACACTTTCAATTTTTTTTAGACATTTTGTCGAAGATTTAAAGGTATATTTATCAGATTTTTCTGGAACTTCAGGATTATGAAGAATAGGTTCGACTTCATGTTTATCAGCTGTGGCGGTTTGATCAGAAGGACAATTAGGGGGCCAACAAAAAATCACAGAAAAAGAATAATGTTTAGGATGACCCTGTAAAATAAAATGCACGAAATGATCTATCGCTATAGCTTACGAATATATGGATATTTTACAATGTATGCATTCATTTGGGGAAGAATAGAACGTATATTCATGGCGATATATCCATTTTTTTTTTAAAGTTCAAAAATTTTTTTGCATGTTTTTTGTTTATATCATGCGGGCTTTTTTTTTTTTTTTTTTAACCAAATTTAACGAAATGCAGTAGAAATAATAGGGTGTAATTGGAATGTTAATATATTAAACATTTGATGAAATATGAGCAGTTTAATGAATTAAATGAATGCAGTTTATTTTTTATCTGCGGATGTGCGCACGATAAAAAATACATTTTTTTTTTTTCATGATATGATAGTCAACTCTATGAAGCAACTCATAAAAAAAAAAAAAAAAAAAAGCCAGTCAAATATCATGAAAATTCAGGAAGATATCAAAAAGGAGTATAGAAAGGAGTTTGTACTTAATGAATGTCAACGAGTAGATTTAGAAGAAATGCTTAGATTTTGATACTTCTTTTTTTCTTGGAACAGGCTCGTTCTGGTGATTTTCCAAGAACTAAAGCATCAATAAAAGATGAAAATTAAAAAAAAAAAAAAATTCAACGACAATTTATGGAAAGCCTCGTATCATTTAGCTGTTTCTAGAGAACAACTAAAAGTCAGCTCAGTCTATTGTCGATGTCTTTCTGAATTTTCTCGATATTTGACTGACTTTTTTTATGATTTACACCATAGAATTGACTATCAAATTATGAAAAAAAAAAAAAATATTTTTTATCGTGCGCACTTGCGCAGATAAAAATATTTCATTCAACTGCTCATATTTAATCAAATATTTAATATATTTGCATTCCAATTACACCATATTATTTCTACTACATTTTGTCAAATTTTCTGAAACTGGCGTTAAATTTGGTAAAAAAAAAAGAAAAAAAAGAAATCGATATATCTCCATGAATGTACGTTCTATTCTTCCACAAATGAATACATATATTGTACAATATCCATATGTTCATAAGCTATAGCGATAGATCACTGCGTGGATTTTATTTTACAGGGTGATCCCAAACATTATTATTTTTCTTTGATTTTTTGTTGGCCTCCTAATTGTCCGCCTGCTAATTGTCCTTCTGATCAAACCGCCGTCGATAAATATTCAGTTGAACATATTCTTCGTAATCCTGAAGTTCCAAAAAATCCGACAAATATATCTTCAAATATTCGCCAAAATGTCTAAAATTGAAAGTGTTTGATCATCAATGGCTATATAGTGTATTTTCCTCGCTATTTTCATTTAATCGGCAACATGTATAGTACGTCATAGTGCAAAAAGGTTAAATTATGTATGGTAATTCTTACCCTTTCCCCGCTGTATTTTTGCTATAAGATTATGTGCTTGATTTTTTTTTTTTTTATGTATTTTTGCATAACTGCTGATCTTGTATTTCAGCCACACATGGATCACTCTCTAGAAAATGAAAATAAATCGCGTACCTCTTTAATCTATAATTATTTTGCGTTTTCGTAACAATTTGTTATCTTAAGCTGTACTTGAGTTCCATTTTTTAGCTTACCATTTCATAAAATCATAAATTAATAAATTTAAATAAAGTAGAAAAATATACTAAAAATATCATTCCCCTGGCTGTTCCCAAGCCGTTTTCTGTCAATGAAATTAGAAACTGCCTGTCTATTTAAAATTAAATGCTGTAATTATAAATTAGTAATTTCAATTAGCTCCTTCGTAAGTGGTGGGAAATCAGAAAAGCTATATTGTAATACATTTCTTTAAATGCTATTTACTTAACAGTTAACATCATTCCTCTGGTTTTATATATCATCATCATCATCAACAACAACAACAACAACAACCGTTTTCAATCCACTGCTGGATGTAGGTCTCCCCCAGATTTTTCCAATGTTTTCTGTCTAGTGCTTTAGTCATCCAATTTACACCGGCTACTTTTCTGATTTCATCACTCCATCTTACTTGAGGTCGTCTTCTTGGCCGTTTTACATCTCTGGGATACCATTGTAGAGTGTTTGTGCTCCATCTATTGTCTTGTCTTCTTGCAATGTGCCCAGCCCATTTCCATTTTAGCCGTTTAACTCTTTCAATGATGTCAAAAACTTTCGTCTGACTTCTTATCCAGATTATTCTTTTCCTGTCTCTTCTAGTTATACCTAGCATACATCTTTCCATACTTCTCTGTGTTGTTTGTAATCTTTGTACCATCCGTTTTGTTAGCGTCCATGTTTCTGCTCCATAAGTTAGCACAGGCAAAACACATTGGTTAAATACCTTTCTTTTCAAACAAAGGGACATGCTACTCTTCAGAATAATATTGTTCTTCCCAAAAGCACTCCATCCATTTCTTATTCTTCTATTGATTTCATTCGTGATACTACTAGTAAATCTGCAGATTAAGAGCCTCAATGTCATCTCTGCAACTTATTGTTTTTAGCAAACTTTGCGTAATATTAATCTTTCTACAAAAACAAAATTTAAACTTTTTAAATTACACAAACATTTATAAAAGGAAAAAAAAAAATATTTCGATGGTTTCAGACATTAGAAACGTTAAATTAAACACGTTGTTATGTAATGATATTCTGAAATTCTAACGAGCTACTTATTCTAGTAATTTTTATATAATAAAGCAAATTTCTTCAGGGGGGGGCGCCCCCCTGAACCCCCCGTTGTGTTATTTATTTTGCATTTGTAATTTTCTATTGATTGAGTTAATGATTATCCTATATCTTAGATTCCTTTTTACACTGCGATTTATAAGGATAAGCAACAATTTGGTCAAGCATTTTACGTTATTCTAATATCCATACAGCAGTATTTACTTGTCTGCTAACCACAAACACCTGTATCTAATGGATAAAGAACTTTTGGAAATGTAAACTGCGACATCTAATTTAGAAATCTAATACCTTTATAATTTTTGTTTCCAAAAAATAATTTTGATTACCATTCTGCAATATTTATATCTAAGATCTAATCTAAATATCTAAAAATGTACTCGATAGCATTAACTTACTAAAATCACCCTAAAGTAGGGGGACTTCTAAACCTAACGGTTAATAATTCATTATCGTGTCCACTTCCAATTGACTAAATAGATAAACGTGATCTGGCGCCGTTAAGTATTTTTTGTGATAGCCTTTTAATAGTATCCACATTTAATTTAAAATCGTGATGTTACAAACACCGTTGAAATTTGATGCACACCTGTGTTCAAGTCAAATTACGAAAGGTTAACTAACCTTTTATTTCTCTTAGCCGGGCATTTTGTTTCATTTTTCGTAATAGGGATTATTTTAATAATTTAATTTATTTTACACTCTACAAGCTGTTACACGGGACGTTGTTCACGTAGCATTAAAATAGAGATAAATGCATTAAATAAAACATTTCACTCCCTACCAGACATGGCAAGTCTCAGGCTTTTTGAACAACACTATTATCTTACAGAAAATGTTGTTATTTTAAATCGCGCAAATGTTTCAATTAAATAAAGTAACATTTTTTGTATTAAAATACTGGTATCCAGAACGCTGGAGGCTTGACAGCTGTGCTCCTCTTAATAGAAACATATATAGTTAACCAACACTTTATGACATTTTATAGGAGACAATACGGAATTTCTTATTTGTATGGCCTTACATATACCTCAGTCATAAAAATGTAAAATTTAGTGCCAATTAATATACACAATTGCGAAAATGAAATCGCAACCAATGCGAAAAGGAAGGCCAAGTAAAATCGTGTAAATCGACGAATCTTTCTTCGTAGTGTTGGGAAAATACCACTACAAAAATTATTTTAGGTGGTATTTGGTTTGAAATGTTTATATGTATTCATTCCTGTCCTATTTATCTTTTTTATTATTTGTAATTTGCTTATTCCGTTTTCCTTTTGCACGTGAAAATCTTACAAATTAAAATTAACTCTTTGGGATAAATTGTTATCCCTCCCCCCTTTTTTTTTGGCAACAATAAAGTTTATAAAGTTTAATAGAATAATGTCAGTTTATTCTGTATGAAAATAACGAACTTTTTCATTTATAATCAAAATAGTTGAATACATAAATAAAAATATTATTCTATATAGTATATAAATACTATTTTCATTTCTGCGTTTAAATCAATCTATATGCAAATATCTATACAAAGGCATTCATTAATTCATTCCTTTTAACTTTGATTTGACTTAAAAAACCATACATACTTTCACATTTATGATATTTTTAGATGAGATATAGTTGCTACGCAACGGTTAAAAGAAAAAAAAATGAAATACGAGGGTCACTCTGAAATTTTTGAGATACAACTAGATTTTTAAAGTTATACTTACAAAATTTTAGGTGTGTTCAAAGCAGGGCTGCGGAGTCGGAGTCGGAGTGATTTTTCGGTGAAAAGAGTCGGAGTCGGAGTCACTGAAAATATGCCGACTCCGACTCCAAACTTTTGTTGAACAATTTGAAGTAAAATAAAAATTAAACCAATTCTGCTTAATTTTAAATTTACGAACTGAATTATTATTTTATTTTTTAACTCTATACATTAATAAATATTTAGTTATTTTTCAGTTTATTGACACGTTAATGAGTAAATATAAGGCAAAAGGGCGGATGTGATATTTTCCCTAAATCAGTCATTAAATTAATTCATTTACTTACTTCTTCAGATCATATACGACACTAATTGTACAATAATTAAGTTAAAGTGAGTTTTGAAAGTTTTTTTGTTTTGTTTTGTTTTTTAGCTCACAGGCTATCAAAGCCTGAGAGCTTATGTGCTCGCCAGTTCTGTATGTACGTGTGTACGTATGTACGTACGTAACGCGATAACTCTTGATAGAAACATCCCAATTGCTTCAAATTTTTTTTCTATCTTCATTCTGATAAGGAGCTTCCCTGATTAATTTTGGCGGTTCATTGGTTAAGGATAAAGGGGGAAAAGGGGTGGTTAGTACCCACCCCCCTTAATTCAGGTAAATGGGTTTTTCATGCAGAATTATTCGATTTGCTCCGAATTTGGTATACCGGTTTATTATGCTAAGAAACTTCCCTGATTATCCTTAACCAATGAACCCCCAAAACTAAAGGGGGAAAAGGGGGGTTAGTCCACCCCTCTTAATTCAGATAAATGGGTTTTTCATACAGAATTATCCGATTTGCTACGAATTTGGTATACCGGTTTATTATGTTAAGGAATTTCCCTGATTAGTTTTGGGGGTTCATTGGTTAAGGATAAAGGGGGAAAAGGGGGATTAGTCCATCGCTCTTAATTCAGATAAATGGGTTTTCATGCAGAATTATTCGATTTGCTCCGAATTTGTTATACCGGTTTATTATGTTAAGGAGCTTCCCTGATTAGATTTGGAGGTTCATTGGTTAAGTATAAAGGGGGAAACGGGGGCTAATCCCCCTTCACTTATTTTTTGAGGGGCATTATTCTTTAAAATAAGAGTATAATATACAATTAGTTTAAATAGCCTGTGAGATCAATGCCATCAGTTTAGCTGGGCACTTTTCTTTTTTATTTATTGTCTTTTGTAAATTAAGTCAAACTCAACCCGAATCCCATGCCGGTCCGACTACCCAACCCAATGAAGGAATCTATCTCAGACAAAAATAGATGTTTCAATTTTACCTCTGTCCATCCGTGTTCGGGTCGGGTCCTGAAATTTATATTTCAAGTCAATCCAAAGCGAACCGGAAATAAACCTGAATCCTAAACTCGATCCGAAATGAAATAAAATTTAAATTTTATTAGAATTATGAATAATAGCCATTTCTAGCAGCACTTTTATCTCTTGTGTAGGAAAAGGAATAAATATTTACTTATTCGACTTATAAGTTAAACAATATTGTGAGCTTCCTTTTGAAAAATCTGGTCAACCCGACCCGAACCCGCAATAATAATTATCAGACTGGCCCACAACGAAAAACATTTAGCGCCAACTCAATAACTCAATCCGAACCACCGTTCGAATCGGACCCTAACGAATGAAACAATCTACTTCAAATAACAATGGATCCTTTGTCCAACTTATACTACCTTATTTTTCAGTATTTCAGATAAAAGAGAATATGTGAAAAATATGAAATTGATTAATGCCGCTATCACTACAATATCGGACAACTGAACTCATACAGAATTTTTTCTCATTAAAACAAAAAACTGCTGTTTACTTCTTGAATATTTCTTACTCAAAACTTAGACGTTCTTCTATTTTTAAGCCCCAACTAGAGTCTTTCCAAGGGCCGTGTTGCACCTGACCCGAATCTGAAATTTCTACTGAAAGCCAACCCGAAACCCGACAAAAAGGAATTCGTCAACCAAATCCGAAAATAGTAAAAAAAATCGTCAATATGACCCTAATTCGAAACGAAAGAAAATTAGTTCATATTTTATAGAATAAACAGTTATGAAAAACGCCTACAATTTTATCTTTTTTGTATAAAAATGAACTCAAATACACTCATTAATATTCAAATAAATAGATTTTTCATTTGAAAAATATTCAGTTCATATTTTCTTTTGAAAAATCAGCTAAAATCAAAAGTGTCAAAACCTGATCCGAAGCATTTTAAGTCTATCTGGTTCCGGCTAAATTTGGTTATCCTATCCGACGGAGGACCGTAATTCTAACCTACTGTAGAAAAAACAATTACAGTCGAACCCGGTTAAGACGCGTTTCAAGGGAGTGAACCAAAGTCGCGTATTAAGTGGGATCGCGTATGAAACTTGATTTGTAATTTGGTTTTAATTTGCAGCTGACAAGATAGAAATTCTTTGTTCGTATCTGTAACTTCAAATTATATTTAGGAAAGTGAATCTTTTTAATTGTAAAATAATTACTATTTTTATTTAATGTATTGCATATTCCGAATCGAAATTTATAAACGTTCGTTATACGGCGGTTATAAAAATAAAATATTAGAAACAGGGTTTAGGTTTCAACAGGATTTTTAGGATTCAGGACTGTATAAAAAGATTATTTAAAAGCATAGCTTTTTAGAATTAGTGGCCGAACTCAGTATAATCTTACTCTAACTCAATATAAACGTTTAATGAATATAATCTTAATTAGAGATCAACTGAAAATTCGGTTTCATTTTCGGCTCAACATCTGAGTTTAGCCAAAAATTCGTTTTCGGCGAAAATGCTGCTGGAAATTTGGTCGGACTGAAACTATCTGTATTCCAAAATTCTCGTATTTTCCTTAGGAAATTTTCAACATGACTCATTGATTCGAACTGCATTGACTCATATGGGACACTCTTAATTTATTGCTATGAACTTCACTGTTTATAATTATCAGTCACGACTGACTCAAGATGTGAGTACAAATTAAAAAACAAGAAATGCATATATGACTAAAATTTGAAGACGCTTTTCTCTTGCTCGTGAAAAGCTGCAGACTTAACTTTAATAGAATTTTTTTGTTTGAAACAGAAGTGTTTCAAATATTCTTTGAGAAAGCTCTAGTAGAACATATGATCCTTTACAAAATTCATTATAAAAGATAAATCGAGGTATGTATACGTAAAAGATTTCTTAATTAGATGAAATTCATAATTAGAAAATCATTTCGTGTCATTGATGAATGACTAATTGCATTTTATTGTATATGAAAATAAAAACGTTTGGTCAGAGGCACAGAGGGCCAACTTGGACCACAGATATAATTACACCTACAATTAATTAATAACTATGTATATTTATTATGTGTTAATTACTTAAACTCTTTTTGGAAATTTTCGTTTTCGGCCGAAAATCGAAATATTACCGAAATTCTGTTTCTGTTTCGGTTTCGGTCGATCCTTAATCTTAATTACTATTTTAATTTGAACACCTTTTTCAATTTGCATTATCTATATATCTCCAACAAGTAAAAAATCAAAGCACATTTCAGTCTTTTTGAGAAACCGTGTGTATATGCCGGAGTCGGGGTCGAAGAGTCGGAGTCGATCGTTTCAAAAATCCAGGAGTCGGAGTCGGTCATTTTTCCTTCCGACTCCGCAGCCTGGTTCAAAGTAGTCTCCTCCAGCATCAATGCACTTTTGTAGACGAATTTTCCACAGATTAAATGCCTCAAGCCATTCATTTCTTGGAATAGTTTAAAAAAATGCATTTATAGCCACATCAATCTCTTCTTCTGAATGAAAACGACGTCCACGTAAGTTCTTTTTTAGATTAAAGAATAACCAAAAGTCACACATAGCTAGATCAGGTGAATATGGCGGATGTTCTATCCCTTTAATTCGTTTTTGTTTAAGAAACTCAACTGTTAATCCGACTGTATGTGAAGATGCATTGTCATGGTGAAGCATTAGTCCCCTAACATTCAGTTCTTGTAGAATTTCTGGAAGACATTTAGTGGTATACCAGTTTGCTGTTACTGTCTTTTGTCCTTCCAACTTGATGGCTTTGACCAATCCCGTACTTCTGAAGAAAACGGCATACATCACTTTTTTCAGCGCGCGTTGTCTTTTCACCATTGTCGGCGTGGGATCATCTTCAAAGACCCATACTTTGCTTTCTTGACGTGTTGGAATGTCAAAAAACGGTATGTACGTTTCATCACCCGTTACAATTTTAGAAATGATGCGGTGGCCACCATCATTTAGCAATTTAAGAGTTTCTTTACTGATTCTGACACGCTCCTCTTTTTGGTGTTCAGATAGATTATGGGGAACCCAACGGCAAACTACTTTTTTCATATGCAATTCTTCATGAATAATTTTGTGTATGGCTGCGGATCCAATGTTAAGTTCCTTCTGTATCATTAAATAGGTACAGCGATTATCATCCATTAACATTTTTCGTATGGCAGACACATTATCCGGGATTACTGCCGACCGCGGCCTTCCTGTTCTTCATCCTGTAGAAAATTGCGACATCTGCTAAATTCTTTAAACCATCTGAATACAGTAGCACAAGCTGGAGATTCATCACCAAATGCTAATTTCAACCATTGAACGCATTCTTTTTGATTTAATCCTGCTTTAAAATCGTTGAAAATCATAGCTCGAAAATGTTCTCACGTCAACTCCATTTTCTCTTCTGTTTAAAATTTATTCTACGCTAAACAAGTTGAAGTAAGTCAGTAAAAAATCGTCTGCTGTGTTAAAATACTTTGTATTTTAAAATTAAACCGTTATTTTTATTTTGTAAATTCTCGTCTGCGCGTATCTCAATAATTTCAGAGTAACCCTCGTATAAGTAAATTCATAAAATAAAATGTTTTATATTATTCGAACACATGTATAAAATTCCATCATAAGTTATACACCTAATTTAAAAGCTCTGACAAATGTTTTGACAATATTGCAAACTAAAAGGAATAATTTAATACTCTTATTTAAAAATTTCAGCATACAAAATTTACCATTTAAATCTATTATTCATATGAGCGATTTCTTTCAACAAATGAAAGTTTGAAAATCGTCTGACTTCCCATAGAAAAGCATTATGTCACAAAATAAAATGTTCTATATATTCCGAACGAATGAACCAAATTTAACCCAAAACTATACAGCTAAATCCGGGGAGCTCACCAATATACATCCTTAATTTCAAGCTAATCGGATGCTTTTTACGGCAGTTATCGCGGGGCAGACAGACTAACTAACAAACAAACAAATGGAAACCAAACAATTTGGGGTCTCCACAGTAAGCCTTCACTGACGTTTCGGCAACAAACAGACAGATGGAAACCAAAAAATTTCGGGTCTCCACAGTAAGCCTTCACTGACGTTTCGGCAATTATCCGATGATATTTCCTGCCCAAGGTACACATAACTTTGCACTTCCTTAATTTCAGTGTTGTTGTAGACAATTTTCTTTTTTGATGCAAATGAATTGAACATCACCTTAGTCTTTTCCAATTTTATTTTTAATCCCACATTAATGCTAGCTTCTGCCAAATCTTTTAGCATATTTTCCAATTCTTCAGGACTGTTACTGAAAATTAAAATGTCGTCAGCGAATCGGAGATGACTTAAATATCCCCCATTTATTCTAATCCCTTTGTTTTCCCAATCCAGTTTCTTGAAAATATTTTGTAAGACAGCCGTAAAAAGCTTAGGCGAAATGGTGTCTCCTTGTCTTACCCCTCTTCCAAGCTTGATCTTTGCTTTTCCTTTGTCCAAGCGGATGGTTTCTGTTGCTTTCTTGTAAATCTTCTTTATAATATTGATGTAAGATTTGTCTATACCAATGTCCTCCAGAGATTCTACTACTGCTGATGTGTAGACCGAATCAAATGCTTTTTCATAATCAATAAAGGCAAGGCAAAGAGGTAAATTATATTCCTTATGTTTATATATATGTATAAAAATACTGATTAATGTCTCTGATGTTAATCGCAAGTAATGTCTCACTTTTGACTAATGACATATTCTCTGTAAAAGTTAAAGTTGCAGCTATAGTAGCGGTCAAAATTAGGGAATAGCTTTCCACTAAAGGCGAGTTCTCCAAATTTTTATCCAAAATCCTCTCGGCCAATGGAATTTTATTGCCTGTGTGTTGCCATTTTCTTATAAAGGCATTGTACTATAATTGCATCCAAATCATATAACTTGCAAAATGCAATATTTTTAGTTTTCAGTTTATTCACATTGTAGACATAATTTCTTGCTTATAATAAGAAATTAATATTATTGCTTATAATAAGAAATTAATATTATAAATCATCTTTTTTAAATGTTGAATTAAATTAGATTTATTTTTCCCCAAAAAATCGAAAGATCTCGTGCAATGCAAATGCAACACAGTGTTACTATCCCAACTAGTGGTGTTTGAATAACTTTCATTTTTCTTTTCTCATCAAATGAAATCGGAGTTTTCTTAATTATATATTTAATATTTATACTATTGGAATAGTTTATACAGATTTGTGAAAATTAAGGATTAAAAAATCTTCTGTTTTCACAGTGAAAAATAGAGAAAGTACTTTTTTACAGTACAGTCCCGATTATCCTAGTCTCGCTTAACCAAGTTATTTCCTTCTGATGGCTTCTATTATTATGAAACATCCATTATAAATTAACTGTTAGGTGCAAGGGAAAAAAAAATAATAAAAAAATTACGTCCATTTTTTTTCTTTTCATTCTGACCAAAAAATCAGAGATCTAACTTTTTACGATTGCTCTTTCATCTTCACCTAACACTTCAATAATGCAAGGTTTTAGTCCATCAGAAGCAAATAAGGCGTTCCAAAGGTTGAAAGGAACTATTTTTAATACTTTGAGCGAAAAGAAGAGGCTACACCTGCAATTTTCATGACACTAATAGAATCGCATAGCTGCCAATTTGTATGGTTTTGTTTTGTTACCTCTAAAATTTAATACAAATTTTTGCCATATTTAATCGTTGACAATTGTTAGATTTCGGCGATTGAATTAGGCAAAATTTACTGGTAAGTTTTTGTGGTAAGAAAAAATCTTAGAAATTGGTATAGCTATGCGGTAGCGTAATATTGCAGGAAAAAAAAAAAAAAAAAAAAGCAGCAAAATTAACATTTAACAAACAAAAAACTATCAAGGGCTTTTTCAAATAAATAATTTCGTTACCCGTTTTTCTTATAAAAGTAACGGAAATATACATCAAAGAAATGTTACTAGTACCATAAACATAAATGAATTAAGTGAAATTTATATTTAATCTCTTTATTTGGTGACGATTTGTGTAAATCCGATTTATCCGAGAGGTGAGCTTGGCCCATAGTAACTCGGATAATCGGTACTCTACTATACATTCGATTTAACAGTGCAGCATAAGAGAACTGTGGGTGGAGAGGTGGCTTTAATTAAACAACCTTGATTCGGGTTATAAATTTAATCTTCTTCGGCAAACTGCACTTTATGTAAGTAAGTGTTATTAATTCAAACCTTTTGGTTTAAGCAGTTTCTTAACGGAAGCAATTTTTCTAGCTGCGCAGCTATAAAACCTGTCGCAATCCATACCGAACCGTAGGTGTCCGCTTGCCCTTGGCCATTAGGGTTGCAGCCCACAGTGTCGCCAGCAGCGGCCCACACGGGGGCATTAGTCATACTTGTTTTGTCCAGACCTTATAAGAGAGAGGGGTTCCCCTAGGCAGGCCCTAATTTGGACTTTAATTACATTTTCATGACTGGGCATCCGATGAGCTGTAATTTTTTTCACTTCTGCATTTCAGTGACCATTTAAATTAAGAAAACTTCCACCATCCATCTTAACTGCTAATGTAGTCGTTGCTATCTTGAGAAGCAGTTGACTCTCCTCGAAGAGCGGACTGCTTTTTAATTAAAGCAGTCGTTACTATGGGGGCGGATTTTGTAAACTACGGGTTTGCTGACGAGAGTGTGTCATATTGGTTAGCCTTGTGTCTGTCGTTCGTTTTGCTTCTTTGACCGGAGGAACACCCTCATTTCGCAAGTAAAGTTCAGAGTACTCTCTTGTACGAGATGATCTTATCTATTTCATTCAAAATCTGACTCATCGGATTTACCTATGTGCGGTCAAAGACTTTTACCCGTTACTTTTCTCTCTCATTCATTTAAAGCTGTAGTTTTATTTTCTTCTTTGAAGATTTCACCATTAATTTCACGCCTCATCTTTTTTATACTTCAGTTATGTTCTGATATGGTGTACTGAGGAGGATTGTTCAGAACAGAAGTTTCAGGATGTATATGAAACCTTTTTTGTGTTTCGTTAAATGAAGACGCACGCACACACACACAAAAAAAAAGGGGGGGGGGGTACTTCATTTTTGGGAATTCAATGTGTGTGTGTGTGTGTGTGTGTGTGTGTGTGTGTGTGTGTGTGTGTTTTTTCTGGCTGGTATAAGCTTTGTCTATAAAGTGAATGCTGAGTAAATGGTGATACATAGCTTTTGCATTTCCAGTTGTAAATTAAATATGCATGTTGGGCCAGAAGTCTTTGACGCATTTAAAAATTTACATAAAAAAAAAAACATTAACACAGAGCAAGCAGTTGAGGGATTAATTTTGTCGCAGGTAGTTATAGAGCCTTTATTTTGTCTCAAACAATTGTGAGTATTTATTTTGTTGATTCCATTACCAGATCTCAACAAATGCGGTCGCCATTGGTGACCAAAGTATTTTGACTGGCGACTGGAGAATCAACATTGAATGACCTAATGATGATTAACCTGAACAGTTTACTTAATGACTATAAACCAGTGGAAACTACAGATAGGATGGTACTTTGAATAATAATAATTAAAAAAATACAGATACAGTTGGCTCTCTGTTTAACGACTTTCAAGAAGCTTCGGAAAATCGTCCTTAAACAGAATTTGTGGAAAAATATTTGAAAAACATTTCCCTTCACATTTTACAGGCTTAGGGCTGTCAATACGTTTCTCAGTATTTCGGCGTGTTTAGAAATGTTTTATTTATTTATTTAAATTTATTTTATGTTTTCTTTCTTTTTTTATTGATACAGGTATAATACTACATATTTTTATTGCACGAGCCGGGACCGCAAAATATCTTCCTTAACCCGGGAGGACGCGCGACGGGCCTGATAGACCCGGAGTGCGTACGGTTTTTACAATTGTCACCACTATCTTTTTAAAAGTAATCTTCAACTTCTTTTATCGCAAAATTGTCTGCGAGTAAATAAGGTGACGATCGTTATTTGTATTTATTGGTGACAAAGTAAAAATCCATTCATACCCTGGGTATGCGCGCGTTTTCCCTAGTTAAATAGAGATAGTCGTTAAGTAGAGCGACGTTAAACAGAGAGACGACTGTATACGCAAGGACATACACCTATAGTTAAGGGGGAAAGAAATGCCGATTTTGAAGAACTATAGCGAAAAAAGTGTTTGTGAAACTCTTATTTATGGTAAAAGGCACCACTTTAAAGATACTTGTGGCTTGTCAAAGAATTTCTTCCGATAAATAAATAAATAAATAAATAAATAAATAAATACATAAATAAATAAATGTATTTAGCAAAAAACTATTGTTTTTCTTATTTTGCGTACTTTATTCATTCAATCTTTATAATGTACCTAAATTATATATTTTTTAGAATTATTATTTGTATAAGTTACTCATATCAACTTTCAAAATTAATCTATTAACAGAATTGAAGAATTAACGTAATTCAAGACACATTATTGTGCTCGCGATTATACTTTTTCAATCAATCCATCAAAAAGTGTTAGTGTTTTTGAAAAATCCAAATTTTTAAAAAAAGGACAAAAAGTGATACGAATAATTTTTATTGGCGCCCAGAAATTTTTGCTACCGTATTTTCCTGATTTGTAGAGCCCTTCTCTTACCATATTTTAATACATGTGCGGTGCATGTAATCCAGACTCTTCCTTGATGTTAGCAAAACACATGAATTGAAAAATAGTATTATTTGGATGTGATTTTAGCTGCAAAGAGCATATCCGTTAAACATATGGTAATTAATCGCGTAAAATAAATGTTCTAAAGTTGCTTGGGCTTTATGCATCCCCCCCCCCCCCCCCCCGTAAAGTATAGCGCCATTTATGGCCAAAACTTGCAACTAATCTTTTGATTTGCTTAAATAAAAGTTTTCATCTTGAGAAGCATAATTTAGTAAGTCTTTTCAGATATAATCGGTTTTATTGATATGAAAACATATTTTTATTTTCATTAATTGGCTACTTCAGTCATTTTCATGGGCGTACCCAAGGGGGGGGGGGGGGGTGATGGGGCTATAGCCCCCCCCCCCACCCCGAAATTTTCGAAAGTAATATGAAAAAATGCCGATTTTTTTTCTTTCTTTTTTGGAAAAAAATTGAATTTTTTTCAATCATATAGCGGATTAGTCATTCTCATTAGTCCCATATTAGTCCACATTGACACCAAAGAAGAGAAAGTGCGCTGATGGA
Source organism: Maratus speciosus (assembly GCA_963932465.1). NCBI lineage: Eukaryota > Metazoa > Arthropoda > Arachnida > Araneae > Salticidae > Maratus > Maratus speciosus. The sequence continues at coordinate 535,624,620 of OZ010793.1, forward strand.
GTTACAACCCCCCCCCCCTCCCCCTCCTCCCAAAATAATCGAAAAATTAATTGAAAAAAGTGTTTTTCCTTACTATTTTTAGATAAATATGTAATTTTTTTCTTCTGTCATACAGCAAAATAGCCATTCTCGTTAACACCATATTAGTCCACATTGACATCAAAGCATACTCAAAGATGGGAGGGGGCTGATGGAATTGCAGCCCCCTCCTCTCGAAGTAGTCGAAAATGAATTTAAAAAATAGTGCTGATTTTTTTCTTTCTGTTAGGGGGAAAATTGCAAATCTATCTCAATCATTCAACAGTATAGCCGCTCCCTTTGCTTAGTTCCATATTAGTCCACATTGATACCGAAGAAGAGAAAGGGGGCTGATGTGGTTACAGCCTCCCCCCCCCTCTTCCCAAAATAGTAAAAAAATTAAATGAAAAAAGTGTTCATTCCTTACTTTTTTAGATAAATCTGTAATTTTCTCTTCTGTCATACAGCAAAATAGCCATTCTCGTTAACCCCAGATTAGTCCACTTTGACATCACAGAATACCCAAAGATGGGAGGGGGCTGTTGGAATTACAGCCCCCTCCTCTCGAAATAGTCGAAAATGAAATGAAAAAGTGCTGATTTTTTTTGTTTTTGTTTGAGACAATAAATAAATAAAATTAAAGGAGTTATATTTTTTCCTCTATCATTCAATAGACTCTTCTCTTTAGTTCCATACTAGCACACACTGACACCACATTACACCCAAAGATGTGAAAGGGGCTAATTGGGTGCCTCCTCAAAATAGTCGAAAATGAAATGAAAAAAAATGCTGATTTTTCTTCTTCTTGTTTGAGCTAAATTTGTAATTTTGTTTTCTGCAATCCTTGTTCATTTTAGATAAATCTAGAAAAAAGTGTTCATCCCTTACTTTTTTAGATAAATCTGTAATTTTCTCTTCTGCCATACAGCGAAATAGCCATTCTCGTTAAGCCCATATTAGTCCACATGGACATCACAGCATACCGAAAGAAGGAGGGGGACGGATGATGGGATTACAGCCCCCTCCTCACGAAATAGTCGAAAATGATAGGAAAAATATTGCTTCCCCCCCCCTTTCTCTTTGAAATGAATTTGTATTTTTTTCTCCTATCATTCAACAGACTAGCCGCTTTCTTTTCTATAGTTCCATATTAGTGCACAGTGACACCACATTATACAAAAAGAAGTGGAAAGTGGGTAATGGGGTTACAACCCCATTGCCCCCCAAAATTGCTGATTTTTTTCTTTTTTGTTTGAGATAAATTTGTAACTTTGTTTTCTGCAATACAACCAACTAGCCATTCTGGTTAGTCTCATATCAGCGCATAGTTACAACACCACAGTATACCCAACAAGGGGAAGGGGGCTGATGGGGGGGGGGGGTCACAGGTCCCCTTTAGAAATAATCAAAAATGAAATGAAAAAAAAATGCTGATTTTTTTTCTTTCTTTTAAGATAAATTTGTATTTTTTTCTGCCGTACAGCTATTCTCGTTAGCCCTATATATTAGTGCGCAGTGATGCCCCAGCATAACATACCCAAAGAAGTCGATGGGGACGGGTGTTATGAGGTTACAGCTCCATTCTCCCACCGAAGGAATCGCAGTGAAAGGAAGAAAAAGGCTGACATTGTTTCTTTTTTCTTGAGATATATTTGTTTTATTTTCTGGCATGCCACGAATTTGTCTTTTTCGTTAATCCAATGACACTTTAGTTCTGCGACCAAATTTACTTGAAACCACAAAATCGATTTTAAAAGTGAAAAAAAAAATAGAAAAAAAAAACAATTTTTAGTTTTTTAACATTTAAAAAAAAAAATACCAAAAAATTGAAAATATTCCCCAATTTTATGTACGATTTATTTACTGCTCGTGCACAATTAAAAGTAGGGGTGATTCTGATTCGAATTTTCCGAAAATTTCAGGCATTCGGTTCCGAAAATTAAAAGAATTCGAATACAAAAAAGGCGCGAATTTTGACAAATGGTTGCCGTAAGAAATCAAATTCGTCACTCGTTCGCATAAAAAGGCCTCCAATTTCGCAAAAGTATCGCAGAAAAAAAAATCGGATTTGGTCAAAGAATTGCGGAAAAAACGCGAATTTCGTCGAAGGGCCACGAAAAAAAAAAAACACGAATTTTGCGAAAGGGCCGCGGAAAAACACTAATTTTGTCAAAGGGTAGCTGAAAAACGCCAATTTCATCAAAGAATCGCGAAAAAACACAAATTGCGTCAAATCGCGGGGCGAATTTCGCCAAAAGGCCGCGCAAAAACACGTATTTCGTAAAAGAAAAACTGCGAATTTCATCAAAGGATCGCGGAAAAAGCGCAAATTTCGTTAAAGGACCGCGAAAAAAACAAGAATTTTATCAAAAAGCTTCGAAAAATACTCAAATTTCGTCAAATAATCGCGAATTTCGTCGTGATCGCGAAAAAAATGCAAATTTCGTCAAAGGACCGCCAAAAATTCCCCACTCCCACTTATATTCCTATTCCGTCCTAACTTTCCAGCTAGTATTTTTCATCTGGAACGGTTTAAAGTCATTAACTTGTGCAATGCACAAATGAAACAGTTGCTATTTTATATATGTGCATAAAAATATTTTGTGTATGCAAAAAATATTTTTTGTTTGTTGCAATAATAATTTATTGTTAAACAAGAATCGTAGTCAGAATTTAGTTTCGGGGATGGGAAGAACAATTTTATAGATTTAAGCTACAATGACTTTCTTTTAAATCAAAGTATATAAAAAAAACCTAGTAACACTTTTCAAATTATTTCGACGCGGGGCGACCTCAGGATCGGACTCGTGCCTCCCCGCCCCCCCATGGTTGATTCTGAGTAAAAAAAAACAAAAAAAAAAACAAAGATTACAGCAGAGGGGGTGGGGAAGGGAGGAAATCCCTTCCCGGCGCTAATTATTTTTGTTGCAGGTTGGGTTAACTCTATTTTCATTTTAGGTCAGCATCAGTCTGAGTGTAGATTCCTGCAAGTTGGGTTCGGGTTAACCGGATTTTTAAAAAATTAGTTCAAACTATACCTATAATAATAAACATATATATTTGTATGCGTTTTTTCCGCGACCCTTTGATGAAATTCAGGTTTTTATCAAGACTGATGAAATTCGCATTTTCCCCGTGATCTTTTGACGAAATTCGCTTTTCCACGCGGCTCCTTGACGAAATTCGCGTTTTTCCGCTGATTGAAAATTTGCGTTTTTTCGGAGGCCCTTTGACGAAATTCACGTTTTCTCTGTGGCCCTTTCATACGAAATTTGAGATTTTGTTGTGATCCTTTGAAAAAATTCGCGTTTTTCCGCGGCGTTTTGACGGAATACGCGTTTTTTTTGCTATCCTTTGTCAAAATTTAAGTTTTGTTGCGGCTTTTTTGACGAAATTTGAATTTTTCCGCGGCCCTTCGACGAAATTCAGGTTTTTTTTCTGCGGCTCTTTGACGAAATTCACGTTTTTTCTGCGGGCCTTTGACGAAATTCGTGTTTTTTCCGCGGATCCTTGACAAAATTTGCGTTTTTTCTGAGGCCCTATCACGAAATTCGCATTTTTTCTGAGGCCGAAATTTGCGTTTTTAGTGATCCTTTGACAAAATTCGCGTTTGTCGCGGCCCTTTGACGAAATACGTCTGCGATCACCGCTGCATTTTTTTTCTGCCATTCTTTGTCGAAATTTAAGTTTTGTTGCGGCTTTTTGACAAAATTTGCATTTTTTCCGTGGCACTCTGACGAAATTCGCATTTTTTCTGCGGCTCTTTGACGAAATTAGCCTTTTTTAAGATCCTTTTTATGAAATTTGCTTTTTTCCGTAGGTTTTTGACGAAATTTGCGCTTTCTTTCACAGCCTTTTGGCGAAACTCAAGTTTTTTTCTTATAGCCCTTTCACGAAATTCCGGGATTTTTTTGCGATCCTTTGTCGAAATTCGCGTTTTTTCCGCTTCCCTTTGACGGAATGCGCGTTTTTTTAGAGATCCTTTGACGAAATTTACGCTTTTTTTCGCAATCCTTCGTCAAAATTTGCGTTTTCCCCCGCTGCTTTTTGACAAAATTCGCGCCTTTTTTCTCGACTTTGACGAAATTCGCGCTTTTTTCTCGTCTTTTTGACGAAATTTGCGTTTTTTCTGCGGATTTTTGACGAAATTTCCATTTTTTCTGTTTCCCTTTGACGAAATTCGCGTTTTTTCGCTGTCCTTTGACGGAGTGCGCAGTTTTCGAAATTCGCTTTTGCTCCTCGATAATTTGACGAAACTCGCGTTTCCTCCGCGATCATTTGGCGTAATTCGCGTTTTCTCCGAGATCATTTGACGAAATTTGACTTTTTTTCACGATCCTTTGACAAAATTCGCATTTTATCCTCGGCCCTTTGACAGAATTCGGGTTTTTTCCTCGATCCTTAAACGAAATTGATTTTTTTTGGCGATCATTTGTCGAAAATCGCGATGCTTTTTAAGTCCAAATTTCTTTAATTTTCGGAACGTCATGCCTTAAATTTTCGTAAAATTCGGAACAAATTCACCCCTGCCCCTCCTCCCCCCTCTGGCTAGGGCTTGTTGTCAAAAATGTTTACTGTTTACAACACAATTCAACGTGTTTCGTAAGATTCACAACATTATGGAAATTTAAGTCAGCACCCCCCCCCCCCCCCCCGAAATAAAATCCTTGGTACGCCACTGGTCATTTTGAAAAGACCCGTTCACTATTGCTAATCCTATGAAAGAAATTTTTAAAGATATCTCGTTTACATTTCAATATTTTTAAACAATTATTTTTACACTGGCTAACTGAGATCGATCTGTACAAAGAGCATTTTTTACTTTTTCGATTTTGTTTACAGATATTTTTAATTGGGACACTTTAATTTTCGGAACCGGTTTCGAAAGTGAAAGCATCCTCTTGAAAAAACTGCAAACAAAATCGAAAAAGTAAAGAAGGGCTGATGTAGAGATCAATCTTAGCTATTCAATGAAGGGGAAAAAAATAAAATAAAAATATTAAAATGCAAACGAGATATCTTTTAAAAAAAATTCTTCCATAGCATTAGCGAGCGAGTCTTTCCAGGTGACTGAACAGCCCCTTAATACGCTTACCTTTTAACCCCTCAGAATCCTTGATTATTCCTACCTACCAGTAATTTTAAACAGAAACATTTTGCCTTATTTCATCATCGAATTTCTGCAATTAAATTGGACAAAAATTTCTCTTCAAATTTATTCACTGGTGACAAAAGAATAAAAAATCTATGGAAAATTCTCCTACAAAATTGCCTTGATCTTGGATTTATAAATACAATTTCTACTATTTAGCCATATCTCAGAGTTGAAGTCCACATTTCTTCTGTTTCCATCTTAAACAAAAGCATCTTGAAAATCTGTTTGGCTGAGGTATACTCATTGTTATGTTGTATAATGTATTGTGCAACTAAGTTTCATTACAACACTTCTGGAAGGTGTAATATGGTATTGTAAGTAGAACCGCTTAATTTTCGGCGGCTCAAAATAAGATTGCAATGATTTGAACCTGAGTTACCTTAACCTTTTAAAGAGTCGAAGCAAAGCAAGATAGCTTTTTGGCTGTAGGAATGGGCTTACCATGCAAATGCTTGCGTCTTGTGAGATTCCATCAGCTGTTGAGCGTACCCATTGTGCTGTTCCTTATCGTAGGACAGGTATTCTTTAGTTCAGACAAGAGATTTCATTCAAGAAGAAAGTTCTCTGCATTCTTTTGTAATTTTTTTCTCCCTTTAATTCACCTGGCTGTTTCGCTTTTTAAAAAAAGATAAATTGTTAACCGGAAAAAAAAAATGTTGAAAGTGGTTAGTTGGTGCCAAATAGTTTTCTGTGGCAGTTGTTCGCACAAAGTTCTCGATTAGAAATCAAGGACGGCATTTAACAAGTGTCACGGCAGGTTGTCGCGTGTTCGTTTTTTTTTTTTTTTTTTTTTTTTCCCCTATTTGTTGTATTTTTTAGAACCTTTTGAACGAATGATCTTAATTGTTATCTCAGAAATGGTGAGGAAAAAGCCCCATCCGTTACATGTTGTTGTGCTTTTACAACAAATTACGTATTGTTAAAAATAATCTTTTATCTTGAATTAGTTTTTTGTGAGATAAAAAGGAACAATGGAACTTTAGACTTTTCTTAACTCTTCTGTCATTTCAGCTAATTTCGGCTAAGTCTATACCGATTCGAATGAAATACTTCAAATAAGTTATCTGCATTTGCCCAATAGTGTCCAAAAAACAAATTTTCTCTCTTTTTGTAATATTATTTTTTTCCTACCTCATTTTCTTCCTTTTGTTGAAACATTGAAACTTACAGAATTTTATTTATCTGACTGGTCATACTGTTGTTAAAAATATTCATTACACTCGCTGACCCGTCCGGCGTTGACCAGGTCCGGAGTAATAACCTTGAATGTACCTAAAATAAGTTCTGAATACGTGTATTTTTTTTCCCAGGAGGTATTTAGTATTGGAGCTCCATTGCCTTAGGGAACTTACACCTTGAACTTTGTATGATGTTATATTTGTAAACGAAAATCTAGCCAAACAAATCTTGAGGGTTTTTGAAATCGAAACTTCCATTTGTATGACTTTATATTTTAATATCGCAATACGATACCCAAATGAACTAACAAGGAACAGGGCCGTGCGAAGAGAAAACTGCGCCCGGGGCAGCGTGTCAATTTGCCCCCCCCCCCTTCCCCCCTCCTTCAAAATTGATAAAGGGCAGAAACAGAAATAAATTATATTGAATAAATATTCTGCGTTTATTTTGGAACTTTAAAAGATTTAATTTTAATTCAGAAATTCCAAACAACTAAATAACAATAAAGAAAATTGCACTTATTTGTTAATGAGATCATGATGCTTTGCGACAGACTTTTCTAAATCTTTCTCACATATTTTTCTAGCCATTGTTAGTTGTTGTTAGTCTTTAAGCTGCAGAAAATGGGTAAAATTCACTAAGAACCCGGTTGGAAACAAGAGGTCCCTTCAACCGATAAGTACTAAAAAAGCGAAACAAACAAAAAACCTGCAGAACATAATTTAAAAGAAAAAAATACAATGTTTTAATTAACATAAAATATAATATAATATCAGGTAAATACATTTACTTCCATTTTATTTTTCTTGCGTTTAGGGTAGCAAAATCATTTATTATTTTATATGTAAAGATTGCGTCACACTGAATTTTATAGAAAGTAAACTCTGGTTGCTTAATCTCTTGACTCATAGTAGATCTTAAGTAGTTTTTACTATTTTATTGTTACTGGCAGGGTTCGATTTAAGCGGTATCGCATCGCAATTTGCGATTCAAATTTAACTAAAATGCGATCCAAGAAATGCATTAAATCGCAATCATTGCGATGCATATTTCCCACACCCTTTGTTATGTCATGTACACTTAAAGTTAAAATTTAAAGGTGTTTTTACACGACATACGTTGTGTTTTCACCCTGCCCAAGTGTTTATTTACAATGGAAGTACAGCGAGGAAGTACGCTTTTTTTTTTAAAAAAAATTTGTCGTAAATTTTCAAGATTTAAAACTTACGTTAGCTATTTTTTACTTGCTATACAAAAGTGTCTAACTGCTATTCAAAACTGACTTTGTATAGCAGTTACTGCTATGCAACTTTCTTTTTCTAAATCGACCCATGGTTACTGGAATACTTATAAATTATGAACGCTGTCTCCATGTTTTTGTAATTCCTTGTTCTCCCTAAGTTTTAAAATTATGCAGTAACTAAAGAATTTCTAAATAATTTATTTTATAAAAGTTCTTATCTAATGATAGAAATAATGTTTTCGCATTTAAAACCTCACTTAACAATTCAAGTCCATTCAAGCCAGCAATAAAGGGAAAGGTCCAGGCAATATTAACTTAACAGATTTTTGGTTGATTTTAGATTCGCGCCAGCCAGAAACTCAAATTCTTGTTATACATTTCTCAGTTTCGTAAACCTCCAGATCAGTTGCACGGTTATAGTGTCTCTGTGTAACACGAAATCTTTCACTTTCATATAAATTTCCACTTTCATGAGGATAGAACGGGAGCCGGCAGCACAGACACATGCTTCGTACGGATACCGTTATTTTTCCAGGATAACTACCAGTATCTTTTTATAGAAAAATAAATCTAGGTTAAACGCGCAAAATTTCGCCTTCTTTTAAGAAGAGATTTTCTATAAGGTAATACTGGTGCCGAAAAATTTTCTGGTCTGCAAAATTAAAGGAGGCGTACGAACCATGAGACAACCACCTCATCGAGTTGGAGGCTGAAATTCCAGAATTAGCTATAACTCGATTCCCATATTAAAACGCAATCCGTCTGCCAAGTCATATCTTGGTGGAAAACACCTAAAAACCCCATTTTACCGGTTGAATCGTAGGGTCGTAGTACAGCGTCTAGAATACCTAGTGCGGAAATATGCTATCCAAACAACGCTAAAAATTTGTATCCCTTAAATGTGCGACGATACTGCTAAAATCCCAAGTGTCAATCGTAGCGACATCTGCGGGATTTTCGTATTACATTGTATAGACTAGCAATATCTTGCAGATGTAGAAAATATCCTGCAGATGTCACTGCGATCTGTATATTACAGCAGCATCGTTGCACATTTATAGGATACAATTATATTTTAGCACTTTTTTAAGTATTACAGGGATAGCCAATTTCAGCTAAAATCGGGTTTTTAGGTGTTTTCCCCCCAAAATATGACTTGGCAGACCGATTGCGTTTTAATATGAGAATCGAGTTTCAGCTAATTCTGGAATTTCAGCCTCCAACTCGATGAGGTGGTTGTCTCTGTTGCCAGCTCCCGGTTTAGGAGCTTCGTAGTCAAACTGTTCTGCGAATTTTACGTTTTCTGTTTTGCTCAAATAAGGACTCTACATTTACGGACATAACCAAATCTTCGCTTTCTTGTTGAAAAATTTCCCCTCTTATTGTCTGAAATGTATTCTTTAGTGTTTCAATTAGTTAGTTGGCGATCAAAACATTGACAGTTTTTTTTTCTTCTTTTTTTTCGTGAGAATAATATTAACTTTTCTAATTCATTTAAAATGCTGTGCAAAACTACTAGGCCCTAAATAAAGGGGAATTTATTTATTTGCTTTATTAAACTTTTTGCTCCTGAGTAAGTTTACTCAATTTACTTCATTTCTATAAGGTCTTCCAGAGCTTTTAAAATCTGTGGTAATTGTTTGTAAACTGCAGATATAGCTCTATTTTTTCATGACCACAGAGTATCGCAATGTTACTTTAAATAAACTAAGTGGGACATATTCCCATTTTTCAGTAGAAGAGAAGAAAAAAAACAAACACATTTTATGCAGTTCCGGACATTTTGGGCATGCACCAGAAGCACGAACTCAAAGTTTAGAGAATGTGCAGAACATGGTAAAAAATAGACGAATTTATTTACTTCGACGATTGGAGCTTACACAACATTATCTTGGGAAGCCATATTTGCACCGTATCACAACACTGAACTTTGTAGGGTTGATAATGGTATTGTTTATGACGGCCGATTATCTACAAGTTGGATACAGTAGGCCGGAGTGGGGTGGCGGTGTCCTCTGTAAGGTCTTTCTAAGGAAACCTAACCCGTATTTACGCAAGGTTCGAAGAAAACTACGGACAATTTCGAACGATTAGGCTTACGTGCGCGATTGGGTTGAACTCAGCACCTCCCGTCTATCATCTTTGAGTGCAGAACCTCTCATGCAACTGTGAATGTCGAGATTGTCTGACATTAGCTTATCTTAAATTCTTGCGCTTTTTTTTTTTTTTTTTTTGACTTGATGTAATTAAGAAACCTTTCCACGATTCAAAATTTTCCATTTTCGGTATCGTGTAACTTGCATCATTTGTTCTTTGTGAGGTGTACTGGATTCCTAAACTGGACTGTGTTTAAAATTCAATAACTTGCAAATGGTGGGAATTATTCAAAGAAATTCTCGCAGGAGAGGTATGTAAGATATCAGAAGTCTTTTTACCGCGGTTCTCGGTTATAGTTCCAAATAGCAGAGATAGGGGGCAAGACATAATCTCTCAATGGAGGTCTAAACTGAAATCCCCTAGCATCATGCGAAGGAAGGAGGCTAAATATATAGAGTAGGCCCCTAAAAATAAGATTGTATTGGAGAATGAGACACACTCTATATATTTAACCTTCTCTTTCCGCATCAGAGTTGGACGATTTTAGTTTTGGCTTTTATTGATCGCCTATGGTGCTAGATGTTGTCTTTATAGTGCTTGTGTGGTTATACATTGCTGGCATAGTTGTCAATTCAGTATAAACTTGATTATTTTCACGAATATAATTTAATAAAGTATACTGCTGTAACCTGAATTTACTATAAACCTGTTTAATTCTTCAACAAATCATCGATATTTATGTTGTAATGTGAAATTGTAAAACTGCAGTATAATAATTCAAAAAGTTATTTGTAACGCGAGCGGCTAGTAGATTTGGGTCTCCCCCCAGGGTTGCACTATCACTCTAAAGCGTAAGCTTAGTTCCAGACGTAGTCATCCCTGCTTGCAGCGCCATCTATAGTTGCTATTTGGAACTAAAGCCGGGAATCGAGGTAAAAAAAAGGACTACTGATATTTTACATTACTTTCCCGCAGTTTTTTTTTTTTTTTTAAATAGCTGTCACCATTTACATGTTATTGAATTTTAAAAACAGTCAGTCCATTTCAGGACCCTCGGTATATGGAGTGAGATTGAACGAAATTGGAAAAAAATGCAAGAAGGCTCAAAATTTCATCCTTAATATATTTCACCATTTATCTTTTTCACTTTCAATAATTTTTCCTTTTGCTCTTTTCAAATTTGCTGTCGAATACATGATTTAATTTTAAACGTTTCTCAAGTTCCTTTTAGTGAATGTATGCATTGCTGTGTTCTGGAGCATTTTTATGCTCAAGAATTTTAGGATTTAATTTTTTCCTCTTGAAAAACCCACAATCTGGATTGGCTAACTTTGGAGGGCGATCATGATAATTGGTGAATAATAAACAGAGAAAACAAAATACAGTATTCCCTTATTTAAGTTATTCAATACTAAGCCGCAATCACCGTTAATAATTTCTCCACTTGGTGTAATTTTCTTTAACGTTAGTTTGAAAAATTTTCGTCCTTGTACAACCGCAGATTTCATGTAATCAGCATTTTTCATCCTGAGATGGACCTTTTTTAAAGAACAAAGTAATGACCGAATGACTATAAGAATGATCCCATAGTGGAATCAGAATAGGTTAGCAATTCATATTCACTGAGTGTAGGAGGTGGCAGAAACTTTCGTATTCGATGTAAAAGGGGCTTGAGAGTGCAAAAGTTTAAGAAACACTGCAATAAGATATCACAAAAACATATTATAAAATCATCAAATCTAAAGAACTCAATGAAAAGTAAATGTGAGCGATGCAATTACTTTGAGCTGAAAAATGTACATGCTTTCATTGGGAAAAAAATTCCCGAGATGTAAATATATACTTTTTTTTTAACAAAAAAAAAAATAGAACATCGAAGAGTGAAAAAAAAATTTCCAATAAAAATGATCAACGACAAAAAAGGAAAAAAAAAAACGGAAATTAGTAGTACAAATTTGGCGCCCCCTAATTTCCGCGCCCGGGGCGACCGCCCCCTTCGCCCCCCCTTTCGCACGGTGCTGACAAGGAAGGTCTCCATACGGGCATATTCAGAAAAATCTGAAAAAATTACAGAGTGTTCGTCTCATGTTGATATATATGTTTATAAAAAAAATTTTGGCGGAACCCCGATAGAACGTTCGTAAAAAAAATAATGAAATTTTCGTTTATGTGGCGATTTATCATCGCTTGGTGATAAAATGAAATTTCGAAAAATACTTTTTCATGTCGAATACTCTTTAAGATAAAAATATTTCATAATGCACTTGTTTAAATAAATTTAACTTAAATAACTGTAGTTTTGTCAGTTTTAGTTTGATTTAGCTATAGTTTTGTCATATATGTATTTATAGTGAAAGTTAAATATCAAATTTTATGAATTAAAACAAAATTAAAATTGTTTCATTATCTCAAAATTAAGTCCAATTGAGCGCTGTTGGTTCCATTTTGTTGCTATGGAAACGACGAATTCCTTGGTTTGAAATGAATAACTGCTAAATGAATCTTGCCTTTATTTTCGAATACGCTTAAATATATAAAAATATTTTTTATATATGAAATTTTTTTGAAGTAATAAAATTAAATAACAAGCAACATAAATATGTAATACGAAAAAATGTATTAAACTCTCTCATTGTTTATGTTTAAATTCATTAAATACTTTTTACACGCATTCTATAAATCAATTAACAAACAATTTTCAGATGCATTAAAATCGTTTGCTTTTGGCGAGGAAAAGTACTGCTCGCCAAATCGCGTGACGCCTTCGTCTTTTCGCGCCAAATACTCGAAAGTATTTTATTTTTTTAGAGACTTTCTACTGTAATTCCGCCGCTAAATTTGACTGATTCTTTATTACATACATAAGTAGTTTAATTGGTATTTTTTTTCAAAATATTCTGAGTATGCCCAGTATGGAGACCTTCCTTAAGTTATAGTGGTTTCCGTGTTAATTTTTGACGTTTATTAAATTCTTTTAAAAAACAATGTAACCTATCTTATTCTATTCCTCTTTCTTGGGGGGGGGGGGGGGGGCGGGGGATTCGAAATTGGAAAATTAGATGTTAAGTTATTAAATGACGAAATTTTTAACACTATATGAAAACAATAGTAATCCCCCCCCCCACACCCCCACCCCTCTGCTCAATTTGCTCTCTCTTAAACCGCGAAATGGTGCCGCAGAGTAGAGCCCTGCGCGCGTCGGGTTGCACCCAACCCGAATCCGAAAATTCCATTTGAAGTCAACCCACAACTTGACACGATCTGATCTGAGCACGAAATGAAATGAAATGAAAAGAAATCATCTTTTAATGCCATCATGAAAAGTAATCTACAACTTTATCTCTAATACCAATTTTATCTTTTATATAGAAAAATTAACATATCTATGTTCTTTAATATCCAAATATAGTAAAACCTCTGAAGGCAGATCGGGGATCTTCGAATATAGTCCTGGATTGGGTTGGGTTGGGTTGGGTTGTCCCTAATTTTCTTTTTTCGAGTGGGGTTGACTCATTTTCTTTCTGTGTGCTGAATTCACCCTAGAATCTTTTTTTGCAGGTCGGACTATTAGTATTTTCACAAAAAGTTTGAGCAGAAATATTGCAGATTAAAATAAATATGTATTTGAATATGAATGAGTATATATTCAGTTTACTACTTGATAAATAAAATGTATATAAGAAATGTAATCATAGATTGTTCTTTCTTTGCGGTACAGTTAAGAACCATTTTTCTTCTCTCGGAATTCGGAATATGAAAAATATTACTGACCAACGTTTTCCCCAAATTATTTCGAACATTTTGTTTAAAGGCCCTTTAATTAAAGCATCCGTGACAGCGATTAGTTATACGTTACAAAAATAACAGGTTGTTGGAATCTGTTATCTGCGCAAATGTGGAACGATGCAACGTGTTAACCAAAAATAACTACAGTGAGCAAAAAAAGTATTTGCACGCAGACAATTTTTTGCATAAGTAACCATTAGAAAGCAAATTTGATACTATTCTCTTAATTATTCATTTATTTAAATAAGAAGAAAATAAAAATAACTACCCATTTTCCTTAAACAGTAATATTACACATTTAAAAAAAAAAAATAATATTTTGTCATACCTAAAAAGTATTTGCACAAGAAGCATTGACTGTTAAAAAAGGCATTAAATGTGAACATTATGCAAATGTTTAGCATATCAGTCTTTAAAAGTCACGTAATATATTAACTGAAGCAGGGATTCTGGGGAGTTTTTGTTCTGATGGCGCCGAAAACGTGTGAACTGTTTGTTGCTACCCGTGAGAAGATTATATTTCTTCACAATTCTGGATTAAGTTACCGAGGGATAGGTAAAAAATTAAATCTAAACTTTTCTAGTGTTTGTTATGTAGTTAAGAAGAAAAAGAAACTGGTTCGACAATAAATAAGCCGCGAACTGGGCGTCCAAGAAAGCTAAATACTAGGCAAAAGAGAGCCATCATAAAAGAATCTTCAAAAAACCCTTTTCTAAGTGCTCGAGAATTGGCTGTTAATGTCGCTTCAACGTCGGGAACAAAAGTTACACCACAATCAATTAGAAATATTCTTCATGATGCAAATATTCGAGGAAGATCCCCTCGAAAAAAAACATTTATTAGTGAAACAAATAGGGTGAAAAGACTTGAATTTGCAAAATCTTATTTCAGCAAACCACTAGAGTTTTGGAAAACTGTTATTTTTTCCGATGAAAGCAAGTTCATTATTTTTGGCTCAGATGGTAAGAAAACCGTATGGCGAAAGGCAAAATACTTCTGTTCAGATTAAAAACTTGAAACCAACTGTAAAACATGGCGATGGTCATGTAATGATTTGGGGATGCATGTCTTTTAACGAAGTTGGCGAAATGACCTTTATTGAAGGCAATATGATTGCTAAACAATATATTAATATATTGCGAGATCATTTATCTAATAGTGCTCTGAAATTAGGAATTCCTAATTCATATTATTTCCAACAGGATAACGATCCGAAACACACTGCATATATATTACGAGGTTATGGTTGCTTTATAATGTAAAAAATCAATTGAAAACGCCACCACAATCACCAGACCTCAATCCGATTGAAAATTTATGGCATATTTTGGATGTGAAAATAAGGAAAAAGAAAATTTCTAACAAATCAGAACTTAAGCAAGCTCTTGGGGAAGAATGTCTACAAATCAGCAGCGAAACATGTTACAAATTAATAGAATCAATGCCCAGACGATTACAAGCTGTAATTGAAGCAAAGGGCATGCATACTAAATATTAGCACTGTTTTTAACTTATAAATAATTCCTCTAGTTCTATTTTTATTGCTAGTGTGCAAATATTTTTTTGGTAGTACAAATGCTACTTTATGTTTTCATATTTTAAATATAATTATTAAGTCAGGTATTAAATATGTTTTTGTTTTGTAAGAGTGTTGGTATTTTTAATTCTTAGTTGCTTTTTATTTATTTATACGTATGCTACAACAAATTTACCTGGTGTGCAAATACTTTTTTTGCTCACTGTATATTTCCCATCCCACCTCTAGTCAAAACCCAACCCGAAACAACAAAAGTCAACCAGACCCGCAGCAAGGAAAAAAAAAAAAAAAAAAAAAAAAGTCAACCCGACCGGGACCCGCAATGGAAAAATGTAGCGCCGACCCCACCGGTTGCGGGTGAAGGCGGGTATTCCGACCCGATGCAGGGCTATCTCAGAGTGTTTAAAATGGAGAGGATTCCTCGGACATGCGGAAAAGCGATCGCCGGCACAATAGCAAGCACATTCAAAAAAATATTCTTTTGAAATAGTAAATATTTTAATTTTTTAGACAAAATATACCTTCACAACTGGAAAGGTACCTGAATAAACCAATTTTTGTATTCCCATCCGGGGAAACCGTGAGGGCAGTTTCAAAATGCAGAAAAGAATAAGCCTTTTCTCTTTGTTTGCTTGGAAAACCTAAATTGTCCGGACTTATTACGGACAGCTTGAAATTGTTTAACTAGTATCTTGGCTAAAACAATAAATGAAGATATCTGAATATCAGGTGTTTGTTGACTTTTCTTCGTCTATAGTCTATACCTTTCCAAATTTTCATACCTCTACGTGTGACAGATTTCCCTAGCCATCGCCAACAAATACATACATCCACACACCGACAAACATATTTCTTTTATTTTTTCTGAAAAATGCTATTCTTCGAGTTGTGTCACTTTAGGAATAAGTGTACAACAGATAACATCTGAAATGTCGAAAAATACTTACGTAAAAAATTTGCCCCATGAAATATGGATAAAAAGGTTTAACGATTTACTTTAACATGCAGAATAATAGATTTTTACTGAAGTAGTTAATAGTGTCAGACTTTATTTAATGTTTGCTAAACATTGTGAATGGGATTCTTGAACAGCTGAAACCCAAAATAATTTAAGCACATCGATCTTATCGCTTGAAAGTCCTAGGTAGATGTGTTTTTGTTTTCTATTCTAGATTCGCCATCCATCTACAAAATATCATATCTTTAGTCTGTAATTATTACGCAATGAAAATGTATTCAAGGATTAACTACGTAGATGTTTAATTGTATAGTATGGTTCCAAGTTTGTAGTTTCTCTCTCTCTCTCTCTCTTTTTTTTTTATCTTTTCTTGTATGTTCTAAAAATATTGTCAGTTGAGCTTTACATTATAGCATTGATTATATTTCTTCAAAGGTTGTTTCATTGAACTAAGAACTTCCAACATCTTTTTGTTGGCTTGCCTTTCTTTGCGTTATCATCTGTACCTTTTCTTCATTTCTAAAAGAAGTTATTTATTTGAGGTTTCTTTTTTAGATCAATATTCTCTAGTATATTGTGAAACATCTTGAAAAGAAGATGAAATGAAAGAGAACGCCTTTTTACATTATCTCATTTCATTCTGCATTGCACCTGGAATGCTTTGCCAATTAGTGAGCTTAAGAATTATTTTTGTAATAATGCTTTCTTAATTTGATATTTTCCGGGAGTAGTAGTAAAAGGATTTGTTTACTGGTGCAGGGTTAAAAATAAATAAATAAATAAATATTTAAATAGTAACAGCGTCCGATGCTAACTAAGAATTGCGTAGTAAAAATATTCAGGTCTTAATTTGCTCCGGAACCCAACTCCAATACTTCTCTATTTTTAGTAAATATTTAAATATTGTTCAGAATTCACCGTAACTCATAAATACAGGTCTCCGGAGCCCCGTGCAATAGCGTTTCCGAAAAACCGAAGCCTAAATTACCCTTTCCTTTCCTTCCCATCTCCAAGCTTTTGCTTTATTTTTTATCAAAACTCTTATATGTGACGTAATGTGTCGTAGGAGATGGAGATAAAATGGACTCCCTTTTTATATTAGTTTTTGGGCTTGGACTGACTCAAGCTCAATATGTCTTATATTCAAAATTTTATTTATTCATGTATAGAAAAAAAAAACTTTTCCTCCTTCAAAATTGCGTATTATATTCTATTTCAAATCATTTTAATGCTATTTTGTTCAAAATGAAGGGAAAGCAGAAATCGTGATTTTCTATTCTAGTGATATTGCAAATTTATGTCTGGCACTGATGGCGACGATGTGTTCTTACGGGTGCCACTCAAGAGACTAAACGATGAATTTGCTTTCAGTTCGATTGTCTTTTGTGACAGAGGGATAATTTTTAATTGGCTATTTTTTTATTATTTAGATACCTAACCTTAAAAGAATATTTTCTGTTTTTAACCAACGAGCATCAGGTTGATGTTTTGTTTGTTTGAGGTTTTTTGTCTTCTATTGTGTACGAGTATAAAAATCACGTTAGTGATTTATCATGAACGCTGCCCATTCTAAGGCTGTGTTCTGTATATTTACGAAGTCACCTTCATTTGTAAGTAAATATAATTGCAATGTACTGTTATTCTGATCGAAAGCAATTGAGCAGTGTTTCCCCTTTTTCTATAAAAGCATCGAATCTTCCCGATAACGGTGTCAAATTTTTAATTTAATCTGATTTTCAGGGACTCACCACAAAAGATTGTTATGCGGAAGAAATCAAAGTTTAAGATATGCACCTTTTATAGGGAATTCAGCATATTAATATTAATTTCTGTATATGTCATGCATTTTTTCATAAAAATGCATAGCTGCGAACTATCCCTTTTTTCTTAACACTATTTCCAAATCGTAATCCTTACCCATATTTAATCGCAGAATTCTGCAGCACTAATATTAGGCAAAGATTACTATTCGAAGCAGTGATAACGGAAAAGGGGAATAGTTGACAGCTAAGTATATGCTGATATATTTAATTTTTTATATTTTGCTAAAGAAAAAAAATACTTTAAATTTTGCAAATAATGTACAAAATATAAATATGCACATTGGGCTGACAGGGAGGGGGGTAGGGGGAAACGGTACAGTTGTTAGTACCGGTACCACAGAACATTAGGGCTCCGGTACTTTTTTTGTTAGAAATTAAGCTTTGATTATGCTGCTTTGAGTCAACCAGTTGTTGCTAGATTAAGCTTGTTAATTTTTTCATATTTTATGTAATTAGTAAAATGTCTTTCATAGTTCTAGCCAATGAATAATTGTTTCCATGAATCTCTCTTATGGTTTTTTGGTATGCAAATATTTTATAAAACTCACTTTGTCAAAAAATGTTTATTTTTATTTATTTAGACATATTATAAAAATAATATCTACACTTTTTTATCCCTTTTCTAATGAGGAAAATGTGCATTATCAATTTATTAATTATATAAACTATTTCTTACCATTTGGAAGCTACCCTACCAAGGCTCAACAACAATCATCTGTGGAACCTGGGACAAAGATCCAGTTGAGACCCCGTACGACATTTTTGTAGTCTGAATTCTGAATTAGGCTCATCTCAAGAAAAATACATATCGAATTTATTTTATCTTACTTATCATTTTTATTTTATTTTATATTTTCTGGGGTGGAGGTGTGTGTGTGGGGGGGGGGGGGGTGGGGGGTGGGCGCTTGAGAACTGCCTTGTTTGCCTTTGCGATAATCATTCCTTGATATACAGTCGGACCTCTATTTAACGAACCTCTATTTTGCGAATTTCTCTATTTTGCGAACTTTTCCTTGGAATTAAGAACATTTTGCGAATTTCTTCGTAAAATAACCTCCAAATAGCGAAGTGCATTCTCTATTTAACGAACTTTTTCTTGTGATCGGAATTTTTTTTTCTCCTCATTTCTCAAAATATTTCTGTACATTTCAAACTTATTCTTTCATTAAACACATTTTATGATGTTCAAAGGCCTTGAACTGGTTTTACCAGGCACCTTCTTTGTCAGCAGTGAGAATTAGGTAAGTACGGAGGACGAACACGATAATCCCTTAGTAAAACTTAAAAAAATGTAGATACAAATGAGAAAAAAAAAGAAGAAATTAACCATGATGTGCTGATTGCTGATTATATTTCACTTAATTCTGAAATTTAGACCTCGGAAACATTATCCGAATTGGATATTTTTGACAGTGTGAAAAATAAAAACAATACAGCAATGAATTGCGATGAAGACGAATATGATGATGATGGAAATGATCGTGATGCAGGAATTCAAAACTTCATATGATGAAATGCTAAAATCGTTTGAAACAATCCGACGCGGATTTTAGTTAGAAGAAAAATCCGCATGAAGGGGTTTTTGGTGCATTGCAAAGAGGCGAGACGTATTATGAGAGAAAGCACTTTTTAACACCTTGCAGGGCGGTGGGATAAAATTTTGGAGAAAAATCGTAGAAAAATTGCTTTTCCTTATTTAAAAATAAAAGTTTTCGATTATTCCGGTGAGGATTCAATATTTAGAGACATTATTGCTTGCCCCTCAAGGGGTTAAAAGAAAAAACTCAGACAAAATTAACAGAGTTTTTCAGAAACTAAGTCTAAGGACGCATATGTTAATATATGGTTAAAATTATTTGTTATAATAATAATAAATACGATAAGGTCATTAAAATTCGTTAATTTTAATGTAAAACTATTTACTTTAAACAGTTAGTTTACTCCCGGACAATGTTTTGTTTTCCTTGCAGATTTCAAAGATTTAAACATATAGAAAAAATGAACTGATGATGGATATTGGTGGGTAAAATAAATAAAACAAATCGATATAATTTATCTAAAAAAATGTGATTAATTACTTTTAGTGAAAATATTTAGTGTTTATGAATTTAAAATCTGTTTTATGTCGTTTAAAGTATTTTAAAAGGTGAATCTCTATTTAACGAATTTTCCATATAACGAACTTTTTTCCGGGATTTAGCGATTTCGTTAAATAGAGGTTCGACTGTATTAAGTTATAAGTTAAAATATGTTTATACGATACAAAAAAAAAAAAAAAGTAATATTCATATCGGAATTTTTTTACTATGAACAACGAAATTCGTCATTGCCGACCTTCGCAATAATCAAGGCGTACGACCGGCTGCAATTCTAATTAAAATGGAAATGAAAATAAAGAAATCATTAATATAAACTTACGTAAAAGTTACTGGCGTCGAAATTCATTAACCTATAATAAATAACTCGTACTGATATTTATGCTAAATTAAAAGAAGGGGGGGGGGGGTGAGTTTTGCGTAGTTGAGTTGTACATCCAGCGAAGGGCGCTCCACATCTAAAGCATTGGCGCACAATAGAAGAAAAATTAAGCATTAGGGGACGTTTTTGGGGTCAAAGGGTGTTTCAATATTAAAAAATAAATAAAATAAAAATGTGAAATTAGTGTCACCTTATTTTCGATGAAGAATCCAAATTCCTCATCAAACTTCAACAACACAAATGTCTGAAACACCCCCAAACCGAATTGCAAGAGTTACTTCCATTAAATTTCTTTATACTGTATGAAAATTAATTCGTTTTTTAAATTTTGTTTTGTGGAAAAAATAGTAGGAAAAAACCCTCTTTAGAATATGAGAACATACAAGAACACGCTTAAAAAAGAAAAAGAAAAACTGCGGGCTTTTGATTTGTTTGAATGAGAACCATCATGTGTAATGAGCCGCATCGCCCTTTCACTTGTGTTTTTCTAGGGTTGATAGACTTCGGAGATGTTAGCATTTTCGGTTGAATGCTTTGCTGCTCTCGGTTTTCACCTGTTGGCAGAGCGCTCTCGCTTTTGTGTTTTTCTCTTGGTTCTGCACAGTGACTTACTTAAAAAAGTCAATTTACTTTCTCAAAGTTTTCTTTTTCGTAGTATTCGAGTTTGTTTTGTTTTATATGCCGTTTATAGTAGTGTTTAGGTGCTTTTATGACACAGATATAGGTTAATTATAACAATTTTTAGAGGATTTTATGACAGCACCCGAATTAAATATTTTTATTACAGCATAATAATTCACTGAATTTACAAAAAAGTGATCTTTATACAAAAAATTCTATTTTCATTAATATGTTTGTTTTTGGGTAATGGAGATAGGTATACATCATTGGATAATAAAATATTAAACTGTATAGAGATTAATGAATCCTTTTTAACATTTTCCAACATATTTAAAAAGTATTTTTCGGTTTGTCTGGCCGCCCTCTAAATCGCCCAAAAATAAATACTTGAATAGCCATGTCGTTGAGTATGTTATTGAGGTTTACTGTGGCATGTTCGCTATTGAAAATGAGGTGTGTAGCATTTATAGTTCCGTTTAGAGTGACACTTAACCTTAATGTAAAGGGGGTGGGGGGTCTACTCTGAGGACCCCCGAATGTTATTTTTCGTGATTTTTGCCGTATCTAGAACAAGAATTTTACTCCTGATTTTTCTGTGTCCAGAATTTGATGCATCATTGAGATGCACTACTAAATGCTTACTGGTGTGCATAGCCTTTATCGCTCATTTACAGGAGCATTCAAAAAATTCTGTTACACTACTGTCTATGAGCGATAATTGCTAGAAGTGCGTTTTTAGCTTTGGTGTTTGTGTAGGATATATTCTAGAGATCGATCATATACAGGACCGTACAAAAGAATCCGCGTATATTTCAGTTTATTGACGATAATTCCCGGAGGAAATTTTTCTACATAGTTTTACTGCATATTTGAATTTTTTTACCTGTTAATTAAAAGTATGGCGAACCGCTTTAGAATCATTTGAAAAGAATAATTTTTGTGGAGTCACAATTCATAAAGCCGCAAAAATGATTTTCTTCGACTTGAACATGAATTACTTTAACCTGAAACCAACCTAAACCCAAAATGCTTAAAACTTGAGCCAACTCACAATTTATGTCTTTCACCAAGAATAAATAAAATGTTTAAAAAAAAATTGCCCCTGCAATGTGGTTTTCTAATACGGCTCTTCACTTCATATTCTGTTTTACCTTTCCAGTTTTGCCAGACGATTTGTCCTCTGTTATCAAAGAGATAATATATTCCATTCATTATTCCTCGGGCTGTTTTTTAATGTTCCCGATAATACTGATAAATTTGCTCCCAAAGGTTATGATGAACTCTTTCAGCCCAAAGGTATTCATCTGATCGTATCTCCGCTGCTTATGTTTTAGTCCCGTCATTTGTCGCTATTTACTAAACTTTGCTACTGTAAATATTATATTTAGGCATCTGTTGCAGCGAACGATAAATCTTTGAGCAGTATAATCATTTCTTCAATTTTCCTTTCGAAATGATTTTATAAGGTCAATTTTTCACGAAAACGAGGTGAACTGTGATTTCAATTCGTCCGTTTTTACAAGAAAGTTCTATTGCTTTCAGATTTTTACATGCTGTTATTTGACTTTGTTCATGTAATAAGATGGAACTAGGGGGCTCAGCCCCCTGCTCGCTGACGCTCGCCAACCCCCACGAATTGCTACGCAATTCATATTGGGATCGCTTCGCTCGCTCGCCACTGTTTATGTCAACTCTAGCCAGAATGAGTGCTATCATAAATCATTATAACGTATTAATGTTACAAATATTTTCAACGTATAAAAAAGTAATGGAAACTGTTGAAAATGTAAATTAAAACGTACCTTGGAAACAGAATTAATTAAAAACCTTAGTGAAAACACAATAAAAAATATTTTTAGTTGGGCCGCTAAGCCGAGCAAGCAACATATGAAATTTACAAATATTTTAATTCATAAAAAAGTAATTGAAAATTTTGATGAAAATATAAATAAAAATGCATTTATCAAAAGTTTGGCGCTGTGACTTGTTGATCAACATTGAGAAAGCTAAGCGAACAGGAAATTGACGCCGTTTAAATTTAAATGGCATGTTAGTGTCAGATAGGGTCCTTCTCCTTTCATTTTGCCTATGGTATTGAAAATCACGGCTTAAATTAATTTAAAACTATAATAAGACGCTATAAAAACATGCTACGTATCACGCTATCGAAATGTAAACAAAACGTTTTCGCCTGTGTCTAAATACAACCTTGGATCAAAAAGCTACGTCACCGTAAAACGGACCAATAGCAATTGTCATTCATGTACTGCTCAAACGGTTTGCGTTAAAAGAGAGATCCTATCTGGATTTTGATTTGCTGAGTGGGTTGGGGCATGTGACCGTAACTACCACTGAGAAACGTCGCTTTGGCCGTTGCCAAATAGCAAGCTACAAATACAGCCCTTTTTTAGCGCTACGTAAGAGAAATATATATATAGATTTTACAATCCATTTTTCCCCCTTGCCTGATGTTCTAGAAATTATGTACAGTTGTGTGTTCCCGATGACAATATAATATTTCCATATTTTCAGAACTTAATTATAAATCAATAGATTAATTTTAATTAAGTTTTGATTATTACATTGAGAGAACAATTTAAAAGTTCTAGATAGTTTAAAATCTGCGAAAGTCAGGGAATTTAATTAAATGCTACTGTGATCGGTAATAGGCCGGGAGGCGGCAGCACAGACAATCCACCTGATCGAGTTCAAGGGTGAAATACCAGAATTAGTTAAAACTCGATTCGCATATTAAAACGCATTCGGTCTGCCAAGTCATATCTTGGTGGAAAACACCTGAAAGCCCTATTTTAGTGATCGACTCGAAGGTTTACCGTTGTGTTTTAATGCACCCAAAGGTATGAAAATGAAAACATGGAGGACTGGGAGCAGGAAAACACAATGGTAAACCTACGAGTCAACCGCTAAAATCGGGTTTTCAGGTGTTTTTCATCAAGATGCGACTTGGCAGACCGATTGCGTTTTAATATGCGAATCGAGTTTTAACTAATTCTGGTATTTCACCCTTGAACTCGATCAGGTAGATTGTCTGTGCTGCCGCCTCCCGATCTATAAATAAGTGCAAGCTTTGCCCCATGACGGATGAGGAAAAAAAATCTCCCATGTTTTCGCAGATTCCAGTTTTTGTTTTCTTTAGAAATTTCATTTAAATAACCCTCCTCCTGAAATTTTACCTACTACTTTTACCATTTAAAATTTCATTAAACTCATTAATATACCTTTTAAACATTTTCTGCGATGTGTTATTTTGAAATGAGAATTAATAATATTAATAAATCATTTCAAATATTCCCATTCCACATCCTGAAATGTCCGCTTTCCCCTTCCCTAAGGTTGAACTTAACCTTTAACTGATGTGACAGAAACTGTTACATAACTAGTGTGAAGTGGTTTGTGAGCCGCTCAATCGAAAGATGAGTAAAAAGTGCGATTAACTCATAAGATGATGTTTTTGTACTAAATTTTCTGTATACGGCTGTTATAATTAAAATCCCCCTATTGAAAAGTCTCTGGTGTTAGTACTAAAATTCCAAACGGAACAAATTTCGGTAGTGCTTGTAATTAAACTGAAAGTTACAAGTTAAACTATAAAAATTGGAAAAAGCTCCGGTCTGTAAGACCGGCAACATCAGTTAAAGGTTAAATGAGTTTGACGGTTTCTGAAGTGAAATTCGGTTTAGTACAAAAATATTGTATAGCCTCTTTTTTTTTTTCACCCTTTTTTTTTACAGTTTGGAGAAGACATCAATTTGAAAGTTTGTAACTATCATAAATTATTAAGGAAAGAAATTCATGTTACAGTCAGTCCTAAGAGCAAGTTTTTTTGGTGCTGATGCATAATTAGAAATTTCAATCAATATTACCTGTAGTTGGAAATTTTTATTATTTTCGAGTGATGCAACATTTATTTTACTCTCAGTGTTCAGCGCATACTACAACGCTAGACTGAATTTTTCTTAAAATACACAAGGAAAAGTCGGGAATTTCGGAACAGTCGAAGTATATTTTTCCTTTGGCATCAGATATCCTATAAGAAAAGAATCATTGAAAACTGAAATAAGAACGAGAAATTTGCAGCAGAGAACACTTTCATTGATTTAACGTTAGTTTGCAAATGTATGCTGTTGAAAATGTTTTCCCCGTTCTTCGTTATGTGTTAGTGTAGTCGATGGTTGGTTTGGGCCAGGATTAGAAACTAGAATTTCTATTGTCTATCGATTATTGAAAGTGGATAATTGAGAAGAGCTGTAGACAGTCGGCCGTCTCTTCTTAAAACCTTTGTCTGTTAACCAACCATAATACCTTGTGCGATAATGAGCAGAGACATTGATCAGCCAAAGTAGTCAGTATCATTTGTTATTAGCTGTTGTGCTAACTGAAATGAGCTGCGATATTGTGTTCTCTGAATAATTTTATATTCCATCATGACGTATCCCATTCTTCCTTGAATATTACCTATTTAACGGTATATTTGGTTTTTACGCTTATTAGAAAATTCTGAATTCTCATTCGCAGCTGACTACCTGATTTATTCGATTACCTGAGGTAATCCTGTAAAAGATAATCTTGTCCGTAAACTAATTTTGTTGAGCTGCAGAAGTATAATATAAGGGGAAAAAACGCCTTTTTGCGCTCTAATTGCAATTATTAGATGCTATCAGATTATCTTGTCGTGGCGTCTTTTTCATTTTCAAATAATGCTGCCATTTCTGTTAAGATGATTTGACTTAATCTGTGTGTGAATCTACTCAATCGAGAAACCCGCCCTACGATGGTATGCGATTCATGAAAACTGGCAGGATGACATCCTCTATCGCGAATGGCCGTTAACCTGATGACGTTACACAAAGGTGGTCCGGGAGGGAATAAAGAATTTGAGTTTGTTAGTCCGTTTTTTCTGTCTTTCACTACACGTGACATGGGTTTGAATTTTGTCCTCCGAGGACCTCGAAACGTGGGTTCACCATCTTGAACGTCAGGAGAAGATATGAATGACCGGTCGACCAGTTGCATTCTTAATTTATTAAGTGTAAAGGAGAGATGCAAAGAATTTATTCTGTTTGGAGAAACAATGGAGCTACACTGATTTGTCACATTTCTGTTGTATATGCATTACAGACATTATGAATATTAGGCTTATTTAGTCCTCTTGCCAAATATTCGGTTGACCGAATATTATTGGATATTTAGCTGAATAAATTCAGGATAAAAATAATTTTTTCTTCTGTTTTCGCTATGCTTTTCTGAAATCCAAAATTGCTGCTCTCTAGCACATTCATGCCGTCCTTTTCATACTTAAATACACAAAATTTTGAGGTATTAATTTTCACACAATATGCAGAAGTCCTTTCTCCATTTCTTTCAACCTCTTAAGCACCACGACGCAGGGCCGAAACTAGGGGGGGGGGGGAAGCAGAGGGGGCATGTGCTCCGGCCGCCAAATGAAGGATTATACCTTCGGAATGGATAATTTTTTTTCTAATGGACTGATGGCTTCCATTATTATGAAACAGCCATTATAAATGAAGTGTTAGGTGAAGATGAAAGTGCAGTCGTAAAAAGTTAGAACTCTGATTTTCTGGTCAGAATGGGAAAAAAAAAATTATGGCCATTTTTTTTTTCTCATTCTGACCAGAAAATCAGAGTTCTAACTTTTTACGACTGCTCTTTCATCTTCACCTAACACTTCATCATTTATAATGGCTGTTTCATAATAATGGAATCCATCAGTCCATCAGAAAAAAATAACTCTGTTAAAGCGGGACTCGGATAATCGGGACTCTACTGTATATTTAATTTTTTAAATGACCTTTAGACTATTTTTGTTGGTGTTCGGAGGTGAGTCATGACCCCCGTGACTTCCCCCTTGGATCCGCCATTGTAGATTACGTAATGGAATATTACATATTTTGTGATTACATATTTTAAATTTTAAAATAAGTCGGCTATTAGAAAAATTGTAAAATTCTCTTCGTAAATATGCTTTGCGGAAGAGGGGGTGGGGGCAAAATCCATGTTTGCCCCGGGTGCAAAAAAGGCTAGTTTCGGCCCTGCCACGACGTACCTGCATACCTGATGAAATCTTCTATCACAATACCAGGACGTAGTACGTGCGTACGACCCTATTTTTAAGTCCAGACTGCAATGTTCTAAAGCAACCATACTCGACCTTTTTTCCTCGCGGACCGCAAGCATATGTTTGCGATGTTAGGCGGGCAACAAACTGAAAAAGGGTTAAAAAAAAAAAAAAAAAGAATAATTAAAATAGTAAGATAACACAAGTAGTATAACAAAGCAATACAACAAAAGTTGATATTATCAGTAGGGTTGAACGTTTGTTGCGGAAGAAATGTTAGCAAAACTTTTTACTCCACTATTTCCAAACAATAAACTTCGTGGTAGATTTCTTATTGCACATGTTGTAGAGATATCCCGCGAAGTTTGCTGTTTGGAAATAGTGGTGTAAACAGTTTTAGTGCCAATTTCTTCCGCGACAAATTTTCAAACCTAAACAGCAGTATTAGCTATATAATAAGTTATAAAACAATAATGTAACAATGCAGAATTTCTACGTTCTAAACAAAAAAAAGGGGTGGTGGGGGGGGGGGGGGGGGTATTTTCTTTAATTAAGTCACTCTTTTTCTGAATTCAAAAACTTTTCATTGTTTTATTTTAATTGTGGATTTTCTTTAATTAAGTCACTCTTTTTCTGAATTCAAAAACTTTTCATTGTTTTATTTTAATCGTGGATTTGTGGGGGTATATAGTGCAAATTTAATTCGGAATAATATTTGAATAGTGTTGAAGATTAAGAAATGTATTCATCACTGTGTAGCATCCATAGGACTGACTACATGTAATAAGGACTTTTGACTAAAAAAAACAACATTTAAGATGTTTTAAGATACAATAAATAACAGGACAGATTTTGCCTTCTTCTAAAACTATATAAAACAACAGTGAAGATCTGAAATATCTTTTATGCACATCTCAATTAATTTTATAAATATGGATTAATGATTATGTGTCTCCGGCCGCACATAAAAGGTCGCCGGGCCGCAGATTAAGTATGGCTGTTCTAAAGCATCTGTTTCTTTGCGTGGTTAATTGCTATTGTGATTGGTTTTGTACGGTCTTTATAGCATTAAACATGCATAGCTTATATTTTTATTTTCTACATTTCTACGCTTTATTGCAGGGTTGTAGTGGGTAGCTGCCCGGGTACCCGCCCAGCTACCCACCCGGGCTGGGTTTTTTATAAAAAACCCGGGTTTTTTACAACTATAAGGGTTGTAGTGGGTAGCTGCCCGGATACCCACCCAGCTACCTGCCCGGGCTGGGTTTTTTACAACCCTGCTTTATTGTAATGTAACAATAATTCGAAAAATTTACGAACTTTACGCATGTAATAGTTGTTTATTTCGAACCTCATTTCTGTTTGTATAATATAAATAAACCTTTATTTCATCTCCTCACATTACATGTAATTAAATAATCCACATGCAATTAAAGATAATGACATAAAGTACTTTTTGACGAAATTTAATATATCTGGTATTCAGCATACTATCCATAAAATGAATCTGGTACTTAAGGGGTTAAATGCTAAGAATCTTTTACAAAGTGATGTCAAAAGTTAAAGATTTAAGTCGATTTTAGAGGCTCAATTATTGGGGAATAGTCGATTATATATGTCTACATTTATAGAAAATGAAAAATACTATTCAATTTTAAAGCACGGGAATATTAATGTCAGAAACACTCGCAATTGCAGAGGAACTCAGCAGCAGTATTATTATGTTAGATTTATAGTAAATTTAACCAAAGTCTCTTGGAGCTTTCCTCTCACTTTTGTATGTCTTTTTCGCTTATAGTATTGTGCAGCTGAGTACAATATTTCACGGCGTTTGCAAAATCTTCGTCAATCAAGTATATCATTAGAAGATAGTGAAGAGTTTCAGCTTCAACTTCATTCTTTCCTAACAAATATTCACTCAATGTTTTTCAATAAATTTAATACTTGGTTACATCTATTTATACAAATTGCAGTTTTTTGTTCAATGCAGCCCTACATAATCCAAAATTACGAATCAATTTGACCATTTGCACCAAGTCATACGTGCTATTTTTGTTATAAAGATCGAGCTGTTTAAATTATGGGTTTTATGAGATTCTTTCATCTTCAAGAACTTCTGTTGCCTTTTTAAATAATCGAACAAGTCAGCACATGACGAATGTAAAACTGCTGAGGTTTTATACCTTACACATATTATCAAGCAGTTTTAAATCAGCTAAATATAGTCCTTTATGAGTTTATGATCATATTCTGTTCTGGTATCAGCATCTGTTTTCAATAGCAATTTATTTAGTATTTCAACGTCTTTTTCTGTTAACATACGTTCTTCGGCGTGTTTAGGCTATTTTCAATCGCTTTCTTGCAACTTCGATGTCGCAATCTTAAGTAATCATGGAATGGTTAAATCTGGTACCCTTGCCAATATGTGATGAAGCCTTTTTTTTTTTTTTTTTTTTTTTTTTCTCATAAAATATTCAGCTATTCCTTTTAAATTAATTGCCTGTCCACATTTCGGGTTTATCCTCCAAAATCTTATCAAAATCAGTGCATGACTCTTTGTATCGCCCAAGTTTCATGTAGCACTTGGCTTTTCCAAAAAGAGCTTGAACATTTTGCCGAAGAACCGTGTCATATAACATGAAATTGCTTTTTCGAACTGTAAAAGTCTAGTGTATGCAGGAAGATTCTGCATACACTGTTGTCAGATGGTCTATGGACAAAACATACGTTTACCTGGAGAATTTTTCCACGAAAGTACAACTCCTACACCACCTGATAAATTTAAGCCACAACAATTATTATTTTAAGAACAATACTAAATATATTTAATAATTAGGCATGGGAGAGTTCCTCCAAAAAGAGAATTCCACCTTTCTTTAAAGCAATTTTGGGCATTCTCTGAATTAGTATAAAAATGGAAAAAAATTGGAATCAAATATAAGGAGGGGTTGGGAAATTAGACATTTTGTCTACTCAAACCCTAGAAGAGGAAAAATCTCAAATAGTCCAACCATTCAGAATAATATATATTTGAAAAAAATAATTGCTCTTTTTTTGCTGGACAGAAATGAACATCAGTTCCTTGATATTTGTAGATCACAAGTTGAAATTTTGAAGTTTTATTTGTTTAATTTTGGAGACTAAATTTTTGTTTTTTGCTTCATGTGCTAGAATTTCTGATTTGAAAAAAAAAAAAATAACAATCGGACAGATAGATGGCAACTTTGATTACCAGTTACTTTTGACATTTCTAAGATTTTAAATTTTAAAGGAAATCATTAGATACTGTCGTAATATTTTAAATTCAAAGTATTCTTTACTTATGTTTTTTTAAATAAAGAGAACTGGCTATTAGTTGAAAAAGGCATGATTAATATTTGTGAACAAGACAATGACCTATTAAAGTCTTTGGAATGTCACCACATTTTGTTTTTGATGGAAATTGCGATTGCTCTTGGCAATTTCTCAGTGATAATGGGAATTAATTTCTGAATGGTTTTTTTTATATGCGACCAAACTATCTTCAATTACTTCCAGTTCTTAATAATATAAATAATGGATATAATGCTATGACATTTTTTTGTTTATTTTGTAAAGGTTTTTTGTATTGTTATCTAAGTGTTATAAAAATTGTACCTCTAACAATATAAGAAATTGATGCTTAATTGTTTGTAGAAAATGAAGGCAATTTTACATAGCTGAGGTATTATTGTATAAATTTTAGTGAATTCTTAATTGAGGTCGATGCCCGATTGGGGGGGGGGGGGGGGGGTACTGATGACTGGTTTTTAATAGAAAGTAAAATGCTCAATATCATTTGTAGACTTCCTAAATTATCTTTCAATGATATGAGATTTTTCCATTCAGAATAGTTATGTTAGTAGCAGAGTTCGTTATATAGCAATGGAGATATATATATATCTTGATATATATCCTATATAAAAAGCTAAAATCTTAAACAACGATTTTTATGCACAAATAACGTACAGAAACGATAAAAATACTCATACGATCGTTTCGGGAATTCCAAGATCCCCTTCCTCAGTGAATAATAAAAAAAAAAATCGTGGATTTAGTTTGAATATCATTAATCGCATTTTATCTAAGCCTCAGATAATCACCGATTCTGTTCCAGCAAATAAAGATTTTAAAAATGTTGTTGTCTTACCTTATTTTCCTAAAATCAGTACACAAATTTCTCGTATTCTCAAAAGGTTTAGTTTTAAAGTTGTTTTCTCTCCAACCAATAAAATTTCTTTCTCCAATCTTAAAGATCCTATTGACGATCATAATACCTGGGGCATTTACAGAATTTTTTGTGAGTGCGGCCTCTCTTACATTGGGCAGACGAAACGTGCACTTAGAATTAGGCTGAGAGAACACCAGAATTATGTTAGAAAGCAGGAGATTGAGAAATCTACAATAGCGAAACATTGTTGGAATTACAACCACAAGTTCAATTATCCAGAGGCAAAAATTATTAAAAAATGTAACTCAATTTTTGATCTAGACTTTTACGAAGCTCGCTATATTCATAAACATACTTCCACTTTAGTAAATGATATGACCAGCACCCCCTTTCTTTCACCAGTATGGGGAGATCCTGCGCAGTGACTCTTTTTCAGTTGGTTTCTGTTCAATTACGTCATTTCTTTGGGATATATAAACTCTCTCTTCGGCCTTTTTCAATCATTCCATAAGCCAGTTCTCGGGGCTATAGCCGAGGGGTTCCTCGAGCCCACTTTAATTCCTTTTTTATTCACTGAGGAAGGGGATCTTGGAATTCCCGAAACGATCGTATGAGTATTTTTATCGTTTCTGTACGTTATTTAAAATTTTGTTTTATAAATTTCTGATTTCTTGATAATGCTATAGTTTTGTAAGTGTATAAAGCAAATTGGATCAGTTTTAAATTAATTGATTTGATCTTCAAGTTCGTTCCAAGTGTAAAAAAAAGGGAAAAGAGAAATGCATTTTTAGCATTGTTCAAGTTTTCGGGTTACGTGCAATATGTTTTAGCTTCTAATTTATATTATGCTTGAAAATATTTATCGGTATTCAGCATTAAGTTGA
The DNA here is from genome assembly GCA_963932465.1 of Maratus speciosus. Classification (NCBI taxonomy): domain Eukaryota; kingdom Metazoa; phylum Arthropoda; class Arachnida; order Araneae; family Salticidae; genus Maratus; species Maratus speciosus. Next base: position 535,656,686 of record OZ010793.1, read on the forward strand.
CTATTTTGAAAATATCGGATATCAAAATATCATATTTATGAACCCTGGTTAGTAGTATTTTAGTATATGTTCAATATTACTGAATAAAACATTGAAGTTTGTGGTGGACTTTTAAATTTTAATAATGAATCTTCTGAGCAATTATTTTTAAAAAATGTTGACTGCATTACTTCTGTATGTTTGTAAAGAACAGCTATACCGGGAAAAATACCATACCCGCATGAGAGATCGCATCCCATTAGTTTAAAACTGTATTTTAATAAGTTATTATCGGTGTATTGTTTTATTATAGTTGTGACGTTTATTCATTTTAATAAACATCAATATTTTTTACTTGAAAAATCATTTGTAAAAGGAAGGAATTTCAGTAGTAAAATAAAAATATCCTTTACTCCATCTCTCAGAGCACACACATACTCTTAAAGTCATGCCGAGTTATTTCGCAATCATGTACCTAATGTTTTTATACCTCCCCAATTTATTGCACAAAACGTAAAAATACTACACAGTACACACGCTATATTTATGTAACTTAACTATACTTATTATATTGCACTTTAGTTTTGTTACGTAGTTATTAACGCTTCTACTTACATTAATTACACATTTCTCTCTTAGGAATAGCTTTATTTTAGTATTGAATTTTTGATTTGTTTGTGTGATACTTTTGATTGTTGTGCATGGGCGCTGACAAAACGAAATCCTGGGAGAGGCAAGATTGTCGAACTGAAGTGTCATCCTGTCCCGCGTTTTAGGTAGATTTCGTAAGAAATACTACCTATTGCAGTCGTTACCATGGTGCGACTTTTGAAAAATTCCTTCATAACTTTTCATTATATGACCACAGGAACCCAAAACCACCCCCACCTAAAAAGTTTATATATATATATATATAATGTACTAAATTTTGTCCGCACGATAAAAGTCGCAATTATGCACGGATCTTCTTCAAACTCGCCAACAACTTTGATATGGTTAATATCTCGGCGGGGATTGAAAATGGGCAAAATCGGCCCAAGGGAAAGGAAATGGGGAGGGCTCAAAATTTTGAATACCGTCTTAACATGATTCTGATAAAACGAGTTCTTACACAACAATGACAGGAAAAAATAAATATTTTTCGTTATAGCAGTTGCCAACAATTAAAAAAAAAAACAATAAAATTCTCACCACAACAATTGATTTTCTATTGCAAGATTTCACGTGAAAAATTTAATTAAATAAACAGTTTGACGAATTGAAAACAAATTGAATATTAATTACGTCATAAGTTTTCTAGAGCAAGATTTCCGCATGAAAACTCAGAATGAAATAAATAGTTTGACGAATTAAAAATATATATATATATTGCGTCATATTGGAAATATAATGGACCTCAGCAGGTGAATATGTAATGCCATGTGAAGTGCCATGTAATGCCATATGTAATGCCAGTGTTTAAGAAACTTATTAAAACATAATAAAAACCCGACTATGGAAATATTAACATATTTTAACACTTTGAGGTTCTCTGAATACATGCGTGTGTGTATTCGTGTATATTAGAATTTTCACAAAATGTTTAGCTCCATTAGAGCTCATTCTTAGTGAAGAAACTGGGTTTATCTCTAATCTTGATTTAAGTTTTGTTGGTGAATTTAGTACTTAACTTCGAAATCTACCTCCGCCTGTAGGCCCGAGCCGGCAGGGATTTTTTTTTTTTGTTAAACACTGAAATAATAAGGATTTTTTAATCAAACAATTTTTTAACCATATCAGTGTGTAAAAAGTAGTATAAGAATACAACAAATAAAAAATACATAAGTAAGCTTCTGCCGACTTTTTTTTATTGGAGAATCGAAAGTGTTTTCTTTTTTCTTTCCCGTCATAGCGGCGCAATCCTTTCTCCTCCCCATTCAGGGGAACAGAACCCGCCTGACAAAAGACCCAGTCTTTCTTTCCCTTGATATTTAATAATTTTAACTTATAAAAGATAAATTTTGTTTTTTGCAAAATCATCAGAGAAATATAAAATTTAGTTACATTGCAAATTTCAAAATCGGAGGCCTTCTTGCATCTCCCCCTGCTTCCTTGATGTTGCTGTACTTTTCAGTATTTAAGTATTTTGAAATTTAAATAGATAAATAAATTTCTATCTTTGATACACCAACCATAGAAAAGGATAAGACATGAAATTGTTAGGGGAGATGAGCATGGTTACGCATGGATTTGTGTGCGACAAGTTTTCGTGAACTTTGCTAGTGAAATGGCTGGTTAGTCCCCTCAGCCTTTGAACTTTAGTGGTAAGATTGCATCCTCGACCTTGAAGAAAAACCATTGAAGGATGAATCCGGACGCAGGATTTAACTCTTAGAGGGTGTTAATAGTATTAGAAAAATAAAGAATTTTGACCTCAAGTGAATTCCCTGATGGATAGACAAGACGCCGCCAGAACGAAGTCCAGGGAGGTGCAAAATTTTCGTACAGAATTGTCTGAGGTTGTTTTAATGTGCCCGGCCTTGTATTTAGTTTGTACTTTTTTTGGAAAAGGGGGGTGGGGATTCGACGAAAAATCGACTGAGTAGATTATTTATAATCATTGTTTACCCATACAAAATTTGGCGGTGCTAAAACAATTACGACTCTGGTTATACCCGTTTTAATGTGTAGGGCTGTTATATTTAGGTAATGCTAAAATTTGGGAGGGGAACTTTGTAGAAAAAGACAAATTTTCGTCCAATCCACATTTCCTTACCTCGTTCATTCAAAGTTACTGTTCCAAGGCTGAAGCTCAGTTATTCTTTTACAAAATTCCTTCGTCCCATGTAGAGCAACCCTTGCTCCCCGAGTTTAGACACAAATGATAAATATGTTTAAAAAGCATACAGCTGTTTCGAAACCTCTAAGGTTTCATCATCAGTGTTTAAAATTCAAAGGTAAAATTAAAACTCCGGGTAAAAAAAAAAGGGGGGGGGGGTAGACAGAGCCAGAAAGGCGTACCTTACAGAACTGTCAACGGCGAAATGCGACATATGGCTGACAAACAGCCACAGAGTCGATTTCACGCGCACACACTGGGAGACCAATCAAAATCGTTCAATTGCTCCGGAAGAGTTCAAACCGAGAGGGAAAAAAGGGGGGGGGGTGAAGAGAACGAATTATAGAAAATTAAACCATATCTTTGAAAAATTGGGCGCACTGTAAAAACTGATATAAAATTAAATATATATGTTTTAGAAACATTTTGCCAAATAAAAAAGAAAGCAACATTCTTCAAGAAGAGAGTACAGAAAACAGAAGGTAAAAATTTTAATTTTCCGATGAGAAATTTGAAAAATACGGATGCATTCTAAGCTCATAGGGTTAGCATTAGAACGGGGAATTTGCGTCCTGACTGATAACAAGTCCTTGAGTTTGAAAATATTATCCGCAGTAAGTTGACTATTTTAAAAATATCGGATATACACTAGATGGCCATTAATGACCGGACACTTTCAATTTTAGACATCTTGTCGAATATTTAAAGATATATTTGTCTGATTTTTCTGTAACTTCGGGATTATGAAGACTATGTCCGACTTCATATTTATCAACGGCGGTTTGATCAGAAGGACTATTAGGGGGCCAACAAAAAATCAAAGAAAAAGGAATAATGTTTGGGATCACCCTGTAAAATAAAATGCACGAAATGATCTATCGCTATAGCTTACGAATATATGGATATTTTACAATATATGTATTCAATAATTATCAGTATTATTAATATTGTGAGCAAATTTCCGCCAACCTTATCACTGAAGAAGGTATGCTATATGCTACCGAAACCTGTATGCTTATAGTTTAAAAGTTTTGGTGCTTTTAACGTTGTTATTTTTACACTTGTATTTCACTTCTATATGTATTCATTCATGGAAGAAAGTCAAGATTTGATAGTCAACTCTACGGAGCAACTCGTAAAAAAAAAAAGAAGAAAGCCAGTGAGAATTCAGAAAGATATCGGTAATATAGTGAGCGAATTTTTAGTTACAGTTAAAAGCTGCTGAACGATAAATGATTCCTCAAATTTTCATTTTTTATTATCTGGTTTTCAGCAAAGAAGTTTGTACTTAATGAATGTTAACGAGTAGATTTAGAAGAAATGCTTAGATTTTGATACTTCTTTTTTTCTTGGAATAGGCTCTTCCTGTTGATTATCCAAGAACTAACGCATCAATAAAAAAAGAAAATTTGAAAAGACAATTTATGGAAAACCCCTTATCATTTAGCTGTTTTTAGAGAACAACTGAAAATCAGCTCAGTCAATTGTCGATATCTTTCTGAATTTTCACGATATTTGACTGGCTTTTTTTTAATGAGTTGCTCCATAGAGTTCACTATCAAATCATGAAAATAAAAATATTTTATCATGCCCGCATGCGCAGATAAAAAATATTTTATTCAACTGCTCATATTTTATCAAATATTTACTATATATTTCCAACTACACCATATTATTTCTACTACATTTTGTCAAATTTTCGGAAACTGACGTTAAAGTTGATAAAATCTGCATGATATAAACGAAAAACATGCAAAAAATTTTGTTGAACTTAAAAAATCTATATATCTCCTTGAATATATGTTCTATCTATTCTTCCACAAATGAATACATATATTGTGCAATAGCCATATATTCGTAAGCTATAACGGTAGATCATTTCGTGCATTTTATTTTACAGGGTGATCCCAAACATTATTCTTTTTCTTTGATTTTTTGTTGGCCCCTTAATTGTCCTTTTGATCAAACCGCAGTTGATAAATATGAAGTCGAACATATTCTTCATAATCCTGAAGTTCCAGAAAAATCCTACAAATATACCTTTAAATATTCCACAAAATGTCTAAAATTGAAAGTGTCTGATCATTAATGGCCATATAGTGTATATATCAACATATCAGATATTTTGCATGCTTTCTTGAGAGGTTAGTGTTATTCCCCTTCTTTGGGGAAAAAGGAAATTCTCCAAATTTTAAAGTCTCAGAATTTTCTTGCTCCTGGTCCCATCATAGAGAAGGCCGGCTCTGGCTGTGCTTTCCATGTCTACGGTTTGGCACGCTGTTAATTTATTTAAAAAGTACAATAATGCATATTTTTCTTTACTACAAATGCCGTCTTCTCCTTTTTGAGCTCTTTCCTTCTTCCCCACAAAGAAATATAATAATCAGTACTTGCGTAATTTTTATTTTGTCATATTTTTCAATAATTATATCAAATAAATTCAGTTAATGGCATTTCTAAACCACATAATTGAATAAATAAATAATCAATTCACTGTGCCCGAAGGAAAGTGAACTGCAAAACCTCATTTCATCGACTTAGTTACCAGAATCGTGATTTTTGAAATCCGGTAAAAATTGTCAGCATTGGTAACTCAAGCAAGTATGACCTTGTATGTTGGATGAGAGGGAAGTCAGTGGAAATTCGCGCATGGTCTAGGTCAGTCGTTGCAAAACGATGAGATTTCCTCCCTCCCAATCGTTTTTAAGGTATTACTTATTTTGTTTCATCGAACTGCAGCTTGCATATGACCTTGCCAAGGTCGTATAGATATTACCATTTTTCTTTGGGTGGAAATCCTGATCTTGAGGAAGAAATGGTGTAGATTTCGCTTAAATGGCGGATCTAAGGTCCGTTTGAATTTTTCGGACGAGCGATTAAGTCATCTGATGTATGAAGGTCAGAGAAGTTAAAGGCTGGTATATATCTGGTTTAAAGAAAATTATCTTCAGAAAGATTAAGGCACTTGTTTGAGATTATTTATATTCATGATCATCCTTCCTCCTATTCCTACTGCAAAATCGTTTTTGCACAAATAAAATGGCTTTTAGAAAATCCCCAAATCTTCATGTATATTCGAATTATATTAACACGAAAACGTTTTTGTTGGTATGGTTTCGAAACCAAATTTTCTAAATAAGCCATATTGATCCTTTCTTTCCCACCCGCGAAGCTCAAATATCTTTGCTACGTTAGGTTGGCAGCAACACGCTGTGCTGTACCTATATAATATCTCTATTCTAAAAAAAAGTAACTAACGCTGTCACCCATGCTGTAAATGTTTTTTGTGACCGGAGGTCTTTCTTAGCTAATATTATGAAAACTACTGCATACAAAAATATGAAAATTGGTAGTATTATAGAGAAATGTTTGACATTGAGGTGTAAAAATCGCTAGCTTTTCCCCACCAAAAAATGAGTTTATAACGTGAAATTTATAATTTACGTAGAAGACTATGGTGTGGTGCTGAAACTGTGGATGATTAAATGAAAGATCCATTCGAAATGAAGCTGATAGGGTTAGGCTAGCCACATAATGTTCTGATTAAGGCTCCTGTCCCTGCAGGAGAAGACACTCGTGAGCTAATGCTAAATCTGTGGGGAGGTTATTTTCTAATATCTCATTTGCATTTGGACATTTTTAGATAATTTTTTTTTTTGCATCGGATAGCTGAGGTCCATCTCTACATCGCTCTTTTTTTACATTTTCGATTTTTTTTTTTTAGAATTTAGCAGATATTTTTTAGAATTACACTTTCATTTTCCGAACCGGTTTCGAAATGAAAGTAACTTTATAATAAATATCTGCAACCCAGATCGAAAAAGTAAAAAAGGGGCGCTGTGGAGGTAGACCTCAGCTATCCAATAAAAAAAAAAATATATATATATATATATATATATATATATTAAAAAAAATGTCCAAATGCAAACGGGATATTATTAAATAGCCTCCCCATAGGTTTAGCATTAGCTCACGAGTGTCTTCGCCTGCAGGGTTATCCAGCGACGGCGAAATTGCGAATTCCCAACTTGAAGTGAACATTCCGGGGCAAAGATGCGGAGAATATGACTGAGGTGCGCAATTTTCAGCGCAGATGCTCTGCGCGGGATCAGCTAGTTTTGAAGAAATTAAAAAATAAATAAAAATATTTGATTTTAAAAAATAGCTAATACGGGCTCATCTTCAAATAGCTTTCAGTTAAAAAATAATTATTAAAATTGGTTCAGTAGAAAGCTCAGGACAGATGACTAAAAAAACAGCATTATGTTATAAATATATCGATATTTATATTCTCTGAAATGAAATATCCTACTAAATATTACCACCTAGAATCCACCGACATGTTATTGCTGTGTACGTATGTGTATGCTACTATATTGTTAGTAAAACAATTAAAAATATCTTACTATTGAATTTAATCCAAACATTTTTTTTTCTCTGTTCGCATAAAAATGATAGTACACTATTTAATATTCTTACATTATTTGCTTATGATTATAGTACATAGAAACTAAACTATTCATTTGAATAAAATAATATTAATGTATTACAAAACTTTACAAGGTGACAGATAGTCGTTTCATTCAACTCAATTATGAAATTGCAATTTATTTATTACAGAAAATGCTATAAAACATTTTACATATCAAATTTGCCAATGTATTTATTTTATATTCAATGCAATATAGTTTACAAAATTCACGCGTAAATGCCGTGAAAATGCAAATTTTATTTCACTCGTAATTTCCTCTTTATTATTTTCTGAAAGACTGGTGAGTAAGATTGATGCATAATCAATCACTTGGTCATTATCACCCGGTGAATGGCTTCCATTCATTCCTTTAAAAAGATAAATGTATATAATAGTTCTTGCGTGTTTCACAAAATCTTTATCACATGCAGATCGATGAATGTCTATGAACAAAGATGTATTTATATCAGAAGATAACTCGTGTTCTTCATGAGTAGACTCATTTTAAATCGATATATTTTGAGTGCATATTGTTTCAAATGCCGCGAGTTTAAAAAGTGAATGATAGTTAATTATAGTGCACTCATAAGATTATAGTGCATGGTTGTGTTATCAATTCCCGGTAGATCCATAAATATTGAGAAAAGTTTGTCTAAGGCGGAATACTGCCTACGACGGAGAATTTGCTCGGTCCTGAACTATTCCATCAGACAGTTTATATGTAACCCCCCCCCCCCCCTGCTAAACTCATGTACATACACTGCTGGCCATTCAAAATGCAATACCAAGAAAGACAAGAGCTATCAAAGCCAAAATTATTTTAGAGATTACATATAGTATCAGTGTTAATTGATTCCAAAGATAACCTTCTTTGAAGTGAGGTAGACGGGAAAATCAGTAAAAACTGTTACCTCCACGTCTGTCAATAACTGCTACACGCTGCGACATAGAGTGAAGGAGGCTTTGGATGTGTTGTTGGGGAATGGCATCCCACGCTGCCTCCACACGTAGCCAAAGTTCATCTTGTGTACTCGCGGATGCGGCATTCCGGGATAGCGTTTTCCAATCATTGACCAGAGATGCTCGATGGGTGATAGATCTGGAGAACAGGCAGGCAGGGTAACAATGGACTATGGTGAGCTAAGAAGAAAGCTTGGACATTGCGTGCAACATGTGGTCGTGCATTGTCCTGTTGAAATGTGGCCGCAGGCAAGCCCCGAAGGTTAGGGAGGAGAACAGGCTGCAAAACTTCAGAGATATAGCGCTGGCTGGTAAGTGTACCGTTAATGTGTACTAGGGGGGTGCGGGAGTTGAATCCAATACCACCTCACACCATAACACCGGGTGCAGGACCAGTGTGATCATGCATAATACAGCAGTTGAGCAGCCTCTCCCTACGGTGTCTCTAAAATCTAATTCGACCATCGTGATGCTGCAGGCAGAAGCGTGATTCGTCCGAAAACACAATGCTATGCCAATTGGATGTCCATCTCTGCCGTTCAGCGGACCATTGTAAATGCAAACGCCTGAGGTTTAATGCCAAATGCATGCGAAGCAATGGACGCCTAGCGGACAATCCACTGTACTTCAAACGACTTCGAACTGTTCGTGCGGATGCCCATTGTTGCGATAGAGACGGCATTCGTTGTGTTATGGTTGCGGATGTGGCAGTACGTTCCATCAGTGCCATGCGCGCAATGTCCCTGTCTTCCAGTGGAGTGGTGCGTTGAGGTGGTTGCAATCGCCCCTATCGGTCTGTCGTTCCCTCCTGCATCCACCGATTCCATATTCTCATGACTGTTGCTTGGCTACGTCCGATACGATGACCAATTTCTCGGAAGGATAATCCGCAGCCTCTGTATGCAACATGCAACGATTCTTCCGCGATCGAAATCAGAAACGTGCTCGAATGGTACTTATGTTTTTCTACGAGGCACACTGAATCTGTACACACAAAAAATCGCACGTGAAAACAACTCACGTTCTTCAAAACGACAATCTTTCTTCCATTTATAAACAGATTATAAGGGGCACTACAATCACCGACGATGTGTGCGAGCGCTGAATTTCTAATCATTTGCATATACTACCAAGGTGTATACATGGTGTAAATTTTACGTTGTTTGGTTGATCCCTTCATGGTGTTGCATTTTGGATGACCAGCAGTGTATTTACTTTTTACTGCGATCAAATAGAACAGAACATATCTGTATCTCAGTATTTTACAATCTCTTCAGTTTACATTAGACATAAATTCTCTTGATTATTCTCCTTTACAATAGACATAAATTCTCTTGATTATTCTCCTTTTATGTTAATACTAGCTGCAATAGCCGGCGTTGACTGGGTTAGAATATATCGCACGCTTAATGGCATGAGGACCAGTCTCCATATCTCAGATATATGCAGATGTGTATTCCATTAAACATACGATAGTGTGCAAAAAATTAATCAACGATGAGATAAAATATTATCTCTGTATTCTAAAAAAAAAAAGTAACTAACGCTGTCACCGCCGCCGGTTTTGAGTTTCTTGTGACCGGAGGTCTTTCTTCGTTAATATTAAGAAAAATATGAAAATCATTGGTGTTATAGAGAAATGTTTGATAAACACGCTGATGCGGACAGTTTTCAAATCGAAGAATTATTTTAAGAGATATTTAATGTTAAAGTTGGTCAAAATCGTTCCATTAAAAAAATTTTATAGGAGCAAATGGGAATTTAATCATTTTTAGATCATTTTATACATTAAAAGTGCCCGGTATGCAGACTGCATTTCTTTTTTTAATTTGACTCACTTTTTGAGGTTTTATTTCTATTTTAAATTCAATTTTTCAGTATTTCGAGAGGCATTTTTTACAATTTTTAGAAAAGGGTATTATTTTAAATTGTTGCCAAATTTAAAAACACAGCAATGAATAATATTTCCTTCAAATTAAGAATTGTTTACACCTAACTATTATAAACAGAATAAAACTTTCAATTGAGAATTAAATAATTACGTATTAAAAGCAGCAATATATTTATAATTACGTCCTAAAACTATATTTGCACGTGAATTTTAAAAGAGAAAAAAAATTGTAAAATAATAAATCCATTAATATGCATTAAAGTGTACATGGAGGAAATTATGTCATATTTAAATGTTCCAATTCATAATATTGCCAAACAGTTTAAAAATATATTTGCACGAGACATTTATGATATTTTGAGATAATCTTTTTAAACTGTTGTTGAGAATTCTAAGATAGCGCAAATAATATTTCCTTTCTAACAACAAAAGTATTTTCACGTGATTATTAAAACGAGAAAGAAAACTTTGATGAAAATTACGTCAGATAAGGGATACATTTAAAATGTCTTATTTAAAAAAACTTATAAAAATACCGAGAGACAAAAAGACTCTGTTTACTTAATTCATTTTATAGTTATTAGCTTATTTTTACATGTTTCACTGATCTGATTTAACCCTTCACTGCACGATTTTTCTTTTCTTTATGAAAAAAAAATAATTTGATTACTTTAGGTAGTCACAAATACAGGAAAAATAATTAAAAAAATCAGGCTTCATATATATTTTTTTTAATATGGATTTTTGTGGTATGTGCATGTGTCCCAAAGCACACAATTAGATATTTACTGTTTTGTACTAAATGTGGCACAAAACCCGCAATATTTGTGTATTATATATACAAAAAGAGTATAATATGTATTAAAATTTTATAGCAGATATTTAACCCTTTGAGGAGAAAGCAATTGTGTCTCTGTAATGTTGAATTCACACCGGAATATTCGAAAAAATTTATTTTAAAATAAGGAAAAGCAATTTTGAAACCTTTTCCCTCCAAAGTTAGAAATATAAAATTTAATTAAAAGTTTTTGCTGCGAACCTTGATTAAAATTAGTGCGATATAATATATTCCATCGCCACTCAAGGGGTTAAAATGCGCAAAAAAGTAAAAATTAATGTTACAAATTTCAAAATACAGGTTGTTAAAAGACATGAAAGGAAAAAATGTATATTTTATTGTAAAATAATTTTATAAAGTATCATCAGAAAGCAAACCAAAGGAAAAGGAGTGTAAGAAAGAGCTTTAAGAGCAAAAAAGTTCCAAATGTTCATTTCAGATAAAACATAGAGTAACAGTTTCTGTCTCGATTTATACATAAGGCTACTCCCACATTTTGAACGCTTTATGAATGTTTTGCGAGTGCAGTTTGGAATTCCATATAATCCGACCAATGGCATGCTTCATCAAATCTTATATCTTTGACTGGCATTGCAGATACAGGACCTGTATGTTTCTTGACTATAATTCCGTTTTCTACTCCAGACACTCTTGAGCGTACTCTTTTAGCAATTGGTGTTTCGCTTCGAATTTTACAAAGGCAGATTGCAACCTCTTCCCTGACTTTAGCCAAAGTAATTTTTGTTAAGGAATTATTTTCGTTCACTTTTTTTATATAAGATCTATAAATTTATCATAACAACATCCAGTAAATGGTGGAGAACTCAAACTTTTTAGATCTCATTTTATTTTTATATCTTCCTAAATGGCTGTCTAGTAAGTCTACCCTACCCATGTGTTTATTGTATTGTTTTACCACAAAAGGACAATCTATATCAGTCGTTTGATTCACCGTTTTATCGAATCGAGAAATATTTTCTATAGAGAGACTCTCAGCAAATGTTGACGAGAAATTAACTGGCTTATTATTCAACCATGTAACACATGATATTTGTGTACTGTTAATGCATGCTACTTGTTCTAAACTATATCCTCTTTTTTCTTTTTTATCTCAGATTACAAAGGAAGCTAATATTAAGAATTCTATTGCGTCTCACTGTGGCCAATGAAAGCATTCCGTTCTGTGATAAACATTCAAGTAATGGTAATCAATTGAAGTAATTATAAAAAAAACAACTTGGTTTTGATTTTGCGCAATTAACCTACTGAGACACATAGCAACATTTGATGCCGACCCTAAATCTGGCTCATTTGGCGGTCGTATGTCAACATTTTCCTGGCCACTATATAATTCAAAATCATAGGCAAAACCGCTTATACCGCATAAAATGAAGAATTTAAAGCCCCATTTATGTGATTTATTGGGAAAATACTGTTTCAAAATGCTTCGAGACTTTGTTGCGCAAATATGTTCATCTATTGGCAAATATTCTTCCATAGCAACTTGCATAAAGCGTTTTCTGATACACTCTATTAGAGGTCTTACTTTGAATAGTCTAATCAAGGCCCTTCATGCCTCTAGCAATTTCTTTAGTATTGTCATTAAAAAGTAAAAATTGTCGGATTTTTTCTAATTCTTTGACAGACATTTTCTCTTTATTGTTTGGTTACCTAAAACACCACTCCAGTAATCTCTTGCAGATGGTAAATGTATAAGTGACATTGGATAACAAATTCCCGTAATGAAAACTTTTAAAGGTTGAGAATGATCCTTTTGTATGTTGTATCTCTTCTGAAATAAGATTCAAAAGTTCATAGTTCAAAAAAAGGAGAAAAATTGATACGGAGTCTCCAGAGTCATAATTTCAGCACTTAAGGAGTTACTTCCTCTATATTTTATCTGCGCTTCAGGAATTTTCAGGATTTTTATTCTTCCAAATTAGTTTTTTATATTCGTCTTTCCTTTTTGACTTTTTTCTATCAACACTGGGTCCAGCTGGAGTATCTGCAGCATCTGAAAGAATAAAACAATCTTTCTCTAAATTGATACTTCTCAATCTATACATTCAGCGTTGAATTCAGTGGTGACCCGGGAGTGGACATTCGACAGGAACATTCAGATGTACACCCTAGATAATTTGAAAATTTGTATAGTTTAGAAATTCAACCCCCCCCCCCCCCACACACACACACACTCCCGGCGCATAAAAATGTCCCTCCTGCAGAAAATTCTGACTTCAACACTGTTGAATTTTATTTGTTGTTTGTAACTTTTACATAGTAATTTTAGAAGCATTTAAAATTACTTTAATATTAAATATAAAAACTTACCTGCAGTTGAATCAATTTCTTGGGTCACATTTGTTGTTATCGAGCAAGTCAACGTCTGATTCAGATGAAAAAATAGCATTTTCAGCTCTATTTTTTGCTGGGTTATATGTTGAATCTTTCCAATTATCATCAGAAAGTCCAAAAGATTCATCATTAGTATCAGATGCAAATAATATTGAATTGATTTCATCTTGCGTTAGCCCTTTGCTCGCCATTTTTCATTCGAATGTACTATGAGCTGTATGGTCTATATTCCATATCTGGCACAAACGCAAAAACAAGATTTCAAGCTGAAGTACTGAAATATTTTAGTTTTAAGCAGCCTAAATAACAAATATGTGATATACTTGAATGTCTAAAATTTTACCTTATGATACTTTTAAGATTTTTTGGTGAAAAAGGTGAAGCAAATTCTACTGTTGTTTACGATGCAGATTGATTTTTTTTTTTTTTTTTTTTTTTTTTAAGAAAATCTAATAAATGGCTATCTAGTACTGCCTTCCAGTGAAAAAAAAAAAACAGGTACAAAACTCTTTGTTTAAATGTTCTATATATGGCACAAAGCTCAGATAACCTATATTTAGGATCCATAGAAAATTAGAAGGGTTTTATTGGTATATGCCAGATATGGCACACCGTACAGTGAAGGGTTAATCAAAGACGAAAACAACCCGTTAGCAGGGAGATCGCCACTGTTATTTTAATTGTAATTCATTCTTCCGAAATTTTTTTTAAGTCGGTCGAATTAGCGTGCTTTTAGAGTTTGCGGTGTCTGAGCGGGGGTTGACGAGCTTTGCTCGTAGGGGGCAGAGCTTCCTAGTTATTTAAACAAAACACAGGTCAGAATCAAAAGTTACTTAATAAATAAAAGCAAATCATTAGCAATATATAATAAAAGTAAAAAAAGTCTTATACTTACTTGGATAAAAATTTTTAAGAAAACAATTAATACGAAGAAAAGAAATTAAAAGAACAAAATATTTTTTTCGAAATCACTTGAATTTATCGTTTGAATATTCACTTTTGACTTTTGGGTATTTTTCTCTTTTATCCTCTCTTGATCGTTGCTAAAATGTGACTAACGAAAACGCGCTGAGCTTCGACTTATATACCATTGAAGATAGAAATTTCGAGCATTCTCTGAACCTTCTATATTAGTCTATCATTTTAGAACATTTCAGATTGTTTTCGAACATTCTAGATTACTCTTGATTATTGTAGAGGCGTATTAAATTATTCTGGAACATTATAGATCGTTTTAGAACATTGTAGATTATTATCGAACATCCTAGAACATTCTAGATTATTTTAGAACACTTTAGTTTATTCTGGAACATTTTAGATTATTCTCGAACAGTCTAGAACATTTTGAAACTTTTTGGGAAAATCTGGATCATTCAAGAAAATTCCTAATACATCTCCATCCCTCGCTGACACATGAAACGTCACTCAAAACATTTTAGACCCTATTCATAAACACAATTTGTGAGAAAAAGAGAGCGATATCTCATTTCGCATTTTGCCGCCCACACCCACCCATTTACACTATCCTCCGCGACCAAAACCCCCTTAATAATAACAGCAGAAGACCAAGACTACCGCTACAACTGCGAGTGGGTGGTCAGGGAAAAAAGCGTCTTTACGTACACACACTTGCCTATATATATACAGAGTCGTATAATATAGACGCACACGCCGTGCGCGGAAAATTTTCCGCAAAATTCGGAACTTTGCGGAAAATATTAAAAAAAAAAAAAAAAAAAAAAAAAAAAGTAATTTTTGTTCTTGTAACTTTATTTTATTTATTTTTTTTTAAATACCGAAAAATTAAAAATATTCCCAATTTTATGTACGATTTATTTATTGTTTGTCAGAGGTGATTCTGTTCCAATTTTTCCGAAAATTAAAGAAAATTTGGTCATCAGCCCGAAAATTTAGGCATTAAAAAATCACTTAAAAATATAGCGAAATTTCAACAAATGGTCGCCGAAAAAAAAACAATTTCGTCAATCGTTCGAAGAAAAAAATCACTTTCGTCAAAGCATCGCGGAAAAAAATGCAAATTTCGTCAAAGGACCGCGAAAAACCGCAAATTTCTTCAAAGCATCGTGAAAAAAAAAGATAATTTCGTCAAAGAATCGCATAAAAAACGCAAATTTCGTCAAAGGAGCGTAGAAAAATAAATTAATTTCGTAAAAGCATAGCAGAAAAAGCCCGAATTTTGTCAAATGATCGCGAAAAAACGCCAATTTCATAACTGAATCGTGGAAAAAAAACTAATTTCGTCAAAGGATTGCGAAAGAAACACGAATTTCGTCAAGGGACCGTGGAAAAAACGCGAATTTCGTCAAACGATCGCGAAAAAAAGCTAATTTCGTCAAAGAATCGCAAAAAAAAAAAAAAAAAAAAAATCGTAAAAGGAGCGCAGGAAAAAAACGAATTTTGGAAAAGCATAACGGAAAAGCCCGAATTTTGTCAAAAGATCGCTTAAAAAAACGCAAATTTCGTAAAAGAATCGCGGGAACGAAAACTAATTTCGTCAAAGGACCGAGGAAAAAAAAAACATGAATTTGTCAAAGGATCGCGGAAAAAGCGAATTTTGTCAAAGGATCGAGAAAAAAAAGCAATTTTCATTAAAAAAAAATCCGCAAATTCTGCCAAAAGAGCGCAGGAAAAAAAAATAATTTAGTAAAAGCATAGCGGAAAAAGCGCGAATTTTGTCAAAAGATCTTGAAAAAAAAAAAAAATGCAAATTTCGTCAAAGAATCGCGGAGAAAACTAATTCCGGCAAAGGATCGAGAAAAAAAAAAACCGGTATTTTCCTCAATAGATCGCGAAAAAAAAAACACACAAATTTCCTCGAAATATCACAGAAAAAATGCGAATTTCGGCACAGGATCGCGAGAAAAAACCGATTTCGTCAAAGGATCGCAGAAAAACACGAATTTCGTCAAATGATCGCGAAAAAAAAAAAAAACGGGAATTTCGTCAAATGACCGTGGAAAAAACGAGAATTTCGTCAAAGTGCCGGTGTAAAAACTCATCAGTCTCTTTAATGATGATACCTATGAATGACCTTTCCCTATAAAATGTGATTCAGAAGCAATGCCGCATTATTTCTGTGAACAGAGTGACTGGCATTTTGTGCGAAGAGCTTACAATATTAAGGATTGGGCTGTTTCTAAATGCATTGAGAAAATAATTGATAAGAATTCACCCTTTCTTATCATGAATTTTTAGCTTTATTATTATTTTTAACCAAAATAATTATTCTTTAATTAATATCAATTAATTTTTAAGTTAAATGGTAATTATTTTAAAACTACTTTTTTTAATTCATATCGTCAAAATAATATAACACATTATTTTATTAAACATTAAATGAATTTGCAGAAAGTTTTTGACCCAATACTTGTGTGCGCAGAAAGTTTTTGGTTTTATACAAGTCTATATATATATACAGGGTGGTTATAATTAAACTCCCCCTATAAACATCATCCTAAACCGCAAACGGGTGAACGGAATGCAATGAAATTTGGTATATAGACTATACACGAGATGCGCTCACGGAATTTCGAATAAAAAAATTTAGTTCCAAAATGTCTACCAGAGGGCGCCTTTTCCGGAAAAAACATCAAATTTAACACAATAAACGACCAAAACGAAATACAGAAACAATATTAATAATCCAGAACAAGAATTATGAGTATTATAATGTAAAACCGGCTGTTTTAATCGTTTATTGTGTTAAATTTAATGTTATCCCAAAAAGGCGCCCTCTGGTGGACATTTCCGTGATCGCATCTCGTCTACATACCAAATTTCATTGCATTCCGTTCACCCGTTTGCGCTGTAGGATGCAGTTTATAGGGGAAGTTTAATTATAACCACCCTGTATATATAGTAGTTTTGACTCTTAGTATGTCATTCAGGTATTGTGCTGTAATAATTTTTAATATCCCGTATGAGGTGTATCTTTCTTTGGATCTATTAGCTTTTTATTATCTATTTTCTGTAATGTTTGCGTTATAAGGAGCTAAACTTTGTCATTTTAGGCCTAATGCCGACAAAATTGGATGAAATAACGCATCTTCTATGAATGAACTCACAAGCTCCCCTGACGATTCTGTGAGTCATTCATAGTTTCTTATTTTACATACTGGTTTCCTATGTTCATTTCATCTTTAGAACTTTATCAGTTTCTTCATATATTTGTGATTTCAAATTTATTATATATATACTAGGGGGCTCTGCCCCCTGCAAGCTACGCTCGCCAACCCCCGTTCAAACACCGCAGAATCTAAAAACACGCTAATCTGATCGGTATAAAAAATATTATAGAAGATTGAATTATACTGAAAAAAGCTGTGCAGATCTCCCTGTAAATGGGTTTCCACTCAATTTCCTTTGATTTCAAAAATTTAAGGCCGAATCAGTTGCTGTTAAGACATCCAATGGTTGTTTTCGTGTTTGACTAAAGAGGATCAGTTAAACATTTGAAAAGAAGCTAAAAATAAAAGGAATTAAGTGTACAGAGTCTTTGTCTCCCGGTATTTTAAAACAATTTCTATAACAATAGCCTAACTCATGTGACTATTATCAAGAGTTCCGGGCGAACCACTTCGCTTTTTATATTCCTGGTGCCATTTTGGTACTTTAATATTAGCCAGGTATAGGTGATAAGTCGAAAATATTATTCTATTGCCATCATTTCATCTATATTATAATAGTCCAAGTCATGTAACTGCCATAAATAAATACGCTCTGATCCCTTCGCTTTTCATATGAAAGTTTGGCCCCGATAGCATATACGGCCCCATATTGGCACGATTTTTTTCCGACGCTAATTTGGGGAAAAGATCAACAGCATAAACAACAACATCCGGTTTATCAAATCAAGCAAAATAACGATACCATGGCGCCAGTTAAGTACCCGTTGCGTATATGACATTGGCGCCAGAAAAAAAAATAGCGCCAATATGGGACCGTATGTGGCATCTGTGCCGAAAGTTTTCCATTTCGATTTAAAAAAATCAATTTTCTTTTTCGAATAATACTACATAAAAGCATTTTAGCAAAGAATTCTTGGTACTTTTACGCTAGTTGGGTGCAAATCTCGCCAATAACTATTTTTCAACTCGCCAATTAGCATTTTTTTTTATTTTTCGAGTGGTAAATTATAACATTGCTTTGAAGTTGGAATTAAATGTCATCGTTTGTTACATCATTTAATATTTAGTCAGATGTACGCACCTGGTTTGGCGTGATTTTTTTTTACGAAAATTTGGCGAAATCCTCGTTTTCGAATACCAGTTACATATGTATTTTTGGTACCACTTAGTTATCCCGTCGACCAAAAATCTATCACCAAACTATAAGATTAAATGCCAGTAATGGTTGATAAATGTCACATTCACTTGACTTTAAGCAAGTTACACGTCTTTACGTCATCAAGTGATTTTTATTTCGACGTTTTATTTGTATATTTATTAATGTTATACTACTTTCTTTGTTCTTTCGTTATTTAAAATAAAAATTATGTCAATTTGTATAATTTGGCGAGTGGTTTGGCGATTTATATAATTTGGCGAAATGGGTCGATGGAATAACTAAGTAGTACCGTATTTTTTAATTATTTTCTATTATTTTTTATTTTTAAAGGAAAATAACCAAAAAAAATAATTAACTATAGAACAAAACAATTTATGTAATTTAAAAAAAGAAAATAAAGTAAATATATTATTAAATAAACAATAGCCGGGTTACCATGTCAACCAAAATGCCATTTTGGCGCCAATTAGGTACCCCGGTGCGTATATGACATCTGTGCCTAATATTTTTCTTTTCATTTCGTTTAAAAAAAAAGTAAAGAAGTGAAAGCCATTTATTTTAAATGTTTCTGTTTGTATTAAATAAAATGATAATGAAATACAAATTGAATTATGAATAAAAGTAACATGATACATTTCTTAGCATACATTTAAGGGAGGCCAAACTTCTCTCCAAATTAGTTTAAAATAGTAACCTTTTCTAAAATCTGAAAAAAAAAAAATAAAAAAAAAAAAAATATATATATATATATATGTTTGATTAAAATTTGAGTTGCCATCATTAGAAAAAAGCATATAAAATTAGAAAAAAATTAATATTTCGAAAACTAATTCGAATTTAAAAATTGTAATACCAGTTTTGAAATCTGCGGATCAATATTGATTTTTGGTGTTAATTTCATCGCAAAGTATTCCTTTTTTTAGTAGAAATCACCGTGAAACATAATCAGTTGTTTAATCAGTCGATTCAAAGAATCGTTACATTTCAGGCGTTTCATAAATTCGTTTCATTAGGATTTTATATGTATAGGGTAGATATATATAAAATATTGATTTTTATTAAATTTTCCATCCGATGATATAATATATAAATTATAAATACAGTAGACTAAATCACTAAATGCTGTTAGGTGTAAACAATGCTTTCTCAAAAACAATAGGTACTTTGTAATTTTAGTTTGAAAATGGGTATCGTAACAATGTAAACATAAAATGAGGTTGTCTACATATAAAAATTGTTTCACTCTTCAATACTGACACATAATTTTCACATATTTGGATTCTTTGGTAAATTTTTCTATGGGATACTAAGTGGAAAATCATTGGGCCAAGTAGTTTAGGAATTATGTAGATTTAATGTTTGGAACTCCTAATGTTAACACACTGACGTTGCTTTTCGCTACATTACGTTTGTGATTTTTAAATATTTTCAACAAATGTATTATTACATATTGTATTTATGACTTTTATTTTTAAGGGGAAAAAATTGTTAATAGATTCGGGTTAACTTTTAAAAGTAATAAACGACCTTATTTTTCTGTTTTTGGAATGTCAGCAGAAGAAGCTCATTTTCTGAGAAGTATCTAGAGCTGTACCTGTTGTTGTTTTGGTATCCTGATTTGTTATTGTAAATCTATTAACGAGAGAGAATGATATGAAAAATAGCATACACTATATGGCCAAAGATGACCGGTCACTTGCAATTTTACACGTTTTGTTAAATATCTGGAAAAATACATGAGGAATTAACCTGAAACTGCAGGTGTGCAAACAGTATAGTATAAGTCATATATTTCCGCGAAGATATTTTTCCGAATCCCCATAGGGGACCGTCAACAAATTGAAAAAGAACGAATTTCTTTTCGATAACCCTGTAAAAACTAATGCAGCAAAAGCGTTCAAACTCGAGATTATTAATAAGTAGCGTATTGTAATAATTTGTGTTCGTTTTTATGAGGATATCATGCATACTCGTAGAGAAATTGAAGTTTTTATAAAAGCAGTCCCAAATTTTACCAAGTTTTTTGCTTATAATTTGCAGAGTTCTTAATATAAAAAAAAGTTCTTTTCAGAAAATATGACAAAAATTGTACACAATACCCTGCAATCAGAATGAAAAAATAATAAAAATTGTATGAAAAATGAGCAGGTTTACTAAATAATGATTCACTGCGCATGCTCGAATGTAATCAAAACATAATTTGCATAATGTGTTAGCTAAATGTATAGAGCAACTTTTGTGAAAGTCTCAAAAACATAGTTTGAAAAGTCTGATAATAATCGTTTATAGAATAAGCTCAAAATCCGTTATTCCCAAAAGGAAGCAAAAAGATTAGGGGCTGTATCCAAATACAGTAGTACGTTCAATATTGTGTATGCTATATTGGTACTAATCAATGGATATATGGATACAACCCCTCGTCTTTTTGCTTCGTTTTGGGAACAACGGATTTTGAGCTTATTCTATAAACGATTATTATCAGACGTTTCAAACTGTTTTTGAGATTTTTACAAAAGTTGCTCTCTACATTTAGCTAATACATTATGCGCATTATATTTTGATTGCATTCGCGCATGCGCAGTGAAAAGTTTTTTAGTAAAACTGCTCATTTTTAATCCAATTTGTATTATTTTTTAATTCTGATTGCAGAGTATTGTGCACAATGTTGTTTGTCATATTTTCTGTAAAGAACTTTTTTTATATTAAGAACTTTGCAAATTATAAGCAAAAAAACTTGGCGAAATTTGGGACTGTTTTTATAAAAACCTTAATTTCTCTACGAGTATACATGCTATCCTCATAAAAATGAACACAATATATTCAAATACGCCACTTATTAATAATTTCGAGTTTGAATGCTTTTACTACATTAGTTTTTACAGGGTTATCCAAAAGATATTCGTCCTTTTTCAATTTGTTGACGGTCCCCTATGGGGTTTCGGGAAAAAAATCTTCGCGGAAATATATGAAATATACTATACTGTTTACACACCTGCAGTTTCATGTTAATTCCTTTGGTATTTTTCTAGATATTTAACAAAATGTCTAAAATCACAAGTGACCGGTCACCTTTGGTCATATAGTGTATTTGCGTCGTGTGGCGCATTGGACTAAAATGGGAGTTGGATTTTAAAACCAATCCACTGTCTTTAGTTTAAAATTTATGCAACCAGTGACATCGCAACAAGCGTCCCACAGTTTTTGATCACAGCTATTTCCGTTTCTTTGTCTTATTTAATCGTAAAAATTGTATGATTTAAATAAAACAAAAATTATTATTCGGAAATAGCGGTAGTCAAAATCAAAGACTGACTATAAACACTTCTATCGTTCTTATTTAACTATTTGTAGTTAAAAATTGTCATTCCATTTATTAGTTTTTATGGGTAAAGAGCTTGAATCCAAGTATATTATAAAAGCTATCCCCCCCCCCCCCCCACCCTGTTTATGCGTGCATCCATAGTTTAATTCAGTACCCGCATCCAATAAATAAATGTCGTTATTTCGAAATCATTTTTCTGCACCGTGAAAGAGTAATGTAAGACAATATTTTACTATTTCCAAAATGATAGCCTTATTTACTATATAGCTACATTTGACTTCTTACTGAAGTTCTGGTAGGAACCTACCATCCGATTTGCACGAAATGTTTTTTGTTTTTCTCCGTATGTGAGTGCTGCCGCGGGTTCGATTTGTGTGGGAAAACACAGAGCTAGTCGGAGGTCATCCCGTTGCGTGTGAACGGGGCGTAGCCGCAAGGATGGAGAGCGCTAGCCTGGGTGGAGGACTCTCCGCATCCCCTGCGACCTTGATCACTTCCGATCTGGTGACTGAAGATGATGGAATACTCTTCCCATTCAAACAACTTTTTTCATAGTACCGGACCGTTATCAAAAGAAATGGGATTTTTAATTGGGCTTCCTTTCGTTCGTTCTTAACAACCTGCTTGCTATACCGAAGATTGAAAGTTTATCCGAATGTTCCTAGAATTTTTTAGCCCCCGGTAGGGGAGAGGGGGACACATGTGAACAGTATATATTTCACTCAGTTAAACTGAAATTAAAATATTCAAAAAATTACCAATAGATGGCAGTACTGGTACCAGGGTTGGCATGATTTAAATCAACTGATTTAAATCAAGATTTAAATCTAGATTTAAATCAGCTGATTTTTTAAAAAAAATCATTTGATTTAAATCATTTTTTTTTTTTTTTTTTTTTTTTTTAAATGTTGGAAATTAGTTAGCAGAGAAATAAGAAGTGGGCGTAAATTAGCAGGTGTTTTTCTGGTATTTCCAGGATTGCTATCAGAAAGAATGTGGCAGGTGCAGGTTAAGTCCAGGTGATTACAATCCAAAATGAGGATTGTTCCCTTCCTGAATGCACATATCAATGGAAAATTTTCGGTAAAAAGTTAGAAAATGTATTAGATAAAGATAGAATTACAAAATTTAAAGCAAGATATGAACAAGCTATTAATGGCTGTCATTTTGCTGGAGTTTTATTAAGTCCCTCTGTTTTAAATCAAAATGAAATTTCACTTAATGTAGAGGAAAATAATGAAAGTTTGGCATTCGTTAAAGAAAATTGTTCAAATCTTCTCACCACTGTAGCACATTTTCAAGCAAATAATGGCCCATTCCAAAAATTACCATTGCTTGAGAAAAAAGTTTCAGTTATTATGACAGATTATGATTGGTGGAAGTCCTTTTATGTAATGGGAGGTAAAGAGAGAATCAGCGAAATTGAAATTGAATTTATTTACCAAATAACAACAGCCGTGGCTTCATTTGCTGGAATAGAAAGACAATCTTCTTCTTTTGGACTAGTTCATTCAAGTCTTCGTAATAAATTAGGTGTGGACAAAGCTTCTAAATTAGTGTTTTTGTTCAAACAATTAAATTCCTGATTTATTTCTATTTGCTTAAAAAATATTGAATTAATTGTGATTTTTATCCCTTAATAAATAACTTGCATTAAATGAATATTTAATTTGTTTTTTAAATTTTGCCATTTTCTATTCATTTACAACACATTTAAGTTTATTTCTTATTTAGTGTGCACAATTCAATTACAAAATAATAGAATGGCTTTAGATTAAAGCCTAGATGTTTAATTTTTAGTACCAATCAGTAACTAGAATATAGTATTTTCTTAACTATATAATTATTTCTTATGTTATTTTTATAAATTATAAATATTATTTATTCTTTTTTAGTTATTTATTATAAAAAACTGCTCCATGTATTGTAAAAACAAAAACACAATAATTAAAAATGGAATTATAAAAAAATCAAATAAATCCGATTTAAATCAAAAAAATCTGATTTAAATCAAAAAAATCTGATTTTTTTGATTTTTTTAAAAAAATCATGATTTTTTTCCAACCCTGACTGGTACTATCCTTTGGCTGAATCTTCAGAACAATGAGCCATTTTGATTTCTGGTTGTTGCAATTTGTTTTAGAAGGTGTTAAGTAAAAAAGTCTTCTAAAGTTATTGAAATAAAAATTCGTTCATGACATTTTTAAAAGTAGAATATCAGCATTGCATTCTATAGTGGCATTGATTAGGTAAGTCTACAAAAAGTTTTGTTTCCTTATTTCAATTAAAAATATCCTTTTTTTTTTTCTTTTATAAGTTAGGCTGAAGTTGGTAGATGGGGCACTTGTGAACAGAACATATGGGGGCAGATGAACAATTCATAAGTGCCCAATTTTTCAATTTTAGGTTATGAATGCATTTTTAAAAAATTTAATTACCCATGTCAAACATTGAGCTATAAATTCAATGTTTTTAGGATTGCTTCCCAGTTTTAATTTACTGGAAGTTAGATAACAATTAAAAGTGGTGGCTTTCTGTAAAAACCAATATTTTTATTTGTTATTCTTTAATAATTTCCAGTTTTAAACGTATTTATTTTTCCTTAACCCTTTTTAAAGTATTACGATATTTTATTTTATGAAAGTAAAATTTAGTTGGCCAAAGAAAGTGATAAGTAGTACTGTGATAATCACCAATTTTTTATATCACAATTTTACCAATTTTTAAAACCATGATGCACAATTTTGTTATACTCATTGCATAACATTTAGAAAAAAGTAAAAACACAATAACAGAATTATTCAATAACTTATTTAAAAGTTGCACAGTTTTGCTATGCTTTATTCAAAAGAAGTATGTATATTAGTGTATAATTTTACGAATGATTTCGTGTATCTATATTGAAACATTTATTGATTTATTCACACAACAAGAAAGAAGGCAACTAATTAGTTTTTAACACAGTTTTTATTCACAAAAAAAATATTTTTGTCTTATTTATGCATGTGTAACTACCCCTCCACTAGGGCACATGTGAACACATTTAGACAATTTTCAGAATGATGATATAAGTTAGAAATTCTTAATAAATGCATCCAAAAGTTTCACCAAAAGAACAAATAAAATGTAAATATTCATATAAATCAATTTTTGTTTCAATAGTTCATAACAATTTTGAGAAATAGTCAAAAATGTAAAAATTGTTCACATGTGCCTCCCTCTCCCCTGTGCCATTTCTTTCTCCGAGCTACTAAATTAAAGTCTCGAAGAAATAACGTTCCGTTGTATAAGTCAGCCGTAAAACAAATCAGATGTATCATTGTACTGTTAAATACTCTACGGCAATTATTTAAACTTCTAAGCATAGCACATTTTCAATTTTTATACCGTCGTATTGGGGAAAAAAATATTTTTTAATGCAATTTGTTTGAAAACTGTATCAATTTATATTTCAGATTTTGCAGTTTTTAACACCTTTTTGTTTTTTATTGGCAACTCAAGTACTCTATTTCTGTAGAAAATAGTAATTATATCTTTTTGTTGCCATTTTCCTATAACAACTGATTTTTTATTAAAATACGTGCTATTTTGAAAAAATATATAAATGTGTGATTTCTGATAAAACATGGAGGTATTATAAACTATATTTAATTTTAAATATCTATATTAATATTTAAAAAAAAAAAAATGTAAGACATAATCACTTTCATTAGATAGCCGATTTTTTTGTCGAGTTTCTTAAATGACGACATCTTTTCCTTGGATTTGGGTATTATTTAGCGATAGAGACGTCATATGCATACTTTACTGTAGATGTTCTTCAAGACTAAATCGTAAATGGGGAATTCTTCTTCCGGATGCGAATGACGTAATTTTATATAAAATAAAAGCGTGTGTTTTAAGTGTTAAAACTGAAATATGTTTTGTACTATATATATATATATATATATATATATATATATATATATATATTCATCAGGGGCGACACTAAATTCTGAAAAAACAGAATTCCTGTTTTCTAGTTTTTTTTCTCCCCCCCTTCCCACCGGCAGTGGTGTAGTCGAGGGGGGACGCGAGGGGACGGCGTCCCCTCACTTTTTTATGTTATCTCGAGCGTCCCCTTACTTTATATTTTCAAGGGGGACGCCTAGAGACGTGGGAGGACGCAGACTTTCCCAAAGTTTTTTAATGAAGACACTAATAAATTAACAATTTTAGAAATAAGATAATGATTTTTAATACTTTTCAACAAACTTGAAAAGTGTTTATTGTGCTGATTCGCCTATTCACTAAACTTCCATAAGTTTGCTGGAATTACAGCAAAATTTTATGTATTTTTTTTAGGTTCAATGTAGTATGTAAATGTTTCACTATTGTATAGCATCATATACTTACATCATATAAAAATTCTCTATTGTATAGCATTAGTATTTCGTTTACGTGAAAACAAAAAGAAAGTTCTTTCATATTACGCTTTATTGGCAAAAATTGTTTGAAATAGACATTAATGAAGTTATATTTTAAATATAACGCAAATGGCATTTGAAATTTGTTACATGTTCCCTATCGGAAATAGCGTATATTGTTCGTTTACACGGACATTAAAAAATATTTTCAAATACCATGATCCATTAACGATAATTATTCGAAATTCATGGAAAACTATAGGATGCGTGACGGTGCGTGAAACATTTATAATCATTTTACAATGCCACGCAAAAGAATCCATCACATTGTCATCTATGGGTTCAGCTGCTTGAACATGTTTTCAATTATATTATCAGGGCTCCCAACACATTTTAGTCCTCCAAAAGTGGAAAAAGTGCCATTTGATGAAATTCCTTGCTTTACTTTTTGGAATAGAGTAGTTAAGAAATTTGTATCGTACATATAGAGAGAACATCAAAACGTACATCAAAAAATTGTCAAATCATATTCAGGTCATCCTATAGCGTGTAAATCCATCAAAAAGATTCCAATACTTTCTTCTGATAAAAATATATTTAAGAAGTATAACAAAAAAAAGAAAAATATTTAATTAAGATTTCCTTTAATAGAGAGAAGTACTTGACACCAAAATCGAAGACAAAACTAAATCTATAATAATAATAAAAAGCCAAGTGCGAGCATTACTCGCGCACAGAGGGTTCCATAGAATAAATATATGAATTTGTAATTGAACGTTGCTAAAAGAATACTAAAACTTTGTAAAAAAACTATACAACGTAGGCTTGGGTATAACTGTATATATTAGAAAAGTGTAAATGGGTATACCATGAAAGTTCAAAGAGATATGGAACCTAAATAATGTCAAATATAGCTATTCGTATAACTCTTTTTTTAATATTTTCCTAATCTGTTTACGATGAACTTAATTCGATACTGACAATAAAAGCAATGCATAGTTAAACTTCATTTGGCATTTCATGAAATTAAATTCAGCGTACTAATAACCTTTATTTCTACAGTGTAGCTAAAACAAAACCTTTGTTCAAAGTTTAAATTTGGCATTGTGCTAAGCGCGCTTCGAATTGAGGTCTCAAAAGTTGCAACGCCGACTTGGTCAATGCCGCGTTTTTCCAGATAGGTGCTTAATTAACTTTTAAAGTCACTCGAGGCGTATTGAGAGATACACTCAATGCAAACTTACGCGAATCCCACAATATTTATGCGATTCATTCTAATTAAATCTTTCGAGGGCGATGCCCTTAAAAAACGGACACCTAATTTTAATTCCAAAACAGACAAACGGCACCAAGAATATTTAATTAAAATTTTCCTTTTATCATGTACGTGAAAATAAGCAAGTTCGCATTTTCTAATGAATTCGTTTATAAATTCTGGTGTCAGTTCATTATTTCAAAGGTTTATAAATAGAATTACTCCTTGCCGGAAAGGATTCTCAAGAAATGTCGCAGGACTCTTAAAGCTTCAAAATTTAAGAAATTAAAATTTTTTTTAGATGTTAAACTCCTATCTTTTCTGAATATTTTGATATAAAATTTTCCTTGAAATTCCCATTAGAACAGAAGTTTTGGCTTTTAGAATTATACCCGCTCAATAGCTGAAGCGGCGTTTCCGAAATCTTAAAGTCATTAATTTCCAAATGGCGTTTTTTGGGCATAACGCGCAGGATGCATCAAAAACTTCTGAATATTTTTTCATGAAATTTTCAAAACATACATTTCGTGTTAGTCTGTATAAACTGAACCTAAAATTTCCTTTTTATTGTTCAAAAAAATATTTTTTTAGGTGATTTTACTGTTGAAATTTTCAAAATTTTGTATTAGCTAAATGCAACATTGCATTAAAAATATAAAAATGCTTTAAATACAAATTTATTTAAGTTCAGGGAAATTATTACAATCTGAAGTTTAAGTAAGCACCAAAATTGTCATTCTAGTTGCCATATTTATTTTGTAATCCTGCGCGTAAACTGTTATGCCAATTTTTTGTTCGACAAATGTCTAACAGTTTCGAGCCCCCTATAAATACTAATTCTGTATCTTGCAATTTTTTAAATACATGAAACGAAAGAACATACTTATATCTTTCATCCGAATAAAAATTGTGTTTTAAAATCATATACATTTTAAGACATTAAATGTTGAAAATGGTCTTTTTTACATTTTTTCCACTTTTTAGAGTCCCGAGACCCCTTAAATTAGTATGTTTTTAACAATTTGACGTTTATTGCTTTTATACTGTTACTGGCATTACATTACACATATATATCATTAAGAGTTGTTAACTAGGCATAGAGTACGCCGCCCCTGTCCTGTGTATGTCCAAACTGACCGTACCTTTAAGGGTTAATATCTCGGCTAATTACCGATGATTTTTTTCGAAAATCATTAGCAACAATGCTTTTATTCTTGTGCAACGATAGGTATATTCAGCGATGCTCAACAATTTTTCTGAATGCCCGTAAATCGAAATTTGTGTATAACAGAAAAATGTTAATTACTCAAAAACTATGTGACCTAGGGGGTAATCGCTATAATTTTCAGGGAAGGTTTATATTAACGTCTACTACCTCTATTTTTTTCATAATTTTAGTTTCAGTAGATTCAGAATTAGATGGGGGGGGGGGGGACATATTTTTGCGCTACATTTTCAACAATATCTTTGAAAATATAATACCTAAAATTAAAAGGAATGTATTTTTGTATTCAGCGTTACAAAAGCTTTCACAGGAAAATATTTTTTTTTTTTTATTCAAGTAGCATAATTAGCCCCTCTACTTTTTTACTAAATATATTTATGAATGTTTATTAATCTGAAAATATGTGGGTCAATGGTCTTTATTACTTTCCCAAATTTGAACTTTCCATGTTCCATAGTTTACGAGTAAAATGTCTGTGACAGACAGACGGACGGACAGACACAGGAGTGATCTTATAATGGTTCCGTTTTTACTTTTTAAATACGGAACCCTAAAAATAGAGTTTGGTCTGTGTGGTCTATGTGCTGAAAAGACCACTGTAACAGCTATGAGATAGAGGCGAGGTACCATTTTGTCTAAAATTATGCACTTCGGATTTTTTTAAAATAATGTTTTTATTTTTTTTTTTGCGATTTTTAGCCATTTTTTTTTTTTTTTTTTTTTTTTTTTTTTTACTTTTGACTGTGATTTTTTTTCACATTGATGAAAGGAATTCCGTTTCAATTTTTTTAGCCAAGTAGTGGTAAATTTTGTCCTCTTTTCAGCTTTTTCAATAAATTTTATTCAGAATTTGTACAGCGATTTATTTTTGGCGAATTTTTATGCGAATTTCAGCTTTTTTTGCGTTTTGTTTCAATTTTATGATATTCGAAAAAGGAAATCGGTTTCGAACTCTCAACCCTAATGTAATAGATTTTGTCATTTCGCGTTTGGTACGTTTTCTTAATCAGAAACTATATAATGTACCGTAATGGTCGATTTTTTAATAGAGGCAGAATATGTTTTAAAAAATGCTGTTAAAAAGGGCATTTTGAACCGAATTTACCGAAGCGGATTGTGTTGGAAAAATCATTGTATTAAGGATGCACTCAAATCCAAACTGCTTAATTTCTGACTCCTTTTTAAATTCCTTTTTGCTCTCAAACGCATTTAATTGGTAGATTCGCTTATTCAGAAACTATATAATGTACCGTAATGATCGATTTTTTGATAGAGGCAGAATATATTTCAAAAAAATGATATCAAAGTATGCATTTTGAACGGAATTTCCCGAAGCTATTGTGTTGTCCTTCTGAGAAAATAATTGTTTATATATCAAGTTTTAATTAATTGAACAAAAAATAAAAACACAGGTCGCTTATAAATCTCTTTAAAAATCACGTCAGCAAGTTACATATTTTTTTAATTAAAAATGAATCTGGAATTATGCCAGAAAAAATCGAGTTGTTGAGCATGGAAAAGTATTTTTTTGAATACCGCCCTAACATGATTCTGATAAAACCAGCTATTATATAAAAATGAAATAAAAACTCGTCAAAAGCGGCCAGATAATATTGTTAAAGTGGATTTATCTCTAATCATGGTTTAGTTTTTTGTTTGTGAAATTAGTATATTTGACTTCGAAATCTACCTCTGCCTGTAGGCCGGGCCGGCAGGGATTTTATTTGGAATTCGTATCATGATTTTTTAATTTTTTTTGCTAATTTTTTATATAATTTTTCAGTTTTTTTGTGTTTTGCGGCGATCTTTTGTCACTCAGTTTCAATCTTCTGGTAGTTTAATATAGAAAATTTTGTCCTCTTTAATTTTTGAATTTTTAGTGATTTTTAATCCGATTTTCAATGAGTTTTACGTTTTTCCGCATTTCCTTTACATTGGTAAAAGTTCTGTTAGAATTCTTTATCCCACTATAGTCACTATTTGTCCTCACGATTTTTAGCGTTTTGCGGTGATTTTTTCCACATTAGTATTTTTTTTTCTTAAGTCACCATAAAAGGACTAAGTGGACGTTTTTCTAAAAATTGATTTTTAGGAGGGAGGGGAAGACGAAAAGATATTAGACCAAAATTTTAAAGTTTTATTTTTCCTTGCCTTAATTACAATAAATTCCTTACTCTTTATCTGACCATAAAGTAAAAATGCAATAATTTTCAATATTCTCAATAGAAAGCAGTTATTTTATAACTATATTTCCAAAATAAATAATGCAAAACAAATTCTTATAAAATTTTCATTGCTTGAATTATTGCTACTGAATAACGGCTTCTAATACAAAAACATTTCAGTCATAACATCAGGTTTTAAATTTTTGAATTCTATAGCAAGCTTTTTAATGTCCAACAGATAAAGAAACTTTAATTAAATTAATTTAAATTTACATTTATAATTTTTTAACTTAAATTTCCACTTATTTTTCTCTGCAATTGAAAGTAAAAAGCAAGATTCAAAATAAAGTTTGCCTATAGTGATACAGACCCTAATGTTCGAAACTGTGAGCGTCCCCCCACTTTTTTATCCAGGACTACACCACTGCCCACCGGTCCACCAAAGTTTTTATATTTAAGAGGTGGTCGGACCATGGGCCCCCGCACCCCCACCTAAATTTTAAATTTAACTTTTATATCTCATGATTTTGAAAATAATAAAAATTATTATTCTCAAATGATTTAAAATAATTAAATACTGAGAGAAAAAAAAATACACTAAGAATTTTTCTTTAGGGTGAGCTCCCCCCCCCCCCCCCCCCTCTCAAATCTAAACTGACAACTTTCTGACTCAATTTAGAATTAATTTTTGTTCTCAAACTTATAAAATTAGCAGGTAGTGGTTAAATGTTTTACAGAAAATGCTGTCAAAATTAGCGTGTTGAGCTGAATTTTCGGACACGATAGCGCGGAAAAGGGAGGGGGAAAAAACTGATGTCTAAGATAACAGTATCTTATCATTGTAATTTTTTTTAGATCGAAAAAAGAAACTTAGATTGCAAACCGCTTCTAAAATCATGCCTAGAAGTTTCGTGCTACTATGTTTAAAAATGAGTCAGAAAATGTGTAAAAAAGTTTCCCGTTGTTGAGGGGGGAAAAATATTTGTTTGAGAACCGCTTCATGTAAAAGTTAATTTTTACAAGAGCTAAAAATTTCTGTCACTTTTTTTGCACCTGCAAAATTATCTTCATCTATAACGTAAAAATTAGCATTTCCTACTTAAATGAGGATAGGTGAGGGTGGAGAGAAAAAAGCCTATAGCAATATCCTGTGAGTTTTTAATGTTTTGAAAAGTACTCGAGCGCTAATATATTTATTTCTAAATACTTTTAAGTATAGTTAATGTAATTATAATCATAATTAGCCTGCTCACACCCTCACAGTGAAAAACAACAACAAAAAGAAAAAAAAAAGTGACAATTTTATGTTAAACTAAGGCAGATGTCAGACGAGCGATTTTGAAAATCAGCATTTTCGACGCTCTCTCTTGAGAGCAGACGAATCTTCTGGTCTGTTCAGACGAGCGCCCACAAATCGTTGCGGTAAAAATTCCGAAAAGCTGCACGTCGAGGCTCGGCGTTTCCCCCAACTCGCTGGGAGCTGGTGGCGTGCTCAAGTCTTTTGTTTCTTCCATGTTGTCCAGACGAACCGAAGTTTTGACGCTGGCTTTAAGTTTCTTTATCAGTGATTCGTAAGTTGTTGGTTCTGGTTGCGTATCGTATTTTTTCTCTAGAATTTAAAATGGATTTAATACACGTAGATTAACTAATTTTTGAAATACAAAAGTGTTCAATATAGTTGGACACCTCATGCTTACATTATATAAAGATAAAAATTAAAATATAATAACTTGGTTAAAGGCATCCCTGATTTACAAAAAAAAAAAAAATAAATAAAAAATAAAAAAAAAAAAATAAATAAATCAGAAAAATCTAAAGAAGATTAGGAAGTTATCGATAAATTATAAGAATTAATTTTGTTTCATATAAACAAACAAGTTGGAAATTGCTCGTCAAACGTGGTAAATGAGGTGCATTCGTAATATAAATAGTTTTATAAATATTTTTTGCACCGAATTGTACTGATTGTATATTTGAGTGCATTTTATAAGTGCATATAAATTTCATTCTGTTCGAAAGACTGTAACATCATTAAAATACACTTGCAATAATTTTTTTCCCATTGGCCGTAATGTAACGGAAGATTTTGACTGTCTCTGTCATTAATCTATACATCCGATTTACATAAAATTTGAAACGACTCGACAAGATTTTGCAAAAATTATATATTTAAAATTTCAGACCATTCGGAAGGCTGTAACATTAAAATGCACTTGCAATAATTCTTTCCCATTGGCCGTAATCTGACGAAAAACTTTGACTATCCCTGTCATTAAACTATACATCCGATTTTCATAAAATTTGAAAAGACTCGACAAACTTTTGCAAAAATTATATATTCAAAATTTCAGGCTATTGTTTTTGCTCTGTTATATGCGGACAGACGGACTGAACGACGACTATAGGTGCTACGTATTTATATAATTACGAACGCACCTAAAAAATCATTTAAAATTACGCTAATGTTGCAAGTTAACGTTTTATAAGAAAAGTATTTAAATAGTAAAGTATTATTATAAGGAAAAACTGAATGTAATCTTTATCAAATACTACTAATAATAATACTATTTTGTCCTAGTATGTATACTAAATTAAATTCATGGATAATTGCAGGGGTTTTTCTTTGCGGGGTAGGGGGCGAAGGAGGCATTTTGCGAAAAGTAAATGCTAAAGTTTTCGTTTCGGGGGAACTTGTTTTTTTACAAATTACAGATTTTTAAACCTAACAATGTTAAAATAATTAATTAATAGCATGTTTTTATGGAATATAATTTTGTGAAAGGGCCTGTTTTATAATTACGATTTTTGAGAAGCCTGTTTTATTAAATGGATTTTTGTGACGGGGGCCTAAATAGACAGCAAATGTTGCATTTCTTAATAATAATGAATTCTTAATAATAATTCTTTGAAATTAAAATCATTACAAGTTATATCTGGTTTTGAAAATCCAGTATGGGAAAGCAGACAGCAAAACAGAGCCTCTGTGGTCATATCCGGTACCGGTTCTATTTACTGCGAGCATGTAGTTTTAAAAATACTGTAATTTATTTTTTATTTTTTTAGTTCACAGGCTATCAAAGCTTGAGAACTAATGTGCCCGCCGGTTCTGTTACGTACATACGTACGTATGTACGTAACGCGATAACTCTTGATGGAAATATCCGATTTGCTTCAATTTTTTTTCTAGTTTCATTCTGATAAGGCGCTTCCCTGATTAGTTTGGGGGATTCATTGGTTAAGTATAAAGGGAGACAACGGGGGGCTAATTCCAACTTTAATTTAGATAAATGTTTTTTTTATGCAGATTTATCCGATTTGCTTGAAAAATTTTGTCTACGTTCATTCCGATAAAGCTCTCCTCTGATTAGTTTTGGGGGTTCATTGGTTAATTATAAAGTTGGAAAAGAGGGGGGGGGTCTAGACTCCCCTTTAATTTAGATAAATGGGTTTTTCATGCAGAATTATTCGATTTGCTCCAAATTTGGTATACCGGTTTATTATGTTAAGGAGCTTCCCTGATTAGAGTTGGAGGTTCATTAGTTAAGTATAAATCGGGAAAAGAGGGCTAGTCCCCCGCCCCCTTTAAATTAGATAAATATGTTTTTCATGCAGAATTATTCGATTTGCTCCAAATTTAGTACACCAGTTTATTATGTGAAGGAACTACCTTGATTAGGTTGGGAGGTTTATTGGTTAAATATAAAGGGGGGTAACGGGGGATAGTTCCCCTTTAATGTAGATAAATGGGTTTTTCATGCAGAATTATTCGATTTGATTCAAATCTGATATACCGGTTCAAATCTGATAAACCTCGTTAAAAGGAAATCTATCTTCTTTGCTATTTTTGAAGCAAATATAGTTAAGTTTGGTAAAGTGGCCGTTCCGTTTTCTTTCCTTTCTTTTTTTTTTTTTTTTTGTAAAATTTTGTGTACAGCAAAGTTAATTTTTTACCGATTACTTAAAATAGGATGAACCTAGTACCGTCTGTGTATATTTCTTTTTTCTAATTTCTTGAATAACTAATATAAAATTACAAAATCATTTATTTCATGCAGAAGATCCATTTTGCTTATTGAAAACATCGAATGGAAATCATTCTGTTGCGGCGAATAATGTCGTCTGCTCTGTGTGGCGGGAACGTTTCATAGATCGCTCGTCTGACCGGGATAGCGCAGGTGTTTATTTTTCTTGTTGAAACCACAAGCGTTCAAAAAGTCGTTCGTCTGACATTTGTCTTAAGGTACATTGCTTTCAAGATGTTGAAATTTTTCTGGGTGGAGGATAGATGTCATGCTGCACTGGGGAATGAGAAAGTACTATGTTCTTTGATTCATTGTATTGTAAGATTTGAAGTGAAAACTGGACATACTTTTTTGGTTCAACTCTCAAAGTAGAATAATTCCTTCCTTTGTTCTGAATCTTTTTTATAACGACATTTTCCCTGTTACCATGTAACGATTCTGTCATGCTTTTTTAAGTGTGTGAAATATATTTTTTAAAGAAATGTTCTTTAGGAAAATTCTTTGCATTCCATCACTTTATTTATTAATTGTTCTTATTCGAGCTGTTTTAACAATACAAGGGTCTTGTAGGAAATCTCTACTGTAATATCTTGAAAAGGATCTTATCGTTGCTAAAAGCTCCGTATTGATGTCTGCCGTAATATTTTTAAAGGAATAGTTTAGTTGTACAGTGGAACCCCGCTAATTCGAACTAATTGGGACCGGTGCCTTTGTTCGGATTACAAAAAATTCGCATTTCCCGAAAATTCGTTAAAAGTAGAAAAGAAAAAGGTGCTTGCTAAAAAAATGTAAGTTATAAGTACTCGGTAAGATAATAAACATCCTCTAATCCTGCATCCTAAGGTTCCGGCATGCTGGATAATCCGGCACAACTTTCGTGAAAAAAAAAAAAAAAATAGTATTCCTTGTTTAATTACTCCTGATGTTTGTAATAATCCAATGGAACTTAAGAATGAGGAATTACGTAAAAATCCATTACAAACTGTTTATGATCGCGAATGCCCAATCAGCACGTCGATGAGGTAGAAGAAAAAACATTTCTGTAGGTAATGCTGTTGAAAGGAAAAATTAATTTGTATCATCTGAATTAAATACATTTTGTATTAGAAAAGAATTTATAGTGACTGGCAAACAAACTGATATTCGAATTTTTTTTTAAATGCCTTCTACGAGTAGGCCTACAGTGCACGTTTTCATTTTATATTCGTGTATATATGTTATACTTTTACATTATTGAGTATTTTTTTTTATTCTATTCAAGCTGTTTAAAGAATGAAAAACATACTTTAATGCTATTTTTTTTTGTTGTTGTTGTTTGTTTAATTCTAACTTCCACACCTTTTTCCCGACTTTCACCCTATAATCCGGAAAATTCTCTTCAGTTAATTAAAATTATACTGTTCAAGTATAATTTTCGAAAATAAAATCAGTTCGGATTAACCGGAATTTCGGATTAGTGGGGTTCTACTGTACTATTATTATGTAACCTAATCTGCTATTTTCCTTTCATTCATTTTTATCTTTCATCCAAACTAGTTACGTTTCAAATCAGTTACACTATATAGGGTAACTTAAAACATCAAATCTCGCTTTAATTCTTTACCTATTTTAAGATGAGTGGCAATTTAAATTGTAAAAATGTTCTAAATAAGCTGGGAAATAAGATTATGTTAATGAAATAATCCTACCAGTTATTTTTAAATTCTTATATGTCCCCGCCCCCGGTAGACAAAGTTGATCAGTTAGAAAAAATGTCTTTCTACTTCAAGACACAAGTATGGAGTTTTTGTAAGGATTTTATTGCTGGAAAAGGGAAGAAAATATAACTGACCAATATTGTCTAGGAATGTTGTATAAAAAATAAACTAACAAGGACGAAAAATCATGCATCAGGCCATAGTCAGGGCCAGGGTTGCAAAAAAGTCCAGCTAAAATTAAAAAAAAAAACCCACGCCGGTGTCCCTTTTTTTTCTTCTTCTTCTTCTTTTGGCCAAAATTTGGCATTTTAATTATAAACTACACATTTTATGTGTTTTCTAATTAGTTTTAGGACATTTAATTGAGGTATAATTCAACATAACCCAGTTTCACAATAATGAAGAATAAACCATATATGGGGCATTCTCACAATCTTTCGACTTTCATGTCCCTGAATAAGGGATATTAATATACAAGTTTTATTTTATTTCTCATAAACATTTAATCATACATAAAGTCATTTAAGAAAAACACCATTTCTCTCTATTCAAACAGCATTATATTATGAATAACCATATGCATTAATTTATGCATGAATATGCAGTCTAAAAATAGTCAAATCGTGTTCATCTAATCAGCCAAAAACCGGAAGTCGAAATTCTTCACAAATCCAATATTTTCTTCTTGTAAGATAGTAGAAAGTAAAAATATCTAAAATATGTTTTCAATTATTATGAAGCAATGTACTGGATTAAACTTTATGCGAGCGTGAGAAATTAAGTGAAGCAAATGTCTCCCTCTCATCATATACCAAACTATAACTCGAACAAAATATTTTAGTCGATTCGAACCCAAAAACGCTATTATCTAAATTTGAGTATTATTAATGACCATTAATGTTTTAATAATTGGCGTATACTTCGACATTTTATGAAATGTAAACTATTTTATTTTGGAATGACTAAGAATTTTTTTTTTTTTAAATCTCATTCACGTACTCGCCTCAGATGTATTACTCATTGTCACTACCTTACCAATGTACTCATACAATTGATTTCAATTCCTTGAAATACAAGTGACGTCATTTCTGATGAAACCAGTAATTAAAATAAGAACTAGTTTTTGCGGTCCAGAAGAAATTTAGAAATGTAAAACGCGTTAAGAACTAGCCTTTGCGGTTCAGAAGAACTATAGAATTGTAGAACTCTCGGAAAAATTCAATCTTTGAACAACGAATGTTAGTATAGTCTCAAAACACAGGTATATCCCCCCCCCCCCCCCAATACATTCAAACCTTATTTAGCATTTTTTTCCCCCTTCCCCAAAGGCTTTAAAATCGAGCATGTGTAATCATATTAGATCTGTCCTCGTTTTTAATTTAAAAAAATAATTAATAAAATAAAAAGTAATGTTTGTCAGTGGTGTAGAATAGGTTTTCAGCGCCTGGGACAATTCAGAATATTGCACCTCTCATTAGTGGCTATTATTATTATTTTTATTTATTTTTCTTTTACTTTCTTCTATCTTTACAAGAAAGTATTGGATTCGTGAAAACTTTCTACTTCCGGTTTTCGACGGGTTTACACGTTTTAAGGGTAAGAGATCCCGAAAAAGATGTTTTTACAAAATGACTATGTATGTATGTATGTATGTGACACGAAGTTTTTGGGCGCTGTATCTCAAGAACTAGTGCACAGAATTTAATAAAAATTTATATTAAGGTAGTTCCTGATATAAATTGGTGCTGATTAGTTTTTGGTCTAAATCGCCCTTCAGGTGGCACTGCTATGCTGCATTTTTCACGATTTCCGCAATCGCTCTATCTCAAGAACTAATGCACGGATTTTCATGAAACTATATTCAATTAGTCCTTGGTATGAATTGGTACTGTTTACGTTTTGTTGTAAATCACCCTACACATGGCGCTGATATTGCTGCATTTTTTAGATTTCCGTGATTTCCGCAATAGCTTTATCAAGAACTAATGCACTAACACTTTATCAAGAACTAATGCACAGATTTTCATCAAACTTCAGATTCAGTTAGTCCTTGAACTTGATATGAATTGATGATGATTCCGTGTTGGTGTAAATCGCTTAATAGGTGACACTACTGTGCTGCATTTTTCCCGGTTTCCTCAATAATTCTCTCAATGCACGAATTTTTATCAAACTTCAGATTCAAGTATATCTTGATTAATGCTGCTGATTATGTTTTGGTGTAAATCGTTCAACAGGTGGCGCTGCTATGCTGGATTTTTCACGATTTTCTCAAAAAACTAATGCACGGATATTCACCAAACGTCAGATTCAGTTAGACGTTGACATAAGTTGTTTCCGATTAGATTTTGGTGTAAATTACCCAATTGGTGGCGCTGCTATGTTGCATTTTGCTGGATTTACACGATTTCAGCGATAGTCATATCTCAAGAACTAATGCATGGAATTTCACATCTTTAGAATCCTTATGATGAGCGTAGATTGCCATTTAATTTTTCACTGTGATAGAGAATTTTGAAGTTTTAACATGCATCAGATAGAGGAAAGTTTTGGGATTGGTGCATCCGACTAGTTTTTTGCCACAGTTTATACAACAATTGTTTGCGTTTTACAAACTGTTTGCCTTGTGCCTCGGGGCAATCGCCCCTATTAGAAGAAAGAAAAAAACTGCTTTTCCTTCTAAAACACTTGAATATTCATTAATGTCTGCAAATTTCATGCACATATAAAAAGGGCTTTATGAAATTCATGATAACTTACTTTCTATTTTCTATAAAGTAAGAACTGTAAAATTTAATTCACTTCAAGATGGAATGCCGAATATTACTATTTTAAGTACAAGAGTACTTCTGGAAACAGAACTGGTGTCAAGCTAAATACAGCGATACTTCGGTTTTCGTCGATAATCCGCCCGAAAACTATCGACGCAATTATTTCTATATGAATCTATGTAAATCCAATTAATTCGTTCTCAACACACCAAAAACGCATTTTATAGAGAATAAGTATAGCGTTTAATACTAAAAACAATAAGAAATTAAGGGCCGCTGCACTGAAACTCCCCAATCGCGAAATCCCATCTTAGCCTAAGGGAAAAATTTGAAGCGCGATGACTCATTACCTAAATATAATGATTAAAATACCGTTTTCACCATCAGAAAGTAGATGCCGATGATGTGCGTTTTTAAAAATTGTCTACTTAAATTTTAAGAAGATGATAAAATTTAAGCAAATGGAAATTTCAGAGTTATAGGAATTTTTTATGTACAGTCGTGGAAAAAAAAAAATAAACACCCCCTACTAACTCCTCAACAAATTATCGTAGACGAAAGTTACTGGTATCGGACGATTGGAAATAAAGTCTACTTTTAAGTGATGTATATAAAATTTGCTTAGGGGGCGAAATACATATTAAAACGAATCCATACTTCATTTTTCTCAATGGCAATACCCAAATTTAACGAGATATTTCAAATCTTCGGTTCAGACTAATGCCTAGAAACGAAATTTCAAGTAATTTGAATGATAAGTTTTTGAATAATAGACATTCAAAATTTAGTGCTTCTAATGTTAAATTACATTTTCATATTTTTATTTATATCTCCTAAAATTATGCTACTAATGTGCTAATTTTTTGTGTAGCAATAACACTAATATACCCAAACATAAATGCGCTGAATTTGCAATTATAATTTTATGATATGAATTATGAAATTAATATTCGAAAAAATTATGAATTGCAACCTACAATTTTTTTGATGGATTTAGATTTATTAAGTCATGCTTTATGGAAATCGAAAATTTCACATTTTTCTTCCAAGTAGTTTTCAAATTATGCTTAAAAAAAAGGCAAAATGATGGTTTAAGGGGCCGTCTATGATAGAAGTGACCAGATATTTTGAAATTTCTTATGCTATCCTGTAATTTAGCTTCAATGACGGCTTGAGTGTTGCTTAAGATGCCTTGATCAAGAAGTCTGCTCTCTCGGTTAACAATCGAGTAACGAACTTCAATTTGGATACAGTCCTTAAAATACGCTCGTTTTAAAACAATTAATTTCTCGGAAACTTATCGTACGAATTGCATAAAAATTTCTTTTTAGGTTAATTGAAGGGTGTAGAGTTCATTTATGCTGTCAGAATTGTGTACTGCTATTGAAAAAACAAAGTTATGGTTCGTTTTAATATGTAGATGGCCCCCTCAGCGAACTTTATATGCATCATTTAAAAGAAGACTTAATTTCCTATCGTTCGGTGCCAGTAACGTTCTTCTACGATAATTTGTTGAGGAGTTATTAGGGGGTGTTTACTTTTTTTTCCCCCACGACTGTACTTAAAATTTTACTGAGATAATTTTTAAAAACGCACATCGTCGGCATCTGACGTCTACTTTCTGATGGTGAAAACGGCATTTTAATAACTATATTAGGGAATGAGCTATCGCGCTTCAAAGTTTTCCCATAGGCTAACATCGGATTTCGCGATCGGGGAGTTTCAGTGCAGCGGAGCCTTAATATAGTGTTCTTGGCGTATGGTATAAAGGCACCATGGTATTTTAGAGAATGCATTGAAGGGAGATGATAAAAATATCTCGGTGACTCAATAATCAGAAGGTTTTGTAGAAAAATAAACTTTATTAACATAACAACACATAGTCAAATATTCGCCATCGTCACTGACAGAATAATCTGCCGCTCTCTGCAGAGTTCGAATGTTACTGCGTCACGTGACTTCAAAAGCTCTCCGCAGAAAACGCGGGGGGAGGAAATGCGCCTCATTGCTATTGGCTGGCTCCTCGCGTGCGAGAGAGAGAGAGAGAAATAGCAGACGGCTACAGAGTATGCCCCCAGTGACGAAGTCGCGATTACAAAAAGGTAGCAATTAATAAGATACATAAGAAAGGTCTTGAGTAAAATTAAAGTACATATGATACAAAAAAAAAATAGAAAATATATTATGCATTACATGAAAAACAATACTTTTGAGAAGGAAATAGTATGCACACTATATACATCAAATGTTTTAAACAATATAATCCGTAACGAGATGTTTCGGAAAACGAACTTTACGACCAGATTTGGTGGTAGGGTGTTCAACAGGAGTAGTTGGAAAATTTATGGGCTCATTTTGTTTTTGAGGTTGGGAAGGTGAAATAGAATCTGCTAATTGATGTGCAGGTTTAATACGATCAATAGATACAGTACAGCGCTTCCCGTTTATTTCCAAGTCAAACGTTTTCTCAGACCTGTCAATCACTCGATGAGGTCCTGTATAAGGGGGTGATAAGGGAGGATTGACTTTATCTGATCTAAGAAACACGTGTGAACAGGTTTTTAATGAGGGATTGACATAAATTTTAGGATTGCCGTGCATTGCAGTGGCAATGGGATTTAACTTTCTCATTTTTTCAGTTAACTCAGTCACGTATGTAAGAGTAGGTGGTTGATTTATAGTTTCAGTGTTAATGAGATCAGAGGGTAGTCTGATATTTGTGCCATAAACAAGTTGAGCACAGGTCGCTTGTATATCATTTTTAAGAGCAGTGCGTAAACCAAGTAAGACAATGGGGAGGATTTCAGTCCATTGAATTTGATTGTGAGCTTTAAGAGAACTCTTAAGATGGCGATGGAATATTTCAATAAAACCGTTAGACTGTGGATGGTATGCTGTAGTTCTGATGCGTCTACATCCTAATCTATTAGTAAGCTCTTTGAAAAGAGTGGACTCAAAGTTTCTACCCTGATCAGTAGTGATGGTAACAGGGGTTCCAAATCTGGAGATCCAACTGTGTATCAATGTACGAGCAGTTGTTTCTGCAGTCATATCAGATGTGGGTATAACTTCGGGCCATCTCGTGAACCTATCAATGATGGTCATGCAATACTGATTGCCATCGGATGATGGTAAAGGTCCGATAAAATCAATATGAATATGGGCAAAACGAGCATCAGGTTCAGAGAATGTACCAATTGGTGATTTGGTGTGTTGAAAGATTTTAGCTTTTTGACATTTCGTACAGCTGCGAACCATAGATTTTATGTCCTTACGCATGCCAGGCCATACAAATCGTTTAGAAATTAAATCTAATGAAGCTGAGATACCA
This sequence comes from Maratus speciosus, assembly GCA_963932465.1. Lineage (NCBI taxonomy): Eukaryota > Metazoa > Arthropoda > Arachnida > Araneae > Salticidae > Maratus > Maratus speciosus. The sequence goes on from OZ010793.1 coordinate 535,699,499, forward strand.
GGATGCGAGAAATAATGCAAGGTTGAAAAAACTGATTGTCGCATACTTTTAGGAACAAATGGTCGAGGATGTTTTTGTGACATATCGCAATATAAATGTACATCTTCGAGTGGAAAATAATGTTTTTCTAATTTTAATGAAGTGGTGTCAAATTCGAGAAGTTGTTTTAGCTCTTCATCATTTGTCTGAGCAGTGGCAAACTCTTTAAAATCTAACACATTAGGAGAAATTGAATCTATCTCAATTCGAGATAATGCATCGGCCACAATGTTGTCAGAGCCTTTAGTATATCTAATATCAGTAAAAAATTGTGAAATATAGTCTAAATGTCTCAATTGACGTGGGCTACATTTATCTGGGTTTTGTTGAAATGCGAATGTAAGGGGTTTTTGGTCTGTATAAATAATGAAATTTCGACCTTCTAGCATGTGTCTGAATTTTTTTATAGAACAATAAATAGCAAATAATTCACGATCATAAGTAGACCAATTTCTTTGAGATTTATTTAATTTACAGGAATAAAATGCTATTGGTTCCCATTGGTTTTCGGAGAGTTGCATTAAAGATCCACCAATTGCGACATTGCTGGCATCGACCCATAAGCTTAGCTGGGCGTCAGGAATTGGATGTCGTAATAATGTAGCTCGAGCTATAGCTTCTTTTGAAGCAGTGAAGGAAAGAATGGCTTCATCGTTCCATTGTAATTGCTCAGTTTTGTTAGCATTGGAACGGGGATGTTTTTTCTTATTTTTGTGTCCTTCTAAGAATTTAACGAGTGAAGCTAAAATATCGGCAGCTTTGGGAATGCACCGTCGATAAAAATTGAAAAGACCTAAGTAGCGTCTTAGTTGAGTTAAGGTAGAGGGCTGGGGGAAATCTAGGATGCATTTTACACGATCAGGTAAGGGTTCAATTCCTGCAGCTGAAAGTTTGAATCCTAGAAAATCGATAGTGGATTGGCCAAATTTACATTTATCAACATTAATACACAGACCATACTCTTTAAGTCTAGAAAACAACAACTCAAGGTGTTCTAAATGTTCAGTTTCATTATTTGATGCAATTAGAAAATCATCAAGGAATGCGTAAACAAATCCTAAGTCACGAATTACGTCATCAATAAATCGTTGAAAAGTTGAGGAAGCGTTACAAAGGCCGAATTGCATACGAGTGCTTTCGAAAAGTCCGAATGGAGTGCAAATCGCAGTTTTATGTACATCATCAGGATTTATGAGAATTTGATGGTAGGCTTTTACAAGATCAATGTGACTGAAAATTTGTTTACCATGTAATTCAGCAGTGAAATCTGCGATACAAGGGATAGGATATTTTTCTTTAACAGTTTGTGCATTTAGAGCACGATAATCACCAACAGGTCTCCAATCGACAGATCCTTTCTTCGGCACCAGGTGCAAAGGCGAAGAGTAATTACTTTTAGAAGGTCTCATATGATCGAGTTGTAGCATGTGCTGAAATTCAGCTTTGGCAATTTTTAACCGATCTGGAGCTAGCCGTCTAGGCTTAGCAGCGACTGGAGGCCCCTTAGTGTTTATATAATGCACAGTATTATGCTTAACCGGTTGGTTAGGATCCGGTAATTTCGTGATTTCAGGAAATTTAAATAATAATTTACCATATATATCATTTACAAAATTGGGTTTCACAGAAAATATATTACAAGTACTTAATATAGCAGGAGCTTTTAAATTAGTAGTGGAATCAATAAGACGACGATTCCGTAAATCAAGTTTTAAATTAAAATTATGCAAAAAATCAGCTCCTAAAATAGCACATGAAACATCACAAATATAAAAAGAATATGTAAAATTTCGGCGTAGGCCTAAGTTGATATTAATACATTTACGACCATACACATTAATTTTTGTGCCATTAGCAGCACGAAAAGTTTGGAGAACAGGCTTAGTTTTGTCATTTTTATTCGCGGCCACAAGTGAGGCATCAGATCCAGAATCGACTAGAAAACACATACCTGTATTTCTGTCTCTAACGAAAAGGCGACGAGAAGATGCTGGGGAGAAGTCCGTCGCCGCTACTCTTCCCGCTTCTGGTTTTCCGAATAAGAACAAGGCGCTAGGCACTTTTTTGCCTTTTTCTTGATATTTTTGGTGATACCAACACAATGTTGCATCCCTATGGCGGGACTGAGAACGATTACGCTGATGGTTATCACTTCTAGATACACTTCTTGAACGACGAAGATGAGCGACCTCTTGGCGTAATGCTTGGATTTCTTTTACGAGCATATCAATGGCTGGTGGTGTCTGAGATTCAGTTGTTGGTGTTCGAATCGAAACAGAACTAATGTTGGAAGGCGTTAATTCAATTATTCTATCAGCAATATCCGCCGCTTTATCTGGAGTAATTTTTTCAATGGAAGCTAGAATCGTTTGCACAGTGGTTGGCATTTGTTGAGTAAACAGTTCTAAAAGAAGATCGTTACTAATATTATGGCTTTCAGCCCGTCTTTTCATTAATCGAAGTAATTCAGTTGGTTTTCTGTCACCCAGGCTTTCTCCAGCTAGCAGTTTCCGTATTTCTAAAGTACGACTTTCTCCGCAACGTTCGATAACTTTTGCCTTCAAAATCTGATAAGGATCAGTAGGATCAGGACTCATAATTATATCTCGAACCATAGTAGCAGTAGCAGGCGGTAGATGCGCTACAACATAATTATATTTTGTTTTCGACTCAGTAATAGCTTTAGGAGTAGCTAAGTCGAATGTGCTTTCCAGCATATGAAACCATAATGTAGGGTCCACAGGGATATAGGGTGGAATAACTACGGCAGATGTTTCAGCAGTTGCCATTTTGCTAGTTAAACAAAACGTTCCATGAAACAGTTGAATAGTTCGACGGTCTATGAAATAGTTGAAGGTTCAAAAATCCGCGGTCACCATTTTAGAGAATGCATTGAAGGGAGATGATAAAAATATCTCGGTGACTCAATAATCAGAAGGTTTTGTAGAAAAATAAACTTTATTAACATAACAACACATAGTCAAGTATTCGCCATCGTCACTGACAGAATAATCTGCCTCTCTCTGCAGAGTTCGAATGTTACTGCGTCACGTGACTTCAAAAGCTCTCCGCAGAAAACGCGGGGGGAGGAAATGCGCCTCATTGCTATTGGCTGGCTCCTCGCGTGCGAGAGAGAGAGAAATAGCAGACGGCTACAGTATCAAGGTATCTGAGGTCACTTCCTTTTTTAATCTTTTGGAAGTAGGACTAGCTTCAGAGTCAGAGGACCTATGTCGCTCAAAAAAGTGGTCTGTTTCTGTCGTCTCTTTGAGATTTGCATAAAATGAGGTTTTATCATTAAACAAGTTGCAGACACGGCTTGCAACAGATTTGTCTGGGTAATTTTTCTCCACAAAGCCCGATATCTTACTCATAGAGAAGATCCATCCTTAATCTCTGAAGAAGGAACATTATCTCATCCTCCTCATCTGTCGCCTGTTGCGCTTCTAGGTGAAGGTCTTGCAGCTTTTCAGTGGTGAGTTCTTCACTGTGTTCATCCACCAACTCTTCCACTTCTTTCCACTCACCTCCAAACTCATGGACTTCCCGAAATCAATAATCGATTGCACCACATGTGTAGGGTCTGATGGATCTGGAAACATTCTTTGGTACCATTAATGGGCCACTTGCAATTAATAAAAAATGCAACAAAATGCCCTGGAAATAAACGAAATTGCTTGGCTAGACGCCCGGGGTGATGCACACACGACGAGAAACAACACCACACTGAGCAGGAGAACGCGTGGTCGCCCCCTATGTTCATAGAAAATGCACCGAGGTCACTAGGGTACACCGACGAAATCAGAGACTACCGACGAAATCCGAGACAATTTTTTCGCGAAAAAAATCGACAAAAACCGAAATCGACGATAACTGAAGTCAACGAAAACCGAGGTATTACTGTACTCACTAGATGGCGCAACCTGCTGTTTGAAGTTGGTTTTATAAATATTTAAATATAAATTCTGAATATTAAGAATTCTAAATTCTCCTAATATATAAAATTCTAAATATGCCAAGATATTAAAAATTAAACAGATTAATAATTGAATATAAATTTTGTTAATATCTATATATATATATATAATATCAAAGGGTTTTTTTTATTAAAAAAAAAAAAAAAAAAAAAAAAAAAAGATAGTCGGCCTAAAATTTGGCCGAATATTCGTTATTTGGCTATTCGGCCAAATCACTGTTCGTCACATCCCTGATATGTATGAATAAAAATATTAGTGAATTTGCTGAATTTCTTAATATTTATCCCTTCGGGACCCTAAAATGTACCTTTTTTATGAGAATGACCCGTATATTGTAATGTTCTTTAGTGGTTTGACTTAGTAATAGCATAAAACTTCGATAAAGTGTTGAACATCTAAAAGTTTTTGGGAGGATCTGAAATACTTAACCGCTATGTTATTTATTATACCTCGTGTTATTTATTTAAAAGTTTGTTTGCTAAATTGGCTAGTTCACCATTGCTCCTTTCCATTTAAAAAAAATGCTTGGATGTTAATACAATGCAGAGAAAGTATCTCTGTTTTTAATGGTATCTTTAATACAATATCAACGACATTGTAACTGCATAATAAAGCTTAATGCATCGGTTTTCTGTGATCACAAGCTTAAAAAATCATGTCAGATGAAACAATAGAACTACCGAAAAATGACCTTGAGATAATGGCTGATGGTCGGAAAAATTCCAAAACGAGCATCTCAGGAATCCTTCACGTCCTTGGTTTTTATCTTCCGCCGTTAATGGACACTTGTTCCGAGAGCCCGCATCTCTTGTGTTTACGCCATTCCTGTGTCTGGTCGAGTTTATCAACCCCACCATGACTCTGTAATGGCTTTTAGCCCTCAGAAAAAAAGCTCTCGCTCCAAAAGAACAATTAGCCGTCATTGCAAAAAAATTACAAAACTACTCTTTTCCTCTGCCTCTGTTAAGGAAGTTAATTTTTTTCCCTTCCTTGCTTCGTTTATTATCATTGTTGACTTTGTTTTATTTTTTCTTTTCGCTAATTGGAGGCCAGTCCATTTCAGTCAATTAATTGTTTTTCTTCCTTGCTTGTATGTTATAACGATTACTGGAATGCGTACATAATATAATAGTCGCTGAGGGGGAGGCAGTGGAAGTCGAAGTTCGATGCTTCCATTGCCCTTTGCCAAGGCCTTTGACCAGTGGGATTTTGAGAGGATGCGAGTATGGAGTTTCGTTTTGTTTATAGTTGTTGGATTGGCCGATTGTGTTCTTTCTACTTGTTAGTTTGGTATAACACTTAACATTTATTCTTTTTTTGCTGGAGTTTAATCTGTTTTATTGAATGGAGCTTAAACGCTTCCTTATTACCGACTTGTTAACGGGTGCGTATGTGGAAGGGTTTATAATCTTGCTGTTCATCTCTTTTGAGTGCGACGCCCTTGAACTCAAGCAGCTGGTTTTGTTACGACAAATGTTACTCTTTTCTCAGCTCTTTTGTAGATAAACCTTGTTCAGGATGACTAAAATGTTTCTGAGACATTAATGTAAGCACAATTTTTTTAATATTCAAACACATTTCCCCACTACTTATATTTTTATTTTCCCATTATTTTAGACTAATTAATTATTTGTGAAATAATTCGCATACAAGTAATATATTTAAGTTTGTTCATTTTTCCTGTTTATAGATTTATAGTAAATGTATTATTTAACTCTTTTAAATAATAATAAAAATGCTTCATAGAAATAAGTTAGGATCTGTCTTGAACCTGAATGTTTTGATTCCAACAACTTTTTTACTCTCAGAAATAGCAGAATGGGGGAAAGTTTAAGACAGCGAGTTTAAGTTTCCAAAAATTTTCCTCAATTCCTTAAGTGGGTTTTAAAAGCTGAAATTGATGACATTTCTTACAATACAGCAACAGAAAATATTTCAAAGTTTTCATCTGCCTTTTAAAGGATTAAAAGAAAAGTTTCTCGAAAAAAAGTCATATTCGTCATTTAGCTCTACATAGGGAGTAAGATAACAAATATATAACAAAATTTTATCAAGGAGTTATAAAACTTTATTCAACAAATACTGTAAATTCAAAAGCAAATATCGCATCTCTAGGATCTAAGCCTGCCTTGATCTACAATTCAAATAGAATAATCAGCATTAGCCCAAGATTTGGAACCAGAATTCAACCCTGCCCTGTTTATCACAGATAATGCAGTCTTTGTCATAATCTTCCATATCATAGTCATCCTCGTCATCTTCTTCCACCATCGCCATACTTTTTTGAACTAAATGCAGGCTTTTATTTTGAGATTTAACTCGGGGGTGATTCTGCTCTGAATTTTCCGAAAATTTGAGGCATTCGGTTCCGAAAATTTAAAAAAAAAAAAAAAAAACGGTCATTAGTAGGGAAATTCGGATTTAAAGAAAACGGTCATTAGTCGGGAAATTCGGATTTAAAAAAAAAAACAAAAAAAAAACGGTCATTAGTCGGGAAATTCGGATTTAAAAAAAAAAAAAAAACACGGAAAGACATTGCAAATTTCGACAAATGATCTCCGGAAAAAAATCAATTTCGCCAATTGATCACGGAAAAACGCGAATTTCATAACAGGATCGCGAAAAAAAAAATACAAATTTCGTAAAAGGATCGCGGAAAAAAAAAAACATTCCATCAAAGGATCACGATAAAAATCCAAATTTCGTCACAGAATCACGATAATTTTTTTACTTCTATCAGAACTGTACAGGTCGCTGTAAACAGCTTACATTTTATATGAATTTTTACCTTTTGAGTTGTATTCAGATAATATTCTAGTGGAGGATTGAAATAACTTACCAAGCATGAGTAATTCCTTGCATTATGGGGTAAAAAAAATAATCACAATTCACTTGAAGATGGAATTTCGGCTCACAAATACTATGTTTGCTCTAAAGCGAATTGTTGATTGTCAGTTACATCTACCTCCAGGGAGGATATCTATGGTGCCATAGTCCAGGTGCTGCTATGTATGGCTGGACGCAAGAAAACTGAATTCGACATCTTACCCACTTCGCCATCTTATACCCCTTTCCTATAATGCTCTGAAAGCACAACTCAGTTCTACATTTAATTTTCTCCATAAATTAGATTCAATAAACGCGAATTTAATTAACAGATATCTTCATGGCCATCTTTAAAAATTCCTTTTCATAAGATGTTTCTGATTCACAGATTTTATAATTTTTGAAGATTAAGAAAAAAGTAAATAGAAATAAGAAAATTCTCAATAGTTAGTGACATTTTAATGGTTAGATTAACAATTCATTTATTGAAATTACATTTTGAAAAGTTAATATTAAATGTTTTATAAGTTATTCTACGAACTCTATGAAGATTAAAATTGGTACCATCTTTTTTCTGTATGCTCTTCTTGAAGGATATTTCTTTCTTTTTAACACTTTCCAACAAAGTTGAAAAGTGTTTGATTTCGTTTTTTCTGGCCGTCTGTCCGCGTTCTAACTCTCGTAAATATACTTGGCTTGCCCTGAAATTTTTCGATGTTATTGACGTTTACCATAGCGCGATCCCTATTTCAAACGAAGTTTGTAGCATGTTTAGTTCATTTACAGGGACAGTCAAAAGTATTCCGTTACATTACGGCCAATGGGGATCGTTTCAAATGATTTTTAATGATGTTACTAGCATCCAAACATATAAAAATTGATATGCATTTATGAAGTGCACTAAAATATGCATTCTGTAGAATATGCGGGGCAAATAATAGTTATTCATTTACAGAGTCACACAAAATAATTCCGTTACATAATGATATAGGGGGGGGGGGATTGTTTGCGGCGTATTTTAATTATGTTAAACTATTTCATTTATAATGAAATTGATATACGTCGCTGAGGTTGACTATAAGTTATTCTAAGTGCATAGCATTTACAGGGACACACAAAAGATTTCAGATACTGTATTGTATCAGAAGTACGGTACACTAGCGGTGATTGCTGTGTAAATGCATTTTTAATTATGATACGCGCTTTTATGCTTCATTATATTTATGCATACTATATAGTGTATAAATGCTATAATTCATATACAGGGCTACACAAAAGACTTCGTAAAGGTTACTAAATTGCTTTAAGGTGGTTTTTAAGTGAGTTATGCATTTTTACGCTGAACTGCATTTAGTTTATTAAGAAATATTTGTAGAATATAGATAAAATGATACACATGGTCATGCAAAGAATTGGATACATGCCGTCTATGGATGATAATTTCTGGAAATGTGATTTCAGTAATTTTAATAGTGTTTTAGTTTGAATTAAAGTTTAGCTAAATATTGGCGTGTAATAAAGGTATTAGGTAAACTACAGAACTGTACAAAAGTATTCAAGTATTTTTCCATCTATCATAAGTTGCTGAAAGAGAAATTTCAACCTGTTGTGCGTTTTCTTGCTAAACTAAATTTCCCCATTATATAGTATATATATCAACATACAGATCCAATACAGGGCTGTTCAAAAGAATTGGAATACATATTTGGCTATCGACGGTAACTGCTGAAATCAGTTTTTTAAATATTTACTTAGTTATCATAGTTACCTTATTTTCCTAAATAACGACGTTTTGTTAAAGGTTTCAGGGAGCGTTGGAAAGTGTTCCATAATCTATGCCGTACGCATGATTTTTCTTTCTTGTTTGACAAAATGTTTCTAAAAAATATATTTAATTTTATATTTTAAGTGTTAAAATCTATCTGAAGCAGCAGAGTTGCTATTTAACACTTGAAATAAAACTATGTATTTTAGAAATATTTTGTCAAACATAAACAAAAAAAAAACAAAAACAACAACAACAAAAAAAAACCTTCTATGGGTTTAACATTAGAAAGCGGTGGTGGTGGTGTGTGTGTAGGGGTGGGGGGGGGGGGGTGCGATCTGACTGATAACAAACCTTAAGGATTAAATGTTTTTGTTTAGAGGTATTAAACTAAAGCTTCAATATATATTTTTTTTTGGGGGGGGGGGGAGAATGAAAGCTTTTATTTAAATGCAATACTTCTTTCCTTATCACGATACATGGGGCATTCTCACAATCTTTTGACGTTCATGTCCCTGAATAATTTTTTATTTAATACACTTTTTTGTGTTTTTTTAATTTCATATACTGGGGAACATCCCATTGCATGATTGCATAACAATATTAACGAGATAAATAAGTTTTGGACGATGTTGGGGGTCCAAGCACCAGGAAAACTCATCTACCGTCCCGTGTCCCTGATGCTGATTTTTAAGTTTGGAGCTATCTGGATAAAATTGTTTCATATAAATATGTAGCTAAAAATTTACCTGCACACATTTTTAGAATTGTTATTATTTTTTAAACTCTGTTCCTGGGTTTTAGATTCCTTACCATCCCTCTTCTAAAATTATACAGAAAATCATTTCAGATGCAGCCACATAATTTTTTTCAAGTTTTTTTCTCATGCAGAAGTATGCTAGAGAAATAATTTCCAAAATTCTTTGGCAGGAAATTTACTGTAGAATTTAAATCAGCATTTAAATATCAATTTCAAGCATCGTGGCTTTATTGGTAGTCTCACGGTCCCCAAGGTTTATTCCTGCACTTTTCGAGGTAAATAAAAAAAGAAAATAAATTTAATCCAATGTTAACAACTGTTTCTAAAAATCAATGAACATTGTGGCTATCACTTAGTCTTAACATGATTTTCCTAAAAGTAGGTGGTAATTTTCCTTACCGTCCCTTTTTTTTTTTTTTACCATTTCGTCCCTTTTTCCAATACCATCACCCTTTTTTCCCTTACCGCCCCTTCTTTAACACCCCTTTAAGACAATGTTATGCAAAAATTCTGTATTAAAAGTACTATATTGTTATTATTTCCAGGTCCCGACTTACACAGGGGCATGCGGGGCAGTTGCACTGGGCCCCCTTTTTAGGGGCCCCCCATGAGAGTAATCAGGATTTTTATTAAAGTGTGCCAAATGTTTAAAATTAAACAAAAGTGACCAAAATTTATATGCTTTCAAACATTTAGGAAGGAAGTGCGGTCTCCCCACCCCCTCTGCTTCCAGTACCCTCTCCACCCATGCAAAAAACAAACTATGATTAGGAAACTAATGATTAATATTTCATTATGCCAACTTAGTATTCTATTGTTTTCAAAAGAAATTCTTTATTAACGTTTTTCTCATAACATGGCAAGTTAATACCATTAATGATGACCAATTTGGGGCATTTTCTTTCAGTCATCGTATAACGTACGTAGATAAGCAAAGTAAAAGCTTGCAAGGAAATACTCGTGTCAATCAATCTATCATTTTTTTTCTACTATTATCCTACAAGTATTTTTTCTTAAAGTTGTGACTACCTTTTTGTGACACACTGTATACAGATGTAAGCAGTACCGGGTACAAAACTTATGCATATAACAGAATATGTATGAAGTTTAGTACAAGCTACTTCCACATTATTAAAAAAAAAATCTATAGATAGAAGGGGGCCCCCCATAGCCTAAGTCGGACCCTGATTATTTCTTATTTGAATGTCCTGTGGGTACATGCAAATTCATTATAAGTAAAAATTTAGAAGAAAATAAAAAGTTATAGGGGTAAAATGGTAACGAAAATTAAACTCTCAAGTTTAACTTAAACCTGAGTTAAATTAAAAAAAAAAAAAAAAAAATCGCTGCTGACCATTTTTTCTTTATTTTGAATCATTAAGGCATTCGTCTATCAGATTAAAATGTTATTTTAGCAAGTTTAATTTCGCCAGATTCCCCCCCCCCCCCCCCCCCAAAAGTCAAAAGATTGTGAGAATGCCCAAGATATACTGAGATGCATGAGTTTCTGTTAGCATCTTGGGCTCGTATGAGAAAAATCACAGACCATAAGAAACTGAGTCCACTCTCTCCGTCTTCCTGTGATAATTGCATTAACCCTTTGCGGTCGTATTAAGGGTGTATTCTAATCCAAACTGCTTATTTTCTGATTCAGTTTTAAATTTATTTTTCCCCTCAAACGCATCAAACTGGGAAATTCTCTTATTTAGAAACTACATAATGTGCCGCGCTTCTCGATTTTTTGATAAATGCAGAAAATATTGTAAAAAATGCTGGCGTTTTGAACCGAATTTTCCAGCGCTGAAGATCTGGAAATGAAAAAAATGGTCATACTGAGAAAATAATTGCTTAAAAATAAAATTCTAATTAATTGAGCGAAAAATGAAATCACACGGCCTCTTATACATCTCTTCAAAAATCACCTCAACACGTTTCATGTTTTTATTTTTAAAAATGAGTCTGAAAATTCCTCAGAAAATTTCGAGCTGTTGAGGATGGAAAAATATTTTTTCGAATACATCCTTAAGTTTATATATATGTGTCATGCTGGTGGGAATTAATGTTTGCTGAACGATCAGAAATAATATGCAATATTATGTAGGAAAAACAAAATTTATTAATTCTTTTTTTTTTATTTACATATATATGTAACAAACACACAATAATGTATTTTATGTAAAATTATTTATGTAATTTTATGTAAAAATTACATTTTATAGCTCTCCATCATCGTGTGGTATCTTTTAAAGCAGTCTCCAATGGGCAGCCTTTAATTTTTCTGTTTGAGCATACAGAACAATTTTTGCTCTTATCTTTTTAGCTCACAGGCTATCAAAGCCTGAGAGCTAATGTACCCGCCCGTTCTGTATGTATGTATGTACGTACGTATGTATGTGTGTACGTAACGCGATAACTCTTGATAGAAACATCCGATTTGCTTCAAAATTTTTTTCTAGGTTCATTGTGATAAGGCGCTTCCCTGATTAGTTTTGGGAGTTCATTGGTTAAGGATAAAGGGGGGAAAACGGGGTTAGTCCAACCCCTTAATTCAGATAAATGGGTTTTTCATGCAGAATCATTCGATTTGCTCCGAATTTGGTATACCGGTTTATTATGTTCAGGAACTTCCCTGATTTGTTTTGGGGGTTCATTGGTTAAGGATAAAGGGGGAAAAGGGAGGTTAGCCCGCCCCTCTTAATTTAGATCAATGCGTTTTTCATGCAGAATGATTCCATGTGCTTCGAAGTTGGTATACCGGTTTATTGTGTTAAGGAACTTCCCTGATTAGTTTTGGGGTTCATTGGTTAAGGATAAAGGGGGAAGGGGGGCTAGTCCACCCCCCTTAATTTATATAAACGGGATTTTCATGCAGAATCATTCGATTTGCTCCGAATTTGGTATACCGGTTTATTATGTTAAGGAACTTCCCTGATTAGTTTTTGGTGTTCATTGGTTAAGGATAAAGGGGGAAAAGTGCACACCCTTAATTCAGATAAATGGGTTTTTCTTGCAGAATCATTCGATTTCCTCCGAATTTGGTATACCGGTTTATTATGTTAAGGAACTTCCCTGATTAGTTTTGGGGGTTCATTGGTTACGGATAAAGGGGGAAAAGGGGGGTTAGTCCATCCCCTTAATTCAGATAAATGGGTTTTTCATGCAGAATCATTCGATTTGCTCCGAATTTGGTATACCGGTTTATTATGTTAAGGAACTTCCCTGATTAGTTTTGGGGGTTCATTGGTTAAGGATAAAGGGGGAAAAGGGGGGTTAGTCCATCCCCTTAATTCAGATAAATGGGTTTTTCATGCAGAATCATTCGATTTGCTCCGAATTTGGTATACCGGTTTATTATGTTAAGGAACTTCCCTGATTAGTTTTGGGGGTTCATTGGTTACGGATAAAGGGGGAAAAGGGGGGTTTGTCTAACCCCTTAATTTAGATAAATGCGTTTTTCATGCAGAATGATTCGATTTGCTCCGAAGTTGGTATACCGGTTTATTATGTTAAGGAACTTCCCTGATTAGTTTTGGGGGTTCATTGGTTAAGGATAAAGGGAGAAGGGGGGCTAGTCCACCACCCTTAATTTATATAAACGGGTTTTTTCATGCAGAATTATTAGCTTTGCTCCAAATTTGGTATACCGGTTTATTATGTTAAGGAGCTTCCCTGATTCGTTTTGGGGATTCATTGGTTAAGGTTAAAGGAGGGCTAGTCCACCCCCTTAATTTAGATAAATGGTTTTTTTTGCAGGATTATTCGATTTGCTCCAAATTTTGTATACCGATTTATTATGATAAGGAGCTTCCCTGATTAGATTTGGAGGTTCACTGGTTAAGTATAAAGGGGGAAAGGGGGGCTAATTCCCCTTCACTTATTTTTTTAGGGGCATTATTCTTTAAAATAAGAGTATAATATACAATTAGTGTGAATAGCCTGTGAGCACAATGCCATCAGTTTAGCTGGGCACTTTTCTTTTTTATTTTAAGCTACTTTCAATTTCACGGTACACTTCTTTCGGTAATTTTCTTCTTGCCATTTTAGTGTATTATTTTAAAAATATTTTAAGAAGTGAAAACGTCTAATTACACTTGAACAGAATTTATAAATATTATTTCGAATTCTACGCATCCCGTCTACTTAATATATAATAATATAAGATCGGTATGGTTCTTCGACCGCAAACGGTATTTGTCGGGTCATTATCTATAATGAAAAATTAATTAGTGTAATAAGTATGCATAATGTGCTGAATTCCATGCAAAGCTTGTCAATATGAATTCAGCTTAAAATGCATTCTAATTGCATTGCACATTTATTATATTATTCTTTTCACTCTATTTTCATTTCAAATCATAATTTCCCTAGGTGCATTGTAAGGTCAACACAGAAGCTATTGAAATTAAATCTGCGTAAAGGTGTAACTATCGACCCCCCCCCCCTTTTCCCCCATCATTGTTATTCATAATACATAATCTTCTTGACGCTGCTAGAAGCCAAGTGTTATGGAATAATTGAAGTGGTCATGCCTTTGAACGCTTTTGTTGCATCTTTCGACCTTTTCTTTGAAATTGAGGCCAAGCTACTAGTTCCTGTTTCTAGATCCCTAAAGTTTTAAGATATTGACTTTGTGAGTCGATTTTATTGTTTTGGTTTGTCTCATCATAAATCTTTTGCGGATCATTGTTCATAACAGATGGTTTTATAGAGCACGTGATTTCCCCATGGCCAGTGTAGCTTTTAGCAGAGAGAAATTCCCAAAACAGGTTTTTAAAAAACTCACGAGGCATTTTTGTAAGAGTATTTTTATTACAACTAAAATGATTTTTATGTCTGTAGAGAAACTATACCATTCTGATATCGAATTCTAACTTTTATCGCTACATGGAAATAATTTTCAGTTTTATTTTGAGTTGCGCTTTTATCTTACTTTTTGAAAAATTACAGCAATTTCTTATCGAACTTTTTGAAAAATTACAGCAATTTCTTATCGATTTTAGGGAAGAATAAGTATATTTATTATCATGGGCGCCTTGCAAGGGTGGACAGAAAAAGGGCCGCTACCTCTCCCTGGACTTTGAAATTTAATTAGCTAACTTTTCAATTTTATGACAATTTTGGAGGGGAAATAAAGTAAAATTTATTCTTCTCAAGTAACTTAAATAATTAAACTCTTAACAGAAGAAAAAAAAAAAAAACAAGGCTTTTCTGTCAGGCAGGGTGGTGCCTCCCTGAATCCTCCGTGAAACACAACATTTGAAGCGCAGCGAGCCCAAGGCGAACGAAGCTTCCTCTGTATCCATTCCTATATAACAATTAAATAAACACGATTTCTCGGCTATGGTTCGATCCACAAACATAGAATTTAGTAATATTATTATAATAACGTGGCTCGATTTTTGATATTCGACTTATGGCCTGAGTTATTAAAGGTCAAAAATTCAATGCAAACTCTAATAAGTGATCCTGTGTCTTTGGCATTTCCATAAGTATTCATTCATCACAGCGTCATACTCTTGATAAAGCAGTTGTCCCGGTAGCAGAAAATTCCCCAAGTGTCTGCGGCAGATATTTCAGGGACAAGAAATAATCTGCAGGTAAAATATTTTTACAATTGAAGCGTTAATTAATCAAACAATCACTTACCTGTAGCATTTTTATGCATTTTATAAATTTTTATAAATAATAATATTAAGTTTTTGTAATAAGTAATAAAAAACTAAACATAATATAAAGCAAAATAAAGGTTCGAAGAAAAAGAATCTGCAAAAAAGAAACGAAAATCTGCGACGCCCGTCTCCCGTCTCGAACTTTCTGCTACCGGGGCAGTTGTGGACATTGGTAGAAATGAATTTTCTTTTGGATTAACATATGTTAGCCGCTCATGTGTAAGAAAATTGACTGATTCGTTATTCGACTCTTCCTTCAACATTGATAGTTTAAGAGTTATTGATTTCAAAACTCTTAGAGTTTACTGTCATCTTTTAACACTAAATATACCAACAAGCGGTCATTTGACCGGTACTAAATGTAAATGTTTCGATTCGAACCAGAAAGTTCCTCATAAAATAAATAAAGTATAAATCGCACAGAAATAAGTTAAACAAAAAAATTAAATAGTTTCAAATAAAAATTCTGGTATGAAATATTTTTTATAAAACTTGAATAAATTCTCGGTATCTTTAGTGTTGAACGTACAATAAACTGTAAATGGCTTTTTAAAAAATAAAACTTCGCGAATTGTAATCGCACACACAATCCGTCAAAAACTTTAATGGTATTTTATTTTTCTACATTTTTATCAAGTAATCTCTTTTGAATTTGATATTCCCTTAGCTCTATGAAGGGTGGTGAGATATTTTGCATCCCATCTAAATAACCCAAGCAAGATTTGTGCCAAAATTTTGCTTTTATGATTTCGATGGAAAAAGCTGTAAAATTGCATTTTCTCATTTTCAAATAAATAAGTTCGAAAATTTAACATTACAGAAACACAATTTACTTGTGTTTTGCCCCAAAGCGTTAAGAGATACTTTCAGCTCTGGTGTAGTTCTTTGAATTTCACACACACAAGGTAACTGCTGAGCTTCAGTTTCGAATCCTTAATTCAGCATAATTCAGGAAAACTTTTTTTTAAGTTCTGTTGTCTTTTTACATTCATGTGTTTAAAAATGACCTTAAGAAGAAAAGGTTCTAGGGGGCAGAACAGGTTTGGCAAAAATCGTATAGATTTTTTTAAACAAAACAACCTCCAGGTTTTTATTAATCTTTTTTTTAATATTCACAAATAAAGTGTTGCAAATGTTATTATTTAAGTTAGGATTAAATATTAATTAGTATTAATGATAAAGTTTCTATTATACTGTTAGCGTTTAAACATGATAAATTTCGTATTAAATACATGAAATCATGATATGTATATCCATCTATCGTCAACTCTTGTAAATATTACAACAACAGGTACTGGTCAATAAGTAAAAGAAATTCTTATATTTATCTCTTCACATTATTAGTCTTCAACTAGAATTCTAAGTTGCCCAATGACAGAACAAGTTTTTCATTATTTGCATATAAAATTCTGTTTTTCAAACAGTTTCTCAAGCACTAGTATTTAAATAAACATAAAATCAAATGTAAATAAATGACTATGCATTGATTTGATAAGGGGGAAAAAAATCAACAAAATTTTGTCCACTCTAAAATTTTTAGATGAATTTGTGAAGAAAAATAAATAAAAAATTCGAGTACCCTATATCCGAAAAAAAAAAAAAAAAAAAAAAAAATACAGGGATTAAAAAGTTATTTTTTCATTCTGGCTGAACTAATGCAAAGATGGGAAATACTCTTTCAACAGCAGCTGAGAGCAGCAGCACTGGTTGTAACCAGGGTTCGTAAATATCAAAATATCCGATATTTTGATATATATCCGATATTTTCGATATATATCCGATATTTTCAAAGCAGCCAACTTACTGATAATAATGAATGTTTTTGAGCATAATATAGATTAGAAACTAAAATATATTGCACTTAACATGAAAACTTAATCAAACAATATTCTAAAAATGCATTTTTCTTTTTCTCTTTTTTTTTTCTTTTTTTTTTTTCCACTTAGAACAAAATTGAAGATGAAAAAATCAAAAACAATAACAATTTGCTGTATACACTTATAAAGAAAAACTAACGATAGCATTCAGTATCAAGATCAAGTATTAAAAAAAAAAAAAAAAATCAGACTTTTTAAAACAAAATTGTAAATACAAAAAAATTTTTTAATTGAAAAATTTTAACATAAATGTAAGTATAAAATGTCTTATAACATGTTGTATAGTATAAACTCAACTGAACCAAAGCTTGAGAAAAGATTCTTTTCTAATGAAGTTGTATATAATTGGTTATTTAAATTTGTCAATTTATCTTTCAATAGTTGTTCTGAATTATGTCCCACATAATTATTAGTTTAACATTTAAAAATAAAAGTTTCAAATATAAAGCTTGAAAAATATACTTGTTTTCTTTTTTGACTAAATAAGTCACATCTAGAAGAGACAAAAGTCCTTTATCTACAGATTCACACACTCAAAAACAGTTGAAAATTTATTTCATTTACACTGAAATATTACGAAGTACAACTGAAAATATCAAAAATATCTTGCGCAGAAAATACGAATGCAGAAAATGTAGAAAATACGAAACATATTAATATATTGAAAATAAATATCAACTATATGAAAACATCAAAAATCTTGATAATTTGAAAATAAATACTGGATAGATATCCATTGATACATATCACCGAACCCGGGTTGTATATAAATGATTATCTAAATTACATTTTATCTTTCAATGGCTATTCTGAATTAACTGTCTCACATAATTATTAGTTCTACATTTAAAAATAAGAGTTTCAAATATAAAGCTTGGAAAAGATTTGTTTTCTTCTTTTCCTAAAAAAGTCACTGCCAGAGGCAAAAGTTCATTATCTACAGAATGACACAGTCAATAACAGGTGGAAATTTCATTTACATTTGCTTTGACTGTAGAAAATATCAAAATTACCTACAATGGTGATATTTTGAAAATAAATAGCAAATATACAAAATATCAAACATCTTGATATTTGAAAATAAATATCAAGAATTTGAAAATATCGAAAATATCAAAAATTTTAATATTTTAAAAATAAATATTGGATATATATCAAGATATATATCATGATATAGATTTAAAAAGAAAATCTTGAAAGGAATCGATTTAATTTGGTGAGAAATTTCGTTACTGAAATAAAAACATTCAAACGGAATTTTCACAATGTAAAAAATACGTACATAAATACTTCTGATTTTAATCAAGGAATTTTTTTAACAGTCAATGAATATAAATCCTAATTTAAAGCAGGATTTGAATTGAGGTGGAAAAAAAAAATGCTAATCCTGGAGCAAGTTTCCCCTAGCGGGAGTAGAGAGGCAAAGCCCTAGAAACTATCTGTTGTATTATTTATCATTTCCTATTTGTTACATTTCTGTATTACTTTTTACGTTGATATGTTTAAAAATAGTCTTTCATGGAAAAGGGTACGGGTATAGAAAATTCTTAATTTGGTTTATTTCAAGTTTATGTTCTTCATTAAAAAAAAAAAATGCTGTCTACGTTGCGGACTTCGGGTCTTTCTATTCGAAAATCTTGCCCATCCCTGGATGGCGGTCATGTGTATTATAAACAATTTTTTATAATCGTGAAATTATTTTTTATTGTTCTCAATTTTGTTTCGTATTTTATTATTATTATTATTATTAGTAACACTGTGATTATTTTGTTACAGGGGTAAATTTGCTGCCGTCAGACGTTGCACCCACAAGGAATCTGGCCAAGAATACGCTGCAAAATGTATGCGCAAAAGGCGACGAGCCCAAGATGTCAGGCATGAGATTGTGCATGAGGCTCATGTATTAGAGTTGAGCGCTAAAAATCCTCATATTGTCAGATTACACGAAGCCTACGAAACCCAGTCAGAAATAATACTTGTATTGGAGCTGTAAGTATGCTTAATTTAACCTGGATAGTAAATTTCCGTTCTTGAAAAGATACATATTCTCAGTGGATTGAAATTATGGTTCTGACTTTAGAACATTGTGATAATTAACGAAGGGTGGCATTCAGCAACACCAGCTATATTTGGCGATAAACTGCCAAAATATACACCAGCTCAATTATTTACCTATTTTTGACGGCAAATGGCTTACCGATTTTTAGAGAAAATTATTATTAATTTCATTACCTAATATTTTCTGGGGCTATTTCATCTGGAAATTATGGAATACTTAAAGAACTAAACATTTCATCATAGACTCATATAGGGTCACAGCTGGTTTCTGCAAATGCACCTATTGCTTTGCTAATTTCACTGATGGATTCTTGAAAAAATATCAAATAAGTAAAAATTTATTGAAAGAAATTAGATTAAAACGCCATCTAATAGTAAAATTTGTAACGGATTTTAATAAAATCTTTATGTATTTGTAAAGTTTAGTTTCTGCTAACTTTTTCTGCCCAATTATTTTTTAATTACTTAACCCTTAATTGCTGTTAGCGGTCTTACAAACCGCTGCTTTTCACTGTTTAACTTTTAATTTTCTTTTGAACACTGTTGAAATTTTCTTCCGTTTGGAGTACTAGTACTATCACTAGAGTCTTCTGAATAGATGAAATTTAATTATAATAATGTCCTTATATAAGGATGCACCAAATAGCGATTTTGGCCAAATACCTAACATTCGGCATATAAGCAAACCGAATGCCCATCATTCGGCTAGCCGAATAGTAACTGTTAAGCCGAATACATTTATATTTCAAAGTTAAAGGTATTGAAAAGTTAAATTTTGAAACAGTTTTGCATAATACTGAACATGGAATCTTCCAATAAATGAAAGTTAAAATTCTAGTGCTATATTCACCTTGAGTTCAATAATTAAAATATACATAAAGCAAAAATAATTGTACAAAAATTACTTTTAGGTGCATAAATATAATATAAAGATATTTAAAATGTCTCAAAATACACCAGAAAAACCTAGAACGGTATCAACCATTACACAAGGCCGTCCGCAGTAGGATTTAAATGTTATTATTTTCTTTGCGCTTATTCGAGAATTGTTCAGAAGAAAATATTGTAATTTAAATTTAAACGTTGCACGTCAGATGAGATGCCAGATAGTTATTCAAATTTTCAACAAAACGAGCTTTCATCTATTATGCAGCAAATATCGCCATACACCATGGATATCGTATGACTGTGTATCGTTACAAGCTGTATCTTTATTAGCAATTATTTCAATTGATTCTCTTATGATGGCTTCCTGGTAATTTTTTGTACGAAAGATAATTTTTGATTTATTAAAATCTACTTTTATAGGTTGAGTTTGAGCTAATCTTGATAATGCAGTGTGGGGTCTATTTAATCTGAGATCTACTTCATGTTCTTTAATTATATCACGAAATTTTCTCATCGTCATGCCAACATAAATAAAATATTTACTATCTTTTTGGAAAGGTATAATGGATACTCCAGATCTATTGATTGCTTGGACAGGATCAATTTTAGTATTTAAACAGATCTTTTAATTTTGTGGAAGGGGCTGCGATTAATTTTACATCATATTTAAAAAGAGTATGACTTATATTTTCAAAAAGCCCTGGAATGTAGTTAACCTTACACAATTTAAATCTTTTATCTATAACTGCGCTTCGTTTTCTATAACCTTCTACTTCCAGGGGTGCAGAAAATGTTTCTACTCCCAACATTTCCTCCAATCCACACGAAAATTTCCCCAAAATTTTACGGTATGTTATAGGTAAATGCTGTATTACCGTAGGTATAGAAAATCTTTTTTTCAAATATTTCTCAACTTATGCGCGAGTATATATGGCAGGGGTGATTCTGAGTGAAAAAAAATTTCCTAAAATTCACAGCAACTTTTCTGAAAGGTTACAGCATAGTGGGGGAAATCCACTCCCAACACTATGTATTTTTCATGGATCTATTGACGCAATTCGCGTTTTTTCGCGATCTTTTGACGAAATTTCCTGTTATTTCGCGATCTTTCGACGAAATTTGCGGTTATTTCTCCTTTCTTTTGATGAAATTCGCAGTTGTTTTGCCATCATTTGATGAAATTCGCGGTTGTTTTGCGATCGTTTGACGAAATTTGCGGTTCTTTCGTGATCTTTTGACGAAATTTGCAGTTTTTTGCGATCTTTTAACAAATCTGCGATTCTTTCGTTATCTTTTGACGAAATTTGCGATTCTTTCGTGATTTTTTGACGAAATTTGCAAATTTTTGCGACCTTTTGACGAAATTTGCGGTTATTTCGCCCCTTTTGACGAAATGCGCGGTTGTTTCGCAATCTTTTGACAAAATTTGCGTTTATTTCGCGATCTTTTGAGTAAATTTACGTTCATTTCGCGATCTTTTGACGAAATTTGCGGGTTTTTTCGTTTTTCTTTGACGAAATAGAAGGTTATTCGCCCTGTTTTGACGAAACTTGCGATTGTTTCGCGATCTTTTGACGAAATTTGCGATTGTTTCGCGATCTTTTGGCGAACTGTGCATTTATTTTGCGATCTTTTGACAGAATTTGCCTTCATTTCACGATCTTTTGACGAAATCTGCTGTTATTTCGCGATCTTTTGAAGAAACCTGCGGTTCTTTCGCGATCTTTTGACGAAATTTGTGGTTCTTTCGCGATCTTCTGACGAAAATGTGCGGTTGTTTTGCGATCTTGTGACGAAATTCGCGTTTTTTTCCGTAATTCTTCGCGAAATTCGAAGCATTTTTATGTCCGAATTTTCAGATGACCTTTTTTTGAACCGAATGTCTTAAACTTTCGGAAAATTCGGAACATAATCACCCCTGATATACGGTACATATTATTCTGAGATCGATTTTGTGAAAGTCGCCGTACGGATATTTTTATTTGTACTAAAATTGTTCTATCTCAGGGAATTATGGAATTCGTTGTTAAAATCGAAATCAATTGTATATGTTTCTGAAAAATTTCCCCCGATCCTAGATCGCCGGATCGGACATATTCTGCACTGCACCCCTGTCTACTTCAAACTTGTTTATGAATTTTTCTATAAAACGGTATGGAATTGCATTTTCTATTGCTATTTTTCTAATTGCATCTAGTTCTTGTTTTAGGAGACTGCTTGAACAAACCTCAAATGTTCCGTTTATATAGTAATTAAATGGTGCTAATTTGTAACTTATAGGTGAACTGCAATCAAAAGGAATAGTGGCATTAGATCTATTAGTCTTCCTAAAAACTGTGAGATCAAGATTCTGTTTCGTTATATTTCTGATAAGCTGTAGGGGAGACCGGGGGAATGCCGCCAACTCGGGTTATGCCGCCACCCCACCTAGTTTAAAAACTAAGGGCAGTTTGAGATAGTGAATGTGCCTGCACTATAGCGGCCAACAATATAATCAGTGCCTAAAGTGAGAGTGACTTTGCTGTACGTCGTTCTTTTGTTCTAGTGAAAAATGTAGTTTTCATCTAGTTGCTTGTTATTTTGGAGCTTCAAATGAGTAGAGATAAGCACCTTTTATTGTAACATTAGGTATTTAAGATAATATGACCCGTAAACTATATGCATTCGCCGACATTTTGATGTAATGTGTTGAACAAGTTCGGTTCTTGTTTCGGCTTTGCTTGAGGATTTCCGCCATATTGTCCTCTCGGGGTAATGCCGCCACCATGCAAATCGGGTGAGAAATGGCCTCATTTTAATGTTGTGGAGCCGATTCAGCAGAGTGACTTTTGCAATATGAAGTAAATTGTAAGCTTAACCATTATTTTGCTCAATTACATTGCTTTCTAACTATTTTCAGTAAGTTATGTGTTTCCTAGTATCCATTTGATGCATGTACTAGGTCATTAAGGAGTGGCGGCATTACCCCGGTACAGTGGCGGGATTACCCCAGTGTCCTGGGTAATCCCGCCACTGTGCAGAGGTTTAAAAAATATTTTTTTACTTATGCTTACTTTACAGTTATGATTACGGTTAAATTTATACAGATACTAAAGATCATGATTCAGCTTTAGAATTTTTACTATTAAAAAATAAACATTTTTTCGAGGTGAAAAAATTTAAATTCCCTTAAGGTGTCGCCATTCCCCCGGTCTCCCCTACATCCAGAAATGCAAGTTTTTGATTTTGTTCTGTTTCTAGCGTGAATTAGGTAGATTTCGTAAGAAATACTACCTATTGCAGTCGTTACCATGGTGCGACTTTTGAAAAATTCCTTCATAACTTTTCATTATATGACCCTAGGAACCCAAAACCACCCCCACCTAAAAAGTTTATATATATATGTATGTATGTATGTATGTACTAAATTTTGTCCGCACGATAAAAGTCGCAATTATTCACGGATTGTCTTCAAACTCGCCAACAACTTTGAGATGGTTAATATCTCGGCGGGGATTGAAAATGGGCAAAATCGGCCCAAGGGAATGGAAATGGGGAGGGCTCAAAATTTTGAATATCGTCTTAACATGATTCTGATAAAACCAGCTCTTACACAACAATGAGAGGAAAAAATAAATATTTTTCGTTATAGCAGTTGCCAACAATTACAAAAAAAAAAAAAAATTTCACCGCAACAATTGTTTTACTATTGCAAGATTTCACGTGAAATATTAAATTAAATAAACAGTTTGACGAATTGAAAATAAATTGAATATTACGTCATAAGTTTTCTCGAGCAAGATTTCCGCATGAAACTCAAAATGAAATAAATAGTTTGACGAATTAAAAATATATATATATTGAGCCATATTGGAAATATAACGGGCCTCAGTAGGTGGATAGGTAACGTCATGTGAGTTTGAAGAAACTTATTGAAACATGATAAAAATCCGACTATGGAAATATTTGCATATTTTAACACTTTGAGGTTCTCTGAATTTGCTTTAGCCATTTTTAAACCTATTCCATATACATGCGTATGTGTATTCGTGCATATTAGAATTTTCACAAAATGTTTAGCTCCCTTAGAGCTCATTCTTAGTGAAGGAACTGGGTTAATCTCTAATCTTGATTTAAGTTTTGTTGGTGAATTTAGTACTTAACTTCGAAATCTACCTCCGCCTGTAGGCCTGAGCCGGCAGGGATTTTTTTATTTTGTTGCCTAACATATTGATTTTATTCAACAAAGAGTATAATTCATCTTTGCAGTGATTCCATATAATGAAGACATCATCAACATATCTGAACCAATACTCTGGATTCGGTCTTATAGTTCCCCTGATTATATTCTCAAACGGGCGTAATTTAAACTCGCCAAGTAAACCTGAAATAGGGGAGCCCATTGGTGCACCATTGGTTTATTTATAAACTTGATTATTGAATACAAAAACGTTGTTGTTAATTAACGTCAAACTTGATTTCACTGTATTTTTGATACTTTGTGTAAACGTAGGATCAGAATCGATCAGACATTCAATAAACACTCTTACAATTATAATTGTAATTAATTATTGTTTACAGACCTAACCCTCAGCATGAAAACTTTAAAAGAATTGCAAGAAAATTGAGAAATTATAATGACATTACCATTAGCCAGACCGATAAGACTAATCGTATTGCTATTTTGAACAGACAAGAAAATGAACATTTGCATTAATAATATGGACTGTGTACCATTGAATAAAGACCCGAATATGAATATTGAAAATAAAGTTAAAGATTTAATTGGAAGAGGTGATTGACCAATATTTATGAAAAATAAACTAAGGATTAACAAAACTTCAATCACTCTCTCCCTCATAGGAAGACTTAAAGATCATAAAATTGATTTACCAATCGTCACAAAAATGCTCTTGTCCTACGCAGGGGTGCAGAAAATGTTTCTACTCCCAACATTTCCCCCAATCCACACGAAAATTTCCTCAAAATTTTACGGTACGTTATAAGTAAGTGCTGTATTACCGTAGGTATAGAAAATTTATTTTTCAAATATTTCTCAACTTATGCGCGAGTATATATGGCAGGGGTGATTCTGAGTGAAAAAGAAATTTCCTAAAATTCACAGCAAATTTTTTGAAAGGTTACAGCAGAGTGGGGGAAATCCATTCCCAACACTATGTATTTTTCACGGATCTTTGACGCAGTTCGCGCTTTTTCGTGATCTTTTGACGAAATTTGCGGTTATTTCTCCTTCCTTTTGACGAAATTCGCAGTTATTTTGCCATCATTTGATGAAATTCGCGGTTGTTTTGCGATCGTTTGGCGAAATTTGCAGTTTTTTGCGATATTTTAACGAAATTTGCGATTCTTTCGTGATCTTTTGACGAAATTTGCGATCTTTTAACGAAATTTGCGGTTATTTTGCCCCTTTTGACGAAATGAGTGGTTGTTTCGCGATCTTTTGACAAAATGTGCGTTCATTTCGCGATCTTTTGAGTAAATTTGCGTTCATTTCGCGATCTTTTAACGAAATTTGCGTGCATTTCGCGATCTTTTAACGAAGTTGGCGTGCATTTCGCGATCTTTTTAACGAAATTTGCGTGCATTTCGCGATCTTTTTAACGAAATTTGCGTGCATTTCGCGATCTTTTGACGAAACTTGCGGATTTTTTCGCTTTTCTTTGTGAAATTGGTTATTCGCCATGTTTTGACGTTAATCGCGGTTATTTCGCACCTTTCGACGAAATTCGCGGTTATTTTGCGATCTTTTGACGAAATTCGAGGTTGTTTTGTGATCTGTCGACAAATTTTGCGATTGTTTCGCGATCTTTTGACGAAATTTGCGTTTGTTTCGCGATCTTTTGACGAAATGTGCATTTATTTTGCGATCTTTTGACGAAAGTTGCGGTTCTTTCGCGATCTTCTGACGAAATGTGCAGCTATTTTGCGATCTTGTGACGAAATTCGCGTTTTATCCGTAATTCTTCGGCAAAATTCGCGGTATTTTTATGTCCGAATATTCAGATTGATGACCGATTTTTTTTTCGGAACCGAATGTCTTAAACTTTCGGAAAATTCGGAACGTAATCACACTGATATACGGTACATATTATTCTGAGATCGATTTTGTGAAGGTTGCCATACGGATCTTTTTATTTGTACTGAAATTGTTCTATCTCGGGGAATTATGGAATTCGTCGTTAAAATCGAAATCAATTGTATATGTTTCTGAAAAATTTCTCCAGGGGGTTAAAATTTCCCCCGATCCTAGATCGCCGGATCGGACATATTCTGCATCCCTGGTCCTACGTACTTCATGGAAAAAAACCTACACGCTCCTCTTAAAGCGATTTTTACCACCGTCTAATTATGTTATCGAATCAACATCTCGATTTATTGAAAAAATTTAAAGTCTAAAGCTTGAAACTTCTTCAATTACGGTTAGTCTAGATGTTGTACCTTTATACCCAATCTATCGATACCAATGAAGTCACTAAGAGTATTTAATGTCTGATCGATTCTGATCCTACGTTTACACAAAGTATCAAAAATACAGTGAAATCAAGTTTGAATTTAATTGTCAACAACAACGTTTTTGTATCCAATAATCAAGTTTATAAACAAACCACGTGTGCACCAATGGGCTCCCCTATTTCAGGTTTACTTGCCGAGTTTAAATTACGCCCGCTTGAGAATATAATCATGGAAACTATAAGACCGAGTCCGGATTATTGGTTCAAATATGTTGATGATGTCTTCATTATATGGAATCGCAGCAAAGGTGAATTATACTCTTATTTGGATAAAATCAATATGTTAGACAACAAAATAAAATTCACGCTAGAAATAGAACAAAATCAAAAACTTGCATTTCTGGATGTCCGACTTATCAGAAATATAATGAAACAGAATCTTGATGTCACAGTTTTCAGGAAGACTAACAGATCTAATACCACTATTCCTTTTGATTGCAGTTCACCTGTAAGTTACAAATTAGCACCAATTTAATTACTATATAAAAAAAAGCGTTTGAGGTTTGTTCGAGTCATCTCCTAAAAGAACTAGATACAATTAGAAAAATAGCAATATAAAATGCAATACCATCACGTTTTATTGAAAAAATCATAAACAAGTTTGAAGTAGAAGATTATAGAAAACGAAGCGCAGTTATAGATAAAAGATTTAAATTCTGTAAGGTTAACGACATTCCAAGGCTTTTTGAAAATGTAAGGCGCATACCCTTTTTAAATATGATGTAAAATTAATCGTAGCCCTTTCCCCAAAGTTAAAAGATCTGTTAAATACTAAAATTGATCCTGTCCAAGCAATCAATAGATCCGGAGTATACATTATACATTTTCAAAAAGATAGTAAATACAGTAGACTCTCTCAAATTAGCAACCTTAAAATCTGCAAACGCCTAAAATCCGCACATCATCACAGATGTAAACAATGAAAACTTTCAGTTCAAATGTACGTACAAAATTACAGACTTTTATTTTTATATCATTCTGTTACGTATTTTAAACGTAATTCTCATTAATATGACTGAACTCATGCTTTTTCATGAAGGAAGTATAAATTTATTTCTGAAAAAATCAAGATATTGCTGATATTACTGGTAATCGCAATCTTTTTACCAAATATATTTATGTATTAATCAAGCTTTTTTGGTAATTAAGAAATAAAACTTCCTTACTTTATGATTTTGATGTGAATTAAAAGGGTACATTTTTAAGGCAAGTTTCATTGAATAATTCAAGGAAAATGTATCTTATCTTTATTATTCATATTTAATTATACTACATTATTATTTACTTGACCTTTACTTTTAATATTTTAATCATTAATCTGAATTTTTATCAATTTATTTTATTACTTAATTATTTTGATATTTTACTATATTGCAAGCATTTATTATAATTTTGATTGCATTATTACATTCAAATTACTGTTTAAAAAATATAAACGAAGCAATGACCAGAAATCCACAAAATTCTAAAATCCAGGGCCCGACTTATGCAGGGGCATGCGGGGCAGCTGCGCCGGACCTCTCTTTTTAGGCCCCCCCCCCCCCCATCAGAGTAATCAAGATTTTCATTAAAAGGTGCCAAATGATTAAAATTAGCCAAAAGTAACGAAAATTCATATATTTTCAAATGTTTATGAAGGGAGTGCAGTCTTCCTTCCCTTCTCTCTGCTTCCAATACCCCCGCCACCCATGCGAAAAACAAACTATATCATTAGAAAACTAATGATTAAAATTCTATTATGACAACTTAGTATTCTATTGTTTTCAAAAGAAATTCTTTATTAACATTTTCTACGTAACATGGAAAGTTAAAACCATTCATTATGACCCATTTGGAGCATTTTCTTTTAGACATCTTATAACGTACATAGATAAGCAAAGTAAAAGTTTGCAAAGAAATACTTGTGTCAACCAATCTATCATTTTTTTCTATTATTATCCTACTAGCATTTTTTCTTAAAGTTGTGACCATTTTTTGTGATTTTTTGTGATATGTGAGCAGTAACAGGTACAAAATTTATGCATACTTAAAATATGTATGAAGTTTAGTACTAGCTACTTGCACATTATTCGCAAAAAAACTCTATAGATAGATAGAAGGGGGCCCCCCTCAGAATGATTCTTGCCCCGGGGCCCCCCATAGCCTAAGTCGGGCCCTGCTAAAATCCGTACAACCTCTATCCCCAAGCTGTGCGGATTTGAGGGAGTCTACTGTATTTTATTTATGTTGACATGATGATGAGAAAATTTCGTGATAGAATTAAAGAACATAAAGCAGATCTCGGATTAAATAGACCTCATACTGCATTAACAAGATTAACTGAAACTCAACCTTTAAAAGTAGATTTTATTAAATCAAAAATTACCTTTCGTACAAATAATTACCAGGAAGCCATCATAAAAGAATTAATTAAAATAATTGCTAATAAAGATACAGCTTGTAACGATGCACTGCCATACGATATCCATGGTGTATGGAGATATTTGCTGCATAATAGGTGAAAGCTCGTTTTGTTGAGAATTTGAATAACTTTATCTGGCATCTCATCTGATGTACAACATTTAAATTTAAATTACAATGTTTCTTCTGAACAATTCTCGAATAAGCGCAAATAAAATAATAACAACATTTAAATCCTACTTATGACGACCTTGTAATGGTTGAAAACGTTCTATGTTTTTCTGATGTATTTTGTGATATTTTAAATATCTTTATAATATATTTATGCACTTAAAAGTAATTTTTGTATAATTATTTGTGCTTTATGTATATTTTAACTATGGATACTACCATTTTGATAAACAAAACCTTTTTACAAATAAACTTAACACTAAAGAAATCTCCTTTGAGTTATTTAAGGAGAGGATACTTATAAAACTTTTTTACTTGATAAAATTTCATGGCTTTTTCTGTGAATCAAAATAGATGATTAAAATTGTTTTATATTCTAAAACAAAAATTTTAAAATCAAAGAGAAGTCGTGAAAGAATTGGAAGAAAAAAAATTACAGTCACGTACTGTTTATTTCTCAGGAAAGGACTAAAGTAAAAAAAAAAAAATAATAATAATAGGTATAATCTATTCAAATGGCGGCAACTCAGCAAGAATAATTTTTGTACTCCTTTTGATTTAGCAAGGAAGTTTTAAATTCATCAAAGATCAAGGCCTAGAATGGCCGATCATTTTCGGAGGTTGTAAGCATACAGGTTGTACCTAAATTCCTGCAACAAACTTTCAAGTGAAATAATGTGATCAAGAAAAACATTTTTTAAACCAAAAGCATCTCAATTCACCTATTCCATCAAAAATACAACACATTCAATCAAAGATACTCGGTGTTTAACTACAAGCTGAAACTGCATTTTCGTTCACAACTTTATCAATAATGAAGATACTTTAGTGATATTTGTTTCATATTAATGATTAATCTTGCTTTTATAAAATGTGATGATATTGGAAATGACTGAATTTTGGCCGTGACATAGTATAAGTACTGTATATGCAATGCATTCTGAATAAAGGAATGTCAAGCTCAGTGTTCTTTAGATATGAATGGTGGCAATTTCCAGCACTTCTCGTCATGATATCATATTTCACAGAAATCTAAGTAACTCTGTTGAAAATATAGTTATGATATCTTCATTATTTTTAAAATAACAAACGAAGATCCAAGTTTGAGCTGGAGTGAGATGAGATGCACTATATTTTTGACTGAATAAGTGAACCTGGTTTCTTGGATAAAAATTACACAGGCCTGCGAAATTGAAGTTTTTGAAAAATACAAGAGAAGTTTTCGCTAATTTTTATGTTATTTGGTGTGCTGATTTTGAAAATGACCTCCATTTTTTTCCCATCACGTCAGGATTTTTTGTAAAATCGATATCGATAATTTTGCTAAAATCCTATTTGAAAAGGACTTCTCTCGAACAATTCTGCATGTACTATCTAACAACAGTGGTTTTTATCCATTTAAATCCATGTAAAATAATCGATTCTTGGTGAGGCAAAATGATTTTTCAGTAATCAACTATATCTTTATAGGTTTAAATGGATGAAAACCACCGTTGCCAGATCGCACGAGCCATCTCAACTCGAGAGAAAAACAAAAAGTTCCTTGAGTTTAAACTTTTTACATCAAATTATGGTGCAGTTTCTAGAAAAAAATCATCAACATACTATATTAATTTGTTTATATTATGGTAATGCACATAAAATAGATGACTGACTAAGAAGAGCAAATATTATGTATGTGTACATGAAAGTTTCAAACAAATTTTAAACTGAGCAAAAAACAAAACAAAACAGAAATAAAGTTTCTATTTCAACACATACTCTTTTTCCTTTAAAACTTTTTTTTGACGTTCTTCTTTTATATTTAATCTCAGGCCTATCTCGTGTTAACATCCAACAGTAGTCGGCGAGCATGCTCTTGTCCCATCTTCCTTGATGTTTGCGCTTCATATCTTTGATGTCTTGATGGAATCTTTCACCCTATTCTTCGCTCACTGAAACCTAAATTTTCGGGGTAAAGTCCATATGTGAGTAAAGGAAATGTATTTTGACACTCATGGTGCAATCCAGCGCTTGAAAAATTTCCAGCATATTCATTACAATTGGTTTATAGCCAGGATCCTTGTAATTACACATAAATTTACTGAAGACAACCCAAACTTATTTTTCCTTTGTTGTCATGGTCTCAAATTTTTTGTGCTTCGTAAGCTTGCGGAAATTTGAACCAACAAAGTTTCCCTTTTTCAACTTGACTTCGGATAAACCTGGAAACTTTTTGCACAGATATTTGAAACAATCGCAATGTTTTGGAACAATACAATTTTTGGCTCAACTAAGCTGTTCCAAATCACATTCTTGGAGCCTGTTTTAAGATTTTGTCTTTTCGGTTATTCTTTTTTGACCCAATGTTGAAACTTATCACAGCTGTCCCACTCACAAATGAAACATGGGTACTTTGTATTTTCGCCTTGTTGATCAAAAAGCATGGAGATAACTTTCAAATCACAGAAAATGGTCCAACCTAGGTCGGCATTTTTTATTTTGCTGAGGACGAGAACCAGGTTTTCGAAGCGTTCTTTTAAGTGCACTGAGTGTCTAACTGGTACAGATGCATACTGGTTTCCGTGATGAAGAAGGGCAACTTTAAGGCTCCTTTTCGATGAATCTAAAAACAGCCTCCATTCACCTTTTTTCGTAGGTGATATTAAAATTGTTCATCAATCCGGTAACATCAGAACAATAGATCAGCAGGTTCTCCTCTTCCTCAAAGTACTTTTAGCAATTTCCTTTTCTCGATTCCTGTACCAATAAAAAGAGGTTTCTTTGGCCAATAAGTTTTTTCCCCTTCAATCTGGAGCCCAACAATTCAGCTGCCTCTTTTGAAAGGCTTAGATCTCTAGTTAGATTGTTAAGTTCAACCTGAGAGGAGGACTGAGGTGAATCGCTTCTAGAGGACTTATATTCGGTATCGGAGCCTTGAACTTCTGGAGTTCCGAGTTTGAAGACTCTGAAGAGATGACTGGCATTTCA
Organism: Maratus speciosus; assembly: GCA_963932465.1. Taxonomy (NCBI): domain Eukaryota; kingdom Metazoa; phylum Arthropoda; class Arachnida; order Araneae; family Salticidae; genus Maratus; species Maratus speciosus. The sequence continues at coordinate 535,731,411 of OZ010793.1, forward strand.
ATAGGAGGTAAAGGCACTGGCACATCAGGTCCATGAGGAACTATGGCCGATGAAATTATCATAAAAATCAAAGTAAAATTGAATTTTTCAAGAAAACGTGACGTGATAGAATTTTTTCATTATTATTATTATTTTTTTTTATTAGCACCAAAAACTACATAAAGTTCAGCTATCAATTCCTTTGTATTTTTTTCATTGCAGGCCTGTGTTATCTGTCTTGATGTCTACTATCAACCCTGAAAGTTTTTTCTATTTTGTCTAGAAACACCATTTTTTGTGAAAAGGCAAGAAACAGACTATTTGCCAGACAATGTTCAGGAACTTGCATTTGTACATTATTAATTCCTATGACAGTCGTCATTAATGGTTAATTTTCTTAGGTGTCACTTTTCAAACAGCAAATAAATAATGCAAAAACATTCTCTTTTATTTAAAAATGATTCTGTTTATAACTATTCTGAATATCTTTATAAATTGACATTTAAAAGTAAAAGTTGTGTAAAGGTTTTTAAAAATATTTCTTAAAAGGATTTTTTAAGTATTCGGTTTGGCCGAATATCTGAATATCAAAATATTAGGCCAAGCCGAATATTTGGCAGGCCGAATAGTTTGATACACCGTGTATTTTGAATGTCTTCACATTTTGTTTCTCTTCGTAATTAAATTTGTACTGATACTGTATATTCTTTTTTCTGTATCAGCGTCCCCGGTGGTGAATTACAACGTGTGCTAGATGATGAAGAGTGTGTACCAGAAAGAGATGCTGCTAGATTACTTCGGCAGATTTTATCCGGTGTGGCCTTTTTGCATGAACACAACATCGCCCACCTTGATCTTAAGGTGAGTCATTTTTGATCGCTTTCTCCAGATAGTAATTTGTTTTTACTCCCTGAGTGTCAATATGTGTTTTCTAGTTCTTGAATAGTAATAATACAATAATACCTGTATAAACGGAATCTGTATAATGAAATTCTACCTTAGTAAACATACAACATTCGCAGGCTAAGGCATATCACACACTGAACAGACAAGCGACAGAAAAGCGTAAGTCAAGAGACATTTCACCCTGATAACAAAGGAGAACCCGGTTTGTACGCTACAATTTGTCGCATGTGTTACGTTTTTGTGTGCTTCTCTGTTCAGTGTGTGATCTGCCTAATGTCAAGCCAATGGAGACGTTTTTTACAAACTTCTCGTTTACATTTCTATATTTTTGCAGTGAAAACTTCTTTAGGCGTGTTGAGCTTTTTTTTGAGATGGAGAAAAACCACTGATTTGGAGACACTGTTACGTAACCGACATGCTAGCATTTTGGCACATAGACACTAGCGCGCCAAGCGGTGAATGACAGGAACTTTTCCCTCTTCAGCTCAATCCGCAAAAGAAGAACGAAGCTAAAACTCATTTTTTCTCCCGGCGTTCACACAGGAACACACACAAAATTTACATTTTCGTTGCAGTACGCTGTTATGTTTATTGTTAAAGACAAATACTTGATGCTTTCATTATTGAAGTGAAAGCTTCTTTGGGCGTGTTTGGCATTTTTTGAGATGGGAAAAACCATTGAACTCGTGATACTGTTATTGTAACCGACACCTCTGTATATAAGTATGTACATGTATTGTGCATAGTTCGGTATGAGGAGGGCGGGCAATTAATTGTTATTGATTGCTTAATCAATAACAACAATTTACAGGCAAGCGCGCCGCATACTATGCCTGTGCGCTATTGGTTCCCGAAATACACGTACAAGAGTTAGAAAAAGGAAATCTCATCAAAAACATCTCATGTAAAAATTAGCCAAGTCTCGTGACTCTTGATAAAATAAAACTACCTTGCTCTAGCAAAATAAAATTATCTTTATTCAACAGTTGTTATTTATGTCAATAGTTGGCGGCAAAAGTGAACTATTCAATCAAATATCGGGTAAGTTTAGCAGAAAAACTCTCTTGTTTTTAAAATTCGTGTTATTTTTGCGTTATGGTGTATGTCATAGCATCAAACTATAGTTTGATTTATATATTTCTAATATTTCTAATAATATGGTAGTCGTTTTAAATACAGCAAAAGCATAAGCGCAATTATTTATCAAGAAATGTTAACATACTTGCAGAAATATTTAAATTCACCAAAACAACATTTGGTAAAACAAATTATTATTTTGTTTTTCGTCAGTTAAAATGAATTATACCGTATTCGTGACCTACCTATTTCGTGTAACTAAAAACCGATAACGCTGTATTTTATCGTGTTGATGGTTTGGTCAATGACCAACAGTATTGGCGGGAATTTCGATTACGGAAGATAAAATACGGGGCACAGATGTCAGATACGCACTTGGGTACCTAATTGACACCAAAATGGCGTTACTTTATTTTACAAGGTAACCCGGCTACTGTTGCTTATTTATTAATAAATTGTTCATTTACTTTTATTTTATTTTTTTAAATTGTACAATTGTTTTGTTCTATAGTTATTAATGAAATTATAGTATAAAACACATACGTAATTGTTGAAGTTTTCACTTCTATTGACACTCCCGGAGTGCCACTGTTTTTTAAATAATTCTGTTTGCACTGGATATTTGAGGTCGTTGTCTAACGTGATGTTTTTGTTCTTTTCCGTTTTTGGCTGTGGTTTTATTCTGAAGACACTAATTTTGGAACCTAGCAACCATTTTCTCTGAAATTGAAAGTGTCCACAATGAAACTGTAACTAGAATCTAAAAGCACACACCGTTAGACTTCGACGTCGAGTATCCTATGCCCCAGCAACCCTTTACTGTATCTACATCATCTACTGTAGTTTCAGTGTGATGGAAGATCCCAGAGAGAGAAGATTTCTCTTGTTTTGTTTTGCTGAAAGTATTTTTCCCCTCAAAATTTTTGTTGTTTTTGAGAATCCCAGAATTATGATGAGAGGTTTTCAATTAGTTGCGTTAGATATGCAGGTCAATAACGATTAAATTCATGTACTGGAATTATTTGTAAAACCTGTGTAGACGAATGAGGCCGCCATCTTGTCTGAATAGGTCTGTTGGAGTAAGTTAGCATGTAGTTGGTAGGGTTTATGGCATGTTAGCACTGATTACGTAACATGTAGAGGGCTTCGTCTCACAAGAGTAAGAAGAAATAAACGTTCACAGAAAAATATTGAAAGTGCAACATCTGAAGATGCTATGGCCGACAGCGAAGATCGTTTACTCTTCCCCACAAATACTGAAGATGAATGAGAGCTTCAGGATCTGCAGAGCACCTACAACATTACAATCTGGTATAAATATGACAAAGTTTTGCGTAAATTACAAGTTGACGATCGCTGTACTTTCTTTGTTCTCATGAAACGTTTACGATTCTCTTCTTGGTTTACTTTTGAACTTTTCCTAAAGCATTATGGATTCCTAACTATTATGATTGTTTGTTTTATACAAATTTTTTTTAGCAATATCTACTTGTATTTGAATGGTTTTAAAGTGACAACTTACTTTATTGCATAAATCATAACATACTCTTCTACTATGCCAACTTGCCTCCACATCTGGGTTAAGTTGGCATACTTGGAACACTTTTTTTAAAATAGTTATTTGCGAGTATACCATACATTTTTAAGTGATCTATTCTTCATTATTTAGAAACCAAGGACTTCCATTATTAGCAGACACGATCTTTATTACTGAAAGTATTGGTGAAAAAATAGAAAAATCAAAAACTAAAAACTATGCCAACAAGGCTCGCCCTTCCCTATATTTATATTTTTACGTGATTCATTCTACAACCGTTTATTTTACAGAGCTAGTAGTTTTTAATCTCACTATTTTATTTGTTTGTTTATATTTTATTAATTTTTTTTTTTTAAATGTAAATTCCGTGACGGGTTTGAACATATTGTTGTGATTCACTCCTGTGAATAGCGTACGATTCGTCTTCTGAATTAATGCACTGTACGAGTAAAATGTGCGATATAATAATTTTTCACAAGCACGATCTTGTGTCAGTACGAGTATAACGCAGTTCTTACTTGCAGATTTCCTCATTGGAAAATGCGAGTATATCATAAGAGTTTTTATTATCTCACTCGCTAAATTTTGGAAAAGTTTTTGAAAAAAATTCTGAACAAAAATTACCGTGTTGTTATTCGTTTTATGATCTTATAATCACATTAATTTGAAATCTCGTATTCTATTAAAATCCTTAATTTATATTCGAAAATGAAAAAAAGTACAGGCTACAGAATGTTTGGATTATATTCAGTAATACGGGAATAATACGACTCCATCTTAAATGGGACGTAATCATCAAGGCAATCTAGAATCATTACCTATCATGGGGATATCACTGAATTAATTACATATGATAGGATTTAATAGAATGAAGAAAATTTTTATTAATATCTTTTTAAGTTTTTTTTTTTTTCGATTTTCATAAAATTTGAAATGACTCGACAAAATTCTACAACGATTATATATAAATTAAACCATTCGGCTGGGTAGTTTATGCGCTCTTTTATGTGGACTGACAGACGGACGGACCAGAGGACGACTATAGTACTTATATAATTTCGAACGTACCTAAAAATTGTACATACGATGTATAAATGGGGTATAAAAACCAACGTGGATTATTTAAAAAATAAGAGAGAGAGAGAGAGAGCATTCCGAATAAATTTCGCACACAGCTATTTACTTGAAAGTTTATTAAAAATAATCTCCACTCTTCAATGTAGAAAAAGGAGATAATTACAGCAACATACGAAGGACTAGGACTATGTTTACTGATTCTATTTTGTCAATTTGCATTGAAGAATCTTTTGTTTTAAATTACCTTTCCACCATTTTAAATATTTTGCGGCATAAAATACGAGCATACAATAAATGCAAAATAATCAAGGAAACATCAGTTTTCTTGCTGACATTAAATATGTTGTCTGAACTTCCAATGTCCAAAATAGGCGCAAGGTGTAATTTTAAACTGTCTTTGAAAATCTTTGTCAAACCTGAAGGGGGGGGGGGGGGAGAAAGCATCAGCTATAATTTGGAGAAGGGTAAAGGGATCTAAATAAACATTCTTGGTTGTTCAGTGATATGTAAATAAAATAACTTAAGATTTGGTTGAGGTAAAATGTGAGAGAATTGTCAAAATGATTAAACATTACACATTAAAAGTTATAACGGAAAGAAAATATATTTACACTAGATAGCACTATAGATTCACCCATTTTTATATCTTATGTATCACTTTTCTTTCGTAGTATAATATTATCATCTTGGCGGAAGTATTTAATTTTACTTTCGTCTTTCAGATCACTTCTCTTATCCATATAACCACTTCTCGCTTTTCTTTTTCTGTATAATTTCCTGGTTTGCAGTTTTCTTTTTTCTCAATGGTTTATGTATTTACGCTTACAGAAATACAATGGCATTATTTGACAATCAAACGGTACTTGACTGTTTGACTCTCTACTTTGTTTCTCTTTTTATGAAGGAGTGTCTTCTTTTTGTTCCTTTGGACCTCTGGACACCTCTTCTGAATCTCAAATCTTCACTGCAAATCAGATATTGTTCTATACATTAAGATCTGTCAGTGCGCCTTTTTTCTTTATTTTCTTTTCTTTTTTTTAATACCTCGTATGGTAATGTAGCTGGTTTGGTTGAACTGCGTAATGTCGATTTTTGTTGGAGGAGATGTAAAAGAAAGTTAAGACTTTTACTTCCTTTCTAACATAGAATCTTAACTGCATTTTTATAGGTGAAAATTGTTTTTCTTGAGATTTAGATTTTGAAAGGAAGAGGAAACTGTTATCTAATTAAATCTGTGTTGCACTGCGACTGCGAGAATGAAAGGGCAAGAGAAATTAAATCATTACTTGGAAATAATTTATTTTCTGGGAAGTTGGCAGCTAAACTTATAAAAGTTCAAATTAAATGAGAAGTTTTGAAATAAAAAAATAACCTAAGAAATCGTCATTCTAATGCAGCTTATTTCAAATAGGCAGACAAAACTATTTTAGGGTGGTGGTGGGGAAATTTTAATTATACTTTACGATAAAATAATTCGTTAAATCTATCAGAATTATTAGTTTAAAAATGCTGGCTGGGGGAAAAAATTCTAAGCATGGATTATCGATAACAATAAGGAAAGAAGTTTGTGTGTGAGTGTGTCGACGGTGTTCTGAAGAGACTGCTGCACGTAGAGCTACAAAATTTGGGGAAAAGGTACGTGTATATATGAAGTTTTGCACCTCGAAGCCCGATTTTCGATTTTTTGATTAGATTTTTTTAGGTAGATTTCGTATGAAATACTACCTATTGGGATCGTTCCTATGTTGGAATTTCTGAAATATTTTTGCAGATCTACATCGATCATGACCCCTAGAACCCAAAACCACCCTCAGTAAAAAACTTTATCTATCTATCTATCTGTCTGTCTGTCTGTCTATATATATATCACTTTCTTCAGGACACGATAACTTTCGTAATTCTGCACCAATCTCTTCCAAACGGATACATAAAATCAATGGGCATAAAATCTCGATCAAGTTCGTTAATGGGCAAAATCGGACCAAGGAAATAGGGAGGGGTTTTGTGAAAACCGAAAACCCCCCATAACTTCTTAATTTTTGTACATATCAAATCAGTTTAAAGTTTTTATTACTTCTAAAAATAGAGCTAAAATTTTGTGTATCGCAGATTTTTGATAAAGTTAACAAGTTGGAAATTGCTCGTCAAACGTGGCAAATGAGGTGCGTTCGTACTATAACTAGTTTTATAATTACTTTTTGCACCCCATATTGTACTGAATGTATAATTTTTTGCACTTCATAAAGTGCATAGTCTGATACATCATTAAAATGCACTTCCAATAACTTTTTCCCATTCCCCGTAATGTAACAGAACACTTTTGACTGTCCCTGTAATTAAACTATACATCCGATTTTCCTAAAATTTGAAATAGCTCAACAAAATTTTGCAACAATTATATCTTTAAAATTTCAGACCATTCGGAAGGCTGTAATATCATTAAAATGCATTTGCAATAATTTTTCCCATTGGCCGTAATGTAAAGAAAAACTTTTGACTGTCCCTGTAATTAAACTATACATCCGATTTTCCTAAAATTGGAAATGGCTCGACAAAATTTGGCAACAATTATATCTTTAAAATTTCAGATCATTCGGAAGGCTCTAATATCATTAAAATCCACTTGCAATAATTTTTCCCATTGGCCGTAATGTAAAGAAAAACTTTTGACTGTCCCTGTAATTAAACTTTACATCCGATTTTCCTAAAATTTGAAATGGCTCGACAAAATTTTGCAACAATTATATCTTTGAAATTTCAGATCATTCGGAAGGCTCTAATATCATTAAAATCCACTTGCAATAATTTTTCCCATTGGCCTTAATGTAAAGAAAAACTTTTGACTGTCCCTGTAATTAAACTATACATCCGATTTTCATAAAATTTGAAATGGCTCGACAAAATTTTGCAACAATCATATATTTGAAATTTCAGACAATTCGGTTTGGTAGTTTTTGCTCTGTTACATGCGGACAGACGGACGGACAGACGGACAGACGGACGGACAGACGGACGGACTGAACGACGACTTTAGGTGCTACGTATTTATATAATTACGAACGCACCTAAAAATGGGCTCAAGGGGCGCAAAAATAGGGTTTTTGGGAGAAAAAAATTCATAACTTCGTCAATTCTCATGATATCAATTCCAATTAATTTTATTATAAATCTCCTTAATATTATCTACAACTTTTATATTCACAAGTTTTTGATAGGACCAATTCGTACCGAAAAAAAAAAAAAAAAAAAAAAAAAAAAAAAATCGAAAACAAAAAGGGGGTTTGAAGAAGTAAAAAATCCTTAACTCCGTCAATTCAAAAGATATAAAATCCCCATGAATTTATCATATATCTTCTTAATATTGTCTACAACATCTATATAGACAAGTTTTGGATAGGACCAATTCTTACAGCAAAAACAAATTAAAAATACATAGCAGTTGAAGAAAAAAATCATCTAAGTAAGGGTGTATTCAAATCCAACTGCTTATTTTCTGACTCATTTTACAATTCATTTTTAATCTCAAAGGCTTCCAATTGGTACGTTTTCTTACTCAGAAACTATATAACGTACCGTAATGGCCAATTTCTTGATAGAGGCAGAATATATTTTAAAAAATGCTGTTAAAGTGGGCATTTTGAACCGAATTTCCCGATGCGGATTGTGTTGGAAAAATCATTGAATTAAGGATGCACTCAAATCCAAACTGCTTATTTTCTGACTCATTTTTAAATTCATTTTTGCTCTCAAACGCATTTAATTGGTAGATTCGTTTATTCAGAAACTATATAATGTACCGCAATGATCGATTTTTTGATTGAGGCAGAATATATTTCAAAAAATGTTGTCAAAGTGGGCATTTTGAACGGAATTTCCCGAAGCAATTGTGTTATCACTTTCTTCTGAACACGATAACTTCCGCAATTCTGCACAGATCTCTTCCAAACTGATACATAAAATCAAGGGACATAAAATCTTGGTTAAGTTCGTTAATGGGCAAAAGCGGACAAAGGGGCCCAGACAACATGTTCAATTCAGTTGGCAAGGCTATGTCAACAGTTTACGTTTGTACATATAACAAGGATTAATTTGAAAGAGTGATAATATTCCTGTACTTTATTCGGGGGAGTAAATTTTATTTTATTAAAAGTGCTAAAAAACAAACATAGGCATGAAAATAGCTGGTGCCGAAAAAAAAATGAGAACTTTATGAACGAAGGGGGCAGGAAGAGCCGATCAACAACATTTGAGATTTTTACGGGCCTGATCAACGAAATTTGTGATTTTCCTGCGATTGATCGACAAAATTAGCGATTTTTCCGCACCGGATCGACGAAATTCCCTGTCTTACCGCACCTGGTCGACGAAATTCCTATTATTCTGCACCTGATCGGCGATATTTGCGATTTTTCCGCGCCTGATCGACAAAATGTGCGATTTTTTCGGGCCCGACCAACGAAATTCGCGATTTTTCGGATCCCGATCGACAAAAACTCACGATTTTTTTCGTACAAGAACGACAAAATTTCCGATTTTTTCGCGAACGATGAACGAAATTCGGGATTCTTAACTGACTTTGACGAAATTTGCGATTTGTTCTCGCGATAATCTGACGGAAGTCGCAATTTTCCCGCAGCCAATCAATGAAATTTTCAATTTTTCCGCGCATCATCGAGAAAAGTCGCGTTTTTTCTGTGCCTGACAACGAAATTTGCCAATTTTCCGAGCCAGATCAACAAATTCGCGATTTTATCGTGCCAAACCAACGAAATTTGCGATTTTTCCGAGCCCGATTGACAAAACTCGCGATTTTTCCGTGTCCGTTCGACGAAGCGTGCGATTTTTCCGAGCCCGATCAACGAAAATCGTGATTCTTAACTGACTGACGAAATTCCCGATAAACAGACGAATCACGCGATTTTTCTGCACCTAATTGACAAAATTTGCGATTTTTCCACACCTGATAACGAAATTCACGATTCCTAACTGACTGACGAAATTTGCAATTCTTTCCCCCGCGGCAAATTGACGAAATTCGCGATTTTTTTCGCGTGACTTACGAAATTAAATATTTTTCCGCAGTCGACCAAGAAAATTCGCAATTTTTTCGCGCATCATCAACAAAATTGACGACTTTTTCGTGCCAGATCAACGAAATTTGCGATTTTTCCGCGTTTGATCGACAAAATTCGCGACTTTTCCGTGCCCAATCAATGAAATTCGCGATTTTTCCGATCCCGTTCACCAAAACTCGCGATTTTTCCTTGCCCGACTTTTCCGTGACCGATCAACGAAATTTGCGAATTTTTTCCACGCTTCAACTACAAAATTCGCGATTTTTCGGTGACCAATCAAGAAATTTGCGATTTTTCTAACCCTGACCGACAAAATTCACGATTTTTCCGTGCCCGATCAATGAAATTCGCGATTTTTCCGAGCCTTATCGACAAAATTTGTTATTCTTCCGAACCCGATCAACGAAATTTGCGATTTTTTTCTCGCCCGATCTACAAAATTCCCAAATCTTAACCCACTGATGAAATTGGCAATTTTTTCCAGCTGCAAATTGACGAAATTCGCGATATTTTCTCGCGACTGACGAAACTCACTATTTTTCCGCAGTCAATCAAGAAAATGTGCAATTTTTCCTCGCATCATCAACAAAATTTATGATTTTTTCGTCCCCGATCAGCGAAATTTTCGGGTTTTTTCCGTGCTTCATCAACCAAATTTGCGATTTTTCCGTGCCTGATCAAGGAAATTTGCGATTTTCCCGAGCCCGATCAAAGAAATTTGCGATTTTTCCGAGCATCATCGACAAAATTCGCTATTTTTCTGCACCCGATCAACGAAATTCACGCTTTTTTCCTGCCACTTTTTGACAAAAATTGCAATTTTTCCCAGTTATAAATTGACGAAGTTAGTTCGCGGGCCGCAGGTTGTGCATCCCTAACTTAAGGGATTATATTAATTATGTTTAAGGGAATCCAAGTAAATTAAATTATGAATAAAAGTAACATGATACTTAGCATGCTTTCCCAAACATAAATTTTAAGAGAGCCCGCAGGTCAAAGGAATCAGATTTAAAACTTTTATCCAATTATAGTAAATTTTGACTTTCGTGATTTTTGAACTTTTTGTGATTTTTAATTCGATTTTTACATTTCTTCGCGATCTGCTGCAATTTTTTGACATTACATTTTTGACCTATAATGCTAAAATAATTTGTGCCCTCATTTCAATAAAGTTTATTCGGATTTCGTATAGCAATTTTCGAATTTTTCGGGAATTTTGTATGTGATTTTTAGTGTTTATTTTCCACATTAGTGAAAGGAATCAACTTTCAATCTTCGAACACAATATTATATATATATATTTTTTCTCTTTTCGAAATTTGTGCAGTGATTAAAAATTTTTCGCGAATTGTAATTTTCAGAGCTTTTTCACAATTCGTGCTGTTTTTTGACCCGGGCAAGTTAGCTAGTAGTTTAAATATTTTTGAGTAGTGTGAGTAGAAATGGTGTAACCTACAAAGGTCGCTTAGGTGCCAATTGCCACAGCCCCTAAAACTCAATTATCTCCCCACTAACCCAAAAAACTCCTTCTTTTTGTTTGTGTGTGCTGTCAACAATAATGCACGAGAACCCGAATACAGTTTTAATACCACTTACGCTATTGCTGAATGAGTTTAGAGTTACCACGCATTTTTTTTTTTTTTAATGTGGCACTCAGGGATAGACCAGTTCCCCTTACTCTAATGTGTCATTGCTCCAAATCATCTGTGTCAACATTTTATTATTCTAGGTAACGTATATAACGAAATAACTTCTCGTCTTTTACATTATGCCTTTAGCTAGCAATAGCAAATGGGCTAAAGGAAAAGGTTCGAAGAAATAATAGCAAAGTGAGTAATCAACCGCTTCGCGTTAAAATGTTTATGTTAACATATGCACCTCAGTTATTTAGTTTTCAGTTCACAATAAGAAATATTTTCATTTTCGTTATTTGCATCACTAAGTACTAAAGATAATGCCTTTCTCTTGAATTAACACTTGCCTTCTTCATTAGGAACAATTGCTTACTTAATGTATAATGTATTGCAAATCTTTCTCGGATGTGCATTGTATTAATGGTGTTTTAAATTTCCGCATGAATGGTAGATTAATGAAAGTAGATACACTGAAAAAGTAACAGTAGGTTTAAAATGCTGGAAGCAAATCGCATGAAACGACGTCCCCCCACCTCCTTCCACCCCTCTTTCGTATAGTCCTTGACTTAAAGGATTTAGGGATTATTTGTTGTGCTTTGTTCTGGCTGCAATTTATTCATTTATGCCAATGAATTTGTTAATGAATATGTCATTACTGCATTTATGTTTTGAAATCAACTTGTTTTCGCGCCAGCTCCCGAAGTATAAGGTTACTTAACATGTGTTTTTAATGTAAAACAATATTGCATTTTAAAAGGTATATTGCAGCGCTGCAAGTTTCTCCATAAAAAGTATGTTTGGTGTATATTAAATTTTCTATGTTAACACCATGAAGGTAAATAAATTTTCATTTCCTAAAATGAACTTTTATTTCAATAGAGTAGTGGTCAAGACAAGGCAAACTGCTGTTCTGTAGAAGGATTTTCAACTCGAGTTCGGACCCTTATGTGGAAAATACCAAATAAATAAAAAAGTTTACCTATTTTCCAACAGGGGCTACATATTAAATACAAATAAAAGTTGTGGTGAATCTACCCTACTTATTTTTAACTTTGGTACGGCTGTCATACCGTAAAAATAAATAAATAAATAAAATAATGGATTTTATTTAAATTTAACTCTATTTCTTGCTTGGGCTATTAAGGACCAGATCTTATAGTTGATCATTAACAGGTAGAATTTGGTAGAAAATTTGTGGCCGTTATAGCAACTGGAATTAAAATGTTCTCTAGTCACTCCACTCTGAGATCATTAATGATTGCAGAGAAAGTTCAATTGCATCTAAATTATGTTCGGGTGATTCATTCTCTATCGTTAGTTCTTGAATTCCGGACCTTTGTTTGCCGCCATTTGTGGATACTAGTTCTGGTAGTTTAAATGCAATCTCTCTCTATATTTTCATAATATTTCGTAATATACGTCCTTTTCTGGTAGGTCTATCATCCTATTCCATCTTTGGATTCCAGTAAAATAAATGCAATCAAAAATGTAGTAGCAGTAAATTAGACTGTAGTCACAGTGGTATCAATTATTTGTAACACGAAGAACAGGTGAAATTTAAGATGTAACAATGGAGTGCTTTTCCTTATAAACCTTTCCAAACAACTTTAATTCCTGCTGCACGATGATTGTATCTAAAGTTATTCTATTTTTTTTATGTGAATAACGGAAGAAGCTTGTATCATTTCCATAATCGCAAATTTCTTTTGCAGTGAAAATTAACACCGCAAAAATTTTGAGGGGTCAGAGGTGAAATTTTGTATTTTTTTCCGAAAATGTGCAGATCGGATCGATAGTTTTCTCGCAATTTTGAAATAATTTTTTCCCTTACGGAATTACCGGGTGTCCCAAAAAGGACTGACTGATTTTAAAATTCAATAACTTGCAAACGGTGACAGATATTAAAAAAATTCTTGCAGGAGGGTTATGCATAAGGTCAAAAGTTTTATTACAGTGATTTTCAATTTTAATTCGATTTACAAACAATAGATGGCGCTGTAAGCAATAGTCGCTAAATACAGGCTCGATTTTTGGTCCTTTATCTTGTTCCATGCAGAAAAAGGAGATGGAAATGTATTATCCGGGCCACGAAGTACCAAAAATCGAGCCTGAATTTCGCGACTATTGCTTACAGCGCCATCTATTGTTTGTAAATCGAACTAAAATTGAAAATCAATGTAATAAAACTTTTGACCTTATGCATAACCCTCCTGCAAGAATTTTTTTTAATATCTGTCACCGTTTGCAAGTTATTGAATTTTAAAATCAGTCAGTCCTTTTTGGGACACCCGGTATATAATATTATTTAAGCATTAGTGTGTAAGCATAGTGTGTCTCACTTAAAGTAGTAAATATGTTTTCTGCTCCCGAAAAAAAGTTTGAGTATGACTGCTTGTCGCTAAAAGCAAACATTGTCCTTTTCGAGATTAATTTCCAACCTGCGAGTATTTTCAATTAAGCAGCAGACTTAATGATTTAAGAAGAATCGCTAGAAGCAGTATAAACTCGTTCTCTCATGAAAATTGAGTCATTTTATTTTGCACTGCCTTTTCTCTGTAGTATTTTATTTCTCCTTGCGTGCGTTTATTCTACCGAAACGGCATGAAAATAGTAACCGAGAGGAAGGAAGAAAAAATTGTGCATTTTGACTCTTCGGTGTTTTTTCTTCTTTCTTTCTGCGGCAAGGCCGTTTGGGATTTTTCACGAATGTCCATGAACTTTTGTTTTTCCTCGCTTCAGTAATCGACATCAACACCACAGAAAAGGGAAATTCTCATTTGACAACGTCAATGTTTTCTCCAATTGTTGTTAACTGCAAGATTGTTGACGTAGCTAGTCTGATTTTTTGATGAGTTTAGCTAGTCTGATTTTTTGATGAGTTTGACGTCATCCTTTTTTTTTTTTTTTCATTGTGTTGTTAGTAATTAAATAACGTTACCCAGATTAATAGGCGTGAACGTAATTCATTTGCACTTGGCTGAATTCATTTTGTATCTTTTTCATTTGATTCTTATTTTGTGAGTGTGTGTCTCTGTTGCAATTGCCTATGAAATTAAATATGCATCAAAAGAAAACCAATATTATGTATAGATTGGTAGTAGTTACACAAGTATTGCATTTGCTTGCAGAGATTCTTTTTAATTTAAAATGATGTTTTTTTTTTTTTTTTAAGTTTAATGAAGTTAGCTAAACATACAATTGGATTTTGTAGCGAGTATCATTACTGAATTTATGTTTTTATAACTCAACTTTTTAGCGTGAGCTGGGTGCTCTTAAGGCGGTTTTCAAATCCAAGGCGTCAACTTTCTGACATAAGTTTAATTCATTTTTGTTCGGAAACGCATGAAACTAGAAGGTGTTGTTATTCAGAAACTATGTCATCGAACTGTTTTTTCCGTTTTCCTTGTAAACGCAATAGATCATTCTGAAAATACTGTCAAAGTTGGCATTTTGAACTGAACTTCTGGACGAAAGAAGAAATCCAGTCAGTAAGGGGAGAAAATGCCGTGTCATATGATAAAAATAGCTTATAACTCAATAGGTAATTGATTGATCAAAAAATGGAAAATACAGTTTGATTCCAAATCGCTTCCATGGTCAGGCTATCCAATTTTATATCTTTCCGTTAAAAAATGAATTTGTAAATGTGTCAAAACGTTTTGCGCTTGTTGAGCAGAGCAGTTGAGAACAGCCTTGAGGGTCATTACTTTTCCAGGATTTTGAAATTTAATTATTTTTTTCTCTCATTTTGAAAAGTTAGGTAGGAAAAAAAAATAACAAAAAAGCTAAGTGATTTAACATAATTAAATACAAGAGAAAAATGAACTAAGAATCATAGAACGCCAACCACCTGAGTCCCTGTGAAAAGCAATGTTTAGATTTTTTTTAAATGTTCAGTTTTTTCGAATTTTATCTTAAATGGGAGTTCAGGAGGGCAGTCTCCCCAGCCAACCCCCTGACGAAAAAGATTAAGAATTGTTTCAGTTTCCCATTTAAAAAAATTCTTGTAGAAGCTTGCTTTTGTATTTTTAATGTTTTATTTGTTATATTTCTGTATTGTTTATTATGTTTATGTTTGCAAATTGTCCGTAACGTTTGACGTCGTTGCAAATCACCTTAGACTTATTTCTGGTGAGTTTGACGTCATCGTTTCCTTTTATGTGTTTTTAATTAAGTTATGTTACTCGGTTTAAAAGCCTTGAATGTGAATCATTTCCACTTGGAAGGAACTTCATTTTGAATCATCTATTTATATAAAAATGCTAAGGTACATAGCGGCGAAAAAGCGGTTACTTCTCTTTCGCCGATGGCAACGAGTGGTTTGTGACTATAAAAATGACAATTTTCATCAATTGGCTAAAATTGAGAAAACTAATTAAGATATCGATTTGAAAATTTCAGAGCAAATGTATTTTTTTTAATCCGTCGGTATATTTTCTTAAATTAAAAAGAAAAGAAAAAAAAAAAAAACTAACGGCGACAGTACAAAAATTCGGAGAAAGAAACAAGACGGGGACGAGCATTCCTTTTTAAACATTTGACAATAATACAAGGAGTATGAATATGAGTAAATATTTGTAAATAATACAAGGAGCATCAATATAAGTGTAACTACAGAAAGCAGGTAATTATGACCCCATATTTAAAACGAATATATGGTTAATGCATTGCTTTTACACGAGAAAGTGGCGCCATGAATAGCTTTTCATTTATAAAACATGAATTTTCATTTCTCTTTCAATTGTTTTTTCAAGAATCAAGACTTATTTATTTAGGCTTGGGAAACGTTTTTTAAAAAATATTGGTATAAAAGCAGATATTTTTAGCTCTTTCAATAATTTAGAAAAACAGCATATTTGCGTAAGATTCGTGTACTGAAGGGGGGGGGAGGGGATGTTAAAGTATTTTACCGTACGGAGTTTAATTTTGAAATTGATTTTTCTAAACAAACATTCTTAAAATCCTGGGCAACGCCAGGTCCTTCCAGCTAAAAACTGAAAGGGTTTATTAAGCATTGACACAATCACAAGTGAGGATCCACAAGATCAACTTACATGTACTGAAAAATTTTCAAACAGTTTAACACCAACTGAAATGCCACCTCATATATTAAAATTAAAAGCCAGGAGCTATCATAATGTTACTAAGAAATTTAGTACCTCCTAAAGGTCTGTGTAATGGTACAAGACATGTAGTTACTAACTTATCGAATGATGTTATTGAAGCCTCCCCCCCCTCCCCCAAAATAAGATAATAAAAATAAATTAATAAAAATTCCAATAATGAAACTTTCTCGTCCCTCGAATGTTCCACTTACTCAATCAGACCATAATATTACATTTAAGCGTATGCAATTTCCTATCCGATTATCTTTTTCAATGACTATAAATAAGCCCAGTGTTTGAACTTAAAAAAAAAGTTGTATGTCGATCTTTCAAGAGTTAAAATTAGAGAAGTTAGGAATTTTTTAGATTCTTCGATCCAGTCACTGTAGTATCTCCGAGCTCTGAAACTTACAATTTTGTATATAAAGAAGCTTTCAATGCCCCCACCCACCACACCCCACCCCCCCAAAAAAATAATAATAACAATAATAATAATAATAAAATTGCAATTTAACAAATTACAACGATCATTTGGAAAATGATTTTTTCAAAGATTAAAATTTAAGACATAAAAAATCGCAACGGAGTTGATCATTGCATTACGTTTTACTTTTTTCGGTACTGTAAATTTTTAAACTTCTACGGAGCTGGTCATACATTACGTACGCCATGGATTAAACATTAATATTCCTGGACCAATTCTAAATGAAATTTCATTCTAAAACTTCTAAACATCCCACAATATTACTTTTTACACTGTCGTATAGAGAAAAAAAAATGTACTTTTAAATGCAATTTGTTTGAAAGCTGTATCTCAATTTGTTTCTAAGTTATTAATATTTTTTTTTTTTTTTTTGTCATAGTGGCAACAGAAGTATCCATCTCTGTTGAAAGTAAAGGGAAAATACAGATTAATGTATAGACCAATCAAAAAACGAATAAAATGCGGATTCAACTAATAAAACGCTTCAGATATGTTTTTGATTTCATACACTGACTGAGGACAATAACCATTTTTCCAAATGGTTAAAAAAAAAAATAAATAACAATAATAATAAATGTGAATGGTGTGGATATTTTCAATAAAATATGTTTACGCTGTTTTAATTTTAAAGAGTATCCATTAACTATTGTGTGCATGCAAAGGTTTTCGTATGCATAATGCCGAAAAAAAACCCCTTAATTTTCATATTTCTAAATGGTTATATATATATATTTTTTTTTCAAAAGTAATCAGTCCTACGTGGAGAAGTTTTTATGCATAGTATTTATACATATATACGCGAGATCAGCTAGTTTTCATTTGATTCTTATTTTGTGTGTGTATGTCTGTTTCATTTCCCTACAAAATTTAATATGCATCAAAAGAAGACCAATATTATGTATAGATTAGTAATAGTTAAAATGTAAGCATTTAGTGAACTTTCTTTTTAATATAAACAGTAATAGAACATAGATTATATATTATACTTGTTTAAACAAATAAAGTTCATACTTACTTTCTCAGTAGCGCAGGTTTGGCTTGTAGTAAATAAAGACGAATGACCATCAAATAAATAATGCAGCAACACCTTTCACATAATATATACATTTATCTGGACAAAACAGCAGACATCACCTTTACATAACACAATCAACACTCAACTATAAAGAACATCATAGAACATCTTAGAACAGTGTGACCGTTTTTTCAAGCTAAATGCAGGCTAGATTTAGCCTGACAACAGGCTAAAAATAAAATCGATTGTCCTGCTATCTATTGACGGTTTGTATAATTAAAAATGTAAAAAAAAAATCATATTTTGAGAAACAAATTCGATATACGATCTTTAGGTTCACTCTAGCATGGTTCAATCAAAAACGATTAACGTAATATTTATTATTCATATACAGGGCTCCACAAAAATCATCGGGTCCATTACTTTCTAAAGGCGTAAATTTTGGAAGTATCGTATTTGAATTATATTACACTACACTGGCGAAATTGAAATACTTTGTTCATATACATTATTGTATGTTTTTAACAAAAGATGTATACTTCCTACATATTGTTTGGGTTTCATATCTGACGAAACCTTATTCGTCTCACTTGTCTGTCTGTCGGTCCGTCTGTCACAGAGCCCATTTTAAAAAACTATAAATGTTGGAGACTTGAAATTTTGCATACTTATAGCTAAACACCACGCATCAAACGCCAAAACATAAAATTTTGAAAAAGTCTAATATTTAACCCTCTGGGCTCTAACTTGTGTATTTTAAACAATTTTTCTAACTCAGCCCCTAATTAAGTTGGAAACTCGAAAGCTCGCATGCTTATAGCTGAACACTTGCGATAACACGACAAATCATAAAATTTTGAAAAAGTCATATTTAACCCTCCGGTCTCTAACTTCTGTATTTTAAGCAATTTTTTTAACTCAGCCCCTAATTAAGTTGGAGACATGAAATTTTGCATACTTATAGCTGAACACCTCACATCAAACGAAAAAAATAAAATTTTGAAAAAGTCTAATATTTAACCCTCCCTCTGGGCTCTAACTTGCGTATTTTAAACAATTTTTCTAATTCAGCCACTAATTAAATTGGAGACAGGAAATTTTACATACATATGGCTGAACACCTCACATCAAACGACAAATCATAAAATTTTGAAAAAATGTAATATTTAACCCTCTGTGCTCTAACTTGTGTATTTTAAGCAATTTTTCTAACTCAGCCCCTAATTAAGTTAGAGACTTGAAATTTTGCATACTTATAGCTGAACACTTGCGATAACACCACAAATCATAAAATTTTGAGAAAGTCATGTTTAACCCTCCGGTCTCTAACTTGTGCATTTTAAGCAATTTTTTTAACTCAGCCCTTAATTAAGTTGGAGACATGAAATTTTGCATACTTATAGCTGAAGACTTGCGATCACACTACATATCATAAAATTTTGAAAAAGTCATTTTTAACCCTCCGGTCTCTAACTTGTGCATTTTAAGCAATTTTTCTAACACAGCCCCTAATTAAGTTGGAGACATGAAATTTTGCATACTTAAAGCTAAGGACGTAAAAGAAAACATAAAAAAAAAATTTATTTTAAAATTTCAGTTATACAATCTTCCCACCAGGGGTACTATCAGCGAAAAAAAAGTTTCGTGTAAAATATTTTAGTAAAACATAAATTTCACCATGGCAGAAACGTATTCTGAAAATTTATTTTAATAAAAATATTTTATTTTAAAATAGTTGTTCTATTTCCCGCCAGGGGACACTGCATATATAAACACGTGATGAAATTGTGTTGAATCTGTGCGAACTTTAATATAGCTATCATAAATTGAAAAATCAAAAAAATTAATTTTACCGAAATTTGGTTACCCCATTTCCTCCCATCTTATTCCTTTGTACGGCCTTGTACAATAACTTTAAATGCTATATACATCCTCTTCAAGAAAAGTTATTCTGTAGGAGACTGTAACAACATGATAAAATTACATTACCGTCAGCGTTCTACAAACCCCGCATTTAACATATATTAATTTGATACTTACATGTTCTTTTGTATGACCTTGTAAAATAACTATAAATGCTATATGCACTATGTCGAAGAAAAACATGCTGTGGGTGACTGCAAGAACATCCTAAAATTGCATTACAATCGGCGATCTACGAAACCCGCATTTAACATATATTCGTATTCTTTTGTGCGGCCCTGTAAAGCAACTATAAATGTTATATGCACCATCTCTAAGAAAAAGCATGCTGTAGATGACTGTAACAATATCATAAAATTACATTACAATCGGTGATCTACAAATCCCGCATTTAACATGTATTCGTATTTCGTATTCTTTTGTAAGGCCCTGTATAATAACTATAAATGCTACATGCACCCGCTTAAAAAAAAAAAACAGGCTGCGGATGACTGTAACAACATGCTAAAATTACATAACCATCAATGATCTACCAATCCCGATATCCTCTTTAAGAAAAATCATTCTGTATGCTAATGTAAAAACATATTAAAATTACACTATCATCAGCGTTCTAGAAAACCTGCATTTAACATATATTCGCTTCATACATTCGTGTTCTTTTGTGCGCCCCTGTAAAATAACTCTAATTGCTGTATGCACCTTCTTGAAGGTAAAACATGCTGCGGTGACTGCAACAGCACGCTAAAATTATATTACATCAACGATCTAAAAATCCCGCATATAACATATATTAATATTCTACTGTACGGCCCTGTACAATTATTATAAATGCTATTTGCGCCCTCTTGATAAAAATAAAATAAAAAATATGCTGCGTGTGACTGTAACAACGTGCTAAAGTTTCATTACCATCCGTGATCTACAAACCCCGCATTTAAGATATATTCGTTTCATACATACGTGTTCTTTTGTGGGACCCTGTAAAATAACTATTATAAATGCTAAATGCACCATCTTGAAGAAACAAGTTGGTTAAGTGTGATCACAGATCGCACAGATGGTTTCGTTTAATATTCCTTTCAAAACACTTTATCTTTTTGAAAAAATATGTTAGTTCCCCATTTTGCAACCAGGGGCGCACTCTATTCTAAATAAAACCTGTATCCGAAATAAATTCCGTTTTACAACCTATCCGTAGACATATTAGTCGAGGGGATCAGACCCATAGCACTCGATATAGGTAGGCGTCACCTGGTGGTAAAAAGTGAAACTAAAATATGTAAGGCTGTGGTGCACAATAAGAAAGAGTGGTCAAAGGGCTGTAATAATATAAGACTTTTTGAATTTTTATGATATGTAGTGTGATCGTAAGTCTTCAGCTATAAGTATGCAAAATTTCATATCTCCAACTTAATTAGGGGCTGAGTTAGAAAAATTGCTTAAAATACACAAGTTAGAGACCGGAGGGTTAAACATGACTTTTTCGAAATTTTATGGTTTGTCGTGTTATCGCAAGTGTTCAGCTATAAGTATGCAAACTTTCATGTCTCCAACTTAATTAGTGGCTGAGTTAGAAAAATTGTTTAAAATACACAAGTTAGAGCCCAGAGGGTTAAATATTAGACTTTTTCAAAATTTTATTTTTTGTCGTTTGATGTGAGGTGTTCAGCTATAAGTATACAAAATTTCATGTCTCCAACTTAATTAGGGGCTAAGTTAGAAAAAATGCTTAAAATACAGAAATTAGAGACCGGAGGGTTAAATATGACTTTTTCAAAATTTTATGATTTGTCATGTTATCGCAAGTGTTCAGCTATAAGTATGCGAAATTCCAAGTCTCCAACTTAATTAGGGGTTGAGTTAGAAAAATTGTTTAAAATACACAAGTTAGAGCCCAGAGGGTTAAATATTAGACCTTTTTCAAAATTTTATGATGTGTCGTTTGATGTGAGATGTTCAGCTATAAGTATGCAAGCTTTCAAGTCTCCTACTTAACTAGGGGCTGAGTTAGAAAAATTGTTTAAAATACACATGTTAGAGCCCAGAGGGTTAAATATTAGACCTTTTTCAAAATTTTATGATTTGTCGTTTGATGTGTGGTGTTCAGCTATAAGTATGCAAGCTTTCAAGTCTCCTACTTAACTAGGGGCTGAGTTAGAAAAATTGTTTAAAATACACATGTTAGAGCCCAGAGGGTTAAATATTAGACTTTTTCAAATTTTTATTATTTGCCATTTGATGTGCGGTGTTCAGCTATAAGTATGCAAAATTTCAAGTCTCCGACATATATAGTTTCTGAGAACGGGCTCTGTGACAGACAGACAGACAGATAGACAGACAGACAGACAAAGGAGTGGGACAGGTAGGGTTTCGTCAGATGAACGAAACCCTGGAAACATGCTGCGGGTGACTGCAACAACATCCTAAAATTACATTACCATCAGCGATCTACCAATCCCGAAGATAGTTTATATTCGTTTCATATATTCTTATTCTTTTGTGCGGCCCTGTAAAATAACTGCCAATAATATATACAGTAAAACCTCTGAATAGCGGTCACCTCGAGAGTGCAGAATTTGCCCTCTATTTTGAGGTGTCCGCTACTGAGAGTAAAAAATGTACAGTAACTTAAGTGTTGGTAATCAAAAAATGTCCGCTAAATAGAGGTATCCGCTAATCGGGTGTGTCCGTTATGGAGGTTTTACCAGTAAAACCTCTGAATAGCGAACACCTCGGGAGGGCAGAATTTGTCCTCTATTTGGAGGTGTCCGCTACTGAGAGTAAATTATGTACAGTTATTTAAGGATTGGTAATCGAAAAAATGTCCGCTAAATAGAGGTGTCCACTAATCGGGTGTGTCCGTTATGGAGGTTTTACTGCATAATAATATCATCCTTTACAAGAAAATTGCATGCTGTAGGATAGACAGACAGACATCCAGAGAAAGATAACCTCCCGGAGCAATAAACACCCATGTCTTTTGTTTTAATCATCCGGAATCGTTTCTAAATTTCGTTATACGAGTATTAAAAAAATCTGTTAATTTCCAGTCGATAGACTGACAACTATCTTTTAGCCTGAGTTTTTAGCCGGATTTAGCCTGTTGTATCTCATACAACAGTCCAGATTTTATACAACAGGCTAAAAACGGTCACCGTGTCTTAGAATGTCAATGTCTATATATTATCAAAACCTATTTCCATGGAAACACGATAGGCCTCCTAGCGGCAGAAAAGAAAAGAGATATACGAATCGTTAGATTACATAAATAAAATAAAAGGAGTATATTACAACATAAAATACATATTGCATTTGTTTGGAAGAAAGGGTTGGGATTTTCTTTTAATTCAGATGCTTATTAAAGTTTAATGTATTAAAAAAAAAAAAAAAAAAAGCCAGTAGCGCAACAATTATAGAAGAGGCTAAAAGAGTGGTACTTACTAACAAGGAAGGTCTCCATACGGGTATATTCCGAAAACTCTGAAAAAATTAGAGTGTTCCTCTCATGTGGATATATATGTTTATAAAAAAATTTTGGGCGGAACCTCAATAGAACGTTCGTAAAAAAATAACGAAAATTTCGTTTATTTGGCGATTTATCATCGGTTGGCGATGAAATGAAATTTTCAAAAATAATTTTTTATGTCGAATACTCTTTAAGATAAAATTGTTTCATATTGAAATTGTTTAAATAAATTTAATGTAAATAACTTTAGTTTTGTCAGTTTTAGTTTGATTTAACTATAGTCTTGTCATATATATAATTATTTATAATGAAAGTTAAATATAAAATTTTATGAATTAAAACAAAATTTAAATAAATATAAATTCTTTCAATATCTCAAAATTAAGTCCAATTGAACACTGTTGATTCAATTTTGTTGCTATGGAAACGACGAATTCTTTGCTATTGAAATGAATAACTGCTAAATGAATCTTGCCTTTATTTTCGAATACGCTTAAATATATAAAAATATTTTTTATATATGAAATTGTTTTTAAAGTAATAAAATTAAATAACAAGCAACATAAATATGTAATACGAAAAAGTGTATTTATTAAACTCTCTCATTATTTATGTTTCAATTCATTAAATACTTTTTACACGCATTCTAAAAATCAATTAACAAATAATTTTCATGTGCATTAAAATAGTTTGCTTTTGGCGAGGAAAAGTACTGCTCGCCAAATCGCGTGACGCTTTCGTCTTTTCGCGCCAAATACTCGAAAGTATTTTATTTTTTTACAGGCTTTCTACTGTAATTCCGCCGCTAAATTTGACTGATCCTTTATTACATATTATAAGCAGTTTAATTGGTATTTTTTTTCAAAATATACTGAGTATGCCCAGTAAGGAGACCTTCCTTGTAAGTTCATTTCATGCTGCTTCGCAAGTGAATAGAGATTTTTATGTTAACCCTTAAATGCCGTGTGTTGCCTTTCGGCAACATACCCAATTTAGGCTTCTAAAATACTATTAGAATAATATTGAAGCTATAATGCCTAACATTGCCAATAAAATACATTCTGAAAAATTATTATAAAATTATTATTAAATATTAATTATTATTAATTATTAATATTATTAAATCGATTTTCAACACGTAGATGGCAATTCTTGTGTTGGTTAAGAATAAAGATAGATTGAATTTTTTCAATTGTTGCTACATGTTCTTTGGGGGGGGGGGGGGGGGGGAAGCTTGCGAAATAATCTTATTTTGTTCTGTAGTGAGCAAGTAAAATTTATTTTTTATCATAATTCTTAAAATTCTTGTGTGTTTAATATCGTAGAATTTTTTTTATCAAAGAAAAGTATTTTTTCAATTAAAGACCAGTATTGCCGATTAGTAACAAACTGTTTTTTAGCCGTAAACCACACTTAAAATATTATTTTTTTTTAAGTATTTTTCCCATGATTTATTTTTAAAAAAATGAAAGCCGAAAAACATTTTAAAAATGATTTTAGAAAAATCAGGCTTTTAAGGGTTAAACTAACTTTTGGAATTTAACTGTAGTAATGTTTCCGAATTTGGCAACGTGTGCTAAAAAGGTTTTGAGCCCTTTAGTGAGATGACATTTTGATCAATTGTAAATAATCAAAAATAAGTACAGATCTGACAAATGAAAATCTTCTGCGAATTCTGAAAAACCTACTGAAATTGATAAAATTACAGAAAAAAACTCCGATTTCGGCTAAAATTAATAATTATTTATCAGTAATTTGAATACAGTGGAACCTACCCGTGCGACCACCTCCCTGAACGACCATTTTTTCATGGAACGAAATTTATTCGCATAGGCTCAATACTAATTTTACCTCCTTTCAGAGACCATCCAGTTGAACTCCCTCCATGAGCGACCCGTTTCTTTGAAGAAAATGAAAGAAATTCCGTTTTTTCCTGGTCGCTTGAAGAAGGTTTTATCGGAAAAATAATTTCGGAGAGTTCCTTATTCATCAAACTTCTGAACTAAGTTTAGAATTTTTTTTTATTCATGTAACTTTTAAGTGTTTAAACTCCTTTGTGCCTTTTTAGGCAATGAATTTAACTCTGATGACAAATTAAGAATAACAATAAATGCAAGTGCTGTCTCGAGCTCACTTCCTTACCATATTTTGACTCTTATAGACATTTTTGTAAGTACCGGGCTAAATACTCATTTTCAACGATTATTAATCATTTTCAACAATTTTCATTTTGAATACTTTCCAATATAGTTGAAAAGAGTTTATGAAATTGGTTTGTCTGGCCGTCTGTCGATTCACGCTCTAACTCGCGTAATTATACTCGGATTTTCATGCAATTGATATTGTTAATTATGTTTATCGTGGTATGTTTGGTATTGAATATGAAATGTGTAGCATTAGTAGTTCATTTACAGGGGCACTCAAAAGAATTCCGTTGCATTACAACTCCATTCCGGTTAAGTGGGAAATATCGTTTGCAGTGTATTTTAATGAAATTACGCTATTTCAAATGTAATGAAATTGATATAAATCTCTCTGAATTTCACTACAAGATGATTACTATAGAATTTATCGTTCATTTACAGGAACACACAAAAGAAATTGGTTGCAGTACTGTCACAGAGCAATAATTGCTGGAAGTGTGTTTTCAATTTCAGTATTCGCTTTTAAATTTAACCATTTTTTTGCATGTTACTTGTTTTGTATAAATTCTATACCTGGTATTGGGGTGCCCAAAAGAATTCGCGTACCATTCTCCTTATCACAGCGTAAATTGCTGAAGGGGAATTTTCAACTGTGGTATGTATTTCCTACCTGAATTTAATTGTTGCATGCATGTAGTTTATAGATACGAATCTATATATCAAATACAGGGCTGCTCAAAGAATTCGGATAATTTTCCGACCGTAGATGGGAATTGCTGAAATTGGGTTTTGAAATATGTTATGCGTTTTCCAATGGTTCAATTAGACACCATAGTTCAACTTATTAAACTGTGAAGTTTTGTTATATTATTCTGAATCTCTTGGAAAGTGTTTCATAATCTATGCTTGACGCATGATTTTTCTTTATTTCGAGTCAACAGTGCGCCAGCGAAAATCGCAAAGTTTATAGGGGGGGGGGGGGCACATTTTCATTCTAAAAACAAACTTTCACTACGATAGTCACTATCATATAATTTTTTTTAAACTTTTAATTCTGTTTGTAAAAAATATTAATATTTCAAAAATGACCTACAAAGAAAGTTAATTCTCTTTACAACTCCATAATCTAAAATGAACACTTTCAGAGGCGGAGGTATATATACATCCCACTTAATTTTAATTTTCGACTGGCGAAATTGTACCAGAATTTTTGAAAAGAATTTTTTTTTCTTTTGAAAAATAATTTTTTTCTTCAAATCTATTTATTCGTAAATTCAGGGTGGCAGTCAATCACTTCAAAATTTTAGCAACAGAATTATTTCGTCCGTTAAAGGGTTAAATCAGATAGATGAACTCTATCTTTTCCTTAAAGATTTTTTTTCTCTCACCAATCCTTTAATACCGTGGAAAAAAAAAATAAAATCGATGATGATTGAGATACGACTGTTTTAAAATCGGTAATCTTAGTATACCAGATTGCTGATTTAAAACTTATGAATAAGGCTCGCCAACGAATTACGTTTTAGAAGTTCAGAGGATGTAAATGCTATAATCTTTCAGATTTCAGTTTTATTTCAGTCTGTTTCCGGACATTATTCAGCTGCTGAAACTTATTGAGATTGAACGCGACCGTGGTTTTAAAGAGATTCGAAGTATTGGGTCTTTTGGTAAATTGTTACCGCGAAATTTCACTTCTCTTCCTCTAACACTTCTAGTGGACATTTCTGGGAACTTTCAGGATGGATGAGAATGTGGTATTTTGAGTACAGGAAAGAAGTTTGAAAAAATGAAGCCTGGGAGGATGCTTTTCATATCTCTATTCGAAGAGATAAGAGAACTTATTGGTACTTTATCACAGCGGTGTTTTCAGGACCTTTGTCTGAGATGTATTTTGAAGGTATAACAAGTACTTTTGACTACAAGTAATTATTTCTCTATACTGATAAATACTTATTGAACTTCAGTTGGCGTAGTTAACTTATTAACCAAATTCACCTGAAACCAAATTGCTGCCACTTGCCAGCATCACTCGTGCATGAAATTTCCAGGCGTTACTTTTTGCAAGACTGCCAAGAAGGGTTATGTGTTTTACGCGTATCTGCGTATGTGGATTTCTTTATACCCTCGAAACATCCCAACGGCTGGATGGATTTTAATGAATGAGGTCTCTATCAATTCGTCTTAATCGTCCGATGGTTATAGGCTAGGTTTTGTTTTTATAAATTCAAAATGGTGACAGAGACGAAAAGAATTTTTTATGCACCCTATTGAGTGGCATATCATTGGATAGTCTTTCAAAATGAAGACTGTGTTTCATTGACTATTTTATAGTCAGAAGCTCCGTTTAAATATTACACAACCTGGAAGTTGTGTAGGTAGGATCTCCAGCTTTACTGAAACTCTAACCTTCTTAGACATCTATAGGCCTCATCAAAACAGTGTTTATAGATAGGAACTAACAATTAAACACAACTTAAAAATCATCAGTACAAGTAAATAAAAGAATTAGGTAAGTAATATAAAAAAATAGTTTCACATTGATGGGAAATAATTAATTAGTTCGCTTTTTACGCAGTCGGGTTTTTTGATTTTTAAAATTTAATTTTTATTTAATTCATTTTTCTAAATTTCCCTTTAAATACTATTCATACTATATGCATTGTAGAACATATTTGTCACACAAGATTTTTGGTTGGGAAGGGGGAGGGGGGACTAAATACAATTGGAAAAGTTAAAGGTAGTTAATCGCAGAAATATGAAGCAAAAACACTGAAAATTTCATAAAATTTAGAAAATATATTTTTTTTTACTTTGATATTTAAATATGTAAAATTCGATGCAAAGTTTTATTTGTATATTAAACCAGAGTTGCATAAAAAATATTGGGGATTTTAATTGATATGGAATGCGCATGGGGCATTTTGAAAAGTACTTCATAACTCTTAAAATATTCAGGAAAATCCCTTATTTTTATTTTTAAAAAATATATAGATAGATATAGATATTCTTGTGGTGATAAATATATGCCATAATGCATACAGTGTGCCCTTGAATAGTATTTAAAGTGAAAAAAAAAAGACAAAGAACTTGAAGGTCCTTTGTCCCCTTAAACTTTTAAAACAACGACAGCGACTATTCTGTAGTATTAAGAAAATCTGATTGATTTCGAACCATTTTCTGAAAGATCATTTACTTTTATAGGAAAATGCTGCCCTTAAAGTATTAAGAAAATCTGATTGATTTCGAACCATTTTCTGAAAGATCATTTACTTTTATAGGAAAATGCTGCCCTTAAATAATTACAACCCGATTCCTATTTTTGACCACATTGGAGAAATTGTTTTAATCCATCCCTATCTATTTAATATAAAATCCAAGTTTAAAATAGTGTAGGTAACCAGTCCGGGGCGAACCGTGTCATCTATGTATTTAAAACACAAGGCTGTTTTTTTAGTCATCTGCCCTCAGCTTTCTACTGAACCGATTTTGCTAATTATTATTTTTTTAATGAAAGCTGTTCATTTGCAAGTGTGCCTGCACTAGCTATTTTTTAAAATATTCATATTTTTAAATTTTAATTTTAAAAGCTTTTTATGAAATTTATTCAAAATGGTGGCAATCTGATTACTACTTACATTGTTTCAGATAAAAGAGAGATAATGAAAAATATTTAGACACATGGTTTTTTGGGCGTATTTTTTCATTTGCAAATTATTTTCGGTTAAAAAAAAAAAAAGGCACGCGTACTTTATTTTTATAAGCGAATAAAAGTTCTTATTTATTGTCACATCAGGAGAATATTCCTATTGGGTTTATTTTATCTTTATGCAATAGGACTTTATTATTCTTTTCATCACAATTAAATAGAAAATATACTCTTATTTAAATATACTGTTGTCAAGCATAAAAGTACGTATATAAAGTATGTTTGAAAAGTTTGCGCCGGTGACGTTATGCTTAGCTTGAAATGCATGTTTACATTAATAAAACTAAGGAGAAAAATCTATATGATTGTGTTAACATGACGCAATTTTCCCAGATTTTTCATTTCTTAATTCTAAAGAATAGAATAGGAGCCTTTATTTGATCATTGAACTATTTCAGAAATTGAATATTGAGTAAAAAAATATCCTCATCGTTTTTATTTGTAGAAATCATTTGTCATTTTTATAATGTACTTTTCTACAATAGTTTGCTGAGGTAAACTTTGGAATTACCGAAACCGAACCGGTTTCAAAAGGAATGGTGGAAAATTGATGATGACAGTCCCTGTTCTAACATAGGCTATATTTTATGTCGGCGCCGCTACCACCAGGGGATTGCAGGAGGAAAAAACGTTCTAAAATCTAAAATTGAGATTTTTGTGATACTGAAGAGGCTAGAAACTTGAAATTTGCCGTAGTAGTTAATTATAATCAGGGCTGCGGAGTCGGTGGGAAAAATGGACGACTCCGACGTCGGGAATTTTAACAGATCCGACTACGGCTCCGCAGCCCTGATTATAAGATTAAATCTCTTAAAAAAAAACAATTGAAAAAAAATTCGAAATTTAAAAGGATTAAATATGCGAAAAGCGTTCTAAAAACATTCTAAATTACGATTTCTATGGAATTGTTAAAGATAGAAACTTGAAATTTGGCATTTAGTTACTTATATGATGTAAATGTTCTTTAAGAACAGTTGAAAAAAAATCAAAATTTAAAAGGCTGAAATGGACAAAAAGCGAAAGTTTTAAATTACGATTTCTATGGAATTGTTACAGAAACTTAAAATTTGGCATGGTAGTTACCTATAAGAGGTAAATGCTCGGTAAGAACAGTTTCTAAAAGATTTCGAAATTTAAAAATAGTATAAAACGAGGGAAAAGCATTATAAAAACTTTCTAAATTACGATTTCTATGGAATCTCAGGAAATACCAAACCGATTTCAAAAGTAATGTTGACAAAGTAATAGTGACAGTCCCTGTTCCAACATTAGGCTATATTTTATGTTGGTGCTACCATCAGCAGGGGACGGTTAGACTATAAGCGTGGAATATGGCATGGTGGTTACTTTTAAGATGTATAGACTTGTTAAGAACTGTTTCTAAAATATTCAAAACTTCAAATGAAAACTGAAATGAGCGTAAAAGCTTCAAAATACATTCTAAATTATCATTTATTTAGAAATAGGTTTAGTTCTTATTATTTTTTTCATTTTCGCCTAATGCCGTGTAATAATGAATTTTAGTCAAAATGTGGCTTAATTAGTAATTTTTGAATTATCTGCAGCAGTAAAATGTCTTCTAATAAGAATAGGCACACAAATACCACTTGGCATATTTCAACTATTTCACGAGCAAAGTCACGAATTTTGCTACTAATCTAGGAATTTAACTATTTCGTTTCCGTGTAACCGATTTATGCCAAGTTAAGTTATAATTTAACTTATCAAATTAACTTACATTTGTCTGTAAAAACAAAATATGCATTGAATACTCGTATAATTAAATATTGTTGAAAAATTATACCATGGTTTGTTTGTCAAATTTATTCTGACCGGACCTGGAAAATTCGGTCCATGCAGACTTCTAATATGCAAATCAGCCGATTTCTGAAGTTTTTTGTGACAGTAATAAAATAGCTTTATATTGCACTGTCCCTTAGTACATCTTTCGTCTAAGTATGTTTTGAGTTACGCTTGAAAATTTGATCATTTATGTGTAAATTAGCTGCAGCCATCTTGTTTTCGGAATTTTGCTGTTTTGTCCTCCCTGCTGCAATTTCAGTGTTGAGCAGCGTAAATTTCGCGCCAACATTTAGTTTTACATTAAGTAATGTTCCCCCTTGTCAAATTTTTTCTTGTTGTAAGTGCGCTTAAAGCTCTTTTAACAATTAAAATTAATGTTTTGCTATTTTGTCTTTCCTTAAAACCCTTTCATTAAAATTGGGTTAGAAAAAAGTCATTTGACTAAATAAAATGTAATGACTAGAAAACAGGAATTCTGCTTTTTCTGAATTTAGTGTCGTCCCCGATGAAAAAAAAAATAGATAGATAGTACAAAACATATTTCTTAAAACACATGCTTTTATTTTATATAAAATGACGTCATTTGCATTCGCTGAAGAATTCCTGATTTACGATCCAGTCTAAAACATCTACAGTGAAGTATTCATATGACGTCACTATCGCTAAATAATACACAAATCCAGAAAAAGAGATGTTGTCATTTAAAAAACCCAACAAACAAAATCGGTTATCTAATGATTCATATGTTTTCATTTGTTTGTAATATTAATATAGATACTACTTAAATTATATATAGTTTATAATAGCTCCATGTTTTATGAGAAATCATTCATTTATATTTTTTCAAAATAGCACGTATTTTGATTACATTTTTTTTTCCCCTGTTGTTATGGGAAAATGGCAACGAAAAGATATAATTACTATTTTCCAACTATTTTTCCTTTACTTTCTACAGAAATGGAGTACTTGAGTCTTGAGTTGCCAACATTAAACAAGTGTCGCTAAAAACTACAAAGAAAAAATTAATATCACAAAAATAAATTGAGATGCACAGAAATGAATTGAGATGCACAAAAATAAATTTTCAAACAAATTGCATTTAAAAGTACTTATTTTTCCCAATAACTTTTAAAACATTAAAAAAAAAAAAAAAAAAAAAAAAAAAAAACTTACACAACTTCTACTTTTAACTGTCAATTTATGAACAAATTCAAAAATAATTAAAAACAGAATCACATTTAAATAAAAGAGAATGCTTTTACATTATTTTCTGTTTGTAAAGTATCACTTAAGAAAATTGACCATTAATGAGGATTTGCATAGGAATTAATGATGTGCAAATGCAAGTTCCAGAACATTGTCTGGTAAATAATTTGTTCTTCTTATTTTTTCACAAAAAAAGAGTGTTTCAAAAGAAAAAAAAAACTTTCAGGGTGATAATAGACATCAAGACAGACATTTTTTGTCCAGGAAACCATAATCGCAATCCACTTATTCAGTCATAAATACAGTGTATAATCTCATCTCACTGGAGGTAAAATTTGGTCAACAGACTTACTTTGATTTCTGTGAAATATGATATGATGAGAAGTGCTGGAAATAGCCACCATTCATATCTATAGAACTTTGAGCTAGATGTTCCTTTATTCAGAATGCAGTTGGCAGTATTTGTACTGTGTCACTGGCCAAAATTCATTTTCAATGATATCGTCATATTTAATACAAGTAAAATTATGAAACAATTCTCGCTAAAATATTTTCATTACCGATAAAGTTGTGAACGAAAATTCAGTTTCTGCTTTTAGTTAGACATAGTCACATAGTTCAGTTAATTTTTCATTGAATGTATTGTAATTTTGATGGAATAAATAGAGATGTTTATTGTTCAAAAAATGTTTGTCTTGACCATATTATCTCCGTTGAAAGTTTGTTGCAAGATTTTAGGAAGAACCTGCATGTTTATAATCTCTGAAAATGATCGCCTATTCCAGACACTGATCTAGAATGCATTTAAAAACTTCCTTGCTAAATCATAGGGAGCAGAAAAGTTATTCTTGCTGAGTTTGCCACCATTTGAATAATGGTATTATTTATTTATTATTTATTACTTTGGTCTCTTCCAGGTAAATAAACAATATATGACCCTGTAAAGTTTTTTTTTCCAATTTTTTTCACAGTTTCTCTTTTGATTTTAAAATGTTTGTTTCAGGGTCGGCTTTTTGCCGGCAGAAACTGGTTTTTGCCCTGCCAGTGGCAAAAACTGGTTATAACCGGTAAAAACCGACAGAAACTAAAAAATGTCCTTAATAGTTCTAGTAATTACTAAATGACATATGTTTAAGTAAACTAAAAAATGTAACTCCATTTCATCATTGTAAAAACTTGATATAATAATTAATATTTAATGTAAAAAAAAATTTTTAATTACAGGACTGAAATTTTTGAAGCAAAGCAATTGAATTTATAATTGTTGAAATTGCTCTGCATTAGAAATTTTAGCCTTGTAAACTTCTTGTAACTTTAACAAACTTTTCAGTTCATTGTTTGTAAATACTATATATTATTTATTATGAATCTGAAATTTATATTAGTCGAGAGGGTGGCGGTTTTAAGTAAGAATTTAAGATATTTGGTAAAATTACTATTTGGAAAATAGTGGTAAATAAACTTTAGAAATTTTAAAACTAAATAAATAACCCTAATCTTAACAAAACTGTATCTGAACGAAACTCCGTTCAAGAACCTATCCATAGATAGTCGACGGGTGTTGTTTAAATTCCCCCCCCCTCCCCCCCCCCTTCTAAATTCGATGCCCCTGCCTTAAAAAAAAAAAAAAAATTGAAATTGTTTAGGTTTAGAAACTGCATTAAAACTTGTCTTTTGTTATAGACTATTGCAGAGTGCAAACAATGTAATATATTTGATTTTGAATGGTGATAATATTGTAAATAAATTGTACTTTGGTTAATATTTGTTTTTCCTATGCATTATCTATTGTATGTCAGTCAGTAATCACTTTTATGTCATTTTTTGAGTTTCTGCCATGTGGTGGCAGAAAAGGGTTTTTGCCATGCCGGTTTTAACCGGTTTCTACCAGTGGTTTTAACCACCTCGGCAGAAACTTGCCAACCCTGGTTTGTTTTAGAATATTGGAAAACTTTATGAATTTGTTTTAATTTACAGAAATTTAAAATTTTATTAATTAAAAAAGTTTTATAACTATTCTCTTATTAAACAGCTCAAAGCAGATTTCTTTCATATACAGTTTACTTACAAAAAAGCTCTTGTTCTCAAAATGTAAGTTTTTGTATTAAATATTATGTAAAATTGTTTAAAATTTAACATTTTAATGAATTTAAACTTGAAATATAAAAGAATCCGGCCAGCCGAATATTCGGTATTCGGCCTAAAAGTTATACTATTTGGCTCACCTGTAGGCCGAATATTCGATACTTAGTGTTCTGCCAAAATTACTGTTCGGTGCATCCCTATTTTATTTATGACTATCAGACTTCGTCCGTGAATCAAACGAAATATATATGTGGATCTGACTGTATGTTTTAAAGCAATATGGATCTTTACCCTGGAATGTCCTTCCGCATTGACAAAAACTACGAAAACACTCTAGTATATTTTGTAATGTGTCAGGCAAAATTTGGGCTATTAACCCTTTATCTACTGACGGTACTTATAAGTACCATTAAAATAACTTGTTATAAAATTCATTTAATACATCGATTAGTATTAACCCTTTGCACTCGAGGGCTCCGGAGCGGAGCCATTTAAAATTTATCTTCAAACTCGAGGGTTCCGCTACGGAGACAGTGCAAATAATTTTGTGATACCTGTCTAGAAAAGCCAAGATTACA
Source organism: Maratus speciosus (assembly GCA_963932465.1). Taxonomy (NCBI): domain Eukaryota; kingdom Metazoa; phylum Arthropoda; class Arachnida; order Araneae; family Salticidae; genus Maratus; species Maratus speciosus. The sequence continues at coordinate 535,766,214 of OZ010793.1, forward strand.
TATTGGCAATTGCTTCGAGAGGTATCACACTTTGGATGATTACAAAATGTAATAATTTTATAATTTTTTGGGTTTTTTTTTTATGTATCGTAATATTTATATTCATAAAGAATTAAAAAAATAAGATATAACTAAAATCGCTTCGAGTTGCTGGTAATACGAATGAAAAAAAAAAAACTTCCGAGTGCAAAGGGTTAATAAAGTTTAGAATGAGTTATAGATGCATTACTTTATCTTGTTCCAAAAGCATTATGGGTTACACAAAACAAAAATATTTTTAAAAGGATGATTCCTTTTGCCTTTGCATCTTTTCAGCTTTCTTGGCGTTGAGGGGGGGGGGGGGGATTTTTCAATTCGGAAATATTTCTATTGTAAGAACATTATATTTGTACACTTCCTAATTCTACAAAATACTAAGAAAAATATTTAAAATCAACGATTTGAGTAGGGATTATAAATATTGCACAAAACCCCTATAAATTGAAATTTAATTAATCCTTCTAAATTCTCCAATCCTTCTAAAATTTATTAAATGATTATATAAATCTTCTAATGTAGTTTCAAAAATTCAAGAAAAATGTGTTGGAAGATAAAATTTTTATGAATTCGTAATTCAGTGCATAAAAGGTTAAGGGCTATCTTTTAATTAATCATTTACTGTAGTAGGATTTGGTAAAGAACGATATGCAATAGTATACCAAAACCATCCCTGAAAAATGATATAACAATGCAAATCTCATCAAAATTCGTCCAGTAGCATTTTTTAAAAAGCTAATCTTTCATAATCGGGTTCACCTGATTAAAGGAACTTTCACACATAATTCTTTAACTAAGCAGCATAGAGCAATATGCAATCTACTAAAACCATATCTGTAAAATTATCTAACAGTCCAAGTCCCATCGCGAAATCTATTCAGCAGAATCTTTTAAAAAGGCTTAATTTTTCATAGTCGAGTTCATCCGATCGCAGAACTTCTCCGATAATTCTATAACTAAGCTACGCAGAACGATATGTTACGTACTAAAACTTTCCCTGGAAAACATCTACAAGTCCCATCTATTATCTACAAGTCTTATCAAAATCCATTCAGCAGAATTCAAGTTATTAGCGGCTAAAACGAAATTACCATTTGCATTATTTTTATATAGTAGAGTAGGTAGATAAATTCTGAAGCTTTTTATTTTCGTATATTTTCCTACTTATCTGCCTTATTGGGAGAATATACAAAATCTAATAATAAAAAAAAGTATGTAGTCCTCTTTATTTTCTTTTAAATACGATATTTCAGGCCGTGTATAAGGATTCTAAAATAAAGTATATTACAACTAAAAATAATCTTGAAATTAGCTAATCTTATCTGTATGAGAAAAAATAGATTCCCCCAATAAGCCTTAAAATATGAAAACAAAAAATAGGCTTTAAATTGATGTATTTTTTTTTTTTAGAACGATTGTTTTGTTTTACAAGTTACTGGAACAAAAGACGTAATCCTTTCCTTATTTACTTGAAACCTTTTTAAGATGCTTACGAAGGCGTAATTGCTGTTGTGTTTTTGTGAGCTAACCTTTTCATACTGTGTCGTTAAAATAGATCCTAAGATTTCACTTTTGACATAGCCTCTGTCTGTAACAGAAAGGGTGGGCGTTGACTGCTCTCTCAATAAAAACCGGAAGAAATTCATTATCCCGTGTAGAACAGAACAAGAGCTTCGACGTTGGGCAAGAGACATTACCCCAGATCTGGGGCCTAATAGACAAGTCCACTTGCACAATAATAAAAACTTTAGGCATTCTTGTATTTCTCCCGCAACTTCGCCTTTCGAAAGGTTGACCGCTCTCTATTGGCCATTTTCGCTTGACATCATCTAACCTTTTGAGGTGGACGAAAGTGATTTCCTACATTCGCCCACGATTTGTTGCGACATAGAGTATTGTACTTGGTATACGTAGTTTCAATAGTAGGGAATTTTTTTAAGAATATTTGGTTGTTGGTGCGTAGCGCACACAGATATCTCCAGTGTTTTCTTTCAGACACCACTCCGGGAGGGCACTGCCATACCTTAGCAACACCCCACCCCCAAGACCGTAGCCAATGTGAGAATCACCAGCGTATGATCCCCCTCCGAAATTTCTGTCAAGATGACTATAAATATGCCATTAACTATCGCTCGACACAGTCAAGATTCGAAAATCAACTACAGTAGAGTCCCGATTATGCGGGTTAATATGGACCAAGCACACCTCGGATAAGCAAAGAACTCGGATAAACCGGATTTACACAAATCGTCATGAACTAAGGAGATGAAATATAAATTTTCACTTAATTCATTCATTTTTATGGTGCCAGCAACATTTCTTTGATGTACATTTCGGTTACTTTTAAGAAAAACCGGGAATGAAATTGTTTATTTGAAAAAGCCCCTCATAGCTTTTTGTTTGTTGAATGTCAATTTTGCTGCAGTATTACGCTACTGCATAGCTACCAATTTCTAAGATTTTTCCTTACCACTAAAACTTAGCAGTAAATTCTGCCTAATTCAATCACCGAAATCTAACAATTGTCAACGATTAAATAGGGCAAAAAATTGTATTCAATTTTAGAGGTAACAAAACCGTACAAATTGGCAGTTATGTGATGATTCTATTAGTGTCATGAAAATTGCAGGTGTAGCCTCTCCTTTCTGCTCAAAGTATTAATTTTCAATCGAACTTATACCTTTGGAATGGATTATTTTCTTCTAATGTACTGATGGCTTCCATTATTATGAAACAGCCATTATAAATGAAGTGCTAGGTGAAGATGAAAGAGCAATGATAAAAATTTAGAACTCTGATTTTCTGGTCAGAGTGGGGGGAAAAAAATGGCCATAACTTTTTACACCGTCGGATAGAGAAAAACATGTATTTTTAAATGTAATTTGTTTGAAAGCTGTATCTCAATTTGTTTCTGAGTTATTAATTTTTTTTTTTTTTTGTAGTTTTTATTACTTTTTTGTCATAGTGGCAACAGAAGGTATCCATCGTTGTTAAATGTAAAGAGAAATACAGATTACTGTATAGACCAATCAGAACACGAATAAAATGCGGATTAAACCAATAAAAACCATCAGATAAGCTTTTGATTTCCTACCCTGACAGAGAAAAATAACCATTTTCCCAAATGGTTTAAAAAAAAAAAAATGGTCATCCCCCCCCCCCCCCCCCTCCCCATTCTGTCCAGAAAATCAGAGTTCTAACTTTTTACGGCTGCTCTTTCATCTTCCCCTAGCACTTCATTTATAATGGCTGTTTCATAATAATGGAAGGCATCAGTTCATCAGAAGAAAATAACTCTGTTAAAAATAAAAAATCCAATATGAGATCATGATTAAATCCCCCTACAGAATATTTTTCTGGCTACGGCCTTGCCCCCCCCCCCCCCTGAAAATTTCGAGTTGCACTACAGCTAATGATCTACATTCATTAAATTTAAATATTATTGCTACGGAGCAAATGGTCTGAAAAAATATTGACTCTGTCTCGAAACTATTGTTTATATACGTACAAAATAAAATTAAAAATTAGTTCAACTGGAAATGGCACTTCAAGAACTTAACATCAATCAGTAATTTTGTGAGACTCTTTTATATGTATGATCTATAGGTTTTGTTTTTAAAAACTACAGTGTATATTAAAGTTTAGTTTTTCAGAAATAGTCATTAAATAGGTAATGAAAAGAGTACAAATAAAATGTACTTTTTTATAAAAGCCAATGCCACATTGAGTTTTAGTGCCCGAAATATGAACTGAACATCAATGTTATTTGAAATGCGAGTACTTCTCCCAAGATTTATTTTGTCCTGAGGTCCCAGATTGTCATGATCTGGGCCTACGAATTTTATATATTTATCTCATTTACTAAAATATAGCGGAGAATTTTCAGTTTACTGACTTATTTGTCTGCTTTCTGTCCAATGTCAATGAGCGCTATCAACACAACTGCTCCAGAGAAAAGTTTATTAATCTACCTTAGTATTTGCTAAAAGTGATAAAAATACATTTAAAAGGCAAAAAATACCTTTATTTATTCTGATTTGACATGTTTCATTGCCTGACGGCAACATTCTCAAGAAACTAAAATGATACAAATATTTTCTCAAAGATTGTTTGATGTTTTCAAGTGATTTTTATATATAGTTTTATAGAAAGGTTTATTGTTAATAACATTTCCAAACTGTATTTATTCTCAAAGAAAATCCTGTCAAGAATCAGCCGAGGAGAATTTAAACTGTTCATTGATATTAATCCAATTTTTTTTTCTTCAAGCTTTTGTTCTGTGCTTGGAGCTCGGAAAAGGCGCGGCCTTCTTGGTGTGTTGATACGATTACCAGAGCCTCTCTTGGATAAGAGCTAACGCCTCTTGGCAGTTCTAACAATGCCATCGTATGAAATTCGATTGCTCTTAATATCCGAAGTCGTCGCGGAAGAAAAGTAGATTGCCTTGATGCCCGCGTCTTCGTTTTTTGTGCACATTGGTGGTTTTCCACAATCATTAGTACTTTTTTCATTTGGAAGTTTTACAGAGGACACTTGATTCGCCAACGCAATTTCACCGCTATCTCTCTCACATTTGACGTGGATTTATGAAAGTTTGTGACTGTAATTGTATATTAAATCAACGGATAATTTTACTTTACTTAATTTTCCTGAAGGCCGAATTAAATAATTGTTAATCACAAAGGTTCATTGATATTCAAACTAATACATTGGATGATTAGTTATGTATCCGATTTAGCTTGAAGACTGAAAACGATAGAAAAAGATAATATTGATTTCCCGGGAGTTGTGTATGATTGCAGCATCACCTGTTTCATTTAAATGCCTTTTCAATATGGAGCAGTGACATAGCAATGAAAAAAATTATGGGAGGAGCTCAAGTAGTCATTAAATTTTTTTTCAATAAGTCTTATAAGTAGTTAATGAAATTTTTATAAGAACAGATAATCATTCGAACTAATTATCAATGCCATTATCACAAAATCAGCATTTTAATTATGTCAGATAGAAGATTTAATGAGTGAGAATTGTAGAGAATTGGTGTTTAGTGGTAGATCCGCTTACCGCCCCTCCCCCCTCCTATATTATAAAAAGGTTTTACAGAAATAAATCTTCTTGGAGTATCAGTGCATTTAATCGTATTTCCCATCTCAATTCGCAAGATTTAATACATTTCTTGAAACTAATTGCGATCGTACTTACAGTAATACTTTCATGAAAAAAAAAAAACTGCGGGCGGAAAATTTCAGCATTTTAAATAAGATTTCAAAACAAGAGCGAAAAATCATGCATCAAGTATGGATTATGAACTATTTTCCAACACTTTCAGAAAACTGGAATGGAATTTCACATGTTTAAAAGGTGAAAATTGATATCTTAAATAAACAATTTAGAAAATCCATAACACATTTGAAAACCCAATTGCGGCAATTAACGTCCATAGTCAGAAAGGTATTCTAATTATTTTGTGTAGCTCCGTATAAGATTTATAGTTTTCTATGTATGTGATAGTATATAGCATGCTAAAGTTTAGTTCAGTTCGAAAACGCTTAATATTGTTGAAAATTCACCTTCAGCAATTTCCGACAATAGACGAAAATGTACTCGAATTTTTTTTTCTTCCCAATCTTGTACAAGATACATTATTTACAGATTTTTGTACACCAATTTAATTCAAAAAAAAAAAAAAAAAAAAAAGTATTATGCAATTAAAAACATATTGTCTGAAATTTCCATGCATAAATGACAATGTACTTAGTTCTTTGCGTAGCCCTGTGTATAAATTTATTTGTATTCTACAAGCATCTTTTAGTATACTAAATATAGTTCCGCTGGAAAATATATAGCTCAATTAAAAAACACATTTAAGCAACTCGTGCTCATATAGAGTAATGCTTGCTTATTTTGTGTAGCATGTATATGATCTGTAGAATTTATTTGCACCACGCTTATTTAAAATTAAAAACGTATACCACAACTGAAAACGCACATTTTAGTTGTGGTAATCAGGGTTGACTTCCAACATTTACCGATCATAGGCAGCACCAGGGTTCTCGCTGCCGTTCGCCATTGCGCCAAATCGCGACAAAATTCTTCATTTGGCGAGTAAACCAACAGTCAAATTCGCCAAACTGGGAGTACTCAGTTTGTGTGTGTGGTTTGCCAATACAGTCGAGATTCTTAGGCGCGTTATTGAACGATTGATGTCCTTTAACATGTTCAATCGCACCGTGCCATTTACATTGCTCTAAGAGATACTCATCACCAATTTAGCTTAACAACAGGCAAATTCTTAAACTTCTAAACATCGCACATTTTAAATTTTTACACCGTCGTATGAGGAAAAAAATGCTCTTTTAAATGCAATTTGTTTGAAAGCTGTATCTCAATTTATTTCTGAGATATTAATTTTTTTGTAGTTTTTAATACCATTTTTCTAATCGTGGCAACAAAAGTACCGCATTTCTATTGAAAGTAAACGGAAAATAGTCGAAAATAGGAGATTGCTGTATCATTTTGTTGCCATTTTCTCATAAAACCTGAAAAAAAGGGGAAATTAAAATACGGGCTATGTCAAGAATATTGTCTGTTATTCCGCGATAATGACGTCATATGCATACTTTTTTGTAGACGAAGTTTAAAACTGGATTGTAAAAGTGAATTGCTTCAGCGGATGCAAATGACGTCATTTTATAAAAATCGTGTATTTTAATGCTTAAAACTGAATTATGTTTTGTAGAAGTGCGTCATTTTCACAGCCCAGCTGCTTTGAAATTCTTCAAAGGTGAAAATGCTTCACTTTTGAAAATAATGTAATCGAAATCACACACTGATAAAACGCAATGTTTTACAAAAATTTCGAGTGTCTTTATAAAAGAAAGGTGACATGCAAATAATAGCGATTTATATTACAGAAATTGATTATTCTCCCCCGGATGGATTTGTTTTGCCGAGTTAGACAACCAAACAAATAATTCGAGGTTTAAAGTAATATCATGTTCCTGAAGTTTTTGAACAAAATTCTCTCGAATTACAAAATTTTAATGCTATTCTTTAGGACATTCCACTATAATTTTATCAAAATAACATAATTATCAAAATAACATTGTTGAGCTTTTCCCCAAATTAGCGTCGGAAAAAAATCGCGCCAATATGGGGCCGGGGTCTATGTCATTTAGCAGACAACCAAATAGCCGACAAGACATTTAGCAGACAGCAATTAGACGACAGGACGTTTAGCCGACAAGTACATTTAGTCGACACGTACATTTAGTCGACAGGACAATTAGCCGACAGCGACAGTTTGCCGACAAGACAGATAGCCGACAGAGACAATTAGCCGACAGGACAATTAGCCGATAGGACAGTTAGTCGACATGGACAATTAGCCGACAAGACGTTTAGCAGACAGGATGATTAGCCGACAAGACAATTAGCCGACAGGACAATTAGCAGACAAGACATTTAGCCGACAAGACAATTATCCGACAGGACATTTAACCGACAGGACAATTAGCCGACAAGACATTTAGCCGACAGGACAATTAGCCGACAGGACGATTAGCCCAGTTAGGTTTTGGTTTGGATACTGTTAGGTTTCGGATAGGTTACAGTTAGAATACAGTTAGGTTATAATTAGTTTACGGTTACGTTAAACTTAGGTTACAGTTAGGTTACGGTTAGGTTATAATTAGTTTACGGTTACGTTAAACTTAGGTTACAGTTAGGTTACGGTTAGGTTACATTTAAGTTACAAATAGGCTAAGGTTAGTTACGGATAGGTTACAGTTAGATTAGGGTTAAGTTACGGATAGGTTACAGTTAGGTTACGGATGGGTTACGTTAGATTACGTTTATGCTACGATTAGGTCACAGATAGGATACAGTTACGTTAAAGTTTGGTTACAATTAAGATTACGGATAGGTTACAGTTAGATTACGGTTAGGTTACGGATAGGTTCCAATTAGGTTACCGCCAGGCTACAGTTAGATTACGGTTACGTCACAGTTAGATTAAATTTAGGTAACAATTAGGTTACATTTAAGTTACAAATAGGTTAAGGTTAGTTACGGATAGGTTACAGTTAGATTAGGGTTAAGTTACGGATAGGTTACAGTTAGATTAGGGTTAAGTTACGGATAGGTTACAGTTATGTTACGGATGGGTTACGTTAGATTACGTTTATGCTACGATTAGGTCACAGATAGGATACAGTTACGTTACAGTTTGGTTACGATTAAGATTACGGATAGGTTACAGTACGTTACGGATAGGTTCCAATTAGGTTACGGTTAGGTTACCGCCAAGCTACAGGTAGGTTACGGTTAGGTTACAGTTAGATTACGGTTACGTCACAATTAGATTAAATTTAGGTAACAATTAGGTTACGTTTAAGTTACAAATAGGTTAAGGTTAGGTTACGGATAGGTTACAGTTAGATTAGGGTTAAGTTACGGATAGGTTACAGTTAGGTTACGGATAGGTTATGTTAGATTACGTTTATGCTACGATTAGGTTACAGATAGGATACAGTTACGTTGCAGTTTGGTTACAATTAAGATTACGGATAGGTTACGGTTAGATTACGGATAGGTTACAGTACGTTACGGATAGGTTCCAATTAGGTTACGGTTAGGTTACCGCTAGGCTACAGTTAGGTTACGGTTAGGTTACAGTTAGATTACGTTTACGTCACAGTTAGATTAAATTTAGGTAACAATTAGGTTACGTTTAAGTTACAAATAGGTTAAGGTTAGGTTACGGATAGGTTACAGTTAGATTAGGGTTAAGTTACGGATAGATTACAGTTAGGTTAAGGATAGGTTACAGTTAGAATACATTTATGCTACGATTAGGTTACAGATAGGATACAGTTACGTTACAGTTTGGTTACAATTAAAATTACGGATAGGTTACAGTTAGATTACGGTTAGGTTACGGATAGGTTACAGTTATATTACGGTTAGGTTACGGATAGGTTACAGTTAGATTACGTTTCTGCTAAGATTAGGTTACAGTTACGTTACAGTTTGGTTACAAATAGGATTACGGATAGGTTACAGTTAGATTACGGTTAAGTTCCGGATAGGTTACAGTAGGTTACGGATAGATTACAATTAGGTTACGGTTAGGTTACCGCCAGGCTACAGTTAGGTTACGGTTAGGTTACAGTTAGGTTATAGTTACATCCCAGTTAGGATACGGTTAGGTTATAATTAGTTTACGGTTAGCGTACCGTCATGATACGTTTATTTTACAGATAGATTACGGTTAGGTTACAGTTATGTTACAGTTAGGTTAGGGTTAGGTTATAAGTAGGTTACGGTTACGTTACGGTTAGGTTATAATTAGCTTACGGTTATGCTCCATTTCCGTTACAGATAGGTTACGGTTAGGTTACGGTTATGTTCCATTTCCGTTACAGATAGTTTACGGTTGGATTATGGATAGGTTACAGGTAGGTTACAATCACGTTACATTTAGCTTAAAATTAATTTACGTTACTGTTAAGTTACCGATAGTTTATAACTACGTTACAGTTAGGTTACGGTTATGTTATAATTAGATTAAGGTAAGGTTGCAATTAGGTTACAGTTGGGTTACGGTTAGGTGATAATTTGTTTATAGTTAGGTTAAAGGTATGTTACTGTTAGGTTACCGTTAGGTTACGGTTATGTAACATATTACAGCTAGGGTACAGTTAGGTGATGTTTATGGTAGAGTTAGATTAAGGTTACGTTACAATTAGATTACTGAGCCCAGGGCTTAAATTCTAACAAAAAAAGTTCCGGAGCCCTAATATTCTGCGCTACCGGTACAACAACTGTACCGTTCCACCAACCTCCCCCCCCTGCCCCTGTAATCTGCATATTTATATTTCGTATATTAATTGCAAAATTTAAAACATTTCTTTCTTTAGTAAAATAAAAAAATTAAATATATCTATCAGCATATACTTAGCTGTCAACTATTCTACTTTTTAGTTATCACTTCTTCTGAATAGTAAAAATCAGTGCCTATTTTTTATGTTAATTAATTGCAGAATTCTGCGATTAAATAGGGTAACGATTATGATTAGAAAATGGTGTTAACACAAAAAAGAGATAGTTCGCAGCTTTGCATTTTTAAGAAAAAATGAATGAAATTTACAGAAATAAATATTTATATGCTGAAGAATGGAACAATGTTTTACAATTTCCTGTAAAAGGTGCATATCTTAAGCTATAGTCATTTCCTTCCGCATAACAATCTTTTGCGGTGAGTCCCTGAAAATCAGATAAAATTAAAAATTTGACAACGTTATCGGAAAGAATCTATGCTTTTATAGAAAAAGGGGAAACACTGCTCGATTGCTTTCTATCAGAATAACAATACATGGTAATTATTCTACTTACAAAGGAAAGTGACTTCGTATAGGTGCACAGAGCCTTAGCGCGGGTACCGTTCATGATACAAAATAAATAGAAAAATCACTAACGTGATTTTTATACTCGTATGCAATAGAAGACAAAAAACCTCGAACAGACAAAACGTCAAGCTGATGCTTGTTGGATAAAACAGAAAATATTCTTTTCAGGTTAGATATCGAAATAAAAAAAGAAAACCCAGCCAATAAAAAATTATCCTACTGTCACAAAAGAAAATCGAACTGAAAGCAAATTTATTGTTCACTCCCTTGAGTGGCGCCGTATCAACACGTCGCCGATATAAATTTGAAATAGAAAAACACGATTTCTGTTTCCCCTTCATTCTGATCAAAATAGCATTAAAATGATTTCAAGTGGAATATAATACGTAATTTTAAAAGAAGATTTTTTTTTCCATACATGAATAAATAAAATTTTAAATGTAATACAGATTGAGCTCGAGTCAGTCTAAGCCTAAAAACTGATATAAAAATTGAGTACGTTTCATCTCCATCCCCTACGCGTGTGACACATTACGTCACATATAAGTGTTTTGGTAAAAAGAATGCAAAAGCTTGGAGATGGGAAAGAAAGGAAAAGGTAATTTAAGCTTCGGTTTTTCGGAAGCGCTATTGCACTGGGCTCCGGAGTCCTGTATTTATGAGCTCCGGTGAATTCCGAACAATATTTCAATATTTACTTAAAACAGAGAAATACCGGAGCCGGGCTCTGGTGGGCTCCGTCGAAAATTAAGCCCTGGTTACAACCGAATTTTATACAGTGTAATTTTATATCACACTAGCTGACCCACCCGGCGTTGTCCAGGCCCATCATAATAACCTTAAATAAAACTCAAGTTTGTATGATTTTATATCCTTTCAAAATCTTTTAAATGGACCTAGTTTCGGAAGTCCCATTACCTTCCACAGCCTCTCGTGTGTTCCCAACATATCTCTTTCCGAACGAACCTGTGATCTGGATCTCCGCTACCTAAAGCGGTATGTACCGGAAGTGCTCCGCACGTACCGCAGATAATCGAAAACCAAGTCGAGTGAGCCAAACTTCGTTGTAATCAAGCCCATAGAACCCGAAAAATGAATGCATCATTAATGTTCGAAAATGTTGGTAACTGAAGTCTAAGATAAAGTTTCATAATACAGAAAGTAGCTGAATTGTAATCTAACTTAAATGAACCTATTCCCGTTGAAATCGGGCCCCTAGAACCCGAGGAAAGAATACACCCCTAAGCGGTGGAAGGTTGCACCCCACCCCCCCTCTCTGTAAATTTCACGGACTACTTTTAAAATTAACGCAATATTATTTAATAGACGGATGAAATCCCGGGCGGCAAACAACTTAGCTACGCTACTGCACCTAACGAAAATTTTCATATGAATTCGACATTCGTTTCATTCGATGTTAGCATAAATTAGAGGCCCCGATGTAATTATGAGCACGCTAGAGGGCAAAGCCAGCTAGTTTAATAAAATGTTATTATTATCACGCTTATATGTTAAAGCCTCGATAACTCGACATCCTCATAAATAAGTGTATTTAGTTAATATTACTATTTATACATTTGCTCTAAAAACTGGATAACTTGAAGATTCGTTAATCTGTTTTATTATATATCGAATACAAGTTATACGGTTAAACCTTGATGAATCCTCAAGCTTATAAATCTATGTTTTTATTTAAACAATTATCATTGGTCATTGTGGTTAAAACCTTGATAACTCTATATCCTCATAAAGCAGTGCTTCTATGCAATAGAATCTAATTAATTTTCTTAACATTCGCAATAAAATCAAAATAACAAGTTAACCCAAACGATCTCTCTAAACGAAAAATCTAGTTACTTCGCCATCTCTTTAAATTTATATTTCAATCAGTTTGATATAAATTCTGTATGATTTCCAAAAAACCTCGAAAAGTCGTCATCCTTAATCATCTGTGATTTTATTAAGTCGAATGTCATTAATGAATTATATATATACAATCTTGATAACGACATTCTCAGAAATTTGTCTTTTTGCGCATCGAATTACTTTAATTCATATATTAAAAGATCAGTGATTCGCCAGCCTTATAAACCTTTGTTTTTGTTGAAAGAAGTAATATTTATTTGTTACTGATATGGGGGCACTATAATATCGATAGCTCACCAATTTCATAAATCAGTGCTTTTACTCAATCATCATTAATATTTTATACATATGCATTAAAACCTCAATAACTCGTCAGCTACTAAGAGTGTGTTTGTATTTAACTGTAGAATAAGTTTTCAGCGAGATCGGATTTAACGACAACCCAGTTTTTAGTGGGGAAAATTGAATTAAACGTATACCAATAAAAGAAAGTTTCGCTCTGTCTGTGTGTATGTGAGTGTGTGAATGTCTGTGTGTCTGCGTTTGATGACTAGCAAAATCTACCGCACGTAGAAGTCTGAACATTTAGGTGAGAACAGTCCAAGACATGTCCTGATGCACCTGACAATCAGATTTTTCTTTTTTTAAGGTCGGGGCCCCTGTGCCTCTAAGTTTTTATGCTCTAAATTGTTAATAACTTACTCCCTTTATATCCGATCTTCTTCGTTCTTGGGGCCAATTCCCTATTTAGTTATTCCCTCATTTCTACATTCCAGTTAAGACCCTGGCAGCCTGGGACCCGGTACAGCACCCCTTAAAGTTTTTGCGCCCTAAATTGTTAATAAATTGCTTCCTTTTAATACGATCTTCATTTTTGGTATCCTTTTTTCATTTAGTTATTCTCCCATTTCTACACCCTAGTTAAGACCCTTGCTCTATTCTCCCCCCTAGGGTCCCGTAGGTCCCTTGAATTTTTTGTGCGCCATGCATTTTTCACCCTCTAATTTTCTCACCTTCTCAGTGCATAATTTTAAAACTGAGTATTGGACACTTCTCCCAGGACCAACACTCTCATATTTTATTTGGGCCCTAGGACAATCATTTAAGCATTTACCCAATTTTTGGCGCATTTCTTTAAATTATTATTCTAAGGAATAATTCATAACTCTATGGCTAATTTTGAATAATTGAAGATCTAAGACCTTTTAACATATTTTCATGTTAGGGCCCTGCTCTTAACTATCAGTTGGCCTCTTTTGGGCCCTTTATTGTAGCTCCCTTAAAAATGAGCCGATTCATTAGCTATTTTTTCTAACAACTTCTTAAGTCTACTAGAAACTCCATGAACGACAAAAAAATTTCTCACTTCAGCTACCACCAATTTTGAATATTAATCTCCTTCTTGGGGCCTTTGTTGTAGCTTCTTTAAAAACGATCTTACTCTATTACAATTTTCTACTTCATAGTTCTTGCGTCCTACAGCTACTTTAAAACTATTAAAAAATTTTCCTTTACCCATCTACATTCCAGTTAATATCCTGCCCCCTGGGCCCGGTCCTTCTTTATACCCAAGCTACCACCTTTTTCGAATATTAATCTCCTTTTTCGGCAAAGCTTACGTTTACTCACTACATCCGTAAATTAAAAATAAAAATCGCGTTACGTTAACCCTTAAATGCGCGATTTTTTATTTTGCTTCGAAAAAATTATATATGATTCTCTGAAAGGTTTATTACTCAGGAAAAATAATGAAAAAAAAAATCAGAGATACATTTTTCATATAATACGGAACTCTTTTCTTCTGTTGCGCATCTGCAATACAAATAATAACTACTGTTGCGTGGCTGTTTTACGCTAAAATATTGCAAATCAGTAAATATTTTAATACCTATGTCTCCAAATACCTTATTTTATATAATTATTTATTTTATAAAACTTAACCTTTAACCCTTTAATTCCCATGATAGAATGCGTTCTAGAAATTACGTACTTCAGAGAATCTGACTTTACACAAGAAAGTTTCAATGGTTAATTTCGCTTTTTTTAAATACGGAAAGTCTGTTATTAATTAAAACAAATATTGCTATTTTTATCTCCTGGTGTGAATTAGATAACGAATAAAAAAAATCTATTAAATTTTAAAAAACTGTTCTTTGCATAAAAAAACTGTTCTTTGTCCCTGCGCACTAAAGGGTTAAAGGTAATTTTAGAAAAGGGATTTCATCCGTTTATTAAATAATATCGTGTTAATTTTAAAAGTAGACCGTGAAATTTACAGAGGAGGAGGGAGGCAACTTTCCACCGCGTAAGGATAAATTGTTTCCTCCGGTTATAAGGGCCCAATTTCAACGGGAATTGGTTTATTTAACTTAGATTACAATTCAGCTACTTTCTGTGAAAATACTACTTTCTGTGATTATGAAAGTTTATCTTAGACTTCAGTTAACGACATTTTCGAACATTAATGATGCATTCGTTTTTCCGGTTCTATGGGCTTGATTACTACGAAGTATGACTCACTATTAGACTTTTTTTTCAATTGTCTACGATACGTGCGGAGCACCTCCGGCACATGCTGTGTTAGGCAGCGAGGACCCAGATTAAAGGTTCGTTCGGAAAGACGTTTGTTGGAAACATACGAGACGCTGTGGAATGCAATGGAACAACTGAAACTAGGTTCATTTAAAAGATTTTCAAAGAATATAAAATCATACAAACTTGAGTTTTATTTAAGGTTATTATGATGGGCCAGGCAAACGCCGGGTAGGTCAGCTAGTGTGATATAAAATTGCATTGTATAAAATTTGGTTGTAACGTAGGGAACTAAAAAAAAGCAAGCAAAAAATTCATACCGCACAGTTTGTTTTTTATTTTTAATTCGATATAGATTTCGTTATTCATATGATGTCTAACTGTTTTATACGTTTAATATAATATGTTGAAACAGCACAAAGAGATTATTATTTGTTAAAAAAAAAAAAAAAAAACCTTTTTTATATGACTTACCTTTTTCTACATAAACAAATTGCAGTAGTAATCCTTATCTCAGTTCATAAAATATTTTTTTTTAAATGCCAATTGCAAATATCCGTTTATTTTTCAAAAAAAAAATCATGAAAATTCAACAAACTGTTGTATCGGAACATTATTTGTGCTATAAAATTTATCAAATAATGATATTTTTGTGCAAAATGAAAAAAAAAAAAAAAATAGTTAAAATTCTCACCGATAAGCGAAGTTTTAGGAGTCTCATTATAAAAATGTATGACAAATAAGCAGATTATGGATTCTTAAAATAGTCTCACACTAAAAAATTAAATTTGATTGTTTAGTATCTGAATGAAAATAGCTGTATATTTTGTGCTTGTAAGAAATAAAAATGGTTTTATATGAATGCGTTAGAAAATAGCCAATTTGGATTTGAGAAAATCATTTTAAAAAAAAGAAAGAAAAGAAAGAGAAAAAAATCACTCCCGGCTCGGCCTGCAGGCACAGGTAGATTTCGAAGTTAAGTACTAATTTCACCAAAAAGGCTAAATCAAGAATAGAGATAAACACAGCTTGACAATTTTTTCTGGTCGCTTTTGACGAGTTTTTAATTTCATTTTTCTAAACTGGTTTTATCAGAATCATGTTAAGGCTGTGTTCTCAACTACACTGCTCAACAAGGTTGATATTTTCTGACACAATGACGTACAGATTTTTTAACGTAATTGTATAAAATTGGCAGACCTACTACAAGGGATTTTTCTCCCTTCGTTCAGTGTTTTTTTTTTTTTTTTTTCCTTTTGTTGGGAAATTTGGTTCAAACTGTGACAGTACTTTCTGAAACATCTATTGTTTTTACAAAAGAAAACGGAAAATGTATTTCAATTATATAGTTTCCTTATAACAACACCTTCCAATTTCATGCGTTTCCGAAGAAAAGGGAATTAAAACTTATGTCATAAAGTTGCCCCTATGGATTTGAGAACAGCCTTAATACGATATTTTTTTCTTGAACCTCCTTTTTTTGTGTAAGAGTTGGTTTTATCAAAATCTTGCCAATATAAAAGTTGTAGATAATATTAAGAAGATTTATAATAAATTTAAGCGGATTTGATATCTTGTGAATTGCCGAAGTTATGATTTTTTTTTCTTTTTAAGCCTCTCCCTTTTCTCTGTAAGAGTTGGTACTATCAAAAACTTGTCAATATAAAAGTTGTAGGTCAGATTAAGAAGATTTATAATAAATTTAAGTGGATTTTATATCTTGTGAATTGACGAAGTTATGAATTTTTTTCTTCTTAAAACTCTATTTTCATTGCCCCCTGAGCCCATTTTTAATGATATCAAAAATCTGTTATGCATAATTTTTTGGACCTTTTCCTAGAAGCAATAATAACTTTAAACTGATTTGATATGCATTATAATTAAGAAGTTATTGTTTTTCTCTGTTTTCACAAAATCCTTCCCTATTTCCATACCCTTGGGGCGATTTTGCCCATTAACGAACTTTACCGAGATTTTCTGCCCCTTGATTGTATGGTATGGCCTTGATCAGTTTGGAAGAGGTTTGTGCAAAGTTATGGAAGTTATCGTGTCCATAAAAAAGTGATATATATGGATAGATAGTTAGATAAAGTTTTGAACTGGGGGTGGTTTGGTGTTCTATGGTTTCATGATCGGCGTAGATCTGCAAAAATGTTGGTAAAATGTAATATGTAGTATTTCTTATTACGAAATCTACCTAAAAATGTATTACCCTGATTTTATTCCTCTAAATATCTACAATATTCTGCTTAATACTTTACGAAATTCGTTAGATCCCTAGCTGAGGCTGGATACATTCTACGACTAAAAATGCAAACTTTATTAACAAGAATGAAAAAAATAATATTAAATAAGAACCAATTTTATTAATATAAAGGAGAACCTATAGCTTCAAATTTAAAGAAAAATTCTATATGCTTACCATATATATCTAATTCGATAAATGCTTTTCTTAAATTTTGAATATCAAATTAAATTAGAATTATTTGAAAAAAATATTTTTAATTTTCTCAACATATATTTTTTAACTTTAGAGTATTATTGATTACAAAGAAACCGTTATTGAAAAATTAAGTTAATACAAATAGAGGAATAAGGATGAAACGTAAAAAGTTCTCAATAAACTTGAAAATTGGTGAAACAATTAAAATTATATATCACGTTTAAAACAAAATGTTATTAGCCTGCGGTACGGTATGCTATTTCTTTCTCCCAGCTTATTTTGTGTCCAAATAATAACGTTACCTTACAGAGGCTAGCCGTAAAAGAAAGCATTACGATTAAATACTGTTTAGCAATTTTTTAAACTTCTAAGCATCGCACATTTTCAATTTTTATACCGTCGTATTGGAGAAAAAAAGTTCTTTTAAATACGTTTTGTTTGAAAACTGTATCTCCATTTATTTTTGAAATATAAATTTTTTTGGAGTTTTTAATTCACCATTTGCTTAATATTGGGAACGGAAGAACTCGATTTCTGTAGAAAGTAAAGGAAGAATAGTTTTAAAATAGCAATTATATATTTTTGTTGCCATTTTCTCGTAACAACCGAAAGAAAATGTAATTAAAATACGTGCTATTTTGAAAAAAAATATATAAACGAATGATTTTTGTTAAAACAATGGAGCTATTATATACTATATTTAATTGTAAGTATCTATGAATCATTAGATCGCCGTTTTTTTTTTTTTTTTTTTTTTTTTTTTTTTTTCCTTGAATGACGGAATATTTTTTTGCATTTGTGCATTATTTCGCGATAGTGATGTGCTATGCATGCTTTACTCTAGATGTTTAAGAGTAGATCGTAAATGTGGAATTCTTAAGCGGATGCGAATGACGTCATTTTACATAAAATAAAACGTGTGCTTTAAGTCTTAAAATTGAAATATGTTTTGTACTGCAGTAGAGTCCCGCTTAACCGAGTTATTTTCTTCTGATGGATTGGTGGCTTCTATTATTATGAAACAGCCATTATAAATGAGGTGTTAGGGGAAGATGAAAAAGCAGTCCTCAAAAAAAAAAATTATAGCCATTTTTTCCCCCATTCCGACAGAAAATCAGAGCTCAAACTTTTTACGGCTGCTCTTTCATCGTTAACTAACACTTCATTTATAATGGCTGTTTCATAATAATAGAAGCCATCAGTCCATCAGAAGAAAATGAAGTAATGGAAATGCCGGGGGCAACACTAAATTCTCAAAAAGCAGTTTTCCTGTTCTCTAGTTTAATATTATTCTATTAAATTTTCAGTTCATTTGTAAACGTAGGTGTATATGATCCAGCAATGGCATTCATTATACAAATAATAGTTTCTCCAAAATAATTTTTTACATTCCGTGTTTAAATGTTTAAATTTCTTAATTAAATCTGAAAGAGAAAAAGTCCTAATTTTTTTAAAAATCATTAACAGTGTTGAATTCATGGAGTGACCCGGGGGAGACATTCTCCCCAGAGAATAAATGTCCTCATGGATGATTTGAGATTTTGTGTTTTCAATGGTCAAAAAGTGCAAATTCCACACCCACCCCCAACCCGGAGCTACAGAAATCCAATCCTTCACGGAGTAAAGTGTCTAAATTCAACTTGATCAATAAGAGAAAATTAGGAATAATCCAGTTTAATGCCATAATATGCTTTATTTGTATAAAATAGACTTATTAGCACGTCTAAATTGGTATCAAATAATAGCTCTTTTTCGTTAGTAACCGAAGAAAATGAAATGAATAAAGAAATGACCAAACATGATGATTGATTTCTCCTTTCAACTTTTGCATCATGCTTCCGCCAAATACGCATATGTGGACGCAACACTGTCTGGAATAAATAATGTTAGGGTGGAATAAAAATAAACAGCTCTTAAATTTATGATTATCTAGTCAAAAATAAATAACAAAATAAATAAATTACTGATAAAAGGAAGTTAGATATAAAGGATTTTATTTTGATGTTTTTATGCATAAAAATGTCTCCATGAATATTTTAGAAAGTTTTGGAAAGTTGAGCGTTTTTTTTTTAAGAACTTCTTAATATTTATTATCAATAAAGTTTATGGATGGTTAAAGGACATGGGAAGTGTATAATATGAAAAAGTGACCACAGTGCTTTATCACATTGATATATCACATGTGGGGTGTCGGCAAAAGTTAGAAAAGCGCCCCTCCAGGGAGTCGCGCCCCTCAGAATAGACCCTCCCTTTCTTTGAATTTTTTATATATTATAAACATTATCTATCAGAGGGTTACGTAAAAAAATTCCGATCTAAAATGATGAAAACGCTACGATTTCAAAAAAGTTTAAAAAGCGCTCCCCCTTGGGGTAGCAAAGCAGTGTGTGTGTGTGGGGGGGGGGGGTGTGGAACTTGGGAGGTGTGTAATATGAAATAGCGGCTATTGTGCTTTTCAATGATATATCACAAGAAGGGTGTCTGCAAAAGTTGGAAAATCACCACCGGTGCACCAACTCTCGCGCACCTCTGCAATAACCCCCCACTCTTTGGAATTTTATATATTATAAATAATATTTATAGGAGGGCTCCGTAAAAAAAATCTAATCTAAAATGATGAAAACGCTACGATTTCAAAAAGTTCGAAAAGTGCCCCCTGGGGAGCTAAATTGAGGGGAGGGGAGAAGAAATAATTATAACATGAAAAAAGTGGTCTTTCCGATGATATATCACATAACTTGTCCGAAAAAAGTTTGAAAATTGCCCCCTGTGGGTCCACTCTTTTGCCACCTGAATACACTCTTAATTCACGCATCCCCTCTTTTAAATTCGTATATTTAAAAAATAATATTTTTCGGAGTTATCCGTAAAAAAACCCCATTTCAAACAATATTTATTGTAGAAAATGTTACTTTTTTAAAAATTTGTTTGTTATACCTAATTATAACCTACCCTAATCTAACTATAACGTAACTGTAACCTATCCGTAATGTAACCGTAACATAACCATAACTTAATTGTAACATAATTGCAACCTAAACGTAACCTAATAGTTATCTAAACGTAATCTGTGACCTAACTTAACCTAAGTGTCGGCTAAATGTCCTGTCGGCAAATTATCCTGTCGGCTAATCGCCTTGTCGGCTAATTGTCTTGTCGGCTATTTTACCTGACGGCTATTTGCCCTGTCGGCTAAAAGTCTTGTCGGTTAATTGTCCTGTCGGCTAATTGTCTCTGTCGGCTAACTGTCGCTGTCGGCTAATTGTCTTGTCAACTAAATGTACGTGTCAGCTAAATGTACTTGTCGGCTAAACGTCCTGTCGGCTAATTGCTGTCTGCTAAATGTCTTGTCGGCTATTTGGTTGTCTGCTAAATGACATAGACCCGAATAAGCCGGTATATCAAATTTGAAGCAAATCAAATAATTCTGCATGAAAAACCCATTTATCTAAATTAATGGGGGAGACTAACCTCCGTACCCCCTTCATGCTTAACCAATAAGCCTCCAAATCTAATCAAGGCAGCTCCTTAACATATTAAACCGGTATACCAAATTTGTAGCAAATCGAATAATTCTGCATGAAAAACCCATTTATCTAAATTAAGGGGGGATAGCCCTCTTTCCCCCCTTTATTCTTAACTAATGAATCACCAAATCTAATCAATGCAGCTCCTTAACATGATAAACTGATATAGCAAATTTGGAACAAATCGAATAACTCTGCATCAAAAACCAATTTATCTGAATTAAGGGGTTTGGGGGGCTAGCTCCCCTATCCCCCTTTATTCTTAACTAATGAACCTCCAAATCTAGTCAAGGCAGCTCCTTAACATAGTAAACCGGTATACCAAATTTGGAGCAAATTGAATAATTCTGCATGAAAAACCCATTTATCTAAATTAAGGGGTGGGGGGACTAGCTTCCCTATCCCCCTTTATTCTTAACTAATGAACCTCCAAATCTAATCAAGGCAGCTCCTTAACATAGTAAACCGGTATACCAAATTTGGAGCAAATCGAATAATTCTGCATGAAAAACCCATTTATCTAAATTAATAGGGGTAGCCCCCTTTCCCCCCTTTATTCTTAACTAATGAACCACCAAATCTAATCAATGCAGCTCCTTAACATGATAAACCGATATAACAAATTTGGAGCAAATCGAATATCTCTGCATGAAAAACCCTTTTATCTAAATTAAGGGGTGGGGGACTAGCTCCCCTATCCCCCTTTATTCTTAACTAATGAACCTCCAAATCTAATCAAGGCAGCTCCTTAACATAGTAAACCGGTATATCAAATTTGGAGCAAATCGAATAATTCTGCATGAAAAACCCATTTATCTAAATTAATAGGGGGTAGCCCCCTTTCCCCCCTTTATTCTTAACTAATGAACCTCCAAATCTAATCAAGGCAGCTCCTTAACATGATAAACCGGTATAGCAAATTTGGAGCAAATCGAATAAGTCTGCATGAAAAACCCATTTATCTAAATTCAGGAGGGGGGGGGGGTGTAGCTCCCCTATCCCCCTTTATTCTTAACTAATGAACCTACAAATCTAATCAGGGAAGCTCCTTAACATAATAAACCCGTATACCGAATTTGGAGCAAATCAAATAATTTTGAATGAAAAAAACATGTATCTAAATTAAGGGGGGGAAGCCCTCTTTCCCTTCATACTTAACTAATGAACTTCCAAATCTAATCAGGGAAGCTCCTTAACATAATAAACCGGTATATCAGATTTAGAGCAAATCGAATAATTCTGCATGAAAAACCCATTTATCTAAATTGAGGGGAGGGACTAGCCCCCTTTCCCCCCTTTATCTTTAACCAATGAAACCCCAAAACTAATCAGGGAAGCATCTTTCAAGAATGAACGTAGAAAAAAAATTGAAGCAAATCGGATGTTTCTATCAAGAGTTACCTCGTTACGTGAATACGTACGTACATACTTACATACATACAGAACGGCGGACACATCAGCTCTCTGACTTTGATAGCCTCTGAGCTAAAAAGTTGAATTATGATGGTGACGAGTTATTGAGGTTGACATTGTTGGTATATCACCGACCCATATCAATGTGTCTTCTAAATTCTTTCGGCAAAATGTATGTTTCTGATAAATATCATGTCGGCTATTTGACCTGTCTGCTAGTTGTCCTGTCGGCTAATTGTCATGTCTGCTAGTTGTCCTGTCGGCTATTTGACCCGTCTGCTAATTGTCAGGTCGGCTATTTGCCCTGTCGGCTAAATGTCCTGTCGGTTATTTGACTTGTCGACTATTTGAACTGTCGGTTAATTGTCCCGTCGGCTAATTGTAATGTCGGCTATTTGACTTGTCGGCTAAATGTCTTGTCGGCTAAATATCATGTCGGCTAATTGTCCTGTCGGCTATTTGACCTGTCGGCTAAATGTCCTGTCGGGTAAATGTACATTTCGGCTAAATGTACTTGTCGGCTAAACGCCCTGTCGGCTAATTGGTGTCTGCTAAATGTCTTGTCGACTATTTGGTTTTCGGCTAAATGACATAGATCCCCCGTAACCTAACTGTAACTTATCCATAATCTAACCGTAACCTATCTGTAACGGAAATGGAACATAACCGCAACCTAACCATAACCTAATTGTAACCTAACCGTAACGTAACAGTAACCTACTTATAACCTAACCATAACCTAACTGTAACATAACTGTAACCTAACGGTAATCTATCTGTAAAATAAACGTAACATGACGGTACGATAACCTTAACCTAATTATTAACTAACCGTATCCTAACTGTGATGTAATTATAACCTAACTGTAACCTAAATGTAACCTAACCGTGATCTAATTGTAATCTATCCGTAACCTACTGTAACCTATCCGGAACCTAACCGTAATCTAACTGTAACCTATCCGTAATCCTATTTGTAACCAAACTGAAACGTAACTGTATCCTATCCGTAACCTAATCGTAGCAGAAACTTAATCTAACTGAAATCTATCCGTAACTTAACAATCTAACTGTAACCGAACCGTAACGTAACCGTAACCTACTTATAACCTAACCATAACCTAACTGTAAAATAACTGCAAACTAACAGTAATCTATCTGTAAAATAAACGTAACATGACGGTACGCTTACCGTAACCTAATTATAACCTAACCGTATCCTAACTGTGATGTAACTATAACCTAACTGTAACCTAACCGCAACCTAACTGTAGCCTGGCGGTAACCTAACCGTAACCTAATTGTAATCTATCCGTAACCTACTGTAACCTATCCGGAACCTAACCGTAATCTAACTGTAACCTATCCGTAATCCTATTTGTAACCAAACTGTAACGTAACTGTAACCTATCCGTAACCTAATCATAGCAGAAACGTAATCTAACTGTAACCTCTCCGTAACTTAACCGTAATCTAACTGTAACCTATCCGTAACTTAACCGTAATCTAACTGTAACGTATCCGTAACATAACCTTAACCTATCTGTAACTTAATCGTAACCTAATTGTTACCTAAAATTAACATAACTGTGACGTAACCGTAATCTAACTGTAACCCAACCGTAACGTAACTGTAACCTAAGTTTAACGTAACCGTAAACTAATTATAATCTATCCGTAACCTAAAAGTATCCTAACCATAACCTAACTAGGCTAATCGTCCTCTCAACTAAATATCCTGTCGTCTAATCGTCCTGTCGGCTAATCGTCCTGTCGGCTAAATCTCCTTTCGGCCAATCGTCCTGTCGGCCAATCGTCCTGTCGACTAAATGTCCGGTCGGCTAAATGTCCTGTCGGCTAATTGTCTTGTCGGCTAAATGTCCTGTCGGCTAATTGTCTTGTCGGCTAAATGTCCTGTCGGCTAATTGACTTGTCGGCTAATTGTCTTGTCGGCTAAATGTCCTGTCGGCTAATTGTCTTGTCGGCTAACTGTCTTGTCGACTTATTGTCCTGTCGGCTAATTGTCCTGTCTGCTAAATGTCCTGTCGACTAATTGTCACGTTCGGCCAATTGCCTGTCGTCCAATTGTCTGTCTGCTAAATGTCCTTTTCGGCTAATTGTCCTGTATGCTATACGTACGTTTCGGCTATTTGTCCTGTCGGCTAAATGTACTTGTCGGCTACATGCCCTGTCTGCTAAATATACGTGTCGACTAAATGTACTTGTCGGCTAAACGTCCTGTCGTCTAAGTGCTGTCTGCTAAATGTCTTGTCGGCTATTTGGTTTTCGGCTAATCGTCTGCGACCGATGGGGCCGTATATGATATCTTGGCCAAACTTTCATATGAAATTCGAAGGGATCAGAGCGTATTTATTTATAGCAGTTACATAACTTGGACTATTATGATATAGGTGAAATGATGGCGATAGAATAATATTTGGCGACTTATCACCTTTACCTTGCTAATATTAAAGTACCAAAATGGCACCAGGAATATAAAAAGCGAAGTGGTTCGCCCGGAACTCTTGATGATAGTCACATGACTTAGGCTATTGTTATAGAAATTGTTTTAAAATACCGGGAGACAAAGACTGTACACTTAATTCCTTTTATTTTTAGCTTCTTTTCAAACGTTTAACCGATCCTCTTTAATCAAACTCGAAAATAACCATTGGATGTCTTAACAGCAACTGATTCGGCCTTAAATTTTTGAAATCAATGGAAATTGAATGGAAACCCGTTTACATGGAGATGAGATCTGCACAGCTTTTTTCAGTATAATTCAATCTTCTATAATATTTTTTTAAACCGACCAGATTAGCGTGTTTTTAGATTCTGCGGTGTCTGAACGGGTGTTGGCGAGCGTAGCTTGCAGGGGGCAGAGCCCCCTAGTATCTTTTTAATTTTCTAATTAAATCCTTTCTTTCCCGTTGCCACACCCTAAAAAATGACGATAACGCGTTGCTATAATTTTGCATTTTTGAAATTGACGTCATTGTAAACAGAAAACGCACATTATTTATATATAAAATAAAAACTTCAACTATAAGAGCGGTAAAATGACGTAGCACCTTAATTTAATTGTTTTTTTAAAATTAAAATATCTACTTTAATACAAACAGTCAAATTTCATGAAAACAATTTAGGAACAAGAAAAAAAAAGGCTAGATATGACCTCACATTCCATCAAATCTTTTCAACGTGTAGTCAACTCACCGTAAATGGGCTCCTATATTTTGTTTACTTCTTCGATTGTATACTACAGCCATAATCTGTTAAGTTCGTGTTTTATTTTATGTTATTTTTGGCGTTTTAATTTCGTTTGCCAATTTAGTTATTGAATATTACACGAAAACAAACAAATTTTAAATTAGTTACAATGTTTTTGAACAATTGAGTTAATATTTTGTAATTGGATTGCAAGCATATTTAAAAAATATGCATGCTTGAAAATTACTTTTAAATCCATAAAAAAAATCTGTAAATTGGGATAAACATTACAAACAAATCTTACTGAAAGTACTTTTGTTTTCTATAAGACGTTGAAACAATCGAATGTGCGAGGTTTAGAGGTTAAATTGCAGTAAAAGGGAAATTAATTATTGTGTTAGGTTGTTGCCACAGAAAATATGATACCAGGTTACTCATAGACATGTCTTTTCTTTAAACTATTGCATTAAGAGTAAACGGGTTCATTTTTCGTAATCGGGTTGCACGTATCTTAAAAAATATCCATGCTTGAAAATTACTTTAAAATCCATTAAAATCAGAAAATTGAGATACAATTTTGAAACGAATTTCATTTGAAAGAACTTTTTTTGTTTCGACATTGTAAAAAATGAAATTGTGTGATGTTTAGAAGTTAGAAAATTGCAGTAAAAGCACAATTTATGAGCACTGACATAGTGTTTGTACTTTATATATATACCATGCAAACGAGAATTTCACTAAATGCTGCGCGATTTGGTGGATTTTTTTTTTTTTTTCGTATTGTGAGGAAAATCACACATTTTTCTCTTACATCTGGCAAAGATAACGCGCATTCTGTTATTAAAGCTCAGGGATTTTACTATGGTTGCGAGACAATAACGTCATGTTTTCTGATTGCCCTTTTAACGTTTTGTGGATGGGAATAAATGCACAAGTTTCAGTTATTGTGATTGCCGTATTATTTCGTTTTAATTTATTTTACCTGGAAGGCTCCTTATAATTGACACGAGCGAAGCCGGGTAGTTCTGCTAGTTTACCATACTATTTATTAAATGTATGCAAAGTATCATTAGCCGGTCAATTTTTTTCAATCGGTTAAGGGTCAAAATCTCATAGACATTTTTAGTGCATATTTTCAAAATGGTAAATCAAAGATTGCTGTATTTAATTTTTATTTAGACAGTTAAAAGAATGTCTGAAACATTTACACATTTATGAGACATTTAGAATGTACTTATTTTTAATAGTTTCTGTAGCGGATACTCGGATTTCTATTGTATAAGCAATTACAAAAACTTAGGTTATTTTAGAACATATTGAAAAAAAGGGATACAATAAAGGGTTAAAGATAGATTTTTCAGTGTTTCAAGCCGAATCTATTTTGCTAACGTTTCTGTTCATTTGGCTACTGTTTTTTATTTCTTATTCGCCAAATCGCTAATGTTGGTCAAAAGCCAGCGAGAACATTGGACAGCACTATAACCGAAAGGTTTGGTGTGTCTCTGTAAATGATAGATAACTTTTATAGACGTTATATTCCACAGTAAGCATCGTGTAGCTTACCTCAATAGTTCAGTTTCATTATTTTTGAAACAGTATAACCCAAAGTACGCCGCAAACATTTTGCAAAGTACCAAAATTTAGTAAAATTTCTTGTTTTTAATATTCATTTTTAAATTACCTCACTTTTTCCAGTTTTCCCTACACATTGGCAACCCTGAAGATTATTATTTGGGAGGTAGGTGGAATCATATTCCACATTTTGACATTTTAACCCAATTTACCCGGGGAAAATTGCCCATTTAACCCGGGTTTTTTTTAAATAAAACCCGCCCGGGCTGGGTTTTTTACAACCCTCGCCCGTATAAGCATTACTGGATCGGCCGTGACCCGTGCACTCCTCTAAATCCCCCCCACCCTGAGCCTAAGTTGATCTAGCACCTTACTTATTTATTATTCGTAAAAATTATATTAAACAAAAACCTAATTTGCAGAACAAATTAAAAAAAAAACAAAATTTATTTCCTAAATTGTTTAAGCCCGAGAAGGGGCAGATATTAAGATATTTCATTCAATTCTTTCTACATTTAATGTTAAATTTTTGTAACAAATAAGTTAAACCAATTGAACATTAAAAAATAAAAATGAAATGCATACAATATAATACTTTAAACACTCTAAATACTTATATTCCGTTCAAATAAAATCGAAATAAAGCTTAGATTTTTTTTTTAAGTTTTGCATTTTGCATGTATCTTATCATATTATGTGCAATCGTCATAAACATAATGCAAAATCTGCAGTATAAATATTTACAACTTAAAAATGGAAAAGTCTAAGATTTATTTCGATTTCATTTGAACGGAATCTAAGTATATAGGTGTTTAAAGTATTATATTGTATGAATTTCATTTTTATTTTTTAATGTTCAATTGGTTTAACTTATTTGTTACAAAAATTTAACATTAAATGTAGAACGAATTGAATGAAATATCTTAATATCTGCCCCTTCTCGGGCTTAAACAATTTAGGAAATAAATTTTGTTTTTTTAATTTGTTCTGCAAATTAGGTTTTTGTTTAATATGTCAAGTTTTTAAATAATTACTGCATTCAGACGAACACATTTCAAAATTAATGGAGGGTATCATCATCAGGCTTTGATTTATGCGATATCGCATCACAATTTGTGATGCAATTTACCTATGTATAATTTGAAATGTTTCACCAGTGCGGTAATGCAGGTTGCTGTAGTTTGGTCAAAAAATTACAATCTGAAATTAAAAAAATCCGCTTGAAATGTCCTTTTTAAAAATTATCAAAATTAAGAATTAATTTCAAGATTATCAAGAATTATTCATTTTTATTTCCACTATGGCGCCATATTCATCTTCTTTTTCATTCTTTAAAAAAAAAAAAAAAAAAAAAAAAAAAAAACTATTTCAGTTTCTCCAGTTTCATGTTTCACGTGAAAATCATTCAACTAAAAATAAACAAATTATTATTACGGCTTTTGAATTATTTACAACAATGAAGGAATAATGTTAAATTTTATTAGAAAATGTCCGTTGATTCTCAATGAAAAAAACCGAAATTTGGGATTATTAAGAAAAATATTTCAATAATGTAGTGTATAAAAATTAGCCTATGTTACTCTCTAGATTATAATCCACCTTATATGCAAAGGCATTTTATGATCCGTTTTGACCCTGGCATCAGGCAAATGTTTTTACACTGTGAATTTATAATATTATTAGAATTAGCAAAGAATTAAAAATTTGTGGCATCAGGGACAAAAAGGTGGGAAGAAAAAATGTTATGAGCTCCATAGGCTTTTCTATGTTAAATTAACATTAAGAAGTGACTTTGGAAATAAATAAGTATTGCGCTGCCGCGCAATACTTAAATTTATGTTGTACATTTGTTTAGGGAAATCATAAGAGATTTAATTTTATTTGACTAGGGGGCTCTGCCCCCTACGAGCTACGCTCGTCAACCCCCGTTCAGACACCGCAGACTCTAACAGCACGATAATTTGATCGGCTTTTGAAAGATTTCGGAAGACTGAATTATAATTTGAATCTGAGAATTATAATCTGACGTAATTTTCACCAAACTTTTCTTTTCCTTTTTAATATTCACATAAAAATACTTTGTTAGAAATTAAATATTATGATCATCTTACAATATCAAATAAATGTCTCGAGCAATTTTTAAATTTAAACTGTTTTGCAATATTATTTTTTGTTCATTTTATATAATAAGTGTAATGTGACGTAAATGTGACGTAAATTCTCCTATTTAAGACTTCTAACGCATGATGAATTTATTATCTTACAATATTCTGTCTCTTTTAAAATTCATGTGTAATTATAGTTTTTATGTAATTTTCAATGAGTTCCTGCTTTTTATATTTTCTGTTTATAATAGTCACGTGTAAAATAAATTTTTAATTTGAAGTAAACATTATTGTTTGCGCTGTTTATACAACTTGGCAACAGTTTAAATTAATAACATTTTCCAAAATTTGTAAAAAATATCTCTCGAAATGCTGAAAATTTGAAATTAAAATTGAAATAAAACCTCAAAAAATGAGTCAAATAAGAAAAGTAAATTCAATCTGCACATCGGGAACTTATAACGTATAAAATGATCTAAAAATGACTAAATTCTCATGTATAGTTTTTGCTCCAATAAAACTTTTTTAATGGAACGATTTTGTCCAACTTTAGCATTAAATATCTCTTAAAATATTTCTTCGACTTGAAAACTGTCTGCATCAGCGTGTTTATCAAACATTTCTCTATAATACCACCGATTTTCATATTTTTCTATGCAACATTTTTTTAATATTAACGATGGAAGGCCATGCTTAAACATTCAAATATGATGTGGATCTACCCGGAATATCTACGCAGATGTTCATTGGTCCATTTCCAAATCAAAACTTTTTTTTATATATAGATGGATAAGTTACATAGATGCATTTTTTAAAATCTACTTTTTTTCTTTGCAGAGATTTAAAATTATGATTTTCTTTTATCATCCGTATATTTCATTCTAAACTGATTTTCTTACTGGATTTTCATTTGAATGTAATTGTTTAAGTCATATTTTTACGTAGTGTTTACGTACATAATTGCCTAAATAGTCATTAATATTATTGTTTTCTGTATTCATGAATTTCGAACATAATCTGAAAATAAAATATGAGCATAAGTAAGTGTGCTTTATGAATAATTTTAATTGCAAAATGCAGGCAGGGCTGGAGTCGATTTTTTAGCTTTTATACTGGGTCGGGCCAATAATTTTTTTGTGTGGGTTGGACCTGTTCTTGGGCCTGGAATCTTCAACCCGGATAAACCTCTAACTGATATATCGAAGCCAGATTTAATTTTTTTAAATGCTTCTTTCTGCCATCATCCCATAGCTACTGAATATACCGGGTGTCCTAAAATAGACTGACTGATTTTAAAATTCAATAAATTGCAAATGGTGACAGCTATCAAAAAAAAAATACTTGCAGGAGGATTATGTAAGATTTTAGGAACAGGGGTGATTATGCTCCAAATTTTCCGAAGATTTAACCCTCTCGCACATATTTTAAATGTGTAATAAAATAAATGCGCAATTTTTAAACCTCTTTGATTTAAAAAAAAAAAAAAAAAAACAGCGAGAAGGTTAAGGCATTCGGTTCCGAAAATTAAAAAAAAATCTCCAATCAGAGAATTCGGACATAAAAACAATCACGAATTTTGACAAATGGGCTCTGTAAAAAATCTTTTTCGCCAATCGTTCGCAGAAAATATCTTCAATTTCGCCAAAGAATCACGAAAAAAAAAAATGCGAATTTTGTCAAAGAACGCGCAAAAAACGCGAATTTGGTCAGAGGGCCACAGAAAAAACGCTAAGTTCTTCAAATGATCGCGGAAAACGCGAATTTCGTCAAAAGGCAGTGGAAAACTCAAATTTTGTCAAAAGATTGCGGAGAAAACGCAAATTTTGTAAAATAGCCACGAAAAAACGCAAATTTCATCAAAGGATCGTGAAAAAAAATATACATTTTATCAAATAATCGCAAATTTCGTCGTGGAAAAAACGCGGATTCCTTCAAAGAATCGCGGAAAAAAGCGAATTTATTCAAATGATCGCTTTAAAAACGCAAATTTCGTCAAAGAGCTGCGGAAGAAACGCAAATTTCGTCAAAGGGTCGAAGAAGTGCAAATTTCATCAAAGAGTCGTGGGAAAAATACAGTGGTCTCTTTAGAAAACAGCACACATACATACATCTATGTTTATTATTATAGGTATAGTTTTTAACCTGAATTAATATACTGAACTAACTTTGGGGGGGAAAAAAAAAACAGGTTAACCCAAACCCAGTTTCAGGAATCTACACTCAGCCTGAAATCGATCCGAATCGAAAACAGCTAACCCGACCTGCAACACAAAATAATTAGTGCCAGGAGGGACCCCCCCCCTCCCCTCCCCCTATCTGCTGTAACCTTTCATATAATTTGCTTTGAATTTCAGATTTTTTTTTTTTTTTTTTTACTCAGAACCCCTGATTAGTTTTTTACTGCGATTCTTTATTTTAGTTTAAAATAGCAACGATAGATAGCACTGGAAGCAATACGCGTAAAATTGGTTCCCGAAGGAGGTAGGCCGGAAATCAGGCCCCGATTTAACGACTATTGTTTGCAGCGCCATCTATTGCTGCTATTGTAAAGTAAAATCAAGAATCGCAGTAAAATATCTTCTGACGTCTTACATAACCCTCCTGCAAGATTTTTTTAAAAATTGCTGTCACCATTTGCAAGTTACTGAATTTAAAATCCGTCAGTCCATTGTAAGACACCCGGTATGTTTTTTAACAAATTTCAAAGCATTCTTTACTGAATTACAACTGATCTTAGATATAAAGAGACAAGCAGTCTTATACCAAATTAGTATTTTTGACATAATCCTGAAGATTAGTATTCCTAAATTATTTGGGCGTGTCCGTTATCGAGCTTTTACAGTATGTAGTTTTTATCTTAAAAAATAGTTAGGCTTTCTTTACAAAAATCGGGTCAATCGAACCCTTCTCACAAGAGTGAAAACCCAATCCGAAACTGACCCAAACCCGAAATAATTCATGTCAATCTGCTCCAAACCCAACGTGATAAGCTCAGCTAAAAAGTACAAGTCAACCCGAATCGCAGCAGAAAAGTAGAAGTCAACCGGGTACGAACCCGACCCACAGCAAAAAAGTAGAAGTTAACCCGACCCGTAGCAAAAAATAGAAGTCAACCGGACCCAAACGCGACCCACAGCAAAAAAGTATAAATTAACCCGACCAGCATCAAAAAATAGAAGTCAACCGGAACCAAACCCGACCCGCAGCGAAAAGTAGAAGTAACACGACCCGCAGCAAAAAAGTAAAGTTAACCAGGCCCAAACGCGATCCACAGCAAAAAAGTAGAAGTTAACCGGACCCAAACCCGACCCGCAGCAAAAAGTAGAAATAACACGACCCGCAGTAAAAAGTAGAAATAACACGATCCGCAGTGAAAAGTAGAAATAACGCGACCCACAGTGAAAAAATTAGCCCCGACCAGCGCATCAGATTGAAGTTTCCAAA
This sequence comes from Maratus speciosus, assembly GCA_963932465.1. Lineage (NCBI taxonomy): Eukaryota > Metazoa > Arthropoda > Arachnida > Araneae > Salticidae > Maratus > Maratus speciosus. The sequence continues at coordinate 535,798,771 of OZ010793.1, forward strand.
TTTCTAAAAATGCCCCCCCCCCCCCCCTCCCCTTGAGGACTCTCCAGATCCGCCCTTGAACCGAAGTCATAAACACTTTTCAACTACATTGGAAATCGTTACTAAAAATGTGACTGTCGTAACTCAGGTTTTTGAGGCTCCTGATACGCAGATTTACTAGTAAGAAATGTAATCGATATTTATAGTACATCTTTATGTATAACTTTATTTTCTCAGAAATAAATTATGAGATTTTGAAGACAAAAAATGAGTGTCTTTGAAACATCTCGCGTGACTTGAAAAGAATGTCCTTATTGGAAATGGGGAAGGGTTGAGCTTATTTTCTTGTACCTCTGATGGAGAAAGAAAGGAACTCCTACCAACTATGGAAATCCTGATTAGTATGGATGTATTTAAAAAATTATGGGAAGGGATTCAAGTAGTTATTTTCATATAGATTAATTCAATAGCAAGAATTATTATATAGTTATGAGGCTATTTCATCGTTCAAGAAAATAATTATTAATGCCATTGTCACGAAATCACCTTGTTAATTATTTTATGTAGAAGTTTTAAGAGCAGGGACCGATTTAGACTATCTAGGGCCCTGGTGCAAGCATAATTTTGGAGGCCTTTTTTGTCTTTTATATATCCATAGAAATTGTTTGCGAATTATGCTTAAGTGACTAGTAATAAACTTCATATATATTGTATATATACATAAATTTTGTACCAGGTACTGCTCACATCTGTATTCAGGATACAGGGTATCGCTAGAAAGATTATCACAAATTTAAGAAAAATACTAGTAGGAAACTAGTGGAAAAAATAACGGATTGTTTGACGGGAATATGTTTGCAAACTTCCCTCTTTATTTGTGTATGTCATAAGATGTCCAAAGGTTTTAATTTCCCGTATTAAGAGAAAACCATCAATAATGAATTACTCTTTAAAACAATGAACTACTAAGTTTTTATGATAAAATTTTAATCATTCGTTTTTTGATGATGCAGATGGAGTTTTTTTTAAGGAGGGGGGGGGGGGGATGGGGTACGGGAAACAGAGTGGAAGGAGAGGACCGAACTACATTCCTAAATCTTTGAAAATGTTTTTGGTCAAAAAGAATTTTCGTCACTTTTGACCAGTTTTAACTATTTGTTATCCTTTTAACGAAAATCCTGATTACTCTCATGGGACCCCTAAAATGGAACAAAAATCCTAATTACTCTCATGGGGCCTCCTAAAATAGAACAAAAATCCTAATTACTCCCATGGGCCCCCCTAAAATTGGGGAAAGGGGGGGGGGTTGTGGGACAGCTCCCTCATGCCCCTGCATTAGTCAGGCCCTGTTTAAGAAACTGAAAATTGCACAGAGTTCAGGGTATATACATAAACTCCTTAGAAATTAAAAAGTTAGAGTTCGTTGATCTATGATAAAAAATAGAAAATGAAAACTTGTACCTTACAACACGATAAATAACACTGCTTTTATAATCATCTTTCTTAAGTATGCATGGCATGAAAGAGATTAACCCTAGAATGACACGCATATATTTTTCGAACAAATTTGACACAGTTGGTCTGCAAAACCCAAAACAAACACAAAATTTGCCAATTGGTTGCTTGAAAAGAAATGTCGAAATTCGTCAGTTGGTCGCGGGTAAAAATCGCAAAATTTTTCAGTCGCAGAAAAATCGTGAATTACGTCAACCTGTCGCAGGATGAAACCAAGAAATTCGCCACTCTGTCGCTGAAACTATCGCGAAATTTCATAATCAGTCGCGGGAAGAAAAATCCCTAAAATTTCTTCCTGAGTTTCAGGGAAGAAATCGTAAATTTCGTAATTCGGTTGCGGGGAAAATATCACGAAATTTGCCCCTCAATCGCGGGATAAAAAATCGTAAATTTCGTCAGACGTGGGGTAAAAAATAGTAAATTTCGTCATTTGGTTGCGGAAAAAATATCACGGAATTCGTCAATTGATCGCTAGAAAAATATCGCGAAATTCGTCAATTGGTCACATGAAAAAAAATATCGAAATTCGTCAATCGATCGTGATCAGAAATTGCAAAATTTTTCAGTCAGACACAAACAGAAAAAAAAAAAAAAAACGTGAATTTGGTCAATCTGTCGCAAGATAAAAAAGTTTGACGAAATTCATTATTTTCTTTCTATAATCATTTGGTGAAATTAACGATATTTTTTTGTGGCATATTGACGAAATTCTCTATTTATTTTCGCCGTCCTTTAAGAAAATTAGCGATTTTTTTTCCACGATCGCTTGTCAAATTTCGCGATTTTTTTCCTCCGAGATCATTTGAAGTATTTCGCGATTTTTTCCCGAGACGATTTAAAGAATTTCGCGTTTTTTTCCAAGACCATTTGTCGAATTTCGCGGTTTTTCCCAGAGGTAATTTATCAAATCTCGCGATTTTTTTTATGCGACCGATTGACGGAATTCTCGATTTTCAGGGATGGTACTTTTACGAAAGTCATTATTTTTTGCACGATCATTTGGAGAAATTCGCTATTTTTTTCGCCACCGATTGACGAAATTCGCTATTTTTTTTCGTAATTCTTTGACAAATTAGCAATTTTTTTCGCGATCGCTTTCTTCGAATTTCGCGATTTTTTTCGCCCTAGTTTATCGAATTTTGTAATTTTTTCCGTGATCGTTCGACGAATTTCGAGACAATCCCTAGACCTATTTTACGAATTTCGCGGATTTTTTTTCGTTATCATTTGACGAGTTTCGCGATTTTTTTCCCGCGATCATTAGACAAATTTTGCGATTTTTTTCCGAGCCAATTTGACAAATTTAGCGATTATTCTTCACGAGTCTCTCCCCCCCCCCCCCCCCCCCTCCCGAGATCATTTTACGAATTTCGTTATTTTTTTTCCACGATTGATTGAAAATTGCATTTCCTTATTTTCAAATAATCATTTTCGAAAATTCTAATGTGAATTCAACATTACAGAAAACACACATGCCCCTGAAAGGGTTAATCTATTTCATTTAATCACCCTATGTGAATTTCAAAAGGGTAGCTTTTTTAGTGTTGTTTGACTATCCTGGTTATAATAATATTCATCAATTTGTAAAATTATGAATTTGAGAATTTAACATATTGAGAGTAATTAATTTTACTTAATGGTAAGGTCAAATAAATATGTTTCATGCAAAAAAATTATTTAGTAAAAGAAATTAAATACCGTATAAATGTGTTCATTAAATAAAATTTCTGGTGAGACTATACGTTTTTTAATTTAGTGTGTCAAACCTTCCTGAAGTGGGGAGCTTGACCCAGTTTACAGAGTTGTTGGAAATAATAATAACGAAAACAGTTATTGGCCTTTCAAAAATTTGACGCTGTGAAAATATAAAATACATAACCAAGCTATGTGGTAAGAGAGATGCTATTGTATGTGAAATACAAATTTAGAGCATTTTAGCAAAAGTGGATGAAACATCCCCAGTCTTCCTTATCAATTTTTATACAGAATTCAAATACTTCATTATTTAAAACCAAATAAAAGTTTTAAAATTATATCTGGATATAATGCCTTTATATTATTTAAGTTATAAAATGTATCACTGGAAAAGCTATGATTTAAAATTTAAATTCGACAGTGTGTAAAAGCAAATGTTGTTTTTTTTTTAAAAGGCCGTTTAAAAACAATAAAAGCCACCGGCATGGCTTTTATGCAACCGTGATATACTGAACTTCCTACTCCATAAATCCGTGGCTGTTGGAAAGTTTTCTTGCACAGTCTGCTAACCAAAGGCTTTCATGCTTTCACCTGATGATGAAGTGGTATAATTTTCGGTCCGAAACGTATTATTTTTATTTATTATAGTTTATTTTCATTTTGTGGTGCATTTACAAAAGTGTTATTTATTATTTAACGATAATTTTATTAGCGCCACTTTATACCTATTTTTGATTGTGAGAGAGGTTAAATTGAAATTCTAATAAAGTTTATTTATTTTCAGCCACAAAATTTGCTGTTGACGAAGCCCTTTCCCGACTGTGAAGTTAAACTATGTGATTTTGGCATTTCTCGGCTCATCACAAAGGGCATCGAGATCCGAGAAATTGTAGGAACGCCGGACTATGTCGGTGAGTATGTCGCTAATTCAGCTGCGTTTCTCTTAACAGTTCCGGCTGATATTTGATAACTGGCGACGCCTCTGACCTGGGTTATTCTTCAGTGAGACACTTCTAGAAGAAAAAGAAAGCCTATGCTGTCAAAAACAAGTCCAGATTGAAGCTACAGTAGTCTTGACCTTTTTATATTACATGATCGTAATCGTTTCCTTTGTGGCGGGGGTCACGTTGTCTTTTAAAATCCTCCGTCAAATGCAATCATAGGGACGATCAGGGAGGGCCATTGCCCCTCCTTGGATTTTGAAATTTCATTAACTTGAATCCGATTTTGATTTTTAAAAAAGAGGGGAGGGGAGGGTGTAAATTTTATTTTTCACAAGAGACTTAAATTAATTAAGCAGTAAGAGTGAGAGCGTAATTAAGGCGAAGTTACTTTTTAGTTCGGCTTTTCTTTTTACGTCATGTGTTTAAAATTTATCTTAAACAAGGAGGAGGAGCCCACACACACACACCTGACGAAAAAAGAAATTTTGATTTTAAAAAAAATGAGGGTAGAAATTTATTTTTGAATATTTGTTAATTTTCTGTTTTTTTCATATATGGATATATTTTTTAAATTGCTTTACATAGGAACAAGAAATTCTTAGCTTATTTCATCTTTATATCCCCCATTTTAAAAAACGAGGCTGCGTAGCACGACCATCTTTGAAGAGCTCAGTTAATAAAGGTGGTAGTGACCAAGAAAAAAAAAAAGAGAGAGAGAGATAATCATATAATTGGAGATAATAAATGTTCCACTATCATCTGTTAAATTACTATTTGAAAAAAAAAAAAAAAAAATATATATATATATATATATATATACCTGCTCACACAGATATTATTGATAAAGGAGGCATTTGACAATAACCGCACAAATAACTTTACAGCCTTTACAACTCATTTCTATAAAATGATGATTGTGTCACTTACCACCTTTATCGTCTGAGCTCATCCTTTGTTTTAAAATATTGTCTCCTCATTGTTGAATTTCGTTCTGCGACAATGATGAATACGGCATAAACTGGACTATTTAGCTTGATATTTTCTTAGTAGCCCGACCTAAGAAATTGAAGCGTTCTTTGGCCCGACATCTTTGGAAATATTAAAAATATCGAGCAGAAATGCACTTTGGTCTTATTTCTTTCTGGAATTTTTAAACAATACCTTTTCTAGTTTCTGCAACTATGAGAATTATTTAAAGTGATTATTAATAATAATCTATTTCATACCGAATTTTCTCTTTTGTATTACTAGGGGGCTCTGCCCCCTACGAGCTACGCTCGTTAACCCCCATTCAGACACAGCAGATTCTAACAGCACGCTAATTTGATCGGCTTTAAAAAGATTTCGGAAGATTGAATTATAATTTGAATCTGACAATTATAATCTGACGCAATTTTCACCAAACTTTTCTTTCTCTTTTTAATAGTCACGTAAAAATACTTTTGTTAGAAATGAAATATTATGATCATCTTAAAATATCAAATAAATGTGTCGCGCAATTTTTAAATTTAAACTGTTTTGCAATATTATTTTTTTGTTCATTTTACGTAGTAAGTGTAATGTGACGTAAATTCTCCTATTTAAGACTTCTAACGCATGTTAATGAATTTATTATTTTACAATATTCTTTCTCTATTAAAATTCACGTGTAAATATAGTTTTTATGACGTAATTTTCAATGAGTTCCTGCTTTTTATATTTTCTGTTTATAATAGTCACGTGTAAAATAAATTTTTAATTTGAAGCAAACATTATTGTTTGCGCTGTTTATACAGTTGGCAACAGTTTAAATTAATACAATTTTCTAAAATATGTAAAAAAAAATCTCGAAATGCTGAAAATTTGAATTTAAAATAGAAATAAAACCTCAAAAAATGAGCCAAATTAAAAAACCAAATGCAGTCTGCACACCGGGAAATTCTGACGCATAAAATGATCTAAAAATGATTAAATTTCTAAGTACAGTTTTTGCTCCTATAAAACTTTTTTAATGGAACGATTTTGTCTAACTTTGGCATTAAATATCTCTTAAAATAATTTTTCGATTTGTAAACTGTCTGCATCAGCGTCTTTATCAAACATTTCTCTATAATACTACCGATTTTCATATTTTTGTATGCAACAGTTTTTTAATATTAACGAAGAAAGGCCATACTTAAGCATTCAAATTGGATGCCGATCTGCCGGGAATATCTACGCAGATTTTCATTGGTCCATTTCCAAATCAAAACTTTTTTTTTATATACTAGGGGGCTCGGCCCCCTACGAGCTACGCTCGCCAACCCCCGTCCAGACACCGCAGACTCTAAATGCACGCTAATTTGATCGGCTTTAAAAAGATTTCGAAAGATTGAATTATAATTTAAAAAACAGTGGCGATCTCCCTATAAACGAATTTCTATTCATTTCTCTTTGATTGGGGAATTTTAACGCCAAATCCGCTGCGGTACTACTTGATTATCCTGTCGACCCATTTCGCCAAATTATATAAATCGCCAAAACACTCACCAAATTATACAAATTGATATAATTTTTATTTTAAATAACGAAAGAACAAATAAATTCGTACAACATTAATAAAAACACAAATAAAACGTCGAAATAAAAATAACTTGATGACGTATACACGTGTAACAACATTTCAAAATAAGCTAATATAAAAGGAATTAAGTAAAGAGAGTCTTTGTCTCCTGGTATTTTTTAACAAAGCGAAAAGAAAGTTCTTTTAAATGACATTTTAAATTAATTCTCAAAATATCAAATAAATGTCTAGCGCAATTTCTAAATTTAAACTTTTTTGCAATATTATTTTGTGTTCATTTTATGTAATAGCTATAATGTGACGTAAATATGACTTAATTTATCCTAAGACTTCTAACGCATGTTAATGAATTTATTATTTTACAATATCCTTTCTCTTTTAAAATTCACGTGTATACTTTTTATGACGTAATTTTTAATAAGTTCCTGCTTTTTATACGTAATTATTTAATTCTAATTTGAAAGTTTTTTTCCTGTTTATAATAGTCACGTGTAAATAAATTTTTAATTTGAAGGAAGCATTATTGCTTGCGCTTTTTATACAGTTGGCAACAGTTTAAATTAGTACAATTTTCTGAAATCTGTAAAAAATATCTCTAGAAATGCTGAAAATTTGAATTTAAAATAGAAATAAAACCTGAAAAAATGAGTCAAAATAAAAAAATTAATGCAATCTGCACTCCGGAAAATTCTAACGCATAAAATGATCTAAAAATGATTACACTGCCATGTATCGTTTTTGCTCCTATAAAACTTTTTTAGTGGAACGATTTTGTCCAACTTTAGCATTAAATAACTCTTAAAATAATTCTTCGATTTGAAAACTGTCTGCATCAGCGTGTTTATCAAACATTTCTGTATAAAACCACCGATTTTCATATTTTTGTATGCATTATTTTTGTTAATATTAACGAAGAAAGGCCTCCGGTCACAAAAAAATCAAAACCGGCGGCGACGGTGACAGCGGTAGTTAATTTTTTATGGAATAGAGAGATTATTTAATTCTAATTCCAAATGATTTTTTCAGTTTATAATAGTCACGTGTAAATAAATTTTTAATTTGAAGCAAACATTATTGTTTCCGTTGTTTATACAGTTGGCAACAGGTTAAATTAGTACAATTTTCTAAAATAAGTAAAAAATATCTCTCGAAATGCTGATAATTTGAATTTAAAATAGAAATGAAACCTCGAAAAATGAGTCAAATTAAAAAAAGAAATGAATTCTGCACACCGGGAAATTATAACGTATAAAATGATCTAAAAATTATTAAAATCCGATGTATAGTTTTTGCTCCTATAATTTTGTAGTGGAACGATTTTGTCCAAATTTAGCATTAAATATCTCTTAAAATAATTCTTCGATTTGAAAACTGACTGCATCAGCGTGTTTATCAAACATTTCTGTATAATACTACCGATTTTCATATTTTTGTATGCATTATTTTTCTTAACTAGGGGGCTCTGCCCCCTACGAGCTACGCTCGTCAACCCCCGTTCAGACACCGCAGACTATAAAAGTACGCTAATTTGATCGGCTTTAAAAAGATTTCGGAAGATTGAATTATAATTTAAAAAACAATGGTGATCTCCCTATAAACGGATTTCTATTCATTTCTCTTTGACTGGGGAATTTTAAGGCCAAATCCGCTGGGGTACTACTTGATTAACCCGTCGACCAATTTCGCCAAATTATATAAATCGCCAAAGAACTCGCCAAATTATACAAATTGACATCATTTTTATTTTAAATAACGAAAGAACAAATAAATTAGTGCAACATTAATAAAAATACAAATAAAACGTCGAAATAAAAATAACTTGATGACGTAGACACGTGTAACTTGCTTAAAGTCAAGTTAATTTGACATTTACGATTAACCATTATTGGCATTTAATCTTATAGTTTGGCGAATGATAGATTTTTGGTCGACGGGATAACTAAGTAGTACCAAAAATACATATGTCAATCGCTGTTTTCGTCTTTGATTAAGTAAAATAAGATAAACATTTCAAAATAAGCTAATATAAAAGGAATTAAGTAAACAGAATCTTTGTCTCCTGGTATTTTTTAACAAAGCGAAAAGAAAGTTCTTTTAAATAAGACATTTTAAATTAATCGTTTTTAATCTGACGTAATTTTGACCAAACTATGCTTTCTCTTTTTAATATTCACGTGAAAATACTTGTGTTAGAAATGAAATATTATTTGCGCTTTCCTAACAAAAATAGTTGAAAAGTATCCTCTCAAAATATCAAATAAATGGCACAGATGTCATATTCGCCCCATATTGGCGCGATTTTTTTCTGACGCCAATGTCATATACGCAATGTATACTTAAACCGCGCCAAAGTGTCATTATTTTACTTGATATGGTAACCCGGATTTTGTTGTTTATGCTGTTGATGTTTTCGATAAATCGGCGTGGGAAAAAAATCGCGCCGATATGGGGCGAATATGACATCTGTGCCAAATAAATGTCTAGCGCAGTTTCTAAATTTAAACCGTTTTGCAATATTATTTTGTGTTCATTTTATGTAATAACTGTAATGTGACGTAAATATGACGTAATTTCTCCTATTTAAGACTTCTAACGCATGTTAATAAATTTATTATTTTACAAATTCCTTCTTCTCTTAAAATTAACGTGTAATTATAGTTTTTATGACGTAATTTTTAGTAAGTTCCTGCTTTTTGTACATAATTATTTAATTCTAATTTCAAGCGTTTTTTTCTGTTTATAATAGTCACGTGTAAATAAATTTTTAATTTATTACACGTATAAATATTTTTTTTCTTTTTTTTGAAGCAAACATTATTGTTTCCGCTGTTTATACAGTTGGCAATTTTTATACAGTTTAGAATTAAATAATTATGCACAAAAAGCAGGAACTTATTAAAAATTACGTCATAAAAACTATAATTACACGTGAATTTTAAGAGAGAAAGGAATTTGTAAAACAATAAATTTATTAACATGCGTTAGAAGTCTTAAATAGGAGAAATTACGTCATATTTACGTCACATTACAGTTATTACATAAAATGAACACAAAACAATATTGCAAAACGGTTTAAATTTAGAAATTGCGCTAGACATTTATTTGATATTTTAAGAGGATACTTTTCAACTATTTTTGTTAGGAAAGCGCAAATAATATTTCATTTCTAACACAGGTATTTTCACGTGAATATTAAAAAGAGAAAGAATAGTTTGGTCAAAATTACGTCAGATTAAAAACGATCAATTTAAAATGTCTCATTTAAAAGAACTTTCTTTTCACTTTGTTAAAAAATACCAGGAGACAAAGACTCTCTTTACTTAATTCCTTTTATATTAGCTTATTTTGAAATGTTGTTACACGTGTCTACGTCATCAAGTTATTTTTATTTCGACGTTTTATTTGTATTTTTATTAATGTTGTACTAATTTATTTGTTTTTTCGTTATTTAAAATAAAAATTATGTTAATTTGTATAATTTGGCGAGTGGTTTGGCGATTTATATAATTTGGCGAAATTTGTCGACGGGATAATCAAGTAGTACCGCAACGGATTTGGCGTTAAAATTCCCCAATCAAAGAGAAATGAATAGAAATCCGTTTACAGACAGATCGCCACTGTTTTTTAAATTATAATTCAATCTTTCGAAATCTTTTTAAAGCCGATCAAATTAGCGTGCATTTAGAGTCTACGGTGTCTGGACGGGGGTTGGCGAGCGTAGCTCGTAGGGGGCCGAGCCCCCTAGTTTTCTAAAATCTGTAAAAAATATCTCTAGAAATGCTGAAAATTTGAATTTAAAATAGAAATAAAACCTCAAAAAATTAGCCAAATTAAAAAAAGAAATACAATCTGCACACCGGGAATTTCAAGCGTATAAAATGATTTAAAAAAGATTAAATTCCCATGAATAGTTTTTGCTCCTATAAAACTTTTTTAGTGGAACGATTTTGTCCAACTTCAGCATTAAATATATCTTAAAATAATTCTTCCATTTGAAAACTGTCTGCATCAGCGTCTTTATCAAACATTTCTGTATAATACTACCGATTTTCATATTTTTGTATGCATCATTTTTCTTAATATTAACGAAGAAAGATCTCCGGTCACAAAAAATTCAAAACCGGCGGCGGCGGTGGCGGTGACAGCGGTAGTTACTTTTTTTTAGAATAGAGAGATATTAACGAAGAAAGATCTCCGGTCACAAAAAATTCAAAACCGGCGGCGGTGACAGCGGTAGTTACTTTTTTTTAGAATAGAGATATATATTTAGAAGGATTTTCGGTATTTAAAAGCACCACACAAATATCAGTTATTCATGGATTTTTACAGACATCGTTTAATAGTTTCTAAATAAATTACATTTACAATAGACATTTTCAAATAAATAGAAAGATTACTGATAATTATTTAAATATTTATGAGAACTATTAATCATTCAAACTAATTATTAATATTATTACAAAATCAACATTTAAATTATTTTAAATAGATTTTTATGTACTGAAAATTGTATGGAGTTGCGATTTAGAAATTGAGACAACGGGTGTTCAGGGGAGAAATCCTCTCATATTGTATAAGTTTTCTATGAAAATAGAGTATTAGTGCACGTAATTCTATTTTTCTTTATACAATTCATAAGAGTTAAATCTCACAAAGTTGTAATTTTGCAACTGAGTGAACAAGTCTGAAACAGTGTTTAAGCTAATAAAGATGATACACATGATATTTGTAAATTCTTCAGTATAATTTCTCTTGTTTTTATTACTTGCCAGGGTTGTCCAGTTTTTTCCGCTCTGGAAAAAACCGTACCACACAAAATATCAGTTTCTCCATTTTGTCCACTTTTAATAAATTGAAAATTCTAAATTAAAAACTTAACAATAATTAAATAAATATATTGATTTTTCCCATTCAAGAAATAACTTTTATTTTAAAATATCACATATACATATTTATTATACAACAGTATGTGAAATATTTTGTGAGGACAGAAAAAAACTGAGTTCTGTTCATCTAGAAGCTTTTTTATGCAAACATGTTTATAAATTAAATATATATCAATCGTATTAAGTTATAGTGTATTAAATAGCAATTGTAAAACATATACATTTGCAGTAAATTTTAACATTTTTATCTGTCATGGGGCAGTTTCATTGCAATTAATAATCAATTTACAAAATTAAAAATAGCAGTACGGTCAAACCTCGTTATCCCGACACTCTAAGGACCAGAACAAAGTGTCGTTATAAAGCGGGGTGTCGCGGTAACCGGAGTTGTAGAAAAATGTTTATAAAAAGCTGTATTTTTAAGTAATTTATGACAATTTCAAATTCATAACTGTTCTTGCAGTTTTAAGCAATAAAACATTATTATTAAACAAAATAAACGCAAAAACAAAATTGAAAAGAATAAAAATCAGATTTATGGTGACATATTTTTTTATTGTTACATGAAATACTAGCAAACCCCGCGGCTTTGCTCGCGTAATATTTGAAATATGCCAAGTGATATTTATATGTGTAATTTTTATTAAAAAGTACTAACTAAATTTGTATTTTATTATAAGGTAATATTTTATTTTATTAAAAGGTACTTATTACTTTTAGAAATAATTTAAAATTATTATTTAAAACACAGTTTGACTAAACATCATTATTACACTGCATTAGGCAGAAATGAGACTTAAATTAATAAAACGAAATAAAACTAAAAAAATGATAATTTAGAAAATATTTTGAAACTTTTATGCTCAATTAATACGCTCATTTCAGTATTCATTTGAAGTTTTGAATTATTTAGAAACCATCTTCTTACATCTTAAAATTAACTATCATGTCAAATTCCAAGTCCTACCACCTCTCTCAACATAAAGGGTTATGTTGAAATAGGAACTGTCACCATTAATTTGCCAACATTAATTTTGAAATCGGTTTATTTCCTAATATTCCACAGAAACGTAATTTAGAAAGCTTTTAAAGGCCTTTTCTAGAATGTTTGTTGTTCCTGTGAACCCCAAGTGGTAGAATCATCGGCATAAAATATAGCCTGTGTAGGATCAGAGACTGTTATCATTGATTCGAAACTATTATTACTTTTGTAATCGGTTTATATTCCCTGAAATTGCATAGAAATCGCAATTTAGGACTTTTTTGGAACGCCTTTCGCACCTCCCTTTCCCTTCACCCCTTTTTAATTCAAATTTATTTTCGACAGTCCTTCGAGGGCATTTATATTTTATAAGTAATTACCATGAAATATTTAAAGTTTCTAGCCTTTTCAGTATCACAGAAATCGCAATTTAGACATTTTTTAGCTCCTGCATCCCTCTGGTGGTAGTGGCACAGACATAAAATATAGCTTATTTTTTAGCAGGTTCTATCACCAACAATTTGTCATCATTATTTTTTTAATCGGTTTGGTATTTTATAAGTTTGCTTAAAAATTGTAATTTATAACGCTTTTTGCTCACTTCATCTTTTTAAATTTGGAATTTTCTTTCGACTGTTCTTAGAAAGCAGTTGCATCTTGTAAGTAAATACCATGCCATATTTCAATGTCTTAGACCCCTCAGTTGTGCAAAAAACGCAAATTAGAACATATTTTGCTTTTGAAACACTCATATGGTAGTGACAGCAACATAAAATATAACCTATGTTATAGCAGGGACTGTCACCATTGATTTGCAGCCATTACTTTTGAAATAGCTTTGGTATTTCCTGAGATTGAGTAGAAATCGCAATTTACAACGTTTTCAGAACGCTTTCGAGCCTTTTCACCCCTTTTTAACTTTTCAATTTTTCCGAAACTGTTCTTAAAGATCATGTATATCTATGTACTTTGCCTAATTTTAAGTTGCTAGCCCCTACCGATCACAAAAATCGAAATTTAGAACGCTTTTTTGCTCCTGCAACGTTTAGTTGATAGTGATACCGACATAAAATAGCGTCTATGTTAGAGCAGAGGCTGTCAGCATCAATTTCCTACCATTACGTTTGAAATCAGTTTGATTCTTCCTGAGATATTGCTGACAAATCGGCATTTAGAACGTTTTTAGAACGCTTTTCGCGCATTTTGCTCCTGCATCTCCTCTGGAGTAGTGGAAACAGATATAAAATATAGCCTATCATGGAGCAAGATCTGTCACCTTCATTTGTACACCATTATATTTGAAATCGGTTCAGTACTTCCTGAGATTGCTTAGAAATAGCAATTTAGAACGTTTTTTACAATGCTTTTTGCGCATTTTGACCCCCTTTTAAATTTTGATTTTTTTAGGAAATGTCCTTAGAGATCATTGATATCATATAACTAACTACCATTCCAAATTTCACGATCCTAGGCCCTTCCGTAACGCAAAAACCGCAATTTAGAACGTTTTTCTCCTGCATCCCCTTTGAGGTAGTGGCACGGACATAAAGCATAGCCTATGTTGGAGCAAGGGTTGTCACCATCATTTTGACGCCATTATTTTTTAGATCGGTTTGGTATTTCCTTAGATTGTGTAGAAACAACCATTTAGAACGTTATTTCGAACGCTTTTCGCGCATTTTCACCCCTTTCAAATTTCGAATTGTTTAAGAACTGTTCTTAGAAATCCTTTACAGCTAATAAGTAGCTAATATTTCAAATTTCATATTTCTAGGCCCTTCAGTAACACATAAATTGCATTTTTAGAACGTTTTTTGCTCCTGCACCCCCTTTAGGGTAGTGGCACCGTCATAAAACAATGCCTATCTTGGAGCAAGGGTTGTTACCATCATTTTGACACCAATATTTTTTAAATCGGTTTGGTATTTCCTGAGATTGTGTAAAAACTACCATTTAGAACGTTTTTTAGGACACTTTTTGTGCATTTTCACCCCTTTTAAATTTCGAATTGTTTAAGAACTGTTCTTAGACATCATTTATGTCTTACAAGTAACTAATATTCCAAATTTCATATTTCTAGGCCCTTCAGTTACGCAAAAATCGCATTTTTAGAACGTTTTTTGCTCCTGCACCCCCTTTGGGGTAGTGGCACTGACATAAAATATAGCCTATGTTCTAAGTTGGACTAACACCATCATTTTGATACCATTACTTTTGAAATCGGTTCGGTAGCTCCAGAGATTACCTCTAACAAACAAACAAACTTTACTTCTTTATAATATTAGTATAGATTAATGAATTAAGGTTTGCTTATCCCCAGATGTGCTTCATACAATTCTTTTTCCAATATTATACAATGAATTGTAACCAATATTCGTTGTTTCAGAAATGGATGTTACATAATTTCTGATCGTTTCAATGCCATGCAATGCTTCGGTTTTAGCCGGATGAAAAATGCCTTGTAACAAAAAGAAAGCGCCACCTGACCAGGACAAAAAGACCGCGAGTAGACTGATACGTCTATCTGGAGCTTAAATGGGTCATTAATAGTGTGTGGGTTTATTTATTCAGGTAAAGGATTGAAATAAAATTTCTCATTTATCTCAATGGGTATTTTAGACACTTTTGTGAAAAGATTTGCTAAGACATTTCTCACCGCTTAATTTCCATTCTTATAAGATGGACGGTTTAGGAAAATTGTCCATTTTTCATGAAAAATGGACAATTTTCCTAAACCGTCGGGATATCCGGAGTTGAAAATTATACAACGACGTAAAATCCGGAGTTTATTTACATTAAAGTCATATACAGAAAATCGGGACTTAGAAAAACTGACGTGATAAGCGGGGTGACGTGAAAACCGGGTGTCGATATAACAAGGTCCGACTGTATTTTTTTTATTTTTTTTTTTTAAGTTTGACAACCTCAAATCTTATTAAAAAAAAAAAAAAAAAAATCATATGATGAGATATAAATACAGTAGTTTGGTGATATAGGTAGTTTGGTAATTTTAATTAAGAAAATATTACATTGAATGTTACACAGGTTTTAAGTTTCTGTTAAAGTTTTCAGTTTTTGTTTAGGTTCTGATTAAACTTAATCAAAACTGTTTGACATATCCATGTGCAGCATAAGATTATTTTTACAGTAAAATATTGTTTAAAGTTAATTGTACCAACATGTAATTAACATTTTCTTTGTGGATTAGGATTTATTAGATTATGATTAATATGCAGTCATTCTATTTTAATTAAATGATTAATTGAAAAAAAATATACTTCATTGTTAATAAATAATGCAGGAATATTTTTATCATAGCAATAATTTTATATGTCAAACATATGACGGAAAATCAGCGGATTTTCATTTCGTCCAATTTCTTCCGGCGTCCCGGACTTTTTACAAAAAAGTGGACAAATTAGCAACCCTGCTTGTTATGGATACTTTATTAATTAAAAGCTTCCCATTTTTTCTATTATTGAAACGCATCGAGCCGAAGGTGAGCAAAGCGTTCTATGTACACAGTCCAATCTGTCAATGAAATGAACATTGCCGAAAAATCGGTTGATTTTTCGACAGTGGCTCGATCAGTTACAGTTAACTTTCCACAAACATAGATCTTGGCAAATAATAATGTCCTGGATTTTACGAAATCTATCCCTTTAGTCTTCAGAAAAGCTACTGAAAAATTACCTATAAATACCAATACTCGGCTATTGATTGTTATTCCAATGCATCGTTGCCGTATTTTTTTACCCTTCACTTCTTTTCACTTTCCTTTTGAGTGCAAAATGTTTTTAAGTGCGGGCAGAGGTAAACAAAAATAAACATACCACTTTTTATTCTGCAGAATCGTTTCGTCTATTATGCTTCGTTGATTTTGTGTTTTTCTAACGTAGCGAATACTCGAACAATGGCTTTCGATTTCTTTTCGAATGGGATAATTATGAATGTGTACAGTGGTGTAGTCGTAAAAAAAAAGCAGAGGGTATACGCTCAAGAAAGAAAGGTATACCCCACAGTGTATATACTATGGTACTACTATACTATATATACTACACTGTATATAGTGTATATACTATAGTACTACTATACTATATATACTACACTATATATAGTATATATATAGCTACTATATGTACCACAGTGTATATACTATATATATATATATATTTTTTTTTTATTTATTTATTTATTTTTTGAGAAACAGAGGATATACGGTGTTCCTTAAAAAAATCCAGAAGGTATACGGCGTATACCACCGTATATCCTCCACAATATCCCTGTATGTGTATATATTAGTGGTGAGGCAAGCCGAACTTGGGCCCGAAATGGGTACAGGCTCAAAGTGGAAATTTTATTTAATCACAAATTTAAAAAAAAAAGGGGGGGGGAGGGTCAAGGACGAATCCAGCTCACCATTTAGGGGGAGGGGTCATGGATTTCCTTTTTGGGTGTCAGGGATCACATCTCTTTATGAGAATTTTTTATATTGAAAGCTATTCCCAAATCCAAACTAACTACTTTTCTGATGCTTTCGCGAAGTCATTTTCATTCGTAAATACAAAAAATTTGCATTAATATTCGTAAAAATACAAAATTTACCGATTTTGTTCAGATACCAAGAGATTAAAGAGTTTCCCTACTCAAGTTCTTTCTAAACATAGATCCCTACTTACAGATAAGGTTTTCCATGTTAATATTTTCATGCGGGACACTAATCGTGAAAAAAATATAAATAAAAGTATCATAATATAGGAATTATAAAATTTTGGCTGTATTATTTATAAATGAAATTTCAATTTTTTCAATTGGGGGGGGGGGGGGGGGGGAATAGCCTTTCAGGAAAAAACTGAAAAAAAAACCCGTTTTTTTCCGAGCATTCCCATTTCTATTTAGCATTAATACTTATTTTTATATAATAAGATATTTTTAAATTAGAAAATTTATCTTAAAACAATTTAAGAATGTTATTAACATTATTTGACTGTGTACTCTCGGGCTTCCGGGGGGGGGGGGGGGTGGCTAAACTCATCGCTAGTATGTAGGAGAGAACTAAGAATTTCTTCTGGCGAAAAAAGAAGTTATTGTTTCAATTCTCCTTTTTGTAAAAATACTGGTAGAAATCTATTTTTAAATATTTAAGTTTCTAAATTAAACTTCTATATTGCTTTTATGTTGATATGTTTTATAAATTATCTTACACGGGGAATTCTGAGAGGAAAGAAATCGTCGTTTATCTTATTTCCTGTTTACATAAAAGCGGCCAAGACTGTGGACCACAGTCATATTCTGTTCCAAAACCTTGTCC
Organism: Maratus speciosus; assembly: GCA_963932465.1. Lineage (NCBI taxonomy): Eukaryota > Metazoa > Arthropoda > Arachnida > Araneae > Salticidae > Maratus > Maratus speciosus. The sequence goes on from OZ010793.1 coordinate 535,816,625, forward strand.
CTTTTTTGGATTTCCTTCGGCCGGTGCCTATGAGTATGAAAGGGGTAATAAGAAAAGAAAGTCGCTATTCTGGTTCTGTTTTTAAGACAGACAAAAATATGCTACTCAATCCAGTACGAGGATTTGAAATCATTTATATGGTTTTCGTGTTTGTTTTTTTTTTACAATTTTTCGAGAAAGTTAAATATTGGCGCAGGTGGTTAATTCATCTTTTATCTTTCGGATTTTGACGTTTTTCCATTCGATTCGTCATAAAACGAACGGATGTTCAAAATGTCTTTTATTTCGAAATTCCCTCTAATTCATGTCTTTTTAGTAGATACTGAATGCAAGATATTGTTGAGTTGAAATGTAGAAAAGTGTATTTTGTAATTGATACAGTTTTGCTGCATTCAGTTGAGGGGAAGTTGTTCCCTAAAGTAATGAATTTCAGCGTTTTTCTGGAAGCGCTTTTACGGCTGTTCTCAAATACAAAGGGTTTACTTTCTGATAAGTTTTTTTTATTCATTTCTGTTCGGAAACGCATGAAATTGGCATACGTTATTATTCAGAAACATGCAACCGAAAGACGTTTTCCATTTTTTTTGTAAACGCTAAAAATCTTTCAGAAAATACTGTCAAAGTAGGCGTTTTGAACCGAATTTCCTGACGCGGCACCGCGAGACAGGGGAAAAACCTGTCGTCACGTGACCACGGTCGCTTATAACTCGATAAGACGATAATTTATCTATCGAAAATTGGGAAAACTTATTTTATTTAGATTCTAAATCGCTTCAATAGCCTGCCAATTCTATGCCTTTACGTTTAAAAATGTATCGAAAAGTTTCGTATTGTTGGGCTGGCTCGGATTTTCATATTAAATTAAATCCGAATAGGACAAGCTGAAGGATTTTCTAAATACATAAAAAAAAAGAAAAAAAATCGAGAAAATTATTAAAAAAAAAAATGTGTCCTACGGTTATTCAATGAAACATATAATAAGAATCAAAGTAAAAGACAAACGACCAGAATAAATATAGCATACAACTATTTCAAAGGTTAACCTTTAACTGATGTCACTGAAATTGTCACATAACTAGTGTGAAGTGGTCTGTGAGACCGCTGGAACGAAAGATGAATAAAAGGCACGATTAACTCATAGGATGGTGTTTTTGTGCTAAACTTTTTGCACAGAGCTGTTATAATTAAAATTCACCTATTCAAAAGTATCCGGTGATAGAACTAAAGTTCCAAACGGAACAAAATTTCGGTAGTATTTGTAGTTAAACTGAAAATTGCAAGTTAAACTATAAAAATTGAAAAAAGCCGCGGTCTGAGAGACCGGTAACATCAGTTAAAGGTTAAAAAGCACCTTCAGTGTACAAAATAGGGGGGGGGGGGGGGATAGCAGAGAACGAGAAAGGGTTTCGAATCTTGAAATAGCTGTATGTTAATTGATTGTTTGTCATTTTCACTGCTACAGATTGTATGCGTATTTATGCGGGAAAAAAAAAAATCTTAGTTTACATGAACTATTTTTTTTTTCTACTTTTAATGAGCAATAATGGTTCAAAAACCCAGACGAACTATTCTGGCAGCGCCACTATGAATATCAAATACATATTGTATGTAAACAAAAATTGTAAATGGTGAAAGCGAAATCTATACGCCTTTTTTCATTATTATTATTTTATTTTGAAGCATATATTTATATGTAGAGCTACGGGGGTTAATGTACCTCTCATGTTTTCTTTTTTCCCTCTTTTTAGCTCCGGAAGTTCTGCACTATGAGCCCATCAGCCTTGCTACTGACATGTGGTGAGTGCTTTTCTGCTACTCGGTCTTTTTACTCTTCACTTTGTTTTGAACTTACATATATACATATATTTTTCTCTTTTATTTTTCTCCTATTTTAAGCGATTCTTTTTCCTTAATGTTGAGACAAGTGAAGCTGGGGTTTTCATTCCGTTTGGAAGCACGAAAAAGGATGTATTTTGAATGAACCAGACTATGCGATTTATATAATAGCTGACCCGCCAGGTGTTAACCGGGCCCATGATAATAACCTTAAATATATCTAAAATCAGTGTTGCATGACTTTACACTTTTAAACTAAAATCTTCCCAAACGAACCTAATGTTATGTTATAGATCTCACTGGGGGGATTAGAAAGACTGGCGAGGTTTGAACTCGTGAGATGATTTCCATGAAGTAATTTTTTTGAAAGAGTAAATATTACTTTTTTTAAACCAAAGATATATTAGAAACTAGAAAGGTACTGGGAATATTTATTTATTTATATTATATTTTTATTTTTGTCCATAGAAAATGTATGGCATTTTAAAACAGAAGGGGGGGGGGGGGGGAGAAACGGGAATAAGGAAAACGAACGCGAATTGATCTCCAGTAAATAAACATTTAAAATAACAAATATTAATATGAAACCAAAGCTATTGCCATAACCGGAAAACTACACTGAATAAGTGTTTTAATTATTTTGTTTTTTTCCTCGTCCGAGAAACCGGAATGTAGAGGTCTGCACTGACTCCCGGGTCCAGGGCGGCAAAATGAAGAGAAATTTTCCAATGGGCCGACAGATTAAAGAGAATTTTTGTAATGGGCCGGGCCGAACCGATAAAAAAATTCGGCCCAATATGAAATTTAAAAGGATCAAACTAAGCCAATAAAACATGAACAAGTTTTCAATGGACGTGACTGAGGCGAGGATAGTATAAATATGCTGCACGAGCTGATTCTAGGTTGACAACATCACTACAGAATTACATGTCAAGCGTATATTTGCCAGTTGCATCATGTCTGAATCGGGGCTTAATTATTTCAGCACACTCGGGCCGGGTTAGGATCAGGCTTACATTTTCCTTCTACATACTGAGCCTACATGGTAATGATGCTATTCTGCCTTCTATATGGCTTGCGAACAGTAATCTAAAATATATAGTAATCTGTAATGTTAAATTTTCTCATAAATATACATGCAGTAGTCTAGAAAAAAAAAAAAAAATCTTGATTGAATGTTTAGAAAAATCGGTCTTTTCTGTGGAAATTAAATCGGATTTGATTTCATTTATTTTTGTACGAGCCGGGACTGTATTCACTGATTTTAGCACGGGCCGGACCGTGAACCGCGAAAATACAAACAGGCCGGATCGGGGCTGTTTTCACTGATTTTAAACACGGTCTGGGCCGTGAACCGCGAACATACAGCCGGGCCGGGATCGGGCTGAACTTTTAGTTTTCGCAACGGGGCGGGCCGAGGCAAGATAGCTTTCGTTCGGGCCGGGCTTGGAAATTCCGGCCTATGCAAACCTCTGATTGGCAGTTTCAAAATGCAGGAAAATGGAAAGGAATCGGAAAACAGGAAAAGCAACACAAAATCGAACTTCGGATATTTTTAAAAAAAATTTAAAAGAGTTGAAGTAATAAGAATAAGTGGGCATTCTATTACTATTATTTTGGTTGTGGAAGAGGAGCGGCAGTGTCAAAATCAAGGATGGGGACTTAAAAACTGGCGCGTAATCGAGCTCCATAAAAAGTTTTTTTGAAATAGTATCTATCACTTTTTTTTTTTTAAACGAAAGATACCATTATAACTAAAAAAAAAATGCGTAGGGGAGACCGGGGGAATGCCGTCACCCCGCCTAGCTTAAAAACTAACGGCAGTTTGAGATAGTGAATGTACCTGCACTATAGCGGCTTACAATAGAAACAGTGCCTAAAGTCAGAGGGATTTTGCTGTACGTCGTTCCTTTGTTCTAGTGAAAAAATTAGTTTTCATCTAGTTGCTTTCCGGTAATCTACATCCATTCGCCGACATTTTGATGCAATGTGTTGAACAAGTTCGGTTCTTCTTTTCGCTTGGCTTGGGGATTTCCGCCATATGGTCCTCTCGGGGTAATGCCACCACCATGCAAATCAGGTGCGAAATGGCCTCATTTGAATGTAGTGGAGCCGATTCAGCAGATATTTATATTTGTGACTTTTGCTATATGAAGTAAATTGTAATCTTAACCATTCTTCTGCTCAATTACATTGCTTTCTAACAATTTTCAGTTGGTTATGTGTTTCCTAGTATCCTTTTGATGCATGTACTAGGTCATTAAAGAGTGGCGGCATTACCCCGGTGCAGTGGTGGAATTACCCCAGTACCCTGGGTAATCCCACCACTGTGCAGAGGTTTAAAAAATATTTTTTTATGTGTGCTTAAATTACAGTTATGATTACGGTTTAATTTATACAGATACTAAAGATCATGCTTCAGCTTTAAAATTTTTACTATAAAAAAATAAACATTTTTTTGAGGTGAAAAAAATTAAATTCCCTTAAGGTGTCACTATTCTCCCGGTCTCCCCTACTTTTTCTTTTATGTGACGGCACGGGAGACTCGGCGATTACGTTTTCAAAAGGCAGAAAAAATGGAACGTTTTTTTATCTCTGTGAAGATCCTAGGCACATTCTTGACTCGCCATTTTGCGATGTTCGTTTGATTTTTTAAAATTAATACCTCGGCTAATTATCGAAAAATGAAACATCTGAGCTTCAGGTACGTAGGAACAGACTTCTCTTGTCTACCCTCATCCCATTTCCTTAGTCTTGGCCATCGTTGACAGACAGACAAACCCCTTTCTTTTATTAATATACAAGTACAGCACTTGTAGATAGCACAGCATTGTTTCTATTTTTTTTTTCTTTTTTAAAGGAAAGGGACAAGAAATTAAATAGTTGTAATTTTTTGGAAAATTTAAATGCAAGAAAATGATAGAATATAGATATTTTGCATAAAATAACTAATGAAGCCGAATTTCCACTGTGTGCTTTTAAAAAAATTTCCCTATTCAAGCTATAAAAAAATAGTAAATCTTCAGAATTTTTTTTATTTTTTTTTAATTATTACCAGGGACCTCACTAAGGGGAGTGAGGGAAAGAAGTTTGCGAATGCTGTTACTCTTGGCAAATTTACAAACTTAGTTGGCAAATTTGTTTTTAAAACTTTAATAAAAACAACAACAACAACAACAAAAAACTCTTTCCATTTCTGATAGACTTGGTAGAAGTTACAAACCTAATTGGGAATATTATTAAACTTTTTACAAATAAGAACTATAACTATATTGCATTTTTCAATTGTGGTAACTTGGCAAAATTATAAAAGTAGTTGGCAAATACTGAAATTTGACTTGGCAATTTAAGGTTCTCCACTGATAATATGCAACGTTTTACTAAAATGTAGAGTGCCTTGATAGAAGAGCGCTGACATATGCATAGCCTGCATGATCAGATTGGAAGTACATCCAAAACATAGTAATACAGATTATAGTACTTGGTGATTCTTGCCTGAATGAATTTGCTTCAGAGAGTTAGACAAGCAAGCAAAATGAGCTTGGTAATAATTGCAGGCTTATCAAGTTCAAAATAATGTCGATTCTCTCATTCAAAATTCTCTCGCGTAGTGAAATTTTGGCTATATGTCGCTATTCTCTTATAAAGGTGTTCTACTACAATTTTATCAAAATAACACAATTTGCACAATGCAATTGTCGTAATTTTCAGTTAATCAGTATTGTAAATATGACTCCTTACTTATAGTGAAGATATATATAATCAATATTGTAAATGTTTTAAAATGTTGAATAGAATTAGATTTTTTCCCTAAAAAAACCCAAAGAGTCATTATATACATCACAAACACAACACATTAGGTTGCTACACAACTAGTTATAGATTAAACATTAAAATAATACATTTGAAGTTTTCCTTAAAATATTCACGGAGGTATGTGGTGGGTGGGGAACTTATGTCTATTTTATCTAATCCTTTTCAATTTTTTTTTTATTTTTTTATATTGGATATTTCATTTTTTTTTTTCTCTTTCAGATTACTCCCAATGTATTATTTGTAAAATACTAAAATATATTTGAAAATAACTACTCATTATAAAATGTAAATGGTTATATTAATATTATTCTATATTTATTTACAGGAGTATTGGTATATTAACTTATGTTCTTTTATCTGGACATTCTCCATTTGGTGGTGACAATAAACAAGAAACCTTTTGTAACATAACACGTGGGACTTTAGAATTTCCATCAGAACTGTTTGAAGGAATTTCTAATGGCGCCAAGGATTTTATTAAAAAATTACTAGTTAGAGATCCAAGGTATGGTTTAAACTGCTATCATAATAAAAATTGGTCATTCTGAAATATGATGCATAATTATAATTATTACTTATAATTATTACAATTATATTTTATTATTGTGAAAATGATATGACACAAATTTGCATATTATTTTATGATATTGATTAAATAATTTAGTTTTACTTTTTGAAAATTTTCCTGGTGATATTCTTCAGTATCTATTTCTTAAAATCTTGATCAATTATTTCTTTATAGAACTAATTGCATTTGTTGTATTAAGCCTTTGAGGGGCGAGTAATTGCATTCCTGTAATGTCGAATTGAAAATCTTCCAAAAATTTTATTGTAAAATAAGGAAAAGCAATTTTACGACTTTTTTACCACCAAAGTTAGAAAAGTAAAATTTAATAATTTTGTTGCAGAACTTCATTAATCGTAGGTGGGTTATAATATATCCCACTGTCCCTCAAGGGGTTAACATTTCTTTTATGTGACATTGTTATCAAGAGCACAAGGCTGTAACCTATAGTGGATAACCATTTTGTTATTTATTAAATATCATGTTTAAGAGCCTACACCAGTCATGCAAAGAAACTCGAACATTAATGTGTTAAACCTATGGGAGAAATATTTAGATTTCTCACTTGTATATATTTTCATATTTTTAAATAATTTTTTTCATCGGATACTTGAGGTCGTATGTTGTGCATTTGTACTTTTTCGATTTTGGTTACAGTTTTTTAATAAGCAGACACTTTCACTTTTGGAACCAATTCTGAAAGTGAAACTATCTTCATATAAAACAACTGTAGCCTAAATCGAAAAAGTATAAACACACAACATTAGATATTGATCTAAGGTATTCAATGCACAAAAAATAATTTAAAAATATTAAAGTACAAGCAAGAAATCAGTAAAGATTTCTCCCATAGGGTTAATATTAGCATTCAGATTTTTTCGAATGACTAGTATAGGACAGTTTATTAAAGTATAAGAAATTAATAATGCCCATTGCCTTGAGGCAATTGTTTTTTGTCTAATATTTGTTTTTATTTATCATATCTGATTCTGTTAGCCTCTTCTTAATCGAAAGGATGAAAATCCTGTCTATAAATAAATAAAATTAAAAAATTGGATTAATTTGATTTAAATAATTTTTTTTTAAAAACTTCAATACTACTCAACTCAAATGTGTAAGTTTAATTTTATATGAAGTTAGAAAATGTATGTAAATTTGGCATATGACGTAAAGCAATTCAAGCTGAGAGACACACAAAATCAATTCACATGTGCAAAATATTTCTAACATAATTGAAAATTGAGGGTTAAAAAAAAATCATTAAATCTGAAATGTTTACAGTTAACCTTCCCACTGCCGTGAACTGATATATCTGTTCACTGAGGTGTAGGTTTCACTGCGATAGAAGCAGTTTTTAAATTAATATAAGTCTACAGATATAATCCAGTTTGGGAAAATTAAGTTATGATTAATACTTACAAGGATTATATTCCTAGACATAATTGAATTTTTTATATCATAAAAAAATTATCATTTTATAGCATTTGAAAAAAAATTACAGAGAAAACAACATTACAATTTTGCCTTTTTGCTCAGCAGTCTGGTGGTTAAAGGTCTTGGATATAAAACATAGTAACTGACATTTTTGAATTTTTTCTGATTTTCATGTGAAAAAGTTTAACTGTTTCTCGATAACCATTTAAAAGTACAAGGTTTATTTTTTACTCAATGTATGCCATGATAATGCATAGTAATAATCAAAAATAAATTTTAGATGGGAATTTTAACAAGAAAACTCTTTGCACATAAGTTTAAAAGACAAAATCTATTGGACGAAAAATGTTGAATGTAAGTTAACTGGAGGTCCAGTCTTAATAAATCACCTGTTTTAGAAGAATTAATCACAATAGTTTTGTTTGTATTTTTCTTTAGAAAACTTGAATTGTGAATATCCAGTGACTTTCATTTTGTTAGTTACCCTTGTTTTTACACCCAACCCCTTCAATGGTGTGTCCTGATTATTTTAAGTTTTACTTTTGATAATCATGACATAAATAAATAAACACTGCCTTTTTTTATGCCTTAAACTAAAAAAAAATATATATTGTACAGAAAAAGTACATTAGGAAATATGAAGCAGAGTAGGTAATAACAGTGATTTTGAATGGATAAAGTTACAGTACATTTTTTACGTAGTGATATTAAGGGTCTACTTGACTCGCATGAAAACACTTGTTCACTAATGTAATTTTTTAAGATAGCTCGCTTGCATTTCAACATTTTTAAATGATTGTTTGCATTGAGCAGCTGAGATCGATCTGTACAAAGGCAGTTTTCTACCTTTTTCTTTTAAATGAGAATGAATATTTTCACTTTCGAAACCCCTCTTGAAGGGATTTAGAATTAAAGATGAGTTAGCTGCTTTTCTATTTCCAGGTCGAATGCTAAGTTTAGAAGGCACTAATTCATAGAAATATAATAATACAGTAGACTCCCTCAAATCTGCACCACTTGGGACCAGAGGCTGTGCAGATTTTAGAATTTTGCGGATTTCTGGTCACTGTATTTTTACACTTTTTAAACAGTAATTTGAATGTAATAATGCAATCAAAATTATAAATAATCCTTGCAATACAGTAAAATATTAAAATAATTAAGAAAAGTAATAAACTAAAAAGATAAGTAAGAAAAGTAATAAACTAAAAAGATAAGTAAGATAATTTTAAAAATGATTAAATTATTAAAAGTACAGATCAAGTAAGTAATTAATAATGTATAATTAAATCTGCATAATAAAGATAAGATACATTTTCATGGCATTATTGAATGAAACTTGCCTCATAATGGTACCCTATTAATTCATATAAAAATCATAAGGTAAGGAAGTTTTATTTCAGGTTTATCCAGTCTTAATAACCAAAATATCTTGATTAATACATAAAAAGATTGTGCTTACCAAAGATATTAGCAATATCTTTTTTTTTTTTTTCAGAAATAAATTGTACTTCCTTCATGAAAAACCATGAGTTCAGTCATATTATAGAGAATTAATTACAAATTAAAATACAAAAGGAATGATATAAAACTAAAAAATTCTGTAATTTTGCTCCTACATCTGAACTGAAAGTTTCATTGTTTACATCTGCGATGATGTGCGGATTTCAGGCGTTTGCAGATTTTAGGGTTGCGGATTTGAGGTTGTGTTCTTGCAGTTAATTGATGAAGTTGCGAGCTAAAGTGAACATTTACATTGTTTTCCTTTGAAGAAATTGACTTTTCCACCAAATCAGTGGAAACATGTAATGGATAATATTGTTACTAAAAAGAAACTCATAAAAAGGATCAGATTTTCCCTGGTAATTTTTTCGATCACAAGAATTGAAATCTGAAGAATATTTCTTTTGCAAATAAAATAAGGACATTTCTTTTTTGAAATCAATTGGATTTTTATCATAAAAATAAGAGTACATTTTCCAAACAGAAATATTATGTTCCCAGTACTTTATGTTGCATATAGAATGCTGTTAAAGTCAATCGATTGTGATCTGCATCTTTAATTTTTATGTTTGTTTTCTAAGGCTTTTAAAATGTTACATTTGTGCAAGTATTTTTTTAAATTGAATCTGAATTTAACACTTTAAGATTCAACATTTCTTTTTACTACAAAATTAGTTACTTTTTTATATACAGTTTTCTCAATTTTACTTGCAAGTTCCTTGCATATTTTCACTGTACCAGGCTAGTTTGTTATGTTAAATGCATAGACATTCTATTCCAATGCATATCATAAGGCATAATAAGTTTCAATCTCTTTTAACTAGCTTCATTATATTTCACAAAAAGAAAAGAAAATCATTTGTATTGTTATATGATTTAAATTGTACATTTTTTTTTTAAAGTCAATGGATTTAAATCAGGATTTTAATTGGTTATTTAAATAAAACAACCTTCCTTCTTAATGCTACTGTCTTAGTATAAAAGTTTTGCCACCAAGTCTTGTCTCTCATTAATTTCCTTAAATGTGGCCTTTCAAATTGGTATTCTCATATAAATGTGTGTATGTGGAGATAACTTCTAAAATGCAATTTCAATATCCTGTGTAGTTAAAGGTTTAATTGCTTGAAGACAGCAAAGTTAACAGTTCAGTTCATGAGGATGAAAAATAATTGGCATTAGAAAAAAAAAAAAAAAATTGCATTGCATTTATATCACTAGATTAAATTTAACATAATTTTTCTAATTGGTAAATAAATCATGAGTTGTAATTTTCCAACTCTACAAAAAATGACCAGGTCAGGATTCGAAACTGGGATCTCTTGTCTGAAGCTGCCAATGCTCTGCCACCTGAGCTATTCCGCACAATGTGGAGGGCCCAATTCACCCATAGATTAACATCTATAATCCAAATTAACCACTTCACCGGCGAAGGGTATGGAGAAACAGTGCTTTTACCCCCGAGTTATCTCGAAGCAGCCGGTGAAGTGGTTAAGATCTGTAATGACAACAGTACTAGTGTCACTACCGACAGGGGGGGGGGGGGGGGGGGGAGAATTAACAAGACTTCGAAATTTACCTATGTTGATGAAATCTGTTTACACTCTATGTTTTGAATATCTATTCTTTCCTAAACGAAGCAGAGCAGCAGACGATATTGTATTTGTTTGATTTATTTAGCTGGTTTTTTTTATCGTACTTGTTCGTTAAAAAAAAAATAAAAAAAATTATGGCCATTTTTTTTTTTCCCATTCTGATCAGAAAATCAGAGTTCTAACTTTTTACGGCTGCTCTTTCATCTTCACCTAACACTTCATTTATAATGGCTGTTTCATAATAATAGAAGCCATCAGTCCATCAGAAGAAAATGAAGCAATAGAAACCGACACTAAATTCTGAAAAAGCAGAACTCATTCCTGTTCTCTACTTTTTAGCTTTTATCCGTGAATTTGACAACTAAGAAAAAAGACATCCTTTAAGAGCAATACACAGAAAAAAGGAGTTGGAAATATTGTAAAAATATGAATGCATCACATGGGTTTAACATTAGCAAGGAGAATCTGAGATCTGACTGGCCAACCCCCTTAACTTTGTCTTTGTATGTAAAGATGGAATTTCGTGATAAATTTTTTACTCTCTGCTTGATATGCCAGAATTATAAAAATTATGTACACAGGTTTGTTTCCAATAGCAATACAAAATTTTATTATTTTTTAAACTTAATTATGAATTTTAAGCCATTTTTATTAGCCAGCTGCAGGTGAAAGTTTGTCAAATACTCTTTATGGTTATAATTGTTTACATGTTATAAAAACAATGGAGGTTATGTGTCAAACCACTTTCACCAAAATAAGTCAACAGACTGTGAAACGTCAATAACAAAATATTCAAACATTGAACATGGGGGAGAAATTTGTTACAATGCAAAATTTTGTACTGCCATTGCTAAAACCATAATGAATTTCCAGATTTATTAATCTATAAGTCAGTATATGAGTAATACTTAAAGTAGAACAGTATTTTGAAATCAAAATAATTGTATTTATTAGCACTTTATACATTTACAGTATAAATCAAACTTTCTTTCTTTTGTTGCTTGTATATGTAACTATGTTTATTACTAAAAATAACTTCTCATTTCTAGGGAACGTTTGTCAGCCAAAGAATGCCTTAATCATCCATGGCTAAATGAATGCAATGACTGCAGTACTTTGTCAGGAATTGAATTGACTCTTATAGCTTCTCCAGAGAAAAAAGTGCCAGCAGAATCAGAAGTAGGATCTCCTCATTCCCACGATGACCAGTTAAAATCAACGATTGGTGATAACTGCAAAAATAGCCACATTTCACCTGTCTTGGAAAGACACAGTAGTCTCAACATTGGTTTTCGCAAAAGTATTTCACCGAAAGCTAATGGAAGTACTGCAAATGATCAGAAAGAAACTAAGACTAATAATGGACATAGAGGTAGTGTTGATATGATGGTTGCACAGTTTGAAGGTCTTAGTATGTCTAAACGTATTGTTTTTTCAGAAGAAATAATAGTGGATGAAAGAGTTGGCATGGTTTATTAACTATTTATCCTATTATAAAAACACATCCTTTGTTCTGAAAGCCTTTTTGTTGGAAATGATTGCAAAAGAAAAACTGAAGACAATCTCTTTCATCTTGAATAAATTTCAATCAAGATTGTTATGTTCAACTTTTACTTTTCATCCATGGTTCATTTATGTAAAGAATCTTCTATGCTTCTTTTTTTAAATTTGTGTCTATATGTAACAAAATTAATATAAACTGCCATCATTATTAACCTTATGTTGAGACAGAAGGCTGCATATTTATATTTTCATTTTACGAACTTGAAAGTTTCGAGTTTTTCTGATGTTTCATGGATCAACTAAATTGCTCTTGACTATTATTTAAATTGTTTCCTCTTGTAGCATAAGTTAGAAGAACATTGAAACAGTTTTCTTCCTATTTATTTCAGAAAAGACTTGTCTAATTCATTGACTGTATATCTGTAAAATTGAGTTTTTGTATGAATTAAATTTTTTAAATTATTTCTGAAAATTGTCTTTGTTTTAAATTTTTTTACCTGTTCAACACAGTCACTTTTGTCTTTGTAAATGAGGATAATGAAAAATAAACTAACCAGTTGTGACTTAATAGCAGTGTAGCAACTACTGATATGTTTTCACAGTAAATTATATCAAACTGCATCTTTCAATCTAGATTTGCAGAGAATTGATACTTTTTTATAGTATTGGTGAAGAAACATGCGTGTGCTGAAAAAACTGAAGTAAGACAGTTAACTCTTAGTTTTAGAGCTATAATTGCAATTACAACTATTTTCATCATATAAAAATTAATTTGTCTTTTTTTTTTTTAATATAGTCCCTGTATCCTAAATATATAAAAACTTTCTCCTTGCTATAAATTTTGTTCTTCTACGATCAAAACTTATGGAGTTATGATACTATGAATTTTAGGAAATTTCTCTGATTTCTATCACTAAAATTGTCTCTTGCCATTTTTATTGCTTTAAAGCAACAGAATTTCATAAAATTCAAAGTATATGTAAGTTCTCGGTAAGTTTTGGTCATAAGATGAATGGAACTTATTTTTTACTTGTTAGAAAATGGAGATTTTTTTAAAAATAGAACTCATGACTCAGGGGCTGTATAAAAATAATTTCTTGTAACTCTTTTAAAAACTATTTTGACGTAAAAGGACTTTCATATGAAGAATAACATTTGTAACATTTTTGCAATCAGAATTTTCTCTTTAAATTTAATGGGTTAAGAATTAGCTTTTTTTACAGGTTTTTTTTCTTTTTAAAGAATATTAAAGTACTGAGACAGAAGTTTTATCAATTTATTATTTCATTCTCTTGTCTCACTAGACAGTATATTATTTACCTTGTTAATATTGCATTGAATATTTTATTAACTTGAAAGTTGAGTTTTCTGAGGTTACATGGATCAACTAAATTGTTCTTAGCTATTGTTTAAATTGTTTCCTCTGTAGCATGTCAACAGTATAAGTATGGACAAAGTTTTATAAAGAAATTAAACAGAATATTATGAAACAAGAACAAAACATTTTTTTTTGAATATATGTATTTAAATATTTCAAGTTTCACATAAAATGTTTCACATTCAAATAAAATATTACAGAGCAATGTTTTTATAAAATTACATAAGACTATTATGCTCTCATGATTTTTTTTAAATAGGGAGGGGCAGAGTAGATAAGCTTTTTAATAATCAATAATTTAGTTCTCATTGTTGTATATTTTTTATTGCATAATAATTTGCTCTTGTTTATCTTTTCTTAAGAATTTTTATGTAACAGCTTTAAAATATGTATGGTTTATTGCAAATTGATTTGCATTTCAAAAAAATGTGCTGCCAAAACTCATTTATTTTTAATATTTACCTTTATTGGAGCTAATAGTACCAACTAAAATATTTTTAGAGGTATTGTTTTAAAGCATATGACATGGTTTTTTTGTGTGGTAGAGGTCTATTTATATGTTTAAAAAAATAACTAAAATTACATATATTGAAAGTAAGCTTCTAAAAAAAGTACTTATACGAAATCACCCATGAAAATAATTTCTATTTAACGTTTTACTTTTGACTGATTATAACCAAGGGTTACAAGTGGCATAATTACAATTTTGAATGGATCTTCTTCAAAGTTTTTTGCATATATTTTCAGCTAAAGAATAAAAATAAAAAGCTGTAGGATGCTGCACTGTTATTCTTACATCATCTGCTGCGAAAAGTTTATGCATGATTGTTGTTTCTATTGATGCATTTATTTAAAAAAAATTTTAATCATTTTATAAAAATTGAAAATGTCAAATTACACCTCCTTGGTTCTAACACTGTCATTTGTGATTTCTTAAAAATTAAAGTGTAAAAGTACCTTTACAGTAAGTATATTTGTGCAGTAAATCCTGAAAAATTGCTACTTAGGCAGTATGGTGAGTCTGTATCCAGTGGTGTTTCCACAATAAACCATTTGATAGTCCAAACTTTAAGACAAAATTGCAGTTTAAGTGCAATTTTAAAACAATGTTACATCATGTATTAGGGAAGTAATCAAGCTTCTTATATTAAAGTGATTGTGCTGGCAGGTTTTCGTGATATAATGCTGTAAAACATCTTTAAAAAATTACATATAGTGCATATTTATTTTCAAAGTACAACTTATTAACAATGAAATATTTGTATTTATTTCTCTATAAAGATGACAGCTGCATAAATAATAGCAAAAAAGATTTTATGTATTTGATATATAGGATTTTATAAGCATGTTTTTAATCACTGCTTAAATAGAATTAATTAAAAGTTGTTACAATGTAAAAAGCAGACAGTGTAATGTATTTTTGTATTTACGTCATTTTTGCTGTATGTGTTTTTTAAACATGACAAAAAAAGATGTTTAAAGGAAATATTATTCCAAGAGAAATGTGTTCCCGGTGAAGTAGGTTAGAATTTCATTATCATTATTCACTGCTGTTTCCTTGCAAGTGCCTGCCTGCATGTATGTATATAGTTCATTTTTTACCTTTTAATAACATATTGTAGTATTTTTATTTGTATTGTGATAAGATACTCACATTGCGTTGCTTGGAATATTTTCCAAGCCTTGTTTTTACCTTCTATTTATTTCGTCAACTCTTTAAGAAGTAACTACTCAAGCAGTTTTTGTTTACAAATTTTAATTTATATTACAAAAAGAACATTTTCTATATTTTCAGAGCTATATGTCATGTTCATATTCTTCTAAAAATGCCTAAATGTTCTATAAGTTAAATATCATAAAAGATATTTAAACAGCAAGTGAGTAATATGTGTGTTTTTCTAATTTATTTAATCTTGCATATCTTCCTTCCCACAATAAATATAAATTTTTAACAGTTAGGTAGTTATTAACCTTCCGACTATCAATATGGGTCCACTGAACCTGAATGCAATCTTTCTGCATTTGTACATCATGTTTACAGCAATTGAAGAAAATAAGTGTCTAATCATTACAATATATTCTTTTCTATTTTGTATAGATTGCATTGTTTTATTAATATACTCATTGTAAATCAGTAGTTTTCATATTTTGGCAATTCTATATACTTACATATGGGTCAGATGATTTACCTGGTAGTTCTTATATAATTTTTTTTTTTTTTTTATCCCCAGTAGTTGGAGGGTTAAGCTAAAACTTATTTTTTTTTTACTTTAAAGGATAAAATCATGTGGCTTTTCCCCTTACTGAACCAATGGTCCAAAATCCTTATAAATTGTAACAATATATAGCTTGTTTATAGCCAATGTTAAAGGCCATGTAATTGGAATTATAGCGACACAATTTGTAATTAGGTGAGACTAATATATGCCAGTTGGCATAGAAATATTTGAATGTAAAAATGCTCCCAAATTATTTTCAAATACATATTTTAAATTACTTAACCTGAGTAAGGTATATAGCAATATGTTATTTTCCTCTCCTAGTAAAATTGTAAAAGAAAAAAAAAAAAAGATCTGTAGATTAATCTTTGTAGCATGGAATTGTCATTACAAATGTTAACACTAATCTTTTCATAATTTGTATGGTGTATTTAACATGAAACTAGGGGTATTTGCGATACTTTTTCCTGTTCCTAGTCTTGTATTATATGCCTATAGGGCTAAATATGTTTCAATTTGAAATGATCCTAATTAGTCTTTCTCCATGCAGGCTACTGTTTAAAGTGTAAATGAACCAGACTGTTATATTTTCTGAATTGTATATTTTTAGCTGTATAAATGTGTCTTTGCTTTATTTATTTATTTTGTAAGGCAAAATATTTTCATGTCTTGAACTGCTGAATTAAAGAAAAAATCATACTTTTATTTACTAACCTGTGATTTCTCCCTGCCCACACCTCTTAGGCTAGATGCATATTAAGTTTTTACAACAAATTTCTTTAACTCCTGAGCATTATCGTAAAGAGGAATTATTAATAATATTAAATACAAAGTATAATGAAATTTTACATAATTCCCAATTTAAGAGATTGCAAGCAGCATAAAAAAAAAAAAAAAAAAAAAATATTATAAACATCAATGTTCCAGTGAAAATAAAAGATCTTCAGGATTGAATGCTGTTAGCAGGGTTCGTTGATATATATCTGATATTTATTTTTTAAATATCAAGATTTTTGATATTTTTATATAATTTATATTTATTTTCAAAATATCAAGATGTTTGATATTTTGTATATTGGATATTTATTTTCAAAATATCAATGTGCAAGATAATTTTCAGTCAAAACCAGTGTAAATGAAGTTTTCAACTGTTATTGACTGCCATTCTGTAGATAAAAAACTTTTGTCTCTAGACTTCAACATAAGAAAACAAATATACTTTCTAAGCTTTATGTTGGAAGCTTTTATTTTAAAATATAGATCTGATAAATATGTGAGACAATTAACTTAGCTTATTTTTCAATGGCTGTTGTGTCTCATTTAAATAATCAGTTATATACAGCTTCATTAGAAAATAATCTTTTCTGATTTTGGTTTAGTTGAGTCTAAACTGTACAACAGGTTAGGGAATTAAAAATAAGACAAGTTTACATTTATGTTAAAATCTTCTTGATACTGAATCCTATAATTTATATATAATATATATATATATAGCAAATTGTATCTGTTTTCAATTAGTTGATTTTCAATTTTGTTCTAAGTAAAAAAGAGAAGTGCATTTTAATTTTTCGTGTTCAGTGCAATATGTTTTAGTATCTAATTTTTATTATCCTTGAAAATATTTACTGTCAGCAGTAAGTTGACTATTTTGAAAATATCGGATATATAACAAAATATTGGATATATTTTTTAATATCATGATATACGAACCTTGAATGTTAGTATTGTTAAACAAGATTTATTGGGTTTTCAGAAAAAATGAAAATGTTTTAAAATTTTATTGTAATTTTTTTTTTCTTATTTTTACATTTTTTTTTATGATAATAAATGTAGATAAAATATACATCTCCTTTTCTGTAAAATATTTGAACTATTTTTATAAAGAAGACCAGTGTAATTGGATAAGGTTTGTAGTATTTATTGTAATATAGTAAACATATAGTTAATAAGTTACTTAATAAACAAATAACTACCTTTCAAAGATTTTATTTTTTAAATAAAAATAGCAAATTAAATGCATTCATATAAACAATGTAAATTTCTATAATTCATATTTTAATTATTGTTGAATTTATATCTGCTTTTAGAAAGATATTAACTCCATGTAAAATTATACTAGCCCATTACTATAATCTAAGGCAAGGCAAGTGAATTTTAATAGTTCATAAATAAAACATGTTTGAAACAATCTATAATTTTTGTTAATGAATATGAAGATTATATTAATTCGATTTTGTTTCATACTTTGCTGGAAAAAAATGCCTTCTCTCAGGTTTCACTAATTTTTTGTCTTACGAATGCCATGAATGTATTTCCGCAGGCGTAGAAGTGCCTTTAAATGAAAAGCCTTACATTTTTTCCTCCTCAAAGACAGCAGGATCTGTCAATAAGTGCCTCCATTCAAAGGGTTTTCTTGTTTCTGCATTCAAAATTCTGTGCTTTTTAAAAATCTGTATACTTAAAATAATTTTATATTATTCAAATATTTTCTTTATGTTGATTAGTTTGTTTTCTTTTGAAAAAACTCTTAACAAATGCTTATTTTCACTTTCTAAAATAAATTCTTATTGCAACTGAAACTTAATTGCTTCCCTTATTAATTGGAAAAAAAAAACTTTTTTTTTTATTGTACATATGGACGTATATATAAAACGGAAGTTAAACAAAATATAAAGTTTTTTTTTTTTTAATTGAAATATTGGTAGATTATCAGTGAGTTAGGTTATTTTTGTTTAATTTTCACAGCAGAATTCTATACTTTTTAAATTTCTATACACAAGTTTTCTAAAAAAAAAAAAAAAAAAAAAAAAAAAAATATGCGAACAGTTATTACACTTGAAATCAATTTTAGCCATATTGAAAATTTAAGGAATTTATTTAAAAAATAACAATACATCACTGTTTATGATTTCATGTATTTTGATAATAACCCCAAAAATTTGGCTGATTTTTATTTAACAAAAACATCTTAACTGTCTATTACAGTTCATTTTATAGTATAATTTCTGATTAAAATGTGTATGTATACAGATTAAAGACCTGTATTTAATGATTTGTTTCTTATGTGTGAAAATTAAGCCTCTAAAATCATTCTGTTTCAAAAACATGTACAGATATTATCAGTTGATCATTAAACTTTATTTAGATGTGCAGCATAATACAATTTTCATGTATCAGTCTTGTATGGGAAAGCAGGAAGTTAGTATTTTGTAAATAAAGTTATGTGATATAATTCTTGTTTTTTGTTTGTTTGTTTGTTAACATATACATTACTCAAAAAAAAAAAAAAAAAAAAAAAAAAAAATACAAAACCTAATTAATGGAAACCTTCAATTTAAAGATTGCTTTGAAGTGGTCTACTCCCAAAACAGTAGTGTGGTAGGAGAAAAAAAGTGTTTGATTGATAAACCAAAAAAAGGAACATTTTAATAATGCACCTAAATATATACATGCCTGAAGCATTACAGCTGGAAGGGAAAAAAAAAATCGTCACTGGTAGATTTCGAATTTAAGATATTCACAATTTCTATAAATAAAAGTATTTGATTATACTAAGAAAAAATGAAATTTCACTTTTATATATAAATCATTGCTTACTAAGATTATAAAATAACACTGTACAACAATGAAATTGCCTCTGAAGTGTGCAATTCCGTATGAAATTAACCCACTGAACTAAATATCACCATGAAAAACCTTTATTGGCCATACCTACCATTGGAAATACAGATGCAAAGTTAACTCTTCCCAAAAATGTGAATTTTTAAATTAATATTTAAAATATATATGCAATGTAACCTATAAATTTTTTAACTGAAATAGATTTCTAGAATCTTTAAATATGTGAATCGAAAATTACAGTTCATTCAATCAAGTAGTTTTTGGTTATGCTTAAAAAATTACCCGCATTGCAGTTTGTTTTGAAACAATATTAAAAAGGCATTTAAACATTAGGGGTTCCAAATGTTACATCTGTATGTATCCTAAACTACTTCACCAAATGATTTCTTGTTTGATATCTGGAAATAAAATTATCAAAGAATACAAACATGTCAAATTTAGATCTTAATACAGAAAATGACAGTTTTTTACAATTTTAATATATATTTTATGGATTTTTGGGCAAAAGGGTATCTGAGAACTTGTAAACAACCTGCTACAAAAGTGCAGCTGGGTTGCAATATGTCCCTAAAAATTTACTTTCAACACTCTCATCTTGATTTCTTACATGCAAACTGTGGTGTAGTAAGTGACAAGCATGGCTAACAATTTCACCAAGACATAATGACATTGGAAAAAGATACAAGGGGCGATAGATGTGCCAATGTTAGCAGGTTGCTGCTCGAACTGGAATAGAAACCCTTAAACTGAACATAAAATACAAGAGAAAAAGAAGAGGGCTTCTCAATTGATAAGGTTAATGTTTTTATATTGTTCATAATAGCCTAGTTTCATTTTTTAAATAAATAAATAGGTTCTTTGACATTTAACATAATTTAATCATAATTTTCATACTAGCCATATTTTTACATGGAGGGATAACATTACAATTTTAGTGGTTAATTCATATTTGCCCCCAAATTAGTGTAAAAATATATTGTTTATTTAAAAGGCAAAAGATTTTTATTTTGTAGGCCAGTGTAACTTGCAATACTTAAAGACCATGTCCCATAAGGATGTACAATCTAGTTTATTTTGTTTTCCTTCTTTTAAACTCTGAATTCAAAACATATTCAAGGATATAATTCAGAATTTTTTTCTGATAATTAACTTATTTAATAATGAAAAGATGTAACCAATTAACTTTACTGTTCTCTTCTCGGAAGTGTTCCTTTACATCTGTGGATGAAGACAACTTGAGTTACTCTAATATTAAGATTTCATATAAATTGTTGTTGCTAATGAGAGAAAATTTGACTGTGATAGGCCTCAACAACAGAATTAGTTATTTAATTTTATCACTTTTTTTTTTTTTTCTAATTGAGCCACAAAATAAATAAATAAAATAAAATTCACATCTATAATATAGATATGCACACACACAACCCATTTCCTTGCACAAAATTTGGAATTAAAAAAAGTGAAGTACAGGCAACCAGGCCAGAGTAAAAAATAAAATTAAAAGTTCATTATTATCTGCTTCCTTTAGATCTGTTAAAACAAACTGGTTTTAATAAATTTTATGAATCTAATGTTCATTAATTCACTTGCACAGTCTAATATAGATACTAATGTCTTTAAAAGGCTATAAGTAGTCCAGAAAATATAAATAAGAAAGATACAAATCAATAACCAGGAGAATTATTAAAAACAGAGAGAAAAAACACTTCACAGTGAAAATTTAAGCATTCACTCATCAAAATTAGCCTCAGTTTTGTTAGTATCCCCCCCCCCCCCTTCCTTCCTTCCTTCCAGTGTAGGCAATGCTCTTGAAAATATAGTTTTTTCAGCTTTGAGTTAAGTACTCATTTTTAAAATTAGACTTGCTGAACTAAAATGTATATAACATTTATTTTAAACTTACAAAATATGAATTCTTTACATCCATTAGTTACAAATATTTCATTACGATATTAACAAAATAACTTGATACAATAATGTATACTTAATATCATAAATTATTAACTTCATAATGATAAAAAATTCACAAACTAAGTAACATTATAAAAGTGTACATAAATATATCATTTCAAAAGGTAAAAGCTCATTAAAGTAATCCATTTTGTTCTAATTTAAAATTGCTCACAGTCAACTAACTATAAAAATAATCAGCATATTAAAATATGGTAAATTAAAATCTTAACAAATACTATAAAAAACAATTTTCTTTCTTAAAAGAAAAACTTTATTTTTTAAAATTAAAAACCAAATTTATAAAATTTAATTGTACACAGTATATGTTAGAACACATACTGCAGAATTTCTATTTATTGTGCTTGAAATTTATTTTGTAATTTTAAAATGCAGGCACTTACAAAAGCAAGTTTCATATATTTACACTCAAAATTGAGACTTAATTTATTTAAGGAGCTACTTCAGCCATGGGAAAAAAAACCCGCTCGCTAATGCTAATCCTATGGAAGAAATAAATATAAAGATATCTCGGTTGCATTTCAATATTTTTAAATGAATTTTTTTAAATCAATCTGTGCAAAGGCAGTTTTTTACTTTTTTGATTTTGATTAGAGATTTTTTTTATGAGGATGCTTTCACTTTCGAAACCGGTTCCAAAAATAAGTGTCCTTATTAAAAATATCTGTGAACAAAATCGAAAAAATAAAAAATTGCCTTTGTACATATCAATCTCAGTTATCCAATGCAAAAAAAAAAAAAAAAAAAAATCATTAAAAAAAATTGAAATACAACCGAGATATCTTTACAAATTTCTACCATAGCATTAGCGAACGGGGGTCTTTTTGCTTGACTTGAAATAGCCTTTTAATCAGAAAAGCTAATGATTAAAAAAAAATCCTTAAAAAGCAAAGAGGTGGTATGAAACAATAAGCCCAAAAACCAATTAGTTACTTTATAAAAAGAAATTTAATTTTGTAACCAAAATTTTCATAAAAAAATATTTTGAATATATTTACATACATATTGTTTTATGATAATCAATGGTGTTTTAAATAATAATAAACATGGATGGTGTTTAGTTAAGGCTGTTCTCAAATCCAAAGGGTCTACTTTCTGACACATTTTTAAATTCCTTTTTGTTCAGAAATGCATGAAATTGGCAAGTGTTCTTTAGAAACTTTGCAATCAAAAGACGTTTTCCATTTTGTGATAAACGCAAAAGGTCTTTCAGAAAATACTGTCAAAGTTGGCATTTTGAACCGAAATTCCAGGCATGACAATGTGAGAAAGGAGGAAAACTGGTCATGTGACAAAAATCATTTATAACTTGATAATCAATTTATTTATTAAAAAAAAAATGGAAAGCTCAATTCGATTCTAAATCACTTCAATAGTTAGGCCTGCCAGTTTTGTGCCTTTAACCCCCTCACTGACAAGCCCGTGTTAATACGTTCACTAAGCTCCAGGTTTCACAGCAATACAAGCAATATTTAAAGTAATATAATTCTATTGATTTAATGTATTTTAAATACATTGAACAATGATTAATACTTCCAAAGGTTGCATTCATATTCGTTATTAAGTTTTTTTATAAAATGATGAAAAAATCATCTTTTTTTAGCATTTAAAACAAAATGCAGAGAAAACAACATTACAATTTTTCCCTTTTCCAAGACTGTCAGAGGGTTAATGTTTAAAAATGTGTCAGAAAGTTTTGTATCTGTTGAGCAGGGAATTTGAGAGATGCATTAAAGGAGAAAGGAAATTTCAAACACATATTAAGTTTTAACTATGAAAAGTATACAATGTGTACTTGATCAGTTTTGATATGCAGATATGTATGCTTGGAATTAATATATACAAGAAAATTGTCAAAATGGAATTTTTCTACAATGAAATTCTATCTTGACTCACATGAAAACATCTGCTGGCTAAAATTAATCCTTGGAGACAAACAAAAATTTTGTTTGCATTTTAATATTTTTAAATGATATTTTTTTAAATAGGATAGCTGAGGTCGATCTCTATAAAGACCCTTTTATACTTTTTCGACTTTGGTGGGGGTCTTTTATTATTATTATTTTTTTTTTTATGAGGACACTTTCACTTTCACTTCCAAAACAAAACTGAAAGTATTCTCATAAAAAAAACCTGCAAACAAAATCAAAAAGGGGTCTATGTAGAGACCGACTTCAACTATCCAATGCAAAAAAAAAAAAAAAAAATATATATATATATATATATAAGTAAAAAATAATTTACAAAATATTGAAATGCAAACAAGATATTAAAAAAAATATTGCCCCATAGGCTTAACATTAGCAAGCAAATGTTTTTGAGTGATTGAAGTAGCCTCTTAAACAGAAAAATCTAATAATAATGAAAAAAAATTACAATTATAATGAATCTTACACCTGCTAAGACAAAAAGGAATCTGTTTGAAACATTTTTTTTTTCTTCTGAATTTTTGCAATTCTGTCTTAGCAGGTATTACAACATTATAGAGTGAATTCATTTCCTTATTTCACTTGAAAAAAAAAAAAAAAAGATAACATGGTGATTCTTTGAAGCTATAAGCAATTTGTATGTCAAAATTATTTATTTGTGCTTGATTAAAAAACATCTAAATGTTAATAAGGAATTGAAGGAGAAACAACACCTTTCTAACAGCTGAGTTTGACTAGAATGAACTTCTCCCAGTCATGAATTATATTTTTTAAATGAAATATATTTATAGTGGAAATTATTTTGATATACATATATGTGGAATTAAGGTTAATACTATATTGCTTAATCGAAACTGATATTCTTCAAACTATGAATATGTATAAAAAATGATTTAATAGATCACCAAACATACAACTTAACATTCAAATAACATTGTACACCTGAACAATAATTGCTGCAAAAGCTTCCCGGAGTCTTGCGTTAAAAATCACCCACCGCAACTATTGCTGAAATCTATAGAACAACAAATCTCGCTCTCTTCTTTTCACTTCACTTTTTATGAGTCTCCCTTGAGATATCATGTTCATTGAACCCTTGAGTGTATTATCTTTTAATGTTCCACACGTTATCTTTTATTCCCATATATATATATTATTATTATTAATTTCATGAAGTGATTAAATGTATATTATTTCTAACTTTAAATATAAAATAAACTCTTTTGGTACTAATTACAGGAAATTTTTGTTGTATTTGATTTCACTCTAATAGAATTTAACTGTAATTATAAAAAAGATAGTTCGCGAAAGTTATTTTTTCTATTTCTTTTCTTTCTAAAAGAATAAATCTAATTTAACATATTTAGAAATGGAGAATTCGTCAGTTTAACAGTAAATAATTAATGAGAAATTGTACCTATAATAATAATTTGTAATAAAAAGAAAAATAAGCCTCTTTGGATGTACCTTGTATGTTTCTTGCAAGGAAAATCTACCAGTTGATAATTTGCAGCAAGTTCTTGGCAAATAAGCTATTACCTTTTTAATAAGTTTACTGTAAAAGAATCCCCACTGAAGGTATTTTGAATATAAAAATTAATGATTTCAATGAGGCTGATAGCGAAAAGACTGATCTGTCACAGTTCTGATACATATAGCTTAAAAGTTAGCTTTCACAGACTACTCTATTCACTAATAGTAAACATTAAAATGATACGCCAACATTAGAGAGTTCGGTTACAAATATTAGAAACACTGAATCCGAAGCATACTGCATATTTTTACACATTTCCTAAATCAGACTGTTATTATTATTTTTAATTCTAAGAAACAATTGGAAAATGTATCGTTATAACATTAGAAAATAGTACAGAATCACCTAAGATCAAAAATAAATTTTTTAGATTGATGAATAAAGTAAATGAAAGCATATACAGTCGAGTCTCTATATAACGAAATACATTGTTCCAGTAAAAAATTCGTTATTCTCTATATAACAAATTTCTCTATATGAGTAAAAATTCCTATTTAATGTGTAAATTTTGAACAAAAATTACTTTTGAGGTGTTTAATTAAGAATTTGAAATGTTTAACTATAAATATTAACCTAATATTGTATTTCTGAAATTTTTTAAACAGTTTCAAAAAAGAGAATGGACATTTATTTGAAAGCATAATAAAAATCACATAAGGGAAAACTTTCATTAATTTTAGACAAAGAAATCTGTAATTTTTCGCTGTTTTGATTTAAAAATTGTTACACTATCGAAAAAATGTTCACACTTTAGCAAGGAATGAAAAATTATATCGGGAACATTTTCCTCCATTTGAATTCACATTCACCTTAAACTTCAATTACCTCTGTGATCCCGCTCTTATATGTGTAACAATCCAATTGACACTATTTTAAGAAGTATGTTGGAAGGTGTGTGGGAGGGGGTGGGGGGGAGAGGAGATGAATTTGTTGATCATAAAAAACAAGGAGATTCAAGGCAGAAAAGTAAGATAAACTCAGCACTGAACGATAAATTACAAATCAGTGATGGAAAATTGATTCCATGTGATTTGGAAGCTTTTTTAAAACAATAAATGAAGAACATTTTATGAAAAAATTCGTTATATGGAGATAGATATTTCGCTATATGGAGACTGTTTTTAATGAGATCATGGGAAAAAGGGACCGTTCCTACTAAAAATTCCTTATATATAGAGAAATTCAATGTATGGAGTTTCGTTATAGAGAGACTCGACTGTATACCAATTCATTAAGCTATATGAAAATAAATACCGTATATACTCGCATATAAGCCGAGGAATTTCTGACAATTTTCGGTAAGCAAATTTGGGGGCTTGACTTATACGCGAGTCAGTTAAAAAAGCAAAAACAAAAACTTCGAATACTGAAAAAATATGGTATTTTATGTGTATGAATAGAAAAATAATATATAAAATATACAAATAATAATAATTTATCATTTAAAAAAAATTCAATGATTTGTTTTTGTTAACTTACTACCTTTTTGCATTGGCAAGTGAAATCTTTGGTTTGATTTTGTGCAAAATTGAACCAAAAAGTTAGGGGGTCGACTTATACGTGGGGTTTTGCTTTTTCCAGAATTTGCATTCGAAAGTTAGGGGGTCGACTTATACGCGAGTATATACAGGGTATAATAAATTTTTAAAACAGAAAAACAAACTAAAGAAAAATCATATTTTCCATAAGTATACAGGATGTTCTTTCTTATCAGTGATCAATATCAAATTCCTAAACTATTAGTTTTAAAGTTATGCTTCCAATTGCAAGAATATTTCAAACATTGTGGCTCACCACCTTAGAAGTCATTTATAAAAACACATTTTTGTAAAAGTTAAGAATTTTCAATTTATGTCCTGATCTTAGGTGTTAAAACAAACCCATTCTATGCTCTTATATGCATTAAAATAATAATAATACAAAAATTTACCATACCAAGTTATAATACTTTCAATTTCAAGAATTTTCTGCATTTCCTGACACTCATGTCTTTTGATTTGAGCTTGTTAAATGGCTTTTAATGTGATGAATACAACCATTCGAAACATTTTTGTAACTGAAAGTATTCTTCCTCTAAAATTAATAGTTTAGGAGTTGGCCATTAGTCAGTGCATCCAGTATAAACAGAAAATAACAAAATCACTAAGAAAGGGATATTATAAATTAATAAAAAAATTTGGCACAATAACTGTTTTTTAAACAAGAACACATCTGTACAGATACATATACATAATATAAATAAATTAAATAAATATCATTCTCCCTATAAACATACAAATACTAAAACCTATATTATGAGCATGAATATATTACGAATTGTATCTGATAGAAAAACAATAATGTCAATTCTGCAGATATCAAAGTCAATAAATAATATGCACCAAAAATAACTCTAAAATATATCAGTTATAACATAGTTAAGGAGTTTATCATTTTAAGATAATCATAAATCCATTAAGTATTATTTATTCATGTAATAAATGCCTAATAACTTTTTTTTTTTTTTTTTTTTTTAAATCTGTGCAAAAAATATTTCCAGGACTATTTAATTTACTAACTTATGAAATATATAACTAACTTTTATGAAATTACATTTAGATTAAATATAAACACAGAAAAATAATCTAATAATTATTTAAAATTTTAATGTTATTTTTTAAAGATAAAATAAGAAATATAAACCATATGCATTAGAATACAGAAAATTTTTCCTTTCATTATTTAATAGCTTGAGTTTATGGCTGATTTATTTCATATATGGCAAAAGTTTATCGAGAAGAATAAATGATTAAATTTAAAAAATAAAAAAACCCGACTGCGTAAAAGGCGAACTAATTAATTATTTCTCATCAATCTGAAACTATCTTTTATATTACTTACCTATTTTTTTTATTTACTTGTATTGATGACTTTTAAGTTGTGTTTAATTGTTAGTTCCTATCTATAAACACTGTTTTGATGGTCTGTGATGGTTAGAGTTGCAGTAAAGCTAGAGAATCTACCTACACAACTTCCAGGTTGTGTAATATTTAAATGGAGCTTCTGACTGTAAAATAGTCAATGAAACATCGTCTTCATTTTGAAAGACCTATCCAATGTTATGCCATTCAATAGGGTGCATAATTTTTTTTTCATCTCTACCGCCAATTTTAAATTTATAAAAACAAAACCTAGCCTATAACCATCGGACGGTTAAGACGAATCGATAGAGACCTCATTCATTAAAATCCATCCAGCCGTTGGGATGTTTCCAGGGTATAAATAAATCCACATACCCGGATACGCATGAAACACATAACCAGACTTGCCAACTGCTACGAAAAAATCGTAGTTGCTACGATTTGGACCTATAAACTACGATGCTACGAAAATCGGTCTTAAACTACGATTTTTTGCAAAAGACGCATTTTTTGTTTCTAGTTGCGATTTTTATCCCGAACAGCATATTTTTCAAGTGTGATTCTGTTCCGAAATTTCCAAAATTTCAAAGTATTCGTTTCCGAAAGTTTTAAAAAATTGGCCATTAGTCCGAAAATTCGGTCATTAAAAAAATTTCTGGAAGAAGGGGTGGTTCTTTGAGGGGCAAGGTTTGAAATAGTGTGCAAAATCGCAAGATTTACGATAAACTATCGCGAATTTCGACAAATGACTGTGTACAAAAAAATCAATTTCATCAGTTGGCCGCCGAAGAAAATAATTTTCATCAAAAGATTGTGGTAAAAACGTGAATTTTGTCAAAATATCACAGAAAGAAAACGTGAATTTCGTCAAAATATGCAAAGTAAGAAAATGCAAATTTCATAGAAAGATCAGTAAAAAAACGCAAATTTTACCGAAAGATCGCAGAAAGAAAACACTAATTTCGTCAAAGGATCGTGGTAAAAAACGCGAATTTCGTCAAATTTCATGGTAAAAAGTGCAGATTTCAACAAAGAATTGTGAAAAATGGAATTACGATTGTGGGAAAAAAATTCTGAATATCCTGAAGTGATCGCAGGAAAAATATCGCGAATTTCGTCAAAATTTACTGCACTGGGCTAAAAAATTGGAACCTGGCTCCTTTTACAAATCTAAAATAAACGCTGTGAAACGAAAAGAAACTCTAAAAATTGTATAATAGTTTTCAGAGGAAAAAAAATTACTATATTGAGTTGAAACTGAAGCCTTATTCCTTTTACAAATGTCAAAAGATGGCTTTGTAACACGAAAAACCAACCAACCAACCAACCTTCAGATTAATTCAAATTTTGTGTGCTACGATTTCTCATTTTCAAAGGTTGGCAGGTCTGCACATAACCCTTCTTGGCAGTCGGGTAAAAAAAATAGTCCAACCTAATTTTACAAGATTATTTATTTTCTTTTGCACTAATTACAGAGCATTTCTCTTGTTAATTCGAAATAATAGCAAAATTGCACAGAATACATAAAATGCAATTTTCCTGCTGCTTAAGTTAGAGGCTAAATTGGATTTCTTTTGCCATTTTTTTAAAACGTATCCCGATTCAAATTTTCCTCATCTTTTAAGGTAAGAAAAAAAGTACCTCCCCCTTCATTTTGAATTTAATTTATACAGACTTTTCTAATATTCTATTCTTTCTGCAAATACAGTAGAAGGCTGATTATTTGAATGTGTTGGGATTGGGTCCAGTTGAGATAATTCGACAAATGAAAGCACTTGCAGACCGACTGTAAAGTTAAAGAGAAAGTGACTGCACCACTGCTGTAAAATATTAAAGTTGCAACAAGAGTTTCAACTGTTCATGCTGTCAATAGGTCAGCAATGACAAACCTGTGTTATGCAACATAATACTTTCAGCATATCATTGATTGATATCTTAAATCAAAATAGAATGAAATTACACAAATTTACCAAAGCTAAACTTGTCTAATTAAAAAATAATAATAATAAATTGAAATGCAACAATGAATTCTAATCATCATTCGTTTTATTAGAAGAATACTGAAAAGGATTAACAGGCGTTAAACCACTTGTCAGATCACTCCTGTTCAGCTTGCATTCTGTTCAAAGTAATTTCGCATGAAATGATTAATTATTTGGCATCCAAGAAGCAATAATAGAAATTACATTTACTTTCTAAAATATAATTTTAAATACACTTATTACAGTGCAATAGTTACAATGGCTCCCAAAATTGAGGGTACATTTTGTTTTAAATGAAAATTCTCATTTAGACAAAAAACTGAAGTGTTCAATAATTAAATAACTAAAGCTTGTCTGCAAACATTTCATCATTTTTTTTTTTCATGAATAAACACAAAATGTTAAATATATACATACAAGCTTATAAAAGGAATCCTCGCAAACTTAAGAGTACATGAATGTCTTTTTATATAAGAAAATAATATTTGGTAGCATATACTCTTGCTTTGATGACTATTTTCAGTTGTTGAGACATCAAATCCACAAGATCCTCTATTATTTTAGTAGGAATTTTTTTCCCATTCTTCTTTCAATATAAGTTTCAAAGATTCTATATTTGTGGTAAAAGGTTTTGCACAGCTTTTTCAAGATGGGACCATAAATGTTCAACAGCATTAAGCCTGTTAGTCAACTTCCGAATTCTCCTCGCTAATGTTCAAGTCTACGGACACGTGATGCATTTGTAGAAGTTAAAATATTTTCCCAGGAAATTAATATTTTTAACTTCTCATTTCTGTGTACTTTTCTTAAAGGATATCTCTTTTTTCTTTCTTAGTTGTCGTTAAAATCTTACTCAAAGTTCGTCAGATTTTAACACATAAACTATAAAATTAAGCATAGATTTTAGAAATATTTTGAGAACTAAGAAAAAAAAAACATCTTTTAAAGAAGAGTACAAAGAAAAAAAGGAGTTAAAAATATTAATTTCCTGAGATATTTTAAATATATGAATGCATTCTACTCTCTTTGACTTAATATTAGCGAAGGGAATTTGGAAGTTGACTGACTAACAGTTTTAAAGGGATCTTAAGGGGTATTTTCAACTGATTTAGGTGATGATACAGTAGCCATACATTTAATATTTATGCTTTGGTATCTTTACTTTGTTGAAATATAAGTTTTGATCCCATTCCCAATTTAGCAGCACTACTCTGCAAATTATTTTTCAGTAAATTAAGATATGCCATCTTATCCATTTAACCCGTTCGGGACGAGCGACTGGTATTCGTGCCGGCCTCGTTTACACTTTCATCCTGCGCGATGGGTATACGTGCTGGCGGTTTTGGCACTTACATCCCGAGCGACTGGTATTCGTGCCACACAGCTGGAACGTTTTATTCCAGAAAGTTTAACTCAGAAAAAAAAATTCGTAATGAAACTTGAATATACATTTGTGAAGAACACATTTCCTTCTATCTAGGAAAGCAAATGGAATCAATTAATATATTTTTAATCCATGTCAATTTAATTTTCTTCCAAAAATGACTGCAATGAAAAAAAGAGTGTTTATTTCACATGCATTGCTTCTGAAACGTGATTTTCTTTCTATCATAAATCTATGTGTCAAATGAAACTTTATTTTTTGTTTATCAGAAATTTTTCTTTGACACTTTGGAAAAGGAATGGTTGAGTCAGCTGATCAACTCTAAGCTTATGACGTAAGCTTCACGAGCGCATATGGCTAGGCTTCCAGTTGATTCATTTTCAATTACTTTTTCTCTACTCCTTTTATCTTGATTGGAAAGAGTTTATTTGTACGTCGTGGTGATTAATAGTTTCGCATTTTCATTCATTGAGGAGGAAAGCGGGATGCCTATTTATATTTTTTATTTTGTTTCAACAAATGCTGCTACGCAGTTTAAATATTTGCAGATGCTTGTTCAAAATATTTTCGGCGACGTCAAGTCAAGAAAACTTTTGTGCGCTCTTCTTATTTTTTTTTTTTTTTAAGTTTTCCTTCAATAGTTATTCATACCGTTTCAAATAATTTCGTCTCAAATTATCTATATTTATGTATCTTATTTTACAAACTCATTAAAATATCTAAATACGCAGGTATTTTACTGACAATGGTATAGCTGGCATAGTGAAAAATATTTAGTAAAAAAAAAAGAAAATGCATGAAATTAATGTATTTTCAGAATAAAATTTAAGAGAGTGATGTGATTCTAACACAGTCATTGAACTGTGACATTTTGAGAAATGTTCGCAGGTTTTAAAATTAATTAGTTTCAATTAATAGTCACTTTGCCCCTTATAATTCAATACATTTATATGATTTCGTTAATATTTCCATTTTATAAAATACTTTTAACATTAACGGCATTTTTTATCAGTATATTTAAAATTATTATTCAGTTTTATTTATTATTAAAAAATATTATTCAATACTTTTAACCTCATAAATTTATTTATATGTGTAAATATATATATATATATATATATATATGTTTATAAAGATATTTTAACATAAAATACATTCTTCCAAAATATTGTTTAAGTTATTCGTGTTTACTTATTCTTATTAAATATTCTTTAATTGATATTTCGTTTTATTATACGTGACAATATGTAATATTTCTTTTATTTTCAAAAATATTTTTAACATCAACAACTTTTTAGACAGATTTGTTTTTAAGTATAATTCTATTTTACTTATTATTATTTATTATTATTTAACATTTTTTATTTGATAGATATTTTATGATTGACTATATATTTACATGTAAATTTTGAATTTTCACAAATATTTTAAATCGAATTAAAAGTTTTCAAACTATTTTTTATGTCTGTGTGCATAATAAGTATTAAAAAGTTGCATGCAGAAGTTGCTTGCAAGTTTTATTTAATTATTTTTATTTGTGAATAAATAAGCTTTTTAAAAATACTTGTTTTATTTACGGAATGTGTTAACAATTATTTAGAAACAAAACTATTATTTTTTTAAACAAAATTATCCTTTATTTCAGCAAAACATTTCATATGTTGCTATATTAAAGGAACGTAAGTGTTTTGTAATCATATAATATTTTTTAACTGAAAAACATGATTAAAACATGCATTATATTTGTTTAAAAAGGTCATTTTTACATTAAAATATCTGAGAAAATATTTCAATTTTTTGCGTAAATATATATAATAACATATTTCATGCATGTGCATTTCAAAAGGTTACATGGAAAAATGAATCTTTTATAATTTTTTGAAGAACTCTTTACAAGAGTTAGGCTTAGTTTCGCAAAATCCTTCGGCCCAGAAGATGAAATCAAATTTTCCCGCTCCGTCCTCAGATGCACACTTCTGAATGCACGCGCCGTCGCGAACAGGTTAAGTACCAAACACACTGATGCTTCTATACACTCCCAGACCATTACTAATTTATTTCCATGCTTTACAGTAGGAATTGTGTTTCTTGGATCTTCTACTAAATTTTGTTTGCAGTACATCATATAAATACTGTCACTTCACTTCCAAAAACATTAAATTTGCTTTTGTCACAAAAAATAACTTCATCCTACAGATATCCAGAGACTTCAAAAAGTACTTTTTTGCGAATTTCAGTTGCTTGATTGTTTATTTTTTATTTATTTATTTTTTTCCCAGGTTTCTTGAAGTTTTAGCCAGCTGTTTTGAGGGCACTGCACACTACTTCTGAAGAAACAGCTTTAATGGTGTACTCTCAATTTTGTGACTGTAAGAAGTAAAAATTATTTTTTAATGAAGCTTAGAAGAAAAATGTATGTTCTTTAATATCACAAAAAATAGGAAAAAGTGCATTTTAATTTCTAATCCTACTAACCTAGAATTTAAATCAGAATTAGGTGCAGCCTCAATTTTGAGAGACACTGTATATGCACTTTACATATACTTTTAATCCTCATAAACAAAAATTCTTTTGATTCATTAATTTTTATAAACTAATTTATTTATTTTTTATTGTTCCACGTTATGGATATGTAATATATATATATTTAATATTTGGCAAGCAGATGTGAAAAGGTTCACCATCCCTCCCTGCCTTAAGTTATAAACATCTAAAATATGAAAAGTTTTGCTTTTCTATGATAAGAAGAGTATTACTTTTATTTTTTTATGCTCACTGTGTTATTGACATATTTCCACTGCCTTCTTTCTTTTGAGTGTCACCCTTGGACCTAGTGCGTGAACTCAATTATTAGTTTCCAGTAACTAACTATTGACTGATTGTAAAGAAGGTAATTTTGAATGGTTTCTTCATGTGAAAATGACCTCTTCTGTTTACCAGCCTTTAACATTGAAAAAAAGAAGAATTAACATTTGTGTAGAATTTTATCTGTTAATGTGCAATTCAGGAATAAAGCTTTGTTTATAGGATAAAATTCTTGCTTTTTGGAGGACATATTACAGAGAGGATTAAGCAATTTTTATAGCATCTTTGAGAATTTGCATTCACCTATCCACTTTCATTTCTCAAAATTTACTTTGCATTATCAGTTTAACATATTCAATGTGTCAAACACAAGAACCTCTATTTTTTTTTTTTCACATAATTTCATGTGTTGTTAAATTTTAGGTTTCACTTCCCTTTTTTTATCTTAAATAATAATAAAAAAATAAGACCTATGTTTAAGTCATAAGATTAAAAAACACCCAATTTGATAGAAGTCTAGATAATTCGACACTTGGTTAATTAGAGTTTGTATAATCGATAGTCGATATACTATTGTATGCATTAAAATCGATTACAAAAATAAAGTTACTGGAACATTGCATGAATTACTAATTTATAATAATGATGATTGCATACTTTAGCTATAGGAATGCTATATAAACAGAGCATTTTAGTAAAGCAATATTTTTTCATTAAAAAATGCAACTATGCCTTTCTATTTTACTTAATAAATACAGAATTCGCATTTTACATGTAGTAAATCCCAGAAAATTCATAAAATGAGACTCAAATTTTATAAAAACAAGTCAACAACTGACTCATAAATTGACTAACTCCAACAATATACCTCCTTTCCAAAACAGTACAATAACTAGAGAACAGGAATTCTGCTTTTCCAGAATTTAGTGACGCTCCCGAAATTTCCATTACTTCATTTTCTTCTGGTGGACTGGTGGTTTCTATTATTATGAAACAGTCATTATAAATGAAGCGTTAAGTGAAGATGAAAGAGCAGCCCTAAAAAGTTAGAATTCTGATTTTCAGGTCAGAATGAGGAAAAAAATGGCCATAATTTTTTTTCAAAAAAAAAAAAAAAAAAAATTTTTTTTTTCCCCTTTATTCTGACCAGAAAATCAGAGTTCTAACTTTTTACGGCTGCTCTTTCATCTTCACCTAATGCTTCATTTATAACGACTGTTTCATAATAATAGAAGCCATCAGTCTATCAGAATTAAATAACTTGGTTAAGCGGGACTCTACTGCAGTACAAAACATATTTCAATTTTAAGACTTAAAGCGCATGTTTTATTTTATGTAAAATGACGTCATTCACATCCGCTTAAGAATTCCACATTTACGATCTACTCTTAAACATCTACAATAAAGCATGCATAGCACATCACTACCCTGAAATAATGCACAAATGCAGCAAAAAGATGCTGTCATTCAAGAAAATCGACAAAAAAAAAAAAAAAAAAGGGCTATCTAATGATTCATAGATACTTAAAATTAAATATAGTTTATAATAGCTCCATTGTTTTAACAGAAATCATTCGTTTATATTTTTTTCAAAATAACACATATTTTAATTACATTTTCTTTCGGTTGTTATGAGAAAATGGAAACAAAAATATATAATTACTATTTTAGAACTATTTTTCCTTTACTTTCTACAGATATGTAGTACTTCGGTTGCCAATATTAAGCAAATGGCTCTAAAAACTACAAAAAAATATTTCAAAAATAAATGGAGATACAGTTTTCAAACAAAATGCATTTAAAAGACTTTGTTTTACCAATACGACGGTATAAAAATAGAAAATGTGCGATGTTTAGAAGTTCTGGGGCCTAATAACAGAAGGAAACACTGCTTTTTACAACTCAATATCAATATCTTAGCATGAAATTTCTACACATACTTTGGACGACAAGAAATGTATTTTTTTAAACGTTCAATCACCCTTCCCCCTCTTTTCTGTTGTAGTTATTCTGAGCCTTTTTACAATTAAATATCAGTTTTTTTTCTTTTAAAAATATAAATTTAGACAAAATTGAATAAAGATATAAAGCGATACAAATCACTTAAAGTTATTATCATGGGCCTGGGCAATGCCAGGTGGGTCAGCTAGTTTTAAAATAAAATTTGGTATTTTTAATTGATTAAACTGTACCAATTTAATATAATTTTTAAACATAAAAGTTATCAGATATTTTTTAACTAAAGTATGTACATTTTCCTCTTCAGCAAAAATCAATGCCAGGTTAAAAATAAAAATGGTATTCCTTGCCAACCAAATTAAATTTTAATTAGCAACTTGTTTTTATTTCTCTTACAAAAAGGAAATCATGTGTATTTCTTTTACCTTACAAAATGTTGTAAGCTGAGTGATATTTTTGAACAAATTGTGAAATTTTTATATTATACTATAAAAAATTGCACAGAAAGTAATATTAGTATTAAAACTGATCAAATCCTGTTAGGTAGTTTGTATATATGCATTTCATATGGTTGAAATGTGAAGAAATATTCCTTTTTGGCACTGACCACTTTTTTATGTCTGCCTTTGTCTTATTTTTTTTTTTATAGTGTTTAACTTATGCATCCAAAATAAGGCAAAGATTATTTTTATCCCTTGAAACAAATCCTAGCAAAACTTTTTATCTACTTGTAATCTATATTATAAAGCAAAAACATGTCCAAGAGTAATACTGACATATTGATGTTGGCAACACTCAAGTAATAAATTTTGCTTTTACAGCAATTTTTTTAACTTCTGAACATTGCATAATTCCAATTTTCACACTGTCGAATGCGGTAAAAAACGTTTTTTTAAATGTTATTTGTTTGAAAACGGCATCTCAATTTACTGATTTTTTTATATTTTAAGAAATAACTTTCCAGTAGGTATTATTATTTATTTTTTAATCTATCTCTGTGTGTGCAGCTCGATTACAAAATATTAATCCATTTCCACTTAAAACAATAAAAATAATTTAGCATTTATTTTTGGCTAATATTCCATAATAAAATTAAAACTTCATAAATAAATATATAAAATAATATAAATAAAACTTTAACACCATGTAATCTAACTCTGATCTTTAACCACTGACATTATCATAATAATAAAAAAAAAGCTGCTGTAAATAGCGAACTTTGGCAATTTCTTCAGCTATTCACATCTGGCATGTGACCAATATAAAAGTATGTAACAATATACAAAAGTATTATAAATTTCAAAATTTTATTTGAATACATAACTGACATTTTTCATATAAAAATGCTTTTTGCTGTATGTGGGGGGGGGGGGGGGCAATCTAAAAAAATTATTGAATGTAAAAAAAAAATCTATTGGAGTTTTCTGGTTTACACATGTTCTGTGATCCAAGAAGCCTTGGTTGGATATCTTAGTAATTGTAAACAAAAAATGAAGAGCAACAATGCATATTTCAGACATCACATGCCATCAAACTCAAACACAGTAAAAATAATTAGATTTCACTTTATCATTTTAGCTATCAACATGCTACCTAAAATATCATATCTTTTGAGTGTGTTTGTAGAAGAAAGTTAGATTTCATGGAATTTTGATTTATATGTTTATATAAAGCTAGTATTCATAGTAATTATTATGAGTATGCTGGTATGAATTTTACTTACTATTTAAGAAACAAGGATTTTAAAAGCAACCTGACAAGAATGACTTTTGTCAGAATTAAATTATATCATTTGCATATAACAGATATGAGAAAAAACTCTCCCCTTGCAAAAACTGAGGTATTTGAAATCTTAAATGATTCTGTTAAAGAAGAAAATTGAATGAGATAAGAAATCATGATTATCAAGCATCTTATAAAATAATTACTGTACACCACAAATACCAAAATATTGTATGCCCATTGTAGATTACAGCAGTTATTCAGAAGAATAGATGGATTAGGCATGCATTGAAGAAATATATTTCTCATTGCTAAATCACTGACAAAGTTAGAATATCTGACACACAGAATGATTGATCCCATAGATAAATATGATAAATCTGGAGTTTATATTATCCCTTTTAAAGTTAATAGCAGTTCGAAAACATATACATATGTAGACATGACCACTCGAAAATTACTTAGAAAGGATTAAAGAACATATGACAGACATAAAAAAGGGTAAATTATCCACAGCTCTGTCCCATTTAGATCAAGATACAGATATCCTATTTAAAGAGGTTAAAATCATTGCACATGCATCACAATATAATATTTGTATAATCAGAGAGTCTCTAAAAAGATGACAAAAGAATTTGTAATGATGTTTTATCCTACAATATACCATGTACATGGTTTAACATACTTACAGTAACTGATGAATTTGGTTTTGAATAACCCTTCCCTCCTCCCCCTATTTTCCAGTTTCTATACCAACCCCTCTATTTTCTTTCCTTCCCTCCCTCCTATTTGTTTTTTGTTGGTTTCACCCTTTGATATTTAACCAGCGTATGTCTTTGAAGCTACAGCAGTTTCCCCTGATGACGGCTAATGTCTAGCTGAAAGCACTAGGGCTTTTAACATCTTCTGACATCAATGTTTTTAGCATCATGAATAAGTTTTAAATGTTTTTAAAACTTTTATATACTTGCACACAACAAAATGTTTATTTAGTAATAAACGTTGTCAAGCTAGCTCAAATTCAAATCATACAGAAATTTCACATTATTTCAAGATATCATTTTCTTGGGGTAGTTTTTTAAATATTTTTTATTTCGTCTTGATAAGATGGCATATAACAAATAGAACATCACGTGTACACATAAAACAATAACTGGCGCTAATATAACCTTTACATGTTAGCACAACTCAAACCAGTACAGAACTCTCACGAACTAACAGCATTTCTTATTTGGCAGAGCTCACGGAAGCCGGTCACGTGAGTGCCGGTAGAGTCCATTTTTGAAATGGGTAGCGAACGTTACAACGTGAATTAATTCATGTTGTTTATTTAGAATAGATGTCTTTTAGCAGTAAATCATAAAAAATTAATCCATGTATGAAGGACTAATTTTTCATCCTGATCTATCAATAAATTAAAATGAGTGTTATATTGAGATTATAAAAAGGCAAAATCAGAATAAGTTTCATAAACACAAAAGATTAAAAAGATGATTAAAAAGACTTACTGTTAAAACATGATTAAAAAGACTTACTGTTAAAAAAAAAAAAAAAAAAAAAAAAAGAACAACACAATGTTTAGTTAATACATACACAATTAATGTGTTTATTTTAAGCTAATAAACTGTGGAATTTTAAATATATTTCTACACATTTCTAAATTTAATCACTTCTTAAATGAGTAAGACGAAAAAGGTAAAGGGATATTGAATATTTGTAGATTGGGATTAATAATTTTTAGAGTTTTCAAAATTCTGGCAAAAAAGAAATGATTTAGGTACAATGAATTCAGCAAACTTTTAGCTATAAAAGCTTGAACACCCTTTGTGCAACTTTGAACACCCCTATTACATGAATTAAATTTCTAAATACGGTCGAGTCTCTATATAACGAAATCTATTGTTCCAGTAAAAAAATTTGTTATATAGAGAATGTGTAAAAATTCCTATTTAATGTGTAAATTTTGAACAAAAATTATTTTTTAGTTGTTTAATTAAGAATTTGAAATGTTTAACTATAAATATTAACCTAATATTGTATTTCTTAATTATTTAAACAGTTTCAAAAAAGAGAACAGACATTTATTTGAAAGCATAATAAATCCCATAAGGAAAACTTACATTAATTTTAGATGAAGAAATTTGTAATTTTTCGCTGTTTTGATTTCAAAATTGTTACACTCTCGAAACTGAAAGCTTTAGTTTGGATAGATGAAAACGTGTTCTAAATGATGAGAGTGATCTGCTCTCACAGCTGCAATTGTTGAGGGAGAATTTCCCATTCGACCAATAGCGTGCTTGAGCATTCAGGACACGTGAGCGTATCAGGACACGTGTCATGCCAGTGGATCTCGGA
Source organism: Maratus speciosus (assembly GCA_963932465.1). NCBI lineage: Eukaryota > Metazoa > Arthropoda > Arachnida > Araneae > Salticidae > Maratus > Maratus speciosus. Next base: position 535,856,632 of record OZ010793.1, read on the forward strand.
AGCTTTCTGGTACTGAATTCATTATGAATATCGATTTGCGCTTGATTAAAAGAGAGTTTATTTTTCTAATTTAACCTTCTGAATGAACTTCGATCTCATTCACCTTAAACTTCAATTACTCATCTGATCCTGCTCTTATATGTGTAACAATCAAATGACACTGTTTTAAGAGGGATGTTGAATGGTGTGTGGGAGGTTGGGAGGAGGATAAACTTGTTGGACATGGAGAACAAGGAAATTCAAGGTAGAAAAGTAAAATTAAAAACTCAGCACTGAACAATAAATCAGGAATCAGCGATGGAAAATTGATTCCATGTGTTTTGGAAGCTTTTTTAAAACTGAATAATAAAGAAAATTTTATGAAAAAATTTGCTATATGGAGATAAGATATTTTGCTATATGGAGACTGTTTTTAATGAGATCATGGGAAAAGGGGGCCGTTCTTGCTAATAATTCGTTATATAGAGAAATTCGATGGATGGAGTTTCGTTACAGAGAGACTTGACAGTATATGATACTTATTTTCATTTATTATGGACTAATTAAATGCTTTATGAAAAAGCTTTAAGTAGAGAGCAAAATTTAAATTCTTTAATTTCACTCTTTATTCAGACAATTTCAATTTATTGGAAATTTTAGAAACCAAATTAGAAATAGCTTGTTATTACAATTCAAATGCAAGAAACAATTTCAACTATACACAACCTTAGATTGCATAATTCTTTTGCACGTTTATATTTGCATGCAAAATGCAACCATTTATGTTTAGAATTTTATCCCACCCCTAAACACCTCTCCGCCAATATAGATGAAAAATTAGCAATTCTTTTCTGAGACTATTCTTCAAATTTCTCGATTTTTTTTTTTTTTTTTTTTTCCTAGATCTGTTTGATGAATTTTGTGATTTTTTTCCGAGATTATTTCATGAATTTCGCGTCAGTTTTCATTTTTTCTCCAAGACTTTTTAGAAAACATTTGTAAATTCCCTGACTTTTCTTATATATTTTGAAATTTCTCTGACTTTCCCTGACTACTTTGAAATTCCCTGACTTCCCAGATTTTCCATGATGCTGGGAACCCTGCGAGTTGTGTATTTAATAAATTCAATCCATTCTAACAACATGCTCCTTTTAATCATTAAATTCAGTGCAGATTGAATAATTAATGAAACTAGGTGCATCCTCAGAAAAACATTAACTGCATAGATATTTCAGATTAAGGAAACTGAATTATAAGATTAACACTTATAAAAATAATTTACTTTTTTAATTCTGAGAAAATTACACATCTTATTTATACATAGTTTTATACAAGATAATTACATCTTAAAAGTGCTTTGTATACAAAAATTACATCAATAAATTGACATGCAATTACACTTATTTTTTAATTTATTTACATTTATGTCAAAAGTGTTAATTCTTTACGAATCCAATATTATTACAAAAAGATCTAAAACAAAGTTTATCTTCAATTACATACAATATAAAAATTTTATTGATGTATATATATATATATATATATATATATATATATATATATATATATGTTTTAAATCAAATTTAAACAAATGAGAATTTGTAGAGATTTTGTAGAGAATTGTAGAGAAGTACATTTTTTTTTTTTTTTTGGTGATTTATACTTTTACAAAATATTGATAATAGCATTAAAATAAACATATAAATAACAATCAATAATAAATTTCAACAGATATTATCAATACTATATTCATTCTGAATGAAGTATTAAAAAATTATCCAAATTTTAAAAATATACATCTTATGATTAACAATAAAGTCTATTTTTCCATGATTAAACATTGCACATCTTTTCTTTCAGTAGTTTTAATACATGAAGTTTCTTTATACAATCCAATATAGTTCAAAAATTTAATAGCTAGTAATAAATCCTTACGAGTTTACAATCTTTATATAAAGATTGATTATACAAGAAATCATACCTTTAAAACAAATAAATTCAAAATTTATAAATACTGTGCCTATATTTATTAAAAATGCAATTAATGAAATGTTCACATCATTTAATAATCCAATTTAAAGAGCAGAACACATTTCAAAGCTTTAAAAAAATTAAGTAGTGTTCATTTTTTTTTTTTTGTAGCAGTACAGCATGATATGTCTTTCTTTACGATACACTATGTGCAGGCTCAATTTGAAAATTTAATTTCATGATTATGTTTAAATCGTAGATTTTGATGATAAATTAAAACAAATAATTTTTATACATTAGACTTTGAACAATTAAAACAACCGATATAAACTATAACAAGCATTTTGGTTAATTACCTTGTTAACCTTAGCAATATCATACATATTTACACTAGATATTGAAAGAAAATGGTCCATAATAACCTAAAAGTTGCCTTATGAAGTGTTAGTTGAAAACAATGGCAAAACAGCTGCTTTTCTCAATGAAGAATACAAGTAAAAGATTTTTCTTTTCAATATTTATTAATACCAAACAATCTTACCATATGGAATTGAGGCAATTTGGGTAGAAGTACTAATACCAGGAATGAAAAGTTCAAAATAAAATGTGTAAAATCATATTTTGTATAAAAGCTGGCTAAGAAAAACCTGAAAAATGAATAAAATATTACAATATATGGAAATATGCACTGTAACAGAACTTTCACTATAAATATTTTGATATAAAAATAAATGGAAATTAGTAACAATTCACAATAATTACAAGAAAAAAATTGTTCTCATTTTGCCTAATTAATGGATACACATTTTATCTCCATTTAATCTTGAAATTTTTTTTTACTATTTCACGAGACTTTTTCTATATATATTAGATTTTGTGCAATAATAATAAAATGCAGTGATTTTATTTTTATTGTTAATAAAACAATGAAAAAATAAACATATCCATCAAACTTTTATTCTTTTCATGAACAGACAAATTCATATTTCTTGCAGCATTTATTTTTCCCTTACCCCCGCCCATCTCTAGAAAACTTATTTTGTCTATCAGGAAAACTTAGTTAATAAAAGTAAAAATGTTTCTTTATATATATATATATATATATTTTGTAGTATAACTATTGGTTCATTTATCCAATGTTATTTCCCTATGATTTATAGTTAATAATTGCAAAAAGTTTTATCATATATATGATATAAAACTCGGTTTTGGAGTCATAGCTGGTGGCATTCGTACTTAAAAAACACACACAGTTGTCATACATTGCTTTATTAGGCAGAGAAGACATCTTAGCCGGAGTCACAGTCATCCAAGGTGGCTCCAGCCGGGGTTAATCCGAGCAGTCCTAATCCCATCTGTTCCCAATGGCAGCTCGTAGGAATCTGCATTAATTTAAAGTTCTAAGAGAAGATCACCACTTGGCGAAACTAATTTATTACACTTTATAGCCTAAGACTGTTTTATATTAGAAGCTCCACAGTAATCTTGGATAATTGGCTTTCAATTTAGTGTAAGTTACATGTTCAGGCTCCCCGCGATTTAAAAGTTATAAATACTTGATAATTGGACCATATGTTGCGAGTTACTTCTGAATTTAATTAAGATTTGCAGTAGCAAGGAAATTATGATGTTTGAGAAGTGTCAAGACATCAAACATATGTCTGCACTGATGATTCTTGAAGATAGGCTATACTTGATAATATCTCTTATGGGGTTCTAACGATTTGAAGTGCTACTTGGGGCAGATATAGAAATTGAGTAAGCAACTAAGGGAAGGTATACTAATTAAAAAAGGTTATAGAGCCTTTTATCAATTTTATAACATATCCCCCTTCTTTTAGAAAAAGAGACTTGTAAACTGTCACAGTGCAGGTTACAAGGCTCGTCCCTAGATGACTGCAGTCTCCTTTACAGTACACCACTATAAGTTTAGAATCTTACTGGATAATATTATTAATGAACATGATTAAAAACAAAACCTTTTCAAAACACTAGTAAATATGATATTCAAATCTATAAACAATAAAGTACTTATGAATATAATTATAATATAGAAAACATAGTAATACTGTAAAAGAATATGGTGGCCACTTTAAGATAATGTTTACACAGAATAAGGAATTATAAATGAATCCAATACTCTTCTATACATTGCTAGATACTGCTGGAGCTCCAGGGTAAGCAAAATAGTAACACAAAACGTGTAGTAAAATGTATAACAAACAAAAATACTGCATTTTCCATTTCATTTACAAAATATGCACGTTCCTAGTTCTATATTTCAATCTAGCAAGTATCTATTAAAGTTCAACATATTTGCATGAAATAAAAGGTTTTAATTGTGCATTTGAATTGCTATATGTTTACTTCCACTGTATTACGATACAGCAATTGATTGATGATTCTCTTTAATACTTATCCAATATACAGTAATAGTATAAACAATCCACAATGTATATACCCCATAGATACGATACACATTCCCATGTAATAAGCCTTGAAAAAATCTATATCACATAACTATAGGTATAGAATGTTGAATTTGTAAATCAATGTTTAGGAAAATCTACACCAATAAGTGCTGTTATAGACTGTTCAAGAATGAGATTTTTCAGTTATACTCAAAGCTCTGAAATTTTAAACTGTGTGACCTCCCCTATTGTTATTATTCCTCTTCATGGAACAATTTTAATTTTTAAAAAGAGTGGAAAAATCATAATCTAGAGGAGTGGACTATTTCCGAATTTTGTTTAGTATGGTAGTTAATTTTATCTATCTCATAAGTGACATTCAAACATTTTTTGAGGATGGTATAAGGACCTGAAAAAAGTTGAGATAACTTATGTGTATAAGGATATTGAAATTCTTCGTATATTATAAGGCCACCAGGTTCAAATTTAGCTTCAATAAAATGTTGATCATACCGTTTTTTACTTTTTTCATGGAATTCAATCTTACATTCTTTAGGAATTTTGCAGGCTTCATCTATAGGATAGCAATTCTCTTGGAGGGGTGGATCATAAGGTAAATTACCAAATAGTAAATAGGCTGGAGGAAATTGTGTCATGGAATGAGGTGTGTTATTGTACTCGTTAACAACCTGTTCCAACAATTTTGTCCAGGAATTTTACGGGATGATGCATTAACTTTACACTTAAGCCTGGTTACTATTGTCTGATTTAAACATTCAACTTTGCCATTTGTCTGGGAGTGATGGGAAGAGGCATCTCTGTTTTACTTTATGATTCCTAAGGAATTTCTTGAATCTTGAGGCAGTAAAAGCAGGATTTTGATCACTAAGTAAATTTTTGAGGTACCTGAATATAAAAAACTTGTTTAAGACAATTTGTGTACGTTTCGGAAGTTACACTTTTAGAGGCGAATGCTCAGACATGTCTTATGGCATGATCTGTTTGTTACAAAGTGAAGGTATTTTTTTGTTGAGTTATAATAATTGAAACCACCAACAGTATCAACAGAAAGAATTTCAAAAGGTTGATCTGTGGCCGGCATAGCTTGTAGTAAGCCAAATTTCCGTTGTCTGGGTTTCTTATTTAGTTGGCATACTTCACAATGTTTTACAAAATTTGAGATATCTTGGGTGATGTGAGGCCAGTAGTAAACAGGGGTTATGAGATTAAGCATTTTTTGTACACCAGGATGACTAAATTGTTCATGAGCAGTGAAAAGTAATTTTTTTCTTAATGACATAGGAACTAAAGATGGGACGGGCTCAGCCCGGGCCCAACAGGGGCTCGGGCTTGATTTTCATACCAGCCTTCAGGCTCGGGCTCATTTTTTTTAACCTGAAAATTTTATTTATTCCCGTATGGAAAAAAAAAAAAACTTTTTAAAAAATATAAGAAGTAATATATTAATATATAATCATCAAAATTTCTTGTGTTCCCTATATTATTCTGTTAATGCTTTTTAAGGTGTGTTAATATCTAAAATTTATTTATGTTTCTAAAATAAATTCAGTATTCTTTATTTTTATCTCTGTTAAAAAGCTGTTATTCTTGTAAAAGTAATTTAATTACTCCTTTTGTAATAATCATTAAACTTTCAGTTTCCTGTGGTTTCAATAAATAAATGAGGCATCTGTCTGTTCTCGCCTACTTCTCGTCCTTGATGCCTGGGTTGAAAACTGCATTTTCCATCAGAAATCATTTTGATGTTATTTTCATAAGAATGGTGAAAGCGAACTATCAGTAACTTTTTAGGTTATTGCACAAAAGAAAAGAAAATGATAAAAAAATAGTTTTATTTATTAGTGAACAGAAATAAAAGCATTTAACTTTACTGTTCGTTAACAAGGGTGAAAAAGTTGATTTTTTTTTTTTTTTTTTTTGCTTTATTTTGTTAACAGTCGATAATTTGGTAAACATTGAAAGGAATATTTATTAGCTGTAAAAGAGATAAAGCGGACATTAACGTGTAATGAGAATGTTTTTAATGGAAAGGAAGTTTCAGTTAAATATATTTGTAAAAGGACAATTTTGGTTTTAAATTAGGTATAATTATATGTGATGATTGATTAATGTTACAACATCACAGCTATTTTAAAAGAAATTTGCAGATTTATATCATTCACGCTAAGGCGCCAAAATAGTAGAATATTTTAAAATTGGATTTTATTTCATTTTATTATTTGACAATCTAGGCGAAATATGGCAAAATATGAGAATCTTTTTAGGGACTTATCTTTTGATGAGATTAAATGTAAATGTCATAAAACTAATTATGTGCTAGGGATGAGATATTTCATTTAGAACAACTTTTATGCAATTTTTATTAAACTTTTTTTCGGTTTACACTTTCGGTATCGGGCTCTAATGACGAAAAAATGTTTCGGGCTCGGGCGGACCCGGACTTCAAAAAGTGAGCCTGAACTCATCTCTAATAGGAACTACTATTTTACGAAATCCTTTTCTCTTGTATATTACAACGTCATCTAACTTTTGATACTTTTTGTCACCTACATTTTCGCAGTTTAGTTCAGTTTTTATTTCACCTAAATCTAACAACATTATAGTAGGTTGTAAATAATGAGAAACGGGATTTCGAGATAATATGTCAGTCTTTATATTCGTTGATCCCTTTTGGTATTTTACTTCACAATCGAACATACTTAATTTTAATGACCATCTAAATAATCTACCTCTTAAGTTTTTTACATTTTTTAACCAAACTAAAGCCACATGGTCAGTGTGAATGATGAATTTTTGTCCGTGGAGGTAATAATACAACTTATCTAAAGAATCAATTATGGCCAAACATTCCAATTCAGTTATTGTATAATTTTTCTCTTAACTTCATAAAGCTCTAGAATGATAAGCAACTGGGTGTAATGTGTTGGATGCATTAGGTTGTTTTAAAACTGCACCAATAGCAATTTGAGAAGCATCAACTAATATGTGTACAGGCAATTTATGATTAAATAATTGTAAAATAGATTTAGAAATTAAACAGTTCTTTAAATGTTCAAAAGCTTCTTGGCATTTTTGGGACCACTTCCATGGCATATTTTTCTGTGATAAGCGATTAAGAGCTTGTCAGATAGTGACGTACTTATCAATAAATTTATGATATACATTAATTGAACCAAGAAATCTCTGAAGTTCTTTGGCATTAGAGTTTTTAATTTTTTGATTGACTCAATATTTACATCATCAGGTGTAATCTTCCCATCTTCTGCTTCGTAACCCAAGAAATAAATTTTGCTTTGTGCAAAAACACATTTAGATAATTTTAATTTTATATTTTCTTGTTTACAAACCTCAAAGATTTCTGCCAAATGTTGCATGTGTTCTTGTTCTGAGGAGGAGTAAACTATAATTATTGGCAAAACTAATTTATTACACTTTATAGCCTAAGACTTTTATATTAGATGCTCCACAGTAATCTTGGATAATTGGCTTTCAATTTAGAATAAGTTACATGTTCATGGTCTCCGAGATTTAAAAGTTATAAATACTTGATAATTGGGCCATGTGTTGTGAGTTACAGGGTTCATACAGAGTTGGGAAAAAAATATCCAAGGAGTACCCAAAAAATCCAAGGAGTCCAAAAAATTTTAAGGATTTGCCATTTTCTTTTTTTGTTGTTGTTGTCGATGTTTTTATGTGCTGCACCGTTATGTGGTATGCACACTATAATTTTTAATGCCCAATTTGGAGAGAAAAACATTTCAAAAACAAATTTTACTCTATTAGAATCTAATTGTTATTGCTGAAATTGCACAGTATTCACAATATATTTCTTATTGATTTCATAAGTTTAAATACAAAATTGACAATCTACTTTTTTATGCAGTGACCAATGGTCATGTCACAGGGGTGATTCTGAGTTAAAAAAAATTCTGAAATTCACAGGAAATCTTCTGAAAAGTTACACCAGAGTGGGTGGGGGGATCCATTCTCGACACTAGTTATTCGTTTTCTCCGTGGCTCTTTGACGAAATTCGCGTTTTTTCGCGATCTTTTGACGAAATTTGTGGATTTTTTAGCGAGCTTTTGACGAAAATAGTGGGTTTTTTCGCGATTCTTTGACGAAATTTGCGTTTTTTCGCGATTCTTTGACGAAATTTGCGTTTTTTCGCGATTCTTTGACGAAATTTGTGTTTTCCCCACGATCCTTTGACGAAATTGGCGATTTTTCTGCAAACGATTGATAAAATTTATTTTTTTCGGCGACCATATGTCCGAATTTTCGGACTGATGACCGATATTTTAAAATTTTCAGAAATGAATGATTTACTTTTTCGGAAAATTCGGACTAGAATCACCCCTAGTTCATATAAATAGAGATTAGTCAAACCCCAAACACTTATTATGTATATCATATACATGATACATCTTTAAAAAAATTTAAAAGAATGCTAAATGCAACATACAAGAAAAAATATAACAAGTTTTAAATTTATTCTTTTAGCACTTCGCATTTTGTTCGCGATCTTATGATGAAATTCGCGTTTTTTTTCCCGATCTATTGGGGGAAATTCGCGTTTCTTTTGTGATTTTCTGGGAAAAATTAGCGCTTTTTTCGCGACCTTCTGGGTAATTCGCTTTTTTCGCGATCTTTTAATGGAATTCACCTTTTATTTAAATTGTTTAACGAATCTGAGTTTTTTTCGCGATCTTTTGATGGAAACCGTGTGTTTCTCGCGATCCTTTGACGAAATTTGAGTGTTTTTCGCGATCCTTAGACGAAATTCGCGTGTTTTTGCGATCCTTTGAGGGAATTCGCATGTTTTTCACAATCCTTTGAGGAAATTCAATGTTTCTCGCGATCTTCTGGGGAAATTTGCGTTTTTTTTCGATCGTTTGACGAAACTAAAGTTTTTTTCACGATCTTTTGATGGAAACCGTGTGTTTTTCGCGATCCTTTGAAGAAATTCGCGTGTTTTTCGCGATCCTTTGAGGAAATTCGCGTGTTTTTCGCGATCTTTAGACGAAATTCGCCTGTTTTTCGCGATATTTTGAGGAAATTCGCATTTTTTCGCGGAAATTCGCGTTTTATGCGATCTTTTGAAGAAATCTGCTTTTTCCTCAGTCTTTAACGAAATTCGCGTTTTTTCGTGATCCTTTGAGTAAATTCGCGTTTTTTCACTGTCTTTTAAGAAATTCGCGTCTTTTTAAGAAATCCGAGTTTTCCCGCTTTGACAAAATTTACGAATTTTTTAGGCGATCGATTTACAAAATTTGGCGTTTTTTTTTTTTTTTTTTTTTTTGTATATATTTGCGAAAAACGCGATTTTTCCGAAATTCTTGGCTAAATGTCAAACATCGATAAAATTTAAAATAAAGGTCGGCTAACAGTGTCGAAAAACTGTCTTTACGGACCTAATAATTGAAAAACGGATTTAGTGGGAGCCCTGCTATTAAGATTACCCCACCCAATCAATGTTGCTCTTCAGATGAACGACGTGCATAAAGGATTTACCGTGCGATTTTCATTCACGATTTTTTCCCCCCTCTGCAGCAATATCGCTTGCGTCCGAAGCTGCAATAGAATATAAGGAGTTTCTAAGTAGTGATTTGCTTATCTAAGTAGTTCTAAGTACTACTTGGGAATGTTTTCATTTCTAAGGAGCTTCCAAGGAGTCTAAGGAGTCTGTGCGAACCCTGGAGTTACTTCTGAATTTAATTGTGATTTGCAGTAGCAAGGGAATTATGATGTTTGAGAAGTGTCAAGACACTGAACATATGTCTGCACTGATTTTCAAAAATAGGCTATACTTTATAATATCTCTTATGGGGTCCTAACGATTTGAAGTGCTACATGGGGCAGATATAGAAATTGAGTTAGCAACTAAGGGGAAGATATACCCTTAGTCACGTGGCTGGAGTCACATGATGCTCGAATGCACCAATGAAGGTGTGTGAAAAGATCATCACGTGACTCCAGCAGTCTGTAAAAAAAGAAGAATCAGACTCACTGCAGTAGCCTGTCTCTCTTGTAGCCTCGAGCATAACATAACATTTCCCCTTATAAAATAATTTAAATATTTAATTTAATAATAACTACCCCCTTAAATTTTAATATTTCAAAATATGGAGACGGATATGACATTATTTATCTTTAACGATCTTATTTACTTTTAAAATTCAAAGTTTCATTTTCGTGTTGCCATTTTTAAAAAGATACTTCAAATATAATTTTTAACCTTTATATTTTTCCGAAATTTTTCAGCTATTAAAAGTTAATAAATAATATCTAAATTATTTTACATTAAAAATTAACAATATTCTTCAAAAATTAAGATTTATTTTTAATCTCAAGATCGTTGGAAAATAAAAATAAAGAATTATCCAAATTAAATTATTGTCAAAATTAATTTATAAAATAAGTATCCATTTTAAATTAATTTTTCTCATTTATAATAAATTCTATCACTTTGATTTTAGTTCAAATACAATTTATATTGATTCTTTTTTTCAAATAACATTCCTTCTGACTTTGTTAGAGAACGTTGTCAAAAGAGCCAATCATAATGCTTCCCGCCAAAGTTCGTTCTTTACTAACCCACGCTAGCTAGTTCTCTCTATCTGATAATTTAGCTTTCAAAGAGGAAGGACATAGGGGCTAGAGATCTGTATGGACCGGCCCGTGGCCCAAGCCATACTTTTTTCTGAAGGCTCGGGCCAGGCCTAGTCACTACTCTTTACGGGCCGGGCCTTACTTTTTTCCTGAAGGTTCAGGCCGGGCCTAACTTATTTTTTCTGCACAGAGCCGGTACTGGTTTCATTCGTAATCTTCACGGCCCAAAAATTTCATTCTTAGTTTTGACTCAGCTCATATGCAAATCATTGTCTCGGCGTGGCCTGATCCGTTCAAAGGTCAGTAAAATTAGACTTGGCACAAATTTTTTTCAAAAAATGCATACATTTTTAAATCGCCATTATTCTGCAATTAAACATTCAAATTCATTCTTTTTAAAGAATAGTAGATTTCTACGCTTATTAAAATATAGTTAAATTAAAATATAGTAAGACGTGTGAAAAAGAACCTGCCTATGACGGAATGTTGTTTTAAACTGAAAAACATTGATCCATGCAAAATTAATATACTATACTACGTAAGAAAAGAATATATAATACATTTACACTTGCTAAGAAGGGAGTTTGTCTATAACGCATTTTTTTATTCTTTTCTATACAATTCCATCTTAGACTTTCGTGTATAACATTTTTCAGATTTTTAACACTTCAATACATGGAATATGGATTAACAATATTAATGATAACTGAAACATTTACATACAAGAAATAGAGATTCATTAATAAAATAAATATCGCACCCTGCTGCACTTCTATGAAAATGAAGATTATAAACATGAAAAGAAAAGTTAAGATAAATATTTTTGTCTGAACTCCTCGTACGAGACAAATTTTTAACCAAATCGACATAAAAATCAATGTTTTGTAGAAATTCACTCGGTCCGAGATTTTAACTTTTTTTCGGGCCGAACTTTTAGCTGTTATACCGGGCCAATAAACTTTTTTGAACGTGCCGGGCCGAATGTTTTGTTCTCTGAGTCGGGCGGGCCCAGGCCTGGAAATTCCATGCATGGAGGTGAGAGCCTAATTTATCTTTTGAATTCATTTCTGTCGAACTTTGCCTTTCCCATAATCTGTACTTTGAAAGGAAGGAGCTAGAAAATTTTAATGCATCTGGAGTTCTATGTTTGTTCGCGATAAACTGAAGTGAAACAGAATTTCTAGCTTTGAACTTCTAAAAAGAGAAATAGCCTTTTATTTAGAGCTAATCAGTTTCTAATAACTGATTCTTTCCAGATTTGGAACTGGAACTTCATGGCATTTCATGTGCTGAGCAGCATTTAGTAACGTCATAATTTGTTATTTCTATTTGCTCACTGAGCATTATGTTAACAGGTTAACACCATGAAATGTCGTCTTTGGTTTGTGCAGACCCTTTCTCTCTCTATATATATAATCATAAAAATAGTAAATAAATTTGCATTAAAATTCATTTCTTTGATGTGTTTATTGTGTTTGTGCATATTTGTTTTAAGATTATTATTTTAGGTATATCTTGAAGATCAATCGAAGGGTGAGATTAATTAGGAACACCTTTAATTTCAGCTCAATTCCCAAAATAAATGATAAATAGATTAATTGTGAATACTAAATTAATAGCATTGGAGTTTAAAAGATATTTCTCATAATTTTAAATACAATTAAATGATTTAATGCAAAGGGGTTAATGCAATATTAATTATTGGTTTTTATTAAACTTTTCATAGTGCCATGTACTGTAACTGTCATTCTGGCCATAGTGTGATGTTGGGTGTGTGGGTTTTGAGATTTCACACATGAATGAGAGAATTATTTATTAATTTATTATCCTGAATTCATTACCATACTCTTGGAATTCACATGCCCAATGTCTCACATAACATAGAGCATCATCGATTTAGTATGAAAAGTGACCTTGTGGACATTAATGTGAAGAATAGAACGCTTAAAATGTGCATATGTTTTTTTCGTGATTTCCTACACTGTGAAGTCACGAAACTTGAACGGAAGGAGAAATGATTATCTTTCGAACAAATATGCATTGCAGCTGATGGTGAGAAGTTTGAACTAGAGGTCTGCATGGGCTGAAATTTGCAGGCCCAGGCCTAGGAAAAAAATTCGGCCTGGTCCAATACAAAAATTAAAAGTACGAGCCGAGCTCGAACCGTACAAAAAATATATTAGCTCGGCCTGGTAAAAAAGTTAAAAATTCGGCCCGGGCCCTGCCTGTGTAAAATATATATTGGCCTGGCCCGGTAAAAAAGTTTGGCCCGATCCCGGCCTATGGAAAAAATTTATTGGCCCGGCTCAAGTGAATTTCTACGAAACATTGATTTTTACGTCGATTTGGTTAAAAATTTGTCTCATATGAAGAGTTCTGACCAAAAATATTCATCTTAACTTTTTTTCATGTTTATAATCTTAATTTTTATAGAAGTGCTGCAGGCTGTGATATTAATTTATTTAACGAATCTCTAATTCTTGTATGTAAATGTTTCAGTTAAAATTAATATTGTTAATCCATATTCCATGTATTGAATTGTTAAAAATTTGAAAAACACTATACCAGTAAAATCTAAGACGGAATTGCATAGAAAAAAAAAAAAAAAAAATGTGTTATAAACAAGTTCCCTTCTTAGCAAGTGTAAATGTATTATATATTCTTTTCTTATATATTACTATATTAATTTTGCATGGATCAACATGTTTTATAGTTTAAAACAGGATTTCATCAGAGGCAGGTTCTTTTTTGCATGTTTTACTATATTTTAATAAGTGTAGAAATCTACTATTCTTTAAAAAGAATGAATTTTAATATTTAATTGTAGAATAATGGCGATTTAAAAATGCATGCATTTTTTTCAAAAACTTTTGGGCCAAGCCTAATTTTACTGAATTTTGAACGGACCAGGCCACGCCGAGACAATTATTTTCATACGGGCTGGGTCAAAACTAGTACTGAAAATTTGGGCCATGAAGACAAGGAAACCATTCCTGTCTCTGTACAGAAAAAATAGGTTAGGCCCGTCCTGAACCTTCAGGAAAAGAGTAAGGCCTGAACCCGGCCTGTAAAGAATAGTCACTAGGCTTGGCTCGGCCCAGCCCAAGCCTTCAGGAAAGTATGGCCCAGGCCAAAAAGAGTGGAGACCAGGCCCGGCCCCGGCCCAAGTGCTATGAATGAAAATAGGCCTGGGGTCGGCCCGTGCAGATCTCTGGTTTGAACATATCAAACAATGGCATATTGTTATAACTAGTTGTTTTTAGGGTTTCGTTCATCTGACGAAACCCTATTCGTCTCGCTCCTCTGTCTGTCTGTCCGTCTGTCACAGAGCCCGTTCTCAGAAACTATATATGTTGGAGAGTTGAAATTTTGCATACTTATAGCTGGACATCTCAGATCAAACGACAAATCATAAAATTTTGAAAAAGTTGTACATTTAACCCTTTGGTCTCCTACAAGTGTATTTTAAACAATTCTTTCTATGTGAGCCTCTAATTAGGTTGGAGGCGTGAAATTTTGCATACTTATAGCTGAACACCTCACATCAAACGACAAATCATAAAATTTTGAAAAAGTTGTAAATTTAACCCTTTGGGGTCTCACATGTGTATTTTAAACTATCCTTTTTAAGTGAACCCCTAATTAGGTTGGAAGTGTGAAATTTTACATACTTATAGCTGAACACCTCACATAAAGCGACAAACTATAAAATTTTCAAAAAGTCGTACATTTAACCCTTTAGGCTCCGACATTTGTATTTTAGACAATGCTTTCTAAGTGAGTCCCTAATTAGGTTGGAGGAGTGAAATTTTGCATACTTATAGCAGAACACCTCACATCAAACGACAACATTTTCAAAAAGTCGTACATTTAACCCTTTGGGCTCCCACATGTGTATTTTAAACAATTCTTTCTAAGTGAGCCCCTATTTAGGTTGGAGGCCTGAAATTTTGCATACTTATAGCTGAACATCTCACATCAAACTATAAAATTTTCAAAAAGTCGTACATTTAATCCTTTGGGCTCCCACATTTGTATTTTAAACAATGCTTTCTAAGTGAGCCCCTAATTAGGTTGGAGGAGTGAAATTTTGCATACTTATAGCTGAACACCTCACATCAAACGACAAATGATAAAATTTTCAAAAAGTTGTAAATTTAACCCTTCGGGGTCTCACATGTGTATTTTAAACAATCCTTTCTAAGTGAGCACCTAATTAGGTTGGAAGAATGGAATTTGGCATACTTATAACTGAACACCATCATGCGACAAATCATATATTTTAAGCAATCATGTATTTTAAGCAATTCTTTCTAACTGAGCCCCTTATTAAATTGGAGATTTGAAATTTTGCATACTTATAACAGAACACCTGAGGCCAGGCGACAAATCATAAAATCTTGAAAAAGTCTTACGTTTAACCCTTTGAGCTAACACATATGTATTTTAAGTAATTCTTTCTAAGTGAGCCCCTAATTAGGTTGGAGGCGTGAAATTTTGCATACTTATAGCTGAACAACTCACATCAAACAACAAATCATAAATGTTTCAAAAAGTCATACATTTAATCCTTTGGGCTCCCACATGTGTATTTTAAACAATTCTTTCTAAGTGAGGCCCTATTTAGGTTGGAGGCGTGAAATTTTGCATACTTATAGCTCAACACCATCATGCGACAAATCATAAAATTTTGAAAAAGTCGTACATTTAACCCTTTGGGCTCCCACATGTGTATTTTAAGCAATTCTTTCTAACTGAGCCCTTTATTAAATTGGAGATTTGAAATTTTGCATACTTATAGCAGAACACCGGAGGCCAGGTGACAAATCATAAAATCTTGAAAAAATCTTACGTTTAACCCTTTCAGCTACCACATATGTATTTTAAGCAACTCTTTCTAAGAGAGCCCCTAATTAAGTTGGAAACATGAATTTTTGCATACGTATAGCTGAATACCCCAGACCGCACGACAAATCATAAACTTTTGAAAAAGTCATATTATTTACTCCTCCGGGCTCTAACTTGTGTATTTTAAGCAATTTTTCTAACCTCCGCCCTTTTCACCGGGGAGCACCTTTCCAACTTTTGCCGACACCCCTTTGACCTTTCTTTCATATTATGCACCATAGCCTTACATATTTTAGTTCCACTTTTTACCGGCAGGGGTGCCTACTTATCTCGGGTGTTATGGGCCCAATTCCCTAGACTAATATATCTACCGATAGTATGTAAAACGAAGTTTCGTTCGGATAGAGGTTTGTTTAGAATAGAGTGCGCCCCTGGTTGCGAAATGTGGAACTAACAGATTTTTCAAAAGGGTAAAGTGTTTTGAAAGAAATATTAAACGAAACCCTTTATGTGATCTGTGATCACACTTACCCACTTGTTTAATTTCTAAGATAGTTTTGTCACGTCACAGTGTAAAACATCACAAAAAAAAAAAAAAAAAAATGCATGTTTTAACTGTTCTATTCTTTGCATTAATGTCCACAAGGTGTCTTTTCGTATGAAATCGATGATGCTCTAGAACTTTGTAAATCACTTTTTTCCCCTATCTCTTTCCGTCTTCGAGATAGGAATGCTAACTCCACAGTTTCCCACCAGGTGGTGTCATTAGCGTTTCATTCAGTAGCGCATGACTACTTTACTATACCTAGACACTTGTGAGAGAGTTTCTGTCACATATCATGTTTTCTTCAAAATTAATTTAAATCATATTTTTGCTTTTGAAACGTGTTGTTCTCCCCTCCCTCGTTAAACTAATATTTGTAATTTGATTCTTTTATTAAAACCATATGGATTTTTATTAATGTGTATTTTTTTCTTTCCCTTTTCTGCTAACTTCTAAATATTTTCATGAATTATAATTTCCGTTTTCACTCTGGTCATTAAATAAATCAAAATGATATGAATTGCAGCTGCAGTTCGTTGTTTCATTTTTCCTTGCATCTTGCATGAGCTATCAACCGCAGTAGAAAAAACAAAAAATAAATAAAATGTAGTTTATAGCATTCTGTCTCGAAAATGATTACAGATAATTTTATCTTTCCTTTTTTGTCTAAATACAGATGCCTTTGGTACTTATTACGCATTTTCATGGTCATTTAACATATAAAACATTAACAAACATAAACAAATTTATACAATCGCAGAATTCTGACGCCAATTTCATATGCACTGAGACAGTTATTTTGCAACCATTTAATTTATGACTTTAAGGGAAACTAGATTATGTGGGGTATTCAATTATGTTCGCCAAATCCTTTGTTCACTTTTCAGTCACGATTCTAATGTTTTAAATTGGCAATGAATTGTAACGCTAAGTGTTATAAACTTCTTGTGAAATCAATCTTTTTTTTTTTTTTTCCCCTATCTGCTCACAGAAATGTAAGAGCAAATACTTTTGGGGTTACACCTCAGCGCACTTTTTATGCAGGGGTTTTCTCTCTCTCACCTTAAATAACTAATAATATATTTCCCCTTTTTGTAACTTGTTAAAATGTTTAAATAAAAATTGTTGGTTCTTGTAATTAAAGGTTGGAGGGTTTTTTTTTTTTTTGCATTTTAAACACCCTATCCACTGAACTTCTTCATACATTTTGGCTTCATCAACAACAACCAAAAAAAAAAATGGATATTTGAAAGAGAGAAATTCACCCCCCCCCCCCCCCCCCTCCAAAGTTGTCATTCAGCCTTTCACAGAAATTGGGTTATATATATAAAAAAAAGTCTATATATTGGTCATATATTGAGAATACTTCCTTTTAAATGCTCTTATCACAATTAAATTTTGAACATACTTTTGCTAGCCTTTTTGATAATTAAAATAGGTAATTTCTTTATGCAGACAATTTTATGTTTTATGTGATTATTATAAATTTTGCGTAATGATTCATAGCAATATGAAATTTGTTGGATTTGTACACTGGTGGTGGCAATTTAAAATAGTTATAGAGGAGGAAGGTGAGGTTAACATTTATTTTTAACTAGTATATGTATGCACTTGATTAGAAATTTACATACCTGTAGGCGTAATAATAATTAAAAAAAAAAAAATTTCTCTTTCACACATGTTATACTGGATAGTGAACTTCGGCAAAATATTTAATAATCTTATATTAGTTTATCCTGGCATACATTTAGTTTAGTCATGTTACATATAGCTCAAGTCATCATGTCATCGTTGTAAAAAAAGCAATATTTTTTTCCCCTCTAGATCTCGTTTGCTTTTGCAAAAAAAAAAAAAAAAAAAAGATGTACAACATAGGTTAGGATTATGGTTTTAAACAGTTATTTGTATTTTGTATGCTTCTCAATGACATACATTTACATAATACATTTTTTTTGTAAGGTTAATTGGTAGTAGTTCTTTCATGTTTTATGTAGGATACTTCAGTCATTGCGCTATTTTCCACGGGATAGCAAAATGTCTGAAGAGTGTATTTCAATCTATGGTTAAGCAAGTTGGCCGCTGGCTTAATCAGAGATGGAGTATGTTTCCTTGCATGATTCATGGAGGTATCACTGACATTAGTTTCACACTTTGTATATTGTTTACACATTTTTTTTTTAATTTGTAAAATTCCCCAGTAACAGTTTGCTAATGCTGGTTATGTGTACCAGTTTTGCACTAGCTTATGCTTTTCTCACTAGCTTGCTATGGACAGATGGCATTGTTATGTATTAATCATACATTTTTTTTTTTCATCTCAAGAACACGGTTGCTGTGATGTTACCTGGTACTATATACACACAATTATTTACACTTTCACTTTAACTGATTTAGTTTTAATAATGATTAATACTCAACTTGGTTAAATACAGTCATGACTATTCTGTGCGTGTATTGGTTTCTTATTTTTCTCAGCATTAGTGTTTGTTTTAAAATTGCATTTTTTTTTCACTTCATTAACAACTTCGTATTTGTTTTTAGATTTTTTTTTTTTTAAGGTAAAATGTTTGGTTGGTGTGTTCAAAATTTTTTTGTAGAAATTAGGACATAATTTAAATTTTGTACATTGTTTGCACATGCATCTTAAAATTTTTATGCAAGAGATATTTAATTGGGTGTACATTTTTTTACACATACACTTAATGTACCGTTTAATTTCATTGTTTATGCACGGCTGGTGATTCATTGCTATTTGATTCAGAACATAATGTAATTTTATTATAACTGGCATGATATCTGATATCTTTAAGAGTTGTTTTTATAAAAATTATCCAAATTCATAATGTGAGGTGTTAGGTACACTTTATTTTTGATAGGCTATTCACATATAGTCATTAAAGTAAATCTTTGGCATTTTCTCACATTTTAAAATTTTAATTAGTGAATTAAAGTCTCACAGGTGTCTTGTGATGGATACATACACTTATATGACATGAAGTATAAAACTTGTTATTTTGGTAAGCATTTTTTTTCTTTTATCGCTTTTACATGGAATATGTTTGGCCTGGCATAATTTCTACATTTTTTTTTAGCGTAGAGTTATGCAATCTGTTGAACGCTTGTGCATTTTATGCACACTTCTTTTTTAAAAACTAAATACAGTAATAACTTTGGGAGATACAGTTTTATCTTAATTTTAACTCATAGTTAACCATTTATTCAATGAGTTTTTTTCTCTACAAGTAGTTCATGTGTTGGATATTAGTTGTTGATACACAAAATTTGATAATTTAGAATACAATTTTGTTCATTCATATACATACAGTACATATTAGTTCATGAGTTGATTTACATATTTTGTTCATTTGCTTTTACACAATGTACTTTGCTTACGATCTATTTGACAATATTTTTTTCTGCCACAAGTAGTTCTTTATGTATAACACATACTTCATTGTAGCTGGATTAGAGTTTAACCAGAGTTTATTCACACATTACACGTAATTCATTTGGTTTTATTAACCCTTATTCATTACATTTTGGTGATCATAATTCATTAATTATGTAATTGAATCTCACTCGTTTGTAAGTGTTTTGGGTTATTACACATATACTGTCTGTTTATTTTGTTGGCAAATACATAACAATTTAGTTCATTGAGACATTATTACACATAGTTCATGTGGTTTTATACAATTTGTTCATGTGTTTACTTACACGTTATGTATGCTTTGCGTACACACTTGTTCATATGTTATATTACAAGTAGTTCAGGTGTTTGGTTTTTTTTTCCCCTCCCTTCACACACATAGTTTTTTTTTTTTTTTTTTTTTGTTACTTTTTTATCTCTTAAACTTAGCGTAATGTTTCAGTATTAAAATATTCTATCAGTCTTTTTTTTAAATTTTTAAATTTTAACAAGGTTATATTTTTATTTGTTTGCATAATGTCATAACATATCAATGACACCATCACTTTGTCTATGTACAAAGATATTAAAGTTACATGGAGTTATCTGTCACATGACATATTAAGCTACACATACATTTCGAATCAGTTGACTTTTAACATGTAACATTTTTTTAAACACTTTCATTAGATACTTCTTACTTGAAGGTGGCATATCGAGTAAGGTATCTTGTTACACAATTATAAAATTGTATGCAATGTTGTTTTTTTTTTAAGATTCTTGCAGGAGTAAAAAAAAAATTACTCTAGTAATTACACAGTTACTTCATATGATGCAGAATCTTGGGCACAAGATGGCAAATTTTAATCAATACACAGAAATTCAGGACAGCAGTGTGAAAATTCATAAAATACTAAATTATAATATACTTTGATCTTTGGAGAGCGGGAACTTAGTTATATTGCAGGAATCTAAAAAAATACTCTCCTTATTATCTAAGGTAGAAGCCCTAAGCTGATGCTGTGATGGAAATATTTTGTAATATTATAATCCATAATATCGGTCATTAATTTGAAAGGTAAAATTAAATTTGAAGTTCTTTTTAGTTAATATGCATTGTGTAGTATTGCAATAAAACCCTCCGTTCTTTGAGGTCAGTAATTGTAAAAAAATAGAAAAAGGAAACTTCTTACTTGTATATCTGGAAATAAATGATGAAGACACCTTTAAGCATAAATCAATCTTTTATTTCATCTTGAAGAAGAGAAGAAAGAGGCCTTCACCCGTTGGTCACCGATTTTTTTTTAAATAAATATGTTGGCCGATAAAATAATTTATTCCTCTTGACAAGCATCTTTAAAATGTAATGTGCAGCACTAGGCGACTTTTTCTATTGATAAGAATTTCAACTAAATGCCTTTCCAAACCATCCACAAATGAATTTAACAGGAGTTATTAAAATCGCAGACATCGTTTACGCAAAAGCTTTTCACCGGATTCCACATCCATCAGCAGTCAGACCAGAGCCGGAGCCCACGATCTTTTTTAAAACCAAAACTAAGTCATGACAGCTCTCCAACAAAGCAGATTCTGATTTAAAATTAATGGAATTTTTAATTTATAGTAAGAATACGGGGACTTCAAAAGTTACTGAAAGAAAAGATTTAAATCTATTAGAGAATTTAAAATATTAGCTAATGTCTTAATAAACAAATCCGAAAGAAAACATTTAAAAGCTTTATTTTTATTTGTTGTACGCTCGGCGATTAGACACACCTCCGAAAAGATAGACATCCATTCAATGCATATGCCGTGAGAGGCTTGCTCCGATGACGTCATCACAATCGTACAGAACTCAAAGGAGAAGCACCCCATGCCAGGCGCTGCGGAACATCGGAGAACTTGCTGATATGCGGTCGAAACGAATCGCCCGCGCAAAAATAAATATGGATTTAAGTTTAAAGAACATCGATGTATAAGGCCAAAAGAAATAAAACAGTAACATAATTTAAACACTGTGAGATTTCATCTCACAATACCCCCATTTACCGAGTAAAATTTTGGCAGAGCAAGTGATGTAAAAGGTAAAATGAAATGAACCTTTTACAGAAACGGGATGACAAAATTTTGAATGCCAAAGACAAAGAAAAAAAAAAAGATAAAATATTAAAGTAAAGCCAAAAGTTAAACTGCTGCAAATAAAAATTAGTGGTGACCAAAAAGGAAGAGAGAAGAAAAAGAAAGTACATCAAAAGTATACATAGTATATTCAAATAGTATACATAAAAAAATGCCAAATCTTTCTATTTATGGCAATTGCAGTATGATGTCATAAACTTATCTTCACAAATACTTAAGTACAAATGCTAAAGAAAATGAGAATTAGCATATATAAAATCCTATGTATTACTTAAGTAAAAATGCTAAACAAAAATCAGAATTAGCATATATAAAATGAGCTCATTATCAAACATTTAATTAAATTGGTATACCATATAAGAAAAGTTGCACTTTACAAGCAACAAAGATCAAAATAACTTCAGCATTTGATCATTGCCTAGGACTTACAATTTATTTAATATTCATAAAATAGAGCATTTACTTTCAGTTACTCTAAATATAAACTGGCCATACATAAAAAAATATCTTTAGTAACATTTTCATAATACGATATTCATTTTTTTTAAAAATTCAATTTAGTACTAAATATGTGACTTCAAACAACCAGCTGTATTCCACATGAACAAGTGGCCAAATCGTGCACTAAATGACCTCTCACATGTAAAACACAGATAGTTAAGGTAGTTGCAACAATATATATAAGAGAGACATGTCTAAAGGAATTGTTATATTGCTGAAACATATACTCTTACTACTTTTCATAGAACCTGAAAATATGTATTGCAAAAGCAATATATCAACAAACACCAATACTTTTTGTAACTCATCAAAAATTTTCAAAGTATATACTATTCTTTAAAATATGAGACATCACTTAATACAATTTTTAAATATGTATAAAGATCAACTCATAGACAAACAGACAAACCATGGTTTTAAGAATAAGTAGGTATTTGGTTGAGTGGGTGGGGATCCCCAGAAAAAAAAAAATAAATGCTTTCATATACAATGAAAGATTAAAAAAAATTGACACTATCATGGGAAATTTAAATTTTTAAGTGTATCATAATATAAATATTATAAATCATTTACATAAAATATTTCATGCAGAAAAATCAAGAGAATTATGTAAAAAATATACTATTATCCACAATCATAGAACAATATACACTGTGACTACTCATGTTTTACTCAAGATTTCAGGTGGCTTGGATTTTCCCTAAACAAGGCTCCTGACACCTTGTGCAAAAAGAAAAAAATAACTATATACACTAAATAGCACAATATACCACCCCATAACTGCAAAAACAACAGCAGTGTCCTTCTTTACAGATCCTTGATTCCTTAGCGTTATAAACACAATTTAAAGTTTACATGAAAAATAAAATAAATAAATGTTATCAGAATGTTCAAAAACACGCTGAAAGTTTTGGTACACAAAAAGACATCAGGTATGTGTATTGTTGCAAAGGTGTAAGCATTGTGTTTACCATGTAGAAACCAACGCATATCTCTAGATGATACACACAAAAAGGTAACATCAACTTAACAGTTGAATAGACATTACACAGGAACATTGGACGAGAACTTTTTTTTTTTTTTTTGGCGACAACACAACATCCGTGTGCTTCACTTCTTTTAAAGCTAATCATTAACTTTCAGTAATCACTATTTTCAGACACACTAAAAGGATGAATTATAGAGTACTGAAGTAGACAAAATGATGTTGTATTTGGTGAAAAATCGATAATGTAATGAAGATTCACACACATATCTTGGGTAAACAAATGAGACATAAGTAGGTAGGTGATGATATCAATAAGCACTTTTTCTTTAAATTTCTTAGTAATTTTGAAGATTCACTAAGGAACACTTCTATATCAAAAGGCGCTGTTAAAT
This sequence comes from Maratus speciosus, assembly GCA_963932465.1. NCBI lineage: Eukaryota > Metazoa > Arthropoda > Arachnida > Araneae > Salticidae > Maratus > Maratus speciosus. The sequence continues at coordinate 535,880,445 of OZ010793.1, forward strand.
AGTTACTAAGAACCATGCTTTTATTTTCTGTTTATGTAATCTTGTATAGGAATTGATTTGATGCTTAAATTTTTTTTTTTAATTTCTTCATTAATAATAAATCTTCAGAATTCATTCAATTAATTACTTGTGTAAAAATATGAAGCATATGACAACATAAAATTTAGAGACTTTGGGTATATTCACAAATGAAAACAAAGGCACAATAAAATTTAATATGGAGAATTTAGACAGAAAATAAATTGATCTTGAGAATTCCTGAATCAAAATACAACTCTTGTAACTGCAGGTATATGTAAGAACAAACATGCAAAATCAATATTGAAAGTAGCTGATTTTATAATATTTCATAAATCTTCTTGATTTAGCAAAAAATTTTTTTTTTGCAAAAATAGCAACACTGACGTTTAGGAGCAGATAAGTCAACCAATCCACTTAGTAAGGATAATTTACTTCTCACAAGAGAAAAGGCAAACCAACAACAGTTCCATAATCAGATCTTGTGACAGCTGTTACTTGAGAAAACATTTGAGATTATTCGTAAATTTTATTTAGCTTTAGAGGCAAACATCGAAGATATTGAACTGAATCAGACATTGTAAGGTTAAAATGACTCAAACATGACATGACTCTTCTTCAATAGTTACTTCAGCGTTGAAAATGAAGCATAAATTTTAAAGTTATTGTTATAAAACAGTGAGTTAAGCAGGTAAGTATAGTATTAATATATTTATCTTCTACCGTAAAACAAGGAAAATACTAGAGAAGAGGTCAGCACAAATGGATACAACACATCAGTGAATGGCCAACTTCATCAGGTAAGAAACTGTTGAAAGTAAAGCAAAGTTTTTTTTGCAGGTGAATATATATTTTTTAACAGGTTGGAAGAGAACTCTTAGAGCAGCATATGTAGAGAGACAGTCTTTAAATATGGGAAACAGCAGTAACACACAGTTAAAATTATTGCAGAGAAATACTGACAATATGAGAACTTATTTTAAAAGCTGTATAAAACCATAAGACTTTTTTAAATAGATGATGTAAAATAATTTCAAGAATATAATTGTAACAGGAATGAAGTAGCCCCATGCCTACTTCTTCTCAAGAGAAAAAAAAAAAATAATGCTGCTTTCATTCTTTTTCTGAGAGCAACATGAGAATCTTGTCTGTTGAAAACCGTTATAGTCTGCACATACGATGAAGTGGAAAGGTCTTGATGTCAAAATTACAACTTGCCATAAGAATATATTTAAAAAAAAGAAGCAACAAGAATTTTTCAAATGTAAAACTTTGTCAGCTGAGAGTGCTTTTAGAAACATGAAAACAGTTGTAAAATAAATGTGAAAATATTCTTAAATGCATACATTCTTAATTTGTAAGTTGCAGATTATCTTTGCACTAAGCCAAGCTGTATGATTATAATAGCACATCACAGTCCAGATGGCATAAGAATAAATCTATGAACAAACTCTTGTATTCAAATTATTGTTAAACAAAATATCTTGATTTGAAATTTGTAAAATAGAAGCATAGAAATCTCTAAGAATGTTATATAGGATATTTACAACTAATAACTTCTGTGAAGAATTTCAGCTTCAGAATAATAAGTATGACATAAGAATAAATATTCTCAGCACCAATAATCATGATTTCAAAAATAATGCTTCTTATAAATATATAAATAGAATTTGCAAATTTGTTGCAATTTAATAGTGCCATAAAAATTTAATTTAAAAACCCAAAGTCATAGCCTCTTAAAATATGTTCTTGAGAACAATTTTATTATTTCAAATTCATTAGAATTTTTCTAAGAACAATATATAATTCATTTCAAAAAATATATATATACCAAATAATCATTCTTATGTTCTCTAATAATTCATTACAAATAAAAGAATATGTAGATGAAATTCTTTCAAATAAAAAAAGTCGCCTAGTGCTGCACATTACATTTTAAAGATGCTCGTCAAGAGGAATAAATTATTTTATCGGCCAACGTATTTATTTTTAAAAAAATCGGTGACCAACGGGTGAAGGCCTCTTTCTTCTCTTCTTCAAGATGAAATAAAAGATTGATTTATGCTTAAAGGTGTCTTCATCATTTATTTACAGATATACAAGTAAGAAGTTTCCTTTTTCTATTTTTTTACAATTACTGACCTCAAAGAACGGAGGGTTTTATTGCAATACTACACAACGCATATTAACTAAAAAGAACTTCAAATTTAATTTTACCTTTCAAATTAACGGCCCATATTATGGATTATAATATTACAAAATATTTCCATCACATTTTGGTGCCGTGACCAGGATATTTACACATATACTGTCTGTTTATTTTGTTGGCAAATATATAACAATTTAGTTCATTGAGACATTATTACACATAGTTCATGTGGTTTTATACAATTTGTTCATGTGTTTACTTACACGTTGTGTATGCTTTGCGTACATACTTGTTCATATGTTATATTACAAGTAGTTCAGGTGTTTGGTTTTTTTTTCCCTCCCTTCACACACATACAGTTTTTTTTTGTTACTTTTTTATCTCTTAAACTTAGCGTAATGTTTCAGTATTAAAATATTCTATCAGTCTTTTTTTTAAATTTTTAAATTTTAACAAGGTTATATTTTTATTTGTTTGCATAATGTCATAACATATCAATGACACCATCACTTTGTCTATGTACAAAGATATTAAAGTTACATGGAGTTATCTGTCACATGACATATTAAGCTACACATACATTTCGAATCAGTTGACTTTTAACATGTAACATTTTTTTTAAACACTTTCATTAGATACTTCTTACTTGAAGGTGGCATATCGAGTAAGGTATCCTGTTACACTATATAAAATTGTATGCAATTTTTTATTAAATGTTGTTATTTTAGGGTTTCGTTCATCTCACGAAACCCTATTCGTCTCGCTCCTCTGTCTGTCTGTCTGTCTGTCCGTCACAGAGCCCGTTCTCAGAAACTATACATGTTAGAGACTTGAAATTTTGGGTACTTATAGCTGAACACCTCACATCAAACAACAAATCATAAAATTTTGAAAAAGTTGGTAATTAACCGAATTACGGGCTAATTAACTTCTAAAATTAACCAATCCACCTTTTTAACGCAAATTCAAACGGACTTACTCGAAATCATCCGTGTTTCTCCTAAGGGTTGCCAGTAAAATCAGCCGAATGCACGGTTACCACGGAGGAAATTAAGCCGAAAAATGAAGTGGCGATTTTAAAGCGAAATTGTATATCAGAAAATATTGGTCCGAGAAATTTGTAAATGGAATAGACAGACGCAGAAAAAAATCTACTTTCATTTGGTATAAAGTTCACATTTCTGCGATCTGTATAAGTTAAAATATCCACCCAAAAATCGATCGATAAAAATTTAATTTCTTTAATTGGAAAGACAAGGAAATAAAAAGATTTCAATTCGGCGGGAAAGCAGGTAGACATGACGACGCTGCGGTTTTCCATAATAGCATATTTTAATACGAAATTTTAACTTTTTAAATATTAAATTTTTTGATTAAATTTTTTGGCATCCCGATGTCAAATTTCTCGCTGATTTCATTGATACCCATATCTAAGTCCTATCTTAATTACAAGCTGAAATATTAATTATTTAATTAATCGGTTTATTCCTATCAAATGCGTCGATTAAAATGAAGAGACGCACTTATTTAACCACGAATTAACTTACATTAGGAAATCTAATAATTTGCCTGGGCTTTTTGAACAGCGATATGAGATAAGTATAACTCATTCATCATCAGAAAGTTTACTTCATACCACTATTTTCTAATAGTAATTTCAGGAAATATTTTGAATTATTGGTTAAGACCGCCACTCAGTCTGTTTGAAACTTTAAGATAGTTTATAACACATAGAAAAAAGTGTAAAAAAGAATGGAGTGTGATATTTCGAGGAGGGGGGGGGAGCTAGAATTATTTTTATAATCTTAGCGTTTGTTACCGCAGCAACTATTTTAAATTTTTGTTTAAGACCGCCACCATCCCGACCCATCTATCTACGGAAAGATTGCGTAAAGGAGTTTCGTTCAGATATGCTTTTGTTAAGAATAGAGTGCATTCCCTGGTGGTGGAATGTGGAACTAACATAACGCGATTTTGTTAAAATTAGGAAATCTAACAAGTCGATCTGTTTGAAACTTTAAGATATTTTATAACACATAAGATAATGTGTAAGAAAGAATGACACGCGAAATTCCGGGGAGGGGGGGGGGGGCGGCGCTAGATTTCTATTTAAAAAATTAGCGTTTCTGACCGCTTTAGGTGACTTTTTGAGGGAGTCCTGAGATATATGCTACTTATTTAATATAAAATTGTCTAAAGTTTAGTTACCACTATTTCCTAATAGTAATTTCAGCAAATATCTTAATTTCTTATTAAGACCGCCACCACCTCGAGTAACATATCTACTTATAGGTTGTTTAACGGAGTTTCCTTCCGATACAGTTTTGTTAAGAATAGAGTGCGCTCCCTGGTGGTGGAATGTGGAACTAATATTTTTGTTAAAATTAGGAAATATAACAAGGCGATCTGTTTGAAATTTTACGATAGTTTATAACACATTAGAAAAAGTTTATAAAAAATGGCGCGTGAAATTTCAGGAAGGTGGGGAGAGGGAGAGGGGCAAAATATTTCTTTTTTGTTTCATACCGTTTCAGGTGCATTTTTTGATGGAGTCCTCAGATACATGCTACTTATACTTATTAAATATAAATATGTCAAAAGTTAAATTACCACTATTTCCGAATAGTAATTTCAACAATTATCTTAAATTCTTGCTGAAGACCGCCACCCCCTCGAGTAACATATCTACTAATGGGTTGTGTAAAGGAGTTTCGTTCAGATATGCTTTTGTTAAGAATACAGTGCGCTCCCTGGTGGTGGAATGTGGAATTAACAGACCGCGATTTCATTTAAAGTAGGAAATCTAACAATTCAATCTGTTTTAAACTTTAAGATACTTTATAACACACGATAATAAATTATAAAGAAGAAGGGCGCGTCGCATTTCGAGGATGGGGGGGGGGGGTTGAGGGAGGTGCACGAACAAAATTAGGAAATATAACTGGACGATCTGTTTGAAACTTTAATATGGCTTATAAAACATAACATAAATTTTTAAAATCAGGCCGCGTCAAAAATCATGGTGACCATCTGCCCAATCCCCCCAAAGGAGGGCACTTTTCTAAATTTGGCAGATACCCGTCATGTGATATATCGTAGCATTTTTTTTTTTGGGGGGGGGGGGGGAACAAAATTAGGAAATATAACAAGGCGAATATGTTTGAAACTTTAACATAGTTTAGGATGTGTTTGCCAAAATTTAGAAGGTATTCCATGGCGATAAATGTACTGGACGTTTTGAAAGAAAGTGTTTTGAAAGGAATATTAAACAAAACCCTTTGTGCGATGTATGATCACACTTACCCACTTGTTTTAAGATTCCTGCAGGAGTAAAAAAAAAATTACTCTAGTAATTACACAGTTACTTCATATGATGCAGAATCTTGGGCACAAGATGGTAAATTTTAATCAATACACAGAAATTCAGGACAGCAGTGTGAAAATTCATAAAATACTAAATTATAATATACTTTGATCTTTGGAGAGCAGGAACTTAGTTATATTGCAGGAATCTAAAAAAATACTCCTCTTATTATCTAAGGCAGAAGCCCTAAGCTGATGCCACTATAATTGTGTTTCTACATAATATTTAGGGCTACACGTGTTTGTGCATGTGCTGCTTGCACATTTTTGTTTTTTGGTAGTCCTTTGCGTTAAGCACAAATTTTGTTGTTTCATATATCAGTAACAAAGTAACCTAAGATAATACAGATAAGCTTCAGTTTTATAAAAGGATTCACCTTTCCTTAAAGTTACAAATTTTTACTTTTGTGTTTTTGTTCTTTGTTTTTATTTGCTTGTATTTTACGATATTATGATCTCATGTAAGATCAAATTTTGAGAAGTGGTAGATGCAGTTAATATAAATGCTTTACTTTATGAATATCTATGACTAAATAGCTGGTACCAGCGCCACAAACAAATTAAAATATTGTAGGATCCTATGTCAGCAACAAATGTGGCACTCTTATTTTGTGGAATATTTAATTAAAAAAAAGCTTATTTTGAATAATATGAGCGCTCAGTCATGAACAAAATACATTTTTGGGGGGAAATTGTTTTCAAAGCAAGCAAATGTGTTTATCTACTTACTTATTATTGCATAAAATATTTTATGGGAACTAATGTTTAATAGTTTGAGAGACAAGTTAAAATAGTTTTCTCTTTATATATCAACATAAATAGTTATTTTCTTATTTTGTTATTGTACATAATCTGTAAGTGCGAAGATGGACAAAGGGTATATGTAAGGTATAAAGCTGTGACATACACATCACAGCTTTCTTCGAGTGTCCCGGTGAGATATGTGACAGTTTCTATCACACATCATGTTTTCTTCAAAATTAATTTCAATCATATTTTTGCTTTTGAAACGTGTTGTTCTCCCTTCCCTCATTAAACTAATATGTAATTTGATTCTTTTATTAAAACCATATGGATTTTTATTAATGTGTTTTTTTTCTTTCCCTTTTCTGCTATCTTAAATTCAAAACTCCTAAATATTTTCACGGAATTATAATTTCTGTTTTCACTCTGGTCATATCAAAATGATAGGAATTGCAGCTGCAGTTCAGTGTTTCCTTTTACCTTGCATCAGCTATCAACCGCAGTAGAAAAAACAAAAAATAAATAAAATGTAGTTTATAGCATTCTGTCTCGAAAATGATTACAAATAATTTTATCTTTCCTTTTTTGTCTAAATACAGATGCCTTTGGTACTTATTACACATTTTCATTTAACGGTCATTTAACATATAAAACATTAACAAGCATAAACAAATTTATACAATTGCAGAATTCTGACGCTGATTTTATATGCACTGAGACAGTTATTTTGCAACTATTTGATTTATGATTTCAAGGGAAACTAGATTATGTGGGATATTCAATTATGTTCACCAAATCCTTTGTTCACTCTTCAGTCACGAATCTAGTGTTTTAAATTGGCGATGAATTGTAATGCCAAGTGTTATAAACTTCTTGCGAAATCAATCTTTTCTTTTTCCTATCTGCTTGCAAAAATGCAAGAGCAAATATTTTTGGGGTTGCGCCTCGGTGCACTTTTTATGCAGGGGTTTCTCTCTCTCACCTTAAATAACTAATAATATATTTCCTTTTTTTGTAACTTGTTAAAATGTTTAAATAAAAATTGATGGTTGCTGTAATTAAAAGTTGGAATTTTTTTTTTTTTTTTTTTTTTTTTTTTTTCATTTTAAACATCCTATCCACTGAACTTCTTCATATACTTTACTATACCTAGACACCCTTTTTATGAATATAGCAGCAGCCGTTCTGAAGTTAAGAGAGTGGCAAAGGACTTTAGTGGGCATACTATATATATATATATATTTATTTATTTATTTATTAGGGATGCACCAAATAGTGATTTTGGCCGAATACAGAATATTTGGCCTACAGGCGAACTGAATACAGAATATTCGGCCTACAGGCAAACTGAATACTGAATGTTCGGCTAGCCGAAAAGTAACTGTTAGGTCGAATGCAGAATATTCGGCCAAATATCAAATATTTGGCTTGCCGAATACTTTTATATTTCAGAGTTTAAAGGCATTAAAAATATTACATTTTAAAACAATTTTACATAATATTTAATACATAAACTTACATTTTGATAAACAAGAGCTTTTTACAAGTAAACTTTATACTAAAAAAAAATCTGCTTTGAGTTATTTAAGAGGATAGTTATAAAATTTTAATTTAATAAAATTTTAAATTTCATGGCTTCCTGTGTGAATTAAAACAAATGAATAAAATTTTATTTCTTAAATTCTAAAATGAACATTTTAAAATCAAAGAAATATTGTGAAAAAATTGGAAGAAAAACTTTACAGGATCATATACTATTTGTCAGGAAGAGACTAAAGTAAAAATAAATAAACAATACAATCTATTATTCAAATTTGAAATGGTGGCAACTCAGCAAGAATAACTTTTGTACTCCCTTTGATTTAGCAAGGAAGTTTTTAAATGCATCCTAGATTAGTGCCTGGAGTTGGCGATCATTTTCAGAGATTGTAAACATCCAGGTTGTTCCTAAAATCTTGCAACAAACTTTCATCAGAGATAACATCAAGAGAAACATTTTTTGAATAAGAAACAACATCTCAATCCATTTATTCCATCAAAATGACAATACAGGCAAAGTTCTTTAATCCGCACAAGTTGGGACCAAAGGTTGTGCAGATTATGGAATATTGCGGGTTATGAAGTAAGAGTATTATGGATCACATGTCATTTTCTTATTTCTGGACACTATTTTAATTTCATATTCAGTATAACATGTAAGAAAAATGTGAAATATGATAATTAGTTTAATATGCTATCTCAAAAAATGCAATTTTCAAATTCTTGTATTTAAAAATTGATTATATTCACTTTTAGATATAATTTTTTTCAGATACTTCTTTTAAAAAATCATTTTTGGATCAAGAATTTGTAAATTTGTTTAATTGCTTACATTCATTAAACAATGCGAATTATAGAAAATTGCGGATTATGGATCCTTGACTGTACATTCAGTCAAAAACACTGAGTGTGTAACAAGATGATGATATTGAAAGATGATATAATTTTGGCCAGCGACATAATATAAGTACTATAAACTGCACTCTGAATAAAAGAATGTCTAACTCATAGTTGTTTAGATATAAATGGTGGAAATACGCAATTGTTCATGATATTTTGTGGACAGATGTTCAGATAGCTCTCCACCACAGTTTGTTGGGGTATAAGCTCCAGCAAAAACGACTACCTTCCCTTTATTTTTAAGATTAGTTTTTGAGAAAAATGGTTGCTCAGTTTGAAAAACATGGTTTCAAGAGTAATAAACTCTGACCGTAAAGCTCACATACAAAGCAGTTTATGGCTGCAGCAGCATTACTTTCAACCAGCAAAAAAGATTGTGAGGAATTGGAATATTACAAAATTGCTTTAGGGCAACAATTAAAACACTTAGATGATACCAAATCGAAAATTTTGGCCCAAAGAATTAGAACCTCCCTTTAATGGAACCCCGGACGCTGAATCGGCGCAACGCTGCGATGCACGTCGCAGACTCTTGAGAAGTTCTGCAGATTATTTTTCAACTGTTAAAAAAAAAGTTTGCTAGAAATTATTTGCCATGTGAATAATAATACTACCCACGTGCGATTGACGAAACTCTAAGGGAAAATCCACGTGACTCCACTACCAACATGAGATTCTTCTGCGGATCCACGATTTTTTGCCGATTTCTCGCAGAGGTGATTTCTTAAGAAAATCGGTCATCAGTCTGAAAATTCGTACGTAAATATTACAAATTTCGACAAATGTTCGCCGAAAAAACAATTTCATCAATTGTTTGCAGTGAAAATAGCCAATTTCGTCAAAGGATCGCGAAAAATAAAACACGAATTTTGTTAAAAGATCACGAAGAAGGAAGTAAATTTTGTCATAAGATCATAAAAGAAACGCCAATTTCGTCAAAGTACTGCGGTAAAATAGCAACTTTCGTCAAAGGATGGCGGAAAAACACGACCTTCGTTAAATGATCATGGTAAAAATACGAATTTAGACAAAGGGCTGCAGGAAAATAGCAACTTTCCTCAAAGGATTGCGGAAAAAATGTGAATTTCGTCAAAGGGGCGCCAAAAAACACAAATTTTGTCAAAAGATCATGGAAAATAGGCGATATTTTCAAATGATAGTGAAAAAAAAATGCGAATTTTGTCAAAAGATCATGGAAAATAGGCGATATTTTCAAATGATAGTGAAAAAAAAATGCGAATTTTGTCAAAAGATCGCGACAAAAATGCAAATTTTGTCACAAGATCGCGCAAGAAATGCCAATTTCATCAAAGGGCTGCAGAAAAATAGCAATTTTTATCAAAGGATGGCGGGAAAATGCGAGTTTCATCAAATGATCGCGGAAGAAACATTAATTTCGTCGAAGTCCTGAGGAAAAATAGCTACTTTCGTCACAGGATCGCAGAAAAAAAAGAATTTTGTCAAGAGGGCACAGAAAAAATGCCAATTTCGTTAAAAAAGCGTGGAAAACAAGAATTTCGTCATAGGATCGCGGAAAACGAAAATTTTGACAAAAAATCGTGAATTCTGTCTAAGTATCGCAGAATAAATGCGAATTCTGTCAGAGAATCACGAAAAAACCTGCAAAATTTGTCAAAAAATTGCAAGAAAGCACAAAAATTGCAAAAAGATCACAAAAAAAAAAAAAAAAAAAAATGCGAATTTTGTCAAAGCATCGCGAGAAAACACGAATTTTGTCAAAGAATCGTAAGAAAAAACTCAGAATTTCATCAAGGATCAGAAAAAAAATCAAAAACAAAACCCATGAATTTTGACAAACGATCATAGGAAAAGTGCGAATTCTGTCAAAGAATCGTGGAAAATTTGCTGCAACATTAATGTTCATTGATAAGTGACATAATGGTGAAAAGACCAACAGCAAGGGATGGAAATATGGAGAAAGTAAGCACAACTGATATGAGAGCTTTTGTTGTGTTAAATGGTTCCCCACCAGAATACAAAAATATATTTTATTTCACTTTAAGTAACATTTGATATTGTCACATCTACATATAACTTTTGATATTATCACATTGTATCAATCTTTTCAAAAATTTTAGAAATTGGTGTTCATATGTTATTTTTACTTTATTCTGTAATCAAACTTCACAGAAATTTTGAAAAATTTTATGAAAGATTTTTCAGACAATGGTGCTAAAAATTTTTAATGGTGTAAATTATTTTAAAAAGTACTTTCCTTTTATGTTAATCACAAATACTTGGGAAGTTTGAGTACATGTAATGTAATGCAAGGGATTGGAAATGGGGTGTTTGTCTTAAGTTCTGCAGACTGTTTTTAAAGTTTCTACTTGTGTTGCAGACTGCAGAAAAAAATTCTGCTGCTGGGAATGGAACCTACATCACTATACACTTTCTTTCACAGGGAGCACTTTTAGAGGAGTTATAATTCAATTGTACATTGTAAAATATTGTTTAGATATGTTTATGAAAATGTAAATACATCATTAAACAAATTAAAAACTTAAAAAAAAAATTCATATATATAAACTTTAAACTTACAATATAATTGGCACAACAGTTAAAAACTTCCTGGTAGCAGTAAATTGTTCTCCATTGTCTATTTGTTCCCAGTGAGTGAGAAAACGCACTTTTCCTTGATCACCTGATTCCCATGGAGTGCCTTTGAGAATATGCAAGAAGAAAAACATAGCCTGAAACGCAAAATAATTAAAGAACGTGAAAAAAAAAAAAAAACTGTATATTTAAAAAAAATCTTAATTTAAAAATATACTCATGGAATTTCTCTCTGAAGTAAAATCTTGATTTATCATTTTCTGGTGCTTTGTTTTGTTGCACTTACCATTTAAATTAAGTGGATCTAGCATAAATGGGCCTATATCCCTCGTGCAGATAATTGGCCGTCATAAATACAACCAACTAGCATAAATGATGCCCTGATATTGTATATATATTTCCAATATGGACAACAGTTTAACAAATTATCTTTTTCTACATTTATTGTACTTTCATTCAAGAAACAGAATCAGAGAATATATATGAATGTAAGGATATCATTTGTAGAAAGTTTTCAGTTTACGAAAATATAGACTTAGTGATTTTGAGAAAACTTTAAAATTAGGGAGGTGGGAGAATATAGAGAGCTAAATAAGACTGCCTCCCTCCTTCTTTGAAAAACAGAAAGTTAATTTAAGGATTTATTACAGAAGCAGAATTTAAATAATTTGATGCAGATTTCAGAAAACAGTCCTAAAAAATTAGCAAATACTCATGTGGCACAAAAAACACTGTACAACAAGTGCAGACAGAAGAAAAAAACAGTATATTGCTACCTTCTCTTCCTACCAACTAACTATGATCCTCATCATTTAAAAATGCTGGAAGGGACTCAGTCCTCCAAAAAATTATCATTCAATCATTAAGAATTTAAATTTTACTCTCTGTTTCCTTATTTACTTATTTAAACTTTGTTTAAAACTGGCTTTTTTTCCCCCTTGCACTTCTATTACATGCATAAAAATAATTCAGATATAAGAATGTTTAGATTTCCCCAAAAAATCCTTATAAGTGAAATGCAATTCCATTATAATGAAATTTCGTTAGAACAAATAAATTTCTATGATCCCACATGAAGTTTGTTCAAATGGAAGTTGGCTGTATTTACACTAGTGTTTGAACAAATCAAGTTTTTAAGACAAATTGATTTTTGGTTATTTTCCTAGTTTTGCCCAAAGATGATAATGAAACCGTCTTGAAAATAAATTCAAAGTAATTAATACTAGGGATGGTCATTATTTAATGTATTAGGTAGGGTGTCAACGACTTTAATCAGTTGATTTAAATCAGCGATTAAAATCAAGAATTTTCTAAATGTTTAAAATGCCAAAAAAAAAAATTAAAATATATGATTGACATAATATGAAAGTTTCTACAGGTATTTTTTGACTTATAAACAAACAAAAAAAGAGCTTTAAATAATTGTTTCTAAGCTTAATTCCTGAGTATGTAAAAAGACTAAAAACAATTGAGTTTGTAAAAAGCATTGTTTTTATCCAACATAAAACAGTTTAATTTAAAAATGATATTTAAATCTACTATAATTTGCAATGTCATAATTCCCTTTAGATAATTAATTTATGCATTATTTTATATAAAATAAACATAGCAAGTGTAATAAATTTCTGCAAGTAAAATAATAAATAGTCAATGTTTTAGTTTCTCATTCTATTTTTGTAATAATAAATTAATAGCAATCAAAGAAGAATGAAACAGTGACATCTGCTAAATAGCTAAATTGTAAATGAATGCATAAGAGAAAAAGAACTAATTGGCATAAAAATGTTAAGCACAGCAAGAGCTTCTTCGGTATAGGTTGAATAAATGTTTTGTTTTTTACTTTGTAACTCATATATACCAAATAAAAAAACATTAATTAGGGATTGAAAAGGCAGCTAAACTTTTTTTCTTAAAATTAACCATTGAAAGTTAATAATCCCCACTGAGAGGTAATAATGCTGTTATATAAATATTTTGAGGATTTCAGATATAACTGGCTATCCTTATATTTATTCTGTATGTATGTATGAATGGGTTTAACTCATTTTCATAATTTTTTTGGTTAGCATACACATACATGTGTGTAAGTTTAGATTTTGTTGATTAACAGTAATTTTTTTAAGTACAAATGCAAAACGAGCTGCAAATAATATTTGTTAGTTTTGTTATTTGTGCTGCTAACTAATGAAATTACTTATTTGCAATTTTTATTAATTCTGTAATTCCTTACTGTTTCTTCTAGGTCATTTTTTTTTAAGGGTATCACACCCTGCCCCTTTTGAAATTGGCAAAATGCACCCTGCCTTAAAAAAAATAAAATAAAATAATAAAAAAAAGTTAAATTCACCTGTAGTTGTAGTCCGAGATTTCTTGTAAAAACCTTCCCCATTCAACAGTTGTTCGATGAATTGTATATGTTGTGTCAACAGTTAATATATATACTAGATTAAAATAAAATTATATTGAAACAAACATAGATTTACATCTGCCTGCAGATACAAGAATGTGGTATGTTAATGTTGACAAGAGCCAGGCTTTTTGGGATGCCCGGTTGCGTAATTAAAAAAATATCGCAGCTAAAGAGTTAAATGCTATGTGCATTTAATCTGAAGGTTGCACTTCAACTGCCTCTTCAAATGTAGAGATGCACTGAAAACCAGGAAGTGTCCTTGAAAGTGTTATTGATATTAATAAACAAAGTTATTTCAATAAGAAAATGATAAATAATGTCTTTAAGTAAATATTTAAACATGATATATGACTTTCCTGAATATCAGCAATTATTTAGAAGAAATGTATATTACACAAATAGTTTATAGCAATAAAGATGATTTCTTAGTAGAAAAGTATCTTGATAGATTATAATGATAAGTTATTATAAACAACTGAGAAAATGTCCAAGTAAAAAAGATGACATATGGATTATAGCTTCAAAATTGCTAATTGCTAAAGGAACATATTTCATAATAATGATGAAGCTGTTGGATTGTTTATATTTAGTAGATATTTGTGTCTGCACAGAAAATGATCTATTATTTATTATTGATAAATGCTTTTAGATTAGCATCAACAAGGTTTCTCTTAAATAATAACCCAACAAAAAGTTTTCGGAAAAAAAAAAAAAAAGGCGCCAAGTTCTCCTTAATGTTTCGGCCAGAAAAAGTAGCGATATCTGAAGTTTGCACAAGTTAAAAGCCAAACATCCCAAATCTTTCATTGAAAATGGCTTCCTGCGACTTGGCCGTTAATGCCTTCTACAGTATTTCAAAATTAATGATTGGAAATTACACATTTATGAATTATTTAAATATTAAAAGTAATATTAGAATGCAAAGGGGCAAATTCCCATAAAGACATTATAAGTAAAAGATTTCTGATAACTAACATTCAGATTCAACAAACATTAGTTTTGATTACAGATCATTTAGTCTATTTGTGGTTTAATTGCCATTTTGTACGGTCTAAAGCTAAAGTCATTAACGTAAAACCCAAGAAATAAAACAAAATTTACTTACTTCAAATCCCACAATATGTTACATTATATTTTATTGTATAATATTGAAAAATTGTGTATTGACAAAAGAGAATTTTTTTGTTTGAACATTTATTATAATTTGTTTGCATACATTAAGAGGTATTCGATTTATAAACTGTTAAAAGCTGATACTAATTATGTTTTAGCAATTAGGGATATTATCTCCTGAATACAAGTATTTTGTTATTTTTAACTTCTAATCATTTAAATAGACTGAAGTTGTTTAAATGCTTTTTTCAAATGTGTATTTTATTTCTGTACTCTGTGCCACAAAATGCCTAAAATAATCAAAAAATGTAGTTGACATGCAGCTCATTTGTACATATTTTAAAATTTAAAAAACTCCCTCGAAGGCATTAACGGCCAAGTCGCAGGAAGCCATTTTCAATGAAAGATTTGGGATGTTTGGCTTTTAACTTGTGCAAACTTCAGATATCGCTACTTTTTCTGGCCGAAACATTAAGGAGAACTTGGCGCCTTTTTTTTTTTTTTTTTTACCAAAAACTTTTTGTTGGGATATCACTACTTTTTGTATGTTTTTTCAAGTTTGTTATTCTAAACTATATTAATATGAAAAAAATTAAATTTCGGTACTTTTATGTTAGCCGTGAGCAAATCTCTTCATTAGCCTTTTGTTTTTTCGCCAATAGCAGTTTTCATTTTTCACATATGTAAATTAGAAACAATGCTTTGATTTTCAAATAAAATATTTTGGTTTATGTTATTTTTTATTTATTTATTTAATTATTTCTATGTTAAATATTCTATTAAATAAAATGAGGGAAATGCATCTATTTTAAATGAGATGACTGAAAAGTATATATCTTTAAATGAAATGAATGCAATATGAACAATGGAGTTGGGAACAGTATTTGGCGATTTGCCACTTGCGCTTGGCTAACATAAAAATACCTAAATTTATTTTATTGAGCTTTACAAATTTATACTTTATTTCTTTTTATATTAAAGTACTAGCCGCCTCTAGCAAGCAGTATTTACCGTATTAATTCCATGTTAAACGTTGCATCATGTTACTCTGTTATTCATAATTTAATTTACTTGCCCATTCTTTTGCCAAGTCGGAAGTTTTTGATAGAGAAATCAAGAACTCTTTACGATCATGGAAGGACATCATATATTTTGTGTTGTTCTGTATTTCATCTTTCGTGACAAATATCTCTTAACTCACTTATGCATGTTTCCTTAGCAGTTACGATTTGTTCTCTAATGCGGAAATTTTTAATCCTATTAAGTAATCTTTTTTAATTGGGCTCACTGCCAATTGTGGTATTTTAACTGATAACTGGGTACAAGTGAAATGGTTCTTATGAAATCCTTTGACAATATCTGCATTTGCATTAAACCATATTGATGCTAATATCTTTTTGTTTCACGTTAACCTTTTCAATAGACTCGATTACGGAAGAATAGAAGGTCTACCGGCTCACTGCCATGATCCATTTGAAAATCTATCATTCTTCTCATCTGATCGTGTTGAAGAATTAGTCAATGTGCCATGGTTTTAAGATTTTAGCTAACTTTATTCGAAACCTGAAAACTAAAATGCGAGGAACTGGATTATAGAAGATTCATTCTAATGTACATATCGATTAACAGGTTACATATTATAGAATTATAATAATTATAAGGAGAACTGGCAGTTTCAATGCTTTAATAGTTTCCGTAAATTCTCTTTATATAATACAGAAGTTTTAGCGGTGTAAAGATTAACAACATAGTCACAGTAAGTATAATAACAATACAATATAATAACAATTGCAGAGGTTTTGGGCAGTGACGAAACTATAAGCACTTTGAAAATATTAGTACGTTATATCATTAAACTATTTAGATGATATGCGGAAAAATAAAAATAGATGGCTCGCATTAATAATTAACTCATTGCAAAATAGCTACTGGCGTCAAATATTCGCCAAGCTTGGCGACATTTAGCAAAGTTTCGCCAAATTTGGTAATATATCATGTCAATTCTCAAATTTCGTGACAAAAAATGTTTTGTTTATTATGACGTCATAATGATGCATATGTATTATACACATACCTATAATATGTATGATGCAAATGTATTAAGCATTATATGCATATGTATAATATGTATGATGCATATGCATAAGTTCATTAACATCACTAAAACGCACTTAAAGGAATAGTGTTCCATAAATAGTAAGGATAATTGCCAGATTGAACAGAGTGCTATTGAGAATAAGCATGCATCCAAAAGTTTGAAAACATGGAGGAATGGGTGCAGGAAAACACAATGGAAAATCCACCAATTAACCCGTAAAATCAGGTCTGTAGGTGGTTTGCACAAAGATATGACTTGGCAGACCAGTTACATTTCAATACGCTAATCGATATTTAACTAATCCTAAAATTTCAGCCGTCAACTCGATGAGATGATGATCTGTGCAGACGCCTCCCGGTCTTTAATAAAATTTGTTTTAAGGAAATAAAAGATAGAAAGATGGACAGATAAACTGAAAGATTTGCTTTATTAAGATTTTTGTAAAAGCATATAAAAATTCATTCAGCTTGAAATCATGTAACACCTTTATAACTCAGGCTAATTTTCTGTAATTGGGTTTTGGAGACCAACATATCTCATCTATAACTATAATATTTCTTTTACAGATTTAAAATTAACAATAAAGTAACAGTAAGTAGGCTAATAACACAATATAATAACATTAGCAGCGGGCTTCGGACGCCGCATCTTTCGCACATCGTTAAAGGCAGTTTATTAGTTACACATTTCATTTAATTAAAAGGAGATTTTTAAACTTTCATATGGAATTAGGATATTTTTCCACTATAGGGACCTTGGCATTTTTTAAAAATCTTGGTGCAATTCGGACTTCAGAAACTGAGATATGTTGCCAAATGATATAAACAATTATGAAAACAAACCTGATGAACTTATAAATTAGTAAAACATTAATAAAAATACGAATAAAACGTCGAATTAATGGTTTTATTGGCCATTATTGGCATTTAATCTTACAATTAATTAATTAATGGCAAACCATCACTGGCATTTAATCCTACAATTTGGCGACAGTAATTTGGTCGACGGGATAACTAAGAAGTACCATGTATTTATATACATATAAACATTTTATTTATACATGTATAAAATATTATTTTTATATACAAATTATTTATGTTGGTATATAAAAATAAATAAACGGGTTCCTTACATTAAATAAATTGTATACATATTGAAAAAATTGCTTGTGTATATGACACAGTAGATAGGTTGCCATAAAATACGTTATTATCAAATTTCTTTTCTCGTCAAGGCTATTTTCTGTATTTCGCCAAGGCTACTATATCAGAAACGTACTGAATTGCGGTTATATTTTGTTAAATGTTTTGTTGTTTTTATATCGTAAATATATCATAACCTATACTGATTAAATTTTTTAGGTATATTCATTTTTTCTATTTAACAAACATCTTTGGAAAAGCATATATATAAAATGTTATTCTGCTTGAAATCATGTGACTCCATTCAAAACTCTGTAATCGAGTTTTGGCGACCAACATTGGCACAATTGAATGTGTTAGGGAACTGTTTACGGCCAAATGAAAACCCCCTGTTTGAAGGGTTTAGAGGCAGAAATTTTGTGTTTTCAGATTTTTCTGGTTAATTGTGCTACAAACCCTACTTACTTGTGAAATTTCATGATTCTATGACTTTTAGAAGTACCTTAGTTATTTGATGATGCGAAGTGAGTCAGTGACAAAAAAGCGCTTTTTCGGAATTTAATATTTCGAAAACTACTAAATATAGAAACATGAAATCATGGAACCTTAGTTCAGTTTGACCATACGAACATGTGTATAAAAGAAAAATTTCTATATCTCTCCCTAAAACGATGTTATGAGGGGGTGAAAAGTATGCCAAAATGGTTCAGGAAAAGGTAGCTTACGGCTTGTGCGAACTTGGCGGACGCACTACCGTGCTTCCAGATAATTGCGAAAAATGTATGTTCACTGAACATGCTCCCCCCCCCCTATCAGGGCCTTAGTCCTGATACTGAGGGAGTAATGCTGTTTTGTTGATTGGACGCTTGACTAATGAAGACCTGCGTTGCACAGTCACCACTCTGTTGAGTCCATCACTGCCTGGGTGGACCTCCGTAATGCGACCCAACGGCCAAGTTCCAGGCGGTTGATTTGTGTCCATGAGTAACACTATCTGACCCACCTCGATGTTAGGCGTGGCGATCTTCCACTTAACTCTGGGTTGCAGTGAGGCCATGCATTCTCTGGTCCACCGTTTGGCAAATCCAGCTTTCATGTTTTGGATCAGTTCCCATCGTTTCTTTAGATTCGTTGTCGGCGTTGCTGACTCATCGGGTATGGAATGCAAAACATCCCTCTAAGGAAATGTGATGGAGTGAGAACATTTATTGAATCAGCATCATTATCGTTTAAATGTATAATAAGGTGGAACTAAAAAACGAAGTTTCAAATTTTATATTCTAATAGTGATTATTTTTTTCCTTTTTAACTCCATAAAAAGAAAATATTTTTCTTTTAATTTTAAAATGATATTTTCCGGTTCCTTAAATCACCTGATTTTCCATAAAAAATGAAAAAAAGTCAATAATTGCATGAAAAGTTTTTTAAGCTTATTGTTAAATTTATATTTTGCAAAATTAAATTAATTAAGTGTTAATGTCCTGTAATAAAGAGAGAATAATTTAGTTTGAGTGCCTTAGAAAAGTTAGCCCCACTTTATTTGACTTTTGTAGAAGCCAGCGTCGTGGGCGTCGACTTTCATTGTCTCCGATTTATTTGGCTGCGACACATAACAAGTTAGTCCGATTTAACAGGTGTTAACAGTTTCTTTAATTATTTTTCAATAAACGTTCGGTGTCAAAAGTGACAAAGTCTGTTAACGTACCTAAATCTAGATAATTGTTGAAGTGTCCTGTATTTTGTGAACCAAAACAATTAACATTAGACTGTCATCTTTGACGAACATATGAAGAAGTTATGAAACATTATTTTTGGGTTCAATTTAACTTAAAATATGACAGCTGGAATCTGGTACACACTATTTCTAAAATATCTAAAGCTGTTGATGATACAATTAAAAGTGTATTGCTGAGACCTTCAATTCCAACGGTTTCTGATACACAAATCATAAAAAATGATTAGAGACTAGTGCGAGAAATGTCAAAATTTGAAGAAAAATATTAAGATTTGAAAGAATAATCCCACATCCAATATAAAATTGCAAAATGTTAGGTAATCCTGTAAAAAACATTTCTTTGTGTAAAAGCACTAAATATTATCGTGTATCAGAACAAGAACGTCACTTCCTCAAAGACCAAAGAGAGATGGGGTGATGACAATAGGATCAATAGATATAAAAACTACAAAAAATGTATAGCAAGCCTGGAAATGGAAATATCAAGGAAAAAAGTTATTTTAAAACAAAAAAATGATGTTTTGATTGAATGATCGTCAAGTGTAAAAAACAGTTCGGAAGGAAATAGTTCAATCGGCTGTTTTTCTAAACCTGAATTTGATAATCAACACGGTGAAAGAACCGAAGTATTAGACAGACCTGCAAATATTATTGCAAATGGTACCTTAGAAGATATGGGTATTTCTGATGATAATAAAGAAAAGGTAACTGAAAGAAGGACTTGAAGATGACAAAGAGAAAAGAAAAGGAAGAATTTGAAAGAACAGGAAAGACGAAATGAGTTAATTTTAGAAGGTTAGTATTTTTATGACAGAAAGGATAACGCTATGATAACTGAAGCAGAGGGAAAAAGTATAAAGAATCATTAAAGACGAACATCTGGTCTCAGTTCAAAAACCAGGATAAAAATATATTGGTCATATTTCATTGATATCTTCTTCTTATATTAATATAGCCACTGCAATTTTGGTGTATTTTCAAAATAATAAAACAGACATTTCAAGTTTGAGAGTTATTAGGTGAAACAGAAACACCTTTAATGCAGGATGCAAATCTGGAGTTGTTAAAACATCGGAAGCAATACCCTAAAAACTTTATAATGGATAATTTGATTATTACATGCAAATGAACTTTTTTCTTAGATACTTATTTCAACATCTTGCTGAAAAACTACGGGTGCAAAAGGATTTTCTGGACCAGTAGGAAAGTGACTTGAAAAAATGCGAACATATTGAAATTATAGACTATAAAAACATTGATCCTATCTTGACGGTCTGATCGGATGAAGAACTTAAAAAAAGTACAAACAGGGGATACACCTGAATTTTAGATTTTCCTTGTCATACTCAAACAGTGGAAACGTGTGTCAAAATTGTCCCGCGAGCTGCGTCAACCGTCTTTAAATATTAAGCAAAAGACGGCTTAATCTTGGGAAAGTTGAATTCCCACAATGTAATGACAAAGTTTGCCTAAAAAGACAGTAGGTTGAATATCCAATTTAATTAATTCATAACAAAGGGAGGTAAGGAGGGTGGAAGTCGATATTTAACCACCTCCTCATGGTGACTTCTGGATAGTATTTTCTAAATAAAAGTAGATATGAGCTAACAGCTACGTTGTTTACTTTCAGTTACTTTATACTGAAATTTCAAAACTTTGACCTCCTTGAGGAAACGGAAAACAACTTAATTTAAAAAAACCTTTTCAGCCAAAAGTTTAGACATCCAAAAAGGAAAAAAGTTTTCACTATTACACATTAAAATAAAAAAGTTTTTTTTTTTTTACCCTATACTTAAGTTCCACCCTAATGTATAAGCGGCCGCGAGTTTAGCAAGGATTCTATTTGGACGAGTAACGTAGCTAGCTCTTCGAAAGTGAGCAATGTCTCTCCTATGACTCGCTTGATGTGATACTTTGTCGATTTTATCTCAGCCTCCCAAATCCTGCCAAAATGAGGGGCAGAAGGAGGGATGAAATGCCATTCCAGGGAGTTTTCAGCTTGATAATGTGACATTATTTCATTATTTGTAAATGAACGCCACAATTCCTAAATTTTGTCCAACTTTCTGGATGCACTGACAAAATTGGTGCCGTTGTCGCTATAAAGATGCCGTGGGGCGCCTCGCCTGGCATTAAAACGTCGAAGGGTGGCGATAAATGCCTCAGCTATCATATCACTCACAGCTTCAATATGCACAGCTTTTGTAGCCAAACAAATAAACAAAGCTATATAGCCCTTAGTTGTTTTTGCACCCCGACCCTTACTAAATTTAATAGATATAGGGTAGGACTGGGCGATGTAGAAATTTCTTAAATCGATTTATCATCCATCTAACATCGCGATTTAGTGCTAAATCGCGATTTAACACCGATTTTACATTTTAGAATCTGGAAACCTATTTTTTAATTTTTAGTAACAAAATATGGTCTTTATGTGCCCCCCCCCCCCCCCCCCCCCCCTTCATGTATTATTTAGTATACTTAGCTTTTAATTTTTCAAATAATTTTGAAAAGAGGTATATTTTACACATAAAAAAACTTTGAATGTCCCAAAACACTAGTTTTTTAAATTAGTGATCTATTGTAATACATTTTATAAACTCATTCTATAAGAAGTATTATAAAAGAAAATGATTTTTTTTTTGTCTGACTTGTTATGCCTGCTACAATCGAAATTCCTTAAGGGGGGTGGGGACTTCCCTTAACCCACCCAAATAGCACTTCATTGCTAACAGCCTACATACACTTTTTTTTTTTTTTTTTTTACAGACACAGATTAAAAAAGTTATTGAGGTAAAAGTTAAGCACATTAAAAGAATTCAATGTTGAATTTAACTATTCATTTACCATGATGAGAAAAGTAGTAAAAAAAAGGGGGGGTGGGGGAAATATGAGAAATAAAGTGCAATTTTATATCTTTTTAACTTTTAGATTATAATAAGATTTGTTTAACATAAATGCTGACATTTATATAGTGGATGGAGAAGGATTAAAAGTGTGAGCCTTGGAGCACATTACTGAAATTGCTGATTTTTTTCGCGGACGTTGCCATCCTTTAAGATTAGTAATAAAATATAATCTTAAAATATATCTCTTTTTAATGATAACAAAATGTCAAAAAAGCAGAAAATCGCAGATCTGCAGAAAAATCTAATGAATGCCTCCTCCAGCCCTCCCTCATTCTGCTGTAAAAATAAAGTTACTTGACTCATTACTGAACTTTATTAAAGTATTTTTAATTAATTACAAAATAATAATAAATTAAAACTAAAATATTCCCATAATACCCTTACATATCAAAATTAATTTTTCATGAAAATAATGCAAAAAAATATAAACTAAAAATGGATGAATTTGGATATAAATAGTGAATCAATTTAAGCAAGATACTCAATCCATGTGACTGGCGGACATCCATTGAAATTGGATGTCAAATCTGATGCATGACTATTTTGAAATATTTTAATTAATTACAGAATAATAAAAAATAAAGAATATGTATTAAAATATTACCCAAACATGTGAAAAATGAATGTTTCATTAAAAGAATGCATAAAAATAAAAACTGAAATTCGATGAATTTGGATTTTAAATATGAAACTTTATTCTTTTATTCCAACCATAAATACTCAATCAATTTCAGGAAAAAAATATTATTAGTAAAAGAAAAATATTTCATGTAGATCACGGCCAAATAGTGATACGCAAAAAAATGCATGACTATACTTTAAAATAATTCCATTAATTACAAAATAATAGAAAATATAAAAAATAAATGTTAAAATATTACTAAAACATGTCAAAAATGAATTTTTCATCATAAGAATGCATAAAAGTATAAACTGCAATTCGATGAGTTTGGATTTTAAATATAAAACTTTATTATTATTATTTTTAATCATATAAATGCTGAATGAATTTCAGGAAAACAATCTTTTGAAACAATGCAGGATTCTACTTTAAAACATTTTAATTAATTACAGAATATTGGAAAATAA
Source organism: Maratus speciosus (assembly GCA_963932465.1). NCBI lineage: Eukaryota > Metazoa > Arthropoda > Arachnida > Araneae > Salticidae > Maratus > Maratus speciosus. Next base: position 535,904,228 of record OZ010793.1, read on the forward strand.
AAAATACATATTGCAATATTACTCACTTATGTGAAAACTTAATTTATCATCAAAAGATTGCATTAGCATATAAATTGAAATTCGATGAATTTGGATTTTAAGATTTAAACATTACTTTTTCCTTTCAACTTTCCACTATATAAGTTCTTAATTTCTGAAAAATACACATTCCAATCTCCTAAACTCTGAATCTTGTTTACAAAGTAAATAAATAAATATCAATTCTTACTTAAATCATTGTTTTCTTAAATCGGAGAGGATTGAGGCTCGATGTTCTTTTAAATCGGATCCTGCTAAATCGATTTAACACCAGCTTGCCTTGTTTTCCTTAAATCGGAAAGCATGGAGGCTTGCGATATTTGCTTAAATCGGATCATCCTAAATCGATTTAACACCAGCTTGCCTTGCTTTTCTTAAATCGGAAAGCATTGAGGCTTGCGATGTTTGCTTAAATCGGATCCTCCTAAATCGATTTAACACCAACTTGCCATGTAAGTGGTAGATACATCAAAGTAGATAAATCGTTTTTCCGATGTTAGCTCTGAATCAGTATTTTGTTTTAAATCGATTTAAAGCCAATGGCTAAATCGCGATTTAAGCCAATGGCTAAATCGCGATTTAAGACAATGGCTAAATCGCGATTTAAGACAATGGCTAAATCGCGATTTAAGACAATGGCTAAATCGCGATTTAAGACATTGGCTAAATCGCGATTTGACATTAGCTAAATCGCGATTTCCGATTTTAGCTTAAATCGATTTAAGACCAATGGTTAAATCGGATTTCCGATGTAAGCTTTAAATCGATTTAAGAGTTAAATCGATTTAAGGCCCAGGCCTAATATAGGGCCTGCATAATCAACACGGCTGGAGAAAAATGGACGTTCCAGGGTTACTCGATGCTTTGGCAAATTCCCCATTAGTTGAGGGGTTGCAATCGACCTTTTATATCTGTAGCATTTTAAGCATCTATTGATGCATTTGTTAATGGTCTTTTTCCCACCAACTATCCAATAAGATTGTCTGATGATGTTGGATAGCAGTGAAGGTCTGGCATGCAAATGGGCAATGTGTTATTGCTGTATTAATAACTCAGCCATTTTATGCTGTGAGGGCAAGATTAACGGATGTTTGTGATTAAAGGATAATTGTGAATTTTGTAAGCATCCTCCCACTCGTAACAGACCCTTATCATCAATAAACGGGTGGAGGGACTGTAACGTACTTTTCTTTGGAAAAGCTTTCTGTTCTTGGATACATTTAAATTCTTCCTGAAAGTAAGAATTCTGAATCCAACGAACAATATTCTCTTCGGCATCTTTTGTTTCTTTGTAAGTAAGATGTGGTGAAGAAATTTCTGTTTCGTTAGACTTCTTGCATTTTTTGATAAATCTTTGGCAATATGCCAAAATGCGAATAATTTTTGCAAGTGAAGAGTGCTTTTGAAACAAATTATCAAATAGATCATTTGATGTGCGGGCATGAAAGGAAAAAAATTGGATCAGACCTTTGTTCGGCTTTGATTTGATCATCAAATTCCTCAGCATTTGAGTCGTCTTTGGGCCAATTGGATGGGTCCAAAACCAGCCAACTTGGCCCCTTCCACCACAAATCGCAACCTGGAAGACATTTTGGATCAATACCGTGTGAAGCGATATCTGCGGGACTCTCTTTGGATGGGACATGTCTCCAGTGCTTTGTAGATAGAATTTCGGTAATTTGAGCTGTTCTATTCGCGACAAATGTCTTCCATTTACGCGTATGTGCAGATAGCCAAGAAAGGACGACTTTTGAGTACGTCCAGGCGAAAATATCGAACTTGTAACTCTTTAATGTTTCCATGACGGAACGGAACAGCTTAGATAGTAGGTGCGCACCGCAAAGCTCTAATTTTGGCACTGAAATCTGTTTGATTGGAGCAACTTTAGTTTTAGAAACTAAGAGAAAAGAGTTTGTTTTCCCCTTATTACTTTGTCGGCAATAAATTGCGGCAGCATATGCCAATGTTGAGGCATCAGAAAAACTGTGTAATTCAAACGGGTTACCGGATGAAATCGTGACACATCTAGGAACAGACAATTGATTTAGTCCATTAAAGGAAATTTGAAATTGTAGCAATTCATCTGTAAGTGGTATAATAGAGTCCCAGTCCCCTTTTGTAAGCCAAAGTTTCTGATAAAATACCTTTAAAGTTACAGTACAGGGTGAAATTAGACCTAGTGGGTCGAAAATTTGTGCAGACAGCTAAAATATGTCTGTTTGTAAGAGGTGGAGTGAGTGTTAATGCAGTTAAGAAAATAAAACTATCTGATGAAGAGTTCCAGCTTAAGCCTAGAAATTTGGAGCTTCCATTGTCACTAGGAATGATTTCAAAATTTGATTCAGTGCTAGAAGAATCTATAAATTCATTAAGAAATTCCTGTGAATTTGAATTCCACTTCCTTAAGTGGAAATCATGCGCATCTAAACAATCTGTAATTTCTTTGCAAGTTTCTATTGTTTCCCCTAACAGTATTCGTATCGGATAATAAATCATCCATGTACATATCCTCTTCTAACATGCGCGAAATGCAAGGATTTTTTGTATAATCCTGAGCGATTTGTTTTATACATCTAGCTGCCAGAAAAGATGCTGGCGCTAAACCATATGTGACAATTTTCAATTTGTAATTTTTTATTTCCTCATTAGGATTAGACTTCCAAACTATTTGCTGATAAATTTGATCCTCTTCGGCAACCAAAATCTGGCGGTACATTTTTTCTATGTCCGCAGAAAAGACTATTTTCGGAAATCGAAACTTAAGTAAGATTTCGAAAATGTCCCGTTGTAACTTAGGGCCTACACCTAGAATGGAATTCAAGGAAACACCACTTGGAGTTTTGCATGAAGAGGAAGAAAGTAGTGTTTGTTTTCATTATTATTAATGTCATTTTGTGCAACTAATTCCATGTGATCTAATTCTTCATATTTGTACATAAACTCTTTGTACTGATTTTCAAATTCTGGTTTCTCTCTAAATTTCTTTTCCATAGCAAGCAAGCGAGAAATTGCGGCAGGTTTAGAATTACCTAATTCTGATTTAGATTGAATAAAAGGTAACTTAACCACAAAACGACCCTCGGAATTAATTGAATAATTTTCCTGAAAATGTGATTCAACAAACTGCTCTTCAGGTGACAACATTTGAGTATTCTTATTAAATACGTCTTCTACTTCCCAAAAACGCTTTAACTCTTTATCAATATTAACTTCATAAATGTGTAAATTATGTATAGAATTTGGAGATGTACTAGCATGTGGCATTTTCTCTGATACCAGAAAGCCAAAAATTGAATTTTGAGCAATTAAATTGCTCTGCGTATCTGTTACTTGATCAGGAAGCAAAATAGAAAAGAAATAATCAGATCCTAGAATGATGTCTATTTTACTTGGTGTCTCGAAATGTGGATCCGCTAAGTTTATATTCTTTAAATGCGAAAAATGCTTCTCATGTATTTTTTCTGCAGGTAATGGAGCAGTTAAATCATCTAAAATAAATGCCTTAACAGACGACTTGGTGTCCGCATTATAAATTGATGTAAGATCAAACATTACGTAACCCTTAGTTACTGAGATCTTTGAATTAGACAGACCTTTTACAGGGAACCTAGCATTTTTCCTTTTAATTCCTAACATTTTCATGCAGGATTCAGAAACAAACATAGACTCTGATCCACTATCACACATGATTCTCAAAGTGTGCTCTTGACCCATGCAATCATTAATATATACACTAGCAGTGGGCAAAAGTGCGAAAGATGTTTGAACTGCATTTATGGAAGGAGAAATTTCCTTTTTATTCTCATCGGGAATCAAACCGCCCTCTGAATCAGGTTTGTTTTTGTGGCTCTGTTTTTCATTTGAACGAGAAGTTGATATTGCATAATTTTGCAGTTTGTTTTCGCATAAACTAGTATGATGTTTCAGCTTGCAATTGTGACTAGAGTAAGAAGAATTGCATTGCCAGGTAGTGTGCTTGTCAGACAAGCAATTACTGCATAACTTATTTTTCTTAACAGACTGTCTCCTATCCCTGGTGCTTAATTCCTTAAATTTAACACACTTGTAAAGTGAGTGATTAAATTTACAAAGTAAACATTTGCTAATGCCACTGGAAAAAGATCTATTGACATTATATTGTTTCTCTTGTTTATGCGAACCTTCATTTTCACTTTTATACAGCTCTAAAGATGAACATCTATCATTTATAAACTAAATAAATTGATCAAAAGACGGAAAGTCTTCGCTTGAGGTCAATTTTGCCCATTCCTCCCTTGTTTTAGAATCAACCTTTTGTAATAAAATATGAATTAACCATAAGTCATGGCCAGATGCCTTTTCATCGATTGATTTAAGGCCTCTAATTACTTCATCTGATACATCTGATAAACAGCGTAAGCTAAATGCATTCACTTGAGTAATGGGGGGAATGTCCAAGAATGTTTTAACTAAAGTGGAAACAATTTGTTTTTTCTTATCATATCTCGACAGCAATTTTTTCCACGCATCTGAATAACTGTTTTCAGAAATAGGTATATGTTTTATTATAGATGCTGGCTCTTCACCTAGTAACCCTCTTAAATACTGAAACTTCTGTATATTAGTTATGCTGTCGTTATTATGAACTATTGATAAATATAAATCTGTAAATGACAGCCAATTTTTAAAATGACCATTAAATTGCTCTATATTGAGCCTCGGCAATTTAAAATTGTTAGAAATAGTAGAACTAACAACTGGAATCTGATCATTTATCAATTGAGATTGTACATGCACATTTACGGTAACTTTTTCAAGTTCCGTTTGCAGTTTGGCTTTGGTTTCATAATATTTCTTTTCAAATTCCTCAATTTCAGATGCTTCAGCTGGTATTCGAGCATCATATTTATCAAAGTCTGAGTAAACTGTCTCTAATTTTTCTAATTTATTGTACAAATCATTCTTTTGAAACGTTTGCTCAGAGTTAATGAAGTTGTTTATCCTTGTTAGAGCAGATTTAGCTCTGCCACGTAAATTTATAGCTGCTTTTTCCAATTCTTCAGATTCTTAGTAGGAAAGTATCTTGATATATTATAACAATAAGTTATTATAAACAACTGAGAAAATATCAAAGTAGAAAAGATGACATATGAATTATAGCTTCAAAATTGCTAATTGCTAAAGGAACATATTTCACAATAATGATGAAGCTGTTGGATTGTTTATATTAAGTAGATATTTGTGCCTGCACAGAAAATGATCTATTATTTATTATTGATAAATGCTTTTAGATTAACATCAACAAGGTTTCTCTTAAATAATAATAATTGCGAAAAATGTATTTCACTGAACATGCCCCCCCCCCCCCCTATCAGGGCCTTAGTCCTGATACTGAGGGAGTAATGCTATTTTGTTGATTGGACGCTTGACTAATGAAGACCCGCGTTGCACAGTCACCACTCTGTTGAGTCCATCACTGCCTGGGTGGACCTCCGTAATGCGACCCAACGGCCAAGTTCCAGGCGGTTGATTTGCATCCATGAGTAACACTATCTGACCCATCTCGATGTTAGGCGTGGCGATCTTCCACTTAACTCTGGGTTGCAGTGAGTAACAGTAGTGAGTGAACAACAGTATTTCTAAATTCATGTGCCCAAGATCTTGCAAAAATGATAGAACTTTATATTTTCAGAAAAAACAGGATACTACTAAAATATGTTATTTAATTGTATTTTTCAATTTGCGGTTCATAAAATTAAAAATTAAGGACACTTTATTTATCATACTAAATAAAGATTATTCTTTTTTTTTTCTTATATCATTACTAATATATTTCCTTATGAAATAATGCCCTTTTTTTGGAACTAGCATCCTGCCCTTTTTCTTTCTAAAATGAATACTACATTATTAATTATTTTAATAATTAAAGTTTAAAAATGTATATGTTCCTAATTAGAGAGTTAATTGTTTAATAATTATTAATTTGAAGTACTGTTAACTATTTAACATTAAATGCAGTTAATTATTTAAAACTTTATTAAATACTAATGATATTTAACATTTATTAAAATTATTATTACAATATTAATGTAGATACAATAACATTATTGTATGATACTAACTAATGAAACTACTAATTTGCAGTTTTTATAATTTCTGTAATTACTAACTAATAATTATAATTTTATTAATTAAAGTGTAAAAACATACATCATGTTAGCAATTAGTGATTTAATTGTTTTGGAAACCTAAAACTCTTGGCAGCTATTCAGTATTTAAACGCTGGAAAAAAAAAAAAAAAAAAAAAAAATCAAAAATCTGATTTAAATAAAAAAAATCAGTTTTTTTGATTAAAAAAAAAAATCATGATTTTTTTACACCATAGTATTAGGATAAATAACACTGTTATTGTTTTGCAGTTTATTAATCAGTAACCGATTACCAGAAAGTCCCTGTTAAATTTGTAACACATTATCATTATTTAAAAAAAAAAAAGGATGAAGTTTTGTTTTTCTTTAGAAATACATGTTTAAATTATAATAAAAATAAAATGTCTGAAATTTGTTTCCTATATTAATGAAAAAAAGCTAAAAAATGTGCGCCTCTTAAAGTTCAAAGTTAAAATGATTAATCATAAACAACCAAAGCCACAGACGAAAATATTCTTTATTCTTTTCAAATATAATTAAATTGCTCTAAGTACTTTGATTGTCATGAGAATGAAGGCTAGAGAAATCATATCTTATCTCACAAGCAACCAATCACTGTAGACTTCATGTTTTCCACTAAGCCTCCTTATTTCTTTTTATACATTTCATTTTACGCACAGGCAGGGTTGGTAAAAAACCCATTTTTTTTCAAAAAAAAAAAAAACCCCGTTTTTTTTTTGGTTTAAACCAGGTTTTTTTGGTTTAAACTGGATTTTTTAAAAATAAGTTTTCCTATTACATATACATTCATATTTATTGATAAAAATTAACATCGTTGGATATATAAGTAATATAACTTCATTTAAAAATAATTTAAATTAAATATTTACAATCAATTATGTAGAAAATTGAAATCATTTAATATTTAAACATTTTTTAGTAAAAGCTGTCTTATGTTCCATGAATAAAATGCTCTACATAGAGAAACATTGATACCTTGAAAATCTTAATAAACAATCTTTTAATTACTAGTAGTACTATAAATAAATATATGATGTAGTTTCATAAACATAATATACTTTCCCATGGCTATTCAAAATAATTCCTTTAAAATATTTGCAATCTGAGATATCTGATTTTTCTGTTCAAACACTACAGGACAATTATTATCTTTTATTGAAAGTAAAGCTTTTTATAAAGAATTCCTGGAATGATTTGAATTTAGCAGTAGAGTCTTCACACGTTTTAAGAAGTTATTGTGTATTGTCATTTGACACTTCTCCTCTGAAACTGCCAGGTAAAAAAAAGAGAAAAGGCGACAGTAAAATAAACAGAAATACTTATTTACCAGCTTTTTAGACTACTGAAAACATTTATCTTAAAATGGAAAGTAGATTTATAAAAGTTGTCATCCACTAAAACATTTAAACAGCCATCAGACTTAATACACAGGCTTTTTTTCTGAGCTATGTTATAATACATATTACTTTTAAATGTCTAAACTAAAAATTAATAATATATCTTTTTAGGCATTTTTATGAGACTTTTTTCTATTATGTCTTAAGCAAACCTTAATCTCGATTTTCCCCCATTTTTTTGTCAGATCTAAATAGTGGATTCGATTATGCAATAGACGATTTAAAAATATCTTATTGCATGTTTTAGTTAAAGTATAGAGGTGCTTCATTAGCATTCAATTTTTGCACCCAATTTTGTCACAACAGTGTCCTCTTATTCGACTTCATATCTTGAGTTTTTTTTTTTTTTTTTTTTTTTTTTTAAGGCTGTTCTCAAATCCAAAAGGGCAACTTTATGACATAAGTTTTAATTTATTTTTGTTCGAAAATGCATGAAACTTCTAGCAGATGCTGTTGTTCAGAAACTATGTAATCAAACGGCGGTATCCTTTTTTGCAAATGCAATAGATCTTTCAGAAAATGTTGTAAAAGTGGGCGTTTTGAACCGAATTTCCACGCGAAAGAATAACCACTCAAGGAAGGTTAAAAACATCTTTATCACGTGATCAAAATTGCTTACAACTCAATAGGTAATTAATTTATCAAAAATGGAAAACACAATTTGATTCCAAATAGCTTCCATAGTCAGGCCTTCCAATTTTATATCTTTCTGTTAAAAAACGAATTTGTACATCTGTCAAAGCATTTAGTACTTGTTGAGAAGAACAGTTGAGAACAGTCCTAAAAGATAATCTACCCAATCAAGAAAATTTTCTTTTATAGCTTGACTGAAATCTTAAAGGTAATTTTATGTTATTAATTATATTAGAAATAATCTACGTTTTCTCAAAGGAAAATATTTTATTCAAAATATTGAATATTTTTAATCTATTTTATCTTTGCTAAATTCACCTGTTTTAAATTTTCTCTTTAGAGCTTCAAATATGTTCATCAACACATGTAATTTGCATTCTACATGCATACAAATATAACCTAGACTCGCACTGTCTCACGGTGACTGCTGGGATAAGACTGTTAAAAGTAGAAATTATTTATATCCAATAATTTCAAAAACTTAAATTACAAAAATGAGAAAATATTATATTATATTAGAATTTTTCTAAAAACACAGTTGGTTAACTAATTGATTTAAACCGTGCCAACCCTGATGGTAACAGAATAAAATCATAATGCAAAACCCCAATCCCAATGTAGAAATGCAAGAAAAACAAAGGCTTACTAAACCCAATAGCCATACAGCAAAGAAAACTCACAGCCAGCATACAAAACAAAGAGTAACCAATGGAGAGAATTACTTATGATTATGTCATCATTGAGGCATAATGCAATCCTTAGTAAATCTAAACTAATCAAGCAATCTAAGTAGTAAAAATTTATTTTTAGCTCAAACCTGCCATTTTGGCTATTTTTTAAAATAAAAGGCTTAAAAAAAAGAAAGAAAACTAACTACTTGAATTTTTTCTTCCCAGCTAATTTTAGAAAAATTAGTTAGTCTGCCATCTAGATTTAAAGCTTATAAGAAAAGTTTGATTAAAAATGTTTGTCACTTTACAAATTTATTAATTCACCATTTTTCTAAAGCTTTGCTTGAGCTTCTGCATAACTTGGATTTTGCATTTTTCAATAATGTGTAAAATAAATGCAAACATTAGGGGAAAAGAGAAAAAAACCAGATAAAAAAAACCCAGCATGGTTTTTTTATAAAAACCATTTGGTTTAAACCAAACAACCCTGTCACGGGGTAAATGTAGTTTTCTCATATAAACATATAAAATGATTATTTTTAAGCTTTGAATAAATATAGATAATAGCGTCATCTTTGCAATTATTTATCTGTTTGATTTTTCTGCGGTTAATTTAACTTTTGTTTATTTTGTAACATTTTGGTTCAACAGCATTTTAAATTAAAAATAACACTGATGATATATAAAACTGAAAGGATAATTTTGTTTCAGTGAAGGACATTTGATGAAAAGTGTTTATCAACACTATTATGTTTTTGGGAAGGAATGAAAGATGTGTTTTACGGAACATAATAATGCATTGAATAATTATTATGGGGAAGAATCTGAAATGATTTATAATCTGTGTTGGAAGAGTTGAATTGAAGAGAATTACGGATTTGGTTGCTGAAGGTGTTTTATCACACGGGAGGCAATCTTTGACCTGCATAGGCATGGGTTGACAAGAGGCAGTTTCTTTGAACTTGAATATTTAAAAGGGATATTAATTACTATGTACTTATGAAATTTAGGGGGGGTGGGGGGGGGGAAATTCTGGCACTGGAATTTTTGTTTTTTGGTGTATTGTTTTATTATAATTATTTTGTTATTGTGTTTTTAGAAAATGAGAGCTGGAAAACATTTTTTATTTCTGTGGTTTTTATTTTACTGAAAGAAAAGAAAAAAAACAGCATTGTATAATTTGTGAGGGCATTTAATTTAAAAAAAAATTATGTAATTAATTTAAGAAACGTATTTGTATGTACGAAATTTGCTTAGATGAATTGCATTTGATTAAAAGTGTATAAATATTTTCGTGTTTTTGTGGGATTAGTGTTGAATATGCTTTGATAGATATGGTTCCAATGAAGTCAAGATTTAAGTCAAGGCTGCAATGAAGTGAAGATCAAATTTCTCTTATTTACAAATCGTGTTGTTAAAACTATGTTTGTTTTTACGCTGGGTATTTCTTATTATCGTTTAAAAAAATTTCTAAACTGTCAGTTTTAAGGGCATAGTTCCAATTGCAAAAATGTTTCAAATTCTTTCTATACATCATATAAAAACCGATTTATGTTAAAATAATAACTTTTTAAATAGTTAAGTAATTACAAATTTTATACAATGCCTGGATCCTATAAGTTTTATTTAGAAAAACAATTCTCCATATCCTAACAAGAAAAATAGCAAAAATTTATTCTTCTATGGGCAAACCTTACTGAGTTATGATACTTAGAATTTTATGAATTTTCAACGTTTAACCCTTAACCGGAAACATTAAAATCCCTTGCACAAACGTCGTCTATGAGACTGCTAAATTAAAAAAATTGCTATAAAATTTTAAAAGGAAAATAGCTCTTAATAATTTACCAAATAGTGAACCTAAACACTTAATATTTAATAGTAATGCATTAACAGGACCAATTTTTTAGTATGACAGCATAAAAATAAGTTTTGAATGTCGGAGACAGAAAATATTTTGAAATTACACATTATTGTTCAAAATATAAAATTTTCGTCATGATAATTAAATAAATGCTAATATTTTTATATATTTTGGTACGATATGAATTAGAAAAAAATACAGACCTGCCAACTTTTGAAAATGAGAAATTGTAGCACAGACTATTGAAATTAATCTGGAGGTTGGTTGGTTGGTTTTTTGTGTTTCGGAGCCATCTTTTGACATTCGTAAAAGGAATAAGGTTTCAGCCTTTCAACTCAATATAGTAAATTTTTTCCTCTGAAAATTTTTATACGACATTTAAAGTTTCTTCTCGTTTTGCAGCATTTTTTTTACATTTGTAAAAGAAGCCTGGTTCCAATTTTTTAGCCCAGTGATGTAAATTTTGACGAAATTCTCGAATTTTTTTTCCCGCGACCATTTCAGGATATTCACAATTTTTTCCCCACAATCGTAATTCACATTTTGATATCACGATTCTTTGTTGAAATCTGCACTTTTTACCATGAACTTTTGACGAATTTTGTGATTTTTACCACACAAAATTGAAATGTTTAATAATAAATAGTACAAATCGTGCGATTTTGCATACTATTTCAAATCTTGCCCCTGAAAGATCCCCCCCCCCCCCCTCCTCCCTCCAGAAACTCTTAAAATGGCATCCCTGTTTCTAAGGAAGGGAATTCCTGTATAAATATTTACAGAAACACGATTCCCTTGTGGTTGATATACATAAAGACGGTTTTATGTTAAGAAGTTTGTTTTGCAGCCCAGGAGCATTTTTTAATGTCCGAATTTTCGGATTAATGACAAATTTTTTAAAACTTTCGGAAATGAATACTTTGAAATTTTGGAACAGAATCATTCCTGCAAAATATGCTGCGCGGGATAAAAATCTCAATTAGAAACAAAAAATGCGTTTTTTTGTTTTTTGCAAAAAATCGTAGTTTAAGACCGATGTTCGTAGCATCGTAGTTTATAGGTCCAAATCATAGCAACTACGATTTTTTCGTAGCAGTTGGCAGGTCTGAAAATATTACGCAGTAAAATTAACAAATCATTTAATAGTAAATATTGCAACATGTTCTAAATATCTGCATTTTTTATGCATTTTTGACAATGTTGAATCGCTTTCGTGTTCAGAATTTATATATTCTTCATCTGAAATACTTTCAATATTGCTTATGTCACTTACTACTTCACCAAACAATCTCAAAGCAGTTTTTTCAGTCTATTTTAAAACTGTAGCATACCCGCTTTGACGGCTCCTCCATATCAATACCCCAGAGCAAAAAATTACATAAACGGAAACATGCCGTCTCACAGACTGCTTTGAATATAAAATAATTTTTCTTTCAATAACTAAAAATGCACAGGTGTTGCATATGGGTGGTGGTGGCAGAGGACCAGTAGCGTAAGGATTAGATTGGGGACGCATTCATTTTTGTGTAAAGGATAGATATGTAGACGCAAACATCTCACAGATAGACAGAGTTTCCGGTAAGGGTTAAGTCACCATAAATGGAAAAACGTGCTTTTAGTGCCTGAAAATGCATGAAATTCAAAGTATCATAACTAGGTAAGTTTTTGTTTAAATTAAGTTTTTAACCACAAGCTCATTTTAATGATGTGAATTCATCTTAACAGCATCTATAGTTACGCCCCAAAATTGTTTCAACAATTTTGTTTAAAGGTCTGATTACAACATCCGCTGACAGTATACACAGCGATTAGTTATACACATTACAAAAATAACAGGTTGTTGGAACCTGTTATCTGTGCAAGTGTGGTACAATGCAACCTGCTAACCAAAAGTAACTATATTTCCCATCTCTAATTATTACATATAAAATTATTAATTATTCGTATATAGAAAAATATTTCTAAAAACAAAATATAAATTATGATGCAACTTTTATATTTTATTACTAATCATAGGCATTATCAATAATTAAGAATGTAGTTAAAAATGAAGAACGAATTGAATAATGAATATTTAATTTTTAACTAAACACTCAATATTTTGCATTTGAATTAATTGAAATAAATTACTTAAAAGTTTTTTTGGTACTATTTGATTATCCCATTTATCAAAAAGCTATCGCCAAACTACAAGTTAAATGCTAATAATTACTGATCGTAAATGTTACATCCACTTGACATTAAACAGGTTACACGTATTTGTTACATCATCAAGTGATTTTTATTTTGACATTTTATTTGTATTTTAATTAATGTTATACTAATTATTTGTTGAATATTAATGTTGTGAATTATCACATTGCTAACAAAGCGTAAACCAACTTAGTGAAAAATGTCCAAGCCGGGAATCGAACCCGGGTCCCTGGAATAGATCTCCAGTGTTCTACCACTAAACCACAAGGACGATGTCCAGCCTGCAGGGATGAGAATTGCAAAAAAGCAAAAAGACTGAAACCACGCGCAAACAAAAAATTGTACCACATTTTAACCGTGAAAGATACTTTAAGAAATAAAACCAGGGTCTGATGGAGACAAGCGCAAAAGCCTGTATACTACATTACAGGAGTGAAAATAGCCAAATTACACACAGCTCTTAAAACATTGAGTGTAGGTCATATGAAATGCTCAACTTATCAGAATCATGACCGCTCCTAAAAATGAAATAATTTAATTAAGAATAGAGTTTTTGTGTGCCATAATTTTAATAATTTTTTTAGCAAAAAAAATATATAAAACTTAGTGAAAATCACAATGGTTAATTATTTTTGGTTACACGGGCTAATTGGAACAGGACCTACAGCAAGCTTAATGTAAATTCTGAATCAGGAGCGATTCTGAGTAAAAAAAAAAAAAAAAAAAATTGAAATTCACAGCAAATTTTCTGAAAAGTTACAAAAGAGGGGGAAAGGGGAGGATACACTAAATACATGTATTTTTCGCGATCTTTTGACGAAATTTGCAGTTTTTTTCGCGATCTTTTGATGAAATGTGCCAGTTTTTTCGCGATCTTTTGACGAAATGTGCCGCTTTTTCACGATCTATAGGCGAAATTTACCGTGTTTTCGCGAACTTTGGACGAAATTTGCCGTTTATTCGCGATCTTCTGATGAGATTTGTAGTTTTTTCGCTATCTTTTGACAAAATTTTGCCTTTTTCGCGATCTTTTGACGAAATTTGCCGCTTTTTCGCGATCTTTTGACGAAATTTGCCGCTTTTTCGCGATCTTTTGACGAAATTTGCCGCTTTTTCGCGATCTTTTGATGAAATATGCCGTTTATTCGCGATCTTCTGACGATATTTGTAGCTTTTTTTGCGATCTTTCGCTGACATTTACTACATTTTCGCGATCTTTTGACAAAATTTGCCGCTTTTTCGCTATTTTTTGACGAAATTTGCCATTTATTCGCGATCTTCTGACGAAATTTGTAGTTTTTTCGTGATCTTTTGACGACATTTGCCGTTTTTTCATCACCTTTGAATGTTCTTTCGAATTCGGAAGAAAAGCGGAATCGATAGGAAAGTGAAAATTTCGGAAAATAACAAAATTTTGCAGGAGAAAAAATACGAAATCTTCGGAAAAAAGGCGGAATTGCGAGAAAAAAAAAAAGCGTAAATTCCTTGAAATAACAAAAAAGCGGAAATCCGCCAAAAGACAGAAAATTCTCATCCCTGAGCCTGGCACTTTTCACTTATATAAGTCGGTAAGGCTGCAACCGCAGCACAAGATGGAGAAGTCTTCATGAGCACACATTCCTAGCGGCGTAACATGAGACGCAAACAAACCCAGCATTGGTGAATATACAATTTTTTAATTAATTTTCCAACTACATTTCAACAGTGAAACTACGCTTGAAATTATTGAATATTAATGTTGTGAATTATCACATTGCTAACAAAGCGTAAACCAACTTAGTGAAAAATGTCCAAGCCGGGAATCGAACCCAGGTAAATAATTATTTGTTCTTTCATTATTTAAAATAAAAATTATGCTTTTTTTTCTCTATCTGGCATAACCTGCTAGATGCAAAAACCTCTGTCTAAATTGATGTGGGTAATTGTATTTATCACATCTTGAGTCAGTGATAATTGATAATAATAAACAGTGAAGTTCATAGCAGTAAATAAACAGGGACTCATTTAAGATAATACAGTTCAAATCAATTTTAGGAATACAGATAGTTTTGGTCCCGGTCAAATATTTGGCAGTAGTTTCTGTGAAAACAGAAAGGAAAACACAAAAATTGGTCAAACTAATTTACACTGAAAATTCAAAATACATACACATGTGTAACAGGGTTCATACTCTAACAAAATTCCCTGACTTTTCTAGAACATATTTCTTACAATTCCCCGACCACAATTCACGACATTTTTAGAAATATGAATTACAATTCTAGATCTTAATGACTGAATTTATACAGCAAAAGAGAATAGTCTGATACATCAATCAATAAGAATAAAATGTAAATTTAATCTCTGAAAATGAAAATAACCTATAAAATAGAAATTAAAAATCTATATAATTTGATAGTTAAAATATAACAAATTAAAAATAATAAAACTAAAATACAACTCAGATGGATTCAAAGTAACTTTTTACTCATATAACTGAATTTATACATGTTACACATTAAAAAAATTTTAGACAGTTCTGCTGTATTTGTGTTGTTTCAGAAGCAGTTTGTTGTGTAAGTTTCAATTTTTTTCTCTTTTAACATTTTAATTTCAGCTACAGCTTTTCTTTTTCCTGTTTTTTGCTTGCTTCATAATTTTCTTTAAGTTTTTTATTTAAATATTCATGATATTTCGACAAATGTGTATAGCTAAAACATTTTTATATTAAAAATGTGAATTTATCGAAAATTTTACTTGCAAGTAAAAAATCTGAACTTTTTTGCAGACGGACCTTGGAACTCGGGAGAATCTTGACACATGACAGTGCACATAAAAAAAAATTACCTGACTTTTCCAGGTTTTAGAAAACAATGTCATTTCTCCTGACTTTTTGAGCACTTGTCATTTTCCCTGACAATTCCCTGTTTTCCAGGTTTTCTAGTCACGTAGGAACCCTGATATATATCTATACTTATACACATGGATAAAAATAAAAATTAATATAACTTACTGTATTATGAAGGATATTGGTAAGGGTCCACACCCAAGCTACACTGAGAAAAGGAAAACTCAGCAATATAAGATGAAGAAGTAAAACACCTATTGTATAAGATAACCACATTCCACGACTGTTAAGCCATAAGCTATTTGGATTCACTTCACTAGGAGTACCAATTAGCATCATCTTTGATCCTAATAATAAAAAAACAAAGATATAATCTAAACACAGGCAGCATAGATTTGATTTTTTAAAAAAAAAATTAAGATTATAATGATTATTTTAAATTTTAACCCATTATTTTTTGGGACGCTTCCAATTTTAATAAATTTGTACATTTTCTTCTTCTTTATAGCATGAAAATTGTATGAAATACTTATCTATAAATGTCTTTATGTATTACCGAAAGATGACAGCATAAGATGGATATTTATTTGTTTAAATGAAGGCTTTTTTCAGAGTTTATAGATTTTTCATTTTCCAAGATGGTGAAAAGTAAGTAAGTTAGTTTATTTGTGTTTTTTCTATCAAAGATCCAAATAAATAAGTCATAATCTAAGCTTGTAGACTTCTTTGAAATACGTATTCTTTTAAATTATGCAATTATATGTTCAAGCCTATTTTTTATGCACTTTTGTAAAGTACAAAATATAAGGCGCTAGGCATGAATGGGTGCATATTTTTATTAGTTATTTATGCAAAGTCCTTTTCAAGTTGATTATGAAACAAATTGTTTTTAAGCCTCAAATATGATTATTCTTAGTTTATTATTATTAATACTTATAATGTTATTAGTCTCTGTAAAGAAATAAATATATTTTCTTAATAGTTCATAAAAATACTAATTATAACATATAATATACAATTTAAAAGCTTATTTTATATAGATTTAAGCAAAACATATAATTATGCATATTATACTAGTATTACAAATATTATGCATATCCACATATTTAGTACGTTTACATTTTATCAAATAAATACAAAAAAAAAAATAGCGTAATTTTTTTAAGTATTTTTCCAGTTCATTTTTCAACACTTTAAAATGATATTACCAACAAATTTGAGAAAACAAAAATTCAGGCACAAATGATTTAATATCATTCAAAGAAAACTAAAAACTACTGACTATAAAGAAAATCAAATTAAATTTATTCATTCTATAAACTGAATATATGTAGGACAATTTATAAACACAAAACTTCAGATTAATTCTAAGATACACTTAGCTACTTCACCCACGCGAAAACATCTGTTCGCTAATGTTAATCCTATCGAATAATTTTTTAAAGATATCTCATTTGATTTTAAATATTTTTAAACGATTTTTTTTTTTTTTTGCATTTGCGAGCTGAAATCGATCTCTACAAAGATTGCTTTTTACTTTTTCCATTTTCTTTGCAAATTTTTTTGATGAGGATACTCTCACCTTTGATATCAGTTGAAAAAGTAAAATATCCTCATAAAAAGAAAACCTGTAAACAAAATTGAAATAGTATAAAACAGTCTTTGTAGAAATCGATCTCAGCCAGCCAATGCAAAAAGTTTAAAATTATTGAAATTTAAACGAGATATCTTAAAAAATTTCTTTTATAGGATTAACATTAATGAACAGCTGTTTTGCGAGAGTGAAGTAGCCCCTTAAAAACTGTTTATTGGCTTCTTGAGCTTGAATGCAATTATTTAAATCCATTTTTTTTATTGTATAAAAATTTCCTAAGCTGTAATCCATACATAGAAAGTTTTCAATTCAGCTGGAAAAGTACTTCTGAAAAATTACCCGCCAACTTTTACTTTTAAGACTTTCAAATTCATTTATCCATATCAATATTATAAAGAAATAAAGTTTGTTTGTTTGTAGGAGGTAATCTCTGGAACTACCGAACTGATTTCAAAAGTAACGGTATCAAAATGATAGTATTCGAACATAGGCTATATCTGAAGTCGATGCCACTATCCTAAAAAGGATGTAGAAGGAAAAAACGTTCTAAAAATGCGATTTTTGTGTTACTGAAGGGCCTAGAAACATGAAATTTGAAATGGTAGTTATGTATCAAATATACCTAAGAACATTTCTTAAAAAATTCGAAATTTAAAAAGGGCGAAAATGCACAAAAAGCATTCTAAGAAATGTTCTAAATGGCGATTTCTACACAACCTCAGGAAGTACATCATTGAATGACATCAATCATTCACACACACACACAAAAAAAAAAGAAGAGCAAATATTGAGTACTTGCAATTTGGCGAATCTAATTATCTGTTTACTTGCCAAATGAAACATTTTGACATGATTTGGCTCAATGACGAGCTGCAGCGAGAACCCTGGTTATTTATTAGATAAAAAAGGTCCCTATGAAAATGGGCGAAAAGAGTTCTAAATTGCGATTTCTATGTAATCTCAGGAAGTACCAAACAAAGTTCAAACATAATGGTTGAAAATTGATGGTGACAGCCCTTGGTCCAATATAGGCTATATTTTAAGTCGATGCCACTACCCCAAAGGGGGTGCAGGAGCTAAAAACGTTCTAAGAATGTGATGATTTTGTTACCGAAGGGCCTAAAAACATGAAATTTGGCATGATAGTTACTTATTAGATATAAATGATCTCTAAGAACTTTTCTTAAAAAATTTGAAATTACGCTCTAACATAGGCTCCATTTCATTTCAATGTTACTACTACTTGGGCATTTCAGAAGCAAAAACACATAAATCCCGATTTTTGTGATACTGCAAGCACTAACAACTTGAAATTAGGCATGGTATACTTATAAGCTATAAATGATCTCTAAGAACATTTTCTAAAAAATTCGAAATTAAAAAATGGGCCAAAATCATTCTCAATTATGATTTCTACTTGATCTCAGAAAATATCAAACGGATTTCAAAAGGTGATGGTTGGAAATTGAGGGTGACAGCCATTGCTCTAACATAGGCTCTATCTCATGTCAGTGTCACTATAGGTCAAAACTGGGAAATTTCATTAGCGGCCACTGGCCGGTAGGACTAGTTTTTTAAGTGGCCACTTTTTTATTTAAAAATATTAAACAGTAAAGTTTCTATAAGTA
The DNA here is from genome assembly GCA_963932465.1 of Maratus speciosus. NCBI lineage: Eukaryota > Metazoa > Arthropoda > Arachnida > Araneae > Salticidae > Maratus > Maratus speciosus. Next base: position 535,923,223 of record OZ010793.1, read on the forward strand.
TTAATCTGAAATTGAATAGCCCAAATAAATATGTTAACATAAATATATTAGAACCAAAAAAAGTAGAATCCTTGATGAAATGCAAGAAAATTTTATTCTCCCCTTGTAAAAAAAAGTGGCTGGAAGGTGGCCGCTGATAGACAATTTTTCACTAGCCACTTTTCTCATTTACTGGCCCTGTGGCCGGTGGCTAGTGCTAATTTTGACCTTTAAGTGTCACTACTACCTGGGAGTTACAGTAACAAAAAATGTTCTTAATTGCATATTTGTGTTACTGAGGAGCCTAACATTTTGAAATTTGACGCTTAAAAGGTGCAAATTATTTTTGATAAATACAGTAAACTCTGTCTAAGGCAGAATCGATCGGGACCGGGAAAATTTTCCGTAGTAGACAATCTTCCGCCTTAGACAAATTTTACTCTATGTCCATGGATTCGCAGGGACTTGGAAAATCTTTCCGAGTTAGACAGATTTCCATCTTACACAGAGTCTGCCTTACACAGAGTTTACTGTATGTGTCTTATTTAAATTTGCAGACAATTGAACTGGCTCATTCTAACAGTATTACAGTTTTTAAATGATCTCACAGAACTGACATTTTAGAGCCAATAGACAAATGTTGCTTTTGTCCACTTAAAATACTATCTAATAAATAAAAAACTTGCAACTTGGGATAGAGAAAACAATGACAAAATGAGTAAAGAGAATTTCAGAAATATTTTAGGATAAGTACGGCTTTCACAGTTGATAGGAAAAATATTTCACATGGATTTTCTGCTACTGGAATTTATCTAGTAAATTCTGCAGCATATCCAGTTTCATCACTGGATCCAAACAAGCAGGTATGCTACAATATGCTACATGGAGCATGGTATACCTGCAGCTACTGAAACTGTCATCCTCATCATCTACAGTGGCGCATCCAGGATTACGCTTTGGAGGGGGCTAGCATATTTTAGAGACCTATATGTGGCTAGATCTGGCCCGGCTCGCTGCTGAGCTCTTTCATTTGATTTAATAAGACGTGCTAGATCAGGTCCTGACTTACATTTTTTTTGCTGACTTGAGCAGAGTCGTAACCAGCCAAAGAAAGCTCTGGAAAGTTTTGGTGGGGCTAATTCTGAATGCTTTTAACATGCTAAATACTGAAATATTGTACTAAAATATATCTTAGATTTTGTGATTTTTTGGTGTGTTTCTGTATTTAGATAATTTTAAAGTGCATTTGCAAGCCAATGATTTAAAGTTTTATTATTAAATTATCAAAATATTATGAAGGTTAAAGACAGCAAGAGGTTGCACGGGGTCTTAAATTTTCAATTAAGTAAATTTTAACCATGCTAATATTTTGAATTTCATAATAAAATTTATAAAAGAGAAAAAATTGTGTCACAAAATTAATATCTTTTCAAATATTCTGACTTTTTAAGGACCTATTAAAAATAATATTCTTTCATAATTAAAAAAAAAATTAAATATATTGTCTAGTTCTGGGAGGGGCTTCAGACCCTTTAGCTCCCCCCATGAGTGTGCCAATGATCATCTAAAGCTGGATCAGAATTTGAAAAGGTGCAGAATGCTGCCATAACATTTGGCAAACCAACATCAACTTAAATTGGTCTTCAAGGGTAAGCGGATCGGTCAACCACCGCGGCGAGCGGCCCATCTTCGTCCGCAGCCCTTTATTCTACTACTCTAGTCCTACTCTTTTGCAGAAGCAAGATTCGTAGGTCCCCAGCCACTTCCCGAGTGACAGACTCTCTAGCAAAAGCAACATTGAAAAAAAAAAAAAAATCAAAATCATCTCCTTATCTCTTTTTCATTGTTGAACCCATTGTTGAATTCGCCGTCCTTTTGTTAAAAAACCACATTTTATTGCTTCAGAAAGACAGTGAGCACTTTTCCTTATTAAATGCAACTTTAAGGGTGGAAATTTGTCGCTGATGTATTAAAATTGCCTTCATTTGGTAAGGCTTTGAAAAATTGCCTTGACAGCTTCTAGAAAACCAACGTAAAATACTTGGTGTTTAATCTACATGCCATAGAAGCTTTGAAAAAATTTCACTAAGGTAGCCCCAAATTGGACTGTATCAGAAAAAAGAAGTAAAATAAATATGGTTGCAGTCATAACGTCGCATGATATGAAACAAATAAAAGAAAAAAAAGGACAGAGAAGGAATTTAGATGATTACATATTTATTGTCATAATTAAACCATATAACAAAAAGTACTTAAAAAGGGTTTTTAAATTTTAAAACAGTGTGATGAGATGGAGAAAAAGGAGACAAAATGTTAAGGAAAAGGGTTGATTAAATGAATATTTACTAATAGAGCAAAAAATAAATAAATTTCATACTTTCTGAGCTGGAGAGAGATTGATTAGATGGCTCCTTATTTTTTGAATCATTGTACAGATTTACAATAGGGCCAGAAAAAAAGAATTTTGTATTTTGTGTGCTTCAGAATGAGGCGAGGAGGAGCAGTATTTTTGGTTGGAAAGAGGATGAATTTAGATAATTAAGAATTTATTATTACAATAAATAAAAGATGACCGAAAAAAAAAACAAAGAATTTTAAACTCTTTGGGTTGAAGGTGAGGGGGGAAGCAGAAATTAACATTCAATACATATTTCTTATATTCTGTAAATATAAACATTTCTTGCGAAACTCTTGCTACATTTAAAACCACTACCACCACACTGTTGCCAATATCACTATTGTTTAATGCTAAGTTTGGCGACATACCATGGGCGTAATCTGGCGGGGGCAAGGGGGGGCATATGCCCCCCCAGTTTTTTAAGAGCAGGGGCAAGACATGTATTTTGCCCCTCCAGTTTTTTGTCTTGTTTTCAAATTTCTGTATTTCCTTTTTCTCTTTTTTTTACCCCTTTAGTTTAATAATTTATATTACTATCTTGGGCTTGAACTAGAATTGGATACAGCAAAATCAAAACAGCCAGAATTAATGTTTTCACGTTGACATAAGTAATTTTTCTTATGTCTTGACAAAACCTTCTGCTATAATAACAGTTCAAGAGAATTTTTTCCCATCTCCCTTTTTGTACAAAGTACAAAACTTATTTTCCTCTTCATTTCCAGGGATGTTTTTTTTGGGGGGTGCACGTGTGGGAAGAGGTGGGAATAGATATCACGATTACTGGGTCTTGACTCTGACCAGTGTCCTTTTTCATAAGATAATATAAGCACAAAACAAGAACTTCCTGGCTCCTCAGGTCTCTCGACTATAGTGACGCTCCTTGAATATACTCGTAGCGTCAGTCCAGTACTGGTGAGCTGAGGAAATTCTCATGGCGTCTGGATATACAGATGCACATACATTCCGTTCTCTCGCATACATCAGGGACTAGAGTCTTGTACATGTTGCGTTGTACCCGGTTGTACCCTTGGGCGTAATCTGGTGAGGGCAAGTGAAGATCACATACCCCCTAGTTTTTCAGGAACAGGGCAAATACCTTTTGCCCCTACAGTCGCTTTGTAGTTAAAGCCCAGCTTTGTATTTCATTTTTTTTTAAAATTTAACCTTTATATGCTATTTTGCGCACGAACTAGCATAAGCATTGGATAATTCAAAATAACCAGAATTAACGTCTCCACGTTCATAGAAGTAATTTCTGATGCAGTAGTCAAAGCTCAAGTAAGAATATTTCCTCTGCTCTATTTTTCAGAAAAGCGGAACCATTTTTCCTTTTTTATTTTCATAGAACTATTTAAATGCACATGTGGGATAGATCTCTTGATAACTATCTTTTGATTCTGACTATTGTCATTAGGGTTTCCTTCACCTGACGAAAACCTATTTGTCTCACTCATCTGTCTGTCACAGGGCCCGTAACTATATTTGTTGACTTGAAATTTTACATACTTATAGCTGAACACCTCACATCAAACCACAAATCGTAAAATTTTGAAAAAGTAGTAATTAATGGACGTTGTTAATTAAAAGAAACCCAATTACAAGATCTGAAAGGCATTCATGATTCAACAAAAGCATAATTTTTTTTATCGAATTATAAAAACTATCTCTTCCATCGATTAAAACCAGGTGTCATTTTAACGGCAGATAAGGACTAGCGATTGCTTTAAGGTGCTTTTATTTCTTTTTTACTCATCCCAGAAATTCAAAATTAGTGCCACAAGACGGGGAAATAATCAGCTTTCAGAAATTCTAAAAATTATCTTGATCGTACCATAAAAACTTCGAAATTCGTTAAAAATAGAGAAAAAAATCTTATTTTCCTTCATTTGTGAAGGCGACAGATGTCTGATGAATTGAATTTTCGGCGATAACCATAGAATATAAAACAGGTGCGGTTTTGCGGTCAGAAACATACTCAGAATTTTTATATAAGACCAAATTTAAATATCGATTTTCGAGCTATGATTTTTATGCCATCCGATGTAAAATTTCATTCTCTTTCAGAATATGTCTTTATTTTTTAATTTTGACAGTCAGAAGCGAAGATAATTAATTTTTTGGTAATTAAAACCAGAATTGTATTTTTTGCACGGCAGGCCAAGTGACATGGAAAGAAAAAGAGTTACTTTTTACCCGGTAGCAGAAAGTGCGTGACGTGCGTCGCAGATTTATTTTGGACCTTACGAATAAATTTGCCAACTTGAAAAAAAAGTATTTCCTTTAAAAAAAAAAAGAAAAGTACGAAAATTCTGACAAAAAATATCGTGAATTCGACAAATGGCCGAAAAAAAAATCAGTAATTTATAGCCAAAGGGTCGCTGCAAAAACGCAAATTTCGTCAAAAGATCCTGGACATAAACATGAATACCGTCCTAGGGTTGTGGAAAAAATACAAATTTCTGTCACAGGATCGCGGAAAAACACGAATTTAGTCAAAGGATCGCGGAAAGAACCTGAATTTAGTCAAACGATTGTGGGGAAAATGGAAATTTAGTCAAACGATCACAAAAAAAATGCAAATTTATGTCAAATGATCGTGAAAAAGCGCAAATTTATGTCAAAGGATTGCGGGAAAAAAACACTGAATTTCGTTAAAAGATCCCAAAAACCGTAAATTTCTGCCAAAAGATCGCTGTTTAAACTTGAATTTTATCCAAAAATTCCAGAAAAAACATGAATTTCGTGCCATGGGCGTGGGGAAAAAAGCAAATTTCTGTCACAAAATCGCAGAGAACCCTTGAATTTCGTCAAAGGATCGAGGAAAAAACACGAATTTAGTCAAACAATCGCGAAAAAGAAAAGCAAATTTAGTCAAACAATCGCGAAAAAAAAACACAAATTTCTCTAAAAGGATTGTGGAAAAAAGCGGAATTTCGTCATACGATCGCGAAAAATGCAAATTTCTGCCAAAGGATTGCTGTAAAAGCGCGAATTTCGTCAAAAGATCTCGGGAAAAACGTGAATTTCGTCAAAAGATCTCGGGAAAAACGTGAATTTCGTCAAAAGATCTCGGGAAAAACGTGAATTTCGTCCCAAGGGTGCCGCAAAAAACGCAAATTTCTGTCACAGGATCGCAGAAAAAACACTAATTCCGTCAAAAGATCGAGCAAAGGACACAAATTTAGTGAAACGATCGCGAAAACATGCAAATTTCTGTCAAAAGATCGCGGAAAACGAGAAATTTCATCATAAGATCGCGAAAAATGCAATTTTCTGCCAAAGGATCGCGGTAAAAACTCAAATTTCGTCAAAAGGATGCCTGATGGATGTACAGAATTCCTAAATTTTAACTTAGTTTATTCCTGACTCCTACTCTTGTAATGATAAATTCTTATCATTAAATTAAATATATTTTTTTTCCCCCTTTCAGTTAAAGAAAAAAATAAAGCTCTGTTCTTTTAATATATCTCTTATTATATATGAAAGATCTGATAAGATTTCTGTGAAATAGATAATCAATGTGGTCACTATTTTCCTTATGTGTTTATTCTATGCCATTTTTATGCACAATCTAAAAGTGTGTTGGAATAGTATTTGTTTTCGAGTATATGAATCATGTTACATATTCATTATTATTTAATTCTTCATAAAATATTAATTTTTGCTATTTACTTATTTAGGTTAATATTATAGTTGGAATATAGTTCTATTTATTTTTTAGTATTAATCAGTAAGAACCCTATTTATTTTAACACTTATAATGTTTGTACATAATCGCAGTACAGATTTTTTTAACTATTGATTTTACAAATTTGGTTCTTTCGCATCCGGATGTTATTTCGTACGCTGATTCGTAAAATCTAAATTTAAAAAAAATCGGACCACAACTTTCCAGTTTATGAAAAAATCGATTTTTAAACATAAAAGGGATGCTTTTTCCTACAAACACTTGACAGGAATTTGTTCAAATTAGGAAAACTAAAGAACTGATCGATTTTAAACTTTGACATAGTTCATAACACATAATAAGAATTTTATGAATTTAAGGTGAGCTGAATTTGTGTGTGTGTGTGGGGGGGGGGGGGGGGGGGGGGGAGGAAACAAGGGCTCTGTGAAAAAAAGGATATTCTGATTTTTAAAAAAACTTTACGCATTTGGTTACGTCTATTTATTAATTACATGCATTATCATTTAGCTTCTATTACCGTTTATTTGTTAGCTCCCAGACTATCAAAGCTTTATAGCTAATGTGCCCGCATGTTCTGTATATACGTATGTATATACGTAAACGTAATGCGATAATTCTTGATAGAAATATCCGTTTTGTTTTAAACTTTGTATAATATATAAAAAACTGAAGTATGGGAGTGGATAATTTTCAGAAGGACGCATTCCTAAATATAATAGTGCTGCCATTTATGCAAGGAATTATTAATTTTCTATTAACAATTTTGATTTGTTAATTTAAGGATAAAGTGTTTTGAAAGAGATATTAAACGAAATCCTCTGCATATCACACTTACCCACTTGTTTTCTTTAGGATAAAATAATACATAATTGATGATTTTTTTATGGTTTTCTGCTTACGTCCGGAAATTCGGTTCAAAACTCCAATTGATGGTATTTTCTGAAAGATCATTTACGTTTACCAAAGAATGGAAAACGTATTTCGATTACATAGTTTCTGAATAACAGCACCTGCCTATTCCATGCTTTTCCGAACAAAAATAAATGAAAACTTGTATCATAAAGTTGACCCTTTGGATTTGAGACCAGCCGTAAGTACAATTGAAGAATATGGTAAAAAAGGAAATATGCTTTAGATAAATCAAAGCAGAAAACTTGACATTTTTTTCTTCATTCTTCCATCAAAATACTATAAATTACATAAAATTTTGTATTTAATATTTTGAAAGTAAAAACATTATATAAAAATACTGAATATTTTTATTTAGGTCTTTAAGGGGAGCCCACTTTGAAAATGTGAAAAATTAAAAACATTCGAATTAAAATAAACATTAAAATCAGTGTTTAATTTAAAATTTTTGTATTGCTAAATTATCTGGATTCATCTTAAACCAGAATGAGTGGGATCGTATCAAAAGTGTTTTTCGCTATGAATGGCAGTTGACTTTCAGAATGTTTCTCTGATAACGGGTTCTGAACTCCCCAATTTATTACTTTTTTCACACTACATTTGAGGTTGTTTCAGAGCTTTGATAGTCAAGAACGAAAAGAGTGGGAAAAACGAGTTATCTGGAATTTCCCTGGAAACTAGTGGACTATAACAGTTTACCGCCAGTTGAAAAAAAATTAACTATTAATGTTACTAGATTTAAACAGCTCTAAAATCTACCGATGATTAAGATGTCGCATACGAATTATTTTTTCAATCAATCCCTTTCAAATTTCTCCTGTATGCTAATTTTGTTTTTTCCCCTTAATAAATGTGTATCAGTATGAAAAAGAAGAAATAATTATCAAATGAATTATTAAGGGGAAATGTCAAAAAAGCTCACCCAATTTGAGGACAATCTATACTAATAAAAAAAAAGTTTCGCTTTGTGTGTGTGTGTCTGTCTGTCTGTATGCATGCGATGGCTAGCAAAATCTAGCGTAAGTACGAAGCTGACGATTTTTATAAAAGTAGCTTAAAGTCTTTTCTGATGCACCTCAGATTCAGAATTTTAAAATTCTAATAATTAGTTGAGTTATTAATTAAAATTCGCAAATCACTCTCATTAATAACTCATCTCGGCCCTTGCGAAAGGGAAAAAGTGATGGCGCACCCGCAGAAGCCTTATTTATGCATCGGGAGAAAATGAAGTTCGAAAAGAAGGAATTTCGGGAGTATTTTGTCATTATTTATTAACTTACATCAGTCAAACTGCTTAGTTAAGTTAAAAACAGATGACATATTCTATAAGATCTCTTATGTCTCAAATGCCGCAGTCAATTGAAAAAAATATCACAGTTAATCCTTCGAATTTTTTTTCCAAAAAGGCTCGTTTTTTCCATGAAGCATTTTTCTGTCCTGTTGCAGCGCCCCCTTGAGGACGCAGTTTTAGAGGTACCGACAAATTAAAAATGTGCTCTCAAACCGCGCTCTCATGTGCGCTAAAACCTTCTAATTGATTGTTTTAAAAAATATGAATTTTAACCTTTTCAAATACACTGGCAAACTCAGGTCACTTCGCGTTTTATGGAGACGATATTTTTTAACCCTAAAAGTAACAAAACGTCCATACTTTAATATACTTTACTTTTTACTTTACACACCATACTTTTTTTTTCTGTTTAGAGCATCTCTATAGGCCAGATTTACATAACCTACAAAATTTTTGAAACGTTCGGATGGGTATAAAATATTTTTTACAAAATAAAATATGTGAAAAATTCGATGAAAATAAAAAATCTGAGTGTTTCGTCGCGTTTCGCCCCTTCAGGGCACAATTTTAGAGGTACCGACAAAACCAAAAATATGTTCTTAAAGGTGAAACATTCTTCTAATCGATGTTATAATCGGCTTTTAAAAATAAGAATTTTAACCCTTTCAAATATACCGGCACGGAAGTCACTTCGCGCCTCACGGTGACGATATTTTTTCTATGCTAAAAGTAACAAAACGTGCATATTTTATCAGAAACATTTTAGAGCATTTGGATAGACCAGATTTACGTCACCTGCAAAAATTTCGAAACGTTCGGACAAGTATAAATATTTTTATAAACTAAAATATATGAAAATATCTACGAAATAAGTAAAAACCTGGGTGTTTTTGCGCGGTAAAAAAAGGCGTCTTAATTTAAGTGCATGTGTGTGGTGATAGGGAGGGAGGGTATAAATATTTTTAAAAAATGGCCTTAAAATTTTTGTAATCTAGCGTAAGTACGAAGCTGACGATTTTTATAAAAGTAGCTTAAAGTCTCTTCTGATGCACCTCAGATTCAGAATTTTAAAATTCTAATAATTAGTTGAGTTATTAATTAAAATTCGCAAATCACTCTCATTAATAACTCATCTCGGCCCTTGCGAAAGGGAAAAAGTGATGGCGCACCCGCAGAAGCCTTATTTATGCATCGGGAGAAAATGAAGTTCGAAAAGAAGGAATTTCGGGAGTATTTTGTCATTATTTATTAACTTACATCAGTCAAACTGCTTAGTTAAGTTAAAAACAGATGACATATTCTATAAGATCTCTTATGTCTCAAATGCCGCAGTCAATTGAAAAAAATATCACAGTTAATCCTTCGAATTTTTTTTCCAAAAAGGCTCGTTTTTTCCATGAAGCATTTTTCTGTCCTGTTGACCAGATTTACGTCACCTGCAAAAATTTCGAAACGTTCGGACAAGTATAAATATTTTTATAAACTAAAATATATGAAAATATCTACGAAATAAGTAAAAACCTGGGTGTTTTTGCGCGGTAAAAAAAGGCGTCTTAATTTAAGTGCATGTGTGTGGTGATAGGGAGGGAGGGTATAAATATTTTTAAAAAATGGCCTTAAAATTTTTGCCCCCCCCCCCCCCCCCCCCCAGTCTTAGAGCCCAAGTTACGCCTATGCGACATACCCATTTATGGAGCGGAACAGATGTCAAATTCCCGGGGCTGCCAACTTAGAATTTTTCTTGCCGTGAAAAACCCTTTTCCGCCAAGTAGTAAATGTCGCCAAGCACCAATTTATACGCATGTTTGGTTTCACGAAAATAAAATGTAAATAATAAACAAAATTCGCTAAAGTGGCAATCAGTAATCGTTGTATGAGCGCTCTGCGCTCATTAACAGAAAAAAAACATCACTGGAATCAGCAGTTCTCACTGTGTGGCATTCTCAAAAATCAGCAGTTCTCGCTTTGTAGCAATCTCAAAATGTAAAAAACTCTTAAGGCAGCAAAATATACATAAAATTATCAACATACCTTAACAGACATCTGCTTTCTTGAAAGCTCCAGCACGAAATACCTGTCATAACATCACCATCATTTTCCAAAATAGGCTTATGAATACGAATTGACGCACTGTAAACAAATCTCCTTTTTTCGTTAAAATTTCCTCATATTTCTTAATTGCTTCAGCAAGAGTGTTTAAACGGGCTACAGAAACCATAGTCAATCAAATGCATCCAATAAATTTAACATAAAAATAAAGACAGAACGATACAACACGATATCAAAACACATCCACAAAATCCTAAGCGAAAATGAGCTTTTCAGGTTTGCCAGAACACATACGTCACATGGGGTTCCACATATCGATAATGATTGCCAATATAAAATCGCCAAGAAATCTCAAAACATCCAACATGGCGACAATCTGGGAATATACCGCATCTAAGCCAAATGTTACTTTAATAGATTACTTTTTATCTGTATTCTTCCACTAACACATTTTTGAAACAAATCTTTAATCTTTTTTTTTTTTTAATCAAATAACACTTGATAATATTTTCAAGATATCTATGGTTCACTATATAGAACAGTTTATTCTTTGAACATAATACATAACTGTTACTAAAAATATTTAAATTGCAAATGATTTCAATTATCTACATAACTGATTGTAGTTATTGAATTTGAATATTTGGAAATAAAGTTATAATACTTATATAATATTCATCAATGTTTATTTTTATCAACAAATATGCATCTGTATGTAATGGAAATGATATTAAAAAAAAAAAAAAAAAAAAAGTTTAAACAAACAAACAAAAATTGGTTTATTTGGATTTTTGAAAAAAAAAACCCCTCTTTTTTTGGCCAACCCTGGCCAAAAGTGAATAAGTCAAATTTGTATCTAGATGGGAACTTATGTTTGAAATTTTTTATCTATGCGAAAATATTATTAGCTATGTATATTGATTTTGGCTTTTTTTTTTCTTCATAATATTAACAGGCTTTTAAAAGACCTAATCACATTATTTCATTTTGACTTAGTCAAATTCGGATTTGGCAGTACACCCACAATATGTTTTAATAGGATAGTGTAACTCTTTAAATGTAAAAGTTAAAAAACCAACTAGCAGGAATGACCGAGCTAAGCTCGGTCAAAATTCGCTTTGTGTTTATCTCGATATATTATTCCCACTGAATCAGTCTTGCTGTTTTAGATGCAATTAGCTTGACCATGAGACATAGTGACCCAAAATGATCCACTAATCGAATTTTTTCGAGCATGCGACGTAACACAATGCTCTTCTTGAGCCTGAAAATGATGGAATACAAAATTTAGTGAAAATCGTTAGTTGTTTTCTAGATAAAATCAGCTTGACCCACGTTGATTCAAAAACCCACTAACCGAAATTTATCGAACATGTGGGCTATTTCAATGGTCCTTTTTATACTGTGAAACGGCATAACAAAAAAAGTTGTCAAAAATTTTGGAACCTTTTTGAGATGAGATTGACCCTGAGACATAGTGACCCAAAATTAGGGATTGACCGAAGCAGCAGATTTGCCGAATACCAAAGCTTCGGTCAAAGTGTACACCGAATATTCGGTATTCGGCAACCGAATACTTAAAAGTTTACAATACATAATTTTGCATATATTAACTTTTTTAATAAACTTTAATTAACATTAAATTCTTAATAATTTAATTCAGTTACATTTTTATTCTTAAATCTAATTACACAAAAAAATTTAATGACTTCTTTCCATTCACAAATTCATTAACCCATCACTTATTTTTTATTATTTTATCACTAGTCAATACCCTAAAGAACCTATGAAAGTATTAAACTATACAGGCTATTATTAAGGATAAGAATTGTCAGAAAAACAAAAGTTCATTCAAATGAAAAGAAACAATGTTGTCAAAGCTGATTTACTGATTATTTAAGTCTGATTATAAACATATTGAATAGGAATGTTTTCTAATACAAAAGGTATTATATCAATATGTACATTTAACTATATTTTCTGTCAAATTACTGATACATATTTATATTTTGATTAATATTTTAACATTGTGTGTGGCGATGAGATAACAAATTTGAGCGATTTTAATTTAATGATTATAAAAGCTATAGGATAGGCATAGGGGTATACTTATTTGATGTGTGTGTTTTCTTTAATATACACCTTAGATATACAGAGATGAACTCTGATATACTTATTTGATGTGTATATTAAAGAAAATACATATTAAACAAATTTAAATTAAGAAAACTAATGCAGAAATAATTAAAATTAAATGATAAGGGAAAGATGCCCATCTTCCTTACCTTTTTTTTTCTATTGTAGACAGTTATTTTGATTTCACCGCTATGTAGACTATTTTAGAAAGGAAAAAGTTTTTTTAAATTAAAAATGGCCTTTGACTTGGTTTTTTGTAGTGCAGCAGAACTCATGCACATAATATTAAAACTCATTGTTTAGCCTATTTTACTTCTAAGTAAAAGAGAATTCTTTTACTTTTAAGAAAATACTTAACCACAATTATTCGGCCGAATACTTTTAAGTATTCAGCTGAAGCCGAATATTCGGTTTACATGCCGAACCACCGAATATCGAATCGACTATTCGGTATTCGGTCAATCCCTACCCAAAATGATCCACTAATCGAATTTTTTCGAGCATGTGACGTAACACAATGCTCTTCTCGAGCCTGAAAATGATGGAATACAAAATTTAGTGAAAATCGTTAGTTGTTTTCTACATAAAATCAGCTTGACCCACGTTGATTCAAAAACCCACTAACCGAAATTTATCGAACATGTGGGCTATTTCAATGGTCCTTTTTATACTGTGAAACGGCATAACAAAAAAAGTTGTCAAAAATTTTGGAACCTTTTTGAGATGAGATTGATCCCGACCCATTATCACCAAAATGATCCACTAATAGAATTTTCTTGAGCATGCGACCCAGCCCAATGGTTTTATCTTGTCCAGAAGTGGTGTAGTACAAAGTTTTGTCAAAATCTTTTGAGCCATTTTTTAAATACCGTTAGCTTGATCCTGATGCATTAGGACCCAAAATGACCCATTGATTGAATTTTCTTGAACATGCGACCCTGCCCAATGGTCTTATCATGCCCGGAAATGGTATTATATAAAATTTTGTCAAAATGTTTTGAAGCGCTTTTTAAATACAATTAGCTTGATCGCGACCCAAAATGACCCACTTATTGAATTTTCTCGAACATGTGATTCAAACCAATGTCGCCTCATGACCAGAAACAGCCGAATAGTATTAAAAAAATTTGTGAAAATGTCTTGAGCCGTTTTTTAGATATAATTAGCTTGACCCTGACCCATAATGACCAACTAATTGAATTTTCTCGAACACGTGACCCATCCCAATGGTCTTTTCGTGCCCAAAAATCGTTAGATACAAAATTTAGTCAAAATCCACTGAGCCGTTCTCTAGATATAATTAGCTTGACCCTGACCCATTATGACCCAAAATGACCTACTTATCGAATTTTATCGAACACGAGACCCATCCCAATGGTCTTTTCGTGCCCGAAAACAGTACGGTGCAAAATTTCGTCAAAATCGTTAGAGCCGTTATATAGGTAAACTTAGCTTGACCCACAGTGACCCAAAAATGACTCAAATCAAATTTTCTCGAACATATGACTTAGCCCAATGGTCTTCTTATAATCCAAAACTGTAGAATATAGAGTTTAGTGAAAATCGCTAGAGCCGTTTTTTTAGATAAAATAGCTTGACCCATTATGATCTAAAATGACCCACTAATCGAATTTTCTCGAACACGAGACCCATCCCAATGGTCTTTTTGTGCCCGAAAATGGTTAGATACGAAATTTAGTCAAAATCGACTGAGCCGTTCTCTAGATATAATTAGCGTGACCCTGACCAATTATGACCCAAAATCACCCACTAATCGAATTTTCTCGAACACGAGACCCATCCCAATGGTCTTTTCGTGCCTGAAAACAGTAGAGTACAAAATTTCGTGAAAATTGTTAGAGCCGTTTTTTAGATAAAAATAGCTTGACCCACAGTGACCCAAAATGACCCACTAATCGAATTTTCTCGAACACGAGACCCATTCCAATGGTTTTTTCGTGCCCGAAAATGGTTAGATAAAAAATTTAGTCAAAATCGATTGAGCCGTTCTCTAGATATAATTAGCGTGACCCTGACCCATTATGACCCAAAATCGCCCACTAATCGAATTTTCTCGAACACGAGACCCATCCCAATGATCTTTTCGTGCCCGAAAACAGTAGGGTGCAAAATTTCGTCAAAATCGTTAGAGCCACTATCTAGATAAACTTAGCTTGACCCACAGTAACCCAAAAATGACCCACTAACTGAATTTTCTCGAACATGTGACTTAGCCCAATGGTTTACTCGTAATCCAAAACTGTAGAATATAGAGTTTTGTGCAAATCGTTAGAGCCAATTTTTAGATAAAAATAGCTTGATCCATAGTGACCCCAAAAGGACTCACTAATCGAATTTTCTCGAACACGTGACCCATCCAGGGTTGCAAAAAAGCCGGCTAAAATTAAAAAAAGCCAGGCCGGCGGCTTTTATTGGTTTTAACCGGCTTTTTTGGCCAAAATTGGCCTTTTTTGGCCTAAATTGGCTTTTATACTGAGAATCATTTTAATTATAAACGACACATTTTAATGTGTTTTTTAATTAGTTTTAAATACATTTAATTGAGGTAGAAATCAATATAACCCAATTTTTCAATAATGTGAAGACATTAATATTGGAATAAAAGGCCATACCAATTGCTTTGTCTGGTTTACACTGACCTTAAAACACCCTTCTTTTTTTTTTTTTTTTTTTTTTTTACTGTTTTATATAATTAAAAAGGACAATAGTTGCTTAGTTATATATTTTATTAACTAATTTTAAGGGATATTAATAATTCAAGTCTTATTTTATTTCTCGTAAACATTCATTTAAAATCGCACATAAAGTCATTTAATAAAAACATCATTTCTCTCTATTAAAACAGTATTATGAATAACATATGCATTAATTTATCCATGAATATGCACTATTTTAAATAGCAACTAGCTTTTCAAAATTCTAATTCAACAGGTTTTATTTGGAGATTTTTTTTAAAAAATTGTTCTCTTTATTTTATGCACTTACATGTACTAAAATTTCCTCAAATGTTATATCCTTCCTAATTTCTCTTTCAACATTGTTCATTCTACGATTTTAATCTGTCAGTATGGACATATCTGGAATAAATTACATAACAGCTTAGTAGCAGAAAAACTTAACATATATCATTTTTATAAGTTATCAGAATATCGATTGCTTATTATTGCTCAAGTATTATATAAGATAATTTCTGTTATTAAATACACATAAGCTATTTAGTTTTAATCAATTTTAAAAGTAAATATCAATATATGTAAGAATGTTTCTATTTTAATGTGTGACATTCTCTTATTCTTTTATATAATCTTTAAAATGTGTGGTATGTGTAGAGCTATGATAAAGAATTCCAAACCAATACTTTAGAGTCTAATTTAATCTATTCTTCTAAATATTCATAATTTTTTTTTTCAGACATAATGCCTTCACAGCTACATTCTAGCAGTTATAAGGTCTTATTTATTTGACAAAATTTAATAGAAGTTTATATTTTTTTAGTAGAAAATATATAAGTGTATGAAAAATAAATTAATCCAAATTTTATATGAATTATCTATAAACTACCTTTCTGAAAAATAAAAGCCGGCTTTTTTCAATTAAAGCCGGCTTTTTTTAAGCGGTTAAAACCAAAAAAAGCCGGCCGGCTTTTTTTGGCCTGGCTAAAAGCCAGCAACCCTGGACCCATCCCAATGGACTTTTTGTGCCCAAAAATGGTTAGATACAAAATTTATTCGAAATTGATTAAGCTGGTCTTTAGATATAATTAGCTTGACCCTGACCCATTATGACCCACTAATCGAATTTTCTCGAACACGAGACCCATCCCAATGTTCTTTTCGTGCCCGAAAACGGTCGGGTGCAAAATTTAATCAAAATCGTTAGATCCGTTTTCAAGATAAAATTTACATACACACACACACAATTTTTGCTTGCATTATAGTATAAGATAATATCATGGGTTGTAAAAAACCCAATAAAACCGCTTTGACATGGGTTTTATCCAAAAAAATCAACCGAGTTTTTTTGGGGGTAGGTGGGTTTTTTGCAACCCTGGATAGTACTGATTTGAAGAGAAAAATCTCAGAAGATTTGACAATGTTAAACTGCTCTGAAAATGTGGACGAAGAAGCAACAATAGATTAATGAAGATTCGAAATTGGAATGTTATGAAGTTTTAAGTGACAATAATATTGTGTCACATATCGCTTATGGTTCAGAAGAAACAAGGAATTAAAAAAAATATCCTTGAAAGTGATGAAGAAAATCTTGTAACTCATCAAACATTAAATCACAGTGATGCATTGGTACACACTGAGGCATTACTTAATTACTTGGAGCAAGCAGATGAAAGCACACTTGCTGAAAAAATGATGTTCAGAACTTTGCGTAGCAAAATCCGTTGAAGAGTAAAGGAAAAACGATAACAGGCTTTTATCACTTCAATCTTCGCAAAACAGTGAGGTAAACTAAATTTCTAATTTTTTTTATATTGTACTAATTGTAAATCTAAATAATATTAAAATTTATGTTCATTCTCTTTCTTTTGTACTAATTAAATTATTAATGTCTTATTGTATAATAATTTGGCATTTTCTATCTTTTTCCAAAATTTGCACAAATTCTATTATCCGAGATATTCGCTTATCCGGGAAGAGAAATTTCCCGACCATCCAGTGGCGGATTTAAGGGGTCGCGATGGTCGCAATCGCGAGGGGCCCCCAAATCTTCTTTTGAGTTCAAAGAGAAATGTGACGTCTTGAAAAAGAGATTTTTTTACTGTTCTTTGTTAATTTTTCAGTTAATAAATATTACACCATTTTCATGTAATAAATAGAATTTCGCTACTACCAGAAATATTTTAACTTTCCTTTTTTTTTTTTTCCCCATTATGAATTATCAGGACTATGATCGGTTGTGGAGAGATGTGGCGAGATTCAAAGGAATCTGGGGTCTGAGCCGAAAGGAACCCTGTTAGAGACCTTCTATGACGATTTAATTACTGTACAGATTGAGGGCCTGATTAAATTATGGGCCGTCACCATGGGGCCCCTGACTTTTGGGGGCCCCACACTTAGAATGCAGTTCTCATAAAGCTGATATTTTAAATGTATTTTTATTCTGTTACTCATTACCTATGCTAATAAAAGAAAGTTTCTGTCTGTGTGCGACGGCTAGCAAAATCTATGGAAAGTAGAAGTCTGAAAATTTGCGTGAGGTAGTCTAAGCCAGTTCCTGATATGCCTGAGGGTCAGATTTTTAATTTTTTAAGACCCGGGTCTCCTGAGCCCTTCAAGTTTTTATGCCCTAAAATTTTAATAACTTGCCCCCTTTTTATCCGATCTTTTTCGTTTTGGGGGCACTTTCTTCTTTTAGTTATCCTCCTTTCTACATTTCAGTTAAGATCCTGGCCCACTGGGGCCTGGTAAACGGCCCTTGAAATTTTCGTGCCCTAAATTGTTAATAAATTACTCCCTTTTAACCCAATATTCGTTTTTGGGGCCCTTTTATAGGTGCGTTCGTAATTATATAAATACGTTGCACCTATAGTCATCGTCCGGTTCGTCCGTCCGTCTGCCCGCATATAACAGTGCAAAAGCTACCCAATTGTTTAAAATTTAAAATAGGTAATCGTTGCAAAATTTCGTCTAGTGATTTCAAATTTTATGAAAATCACATCTATGGGTCAATTATAGGAACAGTCAAAAGTGCATTTTAATGATGTTACACCATTTAGAACATAATGAAATGAATTCATGAAGTGAAATAAAATATACATTCTGTAGAATAGGCGGCACAAAGAATTTTTATTATTCATTTACAGGGTCACGCAAAAAATTCCGTTACATAATGGCATTGGGGGAAACATTGTTTGTGGCGTATTTTAATTATGTTAAACTATTTCACACGTAATGAAATTGATATACGTTGCTAAGGTTTATTACAAGTTGCTTCCTCTATAATAGAAAGTGCATAGTATTTGCAGGGACTTACAAAAGATTTCGGATGCTGTATAGATCCGAAGTACTGTATATTACCGATGATTGCTGGAAGTGCATTTTTAGCTATGATACGAGTTTTTAAGTTTAACAATATTTTTGCATATTACGTTGTGAGTAAAAATGTTATATATTATATATAGGGCTACACAAAATAATTCGTAAGGGTTACTAAGTATGAACGAAAATAGCTTACAGGAGGTTTTAAATGAGTTATTAATTTTTACGTTGAACTGCATATTTAATATACTAAGAAATATTTATAGAATATAAATAAAATTATATACAGGTTCACGCAAAGAATTAGATACATGGCCGTCTATAGATGGTAATATTTGGAAGTGTGAGTTCAGTAGTTTTAAGCGTGTTAAACATCATAGTTTATTTAATGAGGTACTCAAAAGTCAAAAGTATTCCATTATATTATGGTCTATGTGGAAATGTAATTATATAAATACGTAGCATCTGTAGTCATTGTCTGGTCCGTCCATCCGTCTGTCCACATATAATAACGCAAAAACTATCCAACCTCATGGTTTGAAATTTACTATATATAATCGTTGCAGAACTTTGTCGAGCCATTTCAAATTTTATGAAAATCAAATCAAAACTTAAAAAGATATTAATAAAAGTTTTCTTCATTCCATTAAATCCTATCATACTTAATTCATTCAATGATATCCCATGATAGGTAATTATTATAGGTTGCCCTGGTGATTATTCTATTAAATCTTATCATACCTATTTAATTTAATGACATCCCAAGATAGGTAATGATTCCATGTTGCCATTGTGATTACGTCATATTTAATATGGATTATTATTATTATTATTATATTATTTCCGTATTTCTGAATTTAATATATATAATCGTAATAAATTTGTATTCATGTCTTTTTGCATAAGAGTGCAACAGCTATTGCACCAAGATCTGAATATTTATGAAACTAATTATAGTACGAACTATGCGAACTCATATAGTATGAACTCATTTGCCATGTTTGACGTACAATTTCCGTCTTGTTCATTTGTTATTCTTCAGATTTTACATTCCAGTTATGACACTGTCCTTCTAGGGCCCTTTCAACTTTTTGTGCGCCATGCATTTTCACCCCCTTATTGTGTCACCCTCTCCAATGCATAATTTAAAAGTTGATTCTTGGACTCCTGTCCCCAGCCCAACACTCTCATATTTATATTGGGACTATAGGGCCCTCTTTAAAGCATTCCCCCTCATTTTTTTGCGAATTTCTTTAAAATTCTATTCTAATGATTAATTCTTATCCTATGCTTAATTTCATCCAATTGAAGATCTAAAGCACTAAGTAATAGCACCTTTTAACATGTTTCCATTTTTTAGCTCTGCTCTCAACTATCAGTTGGCCTCTTTTAAGCCCCTTATTATAGCTCCCTTAAAAATGGCCCGATATACTAGTTTGTTTGTTTTTTTCCCCCTAACAACTTTTTAGGTCCTCCAGCTAGTACATGAACGACAAAAAAATTTTTCTCAGACTTCATCTACCACCAATTTTGACCATTAATCGCCTTCTTGGGGCCCTTTGTGCACCTTCTCTAAGAATTTTCTTTTACATTGTTCTTGGGTCATCCGGCTACTTTATAAACTACTAAAAATTTTCCTAGCCAACTACATTCCAGTTAAGATCCTGGCACACTGGCACCTTGAAGTTTTTGTGCCTAAATACTTAATTGATTGCCCCTTTTAATCTGATCTTTGTTTTGGGAGAACTTTTCCATTCAGTTATTCCCCCGTTTCTACATTCCAGTTAAGGCCTTGCTCCAGTTGGACCCTTTTGGGCACCATACATTTTCATCCCCTAATTGTGTCACACTCTCAATGCAGAACTTTAAAGTTGAGTGTTGGACTCCTCTCTGCGGATAAACTCCCTCATATTTTAATTGAAGCACTAGGGCCCTTTTTTTAAGCACAACCCCCCCCCCCCTCCCTCTTTTTGCGCATTTCTTTAAAATTTTATTCAAATGAATAATTCAAACCCTATGCTTGATTTCGATTATTTAAATATCTAAAGTGCTAAGTACTAGAACCTTTTAACATGTTTTTAACTTAGGGCTCTGCTTTCAACTATCAGTGTGTCAGTTTTAGGCCCTTTATTATCATTCCCTTAAAAATTGTCTGATTCAGTAGCTTTTTTTCTAACAACTTCTTAGGACCTCCAGCTACCTCTCATATTTTTATTGGTGCCCTAGGGCCCTTTTTAAAGAATTTTCCACTATTTTTGCGCGTTTCATCAAAATTTTATCCTATTGATTAATCCATACCCTATGCTTAATTTCCACTAATTGAAGATCTAAAGAGCTAAGTACTAGTACCTTTTAACATGTTTTCATCTTAGAGTCCTGCTCTCAGCTACCAATTTACACCTTTTCGTCCCCCTATTATAGCTCCCTTAAAAACAGTCGGATTCACTAGCTTTTTATTTTCTAACAACTTCTTATGTCCTTCAGCTACTACATGAACGACAACTTTATCTACCACCAATTTTGAATATTAATCGCCTTCTTGCAGCCCTTGGTTCAGCTCCTTTAAAAATGATCCGATTCTCTTGCAATTTTCTTTAACATAGTTCTAGGGTCCTCCAGCCACTTTATAAACTACTAAAAAATTTCCTTATGCACCACCTTTTTCGAATATTAATTTTCTTTTTCGGCATCAACTTCCGTTTACTCACTACAGCCGAAATTAAAAATAACGCTACAGTTAAATGTAAGTCGTTAACTTTATAAGGGGGTGGGAGGATTTCATGCATAAAATAAATATTGGGTTAATGTTAAAGGTAATTCGGCAAAATTATTGGAGAGGGGGCACCTTCCACCGCTTGGGAGCGCATTCTTTCCTCTGTTTTTATCAGTCCGATCTCAACGGGAATTGGTTCGTTCAACTTAGATTATGATTTAGCAATTTTCTGCATTATAAAAGTTTACTTGGACTCCTTTTACCACCATTTTCGAAGATTAACAATGTATTCTTTTCTCGGTTTCTATAGGTTCGATTTAAATGAAAATTGGTTCATTCAATTTAGCTTACATTTGCCTTACAGTTTTTAGTTACATTTTCCCACGCCAAAGGCACATTCTTGTCTCAGGTTCTATGGACCCCATTACTACAGGGTTTTTGCCATTCAACTTGGTTTTCAATTGTCTTCCGTGCGTGCGAAACACTCCCGATATACGCTTTTCCCAATATCTTTTATTATTGCATTGTTCATACTTTTACCTTCTCAAAAAAATTCTCCACATCCAAATCAAAAATGACACACGACAATGAGATATATCACGACTGTCAAAGACAATGTCCTCCATAGTTAAACTCAATAGGAATTTTTTCCGTTTTAGCAGATTTTTCGCAAATCGTAGTTATGGAAGTGCCACTTTTACATTTTTATAGCAATTTTTTATGGAATTCGTTATTAAGACACACTTAATTACAAACCTATATACAGATCAGTTAATTAAATCAGTGTTTAGAAAGATATTTACATAAAAATGCAGTGCAGATGGGTTTTAAATAACTTGTGGAGCTTCGAATTCTTTTTACATCTGGAAAGCAATTGTCATTCTAAGTACCCAGTTATGTAACGAAAAGAAGAAAATATAATTTAATTTGATTATACTTGATGAATTTATTTGCTTTCTGAAATCGTTTATTAAAACATGAAATTAAAATTGCAAGCAAGATAATGGGATGCAGGGCAGGCCGCCGCAGTCCCATGCATTAAAACCCCATACATTTAGATCTTATTTCTTGTCATAAATGAGCCAAAAATGAAAAAAAGCTAAAAGAGTTTTTGAGTCAGCAGTTTTTGAGCTCAGCAGACACTAAAATATTGTCTCCTTAGTTTCTGATTTACCTTGGTTTGAAGTTTGAATTATCATTTTATGTTCTTAAAAAATGGAAAGGAAGATAAGATATATAATTTTAGCACAATTATCCGCCACAGTAGTTCATGTAAAATAATCTGATATAATTTGAACATGAAATGAATTTTGTGTAATTAATCCTTAACGATTTGAATAAATTTTAATTCATTTGTAAGTAATTATTGCAATTAAGTTTTGAATATCTATTATTTTTTAATTATAAATGTACCCAATTTTTCAAGATAGAAGGACCCCAAAAAGTTCCAGTGAGAGGGGCTCCTCACTTCATGAATCCGCCCCTGCGACCATCCCAATTAATCAAGAGTCTACTGTATTTAGAACAGCAAAAGATTAAATGTGGTTTCTACAACATCGAACATTGCACTGATGATGCTATGCTGAAGGTTAAGTACACTCATGTCCAAAAATTATCTTTACATGCATAAAATTACGGATTTTGCAGAAATGATGAACTATAATTTTGTGAATTTCCGTGGAATTATACATAACATCATAACACATGAATACAGAGGAAAAAAATTAATATCACTGCTTATGATATAAAACTGTAGCATGAGACATTAAAATGACAAAAATAGGTGACAAGAAGAATGCAGAAAAACAGGAATAACTCAGGAAAATATGGAGGCTTATGATTTTAATACAGAATGTGATCTCTTCTAACGTGAACACACATATCGCAACGTGTTTTCATGCTGGCAATAACGTTGGTAACCACAGTTTGGGAGAATTAAGTTCCACTCTTCTAGCAATGCGATCTTCATTTCCTTCTCTAGGAGAACAATGCCTCCGTGCAATTGCTTTCCCAAGGTAGCCCCATAAGTTCTCTATCGGGTTGAGATCAGCAAGGGCGTAGGAACCGGGAGAGCTGTGGCACCCTCTGGAATATTTCAGACAGGCTCAGCTCCTCTGGAAGAAATTCTCGCACCACATCTGTTTACGATACATTGCTGAATTAAAAAATAAAGTGTACTTTTTCTAGGAAATTCACACAATAAACAACAAAGAGAAGAGAGAGAGAAGGTGGTGAGCACACTTTTTTGTGCCTTCACCCTTTTTCTCATTATTTACAACCCTCCTGATTTCCAAAAAAAGGGGCCTTGTATAGGTCTACTACAAATTACCTGCACCGATAACATATTTATAAAGAGGAGGTCTTTAAAATTGATTTGGAAAAGATTTGTAAAGAATTTATAAGCAAAACAACAGAAAGCACTTTAATTATTGGTAAATGGAAGTGGGAGAAGCCTTAAATTTGAATATTTTATTTGGGACGGACATAAATTAAGTTTCTATGTATCAAGTGTATCTATTAAAAATTATTTTAACTGGATTAAAGAGTTGGTGATCTTTTGATATGCTTCTATTTTATACTTCTGTTCGGGAAATGTGCAACACTATGAAGGAACCCTCCAAAATGAACGAAATGATCCACACCACTAGCTTTCCGTAATATGCCCCGGCTCCCCCTGTTTGTACAAAGTTCCTATGCCACTGGAGATCAGGAAATTTTGCTGGCCACCGTATTTGCTGAATGGCGTCACTTTCAAGATAGTTGTCAATGAAGTGTGCTCGATGTGGACGAGTGTTATCGTCCACAAATAAAAAGTCAGAAAAAAAAAGAAAATCAGACATAAGGTTCTAAGACCTCATCTCAATATCTCTGGCATGTCACAGATCTGCTGTTGAAAAGATGTAGGGGCGTACATCCATCGGTCATTATTCCACCCCATACCATCACACCTGCACTGCGTGTACACATACCGGTCATATTCAAAGGACGATTTTGTGGTCCTGACTCTCTCCAGATATAAACATATTTAGAATCCTACGTTAAATTAATTCTCGATTCATCAGTAAAAAGAAAATGGCTCCATTGGCGTTCACTCCAGTTCTGATGTTCTTTGTACCAATTCAAGCGATCCCTCTTGTAGTACCGTGCAGACAATGACGCATATATCCTTGGCTTTCTGTCATAAAGGCCTTTTCCATTAACCCTTCTGTACACAGTTTGCCAGAATATGACTGTTCCAGTGCTGGCTGCAAGATCTGAACTTAACTACCGAGCAGTAGACTGTCGGTTGCGATGGGCAGTTATTGTCAAATATCGGTCTTCCAAAACAGTTGTTTTCCGTTTACAACATCGTCCAAGACTCCTGACAACAATTCCAGAGTTCTGAATTTGTTTCTATAACATACAGACTGTCTGCCTTGAAATAGTCACACATCTCGCTACTTCTGAGATTGTCTGGCCTGCTTCTAAACAACCGATAATTTGCCACTTCATAGATTCTTCCAAATGATACTTCGAAGTCATAACAAATCGTTTTCAGTCCTAACACACTGAAATTAAACATATTGCAGAAATTCACACTGATATTCACTTTGCACAACATGCTTCCTTCACCGTCGCATGACGGTGTATCCCTCATTTGTAAATCAGAAACAGTTTTATCACTTTTGATAGGATAAAGCTAATTAGGCTTGTATTTCACACATTCCCTACAAAAATTTCTTATATCGATTGGATATTTCATGAAATATCATTTGGCATAGATGTCATATACGCCCCATATTGGCATGATTTTTTTCAGACGCCAATTTGGTGAAAACATCAACAGCAAAAACAACATCCGGGTTACCATATCAAGCAAAATAAGACACTTTGGCGCCAGTTAAGTACCCCGTGCGTATATGACATTAGCATCAGAAAAAAATGGCACCAATATGGGCCGAATATGACATCTGTGCCCATTACTTTTATTTACATAAAGATAAATTTGGGCATGAATGTACTACCGAGACCAGCATGCAATATTTGGTGTTCTAAAAGTTGTTTTATATACTTATTATGATACTTAATAGCCCTTCTTTAAGCTGAAAATGAAAAATCTGAAACAGGAAAATAAAGAAGACTAATTATATTTTGTAAACAAAAATGCATGAAATTAATTATTTGATGTAAAAATTTGGAAACTTTAGAACACGAATGAAAAACTGCATATCGTAATTTGTACCATGAATAATAGGTAGAGTAAAAATTGTTCAAATTTAACCAGTGATGAGTGATCTACAGAAATCCCATTTTTTTTTTTTTTAATTAACAGGGCCTTCTTTCTAACAATTAATAATAACGAGTGAAAAATACGGCAAATTTTAATCTCTGTTTAAAAACTAAAGCGCAAAATGAAACTTATTTCAAGATCTAAATTAGTAACATTGATTTCTGAAAATATAGGGTAGATGTGCCAGTAATGGACACCCTTCCAGTAATGAACACCCCTTGATGTTTTTGGTTCATAAAAAAATAACGGTACTTTTCGGTTAGCCGGGCGCCAGTGTTTTATATACATATTTATATACATACATGTATGTAAATATACATATATTTACATATACAAATATTGTATATATACACACATATATATATGTAAATATATATGTTTATTTACATATATGTATCTATATAAATATGTATATAAAACACTGGCGCCCGGCTAACCGAAAAGTACCAAAATAACTAATAAATATTTAGCTTTAATTATTTTTTTTATAATTCCCCCTTGTATGTTTTATAAAACTATGTTATTGTTGACACTTTTAATCAAACCAATCAGGAAGCAGAAAATAATGTCTCAAAGTTTTGCTGTTTTTCTGTGAAAATCTTAATGAAGAGGTTAAGAGCTGGCTTCGTTTAATTAATTTATATATTATTTATTTTCTTACAAAATTTGAATGTTTTTGTTCGAGTAGCAATAGAAAACTTTGAATTTTATATACTAATGGCTATTTACAAAATTTCATTTCTTTTTAAGGTTTTAAGAGGGGGTGTCCATTACTGGGATGGTTAATTTGTCATTTTCCAGTAATGGACACCCCATGTAGACATTGCTAAAAATGCAATTTTAGTAATGTTTATAGTGCATAAAATACTTTGGCTTAACTGCAAACCTAAATAATCAAATTTAATTTTTAAATTATACTTACCAAAATGTAATAACCACCAAAACTTTTATAAATAGCTGCTTTTAAGTTATTTTATGTGATTAATAAAATTTTGATATTTTATTTTATTTATTATTATTATTATTATTTTTTTTTTTTTGTGTAGTACATATATATACCTCACATATTTTATAATCGGGCCAAATCACAGTAAGTTGTTTTGTTGCGGAGGGGACATTTAATCATTTATTTCAACTAAATACATCAAAATAATTTTTTTTTCTCCAAGTTTGAATTTTTTTATGAGTACATAAGACATGTTGAAAACATTCCAACATAAAAAATGAAACAAATATTAAAAGTGAAAGAGAACAAAATTTTTTTCTGATTGTTGCGGAGGGGACAGGAAAATATTACAGTTTTAAAATCTTCAGTTTGCATCATTATTTTTCCTATGTATAATAAAGTATAGCACTAAAAGTAGTTTTTTATACTAAATTATACTATTTAGCATTATAGTCATAAAATATTACACCTGAATTATAAAAAATTCACTGTCAATTATTTTTTTAAAAATTAGCACCATGTTGCTGAGGGGACTGTTTCGGAGGGGACATTTTGGAATTTAGTTAAAATTAGGAACCTATTCATTATTGGGTATTTTTTAGCAATTGTATACACGTCTTAGAAAAAACTTAAGCTTTTAAGGTCAGTTCATGATAGTCATTAATATATATATAATCAATTAATTTTCAGCAATCAATGCTATAATTACTAAAACAATCTATTATTCTGTATGAACCGTACAATGCTTCAGCAACTGAGCATGTTACAGGGAGTTTCTTTGTACTGCCTTCAAAGTTGATCCATTCATGATAACTAACTATCGTCAAAGTCAGATTAAAATGTGTTTCAATAACTTCAACACCGCAGTCCGTACACTGACGATCAACACAAGAGTTCTGTATGTTTACCTTCTTCACATAAAGTTAATTGCATAACTCTTTCACTTCTTTAACTTGCAGCACACTACACTTGTTTTGGAAACCATGAAGATTTAAGTTAATCTTTTCATGGTAAATACAATAGCATACTTCTTGGTGCTTTTGTGAAGCAAACAATACATGCTTAGGTCTTAACATTCAGAATTTAGTAATTCCAATACTTTGCTTAGCATAAGAAGTACAATACAAAGAATATGCTTCATTTAAAGTCATTTCTAAAACTCTTTTTTGCTTTCTTTAAGTTTACCTTTACGTATAAGGATAGAATCTTTGATGTCAAGTAACATTCAACTAATGTCATCACGTTAAAAAAAAAGCTGTATTATTCTCAACAGTTTTTTTCAGGAATGGCATCAACTCGTCGCTTTCTTTCTTGAAATAAATTGCACCTTATAACAGAACATTGTGAAATTAGATCTATTTTCCTGTGTGGAGTTAAATTTTGAACAATTTTTGCAAGTACTGATACCTTCTTAGGAGATTCCTTTGTTAAACTCTTATTTGCCTTGGAAAGTGCTTTTCCTAAAGCTGAAGAATTCTTATAACCTGGGGGGATGATTGATTTTCTGGAGTAATATTGTTACTTTTTTTGTTTGCCCTCAAGTTTACTTTTCTTTTTCTTTCTTTCTCTTTATTATTTTTTTTCTTCTGCTATGTCCTTACTGCTTTTTCCATTTTAGCAGCCTTTACTTTCCATTTCTATCTTTCTTTCTTCTCTGTTTCATGCAAAGCTGAATCTAACTTTATCCTCTCCCTGTATTCTCTTGATCTTTGTGTGGCTGTTTTTGCCATATTTTCTAGAAACTTTGATAAAATAAAATATATTTTTTAAATTTTCTTACCAATTAAGACAGATATTTTAGAATTACACTCAATTAGGCACTAGACTGACAATGCCAACAAACTGAGAAGCACATGGTCAAAATACCGTGTTGCACAACCTAGTATATATGTGTTAGCAAATGTAAAGAAAAGAAAAATATACGCTTCAGTAGTACCATCTAGTAGCAACATTATAAAATAGAAGCTGTAGGAGAATTTTGTTGATGTTTCAGTGTAAACAATGAATATAAATGGAATAAAAATAAAAAAATTTGTCCCCTCCATCACAAAAATGTCCCCTCCAAAACATTTTTCTTTTGCTTTATATATATATTTAAATTGTTGAATTTGATACAAATTTGGAATTTATTTATTGCATTCTGCTAATACTTGATAAGTTTAAAGTCAAATGTTTTTCAAAATGTACTGACACTGAAAAAAATAAAAAATAATATTTAAAAATGTTTTGGAGGGGACAACCAAAATTTTCTATTTGTCTAAATTTATTAAATTTATATATTTTAATCAATTAAAGGCTTAAAATGTTTCAATGTGACACAAAAATGTGGGTTTAAAGCATTATTTAAAAAAAAGAAATGTATTTAAAATACTTATCCTTTAAATGGCATTTTTTAGTTTGTCCCCTCCGCAACACATTTTTCTTCTAAATCCAATTTTAACTATAAATTACTTTTATTGAAAAATGTTATAATTACTTTTGTTTACATTTTTCAGAAACTTCAATATCTGCAGATTTTAAAAATATAAAGTTTTATCAGTTTCAAAATAAAAAAAATTAAGATGGCTTGGGACCAAATACTGTGGTTTGGCCCAATCTGGCAATCAAACCAGCCAGGAAGCAGAAAATACAAGGCGTCAAGAGGCAATAAGAGGCGTCAAAGAGGGGCTCATAGGGCTTAATCCCTCTCCGTTTAAATAAAAACAAGTTGCAGAAGCTATTAAAAATCCATTTTCTGTCTTAAATGTTTCCTTATTAAAAAAATAAATAAAAATGTAATACTATTAATGAAAGTTATAGGTAATATTCATGAAACTAGTAAATCTGCAGATCAGTAGCCTCAAACATCAGTTCTACAGTTTTGAAATTATTTTATTTAGTATTTAAAATATTCAACTCACAATATCATTTCTTTCATATTTCTAATATTAATTATTATAAATGATATATCAAGTAATCTCTAGAAGATTGTTAAAAATAGTGATACAAAACTAAACATTAATATTCCAAAACTTTTTTTTTATTACCTTTTAAATCCACCACTGTTTCAATAATTTGATAGCTGTTATTGTCTGATATTTAGTATTTTAAACTATCCATCTAAAATAATTAAAACATCGGTCTTCTGATAGTTACAATAATTGATGCAAACAGTAAATGATTATCACAAATATTTTATTAATTACTGGTATCCTAATTGTAAATTTATTTAAAAATAACTATTTTGTTTCATTAGTATGTATTCATTAAATTCTGGTTCTAAATACAGTCATAAAAACAATTATATTCATTACTTTTTATGGGGTGTCCATTACTGGAACAGAGGGTGTCCACTACTGGGCCAGAGGGTGTCCATTACTGGGCTTTTGGGTGTTTTGGTATATTTCTGTTATTTAAAATTAAATTGCTATTCATATGAGGAAATGAGGCTATAAGAATGGTTAAATATTGTTGATAGATTAATATAATATTGAAAAAACTGGAATATAATAATTATAACTATTAATAAAAAAATAATTTTTACAGAAATTCCTTAAGGGTGTCCATTACTGGCACATCTACCCTATATACAGAAATTTTCGCTTAATTTTAATATTGCTTTGCACATAAAAAAAAGAAACATTAATATTCGCTAGATTGAACTAGGTACGGTAAAATTAAAATAATAATAATAAATCGATGACATAAAAATAAAGAGTTTATTAAACACTCATGTGTTGTCTTGTTACACTTTTCAAACACAGACTGACACGTTTGTTTACATTACAAGTTTATATAGCCAATACTAATTTACTGCAGACATACCAATTTACTCTACTTGATATTTCAAAATAAACGTTTAATTAAAAAAATAAGCTCTTACAATGCGAAAAAAATTACATTTGTGCATATTTAAGATAAACAAAAAAGAAAAATTATCTAAACCCTACCAACATCTCACAACTTTAAAAGGAACTTTTACTTTCTCACTTTTCTGAAATAGCAGTGGCTAGCAGTTACTTAAAAATTTCCATGCTGTTCCGATTTCCATTTTTTTATCAGATTGTATGCATCTTATCATAACATAAAATATATTTTTAGAACAAAAGAAAATTAATGATATCAGTTAAATAAATTTATCATTTTAAAGAAATTTCAACTTTTTTAAGATAAAACTTCTTGGTTCTTTTATGACTATTGAGCTGAAGTGAAGTAATTTAAGAAGTTGTCTGCTTTTGTTTAGTGTTTGTTTACAAATTTTGTATATCTGTGCCAAATCTTGCTTGATGCAAAATGGAACTTAGTAAAACGATTATAGATAACATTTCTTATACTGTAGGAAATGACAGCGTAATTACTGATTCACAGTATTTATGCATTCTAAATGAAATATTTAGCAGCGCCTCAGGCAAAAATATTTCAAAAGGTGTAAAATCTTTATTATTATTTTTAGACTGTTATGATATGAAATTTTAGTAGTTAATTCCTTTATTGTGTGTATTTCGCGTAATGTCTATAATTTAATTATTGAAAGTCTTATAAATTATCCTTTCATGATGTTTCTGTTTAGGGGCGTATCTAACATGGAACTGTTGGGTTGGGAATTGGAGCAAACTGTTCTAGGCTCACAGATCCTAAGGGCAAAATAAAGATTTGTAAAAATAATTTGCATTTTTTTCATTATTAATCAGGTAATATGGATGGATCGGAGCTATTACAGTCAGCATATCCCTATATGATATGAGACCAGTCCCGATATTTTACCTTGTTTTCAACCTCAACTATTTCGATTTAAAACATCTTTTTAAACTGAATTAACATAAATTATGTCTATTTTCGAATAAATAACATACCAGGATTCAGTGATATAATATCAATGAATAGGGGAGAGTGGGAGGAATGGGACACTTTTTTACAAAAATAAGAAAATCGACTGTGTTTGACACAAAAATTTCAATTTATAGAATACAAAATTAAACACTTTCTAATTTCCTTGAACAATATAGAAACCTAATTTGTAGAAACAATTTTACAATTAATTGTTTCTGTTTTCAATTAGTTGATCCTCAATTTTGTTATGGGAGTGAAAAAAAAAAAAAGCAAAGAAAAGCATTTTGAATAATGTTTGATTAAGTTTTCATGTCATGTGCAATAATATGTTTAGTTTCTAAGTTATGCTCTCTGAAAATGTTTATTATCAGCAGCAAGTTGACCAGTTTAAGAATATCGTATGTTTTTTGAAAATATCACAATATTTATGAACTCTGTACCATACAACAGCCTCAATTAATTTCTCTAACATTATTTCAGCTTGTCTGATCCCTGCCCTCCCCTTTAACTTTGCCATTGATGGCAGATGAAGTGCTTCAAATATTAAAATAATCAAAACTTATACGCAGAGTTTTCAGTGATCACTTTATGGACTACCGCTATTTCCAGACAATAATCGCATAATCTTTTTACCACATTTCTATTGCAAATGTTACAGAAAGTTATTATGGAAATAGTGGTAGCCAAAAAAGCGACTGCTGAGAAACCCATATTTAAGAAGCCAGTGCCGAAACTAGCCTTTTTTGCACCCGGGACAAACATGAATTTTGGCACCCCCCTCTTCCACAAAGTATATTTACAAAGAGAATTTTACTAATTTTATAATAGACGAATTATTTTAAAATTTAAAATATGTAATACTGAACTACGTAATCTAAAATGGCAGATCCAAGGGGGAGGTCCCTCTGAACATCAACAAAAATATTCTAAAGATCATTTTTAAAATGACATATTCAGAACAGTCCCGATTATCCGAGTCCTGCCTAACCGAGTTTCCGCTTTCACCAAATTATTTTCTTCTGATGGACTGATGGCTTTCATTATTATGAAACAGCCATTATAAATGAAGTGTTAGGTGAAGATGAAAGAGCAGTCGTAAAAAGTTAGAACTCCGATTTTCTGGTCCGAATGGAAAAAAAAAAATATGGCCATTTTTTTTATCAATTACAATTTTTTTTTAAATGCTTTGACTTTCAAGTAAAAATAAGGTTTTAAGTCGAAATCAGAATATAAGATTTTTAAATTTCAAAGCAAATTTTGGTAGCACTTTTTCAAGGGACAAGAGGACTCACAAATTCTATTTGCTCCATGTCACTGGGTATGTAGCTAGCTACCCCACTGTTTCTGTCCCCATGGTAATGCATTTGAATCCATTATTTTATTGCTGTTATATATTTTTAACAAGAAATTATTAGTAATTATTATTCTTTGTTTTAGCTAATGACTCTGTAGTTACTGGAAAAGATGAAAAAATTGCTCATTCTTCATTACTAAGCTTATTACTTGAAGCTGCAAAGCATGATGTTCATCCTACAAACTTGAGGTTTGTTATAATGAAATTTTTATTTAAAATCAAGTTAATTCTGTTCTGATATAAACAATATGTTCCTTGAATCCTTGAGCTTTATTACTTGAAGCTTCAAAGCATGAGGTTCATCAACAAACTTGAGGGTTTTTATAATGAAATTTTTATTTAAAATCAAGTTAATTCTATTCTGGTATAAACAGTAGATTCCTTTGCTAATCAACACAACAGTATTGTACATATTTTAACATTCTAGTAGATCCAATAGCCATCCATTAATTTTCATTATTGATGTAAATCAAGCCTATTATAATTTATTTCACCTTAACTTAAAATTTCTTATGTAACTTAACATGCTAAATTTTCTGCAGAAGTTTATCTGTCATTTCTTGAAACAGGAAACTGTCTCATTGGCTGTCAACTAGGAGTAAATTCCTTATGCATTATTCCATTCCAAACGAAAAAGTTATCAAGTTCTTTACTTGACATTTTTTAAAACAAAAGTTTTAATGGTTGTAGAAAACCTTCTCCTATCAAAACAAATAATTTCCGTTTTGCCTCTAAAGCATAAGCAAAGCATCATTTCTCCTCCAATTAGGTCTGCTGCTGGCCAAATAGGCACCTACATGCAACCTTGAATTTTCTGCATCATCTTTCATGTTCACCAGGTAAAAGGAAAGGATATGATTTTTTTCTTTTCTTTTTTTAAACTGGAAATATTTTAAATGTCATCAGCTATCATTTTGTACATTTGCTGAAATTGGTTAGTCCGGAATCTTTTTAGATGTACTGTGTATCCGTAGATTTAGGATAGAAAATAGTGCTGTGAATAATTTCATTTTGTTAGCAGACTAAATGTTATTGCATATACAGCATTAGAAAAAGATTTTTCTTGCAGTGCCTTAATATGTATACAGTAGACTCCCTCCAGTCTGCAACCCTAAAATCCGCGTATTTTTTCAGATGTAAACAGTGAAATTTACAGTTAAGGTGCAGGCACAAAATTCAAGATGGCGCCGAAATCAGCGACTACCGCCATGTTTTTTTTACTCAATTTTTTGTTAATTATTCTCTTTTGGCTATTACAGCTGATTTATTACTAAATAAGTTTATATTACTTTTGATTTTTATATAAATTAGCATATCTATATCAAAAATTCCAGGGCTCGAAATGGAAAAATCTATGAAACAGAACGCTATTTAAAAATTATTTTTGCCAATTTTTTTTTTTTTTAAAGTATAGACAAATTTATTTCTAAACATACAAAGCAATATATAAAAAAACCCCAAAAAAAAACATTCAAAGCTCTAAATAACAATGAAAACAGTAACAGAGAACGCAATAAGCTACATTAAACAGTAACAATGTTTCAATAAAAGTATGGAACGGAACAATATTTACCATAATTTTACGAATCAGAACTTTATTTATCATAATTTCAAGAACCGGAATATCGCTCCGATTTGTTCCAGTACATTTCGAGCATTGAAAAATTCCCCTTTATTGTATTTTCTGTAGAATATTAGCAAGTGTAAACTGTAGTGGAATTGTTTACTTTTCTTCCGTTCGTTTCCTCGTGTTTCAATATTTATTATTTTTTCAATATTACGTACGCATTTAAATATGTAATTCTGATTAATACGACTAAATGCAAGCTTTTTTATGAAGAAAAATGTGAATTTACTTCCGAAAAAAATCTAATGGCCCTGTTTTGTATATACAGTAAAGCGCTTATCTCTTATCTGTGCGTATAGACAACTGAGAAAAATCTTGAGAAAGAGGAAATGCGCGAAGCAACGGAACATGGCACATAAGATACAAGTTTCGTTTTGAGATCGCAGCGTGAAAGAGGCATCGACGTCAGTTTTCATCAATGTTGAATTCAGACACTTTTTTCCTGAAGGGATTTCTGTGGCTCCGGGGATGGGGGGGGGGGGGGGGGGGAATTGCACTTTTTGACCATTGAAAACACAATCTCAAATCTTCCGAGGGGGAGCATCTCATTGCTCCGGGGAGGAATGTCCCCCCAGGCCACCTCCTGGTTTTA
The DNA here is from genome assembly GCA_963932465.1 of Maratus speciosus. NCBI lineage: Eukaryota > Metazoa > Arthropoda > Arachnida > Araneae > Salticidae > Maratus > Maratus speciosus. The sequence continues at coordinate 535,957,998 of OZ010793.1, forward strand.
ATCTAATGATTTTTATTTATTTATTTTTAATTTTACGTACGTATTTTAATATGTAATTCTGATTAATATGACTGAACTCAAGTTTTTTCATAAAGAAAATACTCATTTATTTCTAAAATAAATAAAGATGGCGCTAATATCATCGGCGATCGTGATCTTTTCCAAAATATTTTTTAATTAATCAAGCTTTTTTGTTTATTAAATCTGGATAAACATGGCATAAAATTTCGTTATTGATGCAGATTCTTCATCAGAAACTGAATCTGATGAAGAACTTGAAAAAATTAATCTTGAAGAAGGTCTAGCCATAGGAGAAAAATATTTGAGCTTCCTGAAGCATATCTGAGCAACAGATAATGAATCATCAGCAGCTTCAGGATGCAATAACAAAAGAACGAAACAAAAAATTAAACAAACAACCATTTTATCCATGTTTCAAAAATATAAAATAAAAAAATAAGTAAAGTTTGTAAAAAAAAAATAAGAAAAATTTATTTTTCCTCATTATTATGTATATTTAGTATTGTATGTTTGTATTTAGTGTTATTTATATGTATATTTATATATTATTTTATATTTATATTATATTGTATATTTATATGTGCATTTAGTATTGTATCTTAATTATTATTTACATGACTTAATTTTTAATATTTTTCTAAATTTTTTTATTTTGCATAATTATTTTATTTAATAATTACTTACTTTTAAACTAATAAATTATTTTAATATTTTACTTAATTATTTTAATGTTTCACTTTATTGTAACCATTCATTATAATTTCCATTGCTCAACTACCAATCAAATTAATGTTCAAAAATGTAAACAAATAAATGACCAGAAATCCGCACAACCTCTGGTCCCAAGCTGTGCGGATTTGAGGGAGTCTACTGTATATATATATATATATATAAGCAACAATACAATTCCTTCCAAACATACTGCCAGGGCCAGCCCAATGGTAATTTGGTGCCTGTGTGAGCATCTGCCTGTGCTCTCCACCCTCCCCCCTACAAGGAAATAGGTTTGGATTATTCATAATTTTTTAGATATACTATTACTAATTACCAAAAACATTATTTAAAGAGGCTCAAATATAAATACTAAAAGCATCCTAATTCAATCCTATCTATTGATTGGTATCTCTCTATTCTAAAAAAAAGTAACTACCGCTGTCACCGCCGCCGGTTTTGAATTTTTTGTGACCGGAGGTCTTTCTTTGTTAATATTAACGAAAATAATGCATACAAAAATATGAAAATCGGTAGTATTATACAAAAATGTTTGATAAACACGCTGATGCAGACAGTTTTCAAATTGAAGAATTATTTTAAGAGATATTTAATGCTAAAGTTGGACAAAATCGTTCCACTAAAAAAGTTTTATAGCAGAAAAAACTATTCATGGGAATTTAATCATTTTTAGATCATTTTATACGTTTGAAGTTCCCGGTGTGCAGAATTAATTTATTTTTTTAATTTGACTCATTTTTCGAGGTTTTATTTCTATTTTAAATTCAAATTTTCAGCATTTCGAGAGATATTTTTTACTTATTTTAGAAAATTATACTAATTTAACCTGTTGCCAATTGCATAAACAACGGAAACAATAATGTTTGCTTCAAATTAAAAATTTATTTACATGTGACTATTATAAATAGAAAAGATATTTTCAAATTAAAATTAAATAATTGCGTATAAAAAGCAGGAATTTATTTAAAATTATGTCATAAGAAGTATACACGTGAATTTTTAAAGAGAAAGGATATTATAAAATAATAAATTCATTAACATGCGCTAGAAGTCTTAAATAGGAGAAATTACGTCATATTTACGTCACATTACAGTTATTACATAAAATGAACACAAAATAATATTGCAAAACAGTTTAAATTTAGAAATTGCACTAGACATTTATTTGATATTTTGAGAGGATCTTTTCAACTATTTTTGTTAGGAAAGCGCAAATAACATTTCATTTCTAACAAAAGTATTTTCACGTGAATATTTAAAAGAGAAAGAATAGCTTGGTCAAAATTACGTCAGATTAAAAACGATTAATTTAAAATGTCTCATTTAAAAGAATTTTCTTTTCGCTTTGTTAAAAAATACCAGGAGACAAAGACTCCGTTTACTTAATTCCTTTTATATTAGCTTATTTTGAAATGTTGTTACACGTGTCTACGTTATCGAGTTATTTTTATTTCGACGTTTTATTTGTATTTTTATTAATGTTGTACTAATTTATTTGTTCCTTCGTTATTTAAAATAAAAATTATGTCAATTTGTATAATTTGGCGAAATTGGCCGATTGGATAATGAAGTAGTACCGCAGCGGATTTGGCGTTAAAATTCCCCAATCAAAGAGAAATGAATAGAAATCCGTTTATAGGGAGATCGCCACTGTTTTTTAAATTATAATTTAACCTTTCGAAATCTTTTTAAAGCCGATCAAATTAGCGTGCATTTAGAGTTAGCGGTGACTGGACGGGGGTTGGCGAGCGTAGCTCGTAGGGGGCCGAGCCCCCTAGTTTATTAAATTATAAGATGGTCAAAATGGAAATTTGAATTTTATAATAAGTAACAGTTTTAATATGTAACATTACGATCTAAAAGTGTAACATAATATATTAGTCTGCAGTATAAGACAAAATTAACAGCAATAAATTAATTAAAAGAAGAAATTTTATAAGAAATTCTGATTATTTAATTAGTTAAACGAAGTAGGACTAAGTAGTACAGGGCAATTCTCCAATAAGTGGGTAATTTGTGTCCCTTGGGATTATATGCTATTTTTTATCATTCATCTAATTTTCATTACCATAAAATGGAGTTTATGATGCCTATCTACAGTTTCAAGAAAATACCTGTAAGTTTTACTCCAATGATAGTTTAAATATTTGAATTGTCACTTCTGTCCCTCGTCTCTCACTTCATGCATTGATATTCTGGAACAAATTTGAGTGCAATGACAAATTATTTTTAGAATTTTTACTATAAAAATAAAAATGTACATTCTAAAGTATAAAATAAAGATTTTTTTTTTTTGTAAATTATAAATAGTTTTATATTTATTCTGGCCAGAGTGAGCATGCTCCCTAGTTTTTGTGTCACTACTCTCTCCTTGTATAAAACTCCTCATGTGATCATCCAGAGGTAAGATAAAATTTGAAGTGCAATTATATTTAGTAGAAGCAACAATCTTGATTGCTGACAAACTTACAAGCTTTAATTATCTAGCCTTCAAGAGCAGTTACAAACTGCAAAATAAATCTACCCTATATATATAAAATCCTAATGAATCGAATTGAAACCAATTTATGTAACAATTCTATGAAATGACTTATTAAACAACTGATTACGTTTCACGGCGATTTCTCCTAAAATATGGAATACTTTGCAATGAAATTAACACCAAAAATCCGTATTGATCCACAGATCTCAAAACTGGTATTAGAATTTTAAAATTGGAATTAGTTTTCGAACTATTAATTTTTTTCTAATTTTAAATACTTTTTTTCTAATGATGGCAACTCAAATTTTAATCATAACAGATATTTTTTTTTTATATTTTAGAAAAGGTTATTTTAAATTAATTTGGCAACGAGTTTGGCCTCCCTTAAATGTATGCTAAGAAATGCATCATGTTACTTTTATTCAGAATTCAATTTGTATTTCATTATCATTTTATTTAATACAAAACTTTCATTTAAAATTGAAACCTTTAAAATAAATGGCTTTTAACTCATTCTTTTTTTTAAACGAAACAAAAAGAAAAATATTAGACACAGATGTCATATACGCAACGGGGTACCTAATTGGCACCAAAATGGCGTTATTTTGCTGACATGGTAATCTGGTTATTGTTGCTTATTTATTAATAAATGTTTATTTGAATTTATTTTCTTTTTATTTACAAAAAATGTTATAAATTGTTTTGTTCTATAGTTATTAATTAATTTTTTTTTTATTTATTGTTATTTCATTTTAAAAATAACAGAAAATAATTTAAAAATACATATGTAACAGGTATTTGAAAACGAGATTTTCGCCAAATTGTCGTAAAAAAAAATCACGTCAAACCCGGTGCATATGTGACAATGCAACAAATCATGAGATTTAATTTCCACTTCAAAGCAACGTTTTAATGTTATTATTTCTCCCATCGACCAATTTCGCCAAATTATATAAATAGCCAAATTATACAAATTGACATATTTTTTTTATTTTAAATAACAAAAGAACAAATAAATTAGTATAACATTAATTAAAATACAAATAAAACGTCGAAATAAAAATCACTTGATGGCGTGAACATGTGTAACTTCCTTAAAGTCAAGTGAATGTGACATTTACGATCAACCATTATTGGCATTTAATCTTATAGTTTGGCGACATCTTTTTGGTCGATGGGATAACCAAGTAGCACCGTTTTAATTTACCACTCGAAAAATAAAAAAATGATAACTGGCGAGTTAAAAAAAAAAGCTATTGGCGAGATTTTCACCCGGCTAACATAAAACTGCCAGGAATTCTTTGTGATCATGGCAACTTTTATGTAGTTTTATTCAAAAAAATAATTTTGATTCTTTAATCAAAATGGAAACCTTTCTTATGAAAATCGAAGGAATCAGCCCATTGTTTATAGCAGTTACATGACTTGGACTATTATAATATAAACGAAATAATGGGGATAGAATAATATTCGGCGACTTATCACACCTGTGGCTGGCTAACATTAAAGTACCAAAATGGCCGCCTGGAATATAAAAAGTGAAGGGATCCGCCTGGAGCTCTTGATGATAGTCACATGACTTAGGCTATTATTGTAGAGATTGTTTTCAATTTTAAAAACAGCGCAAAGAATAATATTTCCTAGCGATTAAAAATTTATTTTCACTTGACTATTAAAAACAGAAAAAAAAACTTTAAAATTACTATCAAATGAGTACGTGTTAAAGGCAGGAAAATATTGAAAATTATGTCCTGAAAATTGTATTTACACGTGAATATTAAAAGGGAAAGGAAACTTTAAAATAATAAATACATTAATATGCGTTTAACCCTTTCACGGACAAGGCACTTCTATTCGTAAAATCTTGAAATCAGTGAATGGTACCAAAATTTACAAACAAATTTCGAAATACAAAAATGCTTTTGTTCACTTACTTAATAAAAGGGAAATTTTCATCCCAATATTCTGATGCTAATGTGGCATTTGAGAATTAAAATTAAGTGGTCCAAAAATGAACCACTGCCCTTGAAGGGGTTAAAGCAGCAAATTTTAGTAATTGTATTTTGTCAATCGTTTTATAATGCTGTTAAAAAATACTGAGGGACAAAGACTCTGTTTACTTAATTCATTTTATTTCAGCTGCTTTTCAAATGTTTAACTGATCTTCTTTAACCAAACATGAAAACAACCATTGGATGTCTTAACAGCAACTGGTTCTACCTTGAATTTTTGCAATGAAAGGGAATTGAATGGAAACCCGTTTACAGGGGAGATCGCTACAGGTTTTTTCAGTATAATTCAATCTTCTCTAATCATTTTAAAACCGATCAGATTAGCGTGCTTTTAGATTCTACAGTGTCTGAACGGGGGTTGGCGAGCGTAGCTTGCAGGGGGCAGAGCCCCCTAGTAGAAACATAAGAATACGTTTATTACCTGTCACTACTGTCCCATACTTAAGTTTTCCATATTATTATTTTTATTTATTTATGATTTTGTCATGGTGTAACATACTTTTGCTTAGTTCAAAATATATTGCAATCTTACTAAGATTATAGAAGCAATTTTTCTTAATTTTGTCACTACTGTCTCTGTCACTTCTGCCCCCTTTTCAATGAAATTGCATCAGCTCACTACCCTGTTGAATTTTTACTCAACTCTGATTAAAAAGATATACACCAGAATTTTTATTTGAAACTATTCAAAATACTTATTGAACTTACAGTGTGTGTAAAAACTTTAAGGACAGCAAAAATTATAAATTTTTTTGATAAATTTCTAATCAGATGAAAAAATGTTTACTATAATGGATATCATAAAGTTCAAAAGCTCATAAAAAAGTCAACAAAATTCATCTGTAATTATTTTATTACGAAAATAAAGTAAATGTTTAAAAGAACATTATTTCTGCCTGTGTAAAAATTTTAAGGACGGAAAAATAAAAACAATGCGGTAACGAAAAAACAAACTCTTAATATATTATGCATCCACTATCGCATTTAATGACTGCAAATATTCTATCTTTCATGGACATTATTAATTTTTGGCACAGTTCGAGACTAGTTTTTACCATTCATCTTCAATCGTAGATATGACTTCTGAAGCTGAGGGAAAATGTCTTCAATTTTTATAAACTTGTCTTGCCAGATCTCCCCACAAGTTCTCGATAGGGTTTAGATCAGGACTTCTGGGTGGCCATTGCAAAACTTCAATATTTTTCTTTTGAAATCAGAGTTTTGTCTCACGGCTTGTGTGGATAGGCGTGTTATCTTGCTGATAAATCCATTTTTCTCCTGCCAGAAGTGTTGCAACAGGTGAAATATGGTCAGAAAGAGCTTTTAAATATGTATTTGAATTAACTTTTCCTGAAAAAAAATGCAAATTACCCCACGCCGTTGAACACAAAGCAGCTCCATGTCGTAATGAATCCGACACCTAACTGGCATTTTAAAAAAAATTCTTTTTCTTTTCTCAAATCATGCCAATAATATTTCCAGGCATCAGGACCATCTGATTTCCATTTCTTTTCATCGCAAAAAATAATCTGTAGCGATTTGTCGTCCTGAGTCATCACTTGTCTTGCAAACTATAAATGCTGGGTTTTGAGGCTAGTCAATAAAGGGGGTTGACAAAATTTTTATGTGCACTTGATATTCAGAAATTGATTAACTGCATTGTAGATTGTTTTTTTGCACATTCTGAACCCATTCGTTTGTAAAATTTCTTTACTTGAGTATTTTTCAGTTTATGCTAACTTTAAAACTTTTCTTTCATCTCCGTGTGACAAGACTTTTTGTCTGCCTACAGTGTTTTTTCCCCTATAATACTCATTTTTTAACCTTAAGAAATTGTTGATGAGGATGTTAGATGTTCCTATCTCTTTTGCAAAGGACCTAAAACCAATTCCTGATAATGCAAAAGATTTACATAATCTTTTTCCTATTTTGTCAGTTTAAGTGCTTTTGGCATTGTCATAAAACTAGCAAAACTCTTAATTGAAAACATCAGAAAAATCTATACAGAAGTGTTTTTAATGTGCAAATGAATAATAAATACAAATATTTTTATAAAAATAGTGGTGTCCTTATAGTTTTTTTACAGGCAAAATAGCGTTTTTTTGCATAATTATTATTTTTTCACACTGAAAAGCCCACAGATATATTTTGTTGACTTTTATATCAATATTTCCACTTTATGATCAACATTAAATTACCATTTTAACTATCGCATTTTAAATTTATCAAAATGTTTACAATTTTTTACTGTCCTTAAAGTTTTTACACGCACTGTAGTTCTGTATGGCTTTTGTGTAAATAGCATTATGAAGAAATTTGTGGTTTGAATCGAATGCAATAAATTATAGAAATGGGTCTATTAGAGATAGGTATGTTAAAGAAAAATACTGATTAAAGTTTATGCTGGAATATTGTAAATTACTCACTACCTTGTGCTTATCAATTGCTAAAAAAACATTTCTTCAAATGTAATCTCTTTTTTTTTTTTTTTGCTAAAACACAAAGTGAAATTACCCAGTTATTGGAGAATCACCAAGCAACTATGTAGATGAATGTCTTGTTATTTAGTATAGAGGGTGATTTAAAATAATTCAATGAACTTTAAGAAGTGGTAGAACACACTGTAACTAATAAGTTTTATCAAACTTACTTTGTGTAAAATATGATGGCATTTACAAAAAATATTGTAACTGTAATTCTGTCAGTGGCACTGTTTATAATCTGAATTACATTTTGAAATATGGAGCATCTAATATAGCTTAAAGAGGAGCCACTTCAACCTTCTCCTGATATCTTTGCATTTCACATAAAGCTAGGTAAATCTGATGAAAATTTCGCTAAAATGTCTTATTTACTGTTGAAGTTATGAACAAAAGTCTGGAATATGTTAATCAGTTTCTTGGAAAAGTTTCTCCATTGCTCATTTTTCTTAGATAATTATTAGTTGTGAACCAGTAGCAGGGTTGTCGGCTTTTAGCCAGGCCAAAAAAAGCCGTCTTTTATTGAAAAAGCCCGCTTTTATTATTAAAGTTTGGTTTTCAGCTAATTCATATTAAATTTAGATTAATTATTTTTTTATACACTTATAAATATTTTCTATTAAAAGAATTATAAATTTCTATTAAATTTTGTCAAATAAATAAGTCTTGACCGCTAGAATGCAGCAAACAGTGAAGGCATTTTATCTATTAAAAAAAATTATAAATATTGAAAAGAATGTATAAGTTAGACTTTAAACTGGTGTTTTAAAATTCTATATTACATAGCCCCGCATGTGCTACACATTTTAAAGATTATATTTCATTAAACAATCACAAAATGTAGCACATCAAAATGGAAACATTCTTAATTCTTAAGAGTCCATATGGAAAGATTACGTTATAATCGTAAAAAGAGAAATTAGAAAAGGGTATAGTGTTTAAGGAGAGTTTGGTACATAATGTGTATAAAAATAAATCTAGCAATTATGCAAAATAAATAAATAAAATACATTCTGTAAGTAAAATTAAAATAAAATTTTGAAAAGTTCTTTTTTTTTGCTATTTAAAAGAGTGCATATTCATGCATATGCTGTTCATAATATTGTTTTTAATAGTGAGAAATTGTGTTTTTTTTAATGAGAAATAAAATAGACGTATATTAATAGCTCTTAAAATTTGTTAAGTAATAAAACATGTAACTTAGTAATCATTGTCCTCTTTAATTTTATAAAGCAGTATAAAATGAAGAAGGGGGGGGGGGGGGGTTAAAGGTCAGTGTAAACCAGATAAAGCAATCGGTATGGCTCTTTTAAAATTTTGCTGACATATTTCCAATTCTCACTTCCAATCACTAGCAGATCCATCTAAGTTTTTTAGGTAGATATCGTAAGAAATACTACCTATTGCAGTCGTTACCATGGTGCGACTTTTGAAAAATTCCTTCATAATTTTTCATTATAGGAACCCAAAACCACACCCAACTAAAAAGTTTATATATATATATATGTATGTATGTACTAAATTTTGTCTGCACGATAAAAGTCGCAATTATGCACGGATCGTCTTCAAACTCGCCAACAACTTTGAGATGGGTAATATCTCGGCGGGGATTGAAAATGGGCAAAATTGGCCTAAGGGAATGGAAATGGGGAGGGTTCAAAATTTTGAATACCGTCTTAACATGATTCTGATAAAACCAGCTCTTTCACAACAATGACAGGAAAAAATAAATATTTTTCGTTATAGCAGTTGCCAACAATTAAAAAAAAGCAATAAAATTCTCACCACAACAATTGCTTTTCATTGTAAGACTTTTCACGTGAAAATTAAATTAAATAAACAGTTTGGCGAATTGAAAACAAATTGAATATTACGTCATAAGTCTTCTAGAGCCAGATTTCCGCAGGAAAACTCAAAATGAAATAAATAGTTTGACGAATTTAAAAAAAAATCAAAATATTGCGTCATATTAGAAATATAATGGACCTCAGCAGGTGAATATGTAACGTCATGTGAGTTTGGTGAAACATATTAAAACATGATAAAAACCCAACTATGGAAATATTAACATATTTTAACACTTTGAGGTTCTTTGAATTTGCTTTAGCCATTTTTAAACCTATTCCATATACATGCGTGTGTGTATTCGTGTATATTAGAATTATCACAAAATGTTTGGCTTTCTAGAGCTCATTCTTAGTGAAGGAACTGGGTTTATCTCTAATCTTGATTTAAGTTTTGTTGGTGAATTTCGTACTTAACTTCGAAATCTAACTCTGCCTGTAGGCCTGAGCCGGCAGGGATTTTTTTTTTTTTTTTTTAGTCAGTATTATGTCTTCATTATTGTGAAATTGGATTACTTATTGTATTCTAAATCAACTAAATGCCTTTAAAACTAATTAAAAACACTTTAAAATGTGTAGTCTATAATTAAGAGGCTTCACTGTATAAAAGCCAATTTTGGCCAAAAAAAGCCAGTTAAAACCAATAAAGGCCACCGGCGTGGCTTTTTCAAATTTTAGCTGGCTTTTTTGCAACCCTGACCAGTAGCCATTATTATTGGGAGGAGAGAGGGTCAGAGCCGTCCTTAGGGGAGTGCGACAAGTGCAGCCGCACAGAGCCTCGCGCCTGAAAAAATAAAATTGATGTAAAATAGCTAAATACATATTATTCATTTTGTTGTGAGGTATTTATTTCACAATAGAATTTATGTGTATAAACATGCTTATTTATAAAATGTAAAATTTTTATCAATAAAATGCTCGTTGCAAGTTGCAAACACTAATTTTCCAAATCCCATAGAACCCGAGGAAAGAATGCACCCCCAAGCGGTGCAAGGTGCCCTCTCTTGTAAATTGTATGGATTACCTTTAACATTCACGCGAAATTTAATTTACACATGAAATCCCCCCCCCCCTCTAAAGTTAAACACTTACCTTGAACAGTAACAAGAGTTTTAATTTACGTCTGTAGTGAGTAAACATATGTTTCTGACGAAAAAGATTAATATTTGAAAAAGGTGGTAGCTGGGGTACAAAGAAATTTTTTAGTAGTTTATACAGTAGCTGGAGGACCCAAGAACTATGTTAAAGAAAACTGCAAGAGCATCGGATCATTTTTAAAGAAGCTGCGCCAAGGGCCTCAAGTAGGTGATTAATATTCAAAGGGGCCCCCGACTGGGGCCTAACTGGCCAGGGTCTTAACCCGGGATGTAGAAACAGGGAATAATTGAATGGAAAAATCTCCAAAAACGAATATCGAATTAAAAGGAGGAAACTTATTAAAAATTTAGGGCACAAAAACTTCAAGGGGGTCCTGTACCTGACCCCTGGTGATCAGGGTCTTAATTGGAATATAGTTGGGAATAAGGAAATTTTTTAATAGTTTATGAAGTAGCTGGAGAACGCTAGAACTATGTTAAAGAAAATTGCAAGAGAATCGTTTTTTTTTTTTTTTTTTTTTTTTTTTTTAAAGAAGCTGCACCAAGGGCCTCAAGTAGACATTTAGTATTCGAAATTGGTGATAGCTGAAACCTGAAGTTTTTCATACACATTTTTGCATATACAGTACACTCTCTCTAATCCACACAGGTCGGGACCAAGGATTTTGCAGATTATAGAATTTTGCAGATTATAGGTCATTTCTTTGTTTGCATTCTAATATTTGAATTTATCAACAAATATAGAAATCACACTGTAAATAAATAACACAGAAATGAAAGGAAATGCTTTTTTTATGTAAAAAAAAACTATTTTCTATATTAGAAATACATTTAAATGATATAATACAAAATTAATAGAAAAAATATTTCTACTTATTTTTAAATCTACTTATTTTTAAGATCAAACATTGCAGTGATAGTAGTTTGCTTTATAGCTTTTAATTTCTGCAATTTAATCTTGTAGCCTTTTAAGAGTCAGGATATTTTGATCAGTAAAAAAAGTTTGTTTAAAAAAAAAATAAGATATTTATCCTCAAGAGCTTTCTTTGAAAGCAATTTTATCTTTTATATAGCCTGCAAATGTGTTCAGAATATAGCAGTCTAATAGTTATTTACAAGGATAAGATAAACAAAAACATTTCCTTCTAATTAATGCAGAAATTCATTAAAATTTCTTAATAAATTCATCAGATCTGCCAACTTTTATTTTGGTTAAAGTGTAAAATATCTTGCTTAAAAAAAGATTTTAACTGTTTGTTTACATCTAAAATATAGTGCGGATTAGAGGGAGTGGACTGTATTAGCTTTTTTAATAAACTTTAAAATTAAACTCTTAATAATTTAATTCAGTTGCATTTTTATTCTGAAATCTAATTAAACAAAATTATTTAATGACTTCTTTCCACTCACAAATTCATGAACCCATCACTTATTTTTTATTTTATCACTAGTCAATACCCAAAATAACCTATACAGGCCTGTATTAAATTATACACTCTATTATAAAGGATAAGGATTGTCAGAAAAACAAAAGTTGATTCAAATAAAAAGAAACAATGTTGTCATTAAGCTGATTTACTGATTACCTAATTATAAACATAATGAATAGGAATGTTCTCCAATACTAAGGGTATCATATCAATTTGTACATTGAACTATTTTCTGTCAAATTATTGATACATATTTATATTTTGATTAATGTGTTAACATTGTGATGATGAAGACAACAAATTTGAGCAATTTTAATTTAATGGTTATAAAAGCTATAGAATAGTCATAGGGTATACTTATTTGATCTGTGTATTTTCTTTAATATACAGAGATGAATTCTGATATACTTATTTGAAGTGTATATTAAAGAAAATATACATTAAATAAATTTAAATTAAGAAAACTAATGTAGAAATAATTAAAATTAAATGATAAGGGAAAGATGTCCATCTTCCTTACTTTTCTTTTCTCTATCGCAGACAGTTTTTTGATTTCGCACCCATGTAGACTATTTTAGGAAGGAAAAAGTTTTTTTTTTAATTAAAAATGGCCTTTGACTTGTTTTTTGTAGTGCTGCTGAACTCTGAACTCATGCACATAATATTGTAACTCATCATTTAGCCTATTTTACTTCTAAGTAAAAGAGAATTCTTCTATTTCTAAGAAAATACTTATCCGTAATTATTTGGCCAAATACTTAAAAGTATTCGGCCGAAATTAAAAATCGGAGAAAATTTCGGCTTAAAAGTATTCGACCGAAAACCGAATATTCGGTTTACATGCCGAATACCGAATCGACTATTCGGTATTTGGTCAATCCCTAATTAGAATAGAATTTTAAAGAAATACTCAAAAAATGAAGAGAAATGCTTAAAAAGGGCCCTGTGATCCCAATAAAAATATGAAAGTATTGGCCCGAGGAGAGGAGTCCAAGATTCAACTTTAAAGTTATACATTGAGAGGGTGACACAACTAGGGGGTGAAAATGCATGCTGCACCAAAAGTTCAAGGGGTCACAGACCGTACCATAGGGGGCCAAAGTTTTGACTGTAATGTAGAAACGGGGAAATAATTAAATGGAAAAAGGGCCTCAAAAACGAAGGTCGGATTAAAAGAAGAAGAATTTCTTAACAATTATTTGCAGAAAAACTTCAAGGGATCAGGGTCTTAAATGGAAAGTAGAAATGCAAGAATAACTAAATGGAGAAAGCTTCCCAAAAACGAAAAAGATCGGATAAAAAGGAGGCAAGTTATTAACAATTTTAGGGTATAAAAACTTAAAGAGGTCCAAGGAGCCCGGGTCTTAAAAAATTAAAAATCTGAATCTCAGATGCATCAGGACCTACCTGATGCACTTGTGGCCTATCTATGGCCTCAGGTGCATATCTATGGTAGTGAACCATATTCCTCTAAGGTGCATATCTATGGCTTGAGGCCTATCCTCACTCAAATTTTCAGACTTGTACGTGCGGTAGATTTCACTAGCCATTGCACACAGACAGAGCAAAATTTTCTTTTATTAGTATAGATAGACATTGTTATACATTAGCCTCTAGCATACACAATCACCAGGTGCACAACAAAACTGGACAGGTGCATGAACTGAAAGCAAATTGTCAAGAGGTCGATGCTGTTCATGATTCTGACAAACTTTTCACTTTTAATGATTATTTGTTATGTAACAACACAGATTTTCTTTCCTCCTTCTATAATCAAGTTCTTTTTTATTATTATTATTATACGAATTTCCTGATCCTCTTGGCATTGTCCAGTCTCGTAATAATAAGCTTAAAATATGTAAAATCAATGTTGAATGATTTTATATTTTTAAACAACAATCTGTCTAAATGAGCCGAATGATGGAGGTCATACTGCTTTCGGCAGTGTAAACCCTTGGATGTGTATGTTTTTATATTTTTAGATGAAAACCTATCCAAACGAACCTAGAGTTGGTGGCCCCACTGCCTTCTGCAGCATAGCTCGCCCAGTCTGTTTTGATTTTGTATTTTTAAATGAAACACCGCCGTATCTCGAACCCGTGATAATAACTTTACATGTCTTAATCAATGATGAATGATTTAAACAAAAACTTTTCCAAACGAACATGGTGTTAGGGACCCAACTGTCTTCGGTAGTGTACACCCTCGAATTTGTATGATTTTATATTTTTAAAGGAAAATATTTTCAAATACTTATCATCTGTTTAGCAATATGTATCACATAAATGTATAGAATAGAATGAAAAATAATATAATAGAATCAATAAAAAATATAAATAATAGAATCATGACCTATCATGGGATATTGTTGAATTAATGATATATGATAGGATGTAATAGAATGAAGAAAACTTTTATTAATACTGTCTTTTTAAGTTTTGATTCGATTTTTATAAAATCTAAAATGACTTGACAAAATTCTGTAATGATTATATAAATTAAATTTCAAATCATTTTGGTTTGGTAGTTTTTGCGCTGTTATATGCAAACAGACGGCGACTATAGGTGCTACGTATATGTATAATTATGAACACACCTGAAACAGTAAATTAAAAAATACATATATTTCTCTTTAATTTATTAAGCCAAAATAAAAGCATAATCCTATTTGTACCATTGCGTATATGTCATGCGAGCATTTTCAAAATGTAGTTGTGTTGTACAGCCAATTTAGCGGATTTTTTTATTCAAAATAGCTAGCAGAATTTCCGAATAGTCCCCTTCACTTCATTAATTAGGTAATGTCTGTCATTAAATAAAGAAAAAAATACTATTCGAAATTTCTGGTAGATGAATAAAAAATTGGCTAAATTGAAAATATTGGGAGAAAGCGGCCTTACAACAATTCTTGCACATGGCCTCGCTTTCCCTAAGGACGGCTCTGGGGAGCGTAACTGAGATCCTTAACCCAAACTGAACCATGCAAGAAAATCATTTTATGGTTGCTGTCCAATGTGTTCTGGCCATTTTAATTGGTCATCATAGGAAACCTGTAGCATCAGTAGGTTTTTTTGGTTCTTGCCTTGAAATCATTGATATTAATCATTGGAGTAGAGTTAATGTTATCTTTAATGTATCTCTACAGAAGAAGAAGAAGAAGAATAAAAAAAAATAGCAGCATGATATTCAGTGATCTAATTGCTCATAGTGCAGGACCACATTGTCCAGTATGTTGATTTGAAAATTCCTTTTGTTTTTGCAAGTCCTTGTTTTCTAAAAAAGACATTTACTTATGAATAAAATTGTATTTATTGTTGCTACATGTATAAGCAACATAAATTGGTTATTTCATTCTTATTTCTTTAAGATTTTGCTGAGTATCATAGTTGTATAGTTAATTCTCATTCAGCCTTTGGCAAAAATTCAATGACCACTCAAATATAATTTTTTTTTCGGAAATTTTTGATTAAATAAATTCTGTAATGTTTTTATTAATTATTAAAATAACTTCGCATAATCATTTTGTTTTAGTTCTGTTTTAGAGGAATGTCAAATTGGATCTCAGCGAATTTCTACTTTTATAAAAATGTACCAAGTAAGTTATACAATTCAGAAAGTTACTTAAAATATTACTAGTTTATTAAACATATTTTGATTTTTCTTAAAAAATAATATCCAGATTTAAATGAAACATATTGATCTTTTCAGGAAAATAAAGAAAAAATTCAGCTGCAGTTATCTTTGTAAGTATGATGATTAAATTCCTAATTTTTATATTTATTTATAAGCTTATTTCAGTCATTGGCAGTTTTTTTTTTTTAGATGTATCATTAAATAATATTGGTACTATCAACTGTTATTGCTAATTTGCAGACCTATACATACATTAGATTTCCATAGCCAGCACTCTGACAGACAGATACACACCTCAAACCAGACAAACATCTTTCTTTTATTAATACTAGTTGTCACAACAACCCAGTGTGTTGTATTTAAATTGCATGAGAGCTTACAATTTTTTTGTTGGAAATGTAAATCTAGTTTTAGAAGAAAACTATAATATTAATTTGATTGAATACTGAATTTCAAGTAGTAAATCACATTATAATCATGTATGTTAACAGTTTATTAAATTAAAATGCACCTTTCCAAAATTCATTTGTAAAAAGCATTGCTGCATTCTTTTAAAGTTTGACTTTTTATGCGAAACTGCTGAAATGCAAAATAAATCATTTTTACAAAATTGGACAAAAATGACGTCATTTGGTGAACCTAGCAAGAAACATTTCAGACTTCTGAATTAAAATAAATGCTTATCAAATGACTTTTTCTTGCTCAGTCATTCTGAATTTAGAGGTTTTGTGAAGACATTTAAGCGTGTTATCTTGAAGAAAAAGTTATTTGAAAATCTGTGTTTCTTCTTTAAATTTATTTGGTCGAAATATCAACAATAATTCGTAGCTACATGCAAAAAACTTAAATTTGTTTTTGTTCAACCTGCTTGATTTGTTATTAATTAAAAAAATACTATGATCTAATATTTGAAGATGACAATTTATTGACAGACAAATTTTTCAAAATTAGAATAAGTTGTTGGATGAAAATGAGTGTGTAAAATTATGTTTCATTCCGTAGTTTTTAATTCTTAGCGTTTTGTTATATTTCATGCTCTAAAAACTTCAAAGGGGAAAAAAAGAGTGAAAGCAAGGCAGAAAACTAGAACAGATAATTCTATTTTGATTTTGGTTATAGCTTTTTAAAACTTTTATTACTAGCGAAACAGCACCGAAAACTGGCGATATGAAGCAATTAAAATAATAAAACTTTGTAAAAAATCACCATAAAATAAAAACAATACGGTACTGTATTGTTTTTATTTTATGGTGATTTTTTACAAAGTTTTATTATTTTAATTACTTTTATTACTAATTTAAAAAGTGCATAAGACTCTTAATACGTAAAATGATATGCACTTTTCAAACAAATTATATTTGGAAGTGCATCTCCCACTATTCGATTGTGTAAAGCTTGAAATTTTTCGATTTCATCTATGTTAAATTTTTGTTTATTTTATTTTATTATTAATTTTATAATTTTGTTATGGAATATTAGCTGGAGACATTTATATTGTTTTAAGTTATAATGGGTTATTATTCTTCTGTAATAGAGTCTGCATGCGATAGATTAAAAAAGCTACTAGAAATGAATAAATTGAGATACAGTTTTTAAACATATAGCATTTGAAAGTATATTTTTTTCCATATACAACAGTGTAAAAATTAAAAATGTACGATGTTTAGAAGTTTAAAAGATTGCAAAACCAAAATTAAGTGTTCTTAAGTATTGCCTTTCGCAAAATGATGTCAGTGTTAAGCACAGATAAATTTGTCCCGTATAATATAGATAGATTTATGTACTTTCTTCTTCATAGGATAGGGAAGAATTATGATCAAATTATAGATGTGGATTGGAGACAAGATTATATAATTAAGGTATATAATTTAATTTAATTTCAATTAATTATTATAGTACATCACTTCCTATTAAGTTATTTACAATTATTCATTCTTTCTTGCAGTCTAGTAATTGTGAGAAGATTAGTGAACCAAGCTACATCATATCTTTGAAAACATGGGTAAGTTTGAATGGGTTTTATCTTACTCAATGTCTGCATTCAGTTGATATTTTATTTTAATTTTTATATTATTTTACAATGTTTCAAGTTATATTATAATTTCTATGTAGAAATTTTTTTTACATCAGAACTTATATTAAGATTTCTTAATCTATCATACCCTTAATCTTAAAAGGAGCGTTGATAAGGGCTATTTTTCATCCATCATACATACCAAACAAAAGTTTCAGATTCCAACAATTTTTCATTGTCTTTGTATACTTAAAGATATGTATTTTTCTTTTATATAAGATTTACGTGATAAATAAAACAGTAAGACATAGAAATTATTGCCCGAAAATAAAATGTTTTGCCTTTTTACTACATTTTTGTCGTTTTTTTAATCTTTGTATTTTTTTTTTTTTTTTTTTTTAATAAACGTTGTATGAACCAAATTAATTTTGACTTATAATGGCACTGTTCTTTATAAGCTTTTATATGAGCATTATTTTATTTTGGTTCAGTGTGCGCTTTTACCTATTAGAGGAAAAAATTTTTTCATGCGAGTATCATATACTTCTAATATAACTAGACTATGTGCGAATTATATGTGCTATTCTCAATGCTTTCCATCCTACAAGGATTAAAAATACCGAAGATGAAGAAATCATCACTCAACAGACACTTGATTTGGTTAAAAAGCCTAATTACTTAAAACAGATAGTCGGAGAGAAAGGATGGGTGAGAAAAAAGATGATCTGTACTAAACTAACTGTTACAGTTCTCCAAGATTTTCCACACCTAATTTGGGATGAGCTGCGACAATTAACACTTGGAATATACCAACCTAAACAAAGTCAACCTTACTCTCAAGAGCATTCAAACAAAGAAGGTATTTACTCTCTTTACATACATCACGAAGATGATCCTGTTCTTAGAATTCAGTTACGATCACGACACACAAGTGCTAAAAACTATAATATTTTTATAAAAACAGAACGAAGCAACATCACACAATGGTACTGTCAATGTAAAATAGGTGTAAGGGCCATAGGGTGCTAGGTGCATGTTGCTTTTGTATTATGGTTTCTGGCTTACTGGCACCACAATTCAATCGAAGTTAAAAAACCAAGTCTTGAATATGCTCATACACTACAAGATATGGAACCAAGAGTGGATGGTCCACAGTGGTGTAGTCGTAAAAAAAGCAGAGGGTATACGCTCAAGGCAGAGCATATACCCTTACAGCAGGATCAGCGAACCTTTTTACATGCGTGTACCAAAATTTCACAAACAATAGCTGTCAACAAAGTAACGTGCCATACTTTGACATAAAATAATTTTGCAGTTTGCGATGTTTATACAAAACACTAGTTAAAAAATCAGTTGCTTTCATTCATTAAAAATTAAAAAATATTAAAAATTAAAATGAGATTTCTCTGTATTTTTAATAAGCTATTAAACTAACGAAATTTTAATTCTTAAATATGATTTATATGTACTGTTTCAAAGAAATAAAGATAAAAATTTTTATTTTAATAATTTTTGACTTTATTATTAATGCAACATCTGGTTATAATTACCAAAGTTGTATTAAACAGTGTATTGATGAGAAAACTTATTGATGATACTTTTGCTGATGTTCGATGGAGATTTCTTTATAACTAATTCATATTTTGATAATTTTATAAATATGCATAGAAATTGGATCCATTTTCTATGTTATTGCCGTGACTGTATAACAAAATTAGCCTGAAAAATGCAACTTTATAAATTCGTATAGAAAGGCAAAATACATGTTAAAAACTCTGCATAACATGACAGGAAAAGAAAATTTTTTTGAAGTGTTAATCATGCAAAAATAGTTGCGTTTTTTGTGATAATCTGTAGAACAAAACTTTATTGATTATAATAGAAAAAAAAGAACGTGTTATCTGTATAATGATTATAAAATTTATTTTTTTGCGTGCCAGCGAAATTGTCTTATGTGCCAACTCTGGCATGCTTGCCATAGGTACGCCAACCCTGCCCTACAGTGTATATACTATAGCTTTTTTGAGAAACAGAGAGCATACAGTGTTCCTTACAAAATTCCAGAAGGTATACGGTGTATACCACCATATACCCTCCACTACATCCATGATGGTCCAGTAGTGATTCAGGTGAAGAAAGCAAGGAAGAAGACTAATCTAAAACCATTGCCAAAAGTGTCCGAAACTGTATGATTATTTTCGGTTATTGATTTATTTTCGATATTTCATATATTGAAATAATAGTCATAATAAGCTTCATTCATCATAATTTTGCATTTAGTGTTGTATTTACTATTGATCATTTGGATTAAAACTAATAACAATAGTGTTTATGTTCATTAATGTACATAATACTTACTTAATTATATATTTTATTTTTCCCATCAATTATAGAATTTTTATTCAAAATATTTTATACTAATGAAAAAAATGTATCTCACATCAAGGGGCTGATGGATGAAAAATGGCCCTTATCATCAACCCACCTCCTTTACCTTTCTTTAATTAAATTGTCAGTGCGTGCTGATTATTATATTACCTGAAATGAATTTTAAACTTCTAATTTTACATCAATAAGTGTAGTAATTTCTTTAGTTCCCTTCATCCCCTTGTCTTGAGTTGAGACTCAAACATCCACAGAATTTTTTCTATGGGAACTGAGCACTGCAAAATTCAAAAGTAAGATTTTTTTTTTTCAATGAGAAAATGGGGGTGGGGAGCTGGGCTGGGAAAGAGAAAAGATCGTCTAAATATACATACAGTCACCTCTCACTTATATGCGTTTGAAGGAATTGATTTAAAATCATGCATAACTGAAAGGATGTTGATGTAGTAATTCTTTATACACATTATGGGAAAAAAAGCTTTTTGCAGTATAAGAATTATGATTAATAACATTTTATAAAATAAAAAGCATGTAATATTAGTATATCGTACTTTAAAAAAATTCTTACACTTTCACTGTAAAATTTAGTTTAAAATAATACAATAAACGTAAAATTTAATTTTACATAGAAAGAGATACAGTAGGTACTTACAAGAAAAAAAAAAAAAAAAAAAAAAAAAAAATGCTAATTAGTCTTTTTTAAAGAAGTCAGCAATGGTTGTTTGTTTTTGCTTAGGTCGTTTATACAACAACCTTTTCTAATGGATTAAAGTACTTCATTGTATTTGATTCTACATCAGCATTTTGAAGGTAACATTTCAAAGTATTGATTGGGGTTATAAATATTGAACAAAATCCTTATAAATTCAAATTTAATTAATCCTTCAACCTTCTAAAATTTATTAAATGATTATGTAAATCCTCTAATGTTGTTTAAACAATTCCACGAAAAATACTTTAGAAGATAAATTTTTCATGAATTCATAATTCAGTACATAAAGGGTTAAGTGATATGGAGTTACAGAAGTTTAATTGTATTTCAAATTGCTAACAATGTGACATTTTATTGTTAGCAACAAGCAGTATGGATATCTGTGTTATTATTCTTGCTGAATTATTCAGACATTTTTTTATACATTGAAACAGCACATCTGGAATATCCATGTTTGCAAGTTGTTAATTTAAGCACTAGTTTTAGATCTCAAAATTCTGCATTTTCTTTTAACATTATACTTCATGGCTTTATGCAGGTTTTTCAAAAACATGAATTATTTATTCAGCTTTTATGTATCAGCAATTTATGTCAGAAATGCAGTAAACACATAAAAATGTATATTTAGATGAAACTTCTTTGTGAATCAAAATTAACCTGTGATTGACATGTCTTTTATTGCAATAGGCAGAATTTGCTAATTTAAGATAACTGGTTGGTTCTGAATCTCTTTAAGTAATTTTTGTTTCTTAGTTAAATAATCTGAGAATTAAAATAAATAATTTAAAAAAATTCTCAGAATAATAATATTAAGACTCATATGTTTTTTTTTTTTTCTTTTTCCAGAATACACAGTATAACTCTGAAAAAAATATAACATTTGGTTGTACCTTGGAGCAACTTCAAGTAAGGCAGTAATTTTGAGTTTTATCATTATGATTAAACTTTACAATTTTATTCGGTTACAAAGCTTATATTCCAAATCATAATTCAATATTGAACTTTATATATGAGGACATGAGTTTCAAAACTTGTCTTATCAAAAAAAAAAAAAAAAATTTCTTTTTTCATTAATCTATTGTTCTGGTAAACCTGCATGAAAAAACATTACAATATGCAAAGAAAACTACACTGCTCAAAACATTTAAAGGATATTGTTAGCCTTATATAAAATAGTGATATAAGCAAAACAAATTTTTTTTTCAGAAAATGGAAGAAGATAGTCACAAATGCAAAATTTTCTCATTTTAAAACTTTGAAGTATGCAAATTTTGAGTTTGACGTCAAAAACGACACTTTATAGCTGCGAATGAAATTTGGCTTTCAACTTACTGAAAGACCAAGTGGAAAACAATGATCGACATTCAGTAAGTGTTTTGTTTTGATGAGTGTGATGTCTTAACAAAGTCATTTAACCAAATCAGAACCTTGGAGAGTTGTTGGTCCATTAGGGGTGGCCAAACACAAGCTGAAGTAGCAGAAGGCACTGGAGTTTCGCAAAGTGTGATTTCCAGAATTTATAACAGTTTTTGGAGACTGGAAATGCAGGCCAAAGGTCAGGGTAAGGTCGTAGACATGCAACAATGAACAATGAAGACCTATATTTAATGCTAACGGCTCAGAGACACCGAAATATGAATGCCACTCTTCTTCAACAACACCTTTGCTCGGCTACTGGCATTACACTTTCAACTCAAATTGTCTGAAACTAGCTCCCTGCTGTAAGTCTGTATGCTTGCAGGACAATGGTATGTGTTACGTTAACAGCAAGGCACCGAGGCATCTGCAGGAAGTGGGCAAAAAAGCATGTGAACTGGCAGAGAAATGAATGGTGCAATATTTTTTTCTCTGTTCATTCTGATAATAGGCGTATTTTCATCTAGAGGGAATGTGGCACTAGAAACAATCCTGCATTCATGCAAGGAAGTATCAGATTTGGCAGTGGGGAGTAATGGTCTATGTTGGCATCTCCATTGATGGGTGCACCAATCTCATAATTCGAAATAGAGATCTGACTGGTCAGCGATATAGGGAGATATCCTTAGACCTATTGTAGTCCCTTACGCTGCAGCTATTGGAGATGGCTTCATGTTAATGGATGATAATTGTAGGTCACATCGTGTTCACTTGGTAGGTGATTTCCTTTTCGAGGAAGGAATCATACGACTGGAATTACTAGCGTGTTCTCCGGAGACATGAACCCAATAGAATATGTTTGGGACATTCTAGGCAGCAAGGGCGGCGCCAGAGTAGGGTCCGGGGGGTATGTACCCTCCCGTCGGGCATATATCCCCCCCCTCCTCCTCAAGTTCAAAATTCAATGTCGCCGGAGAAAATATTTTGACTTTTGAATTTCGCCCCAGTCGGGTTGGGTCTAGTTGGAGCTAATGTTTTTTTCTTTGTAAGTCGGATTGACTAAACTAATTCTTCTGGGTATGAGTCGGTTTTTTATTGAATTTTGATTCTTGCAGGTCGGGTTCAGGTGAACCCGATTTTTTGAAAAATAAATGTCCAAATCCCTTCAGATAAAAATCTACATATTTGATAAAATGACGATTCTTTACTACATGTTTATTTTTCAACATAAAAGATAAAATTTATACTGAAGTTATGATCTATGCTATTTTTTTTATAACTACATTAAATTGCGAATCGATTTTCACTGATTGTACTGCTTGGTTTGAAGTATTTTGGGTTCAGTTAAGAATACGGAAGACGAAATTATTTTCTCGGAGTCGGGTTGGATGGCAAGTAGAGTGCTGCATCGGGTCGGGCAAAATAAAATGACCCGACTTGCGTTTTGGACCTAATCTTTTGTTGTTGAGGGTCGGATTCAAGTCATGTTAACTTTAATTGTTTCCGGTTCATGTCGGGTGTTGACACTTATGTTTCTTGATTCGAGATGAATCGATCTCGCAAAAGAATTTACAAAATTTATTTTGAGATGAAAAACTATATATTTGAATATTAACAAGTACATGTATATTGAATTTTTTACTTAAAAGTTAAAAATGATGCTACAGCTATAATTGTAGACTACTTTTACATATTTGCATTACAATATGGACATATAAATTTGTAGGAGGATTATATGTAAAATGTTAATATATAGATGACTTGAATAACTAAACGTTGGAAGAACAACACATACATTTTAATACAATTCTATAAAGATAATTTTACACCACTTTGTTGATACCTTTTTTAAATACAGCTCATTTCTCACTTAAAACTTATAATATACTTCTTACGAACAATTCAATTAGGCCTAACAGTGCCTTCCTTGGCATTTCGTAAGCCGATGCTTCATGAACAATATTATTTTATAGACTTGACTCTTTTCTAATTTTGAATATGTCCAAACCTTGATCTCGTGTTTTTGATGATCGTGAATTTTCATTACTCGTGTTTTCAAATCATGGATAATAAAAATACCAGAGCGTCAGTTAATTTGCTGATCATGCACGTTATAAAGAAATTAAAGTATGTATAAATTCAAATCCTAGTAATCGGTCATCCTGACATGATGGCTTCTCGGCATCAATATCTTGGCTTACTATATTTTTATGCTCAAACAGCTAAACTCTTGGGACTTTTATGTATTTTTCTTTCACCTAAAATTTTGATTACATGTTCAATACACATATACTTCATCTATCTGTCTCATCCAGGAGTTTAACCCATAGACCACGGCTTCATGTATTCGGCCCCGGTTGATGTCTTTCCTGGACCTTCATGATCTCCTACTTTCTTTACTTCATACCGATCATGATTCTTTGGCTTGAGTTTGATAGTATTGCCAAATTGTGTCCTCTTTATGATGACGATATCTCCTATTTTGTATTTTTGTGGCTGTTTTCTTTTCTTATCAAACTGTACCTTATTTTCTTCTTGTCTAGACAAAACGGATATCATCACTCTGTGTATTCTTTCCACTGGTCCATTTCCTCTTGGCTCTTGGCATCCCAGTTGTTATCTTTAGAGGCTCAGTTCCTTCCTTTGTACAATATTCCTTGAACTCGCTTTCAGTAAAAGCTCTTCCTTTATCGGTTATAATTCTAGCTAGGTTCCCAAAAGTTGTTTGTTGTAGTTCCAATTTGTCTATTACTTCCTTGGCCGACTTTGATTTCACTGGGTAAAACCACGCGAATTTCGTGAATGCATCTACTACGGTGAAAATATATTGATATTTTTTATTTGTGAGAGGTAATGGACCTATGTGATCGATGTGATAGGTTTCCAATGGTTTGTCTCCTTTTGGTATAGGGTTTAGAAAACCTTCAGCTTTTCCCTGCTTCCTATTATATAAGATACAGTCGACACAGTTCACGATTATTGTTTCTATTTTCTTTCTTAATCCAGCTATGTAAAATTCTTGCTTCACTAGATCTTCCGTCTTTGATACAGCAAAGTGTCCTCTTTCATGAATATTTCACATAATTTCTTGTTGCATCTCTTCCGGCACCACCAACATATCTTTTCCATTCTTGAATCTGTATAGTACATCATCTTTTACTAAGTAATTATCGGATAATCCATTTTTAACAAGCGACTTGATGCATTGTATAGATTCATCAAGCATTTGTGCTATTGTCATTCTTTTCATTACTTCTCCTTGCAATCTAATTATCACCAATACTGATTGTGTTATTGGCATGTTTCGGCTTAATGCATCTACATGTTTCATTCTTGTTGCTGCTCTATGTTCTATCTCGTAGTCATATTCTTTGATGAGTAATGCCCATCTTGCTACTTTAGGCGCTAAATCTTTTTTACATTTAATGTTTTTTGGAAGGCAGCGCAGTCCGTTACAATCTTGAATTTGTTTCCCATTAGGTAATTTCTGAATTTTTTTAGAGCTTCTATTATGGCTAATACTTCAAGTTCATAACTTGAATATTTCTCCTGTTGTGGTGAAGTTTTCTTGCTCATGTATTGTAATGGATGAAATTTTCCATCATTTTCTGTAATAAAACTGTGCCAAATCCTTGGCTGCTTGTGTTAGTATGGAGTTACAGTGTGGATCCTTGTTTACATAATTGAAGAACTGGTTTTGTTGATAATATTCTCTTTAACTCATTAAAAGCTTTGAGCTGCTCTCTTTCAAATTTGAAACAATTTGCTTTCCTTAATAAATCACTTAGAGGCTTGACGATTTTGGCGTAATTCGGAGTAAACTTTCAGAAGTATCCTGTTAAACCTAAAAGGATTGTAATTGTTTTGTTGTAGTTGGTTTAGGGAAATTTTGCACAGCCTTTGTTTTCGCTTCAGACGGTTTTATGGTCCCATTTTCAATTATATAACCCAAGAATTCTATTTTCTTTTTAAGGAATTGGCATTTTTTTAAGTTAATTTCTAAACCATACGCTGATGCTACTTCTAATACTCATTTCAGCTTCTTTATCCCATCTTCTTTATCATCTGAAGGAATCACAAAATCTTCCATATACAATGATAATGCCTTCTCACAGTAAATCTTGGAATACTGTGTTTACATATCTTTGAAATTGATTACCTAATGCACAATCCGAACGGACAACGTAGCTGTATATTTTCGATTGCTTTCATCAATTTCGACGTGGAAAAAGCTGTTTTTGAGATCTAATGTCGTAAATACTTTTGTCTTCTGCAATTTATCAATCACATCCTCAATTAACGGTAGTGGATAGCGATCGTTTAATATTTTTCGATTTATTTCCTGATAATCTATACATAACCGGTATGACCCATCTTTTGTCTTACTCAGGACAACTGGCGCCGCAAAATCTGAGTAACTTCGTCTAATGATCCCATCTTCCAACAACTGTTGTATTTTCTTACTGATGATTTCCTTTTCAACTAGAGGTAACCTCCTTGGCCGTTCACAGATAGGTTTTTCATCCGCCAATAGTATTTTCATCTTTAACCTAGTATCCTTTGTTTTATTTGGTTTGTATGATTCTATTAATTCTTGTATTTTTTCTCTGTTAGTTAAATTTGTAATATGATTCAAATCCACCTCGGCATTTACGTAGTTGATATTAACCATATCTTCCGAACCTTCATTATCGTTATCTATATTTGATGTGGCTACTTCACCTGTTTTGGAAGGGACATCATTCATTTTAATGTATCCTACTCGAACTGAATTGTCGTTTATTATTTTAACAACATCTTCCACTACTTTTAACGCCAAGCCTTCGACTGCTTTTCTACCTATTATTAAATCATAGTCAGTTTCTTGTACCATGTAAAATTTATCCTATATTTCTATATCATCTACATAAACTTTATGCAAGAAATAACCCGTTGGCTTAAATTCTTTTCCACCTATGCCGATATAATTATATTGTTGCTGGTTAACTTCGGCACGTTTATTGCAGTATGATATCTTGAAATGGAGATTGAAATATCACTCCCTGTATCAATTATTATATTTGTTTTTATTCCTTGAATACCCAGAATTCTTCCTTTCTTACCATTTAACATGCCCGTATTAACTACTTTTCTTTGCGTGTTTTGGCTCCAATCTTGGTATTTCGTTTCTTGCCAATTTTGATTACGTTGCGGGTTATAATTTGAATAATCTTGTTGTGTTTTACTCCCCATGGTACATTTCCCACTCACATGACCAGGTCTACCACAATGAAAACAGATTATATGCGCCTCGTTTCTTCCGTGATTCACATTGTGCCTATTGTCAACTTGGCACCTTTTCGAATTGGCATAGTTAGCTACTCTCGATCGTTTATCCTCAAAACTCCCACTTGTATTCCTTACTGATTATTTATTGCAAACCCTTCGAGCCGTTTCGTAAATGTCTAACTTGTTAACTAAGCCGTCTATCTTTTTTATTACTAACAATTTCTCTGCAAAATGTGTCTTTGTTTCCGTAAGTAAATTATGCCTAATTTGATTAACTATAATTAATTCAGATAATTCCTCAAAGTTATCTATTTGAAGACCGTCAATCCATTGTTTGAAGTACACCTTGATCTCATAAGCAAAATCGTGCCAATTAGCCGATGGCTGTTTTTTGAGTGAGAAAAATTTCAGCCTAGTTTGTACTGTTTTAAAAGAATACTTTTTATGTAATCATAATCATGCATTTCGGGTTCACTCTCCCTGGTTATTATATTAATCATATCTAATGGCATTAGGTTAATTAAATAGTTGACCCACTCTTTTTTATCAATGCCCGTTTGCACCATTTGCCTTTCATACATAGCCAAGTATAAACTAATATCATTCGTACTGTCATATTTTGTTAATAATCTAAGCAATTCATATTGTTTACCTGAATTTGTCCTTGTGTTTACATTGATGTGCTGTATTGAATTTTCTTGTAGTTGTATTTTCTTAATCTCAAACTCTCTTTCGGGATCTTTTTCTTCCAATTCTATTCTTCATTTTCAGTTTCTTTTCTTCGATCTCTGCTCGTAATTTCTTCTCTTTGATCTGCAATTGCAATTTTTTTTCTTCAAGTTCTGATTGCGCTTGCAATTTCTTTTCTTCAAGTTCCGATTACGCTTGTGCTTTTTGTTTCTTCTCTTCTCTTTCCTCTTCTGCTTTCTCTTTACTAGCTACCATAATTACTTCTAGGTGATCCTTTATAAAATCTTCATCGTAATCTTCCCAGCTTTTAATCAGCTTTATTAGGACAGGGATTGTCGATTTTTCTGGTGGTTCAATTCTGCATTCCTTGCAGAGATTTATTAGATCAATTCTTTTAGCTTTATTCAAGGATCCCATGTTTTTCAAAGTTCTACTTGGATAAATATGATTACGGTTTTTACACTTGTCTTGTTCATTCACAATCCATCTTTTGATACTGGCGATTGACAATTTCTCTTTGATTAATATTTGACCATCTATTCCGCTACTAGTTGCTTAATAGTCCGGCATCGAGCCCCCAAATTTGTAGGAGGATTATATGTAAAATGTTAATATATAGATGACTTGAATAACCAGACGTTGGAAGAACAACACATACATTTGAATACAATTCTATAAAGATAATTTTACATCACTTCGTTGATACCTTTTTTTAAATACAGCTCATTTCTCACTTAAAACTTATAATATACTTCTTTTGAACAATTTAATTAGGCCTAACAGTGCCTTCCTTGGCACCTCGTAAGCCGATGCTTCATGAACAATATTATTTTATAGACTGACTCTTTTCTAATTTTGAATATGTCCAAACCTTGATCTCGTGATTGTGAATTTTCATTACTCGTGTTTTCAAATCATGGATAATAAATATACGAGAGTGTCAGTTAAGTTGCTGATCATGCACGTTATAAAGAAGTTAAAGTATGTATAAATTCAAATCCTACATATATACATGTATTTTTTTTCATTGTTTACGGTAGGGGTTTGGTTAAGGTTGGAGTATTTCGGATTCAGGTCAAAATGTGGAGGATGAAATTCTTTTTATCGGACTTTAATCGCATTTCGGGTAGAATCGTGCATTGGGTTGGGCAAATTAAACCCAATCCGATTGGTGGTTTGAGTCGGATCCGTTTAAAATTAATATTTTTTTCAAAGAGGTTCTGAATAACTTCTGTTTTTCGAGTTAGGTTAACTTTAATTGTTTTTGGGGGATGAGTTCGATTTTATCCGATTTCTCAAAAGGTTTTCCAAAATATATTTTAAAACGAAAAACTATATTATTTGAGTATCAAAGAGTACGTATAAAAATATATTGATTTTTGTACAAGAAAAATATATTTGATACTAGAGATAAAATTGTAGGCTACTTTTCCATTATTCCATTTGAATATGGATTTTTTTTTTTTTTTTTTTTTTAATGGTGGGATTGGGTTCGGATTGAAGCCTGTCGTTTTTGGGTCAAAGTCTGCAAGGTTCGGGTTGACTAATTTTTTTACTGGTTCAGGTTGAAAGGATATAGAATTTCTAGGTTCGGGTCGGGTACAACCCAAACTGCGCAAAATTCTACGCTGTCAAAATAATCCATGAATTGAACTATTTTTTCCCTTGATTATATTTCATTGAAACGTGAAAATTTGCTCTTTGATTTGCCCATCCCCCCCCCCCCCCTCCCAAAAAAAATACAGAAAATGCACAAATTACCTGAAATACTCACACCTAAAGCAGCATGTTTGTCAAATTACATGGGTGTTCCGGCAGTTGGTTGCCTAGTACTTTTTCGTATTAGAAATGAAATTTATAAATTCCTTTTATCTAAAAATAAGTAAAAGTCACAAACATATAGCCCAAAATTTCCTAAAATTCTTTGGTCAAAAGACAGAAATTTCTTAAAATAAGAGAAAAATCTCTTCAAATCACTGGGATTTTTATATATTCTCGGGCCGGGCTGGTGCCTGGAAATTTTGGCTCATATAGACCTCTATTAGAGTCCTGCATCAGGTTGGGTTATCCGCTTTTACCCACACCCGACCTGACCCTTAGTTTGGGTCGCTGATATATTTTTATTGCAGGTCGGATTGACATATACTTTTTCGCTGCAGGTTTTCATTGTTTCAGGTTCGGGTTGGGTCTTAACTCTTGCGGGTCAGGTCCTGGTTGATTCGGTAATTCAAAAGAATGTCCGCAATGTTTTTCAGGTTAAAAATCTATACAGTAGAGTCTCAAAAATCCACACTGCTTGGGACCGGAGGCTGTGCGGATTTTAGAGTTTTGCAGATTCTGGATTAAATGATTTTTTTTTAAAACTCACCTGTATCCATTTACAGGAAGAGCTTGTAATAATTCAATTTAAGCAAATCAAAACTTGAATCCCTTTTATTTACCTGTACATTATAATTTTAATACCCAAAATTATTTTTTATTACAGTTTTTAAGCATTTCTTGCATAGCTGTTTGCTTGAGAACTTTCATTTTCTCTTGATGAAGTTTCTTTTCAATTCTGTAAACAGTCATTATTTGCTGTTGGTCTATACAACTCAAAGCAAATGCAAAATAATAATGAAATGAGTGTTGCCAACCTCACATGAAATATAAAATAAATTAATTCGCTACTATCTATAGTGGTCGATAGATTATGCCTTTACCAAAACCTTTGTGAGCTTGTTTACGCTTCACATCAATTTCTATTCTTTTACATTTTGTTGTGTGTAGGTTTCTGCGAAATAAATAAAAGCATTTTATTTGCATAATATCCAGTGTAATTACTATTTTCTCATAAATTTACGTTAAAAATTATTTTATTTTCATTCGCTGATATTTGGAATAAAAATTGTAAATAATACTTCTTAACTGGGAATTTCATTGTTTATGTTTTGAAATGCAAGCGGATTTTAGAGAGACCACTGTATACAGTAAGACCTTCATAATGGACATCTCTAAAATAAGAAAATGGAAAAGAAGAAAATGATAAAATAAGAGAACGGACATCTCTATTTAATGAACACTTTTTCAATTCCTGACACTTATATATTTGTACGCTTATACCTCTTTGAAGAATGGGTACCACCAATCTACACACATGTAACGTGTAGGTGTGCATAAACTACACAAATAAGATGCATGTGTTATTGTGTGTATTAAAAGCGACAACTTGGTAATATTTTTCATATTTCGAAAGAAGTAAAAATGGTTCTTAAAGAAATTATCTATTAACACACTTCTTACCATTTTATTATGCAGTAAATTCAATATATACTCATTCATATTCAATACGTATTTATTTTCATCTGATACATACTTATAGTCAAACTTTTTGTGAAAATCCTGGCAACCCGAATTGCAGAAAACTATGAACCATGTAAATTATTGCAGTGTGAACTAGTGTTGCAAGGTGTTCTGATTTACGCGGAATGTCTTGATTTTCAGAGATCCCAAGACCTGTCCCATACCCAAATTACGTAAAATTTTTACGAGTTTACTCTAAATTAAAATTTTATTTCTTAGTCTGAGACGAGATAATTCAACCACAAGTTGGCCATGCAGCAAGTCGTCACAACGGCTGGATGTTACCAAAAACCTTATATTTTGTCTAGAACTCCTGTTCAATGTTTATTCGATTGACCACAATCTTTAGAAAGACATGCGAAAATCCATCTGCTCACTTCAACCTTTTTATTAAAATATGTTTGGCGAGTATTTTTATAAGTTGAATGGGTGAGCAAAGAGTGTTTTTTATATTATTGTTCAAATTAATATAGCATCAAGCTAAAGCTGTAAAAGTAAACATACCATGCCGGCCCAGTCTGTCTGCTTTTTTCGCATTTTTGACAGAGGTGCCTTTTATTTAAAAACATATTCCACCTTTTATTTTAAAAATGCAAAAAAAAAGAAGAAACAAAGGTATGCTGTTTTATCGTTCATTTTCTCTACCAATAAAGGAGGAACGTTACCAGGACATTACTCGTGGGGGAAAAAAATTCTCATCCGATACGACCAAAGAATAAAATACAGTCCCGGTGCGGCCCGAACCTACAGAAAAAATCAAAGACCCAAACTCTGGAAGAATGAAATTCCTACCCGGCCCAACATTTCAAAAAAATAAAATTTAGTCCCAGCGACCCGAGTCTTCAAAAAAATTAAGCCCTCACCGAGTTGAATGAACGAAAATTTCACCGAACTCAGGCTTTGAGACATATCCGGGCTCATGACACTTCTAATATATATTACGAATCCAGCCAAGAGTCCTGCATCAGGTCGGGTTACCTGCTTTTACCCGCAACCAACCCGAGCTGATGGCGCTATATTTTTCCGTTACGGGTCGGGGTTGACTTTCATTGTTTTGAATTTGGGTCAGTTTCGGGTAGGGTTTTGACTCTTGTGGGTCGAGTTTGGGTTAACCCAATTTTTCAATCTAATCTGATGATATAAAAGATGTTTTTCAGGTTAAAAATCTATATGCAATACGATTTCCATAATGGACACTCTCGAAAAGCAGACACTTTTTCAATTCTTAACACTTATATATGCCTACGCTTATACCTTTGAATAGTGGGCACTTCCCAATCTTCACACCTGTAACATATGTATGTGTGCATGAACTATCACAAATGCGATACATGTGTATTTCTGTTTATCAGGAAAGAAATGTTGGTAATATTTTTCACATTCTGAGACACGAAAAAACGGTTCTTAGAGAAAGAATAATGTATGACCACATTTCCTATAATACATTCTACGAGTATATCTCATGCAGTAAATTGAATATACTTGTATATTCATTCACATTGAAATACTTATCTATTTTCATATGAAACATAGTTCTGCTCAAACATTTTTTTGATAATTCAAACAACCCGACTTGTAAAAAACTTAACTATGACCAGCAAGAAATATTCTAAGGTGAACCCGACCAGCAGAAAGAAAGTCAGAGTCATTCCGGCCCGAAAAAAGAAAATTAAGAACAACCCAACTCGATGCAGGACTCTATTCAACGATGTGTCTTCTATTCAAAGGTTTTACTATATTCGAATAAAGAATACAGACTTGTCATTTTTCTATATAAAACATAAAATTAATATTAGAGATATATCTGTAGATTACTTTTCATAATTGCAATAAAACCTTATTTACTTTCCTTTCATTTCAGGTTCGGGTCGGATTGAAATATGTCGGGAATACAGTCGGGTTGGGTTGCAGGTCGCCAAAAATTAGTTGGGCAGATTTGGGTCGAGGAAATTTGTTTTGGAGGGTTTGGGTCAGGTACAAACCGACTTGCACAGGAATCTAATTCTGCCCTCCTGTCGGGGATACCATGCCGGGCAAGTTCTGGCGTCACCCCTGCTAGGCAGACGAGTTGCTCGCCGCCTACCGCCCGTCCCCCCACACACACAAACTTTCCAAGACATGGAAAGAGCTCTTCTGGAGGAGCAGGACAGAATACCCCAGCTCCTCATTAATAGCCTCATTGACTTCATGTCTCAAAGGTGTTCAACATTGCTGGCTGTCCGCGGAAACAATACCCCCTACTAAACATGATTTTCTTTGAAGGAAACACCTTTCTTTATTCATTTTTTCTCATATAACCTACCATGTCTAACAGTGATGTGTCAATCATCGAAACAATTCACCAGCTGCAAGATCCATTCACAACCTCAATATCCTTTAATTGTTTTGAGCTGTGTAGTTTTATCTTGAATTTCTGTCATTGTAAAATCTTGGTTTACAATGAAAACCAATAGATACAGTTAAAGGTTTTTTGCGATTTCCTAGGGTTTGATTTTCTGGATAAGGTGAGTTTTGAAACTCACGTCCTTATATTTATGAATATATTTTTTAAGAAATGGATTTTATAATAACTTTTAATGCATTTACAAAATATCCCAGCTGAACCTTTCTAGGTAAATACAAATTAGAAAATTTTCTTGATTTCTTAGATGATGGAGATGGGGTCCATTTTATAAATTATACTTTTCTTCAAATAGAAAAAGTTTAAAATGGCATCATCATTGGCAGTATAACAAAGTTCATTCAGTATGAGTTCTGTTGTGAATAAATTTTCACTTGTCAAAGGTGAAACTGCTAAAATTATGCATGATTTTCTTATGTTGAGAACTTTGAAATTGATTGACACAAGTCACTGGATACTAGTTTCATTTGTGGATTTCGGATTTGAAGATTAAGATAAGCAGCTTTTAACTTTATAAACATTTACTTGACACCTTAGTTGATTCAATTCAAATGCATTGTCAGGTTGTCTCTTTCATTGGAAAATGAAAAATTTATATTGATTAACAATATATTAGAAGTGACTGTTTCATACTGAATATCTTACAATTAGAGCAATAACTTCGTTATGTTTTATTGTGAAGTGTTACATTCTTGTTTAGTCAAAATTAAGTTTAATTAGAATAAAGGCAATTTAATTTTATCCAGCAGTATATATCAATACATACATATAAGTTTCAAAATGATTGATTTTCTAGTTGAGAAACTCCAAATATCCAGAAATTCAGGGATTGGAAGTAACGAAACTACAGTAGTTTTTAGTGTAATGTGCTATAACACATCGGCTGATAAGTTCCCTATCTGACACCACACCACATGATGGCACCACAAATACAGAATTAATATTCTGTTTAGTAAGTACTAACTTTAAAAAGGCAGCTATAAACATTTTATGACGATCTGATGGTTGCTTCAAAAATTACA
Organism: Maratus speciosus; assembly: GCA_963932465.1. Taxonomy (NCBI): domain Eukaryota; kingdom Metazoa; phylum Arthropoda; class Arachnida; order Araneae; family Salticidae; genus Maratus; species Maratus speciosus. Next base: position 535,992,919 of record OZ010793.1, read on the forward strand.
GTGGCTTTAGTGAAACAACTTTTTGTATTTTCAAAACAATGGAAAAAAAAAAGAATTTCGTGTTTTGATAAAACATTGCTATTTGATGGGGAAAAACACCGTCGAAACAAAAGCTCGGTTTGATAAATGTTATCTGGACTCTGCACCAGGAAAATCGACCATTATTGACTGGTTTGCTGAATTTAAACGTGGTCGTACAAACATCGATGATGCGTAATGCTCGGGTCGCCCAAAAGAGGTGGTTATACCAGAAAACATAAAAAAAGTCCACAAAATCGTTTTAGAAAACTGTAAAGTAAAGTTGCAGGAGATAGCTGACACTCTAAACATATCAAAAGAATGTGTAGGCTTTATTTTGCATGAACATTTGCCTATGAAAAAACTGTTTTCGAAGTGGGTACCGCTTCCTCACCCCCTGCACCTTGTCACAGGTCTTTGGCTACGATGGCAAAATTGCACAAATTACACTTCGAATTGCTCCTGCATCCACCATATTCTCCAGATTTGGCTCCCAGCGACTTTTACCTGTTCGCAGATCTGAAAAAAATTATCGACGGCAAGAGATTTGGCACGAATGAGAAGGTGATCACCGAAACAAACGTCCATTTTCAGGCAAAAGATAATTCGTTCTTCAAGAAAGGTATTGAAATGATAGAGATGGTGCTAGAATGATTGTATCACTCTTAAAGGATGAATAAAATCCAATTTGATCAAAAAAGTTGTGTTTTCTTCATTAGACCGGGAACTTACCAGTCGATGTGTTATTATGAACAGTGTTGTGTAGTGAGTAGCATAATACAAAAATGAGTAGTTTGTAATAAAAACCCATGCTACTTCAGGAGAAAGAAAATGTGCCATTCTACAAATCGCATGGTCATAAATTGCTTCTTTTATGCAAAATTTGTTCAGTTCAACAATTTGTGAATCTCAACTGCAGTGTAATAGCAACTCATAGCATGAAGTCATAGATTTTTTTTTTCCGTAGACACTTGCTGATAAAATCAAGTACTAACTCAACAAAGAAATCATTTTTCTTACTTGAACCACTTACCTAATTACTCTTTATTAGGTCTTCAATGTTCTAATGCTGGGTTTCTTGGTATTTGGAATTCCTTTAGTTACAGATTTATTTATTGTTTGCATTTAGATTTTTCTTTACATGTAATTTTCTAGATTGTAAAATTAAACAACTCAATATTATTAACTCTCAATAGAATTTGATACAGTTAACATATTAATAGTGTAGGGTATTATGGTAAGTTAATAGATGTATTGGTAAATACATGCCAACGGTAAATTTATATCCCAATGTAATAATTTCTGCATGATTTGTAAATAAAATTTATACAGCAGTATGATTGTGCATAAATATGTTATATACAAGAATAGTGTTTCATTATATCGCACATTCATATATATATGAAACGATAAAAGCTAAGTCCCTTTTTAAAATGTAAAATCCCTTTTTGCCCCTTTTAAAATTTGAAATCCCTGCTTTAAAAAATAGAAATTTAAATTTAAAATTAAAACTTTTTAAATGCTTTAGTAATTGTGTCTTAATTGATTGAAACTGCCGTTGTCCCAGTTAAGTTAGTTTTCCCGCATTACATCTTATAACTTTCAAAGATAGTTTTGTCACATTTCATAAGAGTACTTTTTGTTGTGCATAAAATGTACATTTTAAATGCAATATTAAATTCTCTCGGCGTCCCGTCGGCCGAATTTGAGCCAATGCCTTGCCCTGGGCAATCAATCATTCAGCTTGCAGCCAATTGATTTTCAAATATGACTCTTTTGACTTTGATAACCTCTAGCAGAAATAATGCAAAATACCTCATACTTATACCACTGCACAGGTCTCAGGAGAGAAGTTTTTACCGTCTAAATCATGCACTAAGTTCATGCCAATTTACTCTCCAGGGGTTGCTTTGTGACAGCCGAAGTCATCTCTGAAATTAGCGAGACTCCATTCTCATGCCAAAGGGGCGTGATTTCTCAAAAAGGATGCAACTAAGATCTATAAATCAGGTCCGCGAAAAAACTGTGTCTTCCTTTAAGCAGCCACGCACTTTATCTCAGACTTTTATTAGCTCCCGGATAGCACTCGCAGCCTGCGACTACAGGAATATGCCAGGAACTCAGAGGGAGCGATCTGACGTAGGCACGGTAGAGATCTGCACGGGCCGATTTTCATTCACGGCACTTGGGCAGGGCCGGGCCATACTTTTTTCTGAAGGACCGGGCCTAACTTAATTTTTCTGTACAGAGCCGGGCCTGGTTTCATTCTTAGTCTTCACAGCCCAAAATTTTCAGTCCTAGTTTTGAGCCAGCCCGTATGAAAATCACTGTCTCAGCTTCGCCTGGTCCATTTAAAGGTCAGTTAAATTAAACCTGGCCCAAAAGCTTTTTGCAAAAAATGCGTACATTTTTGAATCGCCGTTATTCTACACTTAAACATTAAAATTTATTATTTTTAAAGAATAGTAGATTTCTACGCATATTAAAATATAACTAAATTAAAATACAGTAAAATGTATGAAAAGGAACCTGCCTATGACGGAACCCTGTTTTAAACTGAAAAACATGTTGATCCATGCAAAATTAATATACTAATAAGTAAGAAAAGAATATATAATACATTTACACTTGCTAAGAAGGGAACTTGTCTATAATGCATTTCCCCCCCCCCCCCTTTTCTATGCAATTCCATCTTAGAAGATTTTACTGTATAGCATTTTTCCGATTTTTAACACTTCTATACATGGAATATGAACTAACAATATTAATGATAACTGAAACATTTACATACAAGAAATAGAGATTCAATAATAAATGGAAAAAATACATATCGCAGCCTGCTGCACTTCTATAAAAATAAAAGATTATAAACATGAAAAAAAAGTTAAGATAAATATTTTTGGTCAGAACTCCTCATACGAGACAAATTTTTAACCAATTCGACATAAAAATCAATGTTTTGTAGAAGTTCACTCGGGCCGGGCCGAGATTTTAATTTTTTTCCGGGCCGGGCCGAACTTTTAATTTTTTTTATCGGGCTGAGCCGGGCCCGGGCCTGGAAATGTCGACCCGTGCAGACCTCTAAGGCACGGTCCCGTCTTCGGTCTGCATCCACCGGCACGGCACCAATCGAAACTGTGACATAGGACCAACCCAGGGAGCCGGATTTCCTTACACACACACACATATATATATAGCTCTGTTTTCATGTTCCCTGAAAAAATAAGCTGTAATTCAATGGTATTTTTAATTTTTGTATACATACATTGTAAAGAATATATTGTAATCATGATAAAAACACATGATGGAAATATCGGTATATTTTTACATTTCGAGGTGCCCTGAATTGATTTTAGCTATTTACAATGATTCCATATGTATGTGTGGATATATACGAATGTGTGTATATTAAAAATTCCTCAAACTTTCAGGTCCCCTTTGTAAAATTAGAATTTATTTTATTTATTGTTGTATTACCGTAATTTCGGGTACATAAGCTGCGGTTTATACGTGTTTAAAAGTTAAATTTTACCTTTTACGGCTTATTTGCTGGTGCGGCGTATACGAAGTAATAACGATTTTTTCTAGAAAAAAAAATAAATCAGATCATGTAATACAGTAGAAGATCTTTATAACGCAATTCTATATAACACAATTCCCCATATAATGCACAACTTCTCAGATGTAAACAATGATTTTTGCGGTTAAAAAGCACTTGCATTTTCACATTGTAAAATATTGCTACTCTTTAGATGACTAAATTTGATACAGTAGTTCAATTTTATCTTCTAATTTAAGACCTTTTTACTGAAAATAAGTGCTATTATTACAAAAAACATTTTTGAAAATGTCTAATATAAGAGATGGTTGTGTCAGTTATATTTGGAATCATGTTTATAAAGTAAATTTAACAATGTCTGACCTATATTATGCAAAGATTTATAATTTGGATAACTCACAAGGAATGCAGTATAAAGATATTCTAATGTATTTTGATATGTTTCAGACATATTTGGCCATGTTTACAAGGTGAATTTAATGATGTGATCTATATAACGCAAAATTCTATATAACGCACAACTTTGCGTTTTTAGGTTTGCATTATAAAGATCTTGTACTGTATTATAGAGTGAAAATCTGAAAAACAATATTAAAAATGATTTACGTATTAGAAATAACAATCATTAAAAAAAATATCGGGAAGTTCTTTTTTATTTCATTAAAAAAGAAAAAAAATCTATGCATGGTTTCTTTCTGCATAACGAAACGTATTACTCAAAGATAATGATCTCATTCTGATAATGTTCAACTTTTACTGCACTTACGCAAAGTGGAGTTGCTGACACATTTAAGGAATCCTTTTTATGCTCAGTTTTGCATAATCGCGGCGTTTTAATAGAAAAGAAAGTAGATTCTCTTGTTTTCTTTAAGTGTGCGTATTTGCGAATGTTGTATTTTTTATTTTCAATAATGAACGTCTGTATTTAATTTTTGTTTATTTTAAAACTTTCTTAGAACATTTTATTTTAAATATTTACAGAATATATCAAATCGAGTACCAATTAATTTCTCTTAATAGACATTAATGTTTACAGTTAGTAGTGAAGAGATTTTCAAAAAAATTCTCTTTATACGTCTCTCCCAACTTTTGTCAATAGTTCATGTTGTCAAAATAATTATTTATCATTACTTATTTTCAGAATTTTACGCTGTGTTATTTAATTGATGGATTCAAATAAAAAATAGTGTTATTTGAATTCTAACGTTATATTTTATATTAAGAATTCCATCAAATATATTTCTACTTGCCGATCCAAGGCTGAAATGTGCAACACAATTGGATAAATTCACAAACCAAATGTTATTTATTTATTTTCATTATTTGAATTAAATTTAAAATTCTAACTTTTAAAAACTTCAATATGGTGTCTATAGTAGTACATACTAGAGATCTGCACGGGCCGGCTCGGGCCATAGTTTTTTCCTGAAGGTTCGGGCCAGGCCTAACTTATTTTTTTTGCACACACCCGGGTACTGGTTTCATTCCTAATCTTCATGGCCCAAAATTTTCATTCCTAGTTTTCACCCACCCCGTATGAAAATCATTGTCTCGGAATGGCCTGTTCCATTCAAAGGTCAGAAAAATTAGGCTTGGCACAAATTTTTTGTCAAAAAATGCATACATTTTTAAATCGCCATTATTCTACAATTAAACAGTCAAATTCATTCTTTTTAAAGAGTAGTAGATTTCTACACTTATTAAAATATAGTTAAATTAAAATATAGTAAACGTTTGGAAAAGAACCTGTCTATGACGGAATTTTGTTTTAAACAGAAAAACGTGTAGATCCATGCAAAATTAATATACTACTGAATACTACGTAAGAAAATTATAAAAATTAATAACAAACAAAATTAATATACTACGTAAGAAAATATATGATACATTTACACTTGCTAAGAAAGGAACTTCTATATAACGCATTTTTTTTTCTTTTCTATGCAATTCAGTCTTAGATTTTATGGTATAGCATTTTTCAGATATTTAACACTTCAATACATGGAATATGGATTAACAATATTAATAACTGAAACATTTACATACAAGAAATAGAGATTCATTAAAAAAATAAATATCGCACCCTGCGGCACTTCTATAAAAAGGAAGATTATAAAGATGAAAAGAAAAGTTAAGATAAATATTTTTGGCTTGATCTCCTCGTACGAGAAAAACTTTTAACCAGATCGACATAAAAATCAATGTTTTGTAGAAATTCACTCGGGCCGAGATTTTAACTTTTTTTTGGGCTGGGCCAGGGCCGAACTTTCAACTTTTTTACCGGGCCGGGCCAATATTTTTTTTGTACGGGCCGGGCCGAATTTTTTTTTTCTCTGAGTCGGACCGGGCCTGGGCCTGGAAATGTCGGCCCGTGCAGACCTCTAGTACATACACCACTTTCAATAAGTGCGGCGTATATGATGGAATTTAAATTCTTTTTTTTTTTTACCATTTTCGGACATAGCGACGTATACGCCAGGGCGACTTATCTACCCGAAATTACGGTACTATTTATTTGAAATCACAGTACAGTGAAACCTCCCTGAACAACCATTTTTTCATGGAACGAAATTTATTCTCATAGGCCCAATACTTTTTCTGCCATTCTGAGACCATCCCAGTTGAACTCCCTTCATGAGCGACCCATTTTTTTGAAGAAAATGAAACAAATTCCGTTTTTCCCTGGTCGCTTGAACAAAGTTTTATTAGAAAAATAATTCCAGAGAGCGCATTATTCACCAAACTTCTGAACTAAGTTTAGATTTTTTTTAAATTCCGGTAACTTTTAAGTGTTTAAACCCTTTTATGCCTTTCTAGACAATGAATTTTACTCTGATGACAAATTAAGAATGATGGTCAATAAACTGCCCTGCCTTATTCTGTCAGGAAACTCTCAAAGAAATAGATAAATTAATAAAATCGTCGTCATTTGTTCTTGTCAAAAAAAAATTGCCTTTATTTACGGAACTTCGAAAGGACTTGGAAGTAAAAGTTATTAAAAGATAAAATCATCGTAAAATCAAAGCAAACGTTAATGTATTCATTTTTTAAACTCTGCAGGAATTAACTTTTGTTTTGATATTTCAATTTGTATACTTTTTCCTAATGGGAGAAATAAATCTTAGAAACATTAATTGTTACCTTCTTTCAAAAATTAAACCTTTTGGACTCTGGCGTCTCTTGCATAAATTTTATTCACTAGGCAACAGTTTTTTAAAAGAAGTTTCCTTCAATACACAATTTCAAAAATGCTCTGATTAAATGAGGCAGATTTTAATTTCTTTTATTACTGGTGCCAAAAACAAATTTTATAAAGAAAGATGAAATCGCCGCAACGGCGACAATGTAGTGAAAATGGTAAAATTCTAGATTTAAACGTGATCTCCAATAACCCTCTCGCTGCGTAATTGTTTTATCAAAATAGCTTCAAAAATTGCATACTAAGATGTTCGCTATTCAGATGTTTTACCATATTTGAATGTTAAAGAATATAATTTGTTCCTTTTTCTATAAAACATAAAATTGTTATTAGAGAGAGATTATTTTTTGTAATTGCATTAAAACAGGATTTACTTTCCTTCCATTCCGGGTTTGGGTCGGGGAAATTCTTTTTGGCAAGTTCTGGCCGGGTGACTCTATCTAGAATAGTCCAAAGAATAAATCCATACTAGCTCAGTAGAAATTGTCTAAATTTTATTCAGATTAAATTTTGTAAAAATATTTTACATGAATTATTTTTAGTTTAAATGTTAAATTTTTTAATTAAAAAAAATATGTGTGTTAATTTTATTTTCATATTTTTTCCAGGACTTGGTTTTAAAATTGAAAGGCGCTACAAAGTGTATTGAAAGAAACTCAACATAAATGCAACATATATGTTTAATTGAATGACTCCATTCCCCTGTTTTACTGTAAAAAAAAAAAAAAAAAGCTTTAATTAAGTTGTACTAAGTGTATTTTTTTAAATTGTTTGTACAAGATTTTGTTACAATTACTAATAAAAGTTTTGTTATATTATAAAAAGAGTCCTGTTAGTATGTTATGAATATTATTGTTATTTAAAGAAGTAATTTTTATTTACAGACAACATTTCGATGCGATTGAATGCTTTTTGTTGAAAAATGTTATTATTGCTATGATGTCATAACTAAAATAACATATATACAAGTTATAATGAAACAGTAACATTAAAAATAATGAATAAAATATCTGTGATAAATTTTAATAATCATAAGTTTATCACAATATTAAAATATTTATTTGCTTAAAAGATGTTATAAGAGCACATTAAAAGTAAATTAAAAATCTATATTGACATGTTTCAACTCTTTCACTGAGTCGTCATCAGAATGTATAACAGAAAATTGCAAATATACAAGTTCACTATATACGTATAACCGAATGAAAATTCAATATCAGATGTAAAGAACATATAGCGGACATAAAATATAATAGAGGTAATACTGCTTTATTCCGGCTGAATCAAATAGAGAGCATTAACATTCTTTTTAACGAGAGTAGAATAAACTACAGGTCTAATTTTTATTTCAAATTGAGTCCATTGAAATTTATTTAAGAGATTCAGGAGTTTGTAAGGATACATTATCTTTTCGTATCTCAAATTTATGGGTTGAGTGGTTGGACAAGTTACGGAGTCTCAACATAGAGGGAACACGTCCAATCGCGAAAATGTAGGGCACGTTATATGATTACTTGTTTATATTTGAGATTTTTTCCATTTTTCATATGCATTGTATTTGTAATTTTCCGTGACTCCTCAATAAAACATGTCAATATAAATTTTTAATTTACTTTTAATGTGTTTTTATAACGTCTTTTAAGCAAATAAATATTTAAATATTGTGATATGGTTATTAGTGGACGTAATTTTGGCTTATTACTCGTACTTATTTACATTTGAATCATAAGTTTGTTTTCATTTTGGATAAAACACTTTTAAAAAAATTATGCAATTATGATGAGCTTCAGAGATACTTATTATCAAAGCATTTTATTTTCTATTTCACAAGCATAGCGTTATAAGTAAAACTTTTAAAGCTTAAAATTATTAAATACATGGTGTCAGCTTTTTAAGTCAAGTAATTACTATATATTCTGGTGTATAAAGCACATTTTTGATACAAGAAAGTGGTAGGAAATTACAAATATGCCAGTTGTAAAAATGAGAGATTAAAAACTAAGAGAAAATAAAAAAGATGAACATAAGAAATAAGATTTCTAATTTAATGAACATGCTATTTATTCATATAAAAATAACTTCACTACCAAATTGCATGAAAAGTAATAATTTTTACACTTTGTAATAATCTTTTTATTTTATTTTTTGTTATGTATCCAATGAAGGTTTCTTTTCAAAAAATGAAGTGCATGCTATACAGTGAGTATATCTAAAATGTCTGAAAGTTAGGAATGTGTTATAGGCTGAAATATATGGTATATGCTTTGATAATAAAATTTTATAAATATGGAAATTTCATGCTGTCTACCAACATCCAAAATAACTGTAACATATATTGCATTTTGTAAAAGCTGATATTGTCTGTCAAATTAAAATTTTGATAAATTAGTTCTTGGTAGGATAAAGTTAGTGTGCTTTAGCTTTATAAATGGCAAATTTTAAAGAATATTTTTTTATAGCATGTTGATGTTTGAGATTTAACATAATTGCAGGATATAATAAATATTTTTGATAAAGTAAAATATAAACAACTAACTGAGCCATCTAACTGAGCCAGTTGTAAAAATGAGAGATTAAAAACTAAGAGAAAATAAAAAAGATGAACATAAGAAATAAGATTTCTAATTTAATGAACATGCTATTTATTCATATAAAAATAACTTCACTACCAAATTGCATGAAAAGTAATAATTTTTACACTTTGTAATAATCTTTTTATTTTATTTTTTGTTATGTATCCAATGAAGGTTTCTTTTCAAAAAATGAAGTGCATGCTATACAGTGAGTATATCTAAAATGTCTGAAAGTTAGGAATGTGTTATAGGCTGAAATATATGGTATATGCTTTGATAATAAAATTTTATAAATATGGAAATTTCATGCTGTCTACCAACATCCAAAATAACTGTAACATATATTGCATTTTGTAAAAGCTGATATTGTCTGTCAAATTAAAATTTTGATAAATTAGTTCTTGGTAGGATAAAGTTAGTGTGCTTTAGCTTTATAAATGGCAAATTTTAAAGAATATTTTTTTATAGCATGTTGATGTTTGAGATTTAACATAATTGCAGGATATAATAAATATTTTTGATAAAGTAAAATATAAACAACTAACTGAGCCATCTAATGTTGTCTGAACCAGAGAAAAGTTTAAATATATCTAAAGTCAATGTTGAATTCAGATATTTTTGTCTGGGAGGGATTTCCGAAATTCCTGAGAGTGGGAGTAGGGGGTGGGCAGAGAACAAAATTTACCATATTGCGTAAAAAGATTGAATTTAGATTGCTTTTGACTGGATAAAAATTGTCGGTGAAAATGGAAGATTGGGAAAAATGCAAGTCATTCCATTTAATAAAGTTTTTTTTTTTTCCTTAAATCTGGGCCTTAAGTGCCAGTCTAGGACCAAACCTGCAGGGCTCCATGTGTGATAGATTTCCCTAATCATTGCCACTGACACACACAAACATCTTTCTTTTATCAATATAGATAATATTACTAGAATTTTTGTGCATTTACATTTTTTAAGTTTTATTCTTAAAGTTGCAGTTCTTAGGACAGGGCTTCTAAAATGTTATCAAATTACTAAAAGCAGCAATTTCAATGAAAGTTTATCCTATTAATGTCTAATAACATTTTTATAAATTCTTTTCTTAAACACATGCATTGATTTTTATATTATTTGTGTGCAATTTTAATATTTTAATTTTAGTTTATTTTGTAATAATTACTTTTTCTAACAAACTTTTTTACTACACATTAAGAAGTCAACAATTTCATTTTAATTAAAGTTTATTTAAAAAGCTCATATATGCAAAAATGTTTATTAAATTTTTTTAAGTATTCGGTTACCAAATATTTGGTATACATTTTGACCGAAGCTTCAGTATTCAGCAAAATTCCTGCTTCGGTCAATCCCTCATTATAAACAGAAAAAAAAACTTTCAAATTAGAATTAAATGATTACCTGTTAAAAGTAGGAAAATATTGAACATTACGTCATTTTTTTTTTCCTTTTTTTACACAAGTATATTAAAAATGAAAGAAAACTATAAAATAATCAATTATTTAATGTGTGTTAAAAGCAGTAAGTGGGAGAAATGACGTACTATTTCAAATATCCAAATAATAACATTGCCAAACAGTTTACGTTAAAAAATATTTACATGAGAGATTTATTTAAATTTCAAATGATCTTTTTAACTATTGTTGCCAATTTTGGCAGCACATATAATATCTTTCTTTCTAACAATAAAAATATTTTCAAAAATCCCTCAGTAAAAGGGCATGGAAACCTGTTTATGCCACTGGTTTTTTAATTATAATACAATCTTGCGTAATCTTTTTAAAGCACATCAAATTAATGGATTTTTAAGAATCTGAACAGGTGTTGGCGAGTGTAGCTCATAGAAGGCAGAGCCTCCTAGTAATAATAAAAAGAAAAATCTAAAATCTGAGCTTTAGGTGTCAGCTATCTAGAACCAAATCTGCAGACTTATGTATGTGATAGATTTCCCTCCACAGACACACACAAATTTCTATCAATATAGATACTATTACTAGAATTTTTGAGTTTTTGCCTTTTTAAAGTTTCATTGTCATATAAACTTGCAGTTCTTAAGACATTACTTCTAAAACATTATAAAATTACTAAAAGCAGCAATTTCAATAATAGTTAAAAAAAGTCCATTTTAATCAGATAATTAAAAAATAATTGATTCAAAGAAAAAATTCCTTAATTTTTCAAATGTTTGTAAGATGAACATATTTACATTGTTTCTAAAAATATTTTGCCTGATGAATATATAAAAGAAACAAATAATATTTTATAAGCTTAATTCCTTTACACTTATAAACAGTAAAGTATAATATGTTTGCCAACAAGAGGTTTTTATCAGGCATAAAGATCATTTTACTTAAAATTGATATAATTAAATGTGTATTGTAATTTATATTGTCATAATAGTATCCTTTAAATCTTTTATATAAAATAAGTATAGAAAGCATAATAAACGTCTGTAAGTATCTATAACTATGAATTAAAGCTAAAGAAGAATTAATAATAACATATGCTCAACAGCTATTGGAAAAAGTATGTAGAGCAGTGGTTGCCAATCTTTCGGACATCACAGACCACTAAATTAGGAGAATTTCTGTTTCATTAATATAAAATGCACTTATTTAATGTAACAAAATTATAAATACTTACGAAGTTTAGTTGGAAAATATGTTTTCTGAAACTACTAAGGGCAGTATATTATTCCACAGAAGTAATATATTGTGGTCATAAAGTAATAGGCTTACTTTATTTTTCCACATAGCCACAAAAAATAATGGTGTATTTGCTATAATGCTTAATAAAGTTAAAAAACCTCTTGAAAAATATGTGCGTCTTGCACATGAAAGATTTGTTTATAGAAACAGTCGAGAATAGATAGAAAGTTTGTAGAAACAGTCTTCACTTCTTCACTGGTGCCAGAAGGAGGCGAAAATCCCTTGGAACCAGGTTGGGGCTTTAGCATGGATAGACAAAGTGTTCCCAACCGAGGTTGGCAATAACACTTATACTATACACATCCAGGAGCATTTTTAGGAATTTCAATATCCTTTCTCATTCACCCCATTCAATATTTTAAATTCCTTCTTTGTTCACAATTGCAAAAAAAAAAAAAAAAAAAAAAAAAAATCTGCTGTCTATATTTGGTGGGACTAGACTGAGCCGCCCAGCACCACCAGCAGTATCTTGGACACATGCCACCAAATGACATATGGATAACTCTGGCATACAGCCAATGTCCTTGTTTGGACAACTGCATTAGGATGTCTTGGGCAGGAAACTAGTTGGATGTGCCAATCCCAAAACTTTCTTCTATCTTATACATCTTAATATTTCAAAAACTAGTTACACATGATAATATTTCAATATTATTAGTTCAATACTATACCAACTTTGATTTTCATCCTAAATTTCTGCTTCAGTCAATTAAACGAACTAAAAACGAGTTAATCTATATCATGATATTTGCTAAAATTAATAGTTTTTGCTTATTCTGTTGTTATCAGATGTTTGCGAATAGCCGGCTTAGCAGGAAGCGAGTTCCCGCCTTTGCACGAGCCGCCGATAGACAACAGAACTACAAAAAATCAAGAAAAGTATACAAAAATTGCTATCACAGAACCCCTTTACTGTGCAATATTTCCAAATTCAAGGAGAACCTGTTATCCAAAGCCAAAAACATGCACAAAAAATTAGGTTCAATTGTATGCATAACTTCATACACTTTTCGATTGTACAACAATGAAAATGCACAGAGATCGCAATTATAGTGCCCCCTTCTGGCAAAATTTTTTTAAGTTGAGAGATGACTTGCTTGCCATAGCCAGAAACATACACAAAAAATTTGGTTCAATTATATACATAACTCCATACACTTTTCGATGGTACAATAATGAAAATGGTACAGACATCGCAATTATAGCGCCCCCTTCAGGTGGAATTTTTCCAAATTCAGGGAGGAGCTTCGTGCCATGACCAAGAACAAACACAAAAAATTTGGCTCAATTCTATGCATAACTTCATACACTTTTCGATGGTACAATATTCAAAATGACACAAAAATCGCTATTACAGCGCCCACTACCGGCGATTTTTTTCCAAATTAAGGAAGGACCTGCTTGCCATAGCCAAGAACTTAAAATAAAAATTTGGTTCAATTCTATGCATAACTTCATACACTTTTGGATGGTACAATATTCAAAATTGCACAAAAATCACTATTACAGCGCCCCCTACCGGCGAATTTTTTCCAAATTCAGGGAGGATCTGCTTGCCATATCCGAAAACTTAAAATAAAAATTTGGTTCAATTCGATGCATAACTTCATACACTTTTGGATGGTACAATATTCAAAATCGCACAAAAATTGCTGTTACAGCGCCCCCTACCGGCGAATTTTTTCCAAATTCAGGGAGGACCTACTTCCCATATCCGAAAACTTAATATAAAAATTTGGTTCAATTCTATGCATAACTTCATACACTTTTGGACGGTACAATATTCAAAATCGCACAAAAATCGATGTTACAACGCCCCCTACCGGCGAATTTTTCCCAAATGCAGGGAGGACCTACTTGCCATATCCGAAAACTTAATATAAAAATTTGGTTCAATTCGATGCATAACTTCATACACTTTTGGATGGTACAATATTCAAAATCGCACAAAAATTGATATTATAGCGCCCCCCCTACCGGTGAATTTTTTCCAAATTCAGGGAGGATCTGCTTGCCGTAGCCAAAAACTTAAAATAAAAATTTGGTTCAATTCTATGCATAACTTCATACACTTTTTGATGGTAGAATGGCGACAGACAGATGGACACACAGACATTTTCTATAAACATGTTTTTTGGGATCTCTGACCCCTAAAACGTGTAAATCCGTCGAAAAAAATTTCGATTGCAATACTTTCTTCTATTGAAGATAGAAGAAAGTAAAAATAAGAGGAGAATCTTATTTTCTGATTAACCCTCCTATTTAATAATAAGAAAATAATAAATGCTTATTTAATCATAACAAAATTTTAAAAGGTTGTTTAATTGTAACAAAATTAGTATACAATAATTGAAACTTTTTAAAATATTACATTACTTTAGTCTGATATTTGTTTATGCTTGTTTGAAATAAGTTTATGGATTTTTGGCTCCAATGGCATTACGTTAAGATGGAGAACCATTTTTATTTCAAATTGAGACCGTTACCTAATTTTAATTGCTGTGACAGATTAAAGTATGTTTTTGCCACAAATATGTTTTCTCTGTTTCGTTGATACTGAGATTGAGGTCCTACGTTGAAAAGCAAAATGCTGCCACCAGAGAAAATGATATGTTTTAAAGAAAACATTCATTCATAAAACTGAAATAATATAAAGAGGGAAATGGATTTTTCATGTTTTATTTGTGCCTGTTTTTAAAGTCTAACTTGCTTTCTGACACATTTATGAATGATTTTCCTTCATAGATGCATATTTTCCTAAAAGAAACTTTTTCCGAAAAGAAAAAATATTTTAAAATCAGAACCCTGTCTAAGAAAATGAGACAGGCTTATTTTTGGAGGTAGGTGTTATATTGTGAGTTAAAAATCCTGCTCGGTCTTATTTTTGGGAGAAATATGGTACAGTATGCAATGAATAAATACACAAGAAGTACTTAGAAAGTAATATATAAAGCAAAATTTATTTACTTATAAATGGAAAGTAAGTTTCTCAGATTATAAACTTTTGTCTTTTTGAAAAAATATTATTAAATACTGAAATGTTTTTGACACATTACAAAAATGCTTATAAAAATTAACTTACATGTTACAAAATAGTTATTGAGATCATTTTGTCAGTATATTCAATAGTAATACATGGATAACAATACAGATCAAAATTCATGCACACATGTATGTAAAGTGAAAAATATTTCTAAATATATCAAATTCTACTTCATTATAAATAGTATAATGCTTTCACAACTCACATAATATAAAATACACATTTATTTCAATATTGCAAAGTACATTCTGTTGTAATATTGTAATTTCAAGATACTATTGGAACATTTTGAAATAAAATATTCTAAATACTGTAGATCATGAAAAGTACAAAAATTGATATGGTTTTATTCATGTGCTAAACAAAGTTAAATTCTCATGAATTTATAATTGGATGTTGATAAGCAAGATGTTTCTAATAAAACCTATCATGTGAAAAAAAAAAGTTTTCACGCAGCTTTCTTATATTATTGCTGTAGGAAAATAATAAGTTATTTTGCTTTTTGTTCATACCTATAGGCAGTGCTTTTTACTGGGAAGGGAGGGGGGGGGGGGGAGAGATGTTTAGGAGATATCCTCTAAACATTCCATGAATCTAAAGAAAAAAAAGGGTTAAATTTTAATATTTTAAATAAATAGAAATCACTTAAAGACAGACCACCAAAATGATGATTTTCTTGAGTCAAACTGGGTGCCACCCTTAAATTGTTTTTTAGAAAAAAGCTCTGCCGATAGATTAGTATATTTTTACAAAATATTAAAAATAATATTCTAAACTAAGTGTGTTGCTCAGCAAGGTCTCAAATTCACCTCATTAATGTTAAACCTAAGGGTATGGAGTGAATTTATATTTTTTAAATATCTCCTCAGGAAATTAATATATGTAACTTCTTTTTTCTGTGTACTGTTCTTAAGTGATGTCTGCTTTTTGTTTAGCTGCCAAAACTATTTCTAAAATATGTGTTTTATTTAAAATCCTATGTGTTAAAATCTTAGCAAAGCTGACAAGCAGAGTAAAATATTAATACTTCAAATAAAATTTAGCATATATTTTAGAAGTATTTTGACAACTAAAATAAAATTACACCGTATTTTATTTCATGTTTAGATATTTAAAAAATACAAATGCACTTCACACTTATATGTTTAACATTAGGAAGGGGACATTGAGATCTCACTGACCAAATCCCTTAATGTAATACACATAACTCAGTGATGACATATTTGTTCTGTTTGGTAATATTACATATCACCCTTCAATAAGATTTTAAACTTTTAATGAAATTAATCATTTTAGATTAAAATAAAATATTCAGTTGCTTATACAAAAACATTCAAAGTTTCAATTTACTTTTAAACAAAAAAATAAAAAGTTTTTGACATAGATTGCGTGATGTGATTTGACAAAACTAGTTAAAAATTGGTATTTAACAATATTACTGAACACTACTGTCTGCCATAAAAGTATGTTATCACAGAAATAAATTAATTTCATTATTTACATGGCATGAACATCTTAAATACTTCATAAAGCACAGAAAAGGCAACATGTTCCAAAAGCGCAAATCATGCTTCTGCATTTTGTACTGATTCTATGCATTTTTTGCATTACTTTCATTTTTATCTTTTGCTAATTTCATTATGACAGAAGAAAAGCAGTAACATGAACAGTTCCAGCTTGTGTAGGCAATAATAGCCTGCAGACTTAATTGATTTTGCTATTATTGTTATTACCTTGTAGTTTTCTGATATCATTCACTACTACTTCTAAGTTTACAAACACGGATTTCCACTGTCTAATGTGTGGAAGCTTTATCATAGGAATGTAAAATAGAAAATAAACTCAAATTATATATATATTTTTTTCTTTCTATTTTGAACTTATCATTCATTTCTTTATGTTAAGTATATGGCATTGCACTAACTATCAGACACAATTGTAATATTTTTGCTCTAATTATACAGTTGTAAACAAAAGCAGGAACACTATAAATACTAAATGCTAGTTAACATACTACCTAAATATTTAGAGCGAATGTTTGAATCTTTTTCTTAATTTTGCCATAGATTACAGTCCATCTTAACACATTTTAGAATAGGATATCAATAAGAAAGCAATGTTTTAAAAAGATATTTTGAATAAAAGAATATTGCAGTAATCTTGAGCAGCAGTATAATAATAAAGAATAGAAGGTGGATTGAAGTATGCATTCTTCTCAAACTTTCTTTTGGAGATGAAATTTTTTATTTTGTGAATACAAAATGAACCTGCTAACCTTTGAAAATGAGATATGTAGCACACAAAATTAAAATTAATCTGGAGGTTGGTTGGTTTTTCGTGTTTCGCAGCCATCTTTTGACATTCGTAAAAGGAATAAGGTTTCAGTCTTTCAACAACTAAATATAGTAATTTTTTTCTTCTGAAAATTTTTATACGATTTTTAGAGTTTCTTCTCGTTTCAAAGCGCTTTTTTTTTTTTTTTTTTACATTTGTAAAAGGAGCCTGATTCTAATTTTTTAGCCCAGTGCAGTAAATTTTGACGAAATTCGCGATTTTTTTTCCCCGCGATCATTTCACGATATTCACTTTTTTTTTTTTTTCAAAAATCATAATTAACATTTTCTATCACGATTCTTTGTAGAAATCCACACTATTTAACACAAACTTTTGACGGAATTAGCATTTTAACCGTGATCCTTTAACGAATTTTGTGTTTTTTACTACGATCCTTTGACGAAATAAGTGTTTTATTTCCACGATCTTTCAGTGAAATTTATGTTTTGTTTCTGCGATATTTTGACAAAATTCACATTTCTACCATGATCCTTTGATGAAATTTATTTTCTTATTTTGACCAATTGATGAAATTAATATTTTTACACAGTCATTTGTCGAAATTAGCAATAGCTTATCGCAACCGATCAGCAAAATTTTCAATATCTTTTCGTGGCAATTAACAAAATTCACTACTCGTTTACGCGACCTTTTGACGAAATTTGCAATATTTTTCCCTCGATAGTTTATCGAAATTCGTGATATTTTGCGCAATTGTTTGACGAAATTCGAAATTTCTTTCTGAACTCTTAATGAAATTAGCGATTTTATTCAGCGACCAATTGAAGATAATCACTATTTGTTTCTGAGACCTTTGACGAAATACCCGATATTTTTACACGATCATTTGAAGAAATTATCAATTTTTTCCGTGATCGATTCACTAATTAATTTGGGGAAGTTCAATAAAAGAAAAAAAAATTCGCAGACTTCCAAGAAATTTCAAAATATACTCGTGAAAGGATCATAGGTCTGAGGAAGAATTTACCAGGGGGAAATAACACACAGCATTTTTCTTTATGCAGGACTTTCCTTTTCCGTGTGCAAATCTGCAATTTTGCACACCATTCAAACCTTGCCCCTCAAAGAACCCCCTCCCCCCTCCGGAAATTCTTAAAATGGCACTCCTGTTTCTAAGGTAGGGAATTCCTGTATAAATATTTACAGAAACACGATTCACTCGTGCTTAATATACATAAAGAGGGTTTTATGTTAAGAAGTTTGTTTTGCAGCCCAGATTTTTTTTTTTTTCCATGAGCATTTAATGTCTGAATTTTCAGACTAATGACCAATTTTTTTATAACTTTCGGAAATGAATACTTTAAAATTTTGAAACAGAATCACTCCTGAAAAATATGCTGCACGGTATAAAAATTGCAACTAGAAACAAAATATGTGCTTGTGTATATTTTGCAAAAAATCATAGTTTAAGACTGATTTTTGTAGCATCGTAGTTTATAGGTCCAAATCGTAGCAACTACGATTTTTTCGTAGCAGTTGGCAGGTATGTGAATAATAAAAATAAAAATCTGATAGTAAAATCCTTAATTGAAAATAGTTATAAACACATAAGGATTTATGTTTCTGTAGTATGCCACTGTGGATAATGCAAAAATATTTATTTTATAATGACAGCAGGGTTGGGTTTTTGACGTCAAAAACTGGTTTTTGACATGACAAGCGTCAAAAACTGGTTTAAACTGTCATAAACTGGTTTAAACCGTCGAAATCTGTCATAAACTGGTTTAAACCATCGAAAACTGCCAAATACATGTAACACACTAAAACATTTTAACAATAGGTAAACATTAAATAAGTCAATGATTTATGTGATTTTTTATTAAAATTTAATAATTTAAAAAATATATTATTTGCAATAAAATATTTTTTTTTTGGATTTTTCAACCAGAAGAAAATAATTTTGTACAATTAAATAATCCGGATCAATTTTACCCCACAGCATGCTGCAGCACACCACGTTTTTAGCACATTTATTTACACCCAAAAGATTTTTGAGTTTAGAGTGTATGAAGCGTTAGAAAATAGTCTGTCTCTTAATTGATGCTTTGGTAGTAGGACTTGATAGCAAAAGTATTGCTAGATTAGATGAGCAAGTTTTGAAGCAGGCTCAAAAAGCTGTTGCATTTAATGATACCTTTCCACCAAGCTCTGGAGTCCTCCCTATAGCACTGAAATAAGAAGACGGGAAAGGGGATTCTTTAGCTTCATACACAATCAGTATCGGTAAGCATCCATAAATTCTCTCTGTAGCTCAAGTGCGAGCTGAATCAACTGATACAGCAGTCAACCTTTGTCCCTGATGGTTGGGATGCAAAGTATAAGCCAAACAACGGTATGGTTTCATGATTTGATTCCTTCTATTGTGCACTTTTTCAGTATGGGCTTAAAGGAATTTTCTTTTAAATGACCAAGCCAATTTTGTTCAGTTTTAAAATCAAAAACATTTTTACATAGTGAAAGAAAGCATATTTTAAAAAGATTTTGACTTTAAGCTTTTTTTTTTTTAATTACTTCTCTTATTTTGTAATTGTTTAAAATTAATAATCCAATTTTAATTTTGAATGGAATGGTTATTGCCTAGAGCAGAATAACATTGATGCACATTATCTTGTTATATATACAAAAAAATCTGCACTTTTCTAAGTTTTTTTTCCCGTAAAAAAAAAGCTAGCTAATGCTTTAAGCTCTCAAAAATAAGAGAAATTAAAACGATTTTAAGTAAGAGAAAAAATGTACAGCTCAGGTGAGCTTAATGTCTAGTTTTTAGAAAAACACAATTTTACGAAAAAAAAAAAAAATAAAAATTTTACCCTGTTAAAAAGTTGTACTTAACAATAATACTTTTTTACTATGTACTAATTACTGATATACAGTAAGAGTGAATTTAAAATATTACATGTAATGTTGTCATGTGTGACATTTAATTTGAATTTTAACAGATCAGTCTAGTATTTGAGGTTTTCGACATGGCGGTTTAAAGTACGGTTTAAACCCGACATAAACTGACACATGTCAAAAACCTGCCAACCTTGTAATTATTACTAATACTATATACTAATTATACAATTACAGTAATAGTGAATTTTAAATATTACATATAACATGTGACATTTAATGTGAAATTTTACAGATCACTGTAGTATTTGAGGTTTTTGACGAGGTTTTAGACAAGGGGTTTTTGACATGACGGTTTAAACCGCAGTTTAAACCGCAGTTTAAACCGTCAAAAACTGACATGCGTCAAAAACCTGCCAACCCTGAATGACAGATATTGTATAACTGACATATGTTAGAAAAATGGAAGAAAAAATATATCAATTCTAAAAAAGATTCAGTTGCAATGTTTTTGAAAATATGAACTTTCTATTTTTGTTGTAACACAATATTCCTACTCTTATTCAATTTAGCTTAGTTAGTTTAGTTCATGTAGTTTTTATTAATGCTAGAAAAATGCACTCTTAAGTATCACTGAGATTATTATTAAAATTTAACATCAAATTTCATAAGTAGCAATTATTTATGTACAGTATATTACTTTAAAAGACCAATTTTAGTATGTGTAAATAGATGTTTATTATTATTTTTTTTACTAACTAAATGTCAGTGACAATTTTTAAAGCTATTTTTATTTTGCATATAACAAACAACATGATAAAACATTACAAAAACAAAATAGTCAGTAATATGAAAGTTTTGAGCATAGTATACACCCTATAATTTAATTATTGTTATTATTATTATTTAAATATATTCTGTATAAAAAGAACAGTACTACAAAAGCATAAGCAAATAAGTATAGACATATGATTATTTAAATGGAAAAAAAAATAGGCATATAAAACATAAATGCTATGTTTATAAAAATCACACAAAATATATATAAATAAATATTTACATTATTTTTGCTGCTACAAAAATAAAATAAGAAAACTAATTAACTAGAATAACAGAATAATGTAAAATAAGAACTATTATTGTCTACTTCTCATTTTTAATGCATTTTTTCAATTCAAATTCACTAATGCATTCAATGAGCCACATAATTTGTGAAGTCCGTACATAACCATGCTGAATATGGTGATCTCGAGGAGGTTTTTCTTGATATAAAATTATATGATTTACACCTTCCATTGGGGTTTCAGTTGCATGAAAAGGCAATCTAAAATCCTCAGAATTAACAGATTCTTCACGGGGTTCACGAGAAAGTGTTTTTCCACCTCCCAAGTGAATCAGATTCAACAAATCTTCTCTCTCAGGAGTAGGTTTATGGAATGAGCCATGAAGGTAAAAATAAAATCCATCAAACAGAGGAGGAAACTAAAATTAGACATAAAATATTCAATATTTAAACCACACATAAATAAATAAGTAATTATATAGCTGTTTTTAATGCGACAAATTGGGTTAACTGTGATTGCCTTCAGTTCAGACCGAGTTTAGATTCCTGCACGTTGGTTTCTAATTCAAGAGCCGACAGCACAAAAACCTATGTTACCAAACACAAGAAAAAAACCTTTATTTTATGGAAGAATAGAAGTAGGGGAATCTAATGATCCATGTCTGCCGGAAGTGAATAGGTGCATAAGCCAAAACTTAATACCACTAGTGGTTGAATCGTGGGTTTATCATTGTGTTTGTACTACAAACAAAGATATGAAAACATGGAGGACTGGGAGAAGGAAAGCACCATGATAAACCTGTCAACCACTGGTGGTATTAATTTTTGGCTTATGCACCACTTCAGACATGGATCATTAGATTCCCCTACTTCTACTCTCCCATAAAATAAAGGTTTTTTTCTTGTGCTTGATAACATAGGTTTTTGTGCTGCTGGCTCTTTGACTATTCGGGTTAACCAGATTTTTCAGTAGTTCTGTATTCTTTCAAAAAACTATGTATCATAATAAACACAGATTTTTGTCTGTGTGTCATGTTTCTTGAAGACAGCAAAGAGCAACGGTGATTCTGAGTAAAAAAAAAAAAAGTGGGGAGAAGGGACGGAGGGGAGGGGGATTTCTTCAATCACCCGCTAATCATGCGTTTTTTTTTCTGCAGCCCTTTCACGAAATTCACATTTTTCTTTGGCAAAATGCACTTTTTTTGCGATCTTTTGATGAAATTCCTGTTTTTTTTTGCAACCTTTGACCGAATTCGCATCTTTTCCCTGATCATTTGATGAATATGGGTTTTCCCCTCAATCGTTTGGCGAAATTTGGGTTTTTTCCACGATCCTTTAACAAATTGGCGTTTTTTCCACAATCCTTTGACGGAATTTGCAGGGGGATCCCTTGACCAAATTTACGTTTTTTCCGCGATTCTTTCACGAAATTCATGCTTTTTTGTGAAAATTTTACGAAATTTGCATTTTTCTGCGATCTTTTGGCGCAATTACATTTTTTTCTGCAAACGATTAATGAAATTGATTTTTTTTTTCGGTGTGTGTGTTTTTTGCAGAAAATCGTAGTTTTAGACTGATTTTCTTAGTATCATAGTTTTAGACTATTTTCATAGTATCGTAGTTTTTAGCTCCAAATCGTAGAAACTATGATTTTTTTTCGTAGCAGTTGGCAGGTCTACAATATGCACAGATATAATACATATAGGAATCTTAAGAGTTAAATAATAATAAATTCAATAGAAATGTAAAAATATACAGAAATAATTTATTTTTATTTATTTATTAGTAGTATTTCTTTCTTTTGTATAATGTTTAAAGAACACAATTATAGTTTTGAGGTCAATTAATTCAGCTTTCATTATCAAGTGATATTAGCAGAGAACAAAGAATACATGTACAGCAACGATAAAAATATGCTTTGTGTTTCGGTTGAACATTTTTTATCCTTGTTTAGATAACTACATTATGCTACTTTTTTAGATGAGAGCTGATAATTAATTGCTTTCGAAACTATAATCATGCCCTTTAATCATTATATGGAGAAAAAAAGATTTACTTCTGCATATCTTAAGAATTAAATCTAAGTTTATTTATATATTAAAAGAAACATCATTGTCTTTGGTTGAAAAATATTTAGGAATTCTACTTTGCAACATTATTTAAAATTTTAGAATTTATTTGCTTTAAAGAATATTTCGTAGTTACATAAAATATATATTATGTATTTTACAATAATGCAAACTGCCAGTCTCAGATATTAAAAAAATATAAACAGATTATAAACAAAAATAAATTTCCCCCAAAAATATGAAATTTCATTTATTTTACAAGAAATATCAGCTTAAAAAGAGAGCAGTGAAATCTTAATTTACAGAATGCCTTAAAATTTCCAGATACATTTATGGATGTATGAAAAATTTCTGAAAAATTAACAGTATTATAAAATTAAACAATAATATATTAATTAGAGATGGTAAATAAATAGAAAGTACATCATTTTTCATTTAAAAGATTAAATTAATCATTATATGAATAAAAGAAGAATATCTATTTCTGTATAGTTTCAATACAGTATCATGTTAACCTTGATTGTAAAGAACTACATATAAGTTTAAATACAGTAAAATTACTAATGAATGATTTAAACATTGTTAAATATATAACATAAATTTCATTGGATAAAATATCGTCAATTATTAACAAGTTACAACTAACTGAAAATTAGTGACGAACAAAACTTTTCTGCAAACTGAAAAAATTCCATCCAATCATTAAATACCTGAATTTTATCAAATGAAACTAGCCCAAATGCATATAAACATTTTATTTGGCATACAATTTTTATGGAAAATTTTACTAGAATTTTCAGAAGGCAGCCCTAATATTATTGCAACATATATCTGAATTCATATGTTTCTGTGTTGTACAGGAAAACTTATTTTCTTTTTTTAGTTAACCAATGCTTAATTTTATACACTGATATACTGAATGAATAAGTATATTCTCTGTCTTTATGATTTTAAAAATGGAAGCTTACAACAAGATCTATTACTAACAATTTCATATAATTCTCGAATACTATTTGTAGAAAATGGATTAATTAGCAAGTTTTCAAAGACACACAATTCTATTAATTGTTATTGTGATGAAACTTAATTCAAATAAAGTGTCTGTAAAGAAAAACAGGTAGTTTGATTTGTTTAGACATGTAAGTAACAAACAAGAGTGGTCTAGGCGTTTATAACAGGTTTTATTGTACCAAGAGATGCAAGTGCATCTACTTTTTTTTTTTTTTTAAAGTACATCAGAGAGATGAGCCTGTTTACCATAAAATTAAAAGGAATAGAGGCATAGACGCCAACATTGTAAAGACTGTATCAGGAGTAAACCAGTTAAATTTCAGGAGTTTTGGGCACTCTTCAGGAGTAAAATGTTCACGTATCAGGAGTCATTTCAGGAGTTGCACATAGTTTTTTACGAGCTATATTTTTTACAAAATATTCTCAGTCTTCTTGCAGTTTTTGCATTTACCAACACAAACATAATTTAAATAAAGGTTAGATAATTTACTTTTAATGTATTAATAATTTTTTATAATAAATTTATAAAAATGGAATATTTTTCTTATCCCTACAGAGCAAAAAATCCGCGATTGATATAACTGTGTGAAATTACATGACTATTTTTTCCCCTACAAGAAAATAAAGTGACTTTTTTCACAACCAATTAACAAATTTTGCGATTTTTCGCCGAGATTCACTGACGAGAATCGCGATTTTTCGCCGCGACTAACGGACGAAAATAGCGATGTTTTGCCGCGAATGACGGACGAAGATCGTGATGTTTTGCCGCGATTGAGGGGCGAAAATCGTGATGTTCTGATGCGGTTAGCAGACGAAAATCGCGATGTTTTGCCGCGACTGACGGGCGAAAATCCCGATGTTTTGCCGCGACTGACGGACGAAAATCCCGATGTTTTGCCGCGACTGACGGACGGAAATCGCGATGTTTTGCCGCAACTGACGGACGAAAAGTGCGATGTTTTGCTGCGACTGACGGACGAAAACCGCTATGTTTCGCCGCGACTGACGGACGAAAACCGCGATGTTTTACCGCGACTGACGGACAAAAATCACGATGTTTTGCCGCGATTGACGGACGAAAACCGCGATTTTTTGCCGCGACTGACGAACGAAAACCGCGATTTTTTGCTGCGATTGATTGACCAAAACAGCAATTTTTCGCCGCGACTCGTTGACGAAAACAGCCATTTTTTTCCGCGAATGACTCACGGAATTCGTGATTTTTTTGCAATGCAGTGAGTGATTGACAAAATTCGCGATTTTTATCATTGGCCGATTACCGGATTTCAGGATATTTTTTCCTCAACTGATTAACGCAATTCGCGATATTTTGCCGCAGCTGACAGCCAAAATTAGAGTTTTTGCAGAATAAAAAAATTTGCGATTTTTATGAACGACCTATTGATGAATTTCACGATTATTTGCAGCGACTGATTGACGAGAGTTGAAACTTTTTCAACGATCGGTTGGCGAAATTTGCAATTTTCTGCTGCGAGCGATTGTAGAAATTCTTGGTTTTATCGACTAATAGACAATTTTCACGATATACTTCAACAACTGATTGACGAAATTCGTGATTTTTTGCCGGATCGATCGAAGAAATTCGCGATTTTTTTGCCTCAAATTTCCGTATTTTCTACCTTATTACCGTACTTCCGTATTTTATTCTACATTTCCGGAGAAACTCCGGAATTTCCGGAGATATTGGCATCTATGAATAGAGGTATGGAGAAGAATGCACCATCTTGCATCCCTAATGATGCATGGAATTAATATACCAGGTGTGATGGTTAATAATTCTTCAATTTTTTTAAAGAGATGATGCTGGAAACAAGGGTCGGTGTACAGTCTAACTTCTGATGTCATTTTGTAGCTGTTACAGTAACCTTCAAAACACCATTGATGTTTAAGTAACTTTAAGTGTTTAATATTCAGTATTGGCCAAAATCACAATTTGGTGCATCCTTAGTCTTTATGATAGGAAACTTTTTTTAAAAAGTAATTTGCAACCAACTCAACATGCTTGAAAAAATGACAAACCATAATGGGGAGAAACAAAGGGAGCAAATGTTTCTTTCAATTTTACATTTATCATTTTCTACTCCAAAATGAATAGACATAAATTAAATGCTTTAATTTTTAAAATTGCGATTTATATTATACATTCAAGTAAAAGTTTAATCTTTAGACTACATATGGTACATATGTATACTAACCAGTATGGAAAATGGTACTCTAAGGGTTAAACATGATATAGATTGCAATAAAAATATAATTTCCTGATAGATGAATTTAAAAATAAACTTCTTACTTTCTGCTCTACATTTTTTCTAGCCTTTTTAGGTCCTTGTGAATTAGGGTGATTTTTTGTACCCTGAACTTCAAACACTTCTTCATCTACTTTCTGCTTGTATTCTAAACATACATCAATCCCTATAAAACAATTGAAATAGGATTGAAATGTGGTTATTTTGATAAATGATTGCTATGAAAAACATATACGGATGCCATTAATGAATAATTTGGGAAAATATTGCTAAAAAACGTCAGTTATTTATTTAAAATATTCAATATAAAACTACAATATCACCTAATTTAGAAAAGTAAAAAAATTCTGAAGAAGTTTTTGGGACTCTCTGAATGTCAAGCTTATATGCAAATTTGCAGAGAAAGCCTGTGGTCCTTAGTAATATTTTGAATGTGCCTTTTTAAGAAAAAAATTGGAGAATAAACTTGTTGAACAACTACTCTTTAACCCTTCTTTGCATGATGATGGAAATTTCCATCATAACATTGAATGCCCAAAAATTATATAAAAGAACAAGTTCACTTTAAGTTGATCGTGTCTGGATACCCTTTTAATGTCCATTGCATAAAAACATAGCTGTCAAAAAAAGGCTTCTCCAGCTCTTCCACCTCCAAAAGACATAAGAACAGATGATGCTGGACATTGACCAACAGTGGGTGTGTCACTCCGGTGCAAGTATCCTAAATGTAAAGGGTATTCTACAATTTCTTGTAGTAAATGTGGAGTCAATTTGTGTCTAAATAAAAATAATAATTGTTTCGTTAATTATCACAAAGAATAAAAAATATCCAATGATATCCTCCTTTATTTGTATTTAGTACTAAGCTAATGATCTAACTTTGCATGATGATGGAAATTTCCATCATATTGTTTTTTGCTAAATTTATACTATAAATATATACTAAGATTTTTTTAACCATTTTTCCTTTAATTTGGAACATGAATTATATCACCTTGATTTATTTCACCAATAAAGAAAAAATCATGCAAAGAAGGGTTAATAAGCAGTACATATTTAGTTAAAATTTAAATATCACTAATTAATAAAAAACGAACAAAAGTTCACCACAAACTAAAAGTTGTTTTTCTTATCATTGTTAGAAGATAGTAGTGTTTATGTTCTTTGCAATATTTTAATAGGAAAAACTTCATGTCTTAGAACAAAATCAATTTTTACATACAGAATTCAGCTAAGATACCTAAGAATCCAGCTATTTCATACCTTTTCCCCAAAGGTTCTTAGTTATCTCTCTCTATATATTAATATTGTTTGTATAATAATAGAGAAAAAAAATAGACATAATTTGTATGTGTGTGTGTGTGCATATATACATATAGAGTAGAAGAACTTTATAACGCAAACGTAAAAACGCAAGGTTGTGCATTATATAGAATTTTGCGTTATATGGATCACATTTCACACATCATTAAATTCACCTTATAAATACGGCCAAATATGTCTGAAACATATAAGAATACTTTAGAGTATCTTCATACCGCATTTCTTGTCCACAGGAGTTACCAGATTGTACATTTTTGAATTACATAGATCGTTCCAAATATTGTTAAATGTACTTTATAAACGTGGTCCAAATGTACCTGGACCCAAATCATGCATTATTACTAATTTTCAAAAATGTTTATTGTATTAGCAATCTTTTTCATTAAAAAGTTCTAAATTAAGAAGATAAAGTTGAACTAATACATCAAATTTAGTTCTCTAGAGAGTAACAATTTTTTACAAGGTGGGAATAAAGGTGCTTCTTAACTGCAAAATTCATTGTTTACATCTGAGAAGTTATGCGTTATATGGAGAATTGCGTTATAAAGATCTTCTACTGTATATACACACACACTATAAACTAACATTTATTCGGACTTACAAAGCCTGGATTTTTATCAGTAAAAACATTTTTCTCATATCCTTGGAAAAACTAGTTTTTACCAGTAAAAACTCAATCCTCCTGATTATACCTAAAATGTGTTTATTTAAAGATTTTTTTAAGAAAGGAATTAAATGACTTAATAAATAATGGATTACTTAAAAATTAACACAATTACAAACATTTATAATTTTAAACAGCATAATACTTAAAAACAAGAGGTTTCAAAGAAAATCTTACACTGAAAATTCATTATCCACTTTCCACTCAATATCCCTAAAAGTACTTTCATGGTACGTGTGCAGTTTCCATTGCTATCACATGATGTCACAATATGAGTAACTATAAAAAGAACAGCAAAATAAGTACTCTCACATTCAAACAATATTCTCAAATTAAAAGAATTCTTTTAAAATGACAAACACAGAGGTGAGAACAGCAGTGTTCGTACAGACTTCAGAAGAAAAAAATCTAAGGAGTCTAGAAGAATTTTAAGGAGTCCAAGGAAAATAATTTTAAAGGAGTTACCAAGGTATGTTATGCTCTCATGTAGCACACACAATTTTAATACCTTATTTGAAGAGAAAAAATTAAAAATGGCTCATACAAAAAATACAGTAACTTTTTTTTTTTTTTTTTAGAATGGTACGGAAAAATCACTTGAAGCCACAGTAATCACTTGAATTTTACCTTGGTAAATATGAGAAGATTTTTATCTCACTACCTTTAAAGATGAATCTCTATCATGCCATACACAAATATATCATACTCAGAGTTCCCCAAACAGTTTCACCAGGGTGCTGCACATCGCCTGCCCTTTGGTTTACAAAATAGCACCATTCTTGCCCCTTGGTAAAAAAAGCGCCTTTTTTCCTTTTTGCATTAATTTTTTTTTTTTTTTTTTTTTTTTTTGCATAGTAAAAACTGACTCAATCTTGTCTTGAAAAAAGTGCCCTGAATTTTAAATATTGAAAGTAGCTTTAAAATTGAAAGAATGTCTTTTAAAAAAAGGGGCCCTTAAGAATCTGAAAAGTGCCCTTCAGGATCCAAAATATGCCTTCAAGGATTAAAAAAAAAGTGCTCTTTTCTCACTGGCAGCAACCTGACCTTTTTTAAATGTGGGGAAAACTCTGCATACTTGAGAAAGATAATTATATTCTAATATTGTATACCAATTAAGTCATGGAAGCCAGTAAATTTTGCTTCACAATAATTTAAGCAGTATTATTTATCTAAGCACTCCTTGGAAATTTTTTCAATTCTAAGTGATCTAAGAAGTCTGTACGAACCCTGGAACAATCAAACTCTAAAAAAGAGGAGAACTTTGCTTTGTCCCATTCTCTATCCTCTATGGTCAGTATCTCTCTATTCTAAAAAAAAGTAACTACCGCTGTCACCGCCGCTGCCGGTTTTCAATTTCTTGTGACCGGAGGTCTTTCTTCGTTAATATTAAGAAAAATAATGCATACAAAAATATGAAAATTAGTAGTGTTATACAGAAATGTTTGATAAACATGCTGATGCAGACAGTTTTCAAATCGAAGAATTATTTTAAGAGATATTTAATGCTAAAGTTGGACAAAATTGTTCCACTAAAAAAGTTTTATAGGAGCAAAAATTATTTATGGGAATTTAATCATTTTTAGATCATTTTATACTTTTGAAGTTCCCGGTGTGCAGACCGTATTTCTTTTTTTAATTTGACTCATTTTTTGAGGTTTTATTTCTATTTTAAATTCAAATTTTCAGCATTTCGAGAGATATTTTTTACTTATTTTAGAAAGTGATATTAATTTAAACTGTTGCCAACTGTATAAACAGCGGAAACAATAATGTTTGCTTCAAATAAAAAAAATATTTATATGTGTAAATAAATTAAAAATTTATTTACACGTGACTATTATAAAGCTATAATTATAAACAAAATGACTATAATTATAAACAAAAAAAAAACCATTTGGAATTAGAATTAAATAATTATGTACAAAAAGCAGGAACTTATTAAAAATTGCGTCATAAAAAGTATACACGTGAATTTTAAAAGAGAAAGGATATTGTAAAATAATAAATTCATTAACATGCTTTAGAAGTCTTAAGTAGGAAAAATTACATCATATTTACGTCACATTACAGTTATTACATAAAATGAACACAAAATAATATTGCAAAACAGTTTAAATTTAGAAATTGCGCTAGAACATTTATTTGATATTTTGAGAGGATACTTTTCAACTATTTTTATTAGGAAAGCGCAAATAATATTTAATTTCTAACAAAAGTATTTTCACGTGAATATTAAAAAGAGAAAGAATAGTTTGGTCAAAATTTACGTCAGATTAAAAACGATTAATTTAAAATGTCTTATTTAAAAGAACTTAATTTTGCTTTGTTAAAAAATACCGGGAGACAAAGACTCTGCTTACTTAATTCCTTTTATATTAGCTTATTTTGAAATATTTAACTTATTTTACTTAATCAAAGAGGAAAACAACAATTGTATCTTTGGTACTACTTAGTTATCCCGTCGACCAAAAATCTATCATTCGCCAAACTATAAGATTAAATGCCAATAATGTTGATCGTAAATGTCACATTAACTTGACTTTAAGCAAGTTACACGTGTCTACGTCATCAAGTTATTTTTATTTTGACGTTTTATTTGTATTTTTATTAATGTTGCACTAATTTATTTGTTCTTTCGTTATTTAAAATAAAAATTACGTCAATTTGTATAATTTGGCGATTTATATAATGTGGCGAAATTGGTCGACAGGATAATCAAGTAGTACCGCAGCGGATTTGGCCTTAAAATTTTCCAATCAAAGAGAAATGAATAGAAATTCGTTTATAGGGAGATTGTCACTGTTTTTTAACCTTTTCCAACAAAGTTGAAAAGTGTTTATGACTTCGGTTTATCTGGCCGTCTGTCCGCACTCTAATTCACGTAAATATATTCGGATTGTCCTGAAATTTTTGGAGGTTATTGACGTTTACAATAGCACATTACCTATTTCAAATGAAGTCTGTAGCATGTTTAGTTCAATTACAGGGACAGTCAAAAGTTTTCCATTACATTAGGGCCTATGGGAAGAAATCGTTTAAAAGGATTTTTAATGATGTTACACGCATCCAAACATAACAAAATTGATATGCATTTATGAAGTGCATTAAAACATGCATTCTGTATAATATGCAGTGCAAAGAATAGTTATTATTCTTTTACAGGGCCACATGAAAGAATTCCGTTACATAATGATATAAGGAGGGAAAGGGGGGGGGTGGTATTGTTTGCGCCGTATTTTAATTATATTAAGCTATTTCAGATATAATGAAATTGATACACATCGCTGAGTTTACTATAAGTTATTTCATGTATATTACAAAGTGCATAACATTTACAGGGACATACAAAAGTTTTCAGATAGCATATTGTATCAGAAGTACTGTACATAGCGGTGATTGATGGAAATGCATTTTTAATTATGATATGCGCTTTTATGTTTCACTATATTTATGCATACTATATGGCTTGTATAAATACTATAATTCATATACAGGGCTACACAAAATAATCCCTAAGGGTTATTTTATATGAGCGCAATTTGGTTAAAGGTAGTTTTTAAATGAGTTATGCATTTTTACGCTGAACTGCATTTAGTTTAAAAAAAGTTTGTAGAATATACATAAAATGATATACAGGGTCACGCAAAGAATTGGATACATATCGTCTATGGATGATAATTTCTGAAAATGTGGTTTCAGTAGTTTTAAAAGTGTTTTAGTTTGAATTAAATTTTAGCTAAACAGGGGCGTGTAATAAAGGAACTAGGCAAACTACAGGGCTGTACAAAAGTATTTTTTCAATTAATTGTATAAATTGCCAAAAGAGAAATTTCAACCTGTTATACGTTTTCTTGCTAAACTAAATTTTTCCATTATATAGTATGTATATCAACATACAGATCTAATACAGGGCTGTTCAAAAGAATTCGAATATATATTTAGCTATGGGCAGTAACTACTGAAATCACATTTTTAAATGTTTACTTAGTTATCTTATTTACCTTATTTCCCTAAGTAATGAAGTTTCGTTAAAGCTTTCAGGGAGTGTTGGAAAGTGTTTCCTAATCTATGCTGTACGCATAATTTTTCTTACTTGTTAAATTATAATTCAATCTTCCAAAATCTTTTTAAAGCAGATCAAATTAGCGTACTTTTAAAGTCTGCGGTGTCTGAAAGGGGGTTGAAGAGCATAGCCCCTAGTTAGTTGAAAATAAAAAACACTAATTTTATTTAAAAACAGACAATACTAAAATACTAATTGAAAAAAAAAAAAAAAAATCATGCAGAATAACTTAAGGAAAGAAAAAAATAACAACATAATATTAATAAAGATAAATTAAAAATAACAAATCACAATATATTTTTTATTTCATTATCATTATTATTTACAAAAGTTAGGTGGCTCTGCTTTCAACAAGCTATACTTGCCATCATCCGCAAACTCTATAAACACACTAATTTGTTTGTTCAGTTTTAAAAAGATTAAAGGATATTATCAAGACTAGTGCGGATCTTCTGTAATTGGATTGCAATTCATTTCTCTTTGAGTGAGGGTTTTTTCGGTTCCCAAGGCTGCATATCCATTGCTGTTATGGCAGCTGTTTCCATGATTAAGATATATCACATATTTGATAACAAACTTGCATAAAATGATTAAGTAAAACATGTAGCTGCATCCTGGGCTTTTATAATAATGTCTGGAAGAAAAGTGTTTTTTTAGAGTAAAGAAAATAGTTTTAAATATGATGTAATTTTACACCATTTGATGCTTTCGCAAATAATTTAATTATTTGAACGTTTTATTTCTCTTTTAATATTTAGTTTATAATTGTAAATATATTTTTGTATTTTAATGTGTTCGGAAATATTCTTATTTGGACCTTTTAAATATGATGTAATTTCACCATTTAATGTTTTTCAGGGTTTGTGATTTTTTTATTCTTTAAAAAAAAAAAATCGGATTTATTTGATTTAAATCAGATTTTTTTAATTTAAATCGGATTTTTTTTTATTTTTTTAAAAATTCAAAATATAATTTTAAAGCTACACATTTTAAAGTAAATTACCCTTCACAAAATGATTAAAATTAATAATAATAATTAAAAAAAAAAACTTTATTTGTAAAAAAAACATTAACTTGGTTAATTTGAAACAAAAACACTTGTGTTTTATCATTACTTACACTAACTGTAATTTTAAAAATATTCTACATTATATAAAATATCTTCTATATTACCTTAACTTACCCATTTAATAAAACAAAAAATCACATATGTATACTTCATTACTAAAAGCTAAAACTTTTTTTTTTTAAATCAAATTTCTTTATTAAAATCTGGAAATATAAAAGATAATGTAAGCATGTTATTCAGAAGAAAAAATATGAATTTTGAAACATTTGATTGTGGAACTAGATACTTATTTGTATACATTCTTTTAAACAAAATATTTATTCTGGATTACATATAATACTCTGGAATGTATAAAAAACATATTTAATGAATTTGCAGAATATACTCAACACATAAAATCATCAGAATTATGTTATAAATTTCAATAAGTTTGAAAAGATTATTGTTTGTTATTAAACTGGTTGAACAGGAACACCAATTTTTCTGCTTTATCAGTTCCTAAACGATTACAGAGTTTAGAGTGAACTAAACCAAAAGTTGAGAAGATTCTCTCAAGAGATGCTGAAGAAGCTTGTGCAGTAAATAACTGTGAAATCATTCCTATAACATTTTTTTCAGAACCATCATTCTCAGTAATTTGTGACTTCCACCAATCTATAGGATTTACTTTATTTACAATATCAGAATGAAAAAGAAATTGATGAAAAGGTTCTGATTTTGCTTGAAATTTCATTAAAGTAGGCACTACTGATTGAGAATATTTTTCTTTTGCAAAAATTAAACATTCTGATTTTTCAGCAGCACTCAATTTAATTCCTGCATAGCGTGGATCTAACATATATGCTAGAAAATGTGGTGGTCCTAGTGCTTGATTGTAACGGGTTGAAAAACTTTTCAAGCATGTTTTATCAAGATTTACTTCTGTAAGTTCTTCTTGCAAGTTTTTCCAGATATCAACAGCTGTTGATATAGTGCAATCCTTCTGTTGCATTTTATCAAGAGCTATAGAAATTGGTTTTAAACGTTTTAGAAGGTCCTCGGCATTCCATTTAATTCCAAAATTTGTTACCTTGTTATAAACAATGCTATCAATATTACAGCGATTTTCTTTGCAAACTGAAACAAGAATTGGCCAGTTTTTTAAATATGCAGATACACAGTCAGCCATAGTATTCCAACGGACTTCTTGGGGTATTATTAATTTGGATCCACCAGCTTCTCTATATTTTGCATTTGCAAAATGATTGTTTCTGAAAAACTTAACAATATGTAATATTTGTTCCTTAATATTTGGAATATTTAAATCTTCTGCAAGCAAATTTAACAAATGTGCAGAACATCCATATGTGATCAAATCAAAATCTGGGTTACTTTGAATTTCAGTGTGCATACCCTTTACATTGTTAGCATTGTCTGTTACAACATTTCGCACAATGCATTTAAATTCATTTTCACATTTTATCATACAATTTTTTACAACTTCTATAAGGTATTCGATTGTATGTGGGCAGCCAGATGTATCAATAGTTTCTAATAAATAATTTTCACCTTTCTTATTGGTTACAACAGCACATAATATTGGTTTATTATGAACGTTTGACCATCCATCTATACTTAAGTTTACTATTTGTCCACTTAAATACTCAGAACATTTTTCTTTCTCTTGACTATAGATATTGTGAAGTAATGATCCACCTATTTCAACTTCATTTGGAGCTGTATATCCTGGTCTTAAAGCTGAAATCATCTTTTTAAATTGAGGGTGTTGCACATGATGAAAAGTAGAATTGGTTGCATAAATATATCTAGCAACTTTTTCATCTAACATCTGTTTATGAGTTTTAAAAGTCTTTATCACATAAGAATTCATATTCTTCTTAGAATCATTAGAATAATTTTCTATTTCAAACATCTTCCTCTTTGTGGGTTTTCTTCCAATGTCTAACACTTCAGTTTTCACATTAGTTGATGTTGATACACCAGTTTCACTTGTGATGATTTTTTCATATAATTGATTGCCATCATCATCCTTTTTATCATAGGATAAACATTGTTCCACATGCTTTTTTAATCTTGCCACTATTCCCATTATGACTTTTCCACAATTCTTGCATTTTGCCTTAACACCTTTTCCTGAAAATGTAGGCTCTTCATTAAAATATATCCAAATGTCATCCTTTTTTCTATCTGCCATTTTCTAGCTAACTTGTGCCAAGTAACAAACCAGGGTTCATACTTTCTTTCCATGATAAAATTCAAGCATCTTACCCAAATTTCAAGCACCTTTCCAGAAATTTCAGAAGTGAAAATTTTAATGTTACAAAATGACATATTACAAAAGAATCCAGAGAAAAAAATAAGTCTTCGAAAAATAAAGAAAATCTTTTTGCATTCTACTTTGAAAGTTATTTGTGCTAACACTAATTAAACACACACAAAAAAGAAAAAATTGCATATTTCAGCATGGATAATTTATTGTATTTTAAACAAAGACTTTTTTTTCACACTTCTAAAACTTCAGCCTCTTTTACTTTTACAATTTGTCTACAAACAT
Organism: Maratus speciosus; assembly: GCA_963932465.1. Lineage (NCBI taxonomy): Eukaryota > Metazoa > Arthropoda > Arachnida > Araneae > Salticidae > Maratus > Maratus speciosus. Next base: position 536,029,289 of record OZ010793.1, read on the forward strand.
TGCAATTTTCTCCACTGTCCATTGGAAAAATTTCCAATCTTGCAATCGGCAATAGCAAGCAACAAGTACACATCTTTTCATTTTCTTTAGTTAACTTAATACTAGAGAGGGAAGGGAGAATTGAACAAAGCGAAGTACAAATGCTTGTACTCTGACTTCCTGAAAGGATAACAATCTCAGACCAAATATTTTTACCTGATTAATAAACTTTTTATTTATTTTTAACACTTGCAACTCTTATTTTGAACATCTGAATAAAAAAATTAAGCACCTATAAAAAAAAAAGTAATGAAAATTAAGCACCTTCCTTAAAATTTAAACAAATTCAAGCACTTTCAAGGACCTTTTTTCTCTCTCAAAAATTCAAGCACTTTCAAGCACCGTATGAACCCTGACTGACCCAACTACTAAACATTGAATCTTTCACAAACTAAAAACTTCCTTATCTGTGGAATCTTTTCTCATACTATGAAATCATGCTTTTTGACCAACAATACAGTGCAGTCCAGGTATTCATTCTAGGATTATAAGAAACCTGTTTGACATGTTATCACAATAGCAATGGTATGCTATTTTCCCTACTCTGTTACTTATTCATTATTGCTGAAACGTCAGTGAAGGCTTACTGTGGAGACCCGAAATTTTTTGGTTTCCATTTGTTTGTTTGTTAGTTAGTCTGTCTGTCCCGCTATAACTGCCGTAAAAAGCATCCGATTAGCTTGAAATTAAGGATGTATATTGGTGAGCTCCCCGGATTTAGCTGTATAGTTTTGGGTTAAATTTGGTTCATTTGTTTGGAATATATAGAACATTTTATTTTGTGACATAATGCTTTTCTATGGGAAGTCAGACGATTTTCAAATTTTCATTTGTTGAAAGAAATCGCTCATATGAATAATAGATTTAAATGGTAAATTTTGAATGCTGAAATTTTGAAATAAGTGTATTAAATTATTCCTTTTAATTTGAAATTTTGTCAAAACATTTGTCAGAGCTTTTAAATTAGGTGTATAACTTATGATGGAATTTTATACATGTGATCGAATAATATAAAACTTTTTATTTTATGAATTTACTTATATTTCCTTTTTTTTTTTTTTTTTTTTTTTTTTTACTGTTGTGTAGCAACTATATCTCATCTAAAAATATCATAAATGTGAAAGTATGTATTGTTTTTTAAGTCAAATCAAAGTTAAAAGGAATGAATTAATGAATGCCTTTGTATAGATATTTGCATATAGATTGATTTAAACGCAGAAATGAAAATAATATTTATATACTATATAGAATAATATTTTTATTTATGTATTCAACTATTTTGATTATAAATGAAAAAGTTCGTTATTTTCATACAGAATAAACTGACATTATTCTATTAAACTTTATAAACTTTATTGTTGCAAAAAAAAAAAAAAAAGGAATAACAATTTCTCCCAAAGAGTTAATTTTAATTTGTAAGATTTTCACTTGCAAAAGGAAAATGGAATAAGCAAATTACAAATAAAAAAGATAAATAGGACAGGAATGAATACATATAAACATTTCACACCAAATACCACCTAAAATAATTTTTGTAGTGGTATTTTCCCAACACTACGAAGAAAGATTCCTCGATTTACACGATTTTACTTGGCCTTCCTTTTCTCATTGGTTGCGACTTCATTTTCGCAATTGTGTATATTAATTGGCACAAAATTTTACATTTTTATGACTGAGGTATATGTAAGGCCATACAAATAAGAAATTCCGTATTGTCTCCTATAAAATGTGATAAAGTGTTGGTTAACTATATATGTTTCTATTAAGAGGAGCAGAGCTGCCAAGCCTCCGGCGTTCTGGATACCAGTATTTTAATACAAAAAATGTTACTTTATTTAATTGAAACATTTGCGCGATTTAAAAGAACAACATTTTCTGTAAGATAATAGTGTTGTGCAAAAAAGCCTGAGATTTGCCATGTCTGGTGGGGAGTGAAATGTTTTATTTAATGCATTTATCTCTATTTTAATGCTACGTGAACAACATCCCGTGCAACAGCTTGTAGGGTGTAAAATAAATTAAATTATTAAAATAATCCCTATTACGAAAAATGAAACAAAATGCCCGGCTAACAAGGAGAGGGTCCGAGGTTGGTCTCACGGAATCCAGCAATCCTTTGTACATTGATAGAGTATTGTCAATAGATAAACATATCAATAGGATAAAGTGCAATATTCAGGGGGGCCGTTAAAAACGAGCCCCAAAGTTCACCCAATTGACTCTTTAGTATATAATCGGATAAATTAAGTTCATTTGCGACAGGCTCGATAGCACAGTTGGCAGCGCGCCAGACTTCTATTTTTCGTTTTTACGGATATCTGCAGGTTCGATCCTCCAACGAGGATTTTTTTTCTCCCGACAAAATAATGATAAATTATTTTTGAGCCACAATTAAAAAACTATATATATAACTATTTAAATGTAAGACGAATATAAATATTGGCGCATTCACACATATTTATTTATTTACGGAGAGAGACAGTTATATTGCATCCTTATGGATATAATGAAAAAAAAAAGCAAGAATCTTATGCAGTATATACGTATTTTTTTGCATTCAACATTTTTGTAAATTTTATATTTAGTTTTATTTACAATCATTTATATTTATTTTACAATTACTTACATATATTTCACAATGACGTACACTTATTTTACACTTATTTAAATTTATTTTACATTTCTGTCTATACTATGTACTTAAAAAATAAATGTGTTCTATTAAAATTGAGGTTCTGATTACAGGCAGGAACCGGGATGATAATTATCATAAAAACATATGAAACAGAAACTTTTGCGACAGCGTGCACGAATAATAAAAGAAGTGTTTTTACAGGAACAAGGCGTTTTAAAAAAGATCATTTGGAAAACACACTTCATTGACATTCATAAATATTATTCTTTTATGTGAAAGTTTCCATGCATGCCAGGCGTATTTTATCATGTTACAAAATATAGGTGAAGAGAGTTGATAATGCACAATTGAATGAATTTTTATACAATCCTAGCGAGAATTAATTTCTCTTTTCCGTTCAATTAAACAATTACAATTTTGTAACCGCTTAATCATATTTTTCACCTGCCTATAAAAATAAACGTCGCCTAGTTTTACCAAAGCTGTGCTTCAACTATAAGTTTTTCTATCACAAAGTAGTTCTAGATTATTGTGAAAAAGTTCATTCCCGGGGGGATAAGCTTGGCTTCACAAGAAATAGCGTCTGAAGACTCCGATGAAATTAAATTATTTTCAGAGAGTAACTTTGTGTAATACACGACTACATCTTTTAATATCAATTTTGATGATTCACTATGAATTGTGTATTATGAAATTCGCTTTTCAATATTTGTAAATTTAGAAGCTTCTTCACTAGACATTTTTTACAAAATAGCTTTTTTCATTTTAATTATGACACTATAATAAAGAACAACGTCTAATCACTTCAAAACTTTAAAAACAAAATGCCGTACTCATTCGCTCTGCGGCAGATGGGTGCTTAAATTTCAACAAAAGAAAGGTAAACATTTTAAACCCACCCCGTTCTTTTTCTATAGCGTACTTGTTTTGCTTAAAAACCACCTGCAAATCAACGTTACAAGGTTTTTAACCGAAAACAGTTATTCTAATTCCAAACATGAGATCCCATGATAAAAAAAAAATTATGTTTTAAAAATTAAAAAAATAAAAAAAAATTAAAAATGATAACATTTTAAAATACAAGATAAAAATAAAATAGCATATTTTAATTTTATGTAGCGTATTTTAATTTACTTCGCTGAAAACAACAGGTATCTATTCATAGAAAAGTCTATAAATAAATGTGAATAAAATTAAATTTTGTCGACTGAATAATTCAGTTATTTTCCTTTTTCCCCCCCATTAGATGCATAAAGCGGCAATATCTCTGTAAATTAATAAGCACATAATATATATAAGTGTGTGTCTGCGTGCAGAAGCATATTTTTATGAATATTTGTCTAACTTTAAATAATTAGATATATTTTTTTAATTATGGTTTAAAAATAACTGATCATTATTTTGGCTGAAAAAAAAAAGCTTGTTGGAGTACCGAACCAGCAGACGTCCCAGAAGGAAAAAATAAAAAGTCTGGCGCGCTGCCAACTGTACTACCGACCCTCTCGCAAGCGCCAGTAATTTATCCGGTTATATTACTAAAGAGTCAATAATGGGTGAACTTTGGGGCTCGTTTTTTACGACCCTCCTGAATATTGCACTTTATCCTGTTGATATGTTTATCTATTAACTATACTCTATCAATGTACAAAGGATCGCTGGATTCCGTGAGACCAACCTCGGACCCTCTCCTTGTAAGAGAAATAAAAGGTTAGTTAACCTTTCGTAATTTGACCTGAACACAGGTTTGCGTCAAATTTCAACGGTGTTTGTAACATCACGATTTTAAATTAAATGTGGATACTATTAAAAGGCTATCACAAAAAATACTTAATGGCACCAAATCACGTTTATATATTTAGTCAATTGGAAGTGGACACGATGATGAATTATTAACCGTTAGGTTTAGAAGTCCCCCTACTTTAGGGTGATTTTAGTAAGTTAATGCTATCGAGTACATTTTTAGATATTTAGATTAGATATTAGATCTTAGATATAAATATTGCAGAATAGTAATCAAAATTATTTTTTGGAAACAATAATTATACAGGTATTAGATTTCTAAATTACATGTCTCAGTTTATATTTACAAAAGTTCTTTATCCTTTAGATACATGTGTTTGTGGTTAGCAGGCAAGTAAATACTGCTGTATGGATATTAGGATAACGTAAAATGCTTGACCAAATTGTTGCTTATCCTTATAAATCGCAGTGTAAAAAGGAATCTAAGATATAGGATAATCATTAACTCAATCAATAGAAAATTACAAATGCAAAATAAATTACACAATGGGGGGTTCAGGGGGGCACCCCCCTGAAGAAATTTGCTTTATTATATAAAAATTACTAGAATAAGAATCTCGTTAGAATTTCAGAATATCATTACATAACAACGTGTTTAATTTAACGCTTCTAATGTCTGAAACCATCAAAATATTTTTTTCCCCTTTTATAAATGTTTGTGTAATTTAAAAAGTTTAAATTTTGTTTTTGTAGAAAGATTAATATTACGCAAAGTTTGCTAAAAACAATAAGTTGCAGAGATGACGTTGAGGCTCTTGATCTGCAGATTTACTAGTTGTAAATTTACTTTGACTAAACCAGGCATTTAGAAATCTTAAAATATGTGAACAAAAACAGGGGGAAAAAGGTGTAGAAAGAATTAGGCCAGTTAAAACACTACAAGAAAAAGCACTCTGAAATAACATATCCATGCAGTTTTTTCTCTACTAGGATAATGTCTTTGATTACTACAAAAATTTTAAGATTAAAAGTGTATTGTAATTTTAAATGTTATTTTATTTTAAAGCATCATTTGTAATTTACTTTTCAGTTAAAAAAAAATAAAAAAAAAAATAAAAATAAGTTTGAAATACAATAATTTTTACATTAATTTATATTTAAATTATTTTTTAAACAAATATTTTGTTATTAAAGACTTTAAAAATTTTAGTTATTTTAAATTTATAAATAATTAAAATTGAAATTATATTAAATATATATGTATAAACATTCAGACTATTTCTACCATGAAATCATTTTTATTTTTGAAATATTTCCATAAATAAATTACATTGAAAATTGAACAATTTGTTATTTACATATGCTTGAGGACATAATGAGATACCTATATAAATATCAGTAAAAGTAATTTTGAATGACCTATATTGAATCTGAAGTTTTCATATCCTCAAACTACACAGTCACCTTAAATACAGAAAGTCTGTTTCTGTATTAAAGAAAAAAAATAAGATTACTTTCTAATAGGTGAATATATGACTAATCTTTTAACATTTTTCAGGTAATATCCTCTACTTTTAATTTAAGATTTTTGATTTAAAATTTAAAGTGTAATATTTGATTTAAATAAATTAAAAAAGCATACATTTTGAGTTCTTAGTCATTTCTTAAATTTACAATGTATTTTTGATTAAACAAATGTTTTACAAACATCTTGACCTACGTTTGAAGTATTTTTTAAAAAGTTGATTTAAATCAATGATTTAAAAAAAAATCAGTTGATTTAAATCATGATTAAAATCAAGCTGATTTAAATCAACGAACCCTGATGTTTTTGCATGTAATAATTTAATTATGTTAAAGTTTATTTTCTTTTTTAATAGTCACCTGTAAATATATTTTTCAAATGAGAAATGTATGGAAATATTGTTTTAGGCTTTTCAGAAACTGGTAACAGTGGGTAAAAATTGACTTTTTCAAAATATTAAATAAATCTCTATCCAGATAATGAAATTTTAAATAAAAAATTAGAAAAAGAATTAGACAAATTAAAAAAATGATTGGATACTACACACTACAATCTAGTCACAGATATGCCTGCAAAAGACCATTAAATTGCTATGCACAGTTTTTTTACCCTATAAAATTATCGTGACCAATTTCAACATTAAATAGCACTTAAAAACTTCTTCGATCTAAAAACTGTATGTTTTACATGTTATGATACATTTCTCTATAAACCTATCTATTTTTTATATGCAATAGTTTTTTTAATATAAGCTGAGAAAGAGAACTGGTCATAATAAATTTAACTATGGCAACAGTATTTGTTACTTTTTTTTTTCAGAGAATATTCAAGAGATACACAAACAAAAACTGCTGTAGAATGAATACCTTCTTGAGAAAAGTTGTCCACAATATCAGCTTTGACCATCTGAGCAAATTTCTGTAGTTGTTCCTTTTGTTTATCATTTAGACTAGTGTGTAGCAAAACAATTTTGTTGTTATCTTTATTCTCAACCTAAAACAGCAACAAAATTTTTAATTAATGCATTTCTAATGAGGTACGTATAAGCAACTACAATAGAACTTAATTGACATAAAAAATAATATAATGATGACAAGAATAATTTAAAATTATTTATTATTTTGTCCTTATTTTTGTTTGAATATTCACAATAAAACTTACAAAGTTACAAACTAAATTATGGATTATAAACAACCTTATCATATCTTTTCCTTACTTTACTTTGGTAATTGTGCAGTAATACTGTAAGTTCCTATATATTTTGTTAAAGTGCGCCATTTTAAGCTTAGTTATCAAATGAAAGTCTGTACAACATCTGTTTTTCGTACACATGAAAAACGTTATTTTACACACTTGAAAATAAATAAATATGTAAGAAAAAAATAAAAAGGCAAAAAGCATTTGAGGGAAAAAAAATGAAAGGATATACAGTAAAATCTCTATAAGTTAATCTAATTTAATAACTTGTCACACTATATAAGGGTCATTAATTTGCATGAAATATTTTTTAATTGTGCTGTGCATGTGCGAACTATACTAAAGATTTATTTTCATGATTTGAAAATCAACTCTATAGTATAACTAATTAAAAAAGATCAGGTGAATATCTTGAAAATTAATAAAGTAATTGACGATACAGTGAGCTGAATTTCAATTACCTTCAAAAAGTAGTCGGATAATAAAAGATTTTTCACAAATGGCCATTGCTTTACTGATTTTCAAAAAAGGGGTTAGTCTTTAATAAATGCCAACGAGTAGCTTTGGAATGGATGCTTTGATTTCGGCAATTCTTTTTTTTTCTTTCTTCATTGGAATAGGCTCGTTCTGGTGGTTTTCTGCAAACTAAAGTCTGTAAAACTGTAGTGTTCTGTAAACATCAGCAAAAAATTAAAATTAAAAATTTGTTGAAAGTCCCTTATCATTCAGCTAATTTTAGAAAACAACTAAAATTCAGCTCATTCTATCACCAATATCTTTCTGAATTTTGATGACATTTGACTGGTCTTTTTATATGAGTTGCGGTACAGAATTCACTAATCATGGAAAAAACTATTTGGTATCATTTGTGTATACACAGTTAAAAATTATTTCATACAAATATTCACATTTCATCAAATATTCAATATATTTATTATTCTAGTAGCAATATATTTTTTCTACAAGTTTTCTTAAAGTGGTATAAAATTTGATTGAAAATTCTGCATGCTATAAACAAAAAACATGTGAAAATGTCTTGAATTTTTTAAAGAAACCTTTATATTTTCATGAATCTATATGCTATTCTTACACAAATGTTGTACAATATCGACATAGCAATGTGCTGTAGCTACAGATCATTTCAAGCACTTTGTTTTAGAGGGTGATTGAAAACATTCTCCACCCCCCCCCCCCCACCTTCAATTTATTGTTGATCCCCTTTAACTGATCTCATGATTTAGCTTTCACTGAAAAATTATAAGGTCAAACAGCCCTACAGTTAAAAAAAATTCTGTCAAGAATTTATTTAGATATTGGACACAATGTCTAAATTCAAAAGTGTCCATTAATTTTTAGCCATATTCGGTGTATATTACTATATAAATATGATTTATCGGTAAACCAAAAGAAGTCTGTTTCTCAGTTTCTTTTTTCTTTCTGAATGTAACCTTTGCTATTACATAGAATTAACAAAGATCACAGATTACTTCAGAATTAGTATTTAATTCATTTAATTAAAAACATTTTTGGTGTAAGTAACTATAAACATAATTTCTAACATAAGAGAACAAAAATCACAATTAAGTTGGTGTTGATAACTTTTGTAACCTTATGTAACCTCATTTAACATTTGTTATGAAATAGTAATTAATTTTTGAAAATTTTGTATATTAATCATTATCTAATCTGTCAATTGGCCATACTCAACAAGTGCCAAACAATCCCTAAATGTTATTTTTGGGAAAGTGATCATTTAAAAATTTTTTTGAAGAAGTTCCAAGTATAAAAGATACAATTTGGTAACAGGGGTTACTTGGTCATAATTTTGTTCATTCTCCTTACATATGCTTTGATTAATAAATAGAATTAATTCAGCTAAAGACATCCATTAAACCCAGCGTTAAAGAATATTGTTTGGTTGCTTGTTCCAGTAAATATCATAAGTTCCACTTTTTGTCTGGTAACAGAGGTCACAAATTTTTACATCTACATATCTTTCAAATGGTTTGCTAGTTAAATAAATAGCACTAACAAGGAAGGTCTCCATACGGGCATATTCAGAAAAATTTGAAAAAATTACAAAGTGTTCTTCTCATATGGATGTACAGTAAAACCCGTTTAAGAAGTTCCCGCTTACGAAGTTTTCCTGTTTAAGAAGTTTATATTTTCGATTCCCATTTTTCTCCTATTCTTACAACACTAAAATAACTTGCTTAAGAAGTTTAGTTCGAAACTCTTTCCCGCTTAAAAAGTTTTATTTTTCCTTCCATTTTTACTTTCAAAGCGCGTTTATTTTGTCTTTTTGATTATTATCTTATTTTCTGTGCTGGAAATATCTTTATTATTCTTCCCAATTCAAAAAGGTCAATGTTTAGGACTGATAGCAGGTGTGGTCACCTCTATTTCACCTTAAAATCTGTTTAACGTGTTTGAGGGAAATGGAATGTGGGTAGAGAATGGGTCCCTCGTCACTGTAACAATAGTGACTGATAAAGAGAAAAGGGAATTGCTCCGCCCTACCGATGAGTGGTTCTTTCAGTTCAATAGTTACAACAGATTCTTTCCCACCACCCTCTTCCATAAATGTAATGTACCACAGCTGCGTTTGGTTTATTCATTTCACAGTTTTCAAGTCAGTGTAAAGTGCATAACATCAAAGCTTTCTCGTTAGAAAATACACGAACAAAAAATCCTGTTTTTTTTCCCCCCAAAAAATGTCGGGCAAGGCAATTAAAAGGAAAGCCTTGTCAATTGAAGACAAAATCAAAATTTTGAAAGAAGTTGATAGTAACGCAAAAAAAAAAACAAGAGTCGAAATTGCAAAGAAGTTGAACATACCAGTGACTACTCTGAATGGAATTGTAGCAAAATGAGATCTCATTTTAAACTCTTCTCAAAAATCTCGTAAAATTAAAAAGGTGAAAAGAGGAAAATATGAAGTTATGGAAGAAAAGTTATTGATTTGGTTCAAACAAGCCAGATCTGCCAATATTCCTATAAGCGGACCTATTCTTAGAGAGAAGGCTGAGGAAATTGCCAAAAAAAGGGAGATTGAATTTACTCCTTCAAATGGATGGATTGATAGGATGAAGAAAAGAGCTGGATTGACTTATAATTCTATACAAGGTGAGAGTAAAAGTGTCGATCCAGGGTCATTCCATGCCAAATCACACCAGCCATGTAACCCACCATCTCCGATTTGTCTGAAATTTTCAGAAAACACCATACTAATAAAGTTAGAAAAGCACATGAAATTTTAAATTGGTGTGACTTATACATTTTTTTTAATGTGACCTTGAATATGGCTGCACAACAAAAAAATGCGCCGCCTAGTAGTGGAAGTCATGGGTGTGCTTTGAGCTGCGGAATTTTATTTCTTGGCTGCTACTTAAGATAGAAAGCTGAAAATTTTGCCACTTATAGTTCTTTCCATGTAGAATTCAGAAAAAAATACTGTTTTAATGCTGTATCTTTTGTATATAATTAAAAAAATATTTATATTGACAGTTACTATATTTTGTATGAAAATTTTCAAAAATCAATTCTATAAAAGTGCATCTTCCAACCTGAAACTAATATTTTTTTAAATGCTCCATATACCATGTTCTTTCAAATAAAGAAAAAAAAATCAGTGGTTGCTGTAATAATTTTTGGGGGAAAAAAAAAAAAAGCTGAACTTCTTTAAAGCATTGCATTTTGAATAATGTTATAAACAGTCAAAGAAAATATTATACTAAATTACCTAAATAGCTTCATTAAAACACATTTCTTAAATTCTTGTTTGCATAGCTATCAAAATTTACTATTATTGGTAAAATAAATACATAAATAAAAGTCTTGTTTACTCCAATTCTATATTTTCTTGACTACATATTTAGAACAAATTACTTCAATATTTTAAATTTTCAACAAGTAAATACACTGAAAACAAACAGACTTTGATTTTACACATACCATGTTTAAAATAATAATAATCAGTGGGTGCTTTAATAGTTATATATATATATATCAGTAACTAAATTTATGACTACTGAAAGTAGAATATTCTTACAAAGTTGAAATAGTTGCAAGTAAAATAACTTACAAATATTCTGATATGAAGTTGCATATGATTGGTAATATAAATACATAAATAAAAGTCTTGTTTACCCCATTTCTATATTTCTTTGACTACATATTTGGAACAAATTACTTCAATACAGTAAATTCTGTCTAAGACGGACTCTGCGCAAGCCGCAAATCTGTCTACTGCAGAAAAATTTTCAAGTCCTGGTGAACCCATAGAAAATAACATTAATTCTTGTTGCATGAATCGAAATATGTCTAACGCGGAAACGGAAATGTTTTTAAGGTCCCACCAAAATTTTGCATAAGGCAGAAAAAATGATATTTTAAACATGAAAAGCATTCTTTTTATGAAACTTAAAAACTGATATACGTACTATATACTCAATGCCAAGAATTTTAATTAAGTTCCGTAATAGTTTTTAAAAGTTTATTTTTAACTAGAAACTGTTTAAATTTTAAGGAATTCTTGCATTTAAAAAATGAAATAATCATTTATCCTATATAAATTTGCATGTTAAAATTATTATTTTTAGAAGGATGCACATTTATGAAAATAAGTATTTTCTAAAGTACAATATATTTATGTTTTAAGGTTTTACTCAAATTCAAAGTGATATCTTACTGTCTTATTTCCGAAGTTATTTTGTCTGTGTGTGTGTGTGTTTGAGTGTAAACTTCAAATTTGCAGGTATTACAGCAGTACTAAGAAATTGAATAGCATTTCTCATTTATCTGTAAAGACTTTGAGAATTTCAGTTTTCAACCGATTTTAGAATCAGGACAATCAATGAAAGATCGTCATCGTCGAGCAGTTTATTACAACTCAAGATCAAACCTTTTTATCAAAAACATAAAACGCTATTCGATTGACATATGCTTCATTCCAATAAATCGCGTGTTCAGAAAACTCGATCACTGTACAGTTTATTTGTCCTTCGTCATTCTATCTTGTCTAAGTATATTAGTAAGTGCATCGTAAAAGTGGCTTCAAAATCTAAACTCAATATTCCATCGCGGCAGGATAAAGTTGAAGTTACAAAATTAAAAGAAAAATAATTATTCTGTAGGAGATCTTTGTATTAGGTTTAATTGTGGTAAAAATCAAATTTATGATGCTTAAAAAGAAAGAGTTGAAAACATCCAATAGAAAGAGGAAACAGGCTGTGAAAGATGAAGACATTAATGCATTAATTTCTGAATGTTTTTCGATTGGTAGAGTGAAAATTTTGCTCACATCTGGACTATATTGCGAAAAAATAGGTAAAAAGGATTTTAAAGCTTCCAGTGAATGGTTAATGAGTTTCCATAATCTACACAACATTGCCATGAAGCATGCTTGCTGACACCCGAAAGGTGTCCCACAGTATGAAATTCGGGAATGGAAAGGAAACTTTCATCTACTGATTGGAAGATATCAAGAGAAGGACATATATCATTGCAATGAGACTGTACTATTTTATCATGTGTGCCAAATAAGTCACTTACGTTAGTGATTGGGAAATTGAAAACGTCGTTATGTTTCAAGAATGTAAATATTGTTAAACTGCCTGTGACTTGGAGATCTCAGAAAAATTAGTGTTTGTCGATTGTTTTAATGGAGGGGTGGCTGAAGGAGTTCAATAGACGAATGATTGACGAAACTAAAAAATAAAATTTGTACCTCGATAACGCATCTTGTCATGCCGACGTCAAACTGTTGAATATAAATTTACAATTTCTTCCGGCAGATACATTGCAGTGACACAACCAATGGATCAATGAGTTATTAAAGTGCTGAAATCTACTACAAAAGATATCTGTTGCGGTCGATTATTGCGTCTTTTGATGATTGTTCTTCAGCCACTGACCTGACAAAAAACATCAGTGTTTTCGATGCTGTTAAATGGATTGCCAAACTTTGCTCCGAAATGCTGCCTGAAAAGACTAACTGAAGAAAGCAAATGAGGATGACCACACTTCTGAAAACATTGGAGGCAGCGGCGCAATTCAAACAGGACGGTTCGAGAAGAATTAGGTTCCTCAAAATTATTTTTCTTGTTCAGAGAAATTTAAAAAAATAATACCGATAACAGACTTACGTGTTAGTGCAGAATGCACGGTAAACTGAAAGGAAAAACAAACATTGATAAAGGATTATTATTATTTTTTCAAAACTACCATGCGAAATATAAGTATGTAATTGTATTGATTAAATTAAATGATTTTTATTAAATTTCAGAATTAGAGCGATTTCATATTGGTAATATTTATTTTTGTGTTCAAATAATGTGTTTCAAAATTATTAAAAACAAATTTTAAAAAAATAATAATAAACTGATTATTATCATTTATTATTATTATTTTAAACATGGTGTGTGTAAAATCAAAATCTGCTTGTTTTCGGTGTTTAAAATTTAAAATATTGAAGTAATTTGTTGCAAATATGTAGTCAAGAAAATATAGAATTGGAGTAAACAAAACTTTTATTTATGTATTTATTTTACCAAAAACAGTAAATTTTGATAGCTGTGCAAACAAGAATTTAAGAAATGTGTTTTAATGAAGCTATTTAGCTAATGTATAATATTTTCTTTGACTGTTTATAACATTATTCAAAATGCAATGCTTTAAAGAAGTTCAGCTTTTTTTTTTTTTTCCCCAAAAAATTATTACAGCAACCACTGATTTTTTATTTTTTTTATTTGAAAGAACATGGTATATGGAGCATTTAAAAAAATATTAGGTTCAGGTTGGAAGATGCACTTTTATAGAATTGATTTTTGAAAATTTTCATACAAAATATAGTAACTGTCAATATAAATATTTTTTTAATTATATACAAAAGATACAGCATTAAAACAGTATTTTTTTCTGAATTCTACATGGAAAGAACTATAAGTGGCAAAATTCTCAGCTTTCTATCTTAAGTAGCAGCCGAGAAATAAAATTCTGCAGCTCAAAGCACACCCATGACTTCCACTACAAGACGGCACATTTTTTTTGCTATACACCCACATTCAAGGTCACATTAAAAAAAATGTATAAGTCACATCAATTTAAAATTTCATGCGCTTTTCTAACTTTATTAGTATGGTGTTTTCTGAAAATTTCAGACAAATCGGAGATGGTGGGTTACATTTTTAATTTTTTTGGGGTGATTTGGCATGGAATGACCCTCCACAAGAAATCGAAGAGTGGAAGAAAATCTTACCGGATTTGATAACCGGCTATCATCCTAAAGACAATTTCAATATGGATGAGTGTGGACTTTTCTACAATCTTCTACCGGATAAAACATGCATATAAAGGTGAAAAATGTCACGGAGGTAAAAGAAATAAGGAACGACTTACAATTTTATTGTGTGCCAACATGGATGGTTCTGAGAAGTTGCCAATTTTAGTTGTTGGAAAATCGAAGAAACCCAGAGGTTTTCAGAATGTGAAATCGCTGCCTTGTGATTATGAAAGCAAGACTGCGTGGATGACATTTACAATTTATGAAGATTACTTGAAAAGATTGAATGACAAAATGAGGAAAGCTAAGAGGAACATCATCATTTTCGTAGGCAACTGTGCCACCCATTCCAAAGACACGAAAAACTTGAGCAACATAAAAGTCAATTTTCTACCACCGAACTCAACTTCCGTTTTACAACCTATGGATCAGGGAGTAATTAAAGTGTTTAAGCAGCATTATAGAAAACGGCTAGTGAAATGGATGATTGAAAAACTTGACAATACTGGAGAGTTTAAAAAAGTGAACGTTTTGGAATCAATTCATTTTATTTTATCTGCATAAGAGTTAATAACCCCATCTGTCATTGCCAATTGTTTTCAAAAAGCGGGATTCTTGGATGGAGAATCAACAGAAGAATATGAATTTGATATGGAGGATGATTGGAAGACTCTTCAAAGAAAGATGGATTTCACTGCATTGTTTGAGGAGTACGTGTCGGTAGATGAAGAAGTAGTACCATGTGAAATGCTTACAATGGATGATATTTGTGAAACGACAGTAGATGAAGAAATGAGTGAAACTGAGGAAGAAGATGTGGAAATTCCTAGTTTTTCGAAAGCTAAAAAAGGACTAGAAACCTTTCGGCGTTTTATCGAAAGTGTTGAAAATGTGCCTGAAGAAGTTGTCAAAAGCTTAAGACAATTAGACTGTTGTCAATTAAAAGCTGCCGAAAAAAATCAGAAACAAAAAACTATAACCGATTTTTTTTGCAAAAACATATCAAATGACTCTTAAAGAGAAATTTCTTGTCTTGGATTAAATAAAGAGTTTCCAAGATAATTATGTATTTTTACTTTATTAGCTAATTTTTTAAGTGTGCAAACTAATTTAAATTTCTTAAGAAAACTCAATTTTATAGAAAATACTCTTTGTATTATTGTACTAAGATAAAATAAACCCTCTTCTAAATATCAATATTTAAACTATTAATTTTTTCAAAAAATGCTAATTTTCCCGTTTAAGAAGTTTTCCCCTTCCATTCCCTTGGGAAACTTCTTAAGCGGGTTTCACTGTATATGTTTATAAAAATTTTTTTTGGCGGAACCTCGATAGAACTTTCGTAAAAAAAATAATGAAAATTTCATTTATTTGGCGATTTATCATCGGTTGGCGATGAAATGAAATTTCGAAAAATGCTTTTTTATGTCATATACTCTTTAAGATAAAAAAGAATTCATATTGAATCATAATTTCATATTGAACTTGTTTAAATAAATTTAATGTAAATAACTTTAGTTTTGTCATGTATTTATATAGTTATAATGAAAGTTAAATATCAAATTTTATGAATTAAAACAAAATCAAAATAAATTAAAATTGTTTCAATATCTCAAAATTAAGTACAATTGAGCACTGCCAAGTCGACTCAATTTTGTTGCTATTAAAACGATGAATTCTTTGATATTGAAAGGATTAACTGGTAAATGAATCTTGCCTTTATTTTGGAATACACTTAAATATATGAAAGTACTATTTATATATGAAATTGTTTTTAAAGTAATAAAATTAAATAACAAGCAACATAAATATGTAGTATGAAAAATGTATTTATTAAATTCTCTCATCGTTTATTAAATTCATTAAATACAATTTACACGCATCTAAAAATCAATTAACAAACAATTTTCAGGTGCATTAAAATCGTTTGCTTTTGTCGAGGAAAAGTACTGATCGCCAAATCGCGTGACGCTTTCGTCTTTTCGCGCCAAATACTCGAAAGTATTTTATTTTTTTACAAGCTTTCTACTGTAATTCCACCGCTAAATTTGACTGATCCTTTATTACATACTTAAGTAGTTTAATTGGTATTTTTTTCAAAATATTCTGAGTATGCCCAGTAAGGAGACCTTCCTTGTAAGTTCTGCATTTGGAATTTGCTCAACTTTGAACCTTATACAGCTACAAAATTTCTTGTCACAAACATAATACTGGATTGGATCATCCATACCATTGGATCAATCATACACCATCTTAGAAAAAATCATACATCATTTACAGATTAATATCTTAAGTATAATATGTTATTTAAATGTAGGGAAAATAATTGGCTTAAAAACATTACCTTTCAGTACAAAATATTTGGTTTCAATAATTTACAACACATTAATAAATGATATGAATCTTAAAAATATAATTGAAAAGAAATGAATATTTCATTACTAACTTTGTTATTGGGAAGATCAATATTGGCTTTTATAAATGGTGAACATGCTTCTATTAAGGCTGCTTTATCCTCTTCATTTTTGCATAAATCCAGAGCAGTATATCCCAAACTCGTTCTAAAATTTTTAATATTAAATTATTTCAATGAAATGCAATTGCAAGTGTTTAATCTCATCTTAAGCATTTTAAAGACTATACATTATTTTGGTACTTTTTGGTTAGCCGGGCACCAGTGTTATACACACACACATATATATATATATAACACTGGTGCCCGGCTAACCAAAAAGTACCATTATTTTACATAATATTCTTTTAAACAAAGCTTCATTTCTTTTTATAAATTTATTTAATCAGATTTTCTCCAATATATATATATAATAAAGATGAAATCACAAACATATGAACAAATTGGTAAAATTCTAAAGATGAACAAGATATGAACATAGGAAACCAGTATGTAAAATAAGAAACTATGAATAACCCACAGAATCATTGTATATATATATATATATATATATATATATAGAGAGAGAGAGAGAGAGAGTTTATTTATATAATGACTATCGCACAGAAAATAACTTGTACACACAAAATAAAAGTTTCTTAAAGTAACATCATTGTGAAATTCCAAAGTTATTTTTATCAGCTGATAATCTTCTGCTTCAAGTCGGTTTCATTATACTACATAAACACAACAATCTTATAAGGGTTGTAAAAAACCCGTTTTTTTTTTTAAATAAAAAGCCCAGTTCAGGCAGACAGCTGGGCGGGTACCCACTACAACCCTGCATTAAGCCAAAAATATTCTGATAACATAATCAGTACTGATCAGCTCCGAATTAGCAAACAGACAAGATGTTGTCTTCCCCCATGACAACGCCACGCTTTGGTTGTCAGAAACAAACTTCTTGCATTCGACTGAGACGTTCTGCCCTACATTCCCTACTCTCCGGACATTGCTTCGTCTGATTACTATTTGTTTCTTTCTCTCTAAAATTCCCTTCGGCAAAAACAGATTCTATGACCGACATAAAAAATCACCTCAATAAGTATTTTGCCATCAAATCACAAATGTTTTGGAAAGAAGGCATTATGAAGTTCCAGAGAGATGGAAGAAGGTTGTTGAACAGAATGGCACACATACACTTAAACACAGTTGATGCAAGTACGTCAATGTAAGTGTATTTTCTAAATGCATGTTCGAACAACTGAATTAAACACAGGTAAAACGGAAAAGAGTTGTTGGGCCACAGATAAGTTCTTGGCAGAACAATTGTCGCCCATACCTGCTGTAAAGATTTATTAAAACAATATGATCTGAAGTTGAACCTTAGAAAATTCCAAAAAGCTGAATAACATAAAGATACAAAAGCTTTGTAAAAAAAAAAAAAAATCATTATTATGCTCTGCACATAATTCAAATTATGGCAAAATTATTAGCCCCCGGTATGGTATGCTATTTCTTTCTCCCAGCTTATTTTGTGTCGCCTCCAAAAAATAACGTTAGCTTACAGAAGCCAACAATAAACAAAGCAGATGTATCATTGTACGATTAAATGCTCTGTAGCAATTTTTTAAATTTCTACGCATCGCACATTTTTAATTTTTAGACCGCTGTATTGGGAAAAAAAAAGTTCTTTTAAATGCAATTTGTTTGAAAACTGTATCTCCTTTATTCTTGAAATATTAATTTTTTTGTAGTTTTCAGTGACATGTGTTTCATTTTGGCAACTCAAGTACTCCATTTCTGTAGAAAGTAAAGGTAAAATAGTTGGAAAATAGCAATTATATCTTTTTGTTGCCACTTTCTCATAAAAACTGAAAAAAAAAGTAATTAAAATACATGCTATTTTGAAAAAATATAAATGAATTGATTTCTTTTTGCTGCATTTGTGTATTATTCTGAGATAGTGACGTCCTGCATTATTCTGAGATAGTGATGTCCTACACAAACTTTATTGTAGATGTTTATGATTGGATCGTAAATAAGGAATTCTTCAGCGGATTCGGATGACGTCGTTTTATATAAATAAAATCGCGTGTTTTAAGTCTTAAAACTGAGCTACAGTAGAGTCCCAATTATCCGAGTCACGCTTAACTGAGTTTCCGCTTTAACCCACATATTTTCTTCTGATGGACTGATGGCTTCTATTATTATGAAATAGCCATTATAAATGAAGTGTTAGGTGAAGATGAAAGAGCAGTCGTAAAAACTTAGAGCTCTGATTTTCTGGTCAGAATGGGGAAAAAAAATGGCCATAATTTTTTTAACACTTTATTTATAATGACTGTTTCATAATAATAGAAGCCATCAGTCCATCAGAAGAAAAGGATCCATTCCAAAGGTATAAGTTCGATTAACTTGGATAATAGGGACTCTACTGTAGCTATATTTATCTACATATATACTTTTTTTTTTCATCGGGGGAGATACTGAATTCTGGAAAAGCAGAATTCCTGTTCTCTAGTTATTATTTTTGTTATCTCTAGTTTTTTCATTTTATAACAAGAATTTATTAATTATTTTCCCAGTAGCAGAATTTTCTGAGCCAATCTGTAGCAAACCAAACTTTATCTGTAAACCAACAATGGTGGGCTAATTTTACTATTATGAGAAATTATAATAACCCATAAAATAAGTAAATTTTGCATTTACAAAGAAAGTATAGTAATAAGACATAATAAATCTAGAAACAAAGCAAATTATAGCAATTTTTTTTTCTTCAGCTGTTAGATTAATCTACAGGAGCAAAAATTATCTGCAGAACTTGCTGCCATCCTGCACTGTTTCTGCTACTAGGTTTATTTTTAATTTATATGAGTACCGTAATTTCCCACGTAAGCGCCGCGGCGCATACGTAAAAAAAAGTTCTAAAAATGCTGGGATCGGTACTTACGCTGATGCGGCGTATACGCCGACTTCACATTTTAAAATCTTCTTTTTATCTTACACCAAGTTTTTGACTAGTTTTGGAAAAGCATTTATAAACATTCAATAAAAGATTTATAAGTGTTAAAAGAAGAATTTAATCATATTTGAATATCTTATTTCTTGCTACAAAGCATCGCGCATTTACACAGAAGTAAACAATCATTGACTGTTGCCAAATTAAACCAATTAAACTTACAGGAAGCATATGCAGCGTGAGAAACATACAGTTAACAGTGAACACTTTTAATGAATTAATAGTAAAAATGAAATAAAAGTTAAATAAAAACGTTAAAGATGAAGTGTAATTTTAAATAATATAGAATGAATTTCAAGACGTTTAATGGGATTTTTGAAATGACTCCATAATGAATATTTTTGTATTGTAACTGTAACATTGACCGCAAAAAAGTTGCACATGCAGTTGAGAATCGAGCAGTTGTTTGTTGAATAAACCTCGTGATTGCGAAACTTGCTTTTTTTTCTCCTACTGTAAAATAGTAACACAAAATGGCTCCAAAGCGCAAAAATAACAGCTATTGTGCTAGTTTTAAGCTAAGTGTAATCGCCAAAGCAGAAGAGATAGGAAACAGAGCGGCTGGCAGGGAGCTTGGTGTAGATGAACGTTGCATTCGGAGATGGCGCGCCGAAAAGACAGCTCTGTTAAAGATGCCAAAAACTAAAAGAGCTCGCAGAAGTGGAAAACCCGCTTGGCCGGAACTGGAAACCAACCTCGAGAATTGGATTTCATCCCAAAGAAGCAAGGGATTTCTAGTATCCACCGTAAAGGTCCGATTACAAGCCAAAGTGATCGCAGCGAACATGGGAATACAGGAATTCAAAGCTGGTAGCAACTGGTGCTACAGATTTATGAAACGGAAAAACCTCTCTGTTCGGGCCCGTACAACCGTAGGGCAAAAATTGCCTGATGATTGGGAGAGTAAGAAATCTACTTTCTTAAAATTTGTACACGACCAGTTAAAGCACAACAAATTTTCCATTGATCAGGTGATCAATATGGACGAAGTCCCTTTGACTTTTGACTGCCCCCCCAAGCAGGACTGTAAACAAAGTTGGCCAAAGTACGGTAGGTATCATTACTACCGGTCACGAAAAGACGTCCTTCACATGCGTTCTATCTTGCACGGCAAGCGGGGAGAAACTAAAGCCTCTTTTGATCTTTAAAAGAAAAACTCTTCCCAAAGGAGAATTTCCGAATGATGTTTTGATCCGCGCGAATGAGAAAGGGTGGATCAACGAGACATTAATGCAAGATTGGTTGCATGAAGTCTGGCGGAAAAGAAAGGGAGCCTTTTTTCAGCCAAAAGGTCTTCTTATAATGGACTCTATGAGGGCTCATTTATCAGAACCTGTTAAAGTTGCAGCAAAGTCTGTGTCTGCAAATTTAACTATAATTCCTGGAGGGTTGACAAAGTTAATTCAACCACTCGATTTGTCTGTCAATAAAGCATTCAAATGCCGAATGCGAACTCTCTGGGAATCGTGGATGATAGCAGGCGAACATTCTTATACAAATCGAGGTTTTATGAGAAAAGCAACTTTTGAAGAAGTTGCAAGGTGGGTCTCCGAAGCATGGAGAGATGTGCCTATTAAAACAATTAAAAGCAGGGATAATTGTTCCCAACGTCGGCGACAACGACTGTTCTGGGGGGAGTAGTTCTTCCGACGAGGAAGATGCAGACGACCCTGGAACAGAAATTGACCCTGCAATTTTGCCGCTTTTTAACTCCGATACGGAAGATGAGGACTTTAATGGTTTTCATTAAAGAATTTGACTTATGTTTCTTATATTTTCATTTATTTTTATATTTTGTGTATCTTATATTTTTTTTATTTATAATATTTTGTGTATCTTACATTTCTTATTTTTTTCATTTCGATGTTATTAGTATTACTTAATATATTTATTACTTTCTATCATAATATTTTGGCATAAAATAACATTTGATATTCCCTGATTGCTTTTCTTTTTTAATATTCCATGTTTTAATGTGAAATAAAAATGTGTTTGCATACTTTTAGGTTTTATTCCTATTTTGCATTGTACTATGGTAGATGTTTCGTGATTATGATACTAATTACAATATTAGTACTGAATTTAATATTAATTAAATTAATTTACATGAATTTAATTTTCAATATTATATAGTATAATTTTATCTTTGTGCATACAATTGACAAATAATTTGCACAAATACAAAGGCATGAGCTTCAAAGGTAAGTACGCTAGTTTTGCCGCTTATTTACTTCCATATAGATATGAAGGTAAGAAAAATATTGTTAATGGAAGTTTTTCATTTAATAAATTAAATTTATTGATTTTGATTTGAAAATAATCAGAAGGGCCAATACGAAAACACGACAGCCAATAGGAAACGATTATGTGATTTGCATCATCCAGACGATAACTTACTTTTGAATTTAAAAAAAAAATTAAATTTTATAAAATCTTAGAAAAACTTAACAAGTTGGAAATGCTCGTCAAACGTGGCAAATGAGGTGCGTTCGTACTATAACTAGTTTTATAATTATTTTTTGCACCCCATATTGTACTGAATGTATATTTTTTTGCACTTCATAAGTGCATAGTCGGTAACATCATTAAAATGCACTGCAATAATTTTTTTTTCCCATTCCCCGTAATGAAACGGAAATATTTTGACTGTCCCTGTAATTAAACTATACATCCGATTTTCATAAAATTTGAAATGGCTCTACAAAATTTTGCAACAATTATATATTTAAAATTTCGGACCATTCGGAAGGCCGTAACATCATTAAAATGCACTTGCAATAATTTTCCCCATTGGCCATAATGGAAAGAAAAATTTTTGACTGTCCCTGTAATTAAACTATGCATCCGATTTTCATAAAATTTGAAATGGCTCGACAAAATTATGCAACAATCATATATTTAAAATTTCAGACAATTCGGTTGGGTAGTTTTTGCTCTGTTATATGCAGACGGACAGACGGACTGAACGACGACTATAGGTGCTACGTATTTATATAATTACGAACGCACCTAAAACAAGTTGGAAATTGCTCGTCAAACGTGGCAAATGAGGTGCGTTCGTACTATAACTAGTTTTAAAATTATTTTTTGCACCCCATATTGTACTGAATGTATAATTTTTTGCACTTCATAACGTGCATAGTCTGATACATCATTAAAATGCACTTCCAATAATTTTTTCGGAACACTTTTGCCTGTCCCTGTAATTAAACTATACATCCGATTTTCCTAAAATTTGAAATAGCTCAACAAAATTTTGCAACAATTATATCTTTAAAATTTCAGACCATTCGGAAGGCTGTAATATAATTAAAATGCACTTGCAATAATTTTTCCCATTGGCCGTAATGTAAAGAAAAACTTTTGGCTGTCCCTGTAATTAAACTATACATCCGATTTTCCTAAAATTTGAAATGGCTCGACAAAATTTTGCAACAATTATATCTTTAAAATTTCAGATCATTCGGAAGGCTCTAATACCATTAAAATCCACTTGCAATAATTTTTCCCATTGGCCGTAATGTAAAGAAAAACTTTTGACTGTCCCTGTAATTAAACTATACGTCCGATTTTCCTAAAATATGAAATGGCTCGACAAAATTTTGCAACAATTATATCTTTAAAATTTCAGATCATTCGGAAGGCTCTAATATCATTAAAATCCACTTGCAATAATTTTTCCCATTGGCCCCGTAATGTAAAGAAAAACTTTTGACTGTCCTTGTAATTAAACTATACATCCGATTTTCATAAAATTTGAAATCGCTCGACAAAATTTTGCAACAATCATATATTTGAAATTTCAGACTATTCGGTTGGGTAGTTTTTGCTCTGTTACATGCGGACAGACAGACGGACGGACAGACGGACGGACGGACTGAACGACGACTATAGGTGCTACGTATTTATATAATTACGAACGCACCTAAAAAGACGTATAAAAATGCAAAATATGACTTAAAAAGGTGTTTTTAAAGTTTAATTGACTTAAAATAAACTTTGGTACGAAGTAAATCGCAGGTGCGATCGCAATGAATTTATTGCCGAATGTCGCAGAAAAATAGCACTACAATCAAACAACTCAACCGAGCAACTAGCAAATCAAAACAAATGCAGAATCGGCGGTTTGCATGTTGAAAAAAGGAAGGGGGTGAAAAAAACGTAGCATGGGAATGTACGACAAAAATTACGAGATAAACTAAAATGTGTCGATATTTAGGAATTGCAAACATAACATGAATCATATTTCTTGTAAGATTTTATCAATATTTTTTGTTAATTTTAATCAGATTTTGCTAATACTTTTTTGCCTTGCCGCTTACACAGCTATTTCTTTTTTTTTTAACCAATTTTTTGACAGTGCGGCGCTTCTGCCGAATTTTTTTAAAAATTTAATGTATTTTCAGAGGTGCGGCGTTTACGGTGGGTGCGGCGCTTCTGCCGAATTTTTTTTTTATTTAATGTATTTTCAGAGGTGCGGCGTTTACGGTGGGTGCGGCGTGTACGTGCGAAATTACGGTAATATAATAATTTTTTTCTTTTATTAAATGTTTTAAAGAAAATTTTATTTACTTTTATTTCTTAATTTTCACTCTCTCTGAGAATGTTTTCCGCTATGCAGAAATGCTAACAAATGCAGCTTAACCATTAGAGTTTCCTTTAAGAATCATATTCCCATTATGCTAGAAAAAGATGATAATTTTCTGTTACTGACAAGTCTGAGAATGATTATTGAGAACTTTTCCTCATTGCAGAAAGGACTTTCATCTTTGGAAAAAGCTAACATCTCTGCATATGATTATTAGTTTTTGTTTATCTTTTACATATTAGCAAATTCACAAAGGTGATGCATTATCATTGTGTAAGAATACCTCTAAAGCATGGGTGCCAGTAAAACAGTAAATTTTATTACACTAATTAAATAAAAGGTAAACTAATGCAAATATATTTGAAATTGAATATTTTATACATACTGGAAACTATGTAAATTTTAGCTTTGAATGTTTTTCTATTATGCAGTATGACAGAATAGTTTGAAAAATTAGTGTTTATTTTTTTGGCCTGTGAATTCAGCCTACAAGCTTTACTTTATGAAATGTCCATAAATAAACATTTTTTGCAAATATAATTTAACCACATAAGATTTTTTAAATATAAACTATTTAGCAAAGAAAACAAAAGCAGAAAAGCAAAATAATATTCAATAATAAATTCATCCCTCAATTGAAATTTGTTTCTATATGTACTAATATAGTTACTTGGCATGCATATCTGCTCCTCTGGAAGCTAAAAGTATAGCAATCTGCAACTGGTCATTTATTATAGCATCATGAACAGGGGTTATGTTATCCTTTTGAGATGGCACATTGACAAGAGCACCATTATCCAGCAGTAATTTGGCAATCTCTACGAAACCATGGTTACAAGCTTCATGCTAAAGCGAAACACAAAAATATTTCATACATCAAGTAAAAGACAAAGGGTACAAATGAATCGAATTTCAAAACAGAGTTTATCAAACTCTTAACAAAATTTATCATCATAACAATGTCATATTTATTGTTTAAGTTTTGTAAATATCTTACAAATTATATACCTCAATTATAAAAACATACATGCAATGATATTAAATACAACTACAGCATTACTTCCTTTTTATTTTTGCCAAGAGATGACAAAAGAAAATAGGTAAAAAAAAAAGAAATACATACATGGAAGTAGTACAAAGAAAAAATATATACCTATCTTATTTTCACCTTACAAAAATAATTTAAAGATACCAACAAAAATCTGGTTATCAAATGATATTATTTAAATTATTGATGCAATTACTTTATTAAAATGTTTCAAATCCAAAATATTGAAACCCTCAATCAGACCTATGGAACTTTCAGAAAATCTTAAAACTAAGTATTTTTTACCAGCCTTTAAAATGCAACATACAGTGCAAAATTTTTATAAAAAAAAGTAAGACAGCAAAACCACACTAATGCTTGCTACTATTATTACACTACAATTATAATGCATTTCTGTAGTACAGTCCACTCCCTCTAATCTGCAACTCTATAATCCACACTATATTTCAGATATAAACAAACAGTTATGTCTTTTTCTAAGCAAGATAATGTAGACTTTGACTGTAATAAAAGTTGACTGATCTGATGTATTTATTAAGAAATTGTAAGGCCTTTCTGCATTCATTGGAAGGAAATTTTTTTTTATGTATCTTGTAAATAACTTTTAGACTGCTCTATTCTGAACACATTCATTGGCTCGCATGGCCGTAAATAATGAAATTCAGAGTAATGTGCCATCCAATCAAATTGCTTCATTTTCATGCTGAAACCACAGGATTTAAAACATGCGGATGGGTGGCCATAGTCAACATACACTTATTCTATTGTTATTGACATTATCAGTGTTATGTGCATAGAAAAGAATATAACATGGTTGTTGTCAAAGCAATCTCATTCACAGACCCACGTGCTGATCGCCTTCAAACCACGGGATTTAAAACATGCGGATGGGTGGCCATAGTCAACATACACTTATTCTATTGTTATTGACATTATCAGTGTTATGTGCATAGAAAATAATATAACATGGTTGTTGTCAAAGCAATCTCGTTCACAGACCCACGTGCTGATCGCCTTCAGAACATATTTAGTTTGACTAACATTATTGTGTGCATGTTGAATTAATGGATGGAAAAATCTACGGCCAGCTGTTTTGCTTATTGATAGTCGATGGTTGGTTGTGTGTATGATGTTTAATGGCACAAAATCCCTTAAGGGACATGCTGTGCCAAACAAGAATAGACTAAAAACATAAAAAATTAAGGAGCATCAGAAAAGCAATCTGGATGGGAGATTCCATCCAAATGCAGTCAGACAAGTGTAGATGAATAAGAAAATTTAAAAACTAAACAATCAGAGTATAAAAGATTTTAAATAAAAAGTGCAGACTGGATGGGGTCCCATCCAGATGCCAGAAAAGTGTAAAAGAACATTTCAAGTTGTTGTTAAACCAAAGAAAGATATAAAAATTATATTTCGAAATAAAACCCAGCATGTTTTAAAAAAGTGAAGAGTGCCCCATGAGGTGTATCCCCAATGAGGTTTGTCAAGATTGGTGATGATGAGTTAAAATAAATTCTATATAAGTGCCGGAAGTTAAAACATGATGAATGGCCAGGTAATCAAAATGATAATGTAGACACATGGGTGCATTCTCTTGAAGTAAAAGATGTTTATGAGTGATTCTAGAGTGTCAATTCTCAGACGAGTCAGAAGAACATCTGTTTTCCTCGGATAGCTCGGAGGCCAGGTCATGATGGTAGGTTTGATGTGGTGCAGTTTATTATTGCATTCTAAATTCCAACTTTCTTGCCATTTATTATGAATAAAGTGTTTGATAAGTAGTTTAACGTCTGAAAATGGAACTTTATGGCACAATGGATTAAGAGCATGCTTTGCCGCCTCATCCGTTTTCTTATTTCCAGGAATACCCACGTGTCCAGGTACCCAGCAAAATAAAATATTATAGCCACATCTTGTCAATTTATTATAAAAATCAAGGATTGATGAGACATAAGGATGCCTTTTAAATGATTTAATTGCGTCAATAGAGCTATTTGAGTCAGTATAAATGATGAAGGATGAGCTATGATGATGAGAAATGTGGAACATGGCTCTCTCTATTGCAATCAGTTCGGCTGTAAAGACAGAAGTAGAGGAATGATGGCGATAGCTTAAAGAAGTGTTTTCACAAAATACCCCACACCCAACAGTATCTCCACTCTTAGAACCATCTGTGTAAATGTCAGTATAGTCATTAAAGTTTGATCTGTGTGCAGCAAATAACTGTTGAAAGACAACAGGAGCCAAGCTGTTTCTATCGTATCCTTTAAAGGGATGAAGCGATGTAATATTAAGAGGTTACCAAGGAGGGTGTACATGTAATGGACATGAACTCATCTCGATATTACTCAGTGGGCTATTATCAGTAATTTTCCTTATTCTGACACCAAAAGATGGGATGCAAGATGGTCGATGCTGATAAAGGATATCATTGTCTGTATTTAGAATGTATGTATGAAGAAGATGGCCAGGATGTGCAAGGATACAGTAATAAAGTTCTAAAGAAAGCTTTTCACGAATGTGGTGTAATGCTGGTATTGATAGTCGAAACGATGATTCTGAATTTACTGAGTTTAGATATGAATGAGTAAAAGTGGTTGAATTAGTAAAGTTTGAGAAAGAGGCATCAACTTCTTTTCTCAGTTCTGCACCGAAAGAAGATTTAGTTACATGGATTTTCCAGGATGAAATCTTGGAGTCAGAAAAAGTCACTCATGCAGAAATAATACCGTCTGTGTTGATTTCAGGAAAAACGGATTCAGAAATAGAAATTGATGATGAAAAAGATAAAATTGCTTTTGAAGAGCGGGAGGATAAATATTTTAGTTTTTTAGAAAAACAAACTTTTGTTACTGATCATGAAATCCTGCGTCTTAAAAGGCTACAAGATTAAATTACGGAGCATAAATTAAAAGTGTTAAAGCAAACCACCATCATTGTAATGTTTGATAGATTTAAAAATAAGTAGAAATTTAGTGGAGATGTTTTTTATTAATTTTGTAGTATTATAACATTTAAATATATTTCTAATATTGAACATAGTTTTTTAATATAAAACAAAGCATTTTCTTTCATTTCTAAGTTATTTACAGTATGATTACTACATTTGTAGATAAATTCCTAATATTAGAATGTAAACAAAGATATGACCTATAACCTGCAAAACTCTTGGTCCCAACCTAAGTGGATTAGAGGGAGAGTACTGTAATATATTTACAAATTTTTTTGTATAAAATTAACAGGGTTATTACTAATGTAGGAGAACAAAATTCCCTGACGTTTCCAGGTGTATTAAGAAAATTTCAGACTAGTAGCATAGTGTGTGCTGGAAATGCTGTGGGTAAAATAAATACTGCATCACTTGAAAATACTAAAATTTTCCAACTAAAGATAATATTGATTAAAAATTACATTCTGTATCCCCCGAAAAAACTTGCTCTTTTTCGGAATCGATAGTTACAAACTTAAAATTTTGTTTCCTATATTGTTCTAGCAGAATTGAATACTCTATTTACTAACGTTGTTTTACTATTTACTAACGGTAACTCTATTTACTAACGGATATGTTTAGGAAAATTTTAGGCCCTTTAAAGGACCCTTCACAAAATAAATTATCTTAAAACATTAAACACACCTTTCATAGAATTTTTTCACCTTCAAATTGAACTTTTCACAAATTTAGTCATTTAAAAATAAAATCTGGCATGTAAGTAAGCAGTTGAACTCACCAAAGAGCATATTACTTAGCTTTTTATATATGAAGGATAGAACATGAAGACATCGATAATTTAAAAGTCACAAAATTATGAGTAGAATTTTCACAAAAACTAGAAAAACTTCACAATTTCACGAAAACAGGACCCTGTGAGAAAAGTCTGGACAGACCCCTGCTAACTATGTGAGACTGGTTAGTAAATGAATCTGGCCTAAAAAATTGTAATAAAAAAAGAAAAACATTCTCTGATATAATAAATTACAAAAATCAGTTTACATATTAGCATAAATAGAAAATTACCAGGGGTGTCCATCCATTATGGTCTTGAGTGTTCACGCTAGCTCCAGCAGAAATTAACTCTTTGACTTTGTTAATATCTCCCTGAAAAGATAAAGCATACATGATGTAGCATTACAAAACATACTGTAATTTCCAAAAGATATGTCACAGTGTTTATGTGCAATGAAAAAAAAAAAAAAAAAAATCATGATCAGAAATATTTAGCTGATATTAGATGTAAATTTCCAACTGGGCGAAAAATGTCCGGACCAGGATTCGAACCCGGGACCTCCTGGCTGAAGCCGCCAGTGCTCTGCCATCTGAGCTATCCCAGACGATTCTGGTCGAACTTTTTCACCCAGCTAACCTTGATGATTACAGCAACTGGTCTGAAACCTGGTTCAGCTCAACAGAATAAATCTCAGGTAATGGAACTCCAGAAATCGCTGGATACGAAATTCAGCCAGGAGGTCCCGGGTTCGAATCCTGGTCCGGACATTTTTCGCCCAGTTGGAAATTTACATCTAATATGATTTGTTTACCAATTAGAATAATTGTGTTAAATTTAATCTAGTGATATTTAGCTGATTCCAAAGTTTCAGACACGATTAAGCATTTTCAGATGGGAACGTTTTTAGAATAATATATGCAGGAACGTTCACCCCCCCCCTTCCCCCCAACATAAAAAAAAATCCCTGCTGGCTTGGTCTACAGGCAGAGGTAGATTTCAAAGTTAAGTACTAATTTCACCAAACAAAAATTAAATCAAGATTAGAGATAAACTCAGCTTAAAAATTTTATCTGACCGCTTTTGACGAGTTTTTAATTTAATTTTTCTGTAAGAGCTGGGTTTATCAGAATTATCTTAATACGATAAATTTTTCTTTAACCACATTTCTTGTTTAATTTGTTTTTGCTGTATGAGTTGGTCCTATCAAAAACTTGTCATTATAAAAGCTGTAGCTAATACTAAGATTTTTATTAAATTTAAGCAGATTTGATATCTTGTGAATTGACGAAGTTATGAATTTTTTTCTTCTTCAAACCCCCTTTTCTTATCCGTTTTTATTTACTTATAATTGTACTTACTTATAATTTTTTATTTTCATAAAAAAAGATAACAGCCTATTTTAATGTAAAGAACAAGTTTCAAATAAAAAGAGAAAATTTTGGTTGGATCAAAAATGATATCATAAGACAACCCCACCCCCCCTCCAAAGTGATAATGTTATATATGCAGTATTCTTTAAAAGAATCTTAATTGTAGTTTAAGCTATATCAGAATTTTTATTTATTTTAGAATTTGAATCAGGGTTGATTAATTTATTTTTGTATGGGTTGGATCAAACTTTTAGCTTTTACACCTTACTTGAAAATGAAAGTTTCGGCCCGTGCAGACCTCAAAGAGAGGTTCAATTCTATCTAGTAGATTTTATAAAGAGAATTATATCATAATGATGATTTATTGAAAAACACTTTTAATTTTACCTTAAAATTCTTGTCAGAAGTAAAGTTTTAATTCTACTATTCATTAATATGATTATTATTACATAAAAAATAATGCCTTTCTCTCATACGAATTTCCTGGATTTTATTATGATTTATGTTTGAAATAATTAAAACTTTTTGCTTAATATTTTTCTTTTCTTTTTTTTTTTTTTTTAATTTACAGCTTACATTTTTATAGCTTTTTTAAAAATTTATTTATCTTTCAAAGATTGAGCAATGCTGATGTTATACAAAGTTTTATTTATTTATTTCCAGCTTGCTTTCAAATAATTTCTGCCCAGTGTAAATATGAAAATCTTTGTTGTTAGCAAATTATACAAAAACTTAATTGCATAAATATCTAATCCCCCCCCCCCCCCCCCCCCCGATTTTCCTTCTTGAAATGTTAAGGTTAAGACGTTGAAAAAGGAAATAAAATTAATCAAAATAAATGTATGGAACTTTGTGTCAATATATTATACTAGAAATATAAATAGACAACAAGACAAAAACACAAATTAAATTATAGATGTGGGAAGTACATGGCTGTTTTGGAGCTTTTAAAACTTCATCATCAGTGCAAGGTTAACAAGAAAGAAAAAATCATGCGTCATGCATAGATTATGAAACACACACATTCAGAATAATGTAACAAAACTGCACTGTTTAAAAAATTACGTCTAATTCAACCATATGGGAATGGCGTAACACATTTCAAAATCCAATTTCAGCTGTTCCCATCTACAATCAAAAAATTATCCAAATTTTTTCAGCAGCCCTGTATATGATATATAGATTTGTATCTATTAATTACATGCATGCCAAAATTTAGTTCATTTAAGAGATAAATATACTTCATTTGAAAATTTCCCTTCAGCAATTTCCTCTAATAAGGAGAATGGTATGTGAATACTTTTGTGCAGCCCTGTATATGAGGTATAGAATTTATATACACTATATGGCTAAAGGTGACCGACCACTTGCGATTTTAGATGTTTTGTTAAATGTCTAGAAAAATACATGAGGAATTAACCTGAAATGCCTGGTGTGTAAACAGTATAGTATAGGTCATATATTTCCATGATTTTTTCCTGAAACCCCATAGGGGACCGTCAACAAATTGAAAAAGAACGAATATCTTTTGGATAACCCTGTCAAAACTAATGTAGCAAAAGCGTTCAAACTGTACATTATGATTAAGTGGCTTAATGTAATAATTTGTGTTCAGTTTTATGAGGATAGCATGCATACTTGTAAAGAAATTCAGGTTTTCATAAAAAGAGTCCCAAATTTTGCCAAGTTTTTTGCTTATAATTTGTATTCTTTATATTAAAAAAAAGAATGCAATCAGAATTAAAATATAGTAAAAATTGTATGAAAAATGAGCAGGTTTACTAAATAATATTTCACTGTGGATACCCGAACACAATCAACATATAATATGCATAATGAATACACTGATGATGTGAGTCCAGGAACTAGAGGTTTGCACGGGCCGACATTTCCAGGCCCGGCCCGGTATAAAAGTTAAAAGTTCGGCCCGAAAAAAAAGTTATAATCTCAGCCCGAGCCCGAATGAATTTCTACAAAACATTGATTTTTACGTCGATTTGGTTAAAAGTTTGTCGCGTACGAGGAGTTCAAGCCAAAAATATTTATCTTAACTTATCTTTTCATGTTTATAATCTTCATTTTTATAGAAGTGCCGCAGGGTGCGATATTTATTATTTTAATGAATCTCTAGTTTTGAATGTAA
Source organism: Maratus speciosus (assembly GCA_963932465.1). Classification (NCBI taxonomy): domain Eukaryota; kingdom Metazoa; phylum Arthropoda; class Arachnida; order Araneae; family Salticidae; genus Maratus; species Maratus speciosus. Next base: position 536,061,998 of record OZ010793.1, read on the forward strand.
ATGTTTCAGTTATCATTAATATTGTTAATCCATATTCCAGGTATTGAAATGTTAAATATCTGAAAAATGCTATACAGTAAAATCTAAGACTGAATTGCACAGAAAAGAAAAAAAAAATGTGTTACAGACAAGTTTCCTTCTTAGCAAGTGTAAATGTATTATATATTATTTTCTTACATAGTAGTATCAGACCCGCCAACTGCTACGAAAAAATCGTAGTTGCTACGATTTGGACCTATAAACTACGATGCTACGGAAATCGGTCTTAGACTACGATTTTTTGCAAAAAACACAAAAGCATCTTTTGTTTCTAGCTGCGATTTTTATCCCGCGCAGCATATTTTTCAGGAGTGATTCTGTTCCGAAATTTCCAAGTATTCATTTCCGAAAGTTTTAAAAAATTGGCCATTAGTCCGAAAATTCGGACATTAAAAAATGCTCATCAGAAAAAAAAATTCTGGGCTAGAAAAAACAACTTTGTAACATAAAACACTTTAACCGTGTTTTTGTAAATATTTATACAGGAATTCCCTTCCTTAGAAACAAGGGTGCCATTTTAAGAATTCTCTGGAGGTGGTTCCTTGAGGGACAGGGTTTGAAATAGTGTGCAAAATCGCACGATTTGCGATAAACTATCGCGAATTTCGACAAGTGACCGTGCAAAAAAAAAAAAAAAAATCAATTTCGTCAATTGGTCGCAGGAGAAAATAAATTTCGTTAAAGGTTTGTAGTAAAAACGTGAATTTTGTCAAAATATCCCAGAAAGAAAACGCGGATTTCGTCAAAAGATCAGTAAGATAATGCAAATTTTATCGGAAGATTAGTAAGAAAACGCAAATTTCACCGAAAGATCGCAGAAAGAAAACACTAATTTAGTCAAAGGATCGTGGTAAAAAAATGCACAATTCGTCAGAGGATTGCGTAAAAAATGCGAATTTCGTCAAAATTTCATGCTAAAAAGTGCAGATTTCAACAAAGAATCGTGATAGGAAAATGTGAATTCCGAGTGTGGAAAACAAATTGTGAATATCCTGAAATGATGGCGGGAAAAAAATCGCGAATTCCGTCAAATTTACTACACTGGGCTGAAAAATTGGAACCAGGCTCCTTTTACAAATGTAAAAAAAAAAAATAATAATAATAATAATAAAAAAAAAAACGCTACCAAACGAAAATAAACTTTAAAAAGCGTATAAAAATTTTCAGAGAAAAAAATTTACTATATTGAGTTGAAAGACTGAAACCTTATTCCTTTTACGAATGTCAAAAGATGGCTGTGAAACACGAAAAACCAACCAACCAACCTCCAGATTAATTTAAATTCTGTGTGCTACGATTTCTCTTTTTCAATGGTTGGCAGGTCTGTAGTATATTAATTTTGCATGGATCAACACGTTTTTCAGTTTAAAACAAGATTCTGTCATTGACAGGTTCTTTTTCACACGTTTTACTATATTTTAATAAGTGTAGAAATCTACTACTCTTTAAAAAGAATGAATTTGAATGTATGTATGCATTTTTTGACAAAAAATTTGTGCCAAGCCTAATTTTACTGACCTTTGAACGGACTAGGCCATGCCGAGACAATGATTTACATACGGGCTGGGTGAAAACTAGGAATGAAAATTTTGGGTCATGAAGATTAGGAATAAAACCAGTACCCGGATGTGTGGGGAAAAAATAAGTTAGGCCCGGCCCGTAAAGAGTAGTGACTAGGCCCGGCCCGAGTGCCGTGAAAGAAAATAGGCCCGAGCCCGGTCCGTGCAGATCTCTACCAGGAACTCCCGAAGCGTATACGTCTGGTTTTATTCACAATACCTAATGTATTTTATTGTGTGTTTAAACATTGATTTTTGGTGATTTACATTTCCACACAAAATTTTATTTACTATCCATATATCCATTGATTAGTGCCAATATAGCATACACAATATTGCACGCACTACTGTATTTGGATACAACCCCTTATCTTTTTGCTTCCTTTTGGGAATAACAGATTTTGAGCTTATTCTATCAACGATAATTTTCAGACTTTCACAAAAGCTGCTCTATACATTTAGCTAACACATTATGCAAATTATATTTTGATTACATTCGGGCATACACAGTGAATCATTATTTAGTAAACGTGTTCATTTTTTATATAATTTTTATTACTTTTTAATTATGATTGCAGGGTATTGTGTACAATGTTGTTTGTCATATTTTCTGAAAAAAACTTTTTTTATATGAAGAACTCTACAAATTATAAGCAAAAAACTACTCTTTTTATAAAAACTTTAATTTCTCTACAAGCATACACGCTATCCTGATAAAAATGAACATGGTTTATTACAATAAGGCACTTAATCATAATCTACAGTTTGAACGCTTTTGCTACATTAGATTTTACAGGGTTATCCAAAAAATATTCATTCTTTTACAAGTTGTTGACAGCCCCCTAAGGGATTTCGGGGAAAAAAATCCTCATGGAAATGTATGACCTGTACTATTATGTTTACACACCTGGAGTTTCAGGATAATTCCTCATGTAGTTTTCTAGACATTTAACAAAACGTCTAAAATTGCAAGTGGCCGGTCACCTTTGGCCATATAGTATATATAACAAGTAACATATAAAAAAATTAATTAAATTTAAAAGCACATACTGAATTTTAAGCTGTACACCCCAGCAATTATTACTCAAAGACAGTACCGTAACTGATTTCTTTTGTGTGTCCCTGTAAATGAATAAAAAAGGCTATGAATGCCCTGTTCTAACGTACGTGATCGTAGTGAAATTCAGTGATTTATATCACTTTCAATACATTTGAAATAGCACAATGTCATTAAAATATTCTGCAAACGATTTTTACCCATATACCATAATGTAATGGAATACTTTTGAGTGCCCCTGTAAATGAACTATTAATCTTACATACTCCATACAATAACAAATATGCTTTGGCGACCCTAAATAACTTTATCAATTGCATGAAAATGCGAGTATATTTATGGGAGTTAGAGCGTGGATAGACGGCCAGACAAATCGAATGTATAAACACCTTTCAACTTTGTTGGAAAGTTTAAAAATAGCTCACAAAGGCAAGGTCCATATTCTCATGCATTTCTTTTTAATGTTTTTATATATATGAATTTAATTTGTGCTTTTTTCACTTTGTTTGTATTTCTAATAAAATTAATACCTCAAATAATTTTCATCAATCAGTAAGCAAGTTTTAACTGTCAGTAAATCTGAAAAACAACTCTAAGCTTCTGAAAAGACAATTATACTACAATGTTAAAATAGCAATTAAAGCCTTTGTGCAGGAATATTAAAAAGCAGTAAACTTGCTCAGCCTTGCTTTTTCTAGCATGCTGTTCCTATTTTCCCTATCTTGCATTGAAGAAGAATCTCGCTGTAGATTCGAAACAGCTGTTTGCTGCTTTTCACGCATTATTTGTGCATTTTAAACGTTGGTTTACTGCTTTTTAATATACTACAATGTTCTAATTAAATAATTATTCTGTTGATATTTTGTAAGTCAATTATATAATGAGCTACATACTTCAAATTTATAAATATTTTGCTTTTAAGTTACAAATTATAGGTAAAGACTTAAAAGAAACAGCATGATTTTAAATCTAATAAAAATTAATATTTTGTCGTTGCTATGAAACAACCAAACAGATAAATAAACAAACAATGAAGTAAATGAGTTTTTGGTTATTTCTTCATTCCTAAAATAAACTTTAAATTATTGTAAATAATTCACATTCAGAGATGGAAATTGGGAAATAAAAGGTAGATATCAAATGATGACTACTGTAAATAGCTTATGCATCAAATTAAAATTTTGGCACAGATGTCATATTTGCCCCATATTGGCGTGATTTTTTTCCGACACCAATTTGGCGAAAACATCAACAGCATAAAAAACAACATCCGGGTTACCATATCAAGCAAAATAACGACACTTTGGCGCCACTTAAATATACATTGCGTATATGACATTGGCGTCAGAAAAAAATCACGCCAATATGGGGCGAATATGACATCTGTACCAAAATTTTTAGTTGCCATTTCTAAAATTTATTTTTAACATTACTGTAATATTATGCTACTTTTTAGCTTACTGTATGCTACTTTTTAGAAAAGCACAAATACTTGTTTTTATTTAAAATTATTGAAGTTCTTAATCAACAAGATTATAGTAATTGAAGAAATTATAAAACTGATATAAAGCATTTTTAATTATTATTACTATATTTAGAAATTAATAGAAAAATGCATTTAATCATGTAAAACAAAATTAAAACTTTATAGCAAATTAAAAACAAAATTTTATCCAATGTTGATAATTACAATATAATTGAATGTTTAAAAAAAAAAAAAAAAAAAACATATAAAGCATCTATATTTGAATCTCCTCGTAACATGAAATCAAAAGGTGCTCTATTTTTATTTTTTTTTGGGTTGCTAACCGTTAAAAAAAATAAGTGCCAAATTTGACGACCAAGAATAATTTTGTAGTTGTCAAATGCAATAATTTAGTTGCATTTGACGACTAACGACCGCTATTTCAAACACTGTTCACATTACTCATTTGTGACTAAAACATGTTTCAAAAACTCAGTTAATATGCATTACAGAACTTACTTTAATTACAGCTCTGTGAAGTAAAGTTTCACCTTTATGATTCCTTTTATTCAAATTACTAGATGAAAGTATTGATGCATTAGGGCTTTGATCACATCTAGACTTACTGTTTTCTTCTAATCCTGAATTCTCAAATTTTCTCTTGCTACTGTTTGCATCAGAATTGCTTGATGTGTCCTAAATAAAGATTCATCAATGAAGTGAATTGATATTTCAACAGCCAATATTTAGCATAGTTTAAATAGCATTATAAATTGCTTTGAAAATGAAAAGCTTTTAAACGATATTATTATTATTGATGTAACAAATAGTATACAAACAGATACAGATAGCCTTCAAATATCCTTATTATTATTATTTTTTAAAGTAGTACTCAAATTATAGTTTTAGTTGGAAATTTTTTAAACATTTGTTTAACTTTGTAAGAAAATGTGGAACAAATCCATGTTATTTTAAGATGTCTAGTATGAATGAACTCTGATCCACTAATTCTACATCTATAGAGTAAAAACACCTGTTATGAGAATTAATGTTTTCTACACACAATACAGACATGCAGAAATCTGGATAATTTGAGTAATAAAAAAAAAAAAAAAAAACATGAAATACAAATTTCACAATACAGTGCAACCTTGATTATCCAAGGTAATTGAACCGCTAGTACCTCGTATATCAGAAATCTCGGTTAATAGAAATTGTGTATAAAAACTCGCCGTGCTCGCGAATTTAGCATCTCATAAAAAAAAAAAAAAAACCTCCATTTGAGCTTTGTTATGTCTCCAATCGCCTACTGTGGTTTCACCAACTCCAAATTCTAAAACAATTTTTCTTTTAAACTTTCACCATTATTAATTCTTTTAATAGCCTCAAGCTTTTTACCCATCAAAGCAACAACTCTGTTTCTCTTTTGGTTCTGCATTTTAAAAATGAACAGCTTACTATTTGGGTGATAGCCAGACGTGAAATGATTACAAAAAAGGTTCTCAACAAAACAGCAGATTCACGAAAGAAAGGGCAAACAGAAGAATGTCACGAAACCCAAATGTCTATTGTGAGAGTGCTAATCCCCCCCCTCTCCCCCCCCCCCCCACACACACACTGTCACTAGTCAAGAGGGGCGGGGAGGATGAAATTGTCAGGTAACACATTTCAGCTGATGTTAAGTGGTAACGTGGCCATTGGAAACAAAGCATTGTGCGCTGGTGACTTCTCAGGATGCAATGTTTCTTGGAAGTTGAGTGCCTTTGGAGGCAGAAGAGCTTGTAGCACAGACAGTGAACTAAAAAGTGTAGTCTTTTTCAAGGCTCATTCAAAAAATAAATAAATAAATAAGACTTCGTTATCGGCTCGGTTAACAGAAACCTCGATTAATTGAAGCTCGGTTAATTGAGGTTCTACTGTAATTGATTTTGGCCAGTCAAATGGTAAGTCATGTATGCTGAAATTGAGTAGACATTTATCACAAATGGTAAAAAATTCAGTACTTACACATTTCTTTTATAAAACGGGCAAGACAGATTTATCAAAAAAGGCAGTTTTATCTGGTAAAATAACACTTATGTTGAGTAAAGGGGTATACAGTATAACTTCAAAAATCCGGCATCATCGGGACCGAGACTATGCTGGATTTTTGAAGGAATATCAAAAGCAGGACTATATTCTTAATAGTGCCTTTAGCCATAGTTTCATTCATTATTAAGTGATAATTATGTAAGAAAAAGAGTAAATTAAATTTTAGAAAAAGTTATTGATATTTTCAATGTTACAGAAAAAAAAAATCTAATAAAGAATGAAATTATTTCTTCTCTTGTAATTTCAGAAACATCAATACAAACTTTGTTTGCTTCGAATTTTTTAGCCGTTCTTTAACAAGTTTTTATTTTTTTATTTTATACAAATGAAGAATGTTTATTTCGGAAATACAGTCTTGTTTCTTTAAATAATATATTAATTCTCCAGTCAAATTTATGCATTTTTCTAGTGACACCTTTATTTCTGCCGGTTCTTCATCCTCATCTTCTGAGCTGCTACTAGCATTATTGGCAGTTCTATTTAGCTCAACGATAGCGATCTCGCTGCCCATTAAATTGTTCGTTGTTGATGCATTTTCGTCAATGCCTAGCTAATCTAATAAGCTAGAAGCAGCAGGAGTCGTTCGGTAGCTTCATCGTCCCGAGCCCTCCCTTCCTGGTTTTCGGTGTCTAATTTGTGCAATTTCCCTTTTAAATTTGTCCGGTTTCAATTTTTGATTTTTTTTTTTTCAACCTGGCTTTTGCTAGAGTATCTTTTACTCGGGACGTGGCTGGGGACCTATGAACCTTGCTTCCGCAAAAGAGTCGGAATAAGTGGAAGAATAAAGGGCTGCGGACGAAGAGAGGCCGCTCGCCGCGGTGGTTGACCCACCCGCCGGCCGAGACTAATAATAAGCTTGAACAGGGTTCCTACACAATTCTGGTAAAAAAATTCCCTGACTTTTCCAGGTTTTCCCTGACCTTTCTCAGTAAAAATTCGGCTTATATATTGTTGTAAAACCCTCCACAATGGACTTTAATCTAGATAAATGCTAGAAAAAAGTATGTGCTGTATGAATTTCCGTTTTTTTTTTATTATTTTTCATATTGTTATATTGTTTGCAGAAATTTTATATAAAAAGTTTAGTTTGGATGAATAATTAATTCAAAATTTCTTTATGTATGACGATAATAGAAATTCTGATGGAAGTAGTACATCAAAAATTCCCTGACTTTTCCCTAACCTTTTGAAATATTTAAAAAATTCCCTGACTTTTTGCCTAAAATTTAAAATTCCCTGACCCGTAGGAACCCTGTTGAAGCAGCAGGAGTCATTCGGTAGCTTCATCGCCCTGAGCCCTCCCTTCCTGGTTTTTGGGGTCTTTAATTTGTGCAATTTCCCTTTTAAATTCGCCCGGTTTCAATTTGATTTTTTTTTTTTTTCAATCTCGCTTTTGCTAGAGTGTCTTTCATTCGGGACGTGGCTGGGGACCTCCGAACCTTGCTTCCGCAAAAGAGTCAGAATAAGTGGACGAATAGGGGCTGCTCGCCGCGGTGGTTGATAACACCCTTTTTTTTTTTTTTTTTTTCACTTAATACATTTTCAAATTTTCCGTGTTCAATGAGATCATAAATTGCGGCCTTTTCACGGAAATGTGAAAGCCTGAAAATTCTTCCTCATTGATGTTGTGGTTGCCGAAAATTCGTTCCGGCCATATATGTATTACTAATGTATTACCTGAATGTGTTCCTGTTGATAGGGAATGGTGTAAGCTCCCAGATGACAAATGAAAAAAAAAGTCAAATATTCTTTTTTTGCATTTTTACTTTCGATCTTGAAGTTTTTAATTCATAAAGAATTGCTATTTTTCTTCTCCCACAACTTGAAAGTGTAAAAGAAAAAAGATTGTTTTTTGAAGTTGCCGGATTTCTGAAGTCTTACTTATTTTGTTAGATGAAAGAACACTTTCATTACACTTCCCATTGGATTATTATTTGTCAGTACAGCATACATCGGTGTTGTAATCAGACATTTTCCCCTGGAAGGGGGGGATTTCACTTCTAAATCATTAATAAGCATTAAGTCCTAAATCTATCTGAGGATGTTTCCATCAAGCCACCTTCTGAATTCATCACTTGCATACATTACAAGGTAAGCTGAAATCATGTTTCATTTTTAAGAAATAATCATAAAATAATCCCATTAAAGTAACTTCATTTTTTGAATACTCCACTTATGGAAACATGTGCCTTCCAAGTTGATTTTCAAATTGAAAATGCATTAAAATAAGGAAACACAATATGGTATGCAGTTGCTGCACCTGTTTGATTTAAGACAACATGTGAGTCAATCAGAGCAACAGAATTACTGTTTTCAAAAGTCCACATGCTTTCCCGGGAAGATATATATATATATAAAAAAAAAAAAAAAGGGGGAGGCAGAAAAAAAAGTCAAATGTTTTGAAAAAAAAAAAAAAAGGTGCAAAGAAGATACTGGAAAAAGAGCAGGACTCTTTTCCATGTCTAAAAAGGGTATTGGAACTTTAAACAAAAAGGGCGGCCTTTGAAAAACATCAAAGGAGAACACCAACTGCTTGGTTCGGTCAACATCAAGATATTATTTTGTTGAATCCTTTCCCTGTTGAGTTATGTTATTATCTGTGTAACTCAATGTTTAACATAACCTGCCAGGATAAACAATAGCACTGAACTTAGATGAAGTTCCAAGCCATTTATATAAAGATATCTTATGTCGATAAATTTTTTGATTTTGAAGTTTTAACTACAATTGTACTGAAATTACACGAAGTTCAGTGTTATATACATACATATGTAAAAACATAGTATGTGTATGTAATAAAAACACCAATAAAGATTTAGATTTATTTCAAATTGCAAATCATATTACAAACAATCATGACAAATATTTTCTCAGAATAAATAAACATGATAATAAGCTATTTCAAGTTGATACATTTGTCATTCCACATAATTAGGTCAAAATAAAATGCTTATTTTCGTGATAAAATCTTAAATAAGTATAAAAGTAAAAATAGTTTTTTAAAAAACACTCTTTTATAAGCATTCAATGTTCAGCTTGAAAATCACGCCTCATTGTTTGTTTGCAATTCATGTTTTACCCCAAAAATTTCTGTTACAATACATTAATTTGGTGTGAGCCCTGAACTCTGTTATGAAAAATTCACTGTCATTTTTACTTTCTTCTATCTTTACAAGAAGAAAGCATTGGATTCGTGAAAAATTTTTACTTCCGGTTTTTGACGGATTTATACGTTTTAGAATGCCCAGAACACGATTTGATGGTTTTTAGAAAATGTCTGTCTGTCACTCTGTGAGTCTGTATGTGACAAAAATTTTGTGGGCGCTCTATCTCAAGAACTAATACACGGAATTTCATAAAACTTTATATTTAGTTAGACCTTGATATAAACTGGACATGATTAGTTTCTGGTGAAAATCGCCCAACAGGTGGTGCTGCTATGTGGCATTTTTCACGATTTCTGCAATAGCTATATCTCAAGAACTACTGCACGGATTTTCATAAAACTTCAGATTCAGTTAGTCCAAGATATAGTTTGGTGCTGATTGCTTTTTTGTGAAAATCGCTTAACAGGTGGCGCTGCTATGTTGCATTATTCATGATTATCGCAATAGCTCTAACTCAAGAAAAAATGCACGAATATTCATTAAACTTCAGATTCAGTTAGTCCCTGATATAAATTAGTGCTGTTTAATTTTTAGTGTAAATCGCCCAACAGGTGGCGCTGCTGTGCTGCATTTTTCAAGGTTTCCGCAATAGCTGTATCTCAAGAACTACTGCACAGATTTTCATCAAACTTCAGATTTAGTTAGTCCTTGACATGAATTGACGTATAAATTAGTACTGTTTAATTTTTGGTGTAAATTGCTCAACAGGTGGTGCTGCTATGCTGTATTTTTTGTGATTTCCGCAATAGCTTTATCTCAAGAACTAATGCTTGGATTTTCAACAAACTTCAGATCAGGTATACCTAGATATCATTTAGTGCTGTTTATTTTTGGTGTAAATTGCTCAACAGGTGGCGCTGCTATGCTACATTTTTCAGAATTTCCGCTATAGCTCTATCTCAAGAACTAATGCACGAATTTTCATCCAACTTCAAATTCAGATATACTTTGATATGAATTGGTGCTAAATCGTTGTTATTTCTTGTACTATTTAAATGATTTAATTGACATGATTTATATAGAAGAAAGTTTTGTGATGGGCACAACATACTAGTTTATGTTTGCAGAAACAAGTGAATTTATTAAAAATTATATAAAATTTTATGTTTTTTTTCCAAAAGAAAACATTATTTAAACTATCTTTTAGGATACCTAAATTCATTTCTCAATTTAAATTAAATAATATTATACTATTAAATGATAAAATCATTTTTTTATTACCTTTCATTTTTTATTTATAATTTATTTCCTATGTTTCAACCTTCAAAATGGTTCATTGTTACAGTTTATGCTAGCCATTTGTCTGATTTTGACGATTGTTTATGGGTGCATGATTTAATCCATTGTTTTTTCAATTCTCACAGAAATGTACGCATTACAGAGAATACTTGGCAATTGATCGCCTATGGCAGGCTAACGAAAAAAAGACAAAATTAATGTATTAATCTATAAATAAGTTGTAAAAATATTAAAATGCTGTATTGTCTTCAGAAACACACCTTTGTACATAATTTGGTACTTTTCAGTTAGCCGGACACCCGAAATGTACCCATAATTTTTATAATTCTAGCATATCAAAAAGTGGATTAAAAATCGATTGCAAAATTCTTTCTCTACATAAAAACAGATTGAATTAAAATAAAAGAGTAACAAATAAACATATTAAGAAAGAGAAACAATGTAGAAAGACACAAATATTAAATATGTATAAAACGCATACAGTCGTTTCGAAACTGCTAAGGTTTCATCATCAATGCTTACAATTAAAAATATCTGGATTAAAGAGGGGGGTGGGGGGGCAGAGAACCAGAAAGGTATATCTTACAGCGACTGTCAACGGCAAAATGCAACTCATGGCTGACAAACAACCATGGAGTCAATCTCACGAGCACACAGGCAGACCAATCAAAACTGCCCAGTTGCTCCGGGAGAGTTCAAACAGAGAGGAAAAATTTTTTTTCTATAATTTGTTCTCTTCACTTCCCCCCACCTTTTTTCTCCTCTCTGTTTGAATATCCCCGGAGCAACTGAGCAATATTGATTGGCTTCCCTGTGTACACGTGAGATTGACTCCATGGTTGTTTGTCAACCATGAGTCACATTCTGCCGTTGACAGTGGAGCTGTAAGGTACACCTTTCTGCTTCTCTGTCTCCTTTCCCCACCTTTAATCCAGAGTTTTAATTAGCCCCCGGTACGGTATGCTATTTCTTCCTCCCAGTTTATTTTGTGTCATCTTCAAAAAATAACATTACCTTTTATAAGCCAGCCGTAAAACAAAAGCCGATGTTTCATTGTGCGATTAAATACTCTACAGCATTTTTTTAAACTTCTAAGCATCGCACATTTTCAATGTTTATACCGTCATATTGGGAAAAAAACTTTTTAATGCAATTTGTTTGAAAACTGCATCTCCATTTATTTTTGAGATATTAATTTTTTTTTATAGTTTTTAGCGACATTTGTTTCATTTTGGCAACTCAAGTACTCCATTTCTGAAGAAAGTGAAGAAAGAAATAGCAATTATATCTTCTTGTTGCCATTTGCCCATAAAAATTGAAATGAAAATACGTGCTATTTTGAACTATATTTAATATTAAATACGTGAATAATTATATAATTATTCATGTATTTAATATTCAATAATTTCAAGCATAATTTCACTGCTGAAAAGTAGTTAAAAAAAAAAAAAATTAACTAAACTATATTTAATTTTAATTATCTATATTAATGCAAATCACGCAATTTTACATAAAATAAAAGCGTGTGCTTTAAGTTTTAAAATTGAAATATGTTTTGCAATAAAGTAGAGTTCTGATTATTTGAGTCCCGCTTAACTGAGTTATTTTCTTCTGATGGACTGGTGGTTTCTATTATACGGAAACAGCCATTATAAATGAAGCGTTAGGTGTTTTTGAAAATAAAAAAATTATGGCCATTTTTTTTTCCCATTCTGAGCAGAAAATCAGAGTTCTAACTTTTTATGTCTGCTCTTTCATCTTCACCTAACGCTTCATTTATAATGGCTGTTTCATAATAATAGAAACCACCAGTCCATCAGAAGAAAATGAAGTAATGGAAATGTCAGGGGGTGACACTAAATTCTGAAAAAGCAGAATTCCTGTTCTCTAGTTTTATCTTTAATTTTAAGCACTGATGATGAAACCTTAGAGGTTTTGAAATGGCTGTATGCATTTTATACATATTTATATTTGTGTCTCTCTATGTGGTTTATCTTTCTTAATATAGTGGCACAAAGTACAACACTTCCCTCTTTTTAAATAAACATATACCTGAATGCTGCTTCCTTCACCAGTAGACTGCCTAGTAGGTTTAGACTTTGGTAATATTTTCTTTTTTCGCCTAACTTTTGGTGTTGAACAAGAAAAATTTGGTGCTGTAGGGCTTATGATTTCAGCATCTGTTTTATCTAATAGCTTTTCTTTAAATGTTTCAGCTGCCGATTCTTTAGATACAGATTTTTCTTTAGCAGTTCGAAGTTCAGTATTTTCTTTTGCTACTTCAGGATTATTAGATACTAGGTGTTGATCATTAGAATCATTTTCTATAATATCTTTCAACTTTTTCAGTTGTGAAAGTAACTCTTTCAATAACTTATCTTCCAAGGAATCTTTAGTATTAACTGGGATTTGACATATCGGACACTTCATACTAAAATCACCCAAAAAACACTGCCTGAAAGAGAAAAAAAAGTTTTAAAATTTGAATCATATATCACTGTTTTCTCTGCTAACACAAATAAAAAGATTTAATATATTAGACAAATATATTAGTTTTAATCAAATATCATGTGCATGAAACAATAGGAATTTTACAGCATTTCTTAAAAGCTAGAAAATGAGACATATGTTTTGGTTAGCTCCCCGGTAGCAGAAAGTTCGAGACAGGAGACGGGCATCACAGATTTTCTTTGCTTGTTTGAAGATTTTTTTTTTTTATCAAACCTTTATTTCGCTTTATATGTTTAGTTCTTTATTATTTAATACAAAAACTTAAGATTATTATTAGTAAAATTAATAAAATGCATAATAACAAAGGTAAGTGATCGTTTGATTAATTAATGCTTCAATTCTAAAATATTTTACCTGCAGATTATTTTCTGCACCATAAGTATCTGTTGCAGACACTTGGAGAATTTTTTGCTACTGGGGTTAGCTAACTCTAGCCATTTGTTTGGCAGCAGAGTATATATCCTTGATACCATTAACTATTATACATTGTAAAATGTCCAACAAATGTCTAACAAATGTTATTTGCATTTGAAATTTACATTTTGAATACTTGATTTTAAATGATTGAAACAGATAAAACTTTTCACATGAAAGTAAAATGATTATTTACATCAATATTCTTCTCATAAATTGCATTTCTATAAATATAAGGGAATTTTTTTTTTTTGGTACTTTTCCAGTATAGGAGCTTTGGCGAAATTCCAACAAAAATGGGTTTGGGGAGAGAAGGAAATTTGGCAACATATTTTCTGGCAACCTATTAACAATGTTTCCTATATACAAGCCACTTTTTCGATATGTACACAATTTATTTGATATAAAGAAGCCATTTATCTATTTTTATAGGCAAACAGAATTGTATATAAAATAAAAGCAACAATAATATATATATATATAAATAAAATGTTTATATAAATTTCTCATTTTCAGCAAAGTGGGCACTTAAAATCATGAAAAATTCAAAAATCACTGATTGAATTCCATATAATAAAGTTTATAGAAAAAAGGACAAAAGTTTCTACATTGGGCTTAAAGATAGAACTGCTTTAATGAGTGGACCACATTCGCTGGCAAACTTGGAAAATTGGGAAAATACTAAAATTGTTCTGTTTAGCATAAAATAACAAAAAATTAAAAATTTCAGCCTCAGGTACAGGTGGACCTGTCTTGTCTACCTAGAACCAACTTTGCAGAGTTCTATGTGCAATAGATTTTTCTAGCCATTACCAACAAACAAACAGATATACATACAAAGACATAAACTGTCTTTTTTTAATATAGATTGTTCAAATCTAATAACATTCTTTAAATCCCTAAATTAATTAAAACACATATATACATTTTTTTTAAACATATGTAATAAGTGCTGTTATGTTCAACCCAATTTCTTGAAGTCACAATGATTGGTGGAACAGATGTCATAAATTCTCAGGGACACCATCTTGGAATTTTTCTTGGCGTGAAAACCCCTTTTCCGCCAAGTAGTAAATGTCGCCAAACACCGGTTCATACGCATGTTAGGCTTAACGAAAATAATAAACAAAACTCGCTAAAGTGGCAATCAGTAATCGTTGTATGAGCGCTATGCGCTCATTAACTGAAAAAAACATCACTGGATTCAGCAGTTCTCGCTATGTAGCCATCACAAAATGTAAAAAACACGAAAGGCAAACAAATATACAAAATTATCAACATACCTTAACAGACATCTGCTTTCTTTAAAGCTCAAGCACGGAATACTGTCATAGCATCACCGTCATTTTCAAAAATAGGCTTATGAATACGCATTGACACACTGTAAATAAACCTCCTTTTTTTGTCAAAATTTCCTCAAATTTCTTAATTACTTCAGCAAGAGCGTTTAAATGGACTACAGAAACCATAGTCAATCTAATAAATCCAATAAATTTAACATAAAAACAAAAAGACAGAACAATACAATGCGAAATCAAACCACATCCACAATATCCAAGCCGAAAATTACCTTCTCAGTGGGTTGCCAGAATACGACACGCCAAACACATACGTCACACGGGGTTCCACATATCGATAAAGATCGCCAACATAAAATTGCTAAGAAATCTCAAAACATCTAAGATGGCAGCCATCCGGGAATATAACACATCTAAGCCTGATTGGTTATAAATTGGCTTAAAAATAGTTTATTTTTGGTTCAAAATGAAATACTATAATGTGCAGTTATTTTTTGTAAGTCATCAGCCTTTTATATTGTGTTGCTGCAAAGCTAACTACTCAAGATTTTACCCTATAATTTCAATTTAAACAAGTAATATAAAAATTTTGTTTTTAAAGTCAATTCCTACTTAGGTCATCAAAGAAAAATTTAATATAATCCCTTAAGCTAATATTAGTTTTTGTAGCATTAAAATATCTCAATTTGTTGATTTTCTATAAGCAAGTAGGTTTACAATGGAACTCTATGGGAATTTGGCGAAATATTAGAGATATCGCCAAGTTGGCGTCACTTTTGGCGATATATCACCAAGTTGGCGACAGAACAGGGTCCCTTCCTATGGTAACAACTTATTGAAAATACTTTCATTGATCTTCAATAACCAATGGCTGCCATTTTGTTTCCCATGCAAAACTAAAATTAATTAATTAAAATTTAATTAATTAATATTTGAAAAAACTGTATTAACATCAATTGTCATCCAGTATAAGTTTTAAAAAATTTATTTCAACTGGATAGGATGAATAATGAGTATTTTGTTAACGACTGAAAATTTGAACAAGATAAATAAATATAGGGAGAGTGTGAACTAATAGTAGGAATTGAAAAAGTAAAATATAATAAAATGAATCATACCTGCAAATACTGTGTCCACACTTTGCAACCAAGAGTGGATCATTTAGAAGTTCTTTGCTGTAATAAAAGAGGAGATAAAGTTTTAAAAACAAAAAAAAATATACAAAATATCAGTTGCATTGCAGGAATATTATTAAATGCTTTATTATGTTTTAGAAAAAGAAAATTAAAAAACCTGTCATAATTTTTTCTGCAATTGCTTACGTCACAAGTCATCTTTATACAAAAACCTAGTTAGTTCAAGAAAAAAATTATGAACGGCCTTATTTCAAGATAAAAAAAATATACATATACAGTAAACTCTCTGTAAGGCGGACTCTGTGTAAGACGGAAATCTGTCTAACTCGGAAAGATTTTCAAGTCCCTGCGAATCCATAGACATAGAGTAAAATTTGTCTTAGGCGGAATATTGTCTACTATGGAAAATTTTCTCAGTCCCGATCAATTCTGCTTTAGACAGAGTTTACTGTATATAAAAAAGAATTGTAAGAATAAGCAGTCTTGGAAGATTATTACACGAAATTATATTTTAATGTAACAGTCGTAAAAGCTACGACTTCCCATAACTATAGAAAAATCAGAATTTATGTGTATTATCTGTGACAGGAAGAAAGATTATCAAAAATGGTTGACATCTGCCAATTCTGTTTATCACTATCAATTGCCAATCATGTTCTAAACAGTAAACCAATGGATCATATTCTTCTTTTCGGTTTGAGACTATAAAATTTGTCATTTTACCTTATGTGACGTCAGAGGCCCAGTAGCAGAAAGTTATAGTTGTGTCTGCGACAGCAATTTAGTGGGATGAAAATTGTCTGCGGGAGTAGAGTGTTACATTTTCTTATGTACAAACATTATGAGTGTTAAAATAAACAGCGTTCTTATTAATACCAGGGGTGAATCTGAGTAAAAAAAAAGAAATTCTGAAATTCACAGCAAATTTTCCGAAAGTTTACAACAGAGGGGGGGTGGGGGGACAGGCAGCGAAAATCCACTACCACTATGGAACTATTGGCACTAATTATGTGTTTTTCTTTGTGCGCTTTTGATGAAATTTGCGTTTTTTCACGATCTTTTGACGAAATATGCCGTTTTTCCGCATCTTTTGACAAAATTCACTGTTCTCGATCTTTTGACGAAATGTGCCGTTTTTTCACGATGCTTTGGCAAAAATGAGCTTTTTTTCGCGATCCTTTACGAAATTTGCGTTTTTTCCTCGATTCTTTTACAAACTTCGTGTTTTTCCCGCGATTCTGTGACAGAAATTTGCGTTTTTTCGTGATCTTTTGACAGTAATATGCATTTTTCGTGATCCTTTGACAGAAATTTGTGTTTTTTCGCGATCGTTTTACAGAAATTTGCATTTTTTCACGATTGTTTTACAGAAATTTGCATTTTTTCACGATTGTTTTACAGAAATTTGCATTTTTTCACGATTGTTTTACAGAAATTTGCATTTTTTCACGATCGTTTTACAGAAATTTGCATTTTTTCACGATCGTTTTACAGAAATTTGCATTTTTTCCGCGATTGTCTGACTAAATTCGTGTTTTTTCCTTGATCCTTTGATGAAATTCAAGTTTCTTCCGCGATTTTGTAACAGATATTTACATTTTTCTCGCAACCCTGGAACGAAATTCATGTTTTTTCGTGATTTTTGGATAAAATTCAAGTTTGTACAGCGATCTTTTGACAGAAATTTATGCTTTTCGAGATCTTATGATGAAATTCTGCGTTCTTTACGCAATACTTTGACATAAATTTGCGTTTTTTCGCGATCGTTTGACCAAATTTGTATTTTCCCCACAATCATTTGACTAAATTCGCTTTCTTTTCGCCATCCTTTCACTAAATTTGCATTCTTTCTGCGATCCTGTGATGGAATTCGTGTTTTTTCCGCGATCCTGTGACAGAAATTTGCATTTTTTTCACAACCCTGGGACGAAATTCATGTTTTTTTGGGGGCTCTGTTGTCGAAATTTGCATTTTTATAGCGACCCTTTGGCTATAATTACCGATTTTTTTATGTGAACGATTGTCGAAATTGACATTTATCGAAGACCATTTGTCGAATTCGCGATATTTTTTTGTCAGAATTTTCGTACTTATACTTTTTTTTTTTTCAAGTTGGCAAACTTATCTGCAAGGTTCAAAATAAATCTGCGACGCATGTCGCACACTTTCTGCTACCAGGGTCATAGGGATTGTCTATCGTACTTATTGCATGCAGATGATTACAGAAAATTTCGTCTACACTTAAAAGAATATAAATAGTTTAGCATTTGTTTCCATTTAATAATTCATAAAAAAATAGAGCCTATTCTTCCTTTCGGTTCAAGGCTATAAAAATCGCCTTTTACCTTATGTTACGTCTGAGGAATACTGTCCATACCCATTTATTAACTATATTGTTAAAATCGGTAAATAACATGAAAGCAAATTAAAATAATACAAAAAAGTAGTGTTGTATGCTTTTAATAATATATAAAACCATGTTAGTCTTGGCTTTTAGAGAAAATAGATATTTGCAGTGGTATTTTTACTTCCAATGGTACATTATGCAACAGATTGAATATATTATATAATCCTTTACAAATACCACCTACAAATATAATATACATATCTATGTTTATTGTTACTAGTACATCATATAATATAATTGTACATAAATACTGTTACAACCTTTAATATGGCAACTACATAATATAAACTATATGCATTAACAATGTAGATTAGAAACAAAAATAAAAAAAAGATAAGGGTTACTGTAATTAGCGTTATCATTGCCATTGTTGATAAGGTATATATTCCTGGTATGGATAATATGTAAACCGAAAAACCATATATGCATGCATACATGAGAAATGAAATTGTAGCTAGCAAATTCACATTTACTTTATTACAGTATGTCTTATTTATATATATTAAATAAATCGCTTCTCCGTGCTATATATTAAATACTGTAAACAAATTGTTTGTGCTTTTTACAGTACATTGATAGTTATTTCATAAAGATATAGCAATCTGATGAGATTTAAAAATGTAAATAAAGTTGCCAGAAAGTAATTTTGAAAAGTTTGCCTTTCTCGTCAAATTCAACCTCGCTTTTTTTCTCTATCGCAACAAGGTGATATATAATAAATATATAACAAAAATACCCTATAATATTTTCATCAATTATAAGAAAATAATATTATTGCTAAACTGTAATTAATAGTTAAATAACTACTAAAACAAGATATGCAATGGTTTAAAAGGAGCTTAAATAAAATTCACTGTTACTGTTAATCTTGCCGCACACAAATGTAACATTTAACAAATTGTCTTACAATTGATAGTAAATGATATGAAGGAATAGAAGTAAAGTAAAAGCGAGATATTTATACCAAACTTCACATTTCAGTGCTTCTTCCATATTTTTAATGCCGTCTATAAGGCTGAAAACAGACATCTTAGATTTTTAACAATACAACGGAAACTACGATAGAGAATTTTTTTAAACTTTTAAATGAAATGCCCTACGCTTATCTAATAAACAGAAGTATATCACATTTTAAACAAGGTAGATCTTCCTGTTTAAAACTTTTCCAAAATTCAATAACTATATATGCTGCAATAAATTCTGTTTTTCTTTTTAAATATCAGATGTTTTCGAAATCTGCGACTCATTAAACGTAAACACAAATTTTACGCGCTTTTTTTCTCATCACTGTTGCCAGTTACGGTATCATAAATAAAAAAGTGATCTCGTAATATTCAACTATTTTTACGATTGTTTAAGCTCATCGCTGTCGGAATACAATCTCAATAATGACTATCTTATGCATAATTCCAAACTTCATGTGACTTTAGTGAGTCATGAGTTAGAAGATAAGGTAAAAGCACGAAGGAATAATTATAGAGGGGAAAATTCAATGAACAGGAGTCATCAAAAACGCAAATAATACTTTGTAAATAGGCCTCTGAAACTCATTGGATTGTATGATAGACAATTAATTCATACTTGAATATAAATAGATTCTAGAATATAAATTTAGGATGGGATAAATGAAATGCTTTGTTACTATCTGTAAAGCAGGTTATGAAAATGGCACACACACAGAAAGAAAAAAAAGAGAGAGAGAGAAAGAATTTGAGTTTGTTCGGGCTTCGGTGAGACAGAGACTTCATAAAAGTTAAGCCCCTCCCCCTCCTAGTCAGAAAAGGAGTAATAACAGATGCATTTTGTTTGATTATCGTTGGATCAGATTTGATCAACAAGTTTAGTCTTTGATCAGCTTCATTTCAGGGACTACTTCACTCACGCTAAAACACCCGCTACTTAGCGTTAATCCTATGGAAGAAAATTTTTTAAATAACTCTTTTGCATTTCACTAATTTTTAGATGATTTTTTCGCTTTGGATAGCTTAGGTCGATCTCTATAAAGAGTGTTTTTTACTTTTTGTGTTTTGTTTATGTTTATAGGCTTTTTTATGAGGATACTTTTGCTTTTGAAACCGGTTCCGAAAGTGAAAGTATCCTGATAAAAACTCCGTAAATAAAATCGAAAAAGTAGTAAACTGCCTTTGTAGAAATCAACCTTAACTACCCAATGCAAATAAATAAATAAATAAATCATTTAAAAATTTTGAAATGCAAATGAGATATTTAAAAAAATTCTCCCGTAGGATTAACATTAGCGAGCGGGTGTGTTCGCGTGAGTGAAGTAGCCTTTTAAAGTTTATAATCAAAAACAAGCAAGGGGGCAAATTTTTAGGAAATTCAAAGCGCGGAAAAAACTATTGATTCTAATCAGAAATCGTTAGATCATACTTGCCCGAAAAATCGATAATTATAGGATCAGATGCTTACAAAAATGTAGTTCAGTTTGGAAATAAACACCGCACTTAGAAATTTTCCTTCATCAATTTTCACTAAAAAGAAGAAATGCACGTACATTCTTTTGTGCAGCCCTGTATACGATCTATAGAATTTATACACAACGAGTAACACGCAAAAATTAGTTAGATTTAAAAGCGCATACCGAAATGGAAAATGTATTTCCAAGTAATTTTTGCTCAAAGACAGTACTTTAACCGAATCCTTTTGTGCGTCCCTGTAAATGAACGATAACTGAGCTGCTATGAATGCCCTATTCTATAGCAATCATCTCGTAGTGAAATTCAGTGATTTAAATCACTTTTAATGCATCTGAAATAGCGAAATGTCATAAAAATACACTTCAAACGATTTTTTCCCATTAACCATAATGTAAGGGAATCCTTTTGAGTGCCCCTGTAAATGAACTATCAAGGCTACATATTTCCTTTTCAATACCGAACATGCCATGGTAAAATCATTAACACACATCAATTAAATGAAAATCCGAGTATATTTACGCGAGCTAGAGCCAGGGCAGCGGTGTAGTCCTGGGGAAAAAAGTGGCGGGACGCTTATAGTTTCGAACATTAGGGTCTATATCACACACAAGGCAAACTTTATTTTGAATCCTTCTTTTCATTTTCAATTGCAGTGAAAAGTAATTGAAAAAATGAAATTTAAAATGAAATTTAAATTTAAAAATTAAATTAAAATTAATTTAATTAGTTTCTTTTGGATACTAAATAGCTTGCTATAGAATTAAAAAAATTAAAACCTTATTTCTTGACTGAATATTTTTGGAATAGAATTCGAAATTCAGTAACACTAATTCGGGCAACGAAATTTTTATTAGAATTTGTGCTGCATTATTTATTTTGGAAATAGTTATAAAATAACTGTTTTCCACTGAGAGCATTGAAAATTATTGCATTTTTACTTTATGGTCAGTGTAAGGAATTTATTGTAATCATGGAAAAGAAAAATAAGACTGAAATATTTGTACATCTTTACTTTTTGAAGCCCCATGAATCCATTTTGCCTATTTTTACAACAATTCTCTATGTATGCGCGTTAGAGGTCTGCACGGGCCGAAATTTCCAGGCCCGGACCAGGCCCGACTCATCGAAAAAAAATTCGGCCCGGCCCGGCCCGATAAAAAAATTAAAAGTTCGGCCCGAGCCCGGCCTGGCCCGTAGAAAAAGTAATATTGACCCGGCCCGGCCCGCTAAAAATCTTAAAAGTTCGGCCCGAGCCCGGCCCGGCCCGGAAAAAAGTTAAAATATCGGCCCGAGCCCGGCCCGGAAGAAAGCTAAAATCTCGGGCCGAGAAAAAAAAAAAACCCAGCCCGAGTGAATTTTTTACAAAATATTGATTTTTACGTCGATTTGGTTAAAAATTTGTCTCGTACGAGATAGCTCTGACCAAAAATATTTATCTTAACTTTTTTTTCTCATGTTTATAATCTTCATTTTTAAAGAAGTGACACAGACTGCGATCTTTATTTTTTTAACGAATCTCTATTTCTTGTATGTAAATGTTTAAGTTATCATTAATATTGTTAATCCGTATTCCATGCATTAACATACATGTATTCCATGTATGCCAAAAATCTGAAAAATTCTATACAGTAAAATCTTCTAAGACGGAATTGCGTAGAAAAGAAAAAAATTGCGTTATAGACAAGTTCTATTCTTAGCAAGTGTAAATGTATCATATATTATTTTCTTACGTATTAGTATATTAATTTTGCATGGATCAACACGTTTTTCAGTTTAAAACAGGGTTCCGTCATAGGCAAGTCTCTTTTGACACGTTTTACTATATTTTAATAAGCGTAGAAATATACTATTCTTTAAAAAGAAAAAAATTTAATGTATACGTGTAGAATAATGGCAATTTAAAAATGTATGCATTTTTTGCAAAAAATTTTGGGCCAGGCCTAATTTGACTGATCTTTGAATGGATCTGGCCAAGCTGATACAATGATTTTCATACGGGCTGAGTCAAAACTAGGACTGAAAAGCTTGGGCCGTGAAGACTAGGAATGAAACCAATCCCGACTCTGTACAGAAAAAATAAGTTTGCTCAGTCCCGGCCCGAGCCTTAGAAATAAAGTATGGCCCGGGCCCGGCCCGGCCCGAGCCTTCAGAAATAATGTACGGCCCGGGCCCGGCCCGAGTGCCGTGAATGAAAATCGGCCCGAGCCCGGCCCGTGCAGATCTCTAATGTGCGTATACATGTGAGTATGTTGGTATTTCCTTAGTCTTTTTTCTTCCATGTGTGTTTGAACATGATAGCTTTCAAACTGTGTTTTCGACTGGCCTCAAATTTTGCAAGTAAGTTATACATGATGAATAGACTATTTAATATTCTGAGGCTATATGCCACTGTTCAAACTCTAATGTAGAAGAAATTCGACACGTTTTTCGCATCTAGGCAATTTTTAAACCATCTTTTGACCGAAAGTACAAGTACTGTTTACGTGAGAAAAAATATCAAATAATGTGACCAAGGCCGAAGATAATCGATAAATAATGCTTTTATTGACCCGAAGAATACATTTAGTACTCAATTGCTGACTCAAATCGAATTTTTTTTAAATATGAATTTTAAAGAGTGTAAATAGATAAATATCCTTTTACAAAATATTTCCAAAAATTGCGTTTCATCAAGATGTCTTTTTTTAAAAACTTGAAACAGAAACTTTAAATTAATAACTATATGTTACTTCTGATGCACAACTTTACAAAAAATTTCCAAAAATTGCGTATCATCAAGGTTTCTTTTTTTAAAAACTTGAAACAGAAACTTTAAATTAGTAACTATATGTTACTTCTAATTTCTAATGCACGACTTTTTTCAAAAATTAGCATTTTAACGGTGTGAAATGCAGAAGGAAGATTCTAAAATTTGAGTTTCAACACGATTTCTCAAGAAACGTAAAATATGGCACTTATGTATTTTCAAGACTTACATGCTCGCTTAAAACTTATTTTTTTTTTTTTTTTTTTTTTTTATTATTATTAAAATTTTAATACGGTGAATTGATGGGAAAGTCCTCTAAACTCGTCTCATCACGATTTATCTGAAGCTGTTTTCTACAAGAAACTGGAAAATAAATATAGTATTGGGTCGATCGGAAAATCGTGTCGTGTTGGGAAAATCAATTCGTACCGGAAAATTCTGCCCGGTAAGTATTAGACATTAGATATCGGAATCAATGTCTAATAATTAAATGATAGAATTTTTCGATACGAATTGATTTTCCCAACACGACACGACTTTCCGATCGACCCAAAAGTATAGTTATTAACATGTAGATGCTCACGAATAACGGCTTTTAAAATTTTTGAAATTTTAAGAAATGAAATGAGCTAAAAACCTTCTAAAGTTGCTATTCTTCTGAAACTATCAGGGCTAGAAACTTTAAATTTGAAATAGAAGTTATTTTTAATGCGTAGTTATTCTGATTGACAGAATGAAATAAGATTGGAATTTGAATGTGTGAATTGGCACAGTGAATGTTACCACATTAACAAGAATGAAATCTGCTCTAATTATAAATTTATTTGAATCGATGGCATTCTCTGAAGTGATTAAAGAGTGGAGCAGAAATTTTTAAAATATAGCTTTTTGAAGTAGAGTTTCGATACCAAATAAATATTTAAATAAAATTGAAAAATGGTTTTAAAACAACAGCAATATATTTAATTTTGTCACAGTTTAATAATATGCATTACTTTTCCTCTGTCAGAGAACTTTTCAGAAATACTTGCTTTCATAAAAGTTCTCAACTCTTTATAAAAACTCTTTATTTAAAGTTCTCAACTCTTTATTTAAAGTTCTCAACTCTTCATTTTCCAGATTTTGAGTAAGCCTGTGGTTTTAGCTTGGAGTAAGTAGTTTTTTAATGATTTTGTTGCAGCAAAAATAAAATTTTCTAGCTGACAAATTTTGAATAGAAGAGTCGCATAAAAGTTTTTTAAAAAATTGTATTCATTTTCTTTTTTAATTAATGAGAATATTATTTCGCTGTCATAATATTTCAATATTATTTTATTATCTTATTTTAAGCATTTTTATAATCTACATTAGCTACTTATCTCCAAAAGGTATAAAATTATTGCGTGTATCAATCTTTGTATTACGGCCAATATATTAATTATTCACAAATGTTTGTAAAATTAATTTTAGAGCAATAATGTGTGATGAAAAAGCATGTGTAGCACTTTTTATCAAAAATAAAATTTCGTTTAGTTTAAACAAACATCAAGCAATAATTGTTTATCAATGGTAATGTATTTATTTGAATTATTTTGAGTGGCCATATATAGAAATTGATAATTATATGCGCAACACATAACACACTAAAATTTAAACCAGCTGCAAAACGCATTTCAATAAATATTCGGCCATAGATGGTAGTGTATTTGAATTTTTTGTGTGACTCTGTATACAAATATCATTTACATACCTAATTAATCTTTTGTTCAGCATAATATAAAAAACATATATGTAAAATATATAATGCAGAGCTCCCAAAATGGTACCCTTTCGCCCTAAAGTTCCTTTTTTAGAAAAGGTCCACTTCGTCCTTTTATGGTGACTGAAAAAAAATTGAAAGGAATTTACTAATGTAGAAAAATCGATGCAAAATGCAAAAAACTCTAAAAATCGTAAGAGGACAAAATCTACTATAGTGGGCTTGCATGGTATAACTCACAACACAAAAAAAACTAAAAATTGTATAAAAAATTTACAAAAAAAATCGAAAATCACGGTACGAATTCCGAAACAAACTTATTGAAAAGCGGACAACTGCAGTAAGGGATTGGAACAGGTTAAAAAAACTCTAAAAATCGCATAAAAAATTGCGAAAGATTCAAAAATCGTTGCACGAAATCCGAATAAAATTTATTGAAAAGAGGACCAAATTTACTATAATGAGACTAAAAAATTTAAACAGGATTCCTTTAACTAATGTGGAAAATCACGGCGAAAAATATAAAAATCGCTAAAAATTCATAAAAATTACAAAAGACAAAATTTATTAAAGTGGACTAAAACATTGTGTCGTGGAATAAATTAAAAAAAAAAAAATGTTAAAAATCAGCAAAAATTACAGTCTGAAGACGCAATCGCGAAAGGACAAAATCTATTACATTAGGGCTAACAGTTTGAAACCAAACACCTTTTTCGAATGTCATAAAATTGAAACGAAACGCGAATAAAAGCTGAAATTCGAATAAAAAATTCTCCATAAATAAATCGCTGTACAAATTCTGAATAAACTTTATTGAAAAATCTGAAAAGAGGACAAAATTGGCTACTATTGGACTAAAACTAAATTCCTTTTATTAACGTGAAAAAAATCACCGTGAACGGTAAAGAAAGAAAAAGTTAAAAATCGCAAAAAAATTAAATAAAAAAAAATCCAAAAACTGGCTTCGAAGTGCATAATTTTAGACATAAATGTACATCGCCTCCATCTTGTAGCTGTATGTGCAGCAGTCTTTTCAGCACATAGACCACACAGACCAAACTCTGTCTTTATTATTATAGATTTAGTTTTGTTTTCGATTTTGATGTAGAAGCATATTTCTCTATTAAAGGAAATCTTAATTAAAATTTATTCTTGTTTTTGTTATACTTCATAAATATATTTTTATCAGAAGAAAGTATTGGAATCTTTTTGTTGGATTTACGCGTTTTAGGTTGACCTGAATATGATTTGACAATTTTTTGAAAATTTCTCTCTGTATATGATACATATTTTGTAGCCTAGCCACTCTATTTCAAAATCTAAAGCATAGAATTTAATGAAATATCATATTTAATTAGACCTTAGCACATACATGTGCTAATCAGGTTTTGGTGTATATGGCCCACCAGGGCATTGTTATGTTGCAATTTTCACAATTTACATATCTATATCTCAGCATCTCTGGTATGAAATTACACCAAATTTCACATTCACTTAACCCTTGACATAAATCGATGCTGGTTAGATTTTGGTGCATTTCGCCAAAATGGGGTGCTACTGTGTTGCATTTTTAACGATTTCCATCATAACGAGATCTCCGCATGTTTGAGATGGAATTTCATCAAATTTAATATGTAAGATGATTATGAATAACTGTTGATTCAATATTGGTTTTGATCACTCCGCAGGGGGCGTTGCCACACCATGCTTTTTCTGATGAACATCGTAGTTTATCTCAGTTTTTGTGTAGAAAGGAACCAAAATTTAAATTTAAATTTTTAATGTTTAAGGTTAATAATTAACAATATATATGTTAAACTAATTTTTAATTTTAATACTCAACAATTTGAATTAAAAGTTCGTGCTTCTTTAAGGACAATTATGAAGGCAAGTGCTCAATAGTGAACACTTTCTATCTTCTTGCAGTAGAATATTTAACTATGTTTAAATAAAACTGTGTACACTGTGTAATGACTATCTTTATAAAGATAACGAATTGACATATTTTCTAGGGTATTTAAAAAAAAAAATTGCTTGCATATTTAGAAAAACTTGAAGTCCCTTTTAAAAATAAAAATGACCCTCTTCATACTTTTGGGGGACTAAAATATGTTGGGAGCCTTATAATATAATCGAAAACACGTTTCAGACTGAACACATAGATGACAATGTGATGGATTCTTTTGTCTGGCCTTGTAAATGTACTATAAATGTTTCGTGCACCGTTTTCCATAGTATCGTTTACCATAGTTTCCCATGCATTTCACATAATTATGATTAAAGGACCGTGGTGTTTGGAAGTATTTTTTAACGTCCTTGTAAACGAACGATAAATGCTATTCCCGATAAGGAACATGTAATGAATTTCAAATGTCATTTTCATTATATTTAAAATATTATAACTTCATTAATGTCTATTGCAAACAATTTCTGCCAATAAAACGAAATATGAAAGAACTCCCCTTTTGTTTTCGTGAAAACGAAATACTGATGCTATACACATCATTTACAACAGTGATGTACTACATTGAACCTCAAAAATATACATAAAATTTTGCCGCAATGCAAACAAACTTACGGAAATTAAAATGTGAATAAGCGAACCAGCACAGTAACCACTTTCAACTTTGTTGAAAAGTATTAAAAATCAATACCTTATTTTAAAAATTGCTAACTTATTGGTGTGTTCATTAAAAAAAAATAATAATAATAAGTTTGGAAAGTCTGCGTCCTCCCGCGTCTCTAGCGTCCCCCTTGAAAATATAAAGTAAGGGGACGCTCGAGAAAAAATAAAAAAGTGAGGGGACGCCGTCCCCCCCGCGTCCCCCCTCGACTACACCACTGAGCCAGGGGCCTTGCTACCAAAAAAAAAAAAAAAAAAAAAAAAGTTGACGAATGCTGTTACACTTGGCAAATTTACAAACTTAGTTGACAAATTTGTTTAAAACTTTAATAAAAACTATAATAAACTTTCTATTTCCAATAGACTTGGCAAAAGTTACAAATGTAATTGGGAATATTATTAAACTTTTTACAAATAACAACTATATTACATTTTTTAATTGTGATAATTTGGCAACACCGAAAAATAATCTAAAAAACTAAACCTGCGGCTGTACAATCCATGAAGAATCAGGACCTACAGTGCCCAACTCTGTTTACTTGACCCTGGGCCCCAAGGTGCTATGCAGCATGTGCCCCGGCCGGGTGGTCAGCCCAACGCGAGACCTTTGGTGGTTAGTTCCCAAGCAAGCTTGGCACTCATTTATCGAGCCCGACGGGATGAAAGGTTGAGTGAACCTGGCCCTGCCGGGAGCCGAACTCGCGACCTGTAGCGTGGTCGAAAAAGTAATCAGCCCTAATTTATATCAAGGACAAACTGAATATAAAGTTTTATTAAATTCCGTGCATTAGTTCTTGAGATAAAGCGTCCACAAAATTTGTGTCACATTACAGACAGACAGAGTCACAGATTCACAGACAGACATTTTCTAAAAATTGTCAAATCGTGTTCAGGACCTTGTAAATCCGGCGGAAACCTGAAAGTAGAAAATTTTTACAAATTCAATACTTTCCCCTTGTAAAGACAGAAGAAAGTAAACAAGTATCGTAGATGACAGTACATGACAAATCATTAATAGATATTTTGGGAGAAAGAAAGTTATTTTGTTTTTTAGATATAACTCGTTATTCTGTTGAATCTTTTTCAATTTATTAGTTTCATTTGGGGTTTGGCAAAGTTAACAGTGACTCCGTAGTGATTATAAATAAGGTAAGAAAAAGCTAATTTATAATCTATATATATATATATAATCCTAATGAAACGTACTTATGAAACGACTGATTATGTTACACAGCTATTCCTCCTAAAATATGGAACCTTTGGTGGTGAAATTAGCACCAAAATCCCTATTTATCTAGGAATATCGAAAATGGTATTAGAATATTTAAATTTGAATTAGTTTTCGAGATATTAATTTTTTCTCATTTTTACAATATTTTTGTAATGATGGCAACTAAATTACTCCATTTTTGTGGAAAAAAGGGAGGAAAGGGAAAAATATAGGGTTTATTAGATTTCTTTTCTTTTTCGTCCTTTTCAAATTGAAATTGAAATTATCTTTTATTTCAATCGAAAGTGAAGACGATATTGTGATTAAATTATGCTTTTCAGGAAAATTTGAAAAAATAATTCATTAAATAATAATTATACTATTAAATAAATAATACTTTATAATTTAATTTAATCAAGTTTTCTTCATTTCAAGAGATAGTTTTTTCATATTTTAGAAAAGGTTACTACTTTAAATTTTGCCAATTGTAAAGAATAATATATTCTTTCAATTAAAAATTTATTTACACGTAACTATTATAAACAGAAAAAAAACTTTCAAATTAGATTTAAATGATTACGTGTTAAAAGCAGTAAAATATAGAAAATTACGTCATAAAAATTGTATTTACACGTGAATATTAAAAAGAGAAAGAAAACTTTAAAATGATAAATTCATTAACATGCGTTAAAAGCAGTAAATAGGAGAAATTACGTTACACTTAAAATGGCCAAATAATAATACTGGCAAACATTTAAAAAAAAAATATGCAAGACATTTATTTTATATTTCGAGATGATCTTTTTAAACTAGTGTTGCCCAATCTAAGACAGCGCAAATAATAATATTTCCTTTCTAAAAACAGAAGTATTCTCATGTGAATGCTAAAATGTGAAAGAAAACTTTGATGAAAATTAGCGCAGATTTAAAACAAATACATTTAAAATGTCTTTTTTAAAACAATCTTTTATAGAATTCTTAAAAAATACCCAGAGGCAAAGACCGTTTACTTAATTCATTTTATATTAGTCTATTGTAAATGTTTAACAGATCTTATTGAATCAAACACGAAAACAGCCATTGGATGTTTTAACAGCAGCTGATTCGGCCTTAAAATTTTCTAATCAAAGGAAAATGAATGGAAACCCGTGTTGGTGTTGTTTATGACGGCCAATTATCTACACGAGGGATATGGGCCCAAAGGAGGGGGGGGGGGCGGTTCCCTCCTTGGAGGTCTTTCTAAGGGAACCTAACCCGTAGTGACGCAAGGAAATCCAAGGTTCGAAGAAAACCATGGAAAACTCCGAACGATTAGGCCGACGGGTGCGATTGGGCTCGAACCCAGCACCTCACGTCTACCAGCTTTGAGAGCAGAACCTCTCTTCCACTGGTAGGGCTCCCGTTTAAAGGGATATACAGTGGTTTTTAAGTTATAATTCAATCTTCTGCAATCTTTTTAAAACCGATCAAATTAGTCTGTTTTTAGAATCTGAACGGGGGTTGGCGAACGTAGATTGCAGGGGGCAGAGCTCCCTAGTTATAATATAAATTTTAGACAGCTTTAAAACTGCATTTAATAAGAAATTCATCGTTTTAGCATGCTGAAAGCTAAAGTACTTTAAAATTCCAAACCATGGATCTCTCTTCCGATGACTTGGCATATCCATCATTTTTACTGATATTGTCTAGTTTTTGAGAGATTTATCAAACGTTATGTGCATTATAATTTAAATGGTGTTCTGTCCTGTAAAAAGTTGTGTTGTTTTCTTAGCTTCTGTCAACTAACTGGTCCATTATCACATACGAGGTGGAATCCGTCGAATTTCGACGAAAGAAAATGTTTACAAAGGAACTGTTGCGCCAAATTTATAATACATCGACAAAAAATAATTAGAATAAAAAATCCATCTTACACTTGTTAATTTAACTCTCCAAAGACATATTTTAACCTAAGATTAACAAAATACTTTTTTCATAAACTTCAACTGTTAAAATTATTGAAAAATTAAACTTTATTCATATACGTAATCAGTAACATATAATCAAGATAAGTAATTTTTAATTGATGCTTGGTATTACGGAATGAAAAATCCGCAAAAATGATTTCACCTTGACATAATCATAGAATTTTTCTACCTTTACATCTAAACCGAATCAAGTCATTTTCCACGTTTCACATCCATATTAACCATTTAAAAACATTTTAACGCGCAATAGGTTATTAATAAATATATTTTCAAGCTTGAAGCCACGTTTGTCAACTATTACAACTTTCCATGTTAAAATTCCCACTCGTGATTTGAGGTCTTAGTATAATATCTGTACCTGCGCTTAAAAATTCCAGAAATTTATAACTTTTAGATGTATTTAAGGGAAAATATCTCGTTTTATCAAATAAAATTATCGTTTACTTTTAAATATGACGTCATTTTCAGTCGCTGAAATATTTTGCCTATTGTCTCAAACTCAATATCAGCGAAATGAAAAAATAGTGAAATATAACAGCATCATCAGGGAAATTGTGTCTTTTTTAAAGCATAATGTCATTTTCTGTTCAAATTTTTAAAAAAGATATTTTTAATTGTAATGAGAAAATGGCATCAGTAAGAATATAATCAATAAAGATAACTAATCCACTTTTAATAGAAATGGAGTACTGCGGGCTTTATGTCAAGCATACAAGTCGTATGTTTGTTATTCAGTTAAATAAATAAATAAATGGAGTACTTCAATTGCCACAATTAGAAAATTGGTATTAAAAACTATAAAAAAATTAATATCTCAAAAATAAATTAAGATACAGCTTTCAAACAAATTGCATTTAAAAGTGCATTTTTTTCTGCATACGACGGTGTAAACATTTAAAATGTGGGATGTTTAGAAGTTAAAAAATTTGCAGTAGCGAAAATTGCAAAAGCGAAATTTCATTTCAAATTTCAAAGTGTTGCCTTTCGCAAAATGACGTATGCGTTACGCACAGATATGTTTGTCCTTTATAATATAGATAGATAGAAAGAAAGGTCACAATTAGATTAAAAAAAATGTTTTGAACTGTTGAATTTATCGAATGTAATTTTCGGAAAAAGCAGGATTTTATTACTTTTCAACAATCTCTTTGTGTTTGAGACGTCCTTATACACATCTTCAATAATTTCATCTAAGCTCCCATCTTAAGATTATTCTTGAAGTGTATATTAGTGTGCCTTGAACTATGTTTCCTTGCTGGTGATCAGATTTTGAATTATTATTTTCATCTTATTAGCATTCCCCACAGTTATATGACCGAGGTTAAGAAAACAACATAACTTTTTACGGGAGCAAACATCATTTAAATTATAAACCTTTTTAATATTTTCCTCTAAGTTCCCATCTCAAGATTATTCATGAAATATAATTTTAGTGTGCCCTGAAATAAGTTTCCTTGTTGAGATTGGATTTTTAATAATTATTTTCCCATTATTAACATTTTTCACAATTAGATCACATACAGAGGTTAGGAAAAATACATAATTTTTTATGAAAGGGAACACCATTTAAATTTTAAACATCTTCAGTATTTTCATCTAAGCTCCTATCTTAAGATTATTTATGAAGTAATATAATTAGTTTTCCCTGAAATATGTTTTCTTGTTGAGATCAGATTTTAAATCAGTATTTTCACACTATTAACATTCTCCACAATAATAATTTTTTCGTTACTCAGTTTTAAGTACATTTTAAAATAAGAAAATGAAACATAAGAAAATAAAATAATCTGCAATAAATAGAGTAAATTTATTAAGAAACTTTAATCAATACATTAGTTGTTATTCGTGTAATCAGTGCATTAAATTAGCTATTTTCTCTTTGTCATTGATTTACATTATTTATAAATTAACTCTTCAGAGTCCATGTTGTCTATGTTCTTCCATCGACATAATTTTTTTTACTGTCCGTAGCAGGCACGCTTGTATCCGAGGTATATGATTTTGACAGGGCTGAAGAACATATTGTCGGTCTTCAGTTCTTCTTCTGTGCGGGCAGTCATGGGGCGGTCGAAGGGGAAGCCCATGGGTTTCTTGTCGGGATACTTCTGATCCTTGGCACCGCAATAGCTGACGGCATCACCGCAGATGGTCTTCACATTAGCTCCCTCGGGCTGTGAAAATTAAATATACAAATAAGATTTTCAATTGAACTATGCATAACTGAATTATCTTACAATAGTTTTCTGAGGAAGTCAGAAAAGATGCCATAATAATATCTAAGATTGATGCACTTCAATTGGAAAAGCCTAAATACTTAACAAAAAGGACTGCACTTTATACTTGACACACACATAAAACAGGCAATTAAACAAGTAATAATTAAACAGTTAGCTCTTAGAAGTTTTTTAAAATTTAGTTTTAAAGGTTTAGGTTAGATATTTAGGTTAGGGTTTGAGGAAAAATAATTTAAGACTTTGTTGCTCAAATTCATATTTGATAATTATAGACCCATTTGCATTGTAAAATTTTGACAGAATGATTCAATTTGATTTCAGTAATGAAGTTTATATTCACATCTATAAGCTCCAATTATACGGTACTTTGATTTTAATAAAATAAATGGATGAGAAAATTGTAGTGTTTTTAGTAAAGCTTCAAAAATATTGTTTGCAAGGCTGCCACTGGCAATGATTTTTTAATTCTAACTCGCACCACATTACCAAAACAGAAATCTTTTACATATATTTTGAAAACATGCGCAAAAGAAATATAGTAAAAAAATACATTTTAAAAATTGTGGAGCAAATAAAATATAAAAATAGTCACCAATGGCAGGCCTGTGTTTACTTTTTTTTTAAAGGTCTTGAATAACGAATAAAGTAGCTGAAAAAACAACTTTATTGGTCTTTTGAGACGTAGATCCTGCTTATTTGAATCGGGTAAGTTAGGGAATCTTCTGCTTTTATTTATTTCTATTGCATCACATTTCAATGTTAATAAATTTGAAAGCGTAAATTTTATTCACTTACATTATCGACAGTGTAGTCAGTTGCCATGACGAAGAGTTCGAATTCAATACCCTTGGTGGTACCTCTGGGGATGAGCATGTGCTCGGGCCATCCACAGCTGCAGTATTCAGTAGCATCTTGGGATGCACTCTGTCCAGATCGAAGTTCATCGAAGGTGTAAATATGTCTGAGGGTGACACTGGAGTCAAAGGCGTTTCGGTGGATGAAGTTCTTTCCTGGTTGCACTAGAATAAAAGGAAACCAAGATTAATATTGATCGCAAGTGAAAATCTTCATTTGTGTTCAAAAAATTATAATTAATATATAAGACTAGCCGCCCTTGGCGACCAGTTTGGCCTCCCTTAAAATTTATTTTTGGAAAGCATGCTAAGCATTGTATCATGTTACTTTTATTCATAATTTAATTTACTTGGACTCCCTTAAATATAATCCTTTAAGCTAATATTAGTTTTTGTTGCATTAAAATATCTCAATTTGTTGATTTTCTGTAAGCAAGTAAACCCTATTGGTTTACAATGGAAGCCTATGGTAATTTGGCGAAATATTAGAGACATCGCCAAGTTGGCGACAAACGTGTCGGTATTTGGCGACAGAACAGGGTCCCCCCTATGATAAACCCCCTGATAGGTATGGAGATGCATTAAATCTGTCCAATAACCAATGAGATGCGTTTCATTCGAGAGTAAAATTTAAAACGATAACTAGAAGTTAATAAATTTGGAAAAAATTGAAATTTTTAGGTCATTGCAACCGTTGATACTAGGTTCGCCGGTACTACATTACTCACGGACATATTTTTGCAGTAATATAGATAAGATAAAGTATCTGTTTGACTTACATTCCTTGTGGAATTTGTCCAATTCGATCATGAGTCGCCTTTGCTCATCAGGAGCCAAAACGTTTCCGAGTTCATCACGTTTTGGTCCGAGGAAGATACGGATGGTAGCGTGCTTAGGTGCACCAGTGGTGTTTTCAACGTTGATGTTAATGGAGAATGGTTCATGGTCCATGTGGTGATATTTAACCTAAATAAATATAAAAGTAAAAATAGTTAACAAAAAAAAAAAAAAAAAAACCACTCTTTTATAAGCATTCAATGTTCATCTTCAAAATCACGCCAAGCTTTTTGACTGAAATTCATGATTTTTCCTCAAAATTTCCGTTACATTACATTAATTTGGCATGGGCACCGAACTCGATTATGAAAAAAATCACTGCTTTTTTTACGCTTGGTAGAAAGTGCAGGCAAGCGAATTTATTAAAAAATGTATAATTTTTGCTGTATTTTTTTTTTACCCGACTGCCAAGAAGGGTTATGTGTTTCACGCGTATCTGGGTATGTGGATTTCTTTATACCCTCGAAACATCCCAACGACTGGATGGATTTTAATGAATGAGGTCTCTATCGATTTGTCTTAATCGTCCGATGGTTATAGGCTAGCTTTTGTTTTTATAAATTCAAAATGGTGGTCGTAAAATACAAAATGGCGGTAGAGACGAAAAAGATTTTTTACGCACCCTATTCAGTGGCATACCATTGGATAGGTCACTCAAAATGAAGACGATGTTTCATTGACTATTTTACAGTCAGAAGCTCCGTTTAAATATTACACGACCTGGAAGTTGTGCAGGTAGGATCTCTAGCTTTACTGCAACTCTAACCTTCATAAACATCTATATTCTTCATCAAAACAGTGTTTATAGATAGGAACTAACAAGTAAACACAATTTAAAAGTCACCAATACAAGTGAATAAAAAAAATTGGTAAGTAATATGAAAAATAGTTTCACATTGATGAGAAATAATTAATTAGTCCGCTTTTTACGCAGTCGGGATTTTTGATTTTTTAAATTTAATTTTTACTTGTTGGGGTACATGATAGGGCAACGGGAAAGAAAAAAAATGAAACATTATCTAAACTACCTTTTTAGGATTTCTAAATTGATTTCTCAACATATAATCGTAAATTAATTAATATTGAACTATTAATTGATTAAAGCGTACATTTTTAAAAATAGTACACTCTTCATCTTTTATTTATAATTTATTTTCTACTTTTTAGCGTTTAAAATATTTCATTGTAGTAGTTTCACAGCCATTTGGGATATCTTGGCTAGCATTTACTGCCGCATCATTAAATATCCATTGTAGTTTTAATTCATATACAATTGCACAAACTATACAGAGAATATTTAGCGATTTGTCACTTGTGACGAGCTAACGGACAAATGCCTTAATAATTTATTAATTTATAATTAAGTTATAAAAATATTAAAATGTTGTATTGTCATTGGAAATAATGTTGTGAATGTAATTTTTATAATTCTAGTATATTAGGAACTGAATTAAAAATCGATTACAAAACTCTAGGTTGGGTTGAATAAAAAAAGAAATAAAAAAAAATATTTTTTTCTCCTTTACAGCATAGAAACAATAGGATCAATAAAAATGTTGATTCAAATTGATTTCGCTATTTCGCAAGTTTATACATTTTTTTTTCTGTGAAAGCCTCGTAAGAGTACAGTACGTCTAAGTGACAAAATAATAAATTTTATTGGTACAGAATCACATTTTATTTAAATTCAGATCTTAATGTGTATATCTAAATATGCAAATTTCTTAAAGCCAATATTTTATTTTATTATTATTTTTTAATTTCGCAAAGGGATATATTTTCCAATAAACAACAACAACAACAAAAAAAAAGAATCTCTTAAAAAAAAATTAAGTTGAACATTGACTTTGTGAATATGAAAAAATAATATGAATATATAATGCTTCAATTTATTTATTTTTTTCTCAAATTGAGTTAACAAAGCCAAACAATGAAATATTTTTTAGTTTCAGACTGACAACATTGCGATACAATTCTTTTCCTACTACTTGTCAGACTTTTTCACAGATTGAAAAAAAGAAAATTTGATTAAAATATTTACGAAATGCCAGTTTAAAATTAAGATTTTTTTATTTTAAAAATTAACACATCAACTGTAAAAATGGCCAATAATTGTTTGTATGGATTTATAAATTCATTTAATAGGCATTTTAATTTCGCTAAATGTTCAGAGACGAAAGAAATTTTATATTGTTTAATTTTCATTAGACACAGTTTTCAATAATTTGTAGAATGCAATGGTTATTTTTAAGTGATATAATCTGCTTTCAAATATGTTATTTCAGGTTTGAAAAACTATATTAATGCTAATGGACCTTTCAATTCATATGTAAACTAAAGTAATACACTTACCAGGACTTTGTGTTCAGTTCCGAATTCGATACCATGGGACAGGTCCAAAAGATCGTCTCTCATAAAAGTAGTGACAATATTGGTTTTCTTGGCCTTAATGTAAGCCCCTACAACTTTTACTCCTTCGAAAGACAGCTGGAAGTGATAAATTTACGATTAATGTACATTAAAAAAAAAAAAAAAAAATCCGTTGTCAATTCAAATAGCGATAAATTCAGTAATAAGTGAATTGTCTAAGGATTCTTACATCACTTTGAGTGTAGGGTTTCAGAGTAGCTTTGTACTGCTGGAAGATGTTGTCAACAAATCTGTGCCACCTGTAGAAAATGGGATCCCTAAGGGAAGTAGAGGTATCGCTCATCACACCGGGATTTTCCTAAAGTAAAGGAAAGTATCGATTAGAAAGCAACTCTAATAGTAAGCCAATGTTGGTCATATTAGCTGGGTATGTACAGTTCTACTTCAATTTTTGAATAGACTTTATGGTACGTTTATGTCAGCTGAGCACAGGTGGTATGTCTCCAAATATTGTTCCCATTTTTTCCATTCCCATTGGATTCATTTCATTTATAAACTTTTCATTAATTTTATCCAATACAGATAACTTTTATTTAAAACACATATACAATTACATGCATTTAAAATACGACTCTTTTAATTCAAAATATAAAAAAATAAATGAATAAATAAAATATATTTTTTTTTTTTTTTTTAATAGAAGAAAAATATAATATTGCAAATTATAAGGAGGGTAGTATTGTACTGTTTACTTTGGGTATTTACCTTGTATCAGTTACTTTGGGATTCAGTATCACATTTGTCGAAAATACTTCTATTGACATATTAATATCAGTTAAATATTTGTTTTATATCGGAATTTCCAAGCTTTCAGAGATACTGGTTTTGCATTAGAAATATTGGCACAGAAATCGTGAAATATCTTTTGTCAGTATGTCACAATATGAGAAAAATGTAAATATCCTAACATATTGTCGTTATATTTTGTAATCTATAATATATTATGAATGAAGAACGCATGTTAAATAGGATTTGTTCAATATTTTAACAATTTAATGACCATTAAAATACTGAACGGCATATAGAAGGGATTTCCTGAGTTTAAGGTGTAAATTTGAACTTAAGTAAAATATGAATATGATCCTGAAAATGAATATTAATATATTCGTGAATAACGAGAAGATTTTTTCCTCCAAAAATTGATTTAGATAGTTTTTTTTTTTAACTTTATAAATTTTTGTTAAATTTCATGCACATCATTGAATTACAGTTGCTATTAATTATTGTAGAATTATGATAGTTGGACTTTGCCATTAATCCAAACATTGCTGTAAATCTCTAATATAATTAATCTTTTACTGTTTTTATAAAATACATTTTCAAATTTGAATTTTCCCCCTTTAAATTTAATGTGTTACATCTTTTCAAGTAGCAGCATCGGGAAGTAATATTGCCAAAAGTTAAAGCATGAATGTTTAAAAAATGTCCTTTTCGCCCCTTAACTTTTCCTATTATTGTAAAAAAAGGTTTAATATATACAGGGTGTCCCAAAAAGGACTGACTGATTTTAAAATTCAATAACTTGCAAACGGTGACAGATATTTAAAAAATTCTTGCAGGAGGGTTATGCATAAGGTCAAAAGTTTTTTTACAGTGATTTTCAATTTTAGTTCGAATTACAAACAATAGATGGCGCTGCGATCAATAGACGCTGAATTCAGGCTCGATTTTTGGTACTTCGTGGCCCGGATAATACATTTCCATCTCCTTTTTCGGCATGGAACAACAGAGAGGACTAGAAATCGAGCCTGTATTTAGCGACTATTGCTTACAGCGCCATCTATTGTTTGTAATTCGAACTAAAGGCGAAAATCACTGTAATAAAACTTTTGACCTTATGCATAAACCTCCTGCAAGAATTTTATAAATATCTGTCACCGTTTGCAAGTTATTGAATTTTAAAATCAGTCAGTCCTTTTTGGGACACCCGGTATATATATATATATATAATTAAAATGAAATCACAATGTGTGAAAAAGTTGATAAAATGCTGAAGATGAATAAAATATGAGCAGTGGAAACTGAAAATGTGTAATAAGAAACTGTGAATAACCTATAGAATCACACTGTGAAAAAAAAAAATTGTGAAGTTACTTTATAGATCAATATCGTTTATCTATCAGATTTAGAAGTATTTCTTTTTTATAAATGAAATTTTAATTTTTCTGAACCGTGCATGTAAAAGGCACAATGATC
Source organism: Maratus speciosus (assembly GCA_963932465.1). Lineage (NCBI taxonomy): Eukaryota > Metazoa > Arthropoda > Arachnida > Araneae > Salticidae > Maratus > Maratus speciosus. The sequence continues at coordinate 536,101,654 of OZ010793.1, forward strand.
ACTGCCAAATGCGGTTCAACGAGGCTCGAAGCACGAACCCAGAGTCAGTGTTTTCAAATAAATTTTATTCTGAAATTATTTAATATATAAATAAAATTTAATAAATCATAACGAAAAGTAATAACCGATTTGTACGTAGCTTATTCAATAAATCATAATTAAATACAATAACTGTTTTATTTCCAATGTACGTAGTTACTACCATGATTTTGTTCAATATCAAGTATTTTATCACACAATAGCGAAAACTTTTATAATTACTGATAATTTTGCTGTATTGTTATAAAATACATTTAAAATATGAGCTTAACCAGATTCTATTTTAAAATCGCATAACACAGCTTTCAATAGCTGTATACTTCTAGAAAAATCACGAAGTAAATATAGGTTCGTATGTAAAGTTCTTTCCCTTCTCCCCAAATCAACGAAGCCCATAGCTCTTGACAGTTTTAACCCTTGAAATATTATTTTTTAGGCCGGTTGGTACAAAATTTCCCTATACGATTTTATTATTATTATTATTATTATTATTATTATTATTATTATTATTTTGTCTACTACTATTTCCATACAATAATCTACGTGATATATACCTGGTAGAAATTTGCCATGAAGGTAACTGGTTGGAAATAGTGTCAGCTAATTTGCTAAGTTTTTTATTGGGAGGGGTAGGACCTTAAATTGCCAAGTCAAATTTCAGTATTTGCCTACTCATTGAGAAGGAAAAATAAATAGTTCTCGATGTTTGCTATTTAGTTTTATAATTTTGTCAAGTTACTACAATTAGAAAATGAAATATAGTTTTTAATTTTAAAACACTTAATAATATTCACAACTATATTTGTAACTTTTGTCAAGTCTATGAGAAATACAAAGCGTATTATAGTTTTTATTTAAGTTTTAAACAGATTTACCAACTAAGTTTGCAAATTTGCCAACTGTAACAGCATTCGCTAACGTTTGAGGGGTGGGGGGAGGAGCCCCGCCACTTAGTGAAGGCCTTGAACGTTGTCAGGAAAAATAATACCAAAAATAGTCACCAGTCCATAAGGGATACACATGTGCACCGACCGTCAGTAGTTAATGCCCTAAGACGTTCCTAACAATGGTAGAATTTAAATATTCACAAATCTAAACTTACTTGGAATCTGCCATCAGGATCGTGCATTCTGGCCATCATAACGTGTCCCCAGTTATGAAGAGATCCGTAGAAGGCCTTGTTTTTAGAAGTAGAGCTGGCTTCAATGAGTTCTCCCAAGATGTTGGCACCATTTTCCTCGTCCAAGGGAATTTTCTTGCCGTCAGCACCATGCACGTAATGGAGATCAATGGCCTTCAGGATACGTTCTCTCCATCTCTCCATCTCTTGGACATCGATGTCGTTGAGATCCATCAAGCTGAATCCTTCAGGTCTGGAAGCATAGTGGAGACCACTGATCAGGGATGTCAAGTGGGGAGCATAACCTTCCAACTTCTCTTCAAAGTTGTGGAAAGGAACCATTCGGTTAAGTCCGTTGCACAACCTTTCACAGTCGTATCTGAAAAAGAGATATCATCTTTAGTTCTTAGCTCACAGCCTATCAAAGCCTGAGAGCTAATGTGCCCGCAGGTTCTGTATGTATGTACGTATATGCGTAACGCGACAACTCTTGATAGAAATATCCAATTTGCTTAATTTTTTTTCTAGGTTCATTCTGATGAGGCGCTTCCCTGATTAGTTTCGGGGGTTCGTTTGTTAAGTTTAAAGAGGGGGGGGGGAGGATGGGGGCTAACCCCCCCTTATCTTAGATAAATGGGTTTTTCATGGATAATTATCAGATTTGTTTCAAATTTGGTATACCGGTTAATTCTTATAAGGCGCTTTCCTGATTAGATTTCGAAGTTCATTGTTTAAGTATAGAGTGGGGTACTATAGCCTCTTTATATTAAGGGGCTAATAGCCCCTTAATTTAGATAAATGGGTTTTTCTACCCGATTTACTTCAAATATTGTATACCAGTTTATTCTGATAAGGCGCTTCCCCGATGAGATTTGGAGCTAACCGCAGCTTACGCGCAGGATTACAAAATGAATTTTGTAGCTAGAATGAAATTTTTTGTGCTTAATTATACTCCAGATTGTAATAATTACCCTGAACCTAAATAAATTTGTATTTAGACAATTTTTATAATTTTAATACAAAGTTGCATTTAGCTAATACAAAATTTTGAAAATTTTAACATTATAATCACCTAAAAGATATATTTTTTTGAACAATAAAAATGAAATCTTAAGTTCAGTTTATGCAGACTAACATGAAACATATATTTTGAAAGCGAAACAGCACCGAAAACTGGCGATATGAAGAACGCGTCCTGTGTTTTGTTTTAATTTTATGGTGATTTTTTACAAAGTTATTTTAATATATTTTGAAAATTTCATGAAAAAATATTCTGAAAATTTTGAGATAGCCTGCGCGTTATAACCAAAAACGTTATTTGGAGAAAAATGACATCAAAGTTTCGGAAACGCCGCTTCAGCTGATGAGCAGGTGTAATTTTAATACCCATAACTTCTGTTCTAATGAGAATTTCAAGGAAACAATTATTTAAAAATGTTCAGAAAAGATAGGAGTTTAACATCTAAAAAAATTAAAATTTCGAAAATTTTAACGCTTTAAGAGTTTTGAGATCACTTAACGGACATTGAAGCATTCAATATTTTTATGAAATTTTTGAGTAATTTTATTACGACTTGAAATAAATGGAGAATCATCATTAAACCATTTAAAAATTTATAAATACCTGGCAGACATCTGTTGATGCATGTAATAGAAGAGTTCGCCTTTCCTGTCCTTAACTTTTCCAGTAAGAGCTTCATCCCAGTTGGCTGGATAGACGACGTGCCAGTACCAATGATGGGCGTTGATGGCTACATCCTCACGGAAATAAGCCAGTTTGTATTCGGGATCCAAGATGTTACCAGTCTGTTCAACCTCTACGATGACATCCTAAAGATAAAAAATCTTGAGTTAATCCAAGTAGAGGATGGATTTTATTTTAAAAATTTGTGTTACTAAAATTCAATATTTCTTATAAAGGATAATATTTAATTAAAGAGTATATATATCTCAAACAAACAAACAAAAAATATTCAATAGATTTTTGCGTTAAAAATTATTTTTTGAAACTTTAATACTGAATAAAAATGTATAATTTAATGTACGCAGAATTCAGAACGTTATCGTAGTAACAGATGTGGAAAATTTTTCAATTTACTCAAGGCAAACAATAGGATTTTTGCTCAGATTGCTTGACAACGAATTTTATGAATTTCATTTTAAAGGAAAACACAATAATAAAAATGCCAGCCAATAACATTTGGAAAATATCCAGGTACAAGTTATTTGAAGAGATCATGTGAATTTTGCTCAAAATACTTTCCTAACACTTTTTCTCTATTTCTATTTCTATCAAGATATTGTAAAATGACATCACAAGGAATTTGCAAACGTAGAAGGATAAAAAAATTATAGTATATGAATCCATTAGAAAAAAAATAGCTGAAACTTAGTTTAAGGAAGGAAAAGTTAAAAATTTTTTTGAAACATTTGCGAGCATTAACCTTTCTCTACACCAAGGGCCTAAATAAGATATTTTAAGACTCTCGGCACAGCATTCTTTCTGGGTCCACCGACTAATGTAAGTAAGCACGAAGCTCAGCATCTTTTCTACCCCACCTCCCCACTCTTGTTTCACCAATTGGTAGAAATTTTAAGACATAGAATACTTGATTTTTCAATTTTGAAAGAAATATAAATACACATATTAAATACATAAGAAAAAATCAGATAATGCTCAAAGCATTTCTCCTAGATTTAGTAAAGATTTCTTTAATAATCATGCATAAAGTAGTATTTTTCTAACCAAGGGATATTTCTAGAAAGTTTTTAATCTGAATTAGTATTTTTTTTATATTTTTACTGTGCATTATCAATCCGAAACGAAGTATTTTTTAATTTCACAATTAGTAATTTTTTATGTTTCTATTGTGCATTATCAATTCGAAATGTGGTAAATAAAATATTATTTATATCTCAATTTTCAAACCTTAAATCTGAATTGTCAATTATTAAATCCTCAACCAATCAATCTTTAAAAATTCTTTTAAGAGAATTCTAGATTAAAACTTTGAATTTTTTTAATTTCACAATTAGCATTTTTTTACATTTTTACTGTGCATTATCAATCCGAAATGTAGTAAATGAAATATTATTTTATATCTCAGTTTTCAAACCTTAAAGCTAAATTGTCAATTGTTAAAGCCTCAACCAATCAATCTTTACAAATTCTTTTAAGAGAATTCTGGTTTAAAATTTTGAAATTTAATTTTTACTCCCCCCCCCCCCCCCCCCCCACACACACACACAAATCTAAGCACATGCCTAAATTGCCTGGACTATAATATGGGTCTGCTTACACTTATGCAATTTTATGCGCATAAAAAAATGTAAAAAACAAATTTTTTCGTAATATGTCTAACCTACGTTAACATGATTTTGCTAGATAGACGCAAGGAATTTTAAATTTATAGAATGAAGTAGGCAGTGCTTACGTCGTAAGCCTTGTTCTTGGCTTCCTTGAGGGCCAAGTTGATGGTTTCGGAAGGGATGAATCTGTCAGGGAAGACCTCCTGGATGGGTGGGAGAGTGATTCCTCTGCAGTCATCACGGTGGGCGACAGCGACAGACAGAGCGTAGACGTAGCAACCTTCGTTGACGACTTCACGAGCCTGAGTGGCCAACTTCATGAAATCTTCGAAGTCGGTGGCAGCTGAAAACAGAAGACAAAAAGAGATTAATATTAGAAATAATCATTATAATTATAAATATTAGATTATCTATTATAAGGATATTGTAGAATATTAGATTATCTATTATAAGGATATTGAAGAATATTAGATTATCTATTATAATGAACTGTAGAATATTAGATTATATTTAAAATATTATTTCACAGAAAAAGTTTTGTACATTAGACCCTTATTATATCGCACTTCCCTATACCAATAGGTAATTTGTAGTTAAATTATGAAATGTCATTCAGTTGCTCTAAATACTTACATCCTTCATTCTAAAATAATGCGGTAATTTAAGTTACTAATTTATCTTTTCAAAAGTACTATATTTTGATAGTAAAACTTGACATTCTGATCGAAAACTTTTTAGGATAACCAATCGTTCGGATGATTGGTTTTCGGACAATCTATGACCAACCATCTGACTTTAACGTAATGTAAACTTTAAAATAGAAATCAATAGCTTACTCCTATTATAATGCTATTCCGTGAGTTTAAATCCTTATATTCTTCGCTCGACAATAATGAATTTAAGTTATTAATTTATCTTTTCAAAAGTATTGTAATTTGATAAATATGACATTTGTTATTGAGAGTTTTCTCGGATAACAAATCTATTGGATAATGGGTTTCCGGATAATCGATGACCAACCAAATTTAATTTAATGTAAACTTTAAAAAGAAACTAATAGTGTACTCGTTTTTGGATTATGGAATGCCATCTAGTCACTCTAAATCCTCAAGTTTTACTCGGAGGAAGAAGAGATGGAAAAGTAAATTCAAGAATTCATATTTTTTCATTTTACATATACTAATTTTAACCTTGATTTAAATTTAAAACAAACTTTAGAACATAAATCAATAGGTAATTTGTAATTGAATTATGAAATGCCATTCAGTCGTTCTAAATCCTTAAATTCTTCATTTTAAAATAATGCAGAAATTTGAGCTATTAATTAATTTTTTTTAAAGTACTGTATTATGATAACGATGACATTTGTGACTAAGAAATTTCCAGGAAAATCAGTTATTTGAATGAATGATTTCTGGACATTCGATAGCCAACTATCTGATTTTAATTTAATGTAAATTTTAAAATACAAATCAATAGCTTACTCGTATTTGAATTATAAAATGCTATTCACTCAGTTTAAATCCTTATATTTTTTATTCAAAAATAATGCGGAAATTTAAGTTATTATTTTACCTTTCCAAAATATTACGTATTATGATAATGTATGATATGTATAACTGTATTATGATAAATATGACATTTTTCATTGAGAGCTTTTTCTAATAACCAATTATTTGGATGACTAGTTTCGGGATAATCGATGGCAAAATATCTGAATTTAATTCAATGTAAATTTTAAAAGAGAAATCAATAGCTTATTCGTATTTGAATTATAAAATGCTACTCAGTCAGTTTAAATCCTTATATTCTTCATTCGAAAATTATGTGGAAATTTAAGTTATTAATTTATCTTTTCAAAAGTACTGTATTATGACAAATATGACATCCATGATTGAGATCTTTTCATGATAACCAATTATTCAGATGACTGCTTCTGTATAATCGATGGCAAAATATCTGAATTTAATTCAATGCAAATTTTAAAACAGAAATCAGTAGCTTACTCGTATTTGGAATTATAAAAGGATATTCAGTCAGTTTAATTTCTCATATTCTTTATTCGAAAATAATGTCAAAATTTAAATTACTAATATATATTCTCAAAAGGTATTGTATTTTGTTAAATATGATATAAGAGAGAGTTTTTTTTTTAGCATAACTAATTTTCCGTATGACTGCTTTACTTATAATGGATAGTTAGTTACCTGACTTAACTAAAATTAGCAACAGAAATCGATAGGATAATCGTGGTTGAATTATAAAATGTGATTTAATCGTTCTAAATCTTCATATTCTTTAGACTCTGCACAGAGAAAAAGATAAGAGATAGAAAAGAATTGAGATTTTTTTTTTCAATCTACAAAAACAAATTTTTATCTGACTTTAAAGTAAATTTTAGAAGAGAAATCGCTAGGCTAGTCCTAGTGGAATTATGAAATATGATTTCATCGTTCTAAATCCTCATATTTTTCAAACTCTACACAAGAAAAAGCTAAGTTTATTTATTTATTTTTTATTTTCAGAAACAAACTTTAATCTGACTTTACTTTAAAGTAAATTTTAGAAGAGAAATCAATAAGCTAGTGGTTTTTAAATTATGAAATGTAATTTAGTAGCTTTAAATTCTCATATTTTCCAAACTTTGCTCAGAGAAAAGGTAAGAGGTTGAAAAAAAATATTTGAGAATTTGTTATCTTTTTTTCTCAATCTACAGAAACAAACTTTAATCTGATTTTATTTTAAAGTAAATTTTAGAAGAGAAATCGAAAGGCTAGACATAGTAGAATTATGAAATGTGATTTAGTTTTTCTAAATCCTCGTATTTTTCAAACTATTCACAGAGAAAAAGCTAAGAGTTGAAAAAAAGAATAATTTATATTTTTTAAATCTACAGAAACAAACTTTAATCTGACTTTACTCTAAAGTAAATTTTAGAAGGGCAATCTATAGGCTAGTCGTAGTGGAATTATGAAGTATGATTTAGTCGTTCTAAATCCTCATATTTTCTAAACTCTACACAGAGAAAAAACTAAGTTTATTTTTTTCAATCTACAGAAACAAACTTTAATCTGACTTTACTTTAAATTAAATTTTAGAAAAGGAATCGATAGGCAAATAGTAGAATTATGAAATGTGATTTTGTTGTTCTAAATCCTCATATTTTTCGAACTCTGCACAGAAAAAAAAGCTAAGAGTTGGAAAAGAAAATTTGATAATTTTTTTTTTTTCAATCTACAGAAATAAGCTTTAATCTGACTTTACTTTTAAAGTAAATTTTAGAAAAGAAATCGACTACTCGTAGTTGAAATGTGAAATGATTGCAGAATTAAACAGTAATGTAATTCAGGAATAAAACTGTACTCACAGAAGAGGATCTTGAAGAGTTCGGTGGCCTCATTCAGGTGCTTTTCGTGGAAACATGAGAAGAGTGTTCCCCTGGGCAAGGTACCTACACTGGCGAGCCTGGGGTCCCTGTCCTCAGGGGCCAACTGCTGCTTGGTGAGGGAGGTGAGCTTCTCGAACAAGGGCAAAATCCTTGCGATCCTTTCCTGGATGACCATGATTGCGGTTTATAAAACACTAGCCCAAGAGATTCTCTTCTTGTAAGCGAGTCTGTCTGTGTCCAAAGTGGAACTGCGATGGATTGATGGAGAGGGGAGGGTTTTATACCTCCTGATCAGCTCATTTTCTGGGAAATATTGTTTCCAGATACCTTCTCTGTACTCCAGTGGATATTAGAATAGAAACAGTCTAAAACTCCGGTGTTTTTCACCGAGGAAGGGAGTGACCGGAAGTCAGTGTTTCAGAAGAGACTTAGCTATCGCAATATTGGTTAGTTATCGTTATATTCTATTATGCAAGATAAAATTTTATAACTTATAGAGGGTTGAAGTAATCACTGTTAGATTTGCAATTTTAACAATAGAATTATAAAATGAAAAAAATATTAAAGGAAACCATAATTATTTTTTTTCTTTCTAAAATTTAATTCCAATTTTTTTCCCCCAATAAACATTAATATCTCAATTCTTTATTTTCCCTGACATGTGGGGATGTTTTATTATTTTTAATTTTTCTTTCATTTTTTTAGGAATACTTAGAATATGCATTTTGCGTAACATTATATTTAAATAACAGACAAAATTTTAGACATCAAATTGCCACAAGCGATTAATCTTTTTTTAAAGAATTTTTTCCATAGTTTTTAGTTGTTTTTAATTTTTTTATTTACCTACATTTGAGTATCATAGCATAGATTCTGTATTATATTAACTAGGGAATCGTACCCGGGCTTCCCGGGTTAAAGAATGTAGGTGAATGTATTTTTATTTTAATTGAAAACTAATAATTTTTTTATATGCAATAAATTTTTTAGATTGCCCACTACATTAAAAAAAGTACTTTTCATATGGAAATACGAATTATACAATCAAATAAATTTTTGAAATTTATCAAACGCGATATTTTCTTATTAGCCGCATGGTAAGAGTTATTTGACCAAGATTTTGCTAATTATGGCATCCTTTTATATTCTGATAATTTCAGAGCTTATACAGGTCTGTTAAATTTGTGTTTTATTTATGTTATTTTATATATTTATTCATAGGGAAGGGTTTTTTTAATGAATATTAGCCCTAAGAAAATTATGAACTCTTTATTTTGTTTTAAGGGGAAATGGATTAATCTTTCGTAATCGAGCTCCGCGTGATATATATAAATTAAAAAATATTTCATGCTTTAAAATTGTTTTTAAAACTATAGACAATCAGTAAACTGAGATGAACTTTGCTAACAAATTCCATTTGAAAAAAAAAATCCTATTTGGCGATCTAAAAATTTAAATTGTACGATTACAAATATGTTAGATTTGTGTTTTTTCAATATTATTCTTTTATTTGTTTATAAAAGGAGTATTAATTTCTTTAATTTGTCTTTCACAAATATATTAGATTGGTGGTTTTTTTTATATTATTCTCTTATTTGTTTATAAAGGAAGTATTAATTTCGTTATGCAAAAATAGTCAGAAACAAATGCTGAAAAATGTTTGTTGCTTTATGTGCAAAATGTTTATTATTATTATGTATTGAAACCGGCACGTGATAAGATAAACTTAAAAAAAAATCATGGGTACTTTTCGGTTAGCCGGGCGCCAATGTTATATATACATATCTATATACGTACATATATGTAAATATACATATATATTATATACATATACACATATTGTCCACACATATATATATATATATGTATATATACATACATTTATGCATACATATATATGTATATATAACACTGGCGCCCGGCTAACCGAAAAGTACCAAATCATGCTTGAACATTATCTTAGAAAATATAATACAACGGTCAATTAAGATACAGTTTTTAAACAAATTTCATTTGAAAGTAAATTTTTTCCCTATGCGACGAAAATTGAAAATGTACGATGGTCAGAAGGTTAAAAAATTGCAGTAGCAAAAATTTCAAGACTGAAATTTGATCGTGAAATGTTGCCATTCGCAAAATGACGTCAGCTTTACGCACAGATACGCTTCTTCTTTATAATATAGATACTTAATCAGTAAAATATAATAAAGATAAGTTATTAGGATGTGGTTATCAATTGAGGATCTTATGATTGGTATTCCTGAATGAAAAACAGCAATTTTCACCTTCACAAAATTTGCATGCGTACTTCTCATTCATCATTTTAAAAAAAATTGTACTTTGTTTGATCATTTAAAAATCATTTTAACTCAATACTTGAAGTCAAGATTGTCATCAACATCTTTTATGTGAACAGACGCACTCTTTACTTGAGATTCTAATAGCAATTCCGGAGAGTAAAAAATTCCGTTATTTATGGTTTTTAGACGCATTTGTGTCAAAATGTTTAGTTTTATCTAAGAAAATGATCGTTTTCTTTTAAATATGACTTCATTTTCACTTAAATAAGCATTTCGCCTAGTGTATGAAATTTAGTATCAGTACACATGCAGAAGGAAAAACAATATAGAAAATTTATGAGGAAAAATACGTGTTTTCAAAAGCAGTATGTTACTTTGCGTTATTATGCCCCTAATAATTCTGCTCCTAATGGGATATTGTGACACTACACTCTATACAACAATTTTTATCAACAATTTTGAATTTTTATCAGAAAATAGCATGAATAAAGATAAAAATACCTCATTATTTCTCTCTTGTCTGCAATAATGAAAGGTATCTAATTTTCACCATTTTGAAGCAATTTAATAAAATGCTTTTAAAATTAAAGTATAAAAGTGAGATATTTAAAATTCAAACAAACAAATAAACAAACACATAGTGCCACATCTACAAATGAAGAGCTTTCAGTTTAAAAAAAATATATATATATATATTAGTAAAATTGGTTCAGCAGAAAGATCCGGGCAGATGACTAAAAAACACTTGTATTCTTAATATAGATTATATAAAATTAGGAAAAATTAAATTAAGCAAATTATGTTATTTTGATACAATTATAATAGAATGTCCTAAAAAATAGCATTAAAATTTTTATTATTCAAGAGAATTTTGGACAAAACTTCGAGAACATATTATTTTAAACCACGAATTATTTGGTTGCTTGTCTGACTCGGCGAAGCAAATCCATCCAGGCGAGAATCATCAATTTCTGTAATATAAATCGCTATTATTTGCATGTCACCTCTCTTTTATAAAGATACTCTAAATTTTTGAAAACATTGCGTTTTATCAGTGCGTGATTTCGATTACATTATTTTCAAATTGAAGCATTTTAACCTGTGAAGAATTTCAAAGCAGCTGGGCTGTGAAAATGACGCACTTCTAAAAAACATAATTCAGGTTTAAGAATTAAAATACACGCTTTTTTATAATATGACGTCATTTGAATCTAAACTTCGTCTATGGAAAAGTATGCATATGACGTCATTATCACGGAATAACAGACAATATTCTTGACATAGCCCACATTTTAATTTCAACTTTTTTTTCGGGTTTTATGTGAAAATGGCAACATAAACATACAGTATCTCCTATTTTCGACAATTTTCCGTTTACTTTCAAAGATTTTCAATAGAAATGGGGTACTTTTGCTGCCACGATAAGAAAAATGGTATTAAAAACTACAAAAAAATTAATATCTCAAAAATAAATTGAGGTACAGCTTTCAAACAAATTGCATTTAAAAGAGCATTTTTTTCCTTATACGACGGTGTAAAAATTTAAAATGTGCGATGTTTAGAAGTTTAAAAATTTGCAGTAGAGAAAATTGGAAAAGCAAAATTTTATTTCAAATTTCAAAGTGTTGCCATTCGCAAAATGACGTATGCGTTACGCACAGATATGTTTGTCCTTTATAATATAGACGCAAAATGACGTATGCGTTACGCACAGATATGTTTGTCCTTTATAATATAGATAGTCCAGTCATTTGGTAGAAAATAGGGGAAAGTTTTGGTGTAGTTTTGATATTTGGTGCCTTTATGTTTTTTGGGTCGCTGAATACGAATCTGAAGTTTGCCAACAAAATTTATCCCGGGAAACACGTTTTTTTTGGCAAAAAACTGAAAAAAAAACGGGATTTTCTTTGTTTTTTCAAAATAACTTCAAAATTATGCATTTTACGAAAAAGTACTCAATACATAAATTAAAGAAGATAAAATTTCCTACATTTTACGCATTAAAAGTTTTTTTCTCTGATCAATGGTTTAGCCGTGACAATGCCGCAAAAATTGGTGTGAAAAAAAGAAAAATCTGAAAAAACGGGAATTACGGCAGTGCACGTTGGGTGATTTACCGATTCTAGCTGTCCAAAATTATTTTTGGCGTCAACATAGTCGCATCGCCATGAAATTAAAAAATGTTATTGATATTCACTATTGAATGTTAGGTATTGTAAAATGTTGCGTATAGCAGTCATAATTTCGTTACAGGGACATTCAAAAGTATTTCATTATATTACGGCCTATGGGGGAAAATCGTTTATGGTGGTTTTTAATAATGTTTCATAATTTCAAACACTTTCAAATTTATATACATATCTATGAAGTGCACTACAAGATGATTTCTTATAGAATATGGTATGGGTAGTATTTATCGATCATTTACAGGGACACTAAAAAAGAATTATGTTACATTACGGTCTATGGAGAAAAATTGTTTGTGGTGTATTTTGTTCATGTTACACCTTTTCAAAAGTATTTAAATTGATATATATCTCCGAGGTGCTCTATAAGATGCTTACTATTGAATATAATGTGCCACTGATCTTTCATATACAGGGGCACGCAAAATAAATCAGTTATATTTTTCTTTGTATGAGCAATAATTGATGGAAGTACGTTTTCAGTTGTGGAACACTTTTTTAAATTTTAAAAATTGCATGCTATTTAGCGTGTATAAATTCTATAAATCATATATAGGGCTGCACAAGACATCTATATACCCGCTTATTGCCGGAAATTGCTAACGCTGTGCTATGCGTTCATTAAGAGTTCTAAATTTCAGCATATTGTGAATTATATGATAAATCTATAGTTTATATACAGGGACGTACAAAATTTTCAGCTATTTTTTCGATTTTGGTTGAAATTGTGTATTCAAACGTGTTATATGTTTTACAAATTATTACTTAGACATCGTTTTTCAAGTTATTAAACTATGAAGTTTTATTATAGTAGCCCGAATGCGTTCAAAAATGTTCCATAACCTGATTGACGCATGGTTTTGCGTTCTTCTTGATAATTTTAATGATACTGTGTTAAGGGTATGGAAGCTAAAGTGATAAAACTGTTTTTTTTTTTTTTTATTATTATAACAAATTCTAAAATTTCTTTTTCTAAAATTTAAGGTATGGGATAAACATTGGACAGCATTAATGAAAATTGCTGTGATGCATATTCTGTGGTATATTCATATTTATTTTTGCACAAACCTTACAGGAAACCTAACAGGAACCTTATGTAAAGATAGGGAATCATAAGATATCATGATTAATGTATCATGAGAAAATGCCTACATTATGTTTTGCATTTGCATTGTATCAAATCTGAATTTAGAGAATTTGTCTGGACCAATTTTGTAACCACTCAGAATTTGCAGCCAAGTAATACATTTTAAATGATTTTATCCCGATATATCTACATACAACTGACAATTTTTGTCCAAATTTGGTCATAAATTTAAACATTTCGCTCTTGCAAAACTTCATGTGCTCTTCATTGTAATTTTTCTCTATAAACAAAATATTTTCAACCAAATTCACATTTTCGTTACATTTTAAATCTTGTTGCCGTTGCATAATGGTGCAAAAGTTTATTTATATGACTAAGTTAAATTCTGGTGTCTTTGATGTAAAAAAAAAAAAAAAAAAAAAAAAAAAAAATGGTATTTGAACTAAAATGTCAAGAAAAAGTCATGCCAGAAGGTATCAAATATTTTTTATTAAAAAAACATTTATTTTATACTGTTGGTAGTAATAAAAACACCCATTAATTCCATACGTCTATTTTCTATGCTGTAGATGTCGGTGAAAAACAGGGACCCCCAAGTAAAGAAAGCGGAAATAAATTTTTTTTGTTTTTTAAATAAATGTACTTACTAATGTACATGTTTATTTATAATTAAATAATGATTCATAATGAGTCGTCTTATTTATTATCAGCAACTTCATTGTAAAATGTAGTCATTCATATAATCTTTAGTATAATTTATAGTCAATGCTTGTGTAAAATGGTCAGTTTTCATGTTAAATCTACGTACAGCGGCGTAATTCCCGTTTTCTCTGAATTTTTTGATTTTCACTCCCATTTTTGTGGCATTGTCACGGCTAAACTATTGATCAGAGAAAAAAACTTTTAATGCGTAAAATGTAGGAAATGTTATCATCTTTAATTTATGCATTAAGGACTTTTACGTAAAATGTATAATTTTGAAGTTATTTGGAAAAAAACAAAGAAAATCCTGTTTTTTTCCCGTGTTTTGCCAAAAAAAAAAAAAAAAAAAACGTGTTTCCCGGGATAAATTTTGTTGGCAAACTTCAGATTCGTGTTCAGTGACCCACAAAACATAAAGGCACAAAATATCAAAACTACACCAAAACTTTCCCCTATTTGTACTTTTTGAGCACCTAATGCCTGGACTATAAGTGGTAATCATGTGAGACATGATAAAGGCTTATATGAAGTAACTGCATATATTGAATGAATTCAACCCTAGATAGTATTATTATCATCAGAGCACTTTCTTTCTTTCTTTTTTATTCTCTTTTTTTTTTTTTTTTTTTTTTTTTTTTTTTTTTTTTAGGTTTGCGGAACACTGCATGTCGGAATTGATATTAAAAAAATATATATATTAAGCTTCAGAATTACCATGAATCCATGTCCATTTTTATATTTTGGCAAAAAGAAAAAAAAAATATCCCCATTAAATAATTTTTTTAAAACTTTATCAAAAGGACCTTTGAAACCTATTGCTGCAATGTATAATAATATCATAAGTCTAGTATCATTATTGTATTAAAAAAATGCAATAAATTTGATTACAAAAGTTATAATAATGTTACATTTTAAACTAGTGTAATTCACAAACATTGAAATAGTTTAGGGACAGCTTTCAAATTTTTCTTAGTGTTTAACTGTGCATAGTGCATCATTTAAACTTATATTCATTCAATCTGTAAGTTAGATTTTTCAAATAAACTAAATTATCATACTTTTGATTTACAATCTGAAATATTTAGAAACTAAATTACACAGAAATTCACTACTTATTTTATTTACTAAAATAAAATGTCATTAAACTGACTTGATAGATAACTAAAATGTCTTAAAATTAAGAATGAAATGTGTTGTGCTATTCATAAAAATAAAATATATTTGTGCATAAACTTTTTGAATATTTTAAAACCAATACAAATGCAAAATTCACGGGAAAAAAATTAACGCAGGATAGAGTGATGCAATTGGAAAGCATGTTTTCAAAATTTTTATACAACTGACCTACTTGATAAAGATGACAAATTTTGAGTCTACAACAGGTTATGCACTGAAATTTGTCATCTAAATACTACATTCCTTTTTTTTTCTTAATACCTTTTTGTTTTCAACTAAAGCAAAACAAAACAAAACAAAACAATATGTGTTATTTCCCTATTGCTCTAAGTGGGGCAATTGGGAACCATAATCTTATTCATGTTCAATATCTTTCCCTTATTTCAAATGGATAATAATATTAAAATTACAAACTACATTTTGCATTAAAAATATACATTTTATCATAAAAAAAAAAGAAAAATCAAATAGCTTTGCAAATATTATATAAAAATAAACGGTCAAATGCGAGTATTACTCGCGCTCAGAGGGTTCCGCAGAATAAATTAATAAATTATTAACTGTATTATTAAAAAGTTCGTTATTAAAAGAATTAGTGGGATGCACAAATCCCAAAACTTTCTTCTATCTCATACATGTTAATACTTCAAAATTCGCTATCACACTGCCAAAATTAAATGGCAATCTATGCCCCTCATGATGATTCTAAAGATAAGAAATTCCGTGCATTTAGTTCTTGAGATATGTCTATCGCTGAAATAGTGTAGATCCAGTAAAATACAGCCTAGCAGCGCGACCTATTGGGTGATTTACACCAAAATCTAATCAGCAACAACTTATGTCAACGTCTAACTGAATCTGAAGTTTGAAGGAAATCCGTGAATTAGTTTTTGAGATGGAGCTATTACGAAAATCATGAAAATTCCAGCATAGCAGCGCCACCTACAGGGCGATTAACACCAAAACAGAATCAGCAACAACTTGTGTCAACGTTTAACTAAATCTGAAGTTATATGAAAAGTAGTGCATTAGTTCTTGAGATAGAGCTATTGTGTGAATCGTGAAAAACGCAGCTCAGCAACGCCACCTGTTGTGTGATTTACACCAACACGTAATCAGCACCAACTCATATTAAGGACTAACTGAATCTGAAGTTAGATGAAAAGTAGTGCATTAGTTCTTGAGATAGAGCTATTGTGTGAATCGTGAAAAATGCAGCTCAGCAGAGCCACCTGTTGTGTGATTTAGACCAACACGTAATCAGCACCAACTTATATCAAGGACTAACGGAATTTGAAGTTTGATGAAAAGCTATGTATTAGTTCTTGAGATAGAGCTGTTGCATAAATCTCGAAAAATGCAGCATAGCAGTGCCACCTGTTGGGCGATTTACATTAAAAGCTAATCAGCACTAATTTATGATAGGGACTACCTGAATATAAACTTTCATTAAATTCCGTGCATTAGTTCTTGAGATAGAACGCCCACAAAATTTGTGTCACATACAGACAGACACACAGTCACAGACTCATAGACGGACATTTTGTAAAAACATGTTTTTCGGTATCTCTGACCCCTAAAACGTGTAAATCCTTCGAAAAATGGAAGTCGAAATTTTTCACGGATCCAATCTTTCTTCTTGTAAAGATAGAAGAAAGTAAAAAAATAAGACTTTGTAAAAAACTATACAACGTAGGGTTTGGCATAGTTGTATATATACTAGAAAAGTATGAATGGGTATACCGTAAAAGTTCAAAGAGATATGAAGCCTAATAATATCAATTATTTCTATTCTGTATAACTTTTATTTAAGTCTCATCCTAATCTGTTTATGATGAACTTAATTCGGCACTGACAATAAAAATAGTGCACATTTAAACTCCATTTGGCATTTCATAAAACTAAATTCAGCGTCGTAATAATCTTTTCTTTTTACAATGTAGCTAAAAGAAAACCCTCGTTTAATGTAAACTTGGCATTGCGCTAAGCGCGGTTCGAAAGGAGGTCGCAAAGTTGCAACGCCGAATGGTCTGTGCCGCGTTTTTCCAGATGGGTTTTTAATTAACTTTTAAAGACACGGGAGGCGTATTGGGAGATCCACTCAATGCAAACTAGTTGCGAATCCCATAGAATTCATGTGATTAATTCTAATTAAATTAGTATGTTTTTAACAATTTGACGTTTCTTGCTTTTATACTGCTACTAGGATTATATTGCACAAATTTATCATTAAAATTTGTTATCTAGGTTTTAAAAGCCGATGGTACATAGAGTACGCCGCCCCTGTCATTGTGTATGTCCAAACTGTCCGTGTCATTAAGGGTTAATATCTCGGCTAATTACCGACGATTTTCTTCAAAAATCATTATCAACAATGCTTTTATACTTCTGCTACGATAGGTACCTCCAGCGCTCCTCAACACCTTTGTTGAATGCTCGCAAATCGAAATTTGTGTGTATCGGAAAAATACGCTTTTCTCAAAAACTATGTGACCTAGGGTAATCGCTATAATTTTCCTGCAAGGTTTAAGTTAACGTCTACTACCTCTAATTTTGTTTATAATTTTAGTTTCAGTAGATTCGGAAATAGATTGGGATGGGGGAGTGGGGGGAGGACATATTTTTGCACTACATTTTCGACGATATCTCTGATAATGTAATACCTAAAATTAAAAGCAATGTATTTTTGAGTTTAGCGTTGCGAAAGCTTTCACACGATATACAAAGAAAATTTTTTTTTTCAAGTAACTTAATTAGTCCCTTTACATTTTTCCTAAAAATATTTGTAAATGTATTCTGTAAATATGTTGGTCAATAGATTTTATTATTTCCCCCAATTTGAACTTTCCACGTTCCATAGTTTACGAGTAAAATGGCTGTGACAGACAGACACAGGAATGATCTTATAATGGTCCTGTTTTTAATTTTTAAGTACAGAACCCTAAAAATGCAGTTACAAACACGATTCTATCACTTTTAACTAATTATTGCCTACATATAAACAAAAAACCATTGAAAATTTATCTTTAAAAGAAACATTTTTACGAACACAGAAGAGTTTCCAAAATTGTCAAGTTCATCCCCAGATCATTCAATAAATAAATCATCCAATATCATAATTTTACACTCATTAACTTACTTGTTCATATACTTATTACTCATAAAATGTGTATGTACTTATTATTTGTAACTGGAAAGTATTAATAGAAATAAAATAAAGTTAGACCAAGGGTAAAAATAAATCTTAGAAGAAAATAAAAGTTAAATGTCAAAAACTAAGCATCCTAATCATTCAGTTTAAATAAATTTAAACATAAAAATATTTGAAATTTTGATTAAAAAGACGGCGTTTTAAAATGCAGTATTCCTTTTCAATGAAAGTTATTTTTAGAAAAGATTTCAAAATAAAATTTGAAATTATGAAACCTGAAAATTCCTTAACGGAAATAGTTCGTAGAGCTGTGTAGAACTCTATAGAATTCTTTACAAATTCTATAGAATAGCCATTCTATAGAATACTATTTCTATAAAGTTTTGAAGAGTTCTATAGAAGATTTTTCCTTAAGGAAATGTTTCTGTAGCATTGTTAGAAGAAACTGTAGAAATTTGTTTCCATAGAACAGTTTTTCTATATAGTACTATAAACCTTACAGAAGTTCTACCCTCATAGCATGCATGGTCACAGTAGCGTCATTGTGACGTCACTGTAGTCACGTCACATCTGTGACCAAAATGCCACCACTCAGAGATGTCACCTTGTGAGTGAGATGTGAACTTCTTAGAAAATTTTAAAAAATTAAAAAAATTCTTCAAAACGTATTATTTACTGTAAAAAAATATTTTTCTGGCAATTTAAAAATTTTTGTGATGTCACTGTTATGTCACTGCATGCAACGTACGTCACGTCACATATGTGACAAAAAAACCACCATATTGTAAAGTCACAGTATGACAAAAATAGGAATTTTAAAAATCTTTGAAAATGAAAAGAAATATTTTAAACAGTACTTTAAACAGGCCGTCTAAATGTATTTGGGAACTTGGATCGGGTTGAGTTTGTGTGCATCTTACAAATTTAATTATACAGTAGAGCGCCGATTATCCGAACTCCAATTAACCGAACTTCCAATTATCCGAACAGCCTATTTTTATTAAGAAAAACTTTTTAAACCGAACTTTCAGTTATCCGAACAGCCTATTTCTCGCCAAAAATTTTTTAACCGAATTCCCAATTATCCATTGACTTGGAATAAAATTTTAAATAAAGAAAAGACTGATAGTGGATCAGAAAATAAGGAATGTAAAAACAATAAAGGAGATGGGGAGAATCCTAAGCTATGAACAAAATGAAATTAACGAGTGATTAAATAGTGAAATACATGATCTAGATGATTTTAAATGATGATGAGATTGTGGATGAGATTTATGATGAAGAGGAATTTGAAGAAAATGAAAACGAATGCTCTGAAAATAACCCAGGTCCATCACATAACAAAGTTTTTGAATGTTTGGAAACAGCTATGAAATGATAACGGCAGAAGAAAGCTGATCCTATTCAACTAGTAATACATTTAAGAAGAATTAGAGATATGGCAGCATTGAAAAGAATGTCTTCGTTGAACCAAGCAACAATCAAAAGCTTTTTTCTTTAAATTATAATCTCTAATTCATAAAATGATAAAAAGAGAAAAAAAAAATAATTTGTTCGGATAATCGGCGCTCTACTGTATTTAGTAATTTATTTATTCATATATCGGAAAATAATTTATAAAAACGTTTTTGTTAAAATTTTTAGTAATAACCAAAACTACGAAGAATCACTTAACGCAACGACATCAATCCATTTCTCATATGCATAATTATAAGTAAGGATCGGCCGAAACAGGTTTTTAAGGCCGAAACCGATTTTCGGTACTATTCCTATTTTCAGTCGAAAACGAAAATGTAAAAAAAATATTTTTTTGAGTAATTAATGCATACATAAACATACATAATTATAAATTAATTATAACGGTGGCCCAAGTTCGTTCTGAGTCTCTGACCAAATCTTATTATTTTTATATAACATAAAATGTAATTAATTCATCAGCGACACAAAACTATTTTCTAATTGTACGAATTCAATCTAATTAAAAAATGTTTGAACTATACATACATCGATTTATCTTTTATAATGATTTTTGTAAATGACCGTATGTTGTACTAGAAGTTTCTGAAAGAGTATCCGAGAAACTTCTGCGGTTTCAAACTAAAAATTTTCTTTTACAGTTAAACCTGCATCTTTGAATGAGAACTTAGAAAGCGAATTCAAAATTTAGTCACATATGAATTTCTTGCTTTATAGTTTGCATTCAAGTCGTATTTTTTTCCTGTTAGTGTTTAACTATTTTAAGTAACTATTTAAAAAAAAAAATTCTACTTCCTTCAGATTAAAAAAAAAAAAAAATATTTTCCGAATAGAAAATAAATGTACAAAATTTAAGCAAACCCATGGCCTAATTAATTATTTGTATTAGCCTCCGGTACGGTATGCTATTTTTTTCTCCCAGCTTATTTTGTGTCCAAAAAATAACGTTACCTTACAGAAGCTAGCCGTAAAACAAAGCATTACGATTAAATACTCTTTAGCAATTTTTTAAACATCTAAGCATCGCACATTTTCAATTTTTATATCATCGTATTGGAAAAAAAAATTCTTTTAAATGCATTTTGCTTGAAAACTATGTATCTAGATTTATTTTTGAAATATTAATTTTTTGTAGTTTTTGGAGCCATTTGCTTGGCAACGGAAGTACTCCATTTCAGTAGAACGTAAAGGAAAAATAGTTTTAAAATAGTAATTATATATTTTTGTTGCCATTTTCTCGTAACAACCGAAAGAAAATGTAATTAAAACAAAGCGTTACGATTAAATACTCTTTAGCAATTTTTTAAACTTCTAAGCATCGCACATTTTAAATTTTTATACCGTCGTATTGGAAAAAAAAAGTCCTTTTAAATGCATTTTGTTTTAAAACTGTATCTCCAATTATTTTTGAAATATTAATTTTTTTGTAGTTTTTGGAGCCATTTGCTTAATATTGGCAACGGAAGTACTCCATTTCAGTAGAAAGTAAAGGAAAAATAGTTTTAAAATAGTAATTACATATTTTTGTTGCCATTTTCTCGTAACAACCGAAAGAAAATGTAATTAAAATGCGTGCTATTTTGAAAAAATATAAACAAATGATTTCTGTTAAAACAATGGAGCTATTATATACTATATTTAATTGTAATTATCTATGAATCATTAGATAGCCTTTTTTTTCTATTTTCTTGAATGATGGAATCTTTTTGCAGCATTTGTGCATTATTTCGCGATAGTGATGTGCTATGCATGCTTTACTGCAGATGTTTAACAGTAGATCGTAAAAGTGGAATTCTTAAGCGGATGCGAATGACGTCATTTTACCTAAAATAAAACGTGTGCTTTAAGTCTTAAAATTGAAATATGTTTTGTACTACAGTAGAGTCCCGCTTAGCCGAGTTATTTTCTTCTGATGGACTGGTGGCTTCTACTATTATGAAACAGCCATTATAAATGAAGTGTTAGGTGAAGATGAAAGAGCAACCGTAAAAAGTTAGGACTCTGATTTTCTGGTCAGAATGGGGGGGGGGGGGGGTGGAAATGGCGATTTTTTTTTTTTTTTTTTTTTTTTTTTTTTTTTTTTTTTTTTTTTTTTTACGGCTGCTTTTTTAACTTCACCTAACGCTCCATTTATAATGGCTGTTTCATAATAATAGAAGCCATCAGTCCATCAGAAGAAAACGAAGTAATGGAAATGCCGGGGGCGACACTAAATTCTGAAAAAAGCAGAATTCCTGTTCTTTAGTTTATTTTCATTTTTTGTTTTCCACAAATGTCTTAAAAAATAGTTATTTTAGAAGATATTTTTTTCTACAGAAAATTAATATGAAAAGAATTACAGATTGACAAAGAAAAAACTTTTTCTCCTCGATGACCGTTTTTATTAACACTTTCCAACAAAGTTGAAAAATGTTTATGACTTCGGTATGTCTGGCCGTCTCTCTGCACTCTAACTCTCGTAAATATACCCGGATTGCCCTGAAATTTGTGAATGTTATTTTCTTTTACCCTAGCTCGAACCCTATTTCAAATGAAGTTTGTAGCATGTTTACTTTATTTACAGGGACAGTCAAAAGTTTTCCGTTAAATTACGGCCAAAGGGAAAAAGTCGTTCCAAATGAATTTTAATGACATTACACCCTTTCAAATATAATAAAATTGATATGCATTTACAAAGTGAACTAAAATATATGCATTCTGTAGACTATGCGGTGCAAAGAATAGTTATTATTCATTTACAGGGCCACACGAAAGTTTTCCGTTACATAATGGTATAGGGGAAAATCGATTGCGGCTTATTTTAATTATTTGAAACTATTTCATATATAATGAAATTTCGTCGCTGAGGGTTACTATAAGTTATTTAATATATAATACGAAGTGCGTAGCATTTACAGGGCCAAGCAAAAGATTTCAGATAGTATGTTCTATCCGAAGTACTGTAATAATGGAGGTGATGGCAGGAAATGGGTTTGTAATTATGATATACGCTTTTAAGTTTCACTATATTTATGCATACTGCAGTCGAACCCGGTTAAGACGTTCACGGTTAATACGCGGGTTTTTTTTCCGATCCCTTGAGTATCGCTCATAAGGCTAATGAAAAAAATATCGCGTTTAATGCGAGAACGGTTATTGAGCGATCCCGCTTAATACGCGATAAAATTATGCTTCTTTGAGGGAAAAAAATGACGCTTAAGACGCGTTTTCATTGATCAAGATGCTAATTCCCTCTCTCTGCTCAAATATTGCCAGTTTTGCAGATTATTTTTATTCAGCTGTTAACACTGTTTTCGAATAGTATTATTTAATTTATTTAATAACAGATTAATTAATGCGAAAATTACTAATCGGAAATGGTGGTAGGCATTTGAATAAAACAAACCTCGTTAAATTAGTAAAACTGCAATTCTTCTTTGATCCCGCCTCCTAACATTCTTTGTCTCTCGCTTCGTGTATGTTTTTACTGTAGTAAGAGTGATATAGACAAATTCAGGTACGTCATAAAAATTATTATGATTAGAGATAATCATACCTGTTGTTAGTGAGGATTTAAATGTACGTTATATCTCTACTATGTTTTATAATGCATATTAGAGGCAACAAAAAATGAAACTCGTAAAGGTTAAACAATACGACTGCGGTAGTGCGGTTGGATAATTCTTTTATGTTTTCTTTCTTTTGTAATACCAACAATATCATGTACAAAAAGGTTAATAAAAATAGTTTTTTCTTATATTAAAAAGAAGGGCTGATTATAATCGTAGTACTCATTAATAATAAACCTAAATATGATTTTAAAAAACTGGGTTGTACTTCAAAGATTTAATGTTTTTTTTTCTTTCTGTTAAAAATTTAGTCTAGAAGTAGGAAAATTATTTTTGTTGTTTCATTTTTGATTTCAACGCACAAATCGACGATAAAACCATGTTGGAATCCACATTCATTTTCCGTTTTTATACCAGTCGGCCCTATATAAAAAGAAACAATGAGTTAAAGTTGAATACAATTAAATTTTAATCTAAATATTGTAAAAGACACAATTTTCGACCGTAAACATGTAAATGAAAGCTCTAAATTTCATTTAGACGATTAAATGTGTAAATAAGGCCAGTTCCTACAACATTACACAAATCACGTTTAATACGCGATCTCGCTTAATACGCGATCTCGCTTAATACGCGATCTCGCTTAATACGCGACTTTTGTCCCCTCCCTTGTAACGCGTCTTAACCGGGTTTCACTGTATATGGTGTGTATAAATAGTATAGTTGATATGCAGAGCTACACAAAAGAATTCGTAAAGGTTACTGAGTATGAACGGAAATTGCTTAAAGGTGGGTTTTATATGAGTTATACATTTTCACGCTGAGCTGCATTTAGTTTACTACGAAATGTTTCCAGAATATAAATAAAATGATATACAGGGTCACGCAAAGAATTGTATTCATGGCCGTCTATGGATGATAATTTCTGGAAATGTGACTTCAATAGTTTTAAGGCTGTTTTAGTTTGAATTAAGTGCTAGCTATATAGTGGCGCGTAATAAAAGTACTAGGTAATCTACCGGGATGTACAAAAGTATTCAAGTACGTTTCCATCTATTAGTGTAAATCGCTGAAAGACAAATTTCAACATGTTGTGCGTTTTCTTGCTAAACTATATTTTCCGATTATACAGTATATGGTATATCAACCTACAGATCAAATACAGGGTTGTTCAACAGAATTGGAATACATATTTGGCTATGGTCGGTAACTGCTGAAATCATTTTTTAAAATGTTTTATGCGTTTTCTAAAATGTTTACTTAGTTATCTTATTTACCTTATTTCCCTAAATAACGAAGTTTTTTTAAATAGCATTCAGGAAATGTTAGAAAGTGTTACATAAGTTATGCTTAAAGCATGATTTTTCTTTCTTGTTTATTTTTTAAGAAGATATTTTGTATTTATTACGAGTGATACAAACATTCCTTTTTTTTTTTTTTTTTTTTTTTTTTTTTTTTTTTTTTAACCATTTGGAAATGGTTGTTTTCGGTCGAGGATGGGGCCAAATGATTCTCACATTTTATTTTTACTTTCTTCTATCTTCAATAGAAGAAAGTATTTTAATCGAAATTTTTTCGACTTCCGGTTTTCGACGGATTTACACGTTTTAGGGGTCAGAGATCACAAAAACATGTTTATACAAAATGTCTGTCTGTCCGTGTGTCCGTCTGTCCGTGCGTCGCCATTGTACCATCTAAAATTGTATGAAGTTATGCATAGAATTGAACCAATTTTTTTTTAAGTTTTTGGCTATGGCAAGCAGGTCCTCCATGAATTTGGAAAAAATCCGCCGGTAGGGGGCGCTGTAATAGCGATTTTTGTGCATTTTGAATATTGTACCATCAAAAAATGTATGAAGTTATGCGTAGAATTGAACCAAATTTTTTTTTTAAGTTTTTGGCCATGGCAAGAAGGTCCTCCCTGAATTTGGAAAAAATCCGCCAATAGGGAGTGCTGTAATAGCGATTTTTGTGTAATTTTCAATATTGTTCCATCGAAAAGTGTATGAAGCTATGCATAATTCTAATAAAAATACTAATAAAACTAATTAAAATGAAATATTGACATGAGATAGAAGAAAATTTTGGGATTGGCACAACTAGTTTTTAACGAAATTCAACGATGTTCTTTACTTTTAGAAGAATTTTTATTTGAATAGGTAATAGAAAGACATACAATCGTTAAAAATTGTTTGAATAGTAATCGAAAGGCATAAAATCGTTAAAAATTGAAAAAGTTACAAAATGGGTAGGCGCAAATTATCAGATATGGAAAAATCCAAAGCCAAAGAGCGATGCCGAAATGAAAATCGTCTTGCAAAGCAAAAATTGAGGTCTTCAACTCATTATGTAAGCCATGAAAATCGAGGTCTTAAACTGATTATGTAGCCCATTAAAATCGATTACAGAATAAAAGACGAACGCGAAAAAGGAAACAATCAAATGTTTAATCGATTGATAGTAAAAGGCCATGTCTCTAGGGGCTCCAATCCAAGCAATAGGCGCTAAATTCAAGCTGGATTTTTTGGCCTTTCTCTTCTCTCATTCCAAAAAAAGGAGATTAAAATGCATTGAGTGGGTCCCGAAGTACCGAAAATCGGGCCTGGATTTAGCGTATGTTGCTTGAAGCGTCACTTATTGTTTGTAATTCAAACTAAATTCGATAATCACAGTATAAAACTCCTGAAATCATACATACCGCTCCTGCAAGATTTTTTTAAATATCTGTCACCGTTTGCAAGTTATTGAATTTTAAAATCAGTCAGTTCTTTTTAGGACACCCGCTATCTATATTATAAAGGACAAACGGTGAAGGATTTTTTTTTAAAACTTCTAAACATCGTACATTTTAAATTTTCACACCGTCGAATTGGTAAAAAAACACTTTCAATTGAAATTTTTTTAAAAACTGAATCGAAATTTGTTTGAAAAACGTTTCGCTATTTAGTAAAATTTTATTGTTATTAAAATAATTTTCAGGCATGATTAAAAAAAAAAAAATCTATATCTGTCGTGTGCAGTAAGGTAAATCCCACGGAGGAAAGAGATAGATGGAGATACCGTATGCCATAAAACGGTTTGCAATATGAAGACAGTTATCGCTCAAATTTAAATGCCCTCACTCGGTCCAAACACGTGGAAAAAGGAACATATACTGCATCCCATAACTGAACATATTCTCACTTTTAATTAAAATTTTAATCATATATTCGGTCAAATCGGGGATAATGAATAACAATTTGCAACGGTAAAAGCAAAAGCAAAGAAATACAATTTTGAATTGACAGGCGAGTCAAAGCACGTGGTTGTGTTTGGGCCGAATGTAACGGATTTTTGCATTTTCGGCGTCAAGCCCAGACACCATACTTCATATCTATTCTTTCTCTTTACTCTGTGGGTAAATACGTTTGTACTTAAATTAACATAAAAAATTCAGCATTTGTTTCCAGCTTAAATGATGTAAAGAAATTAAAATATTAATCAATCAATAAATAAAACAATAAAATAAAAATAAAAAACAAATTTAAGATATGTTATCAACGCATTATTGCTATTTGTCATATAAATATGATTTTTGGTATTGCTAGTGCGTATTCTAAAATATATATATATTAAATGTAAAAAATCTAATATAGATATCAGTTTAATAAATGGTTTTCATCTATATTCTTTAACCCGGAAAGTCCGGGTACATTCCCTTGTATTAATAAAACAAAGCGTTTGTGAGTCTTTTTGCCCGTGTACGCTCTCACGCTGTGATGTGATGAATAATACCAGTGCTACGGCATTGGGTACGGAGGTACGCCATCGTATAACTGAGAGATTCTGAAAGACATTTTTTCAAAATTCAATTTAGCTTTTTTTTTTTTTTTTTTTTAAATTACGTGATAAGGGATTTTTTACTGAATTTTTGCATTACGTATTTTCTTTCATTCTTCGCATCTTTTTTTTCTTTTTTTTTTTAATTATTATTATTAACACTTTCCAACAAAGTTGAAAAGTGTTTATGACTTCGGTTTGTCTGACCGTCTGTCCGCGCTCTAACTCCCGTAAATATACTCGGATCGTTCTGAAATTTTTGGTTGTTAGTAACCTCTACCGTAACACGAACTCTATTTCAAATGAAGTTTGTAGCACGTTTAGTTCATTTACAGGGGCAGTCAAAAGTTTTCCGTTACATAACGGCCTATGGGAAAAAATCATTTAAAATGATTTTTAATGATGTTACATGCTTTCAAACATAGTAAAATTGATATGCATTTATCAAGTGCACTAAAATAAACATTCTGTAGAGTATGCGGCGCAAGAAATAGTTATTATTCATTTACAGGGCCACACAAAAGGATTCCGTTACATAATGATATAGGGGTGGAGGGAATTTTTTCCGGCGTATTTCAGTTATGTTAAATTATTTCATGTATAAGGAAATTGATATACGTCCCTGAGGTTTACTATAAGTTATTTCATGTATAATACGAAGTGCATAGCATTATTTACAGGGACAGACAAAAGATTTCAGATACTATATTGTATCCGAAGTACTGTACATTAGCAATGATTGCTGGAAATGCATTTTTAATTATGGTATGTGCTTTTATGTTTCACTATGTGTATGCATTGTATATGGTGTGTATAAATGCTCTAATTGATATACAGGGTTACACAAAAGAATTCGTAATGGTTACTGGGTATGATTGCAAATTGCTTAAAGGTGGTTTTTAAATGAGTTATACATTTTTACGCTGAACTTAATTTAGTTTACTAAGAAATCTATATAATAAAAACCTAAGGCATGTGACTGTCATCAATAGTTCCGGATTGACCGCTTCACTTTTTGTATGCCAAGCGGCCAATTTGGTAATTTAATGCTAGCAGGGAGCAGGTGATAAATCGCCAAATATTGAAAATATCATGTCATCAGTATAATAATAGTCCATTTCATGCGACTGTCATAAACAATTTTTCACGTGGTAAATTAAAACAAAGCTTTGATGTTAAAATTAAATGTCATGGTTTATGGTGTTACTTATTACTTTTCTTTTTTTTAAAGCAATAATTGAGAGAGCCATAAATTTTAAGTATTTCAGTTTTAAATTAAAGTTATGCATTTTAAATAAAATGAGTGAAAGTACTATATTTTAAAGGAAATAAAAAAAAAATACAACGGGAACAATGTTTGGCTATTTATTACCTGCGCCCGGCTAACATAAAAATGCCGAGTTCAGGATTTCTGTATCAGAATCTTCGGATTTGGCGAAGGATTGAGCAAGTAAATTATATTACGTATAAAAGTAACGTGATACAATGCTTAGCATGTGTTTAAGGGAGACCAAACTGGTCGCCAAAGGCGGCTAGTGCTTGTAGAATATGCATAAAATGATATACAGGGTCACGCAAAGAATTGGATACATGGCCGTCTGTAAATGATAATTTCTGGAAATGTGATTCCAGTAGTTTTAAGAGTGTTTTACTTTGAATTAAACATTAGATAAATAGTGGAGTGTAATAAAGGTACTAGGTTAACTACAGGGTTGTATAAAAGTATATAACTATGTTTCCATCTTTTAGTATAAATTGCTGAAAGAGAAATTTCAACCTGTTATATGTTTTCTTGCTAAACTAAATTTCTCCATTATATAGTATCTATATCAACCTACAGATCAAATACAGGGCTGTTCAAAAGAATTGGAATACATATTTGCTATGGAAGGTAACTGCTGAAATCAGTTTTTCAAATGTTTTATGCCTTTTCTAAGATGTTTAGTTAGTTCTCTTATATACTTTGTTTCCCTAAATAACGAAGTTTTGTTAAAGCCTTCAGGAAGTGTTGGAAAGTGTTTCATAATCTATGCTTAACGCATGATTTTTCTTACTTGTTATCGTATACTTTCAATCTTTACAACGTAGAATTAAAAAAAAAATAGCTTTCAACTAAATTTTATCTCAAAACTGTATCGTAATTTTCGAATTTTTAATTATTAATTAAAAAACCTTTTAATTGAGAAAATTTAAATATGTATTTTTTTTTTCCATTTTAGTTTCTCCATTTTGCTTCTTCGCAGAATTCTGAGACATTCTAAATTTTAGGAAAATAAAATAGCCATATTTGCTCCATTCTTGTTATTAGAGTAACTAAGGACTTAAGGAAAACTGCTTCATTAATTAAAAAACTTCAAATTAATCTTGAAAATGCATGTTTTCTTTAAGAAAATACTTTGTTTCAATAGTTTCACTGCTTGGTTTATCCATGAAAATAATAATAAAAAAAAACTATCTTCGTGATGTGGGACTTTAATCTTAGCCTAGGCCGAAAATGAAAGTGAAAAGTATAATCTCCTTTAAATAATCGTTGAAATATTTTCCTTTTTATGGATGAAATTTGCCGATATACGTCACATACATAGTGGCTCTCAAAAGTGTTCGTACACTATAAAAATTTGTAGTAAAGAGGAAGTACCCTGGAATTGAATTCGAATATGAAGTCCAATATTTTCCCACATCATCTCTATGTTATGCTAAACAAAACGCAAGATTTAAAAAAAAATATCGGCTGATTTTCTTTTTATACAAAAATGAAAACGGGAGGAGGCAGAGAAGGAACACGCCACAAAAGTCTTCGTACACTGAAACATTTTCGGATAAATTCATAATTAAAGTTATCGTCTGTCGCTTGATTTTTTTTTTTTTTTTTTTTTTTTTGCATTATTGTGGTGGCAATTAAAAAGTCGCGTGGCTTTAATTTTTGCTTGCTATCTCCGTAATATTTTATTTATTATTTAATAATGGCTCATAGTCGTAAAGAAACAAATAACAGCATTCGAAAATTGATTATCTTTCATCATAGTAGTGGCAAATCAGTCTGGAATATTGCTAAATTAGTTAATTTATCTCATTCTATGGTGCAGTATGTGATAAAATAAAATGCTTTAAAGAAGAAAATCGGATCGAAAACAAGGTAAAAAAAGGACGTTCATCAAAGTTAACACAATGTGATCAGAGATTTATAATTAGATTAATTGTGAAAAATCCACGTTTAAGTGCTGTAAAAGTTGCTACAGAATTTAATGAAAAATTTTCTAATTCAGTTTCACCTGAAACTTTTAGACAAGTGCTGAGATCATATGGTTTAAAAGGACGTTCTGCCCGCAGAAAATGTTTTGTTAGTTCGAAAAACTGAAAGCTTAGGCCTTCCTTTGCAAAATCAATGATTAATAAACCCGAATCGTATTGGAATGATGTCTTATTTGCAGATGAAAGCAAATTTAACATTTTTGGTTCCGATGGGCGTATAATTATATGGATAAGAAAAGATGAATAACTTAAACCCAAGAACTTAGTTGGAACACTTAAGCATGGTGGTGGAGGTGTCTTTATGTGGGAGTGAATGGCAGAATCAGACTAGGTAATTTCCTATTTATTGATAGCATAATGAATCATGATCTTTATTTAAATATTTTAAAAGGCAATTAAAAATTATAAGCCCGAAATTTGAGTATTGGAAACAATTGAAGAGCTAAGTGGAAGAACATGTTAAGTAACTAAATTTACATTTGAAGAAATTTGATGTGAAAGTTTTTGTTGTCAATTTTAATGATCTATTTTCTGTTGGATACCATGTGTTTAAAATATTAACAGGGGTGATACTAAAATCTATCAAAAAAAGTTATTCATATTTAATTTTTAAATATTAAAAAATATTAATATTATTTACATTATTAAATAATAAAATATTAAATATTAATGAATAATGTCTTAAATCTTCAAGGCTAAATAGAATTTTGGTATTTTAGTTTCACCATGTGAGAGAATACCTGATAACGCCTTCGTACAAAAGATAAAATAATTTTTAAGAAAATGTAGCATAACATGTTCTTCCACTCAGCTCTTCAATTTTATTTTTCTATGAAGATAGAGATCCTAAGCACACGGCTCTCAACGTGTGCCTCTGGCTCTCTGTAAATTGACCACAAGTTTTGAGAAGACTACTCCAGTCGCCGGATTTAAACCCAATGGTAGATATTTAGATGGAACTGGAGGTTAGAGTACGAAGGCTCGACATTGAAACGAAAAGCGAACTAAAAACAGTAATGATCGACGAATGAATGAACATGGATGAAGAAATTACAAAAAAAAAAACAAACTAGAGAAATCTATTTTCAGAGATTCAAAAGCTGTTGTGGATGCTAAAGCATACCCTACTAATTACTAATTTAACGAAATGTTACAATATTTACTAATATGTAGAGATATTTTTAAAGTATACGAAGACTTTTGTGAGGTAACATTTCTGCTATTTTTTGATTATTGATTTCTTCAAAATAAATTTGTACTATATTTTAAAAATATTTGGTACTTTTCGGTTAGGCGGGCGCCAGTGTTATATATTCATATATATATATACATATATATACACATATATGTGCATGTATATATATGTACACACTCACACACACACTTATATACATACAAATGTATATATATATGTACATATATGTGTATATATATGTGTATACATAACACTGGCGCCCGGCTAATCGAAAAGTACCAAATATTTTATGTGGTTTTGTTAAGAATAAGTTATATATCTTATTATTAAATACCCGTTCTGAAATATTAATTTTAATGAATGGATAGAACACTATTTCATTGAAATTCGTAAGTGTACGAACATTTTTGGGAGCCGCTGTATGTGACATTCATCGATAAAAAAGTTGCGTCTTTCTACGTTTTTTTTTTTTATATATAATTTTATATATATATACATAATTTTTGTTTTTTTACCGAGCGAAGAACGGATGTTGATGCTTGTTAAACATAATGCATGTTGAACTGCAGTTAGAAATTTTAAATAACAGCTTACAAATTCGCTTAAAATCCTACTCTGCGTTTGACTGTAAAACCCGTTTTTCCTTCGGAAACTTCTTTCGGCGAGGAAAACAAAATTGGTAGGGAGCCGGTGACATCGAAAGTCCCGTGATCGTAGAATTGAATAATTTTTTATGTAAATCGATAGTAAAAAGTCATGCGAACAAAATGAGGTAGTTATGACTAGGGTTGACAAGCCGAAAATATGTTGAATTAAATTAATTATTATTAAAAACTTATAATGTTTCACCGTCACGGATAGTGAGTGATCAATCTTAGAGCATTTTATAGACAATTTTATGCTTTTTCAGAAAAAAATTGGTATGGCAAACTTTATTCTGCTGGAAATGTCTGGTCAAGTCTATTTTAAGGAGGCGGCCGGTGATAACATTTCACACTTATTTTGCTTTGAATTTTTATCGGTGGCGTCTTTATTTCGAGTCTGGACGCTGGACAAGTGTTTCGTTTTAGCTACTCTGTAAAAAGAAAAGATTATTACTTTGCTGAATTTAGTTTTATGAAATACCAAATGAAGTTTAAATATGCACTGCTTTTATCGTCTGTATCGAATTAAGTTCATCATAAACAGGTTAGGATAAGATTAAAAAAAAGAGTTATGTAGAGTAGCAATATTTGATATTATTTAGGCTTCATATCTCTTTGAACTTTTATGGTATACCCATTCATACTTTTCTAGTATTTACAGCTAAAACCAACCCTATGTTATATAGCTTTTTACAAAGTATTATTATTCTTTTAGCAACGATTTTTTGCAATAATACAGTTAATAATTCATATATTTATTGTACGGAACCCTCTGAGCGCGAGTAATACTTGCACATCACCTTTTCTTTTTTTAACTTTTTAATTAATCTCACATTTATTTATTTGATTTATCAAACATATTCGTTCATTTTTAACTAAGTACTTTCTAAAATATGTTTGAGCCGATCTTTGTGATATAATGGGACTAACATTATGAATTATATCACTTTTGAGGTGAAATTAAGATTTTTCGGACAAATATATACTTAGAGCTCGAATTCCAGTTTTTTAACCCTTTCAACCTAGCTATAAACCCTTAAAGTTGTCAAACGTGCGCAGAAAAATTGGTTATTTATAACTCAATAGCTATGGCTTGTATTGAACTGCGGATGGTTTCATTTGATTCAACGGAAAAAAAAGTACGTAAGAATAGATACTGAAATAATTCATAAGGAAATATGTTTTAATGCTCTGAAATAATAAAAAAAATAAATTATCAAATACCAACAGAAAAGTGGTTATAACTAGAGATCCACCGAAAATTCTGTTTCGTTTTCATTTTCGGCCCAAAATGTAAGTTTCGCGTAAAATTCTTTTTCGGCAAAAATGCTGCAGAAAATTTGGCAGGACCGAAACTCTACCGAAAGTATCCGTATTTCAAAAATCTCGTTTCTTACTTCGGAAAATTTCAACATTACTCATTGATTTGAGGTCTATCGGCTCAAATGAAACTCTCTTTATTTGTTGGTATGAACTTAATTGTTTACAATTATCAGTCATGACGGACTCAAGACATGAGTTCAAACTATCAAGCAAGCAATGCACAGATGACTAAAATTTGAAGACGCTTTTCACGTGCTCATTAAAAGCTGCAGCCTCAACAGCAATAGATAATATTTAGTTTGAAACCGCAGAAGTGTTTCGAATATTCTTTGAGCATGTTCTAGTATAACAGATGATCATTTACAAAAATCATTATAATAGATAAATCGAGGAATGTATACCTAAATCATTTTTTAATCAGATGAAATTCGTATAATTAGAAAATCATTTTGTGTCGTTGATGAAGCAATGTCATTTTATTTTATATGAAAATAAAAAGTTTTGGTCAGAGGTACAGAGAGTCAACTTGAGTCATACGTGTAATGACACGCATAATTAATTAATAATTATGTATATTTACGCATGTATTAATTATGGACATTTTCAATTTAGTTTTCGTTTTTGGCAGAAAAAAGGAAGATTATTGAAATTCGCTTTTGGTTTCTGTTTCTGTCGATCCTTATTTATAACTACCTTATCTGTAGAATTTATATTTTCTTTGGTATACGTGCGTTTTAAGATTGTGTGGCATTAATTCGTATGTATATTACGCCATATTTACATCTGCCAAATTAATTTTTTATAAAGTAACAGTGACGTTAGTAAGAACATAACTTATGGCCCAATGTTTCTTAGTTTTTCATTTACATTTTTACTTTCTTCTATCTTTACAAAAAGAAAGTATTGGATTCGTGAAAAATTTCGACTTCCGGTTTTCGACGGATTTATACGTTTTAGAATGCCCAGAACACGATTTGATGGTTTTTAGAAAATGTCTGTCTGTGAGTCTGTCTGTCATTCTGTCACTCTGTCATTCTGTCACTCTGTCACTCTGTCACTCTGTCTGTGAGTCTGTATGTGACAAAAAGTTTGTGGGCGCTCTATCTCAAGAACTAATGCACGGAATTTCACAAAACTACATATTTAGTTAGACCTTGATATAAATTGGATTTGATTAGTTTTTGGTGAAAATCTTCCAACAGGTGGCGCTGCTATGCGGTATTTTTCACGATTTCTGAAATAGCTATATCTCAAGAACTACTGCACGGAGTTTCATAAAACTTCAGATTCAGTTAGTCTAAGATATAGTTTGGTGCTGATTACTTTTTTGTGAAAATCGCCCAACAGGTGGCGCTAGTATGCTGCATTGTACATGATTATCGCAATAGCTCTAACACAAGAAAAAATGCACGAATTTTCATCAAACTTCAGATACAGTTAGTCCCTGATATAAATTAGTGCTGTTTAATTTTTGGTGTAAATCGCCCAACAGGTGGCGCTGCTGTGCTGCATTTTTCACGATTTCCACAAGAGTGTATCTCAAGAACTATTGCACGGATTTTCATCAAACTTCAGATTTAGTTTGTCCTTGACATGAATTGACGTATAAATTAGTGCTGTTTAATTTTTGGTGTAAATCGATCAACAGGTGGCGCTGCTATGCTGTATTTTTTGCGATTTACGCAAAAGCTTTATCTCAAGAATAATGCTTGGATTTTCAACAAACTTCAGATTCAGGTGTACCTTCATATCGTTTAGTGCTGTTTACTTTTGGTGTAAATCGCTC
Organism: Maratus speciosus; assembly: GCA_963932465.1. Classification (NCBI taxonomy): domain Eukaryota; kingdom Metazoa; phylum Arthropoda; class Arachnida; order Araneae; family Salticidae; genus Maratus; species Maratus speciosus. Next base: position 536,137,155 of record OZ010793.1, read on the forward strand.
AACAGGTGGCGCGGCTATGTTACATTTTTACAGAATTTCCGCTATAGCTCTATCTCAAGAACTAATGCACGGATTTTCATCCAACTTCAAATTCAGATATACTTTGATATGAATTGGTGCTAAATCGTTGTTATTTCTTGTACTATTTAAAGGATTTAATTGACGTGATTTATACAGAAGAAAGTTTTGTGATGGCCACAACATACTAGTTTATTTTCATTTATTTCAATGATATATTTAATGATTTCTATAATAATAAACACATAAGAATTTTAGGAACTATAATAAGAAATAAATTTTACTTGCTCACTTCAGAACAAAATAGGGAATTTCGCAAGCTTCCAAACAAAACAAAAAGAACAAGCATTAACAATTGAAAAAATAAATCGCAAATATCATTAAATTGTGATTATTTTCATTTAGATGAAATTCGTATATTTAGAGAATCGTTTTGTGTCGTTGATGAATTAATGTCATTTTATTTTATATGAAAATAAAAAGTTTTAGTCAGAAGCACAGAGACCAACTTAGGCCACACGTATAATTAATTAATAATTATGTATATTTATGTATATGTTAATTACTTAAAAATATTTTTTTGTACATTTTCGGCCAAAAATAGGAAGATTACTGAAATTCCGCTTCGGTCTTATAAACCTGTTTCAGTCGATCCTTAACCCTTAAATGCCGGGTGTTGCTTTTCGGCAACATACCCAATTTAGGCTCTAAAATACTATTAGACTAATATTGAAGCTAAAATGCCTAATGTTGCCAATAAAATACATTCTGAAAATATTATTAAAACGATTTTCAACATGTAGATAGCAACACTTGTGCTGTGCAAGAATAAAGATTTATTTTTTCAATTGTTAATGCTTGTTCTTTTTGTTTTGTTTGGAAGCTTGCGAAATTCCCTATTTTGTTCTGAAGTGAGCAAGTAAAATTTATTTCTTATTATAGTTCCTAAAATTCTTATGTGTTTATTATTATAGGTGTTATTATTATAGTGTTTATTATTTATTATTAAGGAAAATTATTTTTTAAATTAAAGACCAGTATTGCCGATTAGTAACATACTGTTTTTTAGCCGTAAACCATACTTAAAACAAAATATGATTTTTTAAAGTATTTTCTCCATGATTTATTTAAAAAATGATAGCCGAAAAACATTATTACAATGATTTTTGAAAAGTCAGGCATTTAAGGGTTAAATATAACTCGTAAACTATAGGTCGCATCAACCTGCGGATCGTCTCATTTGATTCTTTAAAAGAAAAATAATAAATAAAAAATAAATTGGAAACAATGATCATTAACAAATTTCCTAAATGGTGGTATGATTGATTTGCACAGTTGTTGCCCCCAACCCAGTTTACAATGTTTACGGCGAATACAGTTGCCCAGAATAATAAAAGTGTTAAAGATTTCCAGGAAGAAGAAAAAAATTCTTGAATTTGATTCTCAATAGTTCCTCTCATAACAAGATATTTAACAAAAATGAAAAAGAGTGATGAAGATGTGAGATGGAGAGTGTGACGATGTGACGTTGAAGGGTGTTAAATGAACTTTGTGAACTTATTGAACTGATTATAATATTTCAGATGTATATTAAAATAAGTTATTGCAAATAATTTAAAAATGTATCATGACATTCAAAATCCTATATGAAAACTCCCAAACTCTAATGTCATTGTAATACAATGTAATTTTTTTTCTTGAAAAGCTTCAATAAATCGGAATTCTTTCCTGGCTGGTGCCTCACTGAGTTAGCTGCGGATAGATAGACCCTCCTTCCTGGGCTTTAGGGATATTCCTGGCTTTAAATCCAACGTGTCGACACGTATCCTATTAGATCGTACTTGCGAGAAGGCAAGGAAAGATCGTGATATAAAAGAGAGTATCAGAAAATAAGTCTCCGTAAATATGGAAAAGCATTCCCTGTTCTTCAAATTTAATTATCGTCCTTTCTCCTCCAACCGTTTATGGTTAAAGAGCTACTTCAGTCACGCGAAAACATACTAGCTAATGTTAATCTTATGGTACAAATTTTCAAAAATATCTCGTTTGTATTTCAATTTTTTTTTTTTTTTTCATTGAATAGCTGAGGTCGATCTCTACAAAGGCCGTTTTTTACTTCTTCGATTTTGTTTCCAAGTTTTTTTTTTTCGTTTGTGAAGATATTTTCATTTTCGAAACCGGCTCCGAAAGTGAAAGTATCCCAATAGAAAAAAAAAAACAAACAAACCTGTAAATAAAATTTAAAATAAAAAACGGCTTTGTAAAGATCGACCTCAGCTGTTCAATGAAAAAGAAATCTTCAAAAATATGAAAATGCAAACGAGATATAATATATATATATATATATATATATATACAAAATTATTCAACTTTTACCCATACTAATATTATAAAGAAGTCAAGTTTGTTTGTGTGTGTGTAGGGGCTAATCTCTATCACTTCCGAACCGATTTCAAAAGTAATGGTGGCAAAATGATGGCGACAGTCTCTGTTCCGACATAGGCTCTATTTTATGTCGGTTTCATTGATCCCAGGAGGGTGCAGGAGCAAAAAACATTCTAAAAATGCGAATTTTGTGATTCTGAAGGGCCTAGAAATTTGAAATTTGGCATGATAGATATAGGATGTAAATACTCTCTAAGAACACTTTCTAAGAAATTTCAAATTTAATGAGCGAAAAGCATTCTAAAAGTATTATAAATTACGATTTCTATGTAATCCCAGAAAATACCAAAACGATTTCTTAAGTAATGGTTGCAATTGATGGTGACAGTCCCTGCTCCAACATAGGTATATGTCACTGCCACTATCAAAAAGGAGGGGGACGAAGAAGCGTTAAACGTTCTAAAATTGCACTTTGTGTGATAGTGAAGGGGTAGAAATTTGAAATTTGGTATGGTAGTTAATTATATGATGTTAATGCTATCTGAGAACAGTTAAAAAAATTCGAAATTTTAAAGGTTGAAATGAATGAAAAACGTTCCAAAAATGTTCTAAATTACTAATTCTATTAAATTGTTAAAGATAGAAACTTAAAATTTGACATGATAGATACTTATTAGATGTAAATTCTCTGTAAAAATGTTTCGAACGAAAGTTAAAAGGTTAAAAGAAGCGAAAAGCTTTCTAAAACGTTCTAAATTACGATTTCTGTGGACCCTCAAGAAATAACAAACCGGTTTCAAAAGTAATGTTGGCAAGTTGATGGTGACAGCCCCTGCTTTAACATAGGCTATATTTTATGTTGGTGCCACTACCACCAGGGTTATGTAGGCCGTTAGACTAGAAGCTTGGAATATGGCATGATGGTTACTTTTAAAATATAAATGCTTGCTAAGAACGGTTTTTAAAGAGTTTAAAACTTAAAATGAAAACTAATATGGACGTAAAAGCTTCAAAATACATTCTAAAGTATCATTTATTTGGAAATAATTTTAGTGCTCATTGATTTAAAGGTCATTTTCGCCTAACGCCGTGTAATAATGAAGCTTAGTCAAGCTGTGGCTTAGTAATTTTTGTATTATCGGTAGCAGTGTAATTTCTTGTAATAAAAATTGTTATTGAGCGAGTTTTAGTTATTGATTTAATTTAGTTATTGAGCGAGCAAAGCCGCAGGTTTTGCTAGTATTTAATAAAATGAATTTAAAACGAAAAGTAGTACATTTTAGTGAAAGAAAAAACATTTATTAAACTGTTAAAATGATATTACTGTTTTCTGTTAAATACTGATTTTAAAATAGTGAAACTAATAAATATTGGATTTCATATTTGATTATTTTTGTGAAGGATTAGTCTATAAACTTTAATGGAATTTGGAAATTTACGAATTTTACGAATTTTTTTACAATTTTATACATAAAAGATATTGTAAAAGTATTTTTCTAATGCTATATTAAACATTTTAATGCTGAAAAAAAAATCAAAGTCAGCTGTTTTGAAATATTTGTTAAAGTTCAGAATTTCAAAGCATTTTTACTACCCCCCCCCCCCCCCCTCGTATGATTGTTAACTTTTATTTCTTGGATTGTTTTTTAGATTTCTACACAAAATATGCGCTTTTCCAGATAATAAATATTAAGGCTTGACAATCTTTAAAAAACAAAAACAAAAACAAAACAAACAAAACAAACAAACAAACAAACAAACAAAAAAAAATAAGTAGGAAATTTTACGTTAAACATGGCAAATGAGGTGCGTTTGTATTATAACTGGTTTATTAAGTTTTTTAAATATCCAGACCTTGGTGCAATATCTGTTGTACTCTCATGCAAAAATGTATTAATACAAAATTTACTACAATTACATTATTAGATTCAGTAATGCGGAAATAATAGGATTCCATCTTAAATAGGACGTCATCACCATGGCTACCTAGAACTATTACCTATCATGGGATATCATTGAATTTGTTGGGGCGCTGCTTTCTGTATGAATGTTTAAAACTATATTCTAATTTTCAGATATTATAAATCTTACGATTAAATATATTTAAAATGATTCACAACTCCCACTTATTTATTCGTCGAACATCTTTTATTTTTACAAAACAAAAACTGAAACTTTTGAGCTGTTGCCAACTCAACAAAACTAAATAAATTTAAGCCACAACAGTACTTTCATGTTTTCCAAGCTCCTTATCAGAGAATATCTTAATAACTAAATGTTGTTTATTTATACAAATACGTCACTTTGTTTTGAAAATTAGAGAGTCAATAATTACTAGAGTTGAAAGTAGAAGTGGCAGTAGCAGTTTCTTGGATTGAATTTAATTAGAGGAAATATATATTATTATTATTAATTGCAGTTCCATTTATTTTATGACATCACTCTGTTTCTCATACGTCCCTCTCCATGGGTAGAAGAACATATTTAACTTCCGTACTTCAAATTTTAATTCGTCACTTTGTTCAGGTTTTCAGGATTTATTTTCAGGGTATTGAACCATAAACTGGGATATTGGACGATAGGGCGTCGTTACACACTTGATTGCTTTTACACAGGATTTCTATTGATTCTCTTATAGTGGATGCGTAATAATTGAATGTTGGGAATATGATTTTTGCATGGTCAAAATTTATTGCGATATTCTGATTGAAACTTAAACGAAAGAGAGCTGTGGATTGACGACAATCTTTTTTTTTTTAATCTGCTTTATGTTCTTTTGTTCTCTCTTTGCGTTTTCTTTTGCTCATTACGATGTACTCCATTAGTCTATTGCTGTCAGTTCTAAAAGGAATGGTATACAGGGTGCAATATGTTATCTATCGCCGACCTTTAATTTCTCAACCGTTGGTTATAGACATATAGTTCCAATTACAAAAACGTTTGAAATGAGGTAAATATTCATGTTGTGACATTATTTAAAGTAAAAAATCAATTTTATAAAAATTACGAAAACTAATATACGGTCTCCCAGTCCCTATAGTTATATTTAGTAAAAGTTACACATATCATAATAGATATAACACAAAAAGTTTGACATCTGTACTACAAAAAATGACACAGTTATTAAATTTCAAAGTTTGAGATTTTTCCACATGATTTTGTCTTTTATTGAGGGATCAGTTAAAAGATGAATTAATGTAATTCGAGATCAAAATCAGGCTGCAATGTCCTTTTTACGGCGAAACCACCTTTAGCCGTATCGCCTAATTTGGGAATCACCAAATAGGATTATTTCATCTAAAAATTTGAGCTAACTTTTATGGGTCGAACAATATTCAAACATACCGACGATACTGGCTAAAGGTGGTTTCTCCATAAAAAGGACATTGCACCCTGATTTTGATCTCGAATTACTTTAATTCATCTTTTAACTGATCCCTCAATGAAAGAGAAAATCATGTTCAAAAATCTCAAACTTTGAAATTTAATAACTGTGTCAATTTTTGTAGTACAGATGTCAAACTTTTTGTGTTATATCTGTTATGATATGTGTAAACTTTTACTAAATATAACGATAGGGACTGGGGGACCGTATAAAATGTTAATTTTCATCATTTTTATCAAATTAATTTTTTACTTTAAATAATGCCACAGCATGAATATTTACCTCATTTGAAACGTTTTTGTAATTGGAACTCTATGTCTACGACCAACGGTTGAGAAATTAAAGGTCGGCGATAGATAACACATTGCACCCTGTATACATCAGCTAATTTATCATTCGGTGTTGGATTTATTTTCGTGCAAATTAACTCTTTTATTAATTTTCTTGGTGGACAGGCTATTAAATTTATATTGTGTTTCAGTAGAGCATATCTTAATTTTTCGTACAGACCAGGGAAGCTTGGAAGACTTGAAGGTACTAAGAAGTTTTAAATAAAATGTATATTTTAAACTTGTAACATCTTTTTCATTACATTAGTCGCCTTTTAAGTAAGATTGTGGACCTTTTTAATGTTCACATTATATATTTTATATTAAAACAAGGCGAAAAGTTGCGTTTCGTCTTATGATTTTATTTGAGATAAGATGTGTTTGTCATTTAAGATTTTAATTAGATTAATTTTGTATTAATTATGCATTTAATTTATTAAAATTGCTCATAATTTTATTGTAAAAAGAGCGGAAGCTGACAGTAGAATAAAATATTAGTTATTGATGTATTTAAGGAATGATAAAATACTATTTCTATGAAATATAACATTTTAAATCCTTGATTTTTACTCTTACGCACATAAAAACAGCAGGCACTCTTGATTAGAAATGAAGAAATCGATTAGCGTCTTTCTTTTTCCTTTGAAAGTAAAGGATTTCTTAGAAGATACTGTGAAAATGGATGTTTTGAACCGAATTTCTGGACGCGACAGTAATTGAAGGGTTATCATATAAAGGCATTCGATTATAACTTGAACTCCAATATAGTTATCGAAAAATGAAAATGCTATTCGATTCCATATCATTGCCATTACGATGATTAATAATTTTATGATTTTATGCATTAGACTGAATCTACGAATGTGTGAGAAAGTTTGGGTGGGGAAAAATATGTTTTTGAGAACCGGCTTAATGCTAGCTTCCGTTATAGACAGGTTCCGTTGTCGCATGTTTTACTGGTTTTAGTAAGCAGTGAACATTTCTATTAAACTCAATTACTGTTTTATTCTTTAATATATACAGTAATACTTGCTGAGACGGAATCGCGAGAAATCATAGAAAAATTCCGTTCATTAGACAGATTTTTCGTCTTAGCAGATGAAATTGCATTGCATTATTTTCATGGAAATGGACCTAGGAATATTTCCATTTAAGATAGAATTCCACTCACACAGGTTGTATTTATTTATTATTACATTGTGATTGTTTACACTGTTACGCATGCTTCCGTTACAGAAAAATTTCGTATAAAAATGCATTATGAGCCTAGGTAACTATTACGAATTCTTGCAAAGACCTCATGTACAGTATATAATTAGATTTGCAGCTGTCTTGAGACCATATATTTCACATAGTATTTTAAATACCCAGTTTTATACCTTATGAAATGTTAAGTCAGTCCAGGTATCCAGATAGATTTTATTATTTATTTTAAGGAATAGTTGAAACTAATTATAATTGAAAGAACCCTCTGAAAATTAGAAAATACACCAAAAATACATGTACTAGTACTTATGATCATTTTTAATATCCGTTTTCTAAAGCGAAAACAAGTAGTAACGAAAGTAACGAGTATAACGAATACTTTCTAACGGGTAGCGCGTTTGAAAGTAACGAATACATACGGTTGTTCATTTAGTCGTTACTTTTACAGCACTACAAATAAGCATATTAGGGTCAGTACAATAGATAAACATCCACTCTCGGAGATGTTTCTATATCAGTGAGGTCATTTAAGAGGAAGTTCATACGTTTGGTAAAAATTAGTTCAATATCGATATTATTAGCCACGTTGCATCATACTATTCCAGCAAACATCCTTCCATCTGAAGATTGGGTCAATGGCATAAAAACATCCCTTGACGTAATCAACTGGTAAAAGTTGTAAAAACAGTTGATTTCTCTGAAAGTATGACGAAAGGTTTTGCGAACTGCTTCGATTTTTAATTCAGTGTTAAATAACTCCAGAATTAAGGATATATGCCTAATTAACTTAAGCTTATATATATATACAGGGTGCAATATGTTATCTATCGCCGACCTTTACTTTCTCAACCGTTGGTCGTAGACATACAGTTCCAATTACAAAAACGTTTCAAATGAGGTAAATATTCATGTTGTGGCATTATTTAAACTAAAAAATCAATTTTATAAAAATTACGAAATCTAATTTTTATACGGTCCCCCAGCCCCTATAGTTATATTTAGTAAATGTTTACATATATCATAACAGATATAACACAAAAAGTTTGACATCTGTACTACAAAAATTGTCACAGTTATTAAATTTCAAAGTTTGAGATTTTTGCACATGATTTTGTCTTTCATTGAGGGATCAGTTAAAAGATGAATTAAAGTAATTCGAGATCAAAATCAGGGCGCAATTCCGTTGCCATTTATCAAGTCCTTAGTGAATATGTTTTATTTTCCGGTTGTCGATTCTACCTACTTTGACGTTTGAATGTTGTTCGACTCACAAAAGTTAGCTCAAATTTTTAGATGAAATAATCCTCTTTGGTGATTCCCCGATTTGGTGATACCGACTAAAGTTGGTTTCGCCGTAAAAAGGGACATTGGACCCTGACTTTGATCTCGAATTACTTTAATTCATCTTTTAACTGATCCCTCAATGAAAGACAAAATCATGTACAAAAATATCAAACTTTGAAATTTAATAACTGTGTCAATTTTTGCAGTAGTTCAGTGGTAGGGGAGCAAAAAAAGGACGAATTCGGAATTAATTAGGGGAAAGCTGGAAATTGTTTTAATCCTTTCAGTTTAGGTCTAGAATGAATATACTATGTTTTCCCCCTCGTACTAGGTGAGCGTTAGGAAATATGTATAGATTTATAGTAAAAAACATGTTTTTTTACATACCATAACAGTATCTCCAAACAGCTAACTCTGTCAAAAACATTGTCAATACAAATGTTGTAGAGCTTACAATTCTGAGTAAAATGAGTACCTACACTTAATATTTTTGTTGAACATTAAGGTCACAAATACAGTTTAAAGTTTTAGACCCATGGTCAGGGGGTTGAACTCGGAATTAATTAGGAGAAAACTGGAAATTGTTTTAATTTCTTCAGGTTAGGTCTAACATGAACGTACTATGTTTTCTTCCTCGTACTTCGGTGAATGTTAGAAAATATGTACATATTTATTTTCGAAAAACACATTTTTTTCAATTACCTTAACAATATCTCAAAACAACTAACTCTATAAAAAACATTGTCAGTACAAATGTTGTAGAGCTTAAAATTCTGAATAAAAGGAGTATCATCGTTAATATTTTTGTTCAACATTAAGGTCGCAATTCTACTTCAAAATTTTGCCTTAATCGATAATCAAGAGCTTGAAGCCAGAAGAGACCAAGTTAACTTAACATTATCTCAAAACAACTAACTCTACTTAAAAAATTGTCAATACAAAAGTTGTAGAGCCTAAAATTCTGAGTAAAATGAGTACCTACACTTAATATTTTTGTTTAATATTAAGGCCGCAGTTTTGAGGTATTGTTAAGTTAACTTTGGTCTCTCCTGGCTTCAAGCTCTTGATTTGAAAAATTTTGAAGTAGAATTGTGACTTTAATGTTGAACAAAAATATTAACGATGGTACTCATTTTATTCAGAATTTTAAACTCTACAACATTTGTACTGACAATGTTTTTTATAGAGTTAGCTGTTTTGAGATATTGTTAAGGTAATTAAAAAAAAACGTGTTTTTCGAAAATAAATATGTACATAATTTCTAACATTCACCCAAGTACGAGGAAGAAAAGATCGTACGTTTATTTTAGACTTAAACTGAAGGGATTAAAACAATATCCAGTTTTCTCCTAATTAATTCTGAGTTCAACCCCCTAACCACGGGTCTAAAACTTTAAACTGCAATTGTGACCTTAATGTTCAACAAAAATATTAAGTGTAGGTACTGATTTTACTCAGAATTTTAAGCGCTACAACATTTGTATTGACAATGTTTTTGACAGAGTTAGCTGTTTGGAGATACTGTCATGGTATGTAAAAAAACGTGTTTTTTGACTATAAATCTATACATATTTTCTAACGCTCACCTAGTACGAGGGGGAAAACATAGCATATTCATTCTAGACCTAAACTGAAGGGATTAAAACTATTTCCAGCTTTTCCCTAATTAATTCCGAATTCAACCCCCTAACCACTGGGCTACAGTACAGATTTCAAATTTTTTGTGTTATATCTGTTATGATATGTGTAAACTTTTACTAAATGTATCTATAGGGACAGGGGGACTGTATAAAAAGTTAGATTTCGTAATTTTTATAAATCTGATTTTTTACTTTAAAAAATGCCGCAACATGAATATTTAGCTCATTTGAAAAGTTTTTTGTAATTGGAATTATATGTCTACGGCCAACGGTTGAGAAATTAAGGCTAATGTCAGACGGACGTCTGACATTAGCCTTAAGGTCGGCGATAGATAAAATATTGCACCCTGTATAGGGTGTTGCCGATTCCGAAAGACAAATTCAGAGGGGTGATAGCAGGCATCAAGAGGATGAAAAATAGTCGTAGAACAGGGGGTCGAAAAAAACTTATTTAGTCACAAATACAGGGTGTTTTACCCTAACTGAACTTGAGTTGATGTTAATAATTGTGAGAAAAAAAATGCAATGAAAATCCAACGATATGTACAGTCGTGGAAGCAAAAACTAAACACCCCTACTAACTCTGCGACTAGTTATAATAGAAAAAAGTTACTGGTATCAATGGATTGGAAATAAAGTCTACTTTTTAATGATATGTATAAAATTTGCTCAGGGAGCCATATACAATATATAAAAACCAGACTAAGCTTTGTTTTTTCAATGGTAACATCCAATTTTGAATTGTTTTAAGTCTCCGGTTCAAACTATGTCTAAAAACGGAATTTCTTGTCATTTGAATCATAAGTTTTTCAATTGTAAACATTCAAAATTGAGAGCTTCTAATGTTAAATTACATTTTCATATTTTTATTAATATCTCCTGAATTTATAATCATTATGTGATAATGTTTTGTGTGGTTATACTGCTAAATAACCCAAACATAAATACATCGAATTTGTAATTTAAAAAATTTTACAATATGAATTCTGAAATTAATATTCGAAAAAAATTTTAATTGCAACCTACAATTTTTTTGATAGATTTATAATTATTATGTCCTGCTTTATGCCAATTCTCAATTTCAAATTTTTCTTTCAAGTTATTTTCGAATTATCATTAAAAAACGTCAAAATGATGGGTTAAGGGGCTGTCTATGATGTGCAGAAAACATAACTTGAAATCCTTTTATTGAAATGTTTGGACTGGCAATAGTCGAAACATATTAAGCGAGTAAAATGGTTCATATTGGCAAGAAATAATACATTAACAGAAGTGACATGGTCATTCTGTAACATTTCAACAATCGAGTACCAAAGTTCAATTTGGAAAGAGCCCCTTAAATAGGCTCATTTTAAAATAATTATTTTCTCGGAAACTAATCGTACGAATTTCATGAACATTTGGATTTAGACTCATTGAAGGGTGTAAAATTTATTTATGGTGTCAAACTTGCGTATCGATATTGAAAATAACAAAGTTTAGGCTCATTTTGATACGTAGATGCCCCCCTAAGCAAATTTTATATACTGGATTTAAAAGTAGACTTCATTTCCAATCGTACCTGTAATTTTCTTCTATGATAATTTGCTGCAGAGTTTGCAGGGGGTGTTTACTTTTTTTCCCACGACTGTACCTTGTTTAGTGTGAAATGTTATAACATGACGAAAACTTCTGGAAAAACAGGGTGCTCAAGCAATCGATGATACCGTATGAACTGGTCATCGCAGTCCAAAATGTGGAGCGTCAAGTGCATGCTGGTGGCGCGTATGATGGAAACTTCTACCACTTTTTTTAAATATTATCACACTTGCAACAAAGTCAGAATGTCTATTGAAGGTTTCATTATAATAAACTGCAGTTTTCCTGAAAGCTATTACCGTCAACCGAAATTGGGTTAGGGAAGAGCACCCTGTATTTTTGATTAAATACGTGGTTTGCAACCCCATGTTCTATAGTAATTTTTATCCTCTTGATGCCTACTATCATTCCTCTGAATTTCTCGATCGAATTCGGCAATATCCTGTATATTTAGTTATCAAAGGAAATTGCTTAATTTTTTTTATTGCAGGTATGGTAGTAATAACAAATTCCTTAGTTCTAGTCCAGATTTAAGATGTTCCGTTCTATATATATCGGGTGCCCTATAATGGACTGACTGATTTTAAAATTCGATAACTTCCTAATCGTAACAGCTAGTGAAAAAAATCATGCAGGAGGGTTATTGATTGACTGATTGATAATCGGAGCTTAGGCTCGATGATGAGGTTTTTAGCTTCGCTTCGTTTGGCGTCTTTGTACCCTAATGTTCCAAAATTTCTAATACAGTTCTAGGAGGGTTATGTAAGATTACAGAATTTTTTTTCTTCGATTCTCGGTTTTAGGTCAAAATAGCAGTGATAGATGGCGCTGCAACCAATAGATGCTAAATCAAAGCCCGATTTTTTGTTTCTCTGTTCTCCCAGCATTGATGTGAAAGAAGGCGGTTAAATGTATGGAGTGAGTCTGGGTTGCCATTGCAATATTCTTATTAGCGGCCTACTCCATATACTATTTAAGTTCCTTCTTTCGCATCTCTGCTGGAAGAAGGGAGAAACCGAAAGATCGGCCCTCGATTTAGCGCCTATTGATTACAGCGCCATCTATCCTCCCTATTTTTAACTAAAACTGAGAATCGCAATAAAAAAATCCTTATGACATCTTACATAACCTCCCTGCAAGAATTTGTCTACTAGCTGTCATTGTTTGCATGTTAGTGAATTTTAAGATCAGTCAGTCCATTTTATGACACCCGGTATGTATATATATATACCGGGTTAGGCAGAAATGAGACATAAATTAATAAGAAGAACTCAAACTAATTCTAAATAAATGATAATTTGGAAAATATTTTGAAGCTTTTATGCTCATTTCACACGTTTATTTCTTTATTCATTTGAAGTTTTTAATTTTTTTATAAACAATCTTCTTAGTATGCATTTACATTTTAAAAACTATCATGTCAAATTCCAAAGATCTTGTCTAACGGTCTACCACCTCTCTGGTGGTAGTGACACCAAGGTAAAATGCCTATGTTGAAACAGAGACTGTCACCAATGATTCGCAACCATTCCTTTTACAATCGGTTTATTATTTCCTGAGATTTCATAGAAATCGCAATTTATTATTTTTTTACAACTCTTTTTTGCTCCTTTCCTTCGCTTCGCTCCTTTTAAATTTCAAATTTGTTTTCGACTGTTCTTAGAGGGCATTTATATATCATAAGTAACTACCATGCCATATTTCAAGTTTCTAGCCTCTTCAGTATCAGAGAAATCGCAATTTAGAACGTTTTTTGCTCCTGCAATCTTCTAGAGGTAGTGGCACCGACATAAAATATAGCTTATGTTTGAGCAAGTTCAATCAGCACCAATTTGCAACCATTATTTTTTAAATCTGTTTGGTATTTCATAAGACTGCATAAAAATCGTAATTTGTTAGAACTCTTTTCGTTCACTTCATCCTTTTACATTTGGAATTTTTTTTCGGCGGTTCTTAGAAAGCATTTGCATCTTTTAAGTAATTATCATGCCAAATTTCAAAATGTTAGATCCCTCAGTATCACAAAAAAACGCAATTTAGAAAATCTTTTGCTCCTGCAACCCCCAAGTGGCAGCAATAATAACATAAAATATAGCCTATGTTGGAGCAGGGACTTTTGCCATCAATTTGCAACCATTACTTTTGAAATAGGTTGGGTACTTTCTGAGAATGCGTAGAAATCGCAACTTAGAACGCTTCTAGAACGCTTTTCGCCAATTTTCACCCCTTTTAAATTTCAAATTTTTGGGGAAATATTCTAAGAGGTCATTTATATCTTATAAGTAACTATCATGCCTAATTTCAAGTTGCTAGCTCCTGCAGTATCACAAAAATCACAATTTAAAACAATTTTTGCTCTGCAGCCCCTATGTGGTAGTGACACAGATATGAAATAGAGCCATGTGTTAGAGCAAGGTCTGTCACCTTCAATTTCCAACCATTACTTTTGAAATCGTTTTGATATTTCCTGAGATTGCGTAAAAATCACAATTTAGAACGTTTTTAGAACGCTTTTCGCGCATTTCCCCCCCTTTTAATTTTCGAATTTTTTAGAAACAGTTCATAGAGAACATTTAGATCTTATAAGCAACAAATTTCAAGTTGCTAGCCCCTGCAGTATCACAAAAATCACAATTTAGAACGTTTTTTGCTCCTGCAATCCCCGTGTGCCGACACCGACATGAAATAAAGCCTATGAGCTCTATGTTGCTCTATGCTCCTATGTTAGAGCAAGGGCTGTCACCATCAATTTCCAACCATTACTTTTGAAATTGTTTTGATACTTCCTGAGATAGCGTAGAAATCACCATTTAGAACGTTTTCAGAACGCTTTTCGCGCCTTTTCACTCCTTCTAAAATAAATTTTTATAAGAAATGTTCTTAGAGATCATTTATATCTTATAAGTAACTACCATGCCAAATTTCATCTTTCTAAGCCCTTCAGTAACACAAAAATCGCATTTTTAGAGCGTTTATTACTCCTGCACTCCCATTGGGGTAGTGACACCGTCATAAAATATAGCCTATGATGGAGCAAGGGCTGTCATCATCATTTTGACACTATTTTTTTTTAAATCGATTCGGTTACATCCTGAGATTGTGTAGAAATCGCAATTTAGAACGTTTTAAGAATGCTTTTCGCACATTTACACGCCTTTTAAATTTCGATTTTTTTTAAAGAAATGTTCTTAGAGATAATTTATATCTTATAAGTAACTACCATGCCAAATTTCATGTTTCTAGGCCTTTCAACAACACAAAATTTTTTCATTAACACGTATTTTGAGAACTTTTTTGTTCCTGCACCCCTTTTGGGTTAGTGGCATCCATACGAAGTAGAGCCTAAGTTAGAGCAACGGCTGTCACTATCAATTTACAACCATTACTTTTGAAATCAGTTTGATACTTCCTGAGATTGCGTAGAAATCGCCATTTAGGACGTATTTAGAACGCTTTTCGCGCATTTTCACCACTTTTAAATTTCGAGTTTTTTAGGAAATGTTCTGAGAGATCATTTATAATTTATATTTCGTTTTTTTTCGAACGTTTTTTGCTCCTGCACTCCTTTTGGGTTAGAGACATCGATATAAGCTATAGCCTATGTTTGAACAGGGACTAACACTATCATTTTGTTACCATTACTTTTGAAATCGGTTCGGTAGTTCCAGAGATTACAAATAAACAAACAAGGAAACTTTACTTCTTTGTAATATTAGTATACATAAGATATAAAAAAAAATCCTAAAGTAAAAAAAAAAAAAAAAGTTAAAAATCTTAAAGTAAAATCTCCCACAGCGTTTTGAAAAGAATGTAGAATTGAAAGAATTTATTATCTTTTATGTTTGAGGGCGCCCTGCTTCCTAAGCCTTAGTTTACGATAATTTTTAAATTGATGAACGTAAAACGGAAAACAGAACTAAAAATTGCATTCCAAGGTGTTTTAGAAACACAATTCAGTTCAGGGGGAGCGATGGGGGGCGGGGCTATCGGGAGGAAAATTTCCCAGTTCCTTTTACCTTAGGGTTTGATTATTTTAAGTCACTTAAGAAAAATACATTTTATTACTTTTTCCAAGATCATCAAAATAAAGAAAGAAAAAAATCATGCGTCAAGCATAGATTATGAAAAACTTTCCAACACATTCAGAATAAACTTTACATCATACTTATAACTACTTAAAAGGTGACACAAACATATAAAAATATTATTTAATGCAATCCTGAGATCTTTCGAACACACACGCGTTCATTTTCAAAGGGAAAAAATGACTGATTGAATAGAAAATTAATTTTAAAAACAAAGACAAAATAGTACGAATGCGGATGCGGAGTTGATTCACAGTAAAATTGGTCCAATTCCCGGTTATGAAAAAGCAGGAGTTTACATAACCCCATTCAGTACAGAACAACATGAGAGTTTATTTTACATTGGTATGACATCTCGAAAATTTAAGGAAAGATTAAAAGAGCACTTTTCTGATATCAACAAACCAAGTACAGCTTTATCCAGATTGCATTAGAAAAAAAGAAAATATTAAGATAAACTTCGAAAAAGCTAAAATGATCATTTCAACATCTAACCATTACTCTTCTATAATCCGTGAATCCAGTGAAATTTTACTTAGAAGTGATACTGTTTGTAACGATGTCCTTTCTTATAATATTCTCGCGATTTGGTATAATATCCTAAATATTTCAAGAGCTCCTGATAATATGAACTGATCTTTTCACCCCTCTGCAGAGAAATGGACTGAACTCCACTTGCGCATGCGTACTATTTTGTTTTTGTTTTTAAAGTTAATTTTCTATTCAGTTCTTTTCCCTTTGAAAATGAACGCGTGTGTGTTCGAAATATCTCAGGGTTGCATTAAATAATATTTTTATATGTTTGTGTCACCTTTTAAGTAGTTATAAGTATGTTGTAAAGTTTATTAATAACAAGGTGAAAATTTCCTTCACGACACTAGTTTTTAATACAGTGTTTTGACCCTATTGAACATTCAGAATAATGTAACAAAACTGCACTGTTTAATCAGCTAAAATATTATGTTTAATTCAACGATATGGAAACGCATAACACATTTGAAAACCCCATTTCAGCTGTTCCCATCTAAAATCGGAAAATTATCCGAATTCTTCGAGCAGCCCTGTATATGATATATAGATTTGTATCTAATAAATACATACATGTCAAAATTTAGTTTAGTTTAGAAATACTTATACCTCAGTTGAAAATTCCCCTTCACCAATTTTCGCTAATAAGGTGAATGATACATGAATTCTTTTGTGCAGCCCTGTATATGAGGTATAGAACTTATATACAACAAGTAACATGCAAAAATTTAGTTAAGTTTAAAAGCGCATACCGAATTTTAAAACGCACTTTCAGCAATTATTACTCAAAGACAGTACTGTAACCGATTTCTTTTGTGTGTCCCTGTAAATGAACGACAAATGCTATGAATGCCCTATTCTATCGTAATCATCTTGTTGTGAAATTTAGCGATTTATATAAGTTTCAATACATTTGAAATAGAGCTATCTCATTAAAATGCTCTGCAAACGATTTTCCCCATATACCTACCAGAATGTAATTAACACTTAATCAACAAATATCTAATAATCAACAAAGTTGAAAAGTGTTTACGACGTCGGTTTGTCTGGCCATTTGGCCGTCTGTCCGCGCTCTAACTCCCATATATATACTCGGATCGTTCTGAAATTTTTGGATGTTAGTGACCTCTACCATAGCACGAATCCTATTTCAAATGAAATTTGTAGCATGTTTAGTTCATTTACAGGGACACTCAAAAGTTTTCCGTTACATTACGGACTATGGGAAAAATCGTTTAAAATGATTTTTTATGATGTTACATGCTTTTAAACGTAATAAAATTGGTAAGAATTTATCAAGTGCACTAAAATATGCATTCTGTAGAATATGCGGTGCAATGAATAATTATTATTCATTTATAGGGCCACACAAAAGAATTCCGTTACATAATGATACAGGGGTGGAGGGAACTTTTTCCAGCGTATTTTAATTATATTAAATTATTTCATGTATAATGAAAATGATATACGTCGCTCAGGTTTACTATAACTTATTTCATGTGTAATACGAAGTGCATAGCATTTACAGGGACACACAAAAGATTTCAGATACTATATTGTATCCGAAGTACTGTACGGTAGCGTTGATTGCTGGAAATGCATTTTTAATTATGTTGTGTGCTTTTATGTTTCACTATATTTATGCATTGTATATGATGTGTATAAATGCTGTAATTCATATACAGGGCTACACAAAAGAATTCGTAATGGTTACTGGGTATGATTGCAAATTGCTTAAAGGTGGTTTTTAAATGAGCTATGCATTTTTACACTGAACTGCATTTAGTTTACTAAGAAATGTTTGTAGAGCATAGACAAAATGATATGCTGGGTCACGCAAAGAATTGGATACATGGCCGTCTATAAATGATAATTTCTGGAAATGTGATTCCAGTAGTTTTAAGAGTGTTTTACTTTGAATTAAAGTTTAGCTAAATAGTGGCGTGTAATTTAAGGTACTACGTTAACTACAGGGTTACACAAAAGTATACAAGTATATTTCCATCTATTAGTATAAATTGCTGAAAGAGAAACTTCAACCTGTTATGTGTTTTCTTGCTAAACTAAATTTCCCCATTATGTAGTATATATATCAATCTACAGATGAAATACAGGGCTGTTCAAAAGAATTGGATTACATATTTGCTATGGACGGTAACTGCTGAAATCAGTTTTTCAAATGTTTTATGCGCTTTCTAAAATGTTTAGTTAGTTCTCTTATATACTTTATTTCCCTAAATAACGAAGTTTTGTTAAAGCATTCAGGAAGTGTTGGAAAGTGTTTCATAATCTATGCTTAACGCATGATTTTTCTTACTTGTAGAATTCTTTTGAGTGCCCCTGTAAATGAACTAGTATTAGTACCACATACTTCATGTACAATACCGCTTTGGCGACCCTAAATAACGTTTATGAATAGCATGAAAATCCGAGTATATTTACGGGAGTTAGAGCTCGACAGACGTACAGACAAGTCGAATGAATAAACACTTTTCAATTTTGTTGGAAAGTGTTAAAAAAAGGAAAAAAATAATTAATTAAATTTATGCCGGAGCGCCGGCGACCATGGGACGGTCCTTGTTCTTTTACTACACCGCAGTATGATGTTATTCCGATTGGAAGAAATCCATAAATTATTAAAAATACCTTGCTGGCACAATTTTATCCAAAACCTTAAACGTATATCCTATCCAAAACCTTAAACGTATATCCTCGGTGCCTCCCACCCCTGATTTATCAACTTTTTGCTAAGCAATCTTAAAATGATAAACAAAACGAAGCAGTGATCGTCTGTTTTCAAATTCGAACTGGCTATTTTCTGATTTTCTGGCGCATTCTTGAATTCATTTTTTGTCGCAAAAGCATAAACTTGGAAGATGCTCTTATTCAGAAATTGAAAAGCAATTTTTATTTTTCGTTAAAGGCAAAGGACCTTTTTAAAAGTGGCTTAGAATTTGGAACTCTGAACACAACACGATATCCCAAGAAAGGCAGGGGCGGACTGGCATAGTTTGGCCCACCCCGCTGGACTTATGCATTGGCCCACCAATCGACAACCCCACTGTTAAAATGTTTGAATACTGACTACCCTTTGTACAGTGATTAATGTTTGTTTATAATATCAATATAGTACCTGAAAATTGAATATTTTGTTTTATACCCCCATTACTAACTAATTAGAATGTCAGATATATGGACAATTCTTTGGAACTTGAGGCAACTCCATCTATTATCTTATGATAATCGCAATCAAAAGATTATTCAACACTGCATAGGATAAAATCATCAAACAGTTCTTGTCCTAGAGATGAACGGAAGCAGTTCTTTATCATTTTAAGCGTTGAGAACACTCGTTCACAAGACACTTGAGTGCATGATAAAGTCAATATATACACCCATGTTCAAAATTAAGAGAATTTTCAAACTTGGTCGATTATCTCCAGAACTACTGTGTTGATTTAAATGAAATTAGGTATTTACGTAGGTTGATAAAATGCAAAAAAAATAACAATTCAACAGTTTTCACGTAGACTCATCAGCGTCAGAAGGTATCAAACAGAGCTTACAATACTGAACCAAAAAATGGGTTAATAGAGGTATATTCTCCTCTTACTGTTATACAGCTCCCACAATGTGAATTCATACTGGAAATCAGGCAGTTTAGGAGTCCCTGTGGCAGTTAGTCTCACTCCTCCAGCAACGCTATTTTCAGGCCCTCGGTAGTTCTGGAAGGTGGAAAGCGAGTTCCAGTTCTCCTCCCCAGAGTGTCCTAGACATGCTCTATAAGGTTTAGGTCTGGAGATCTGGCTCACCAATTCATCAAGCGAATATCCTCACTTTTCACCTGTGTAGGAGCAAAAAACTTTATAAAATGCGATTTTTGTGTTAGTGAAGGGCCTAGAAATATGAAATTTGAAATATTAGTTACTTATTAGATATAAAGGATTCCTACGAATACGAACATTTCCTAAACAATTTGGAATTTAAAAGTGGAGATAATGTGCGAAGAGCGTTCTAAAAAACGTTCTAAATGACGATTTGTACGCAATTTTAGGAAGTATCAAATCGATTTCAAAAGTAATGGTATCAAAATGATGGTTTTTGTCCCCGCTCGAACATAGGCTCTATTTTATGTTTGTGTCACTACCACCTGGGGATATGCAGGAGCAAAAAACGTTCTAAATTGCGGTTTTTGTGTTATGGGAGGCCCTAGAATCATGAAATTTGGAATGGTAGTTACATATAAATTATCAATGATCTCTAAGAATATTTCCAAAAAAAAATCGAAATTTAAAAGGGGTGAAAATGCGCGAAAAGCGTTGTAAAAAACGTTCTAAATTGCGATTTCTATGCAATCTCAGGAAGTACTGAATCGATTAAAAAATAATTGCGTAAAAATGATGGTGACAGCTCTTGCTCTAAGATAGGCTATATTTTGTCTGTTTCCAGTATCCTAAACGGGGTGCAGGAGCAAAAAACGTTCTGAAAAGGCGATTTTTGTGTTACTGAAGGGCCTAGAAATATGAAATTTGGAATATTAGTTACTTATTAGATGTAAAGTATTTCTAAGAACACTTAAAAAATTCGAAATTTAAAAGGGGTAAAAAAGCGCGAAAAGCGTTTTAAATGTCGGTTTGTGAGCAATCTCAGGAAGAATCAAACTGATTTCATCAGTAATGGTAGGAAATTGATGCTAACAGCCTCTGCTCTAACACAGACGCTATTTCATTTCGGTGTCATTACCACCTGCGGGTTGCAGGAGCAAAAAACGTTCTAAATTGCCATATTTGTGATCGATAGGGGCTAGCAACTTGAAATTAGGCATGGTACATGTTTATTAGATATAAATGATCTTTAAGAATAGGTACGAAAAAATTGGAAATTTTAAAGGGGTGAAAATATGCGAAAAGCGTTCTAAAAACGTTCTAAATTGCGATTTCTATGCAATCTCAAGAAATATCAAACCGATTTCAAAAGTAATGATATCAAAATGATGTTGACAGTCCCTGCTCCAACATTGGCTATATTTTATGTTACTGTCACGACCATCTGGGGGCACAAGAGCAAAACATGTTCTAATTTGCGTTTTTTGCACAACTGAGGGATCTAACATTTTGAAATTTGGCATGGTAATTACTTACAAGATGCAAATGCTTTCTAAGGACCGTCAAAAAAAATTCCAAATTTAAAAGAATTAAGTGAGCGAAAAGCTTTCTAAAAAATTTCTAAATTACAATTTTTATGCAATCTTATCAAATAGTAAACCGATTTAAAAAAGAATGGTGACAAATTGTTGATAATAAAACCTGCTCAAACATAATCTATATTTTATCTCTATGCCACTACCACCAGAGGGTTGCAGGAGCAAAAAAGTTCTTCAAAATTGCGATTTATACACTACTCAAAACAATTAAAGGATATTGCAGTTTTAGGTGGATTTTGTATCTGGTAAACTGTTTAGCTGATTGATACATGGTCGACAGACATAGTAGGTTATATGAGAATAAATTACACATGTTTGGCAGAAAAAAATGCATTTTATTGCGCATTTGTGTACTAAAGGAAAAAAACACAATTTGTGCATATGAGAAAAAAAGAATAAGAAAAGGTGTTTTCTTCAAAGAAAATCATTTTCAGTAGGGGGTATGGTTTCCACGGGCGGCCAGCAACGTTGAACACCTTTGAGGCATGGACTCAATGAGGCTATTAATGACGAGTTGGGGTATTCTGCCTCACTCTTCCAGAAGAGCTCTTTCCAGTTCTTGGAGAGTTTGTGGGGGTTGTTGGCGGCCAGAAACTCGTCTTCCTAGAGCGTCCCAAACGTGCTCGATTGGATTCATGTCTGGAGAACACGCTGGCCATTCCATTCGAACGATTCCTTCGTCGAAAAGGAAATCCTCCACCAGGTTTGCACGATGTGGCCTGCAGTTATCGCCCATTAAAATGAAGTTATCTCCGATTGCTGCAGCGTAAGGGACTACAATAGATCTGAGGATCTCATCCCTATATCGGCGACCAGTCAGAGCTCCATCTCGAGTGATGTAGAGGTCAGTGCGCCCGTCAATGGAGATGCCACCATACACCAACACTCCTCCACCGCCAAATCTGACACTTTCGTGCACGAACGCAGGATTATTCCTACTGCCACGGTCCCTCCAGATGAAAATACGCCTATTATCCGGATGCACAGAAAAACGGGACTCGTCAGAAAACAGAATATTGCTCTATTCATTTCTCCTCCAGTTGACATGCTCGGTTGCCCACTCCCTGCGGTCGCGCGATGCCTTGATGTTAATCTAACACATACCATCGGTCGGCGAGCATACAGACCTACAGCATGGAGCCGGTTTCGGACAGTCTGAGTTGAAATCGTGGTGCCTGTAGCCGAGCGAAGGTGTTGTTGGAGAAGAGTAGCGTTCATGGTTCGGTGTCTCCGAGCTGTTAACGCTAAATACCGATCTTCATTGGGCGTTGTTGCCCATCTATGACCTTGCCCTGGTCTTCGGCCTGCACATCCACTCTCCAAAAAACGGTTCCAGATCCTGGAAATGACACTTTGTGACACTCCAATGGCTTGCGCTACTTCGGCTTGAGTTTGGCTCCCTTATAACCTACCAACAATTCTCAAAGCTTCTGAATCTGTCAAATGACTTTGCTGAGACATCGTACTCATCGAAACAAAGCAATCACTGAATGCCGATCATCCTTGTCTTCATTCTCTTTTATCCAGTTGAAAGTCAAATTTCATTCGCTGCCGCTGAAGCGACGTTTTTGACGTCGAACTCAAAATTTGCATACTCCACAGTTTGAAAACCAGAAAAATTTGCATTTGTGATTCTCTTCTTCTATTTTCGGCAAAAAAAATTTCGTTTATATCTTTATTTTATATAAAACTTCAAATATCCTTTAATTGTTTTGAGCAGTGTATTATACTAAAGAGGCTAGAAATTTAAAATATGGCATGGTAGATATTTATAAAATATAAATGCCCTCGAAGGACTGTCGAAAATAAATTCGAATTGAAAAGGTGTGAAGCAAAGGAAAGGAGCGAAAAGCGTTCTAAAAAAGTCCTAAATTACGATTTCTATGCAAGCTTATGAAATATAAACCGATTATAAAAGTAATAGTTGCGAATCAATGGTGACAGTCTCTGATCCTATACAGGTAATATCTACCACCTGGGGTTGGATGGAACAACAAACGTTCTAAAAAATGCCTTGAAAAGTTTTCTAAATTACGTTTCTGTGGAATATTAGGAAATACCAAGCCGATTTCAAAATTAATCTTGGAAAATTAATGGTGACAGTCCCTATTTCAACATAGGCTATATTTTATGTTGAGAGAGATGGTAGACCGTTAGACAAGAAGTTTGTAATTGTACACGATGGTTTATTTTAAGATGGAAGATGATGGTTTCTAAAAAATTCAAAATTTCAAATGAATACTGAAATGAGCGTATTAATTGAGCATAAAAGTTTCAAAATGTTTTCTAAATTATCAATTATTTAGTTTTTGTTATTTTTATTAATTTAAGCTTAATTTCTGCCTAATGGAGTGTAATAATAAAGTTTAGTCAAACTGTGTTTTAAATAGTAATTTTTGAATTATTCCTAAAGTATAGTTTCTTTTAATAAAAATTAGACGTATAAATATCACATGGCACATTTCAACAATTACGTGAGCAAAGCCGCGGGGTTTGCTAGTAATAGATAAATAGCGATCTTCATTGGCCATCGTGGCTCTTGGACGACCTTGTCCAGGCTTTCTCTTTATGAATCTAGTATCCTTAAATTGTTTCCCTAAGTTCGATACGACGTTGGGCGTTACATTGAAGTCTTCAGGAAACTGCACTTGAGACTGGCTCGTTTCCAGTCTCTCCGCTATTCGCCACCTCATTCCAGCATTCAAACGTTGGTGGTTACTCATTTTTACTGTTTGCTTTTGAATTTCACCGTATGTAGCCAAAAAAACACCAAGATATTCGGGGAGGTGTGCGAGCGAACAAAACGTGAAAATTGCCACGATCACTTATAAAGCCTGTTCTTCTACTCGCTCCGCCCATACACACATGTACGCTTTCGTATTCGACACTAATAACGCATCTTTGTTTTGAAGCATTAGTTTTACGTTTCATTCAATACTTTTCATGAAATTCGAGAAAATAAGCAAATTCTCTTAATTTTGAACATGAGTGTATTTATAAGATCTGTACAAGGTTGGATAAATATGACCATAGGCATTCAGCTCACACAATAATTTTAATGATCAAGTTAGGCTTTTTTACATTTCTTATTAACTTTACAGTGATCCTCATCATCTTTAATGAGTTCTGCTGACTCGTTCGTTTCTTTGCTGTAAGCGGCGTAGATTGTTGCTGCAATAGCGACTGATTATAATGAGTATAGTGCCAGGAAAATTGCAGCATCTTTTTTCTGACATAGTCTTTCATGACTTTCTTCAAGCCAGACAGAGAACTAAAAGCTTCTTCAGCAAGTTTATTTAAAAATTTAACCTCACTGAAGCGGCGATGATCGAACCAGGCAATGTCTTTCATGGGCAAGTCATTTCCAATAAACCATGTATTCAACTACTGAATAGCTGTGTCGAAAATGACATTATAAACGTTTACCTTAAATAAGTCTGATGGTGATCCGATAATACTTCTTGCCTC
Source organism: Maratus speciosus (assembly GCA_963932465.1). Lineage (NCBI taxonomy): Eukaryota > Metazoa > Arthropoda > Arachnida > Araneae > Salticidae > Maratus > Maratus speciosus. The sequence goes on from OZ010793.1 coordinate 536,162,264, forward strand.
ATCGTGAGAATATTCACCACATCGACGTTTCGCTATATACAGTAGCGCTCAAAAGTATTTTGAAAACCTTATATTCTCTCTTATTTTATTTAATATAAAAATGTAAAAGAAAATATATTCCCTATAATTGAGAACACTATGACTACAGTTATTCAAATGTATCAAGTTTCAACTTGTTTGTTTACATTCGGCGCCACCGAAGAAATATTACTTCTCCTTGGCTCAAAAGTATTTTGACAATTAGTTTGCATTTAATTGTTGAAGGTGTCAGTGGCGTTATAGCTTCGATTAGTGTTTATATTGACTTATTGTAATTATTTTTAAATGCCGAAATGTAAAAAATATTGAAGTGATTCTAGAAAAGGCGCTGTAAATGCACTTAAGAAAGGTAAACTGCAAGCAGAATTAGCTCGTTCTTTTAACGTGTCTCGGCAACTTGTTATTACATGGAATAAAGTTTTTAATAAACAGAAATACATCGGAAATAAGATTCAAAGTGGCCAACCGAAAAAAAACAACTTGCAATGTTGACTGCATTATAAAAATGATATCTACAAATGATTGTGGTAAGTCCGCTGTAATAATAAAAAATGAATTGAAAGAAAATTACGGCATAGACATACATGTTTCATCAGTCAAACAATGCCTAAACCTCTATGGTTTACATGGCAGAAGACCTGCAAAAACACGTTTGTTATCTACTAAGAATAGGAAGGCTAGAGTTGCATCTGTAAAACGGCATAACCCTTTCAAGAGCAAAGCAATTCCATTGCTTAAGTGTTGAAATTAATGATTGACACCAGAATTTTGGTTAAAAAATATTAAGCTTATTATGTGTATGAAATATAGATTTTTCCTATTTACAAATAAATTTGTTTTCAAATTCCGGTGCCGACCATTAATTTCAACCCTTTAGCAATGGAATGGCTTTGCCCCTGAAAGGGTTATGCCGTTTTACAAATGCAAATCTAGTCTTCCTGTTCTTAGTAGATAATAAACGTGTTTTTGCTGGCCTTCTGCCATGTAAACCTAAGAGGCTTAGGCGTCGTTTGACTGATGAAACGTGTATGTCTATGCCGTAATTTTTTTTCAATTCCTTTTTTTATTATTACAATGGACTAACGACAATCATTTGTAGATATCATTTTTATAATACAGTCAACATTGCAAGTTGTTTTTTCGGTTGGCCACTTTGAGGCTTATTTTCGATGTATTTCTGTTTATTAAAAATTTTATTCCATATATAATAACAAGGTGCCGAGACACGTTAAAAGAACGAGCTAATTCTGCTTGCAGTCTACCTTTCTTAAGTGCATTTACAGCGTATTTTCTAGAATCACTTCAATATTTTTTACATTTCTGCATTTAAAATTAATCACAATAAGTCAATATAAACACTAATCGAAGCTATAGCGCCACTGACACCTTCAACAATTAAATGCAAACTAATTGTCAAAATACTTTTGAGCTAAGGAGGAGTCATATTTCTTCGGTGGCGCCGAATGTAAACAACCAAGTTGAAACTTGATACATTTGAATAACTGCAATCATAGTGTTCTCAATTATAGGGAATATATTTTCTTTACATTTGTATATTAAATAAAATAAGAGAGAATATAAGGTTGTCAAAATACTTTTGAGCGTTACTGTATATTCTCTTTTCCGGTAGTTACTCTCAATTCCAATTGTGTACTCCTTTCTGTTAGTTGCTTCTGAAGATGTTCTGCAAATTCAGAGGTATTTTTCATAATCATATCAAAATTATTTCTTTTGTGTAGCAGATTGGATTTCAGGGTTTGGATTTTGTTAGCAACAGTCAAGTAGCTCCCGTTTATTACTTTCTTCTATCTTCAATAGAAAAAAGTATTGTAATCGAAATTTTTTTCGACTTCGGTTTTCGACGGATTTACATGTTTTAGGGGTCAGATATCCCAAAAAGCATGTTTATAGAAAATGTCTGTCTGTCCGTCGCCATTGTACCATCAAAAAGTGCATGAAGTTATGCATAGAATTGAACCAAATTCTTATTTTAAGTTTTTGGATATAGCAGGTAGATCCTCCCTGAATTTGAAAAAAATTCGCCGGTAGGGGGCGCTGTAACAGCCATTTTTGGGCGATTTGAATATTGTACCATCCAAAAGTGTATGAAGTTATGCATAGAATTGAACCAAATTTTTATTTTAAGTTTATGGCTATGACAAGCAGGTCCTTCCTTAATTTGGAAAAAAATCGCCGGTAGGGGGCGCTTTAATAGCGATTTTTGTGCCATTTTGAATATTGTACCATCGAAAAGTGTATAAAGTTATGCATAGAATTGAGCCTTTTTTTGTGTTTCTTTTTGGTCATGGCATGATGGTCCTCCCTGAATTTGGAAAAATTCCGCTGGAAGCGGCGTTATAATTACGATGTCTGTACCATTTTCTTTATTGTACAATCGAAAAGTGTATAAAATTATGCATACAATTGAACCAAATTTTTTGTACATGTTTTTGGCTTTGGCCAACAGGTCCTCCTTGAATTTGGAAATATCGCGCGGTAAAGGGGCTTTGTGATAGCGAATTTTGTATACTTTTCTTGATTTTTCGTAGTTCTATTGTCCATCGGCGGCTCGTGCAAACATCTGACATCTGATGCTATTCGCAAACATCTGATAACAAAAGAATAAGGAAAAACTATTAATTTTAACAAGTATCATGATATAGATTAACTCGTTTTTAGTTCATTTAATTGACTGAAGCAGGAATTTAAGATGAAAATCAAAGTTAGTATAGTAATGAACTAATAATATTGAAGTATTAACATGTGTAACTAGTTTTTGAAATAGTAAGATGCATAAGATAGAAGAAAGTTTTGGGATTGACACATCCAACTAGTTTATACAGATACTTCGATGTGGGTGTAGATATATTGAATAGGTCGCTTAAAATGGTTGATATTAATACATACTGAAACTTGCACCAATTATCAATCAGTGATCTTGACAAAAAAGATACATGTGACGAGAAATCGTCCATTTCGGTGATACCTTGTATGCGCTTAAGCAATGTTAAAAACTTATGTTGATCTTTAAAAGATTTCGAAGACTCGCCAAACATGCTATTAGGTGCTCGATCCTTAATCCACCACCTAGTAGCGTTTACTTTTTGTAATCGGCGAAGAAGTTTATTTCCACCTACAGGCTATTTATTCACTGAAGTCAATGCTTTCATTCTGTCATATCACTCTGAGCTAAACACGGTTGTAGCTTACATTAAGACTAAGAAGTTCGTTGTCAATTTGCAACATTCTGTTGCATCTGCCAGGAACAAATTAAGCACATGTGCATATCAATGAACATGCTGTATATTTGGATTGTCCTTTTCAGTTGTACCTGCAGGCCTTTATATATCCCACTCATATTTGCTGCACCATCAAAAGAAGTGTCAACTATTTGTGAAGAAGGGAGTTTAAATTTTTTAAGTTCTTCTTTTTCTTGGAGATAGAAGGCTTTCCCTGTTGTTTTGGGGGCATCAACCCATTTTAAAAACTAACCTTCATTTTACCACGCTGCACATAATGAACACAAAGTGCCAACTGCTCCATTACCGATATATGTTTTGTGAAATTAACTTGGATACTGAATGGACCTGACTTTTGCATTATCGGCAATGTTTATTTGGATCTGAAGGGAGAGATAAGCAATTAACTGATTTATAAATTACTTGGACAGGAATGTAAGCAACGAACCTCTTCCATGCCGTTTAGGATTTTTATTTTGTTCTTTCTGCTCTATTCTAGCCTTCATCATACTTTATGAATATCTTTTTTCTTGGCTTTTCTCCATAACCTGTGCTACATAACCGTGCAAAATTTTATCATATTTACATAGCTGCATTACCAATTGAAAAAAAATTGCCGTGTTTATTTTTTAACGTCTCTATTAATCAGGTCTGCCGCTGCCTCCTCTTGTTTTTCTCTATAAGCTAATCCTTGCCTCCCAAGATCCTTGATCTGTAGACTATAGATTATTCCCAGATATGTAAGGTAATCCTTACCCATCTTTCGTTACTACGCAAGCGTCCGCAGGCAGACCCATCCCACCGAACAACTTCCCATCCTTCACTGACCATATGTGCTTTTTACTTTATCACCTATCTCTCGGCTTCTATACAAAATGAATAATTTGCACAGATCTGACAAAGATTGCTGATGAGAGAGGGAAGGAAAAAATTAAGACTTACTAAAAAAGAAAAAAAAACGCTTCCCGGGAAAAAAAGGAAAATTGAGTTTCATAACTTATTGAGTTTCATAATTATTTTTTTTAAATTTTATTGAAAACAAAAAAAAAACTACAAAAATGTATTGTTTTTGGCCCACTACATCCGTTTGGTCCACCCCACTACCAAGAAAAATTGAGTTTCATAATAATAATTTTATTTTTTTTTTGGTTTAATTGAAAAGAAAAAAAACTAAAAAACTGTATTTTTTGGCCCACTACACCCGCTTGGCCCACCCCGCGATCGCGGGGTAGCGGGGTGGGCCAGTCCGCCCCTGAAGAAAGGTCATCATGACCATGAGACAGTAACCGATTTTAAATCAAGATGTAATGCATTTATAGGAAAACGAGTAACATTATTCGATTTTCAAATCACAATAATTGTCATGCCTACTAGTTTCGTGGGTTTACGTTTAAAGGCGAGTCCGTGAATGTGTCATTAAACTTTGCAATTCTGAGCAGGGAACTTTTTAGGTGTGTTACTAATTATACAAATATGTAGCACCTATAGACGTTGTCTGGTCTGTCCGCATATAGCAGCGCAAAAAACTGCCTAACCGAATGGGTTGAAATTTAATATATATAATAGCTGCAAAATTTTGTCGAGTCATTTCAAATTCTTTGAAAATCAAATCAAAACTTAAAAGATATTAATAAAAGTTTTTCTCATTCTATTAAATCGTATCATACGTAATTAGTTCAATGATATCCCTTGATAGGTAATGATTCTAGGTTGCCATGGTGATTAAGTCCTATTTAAGATGGAGTCCTATTACTTCCGTATTATTGAATTTAATAAATATAATCCTTATAATTTTTTTATCCATGCATTTTTGCATGAGAGTGCAACAGTTATTGCACCAAGATCTGAATATTTATAAAACTTGTTATAGTACGAACAAACCTCATTTACCACGTTTGATGTACAATTTCCGACTTGTTTTTTTTTTTTTTTTTTGTTGTTGTTTTGAACATTTTTAATTTTTTAACTGTTTGCAGCATAGTTGAATTGTGTTTATGAATTCGGTTTGTCTGCCTGTCTGTCCGTACTGCAGATCTTTTAAATATAATCGGATAATCATGCAATATTTTTTATATTACTGAAGTTTACTATAGAATATTCTATCTTGAAATTAAAAGTTAAAAGAATCACTATAATAATTATTATTATCCCTATTATTATAATGCACTATCATACGATATACATGGAGTTTGGAAAGAATTGCTGCATAATAAATGAAAGCTTGTTTTGTTGGAAATTTGAATACCTTTGTCTGGCATCTCATCTGACGTATAACCTTTAAATTACAATGATCTCTTCTAGACTATTCTCGAATAAGCGCAAAGAAAAGCAATAACAATATTTAAAAACCCACTGATGACGACCGTGTGATGGCTGAAAACGTTTTGGATTTTTAATGGTTCTTAATGTATTTTTAAGATATTTCTAATATATTCTGCATAATTTTATATTATACGTATGCACCTACAAGTAATTTTAGTATATTTATTTGTGATTTTTTATATGAATTTTAATTATTGAAAATGCAGTTGTAGCGCTTATAGTTCGTTGACAGGGACACACAAAATAATTCGGTTACATTATATTCTATGGGGAGAAATCGTTTAAGGTGTATTCTATTGATGGTATTTCAGACATAATGAGATTGATATGCATCACTGAAGTAGACTACACCATGCTTTATTACGAATATAGAATAAGTAGCATGATAGTCCATTTACAGGGATGCACAAAATAATTTCATTACTTGTGATTTATGCAGAAAAAATCATTTGCGGTGCATTTTAACAATGTTCTGTCACTTCAAATATAATGGAATTATAAAGAATCACTGATGAGCTGGCTCTATAACATGATTTCCATAGAATATGGAGTGCGTAGCCCTTATTCTGCATTTACAGAGACAGATAAGATAATTTGATTTCAAGACTGAATGTCTATCCACACTTACTATGTAATTGCTGGAAATGTATTTCCCGCTGTGGTATGCATTTTTAAACTTATCTAATTTTTAGTGTATTACGTGGTATGTATAAATTCTATAGATGATATACAAAGCTACACAAAAGAATTTGAGTACATTACCGGATGTGAGCAGAAATTGCCGAAAATACATGTTTACTGAGTTATGTGTTTTTTCAGTTGCTTATTTGCCATTTCATTGTGCGAAAAAAAATAAATTTATGTTCAGATGCGTTCGTAATTATATAAATACGTAGCACCTATAGTCGCTGTTCGGTCTATTCCGTCTGTCTGTCTGTCCGTCCGCATATAACAGAGCAAAAACTACCCAACCGAATGGTCTGAAATTTTAAATATATAATTGTTGCAGAATTTTGTCGAGTCATTTCAAATTTTATGAAAATCGGATGTGTAGTTTAATTACAGGGACAGTCAAAATTTTTCCGTCACATTACGGCCAATGGGAAAAAATTATTCCAAGTGCATTTTAATGATGTTACAGCCTTTCGCACAGAAGGAAATTGATATGCACTTATGAAGTGAACTAAAATATACATTCAGTGCAATATGGGGTGCAAAACATATTTATAAAACTAGTTATAGTACGAACGCACCTCATTTGCCACATTTGACGTGTAATTTCCAACTTGTTAATATTCTCGTTGTGCTGAAAAGTGTTTCATAATCTATATCTGACGCCTGATTTTTCATTCTTGTTTGTTATATCTCTCGTTTTTTAAATCCACACAAATTTAGAAGATGAAAACTAGATGGCAGTAGCTACATTAAAAGCGAGTATTTTATGCAGAAGATTTTTTAGTATCGCCATTCAGGTGCCTTATAATACAGTAAAGAGATATGGATTCCTCTTTATTCTGAGGCTTTATTCGGGGTATTCTGACTCTCAGAGCATAAACAGGAAGGGAGAGACAGACATGGATAATTTAGCAATCTTAGAATACGCAGAGATAAAAACAAATGTATGCTTTTAGATAACAGTTTGTTTTCGGCTCTGATTGATATTTTGACTTTCTATATTATAGAGCACAAACGTGTCCGTGCGAAACGCTGACGTCATTTTGACGGTTGCAGACGACTAAACTCGACTTTCATTAACTTTCATTGCAATTTTTTAAACTTCTAAATGCAGCACATTTTTAATTTTTACACTGGCGAATAGAAAAAAAAATCTACTTTCAAATGCAATTTGTTTGAAAACTATATGGCAATTTCTTTGAAAACTGTGCAGCAATTTACGCAATTTTTATTGTTTTAAAATAATTTTCAAGCATGATTTTTTTTTTCAAATCTCTCTCTATCGCGTGTAGACGATTACAAAACAGAAATCCGTTTGCACTTAAATTAATATAAATAGCTCACCATTTGTTTCCAGCTTATATTCGATAACGAAATTAAAACATTCATTAATCAATAAATAAATCAATAAAATATAAATAAAATACAAATTTAAGACATGTAATCCAACTAAACTACAGAAAAAAAATTGAATCAGAAAGCTTGATTGTAAATATCGATTTTTGGCGATTTCTTCGGCTATTAACTCCTGACACGAGGATGACAGTGTGAAAATATCGCTTTTAATATGTTTCATAACTTTATTTGAACGTCTTATTTCTATTTTTCATATAAATATGATTTTTGCTAATGTTAGTGGACATTCTAAAAAAATATATTAAATGTAAAAAAATTACTAGAGATATCAAAAGGAAAAAAAAAAAAAAAAAAAAAACAGTGGCACTCCGGGAGTGCCAATAGAAGTGAAAACTTCAACAATTACGTGTGTGTTTTTTTAATCGTCAGGAAATGTTTTATGCGTTGAATTGTGTAGCAGCACTAATGAAAGCATCTGGGGACACGGCAGTGCCCCTGCCAAGTCTTGAAAGCACAGCCGTAAGCATCTTTTTCTGCAAGCAACTCAGGGTACTTTTGACCTCCCAATATCTTTGTGTTGGTGATTCCCAGAAACTTGAAACTTCGTAAATCTAAAGTAATGTGGAAATAGAACTAAATTCTGAAATTTCACGTTTCTATCTTTTTTATTTCAGAAGATATATGAACTTAAACTTTCGCCTTTTCGACACTGATTCACCGATCATCAAAACTCAGAGGTACGTCCTGTATCCCTAGAATCTTGAAATTTGGTATGAAGGTAGTGTTTGGGATACAATGAAAGGTAAAATTTAAAAAATCCGGAAAATTTGGATAAAAAGTCGAAAAATCAAAAAACCGAGAATTTGGCAGAGATGTGATATACGAACCAGGTTTGGCGCGATTTTTTAACGTCAATTTGGCGAAAGACCGTTTTCCAATACCAGTTACAATATATATTTTTAAATTATTTTCTATTGTTTTAAAAAGTAAACAACAATAAATAAACGGTTATTTCATTAATAACTATAGAACAAAACAATTGTACAATTTAAAAAAATAAAATAAAAGTAAATGAACAATTTATTAATAAATAAGCAACAGTAGCCGGGTTACCTTGTAAAATAATGTAACGCCATTTTGCTGTCAATTAGGTACCCAAGTGCGTATCTGACATCTGTGCCCCGTATTTTATCTTCCGTAATCGAAATTCCCGCCAATACTGTTGGTCATTGACCAGACCATCAACACGATAAAATACAGCGTTATCGGTTTTTAGTTACACGAAATAGGTAGGTCACGAATACGGTATAATTCATTTTAACTGACGAAAAACAAAATAATAATTTGTTTTAGTAATACGCCGGGAGAAAAAGTGAGTTTTAGCTTCCTTCTTCTTTTGCGGATTGAGCTGAAGAGGGAAAAGTTCCTATCATTCACCGCTTGGCTCGCTATGTGTCAAAATACTAGCATGTCGGTTACGTTACAGTGTCTCGAAATCAGTGGTTTTTCCCCATCTCAAAAAAAGCTCAACGCGCCTAAAGAAGTTTCCACTTAAAAAAAAATACCAGTAGATCCGTGCGAGGCTTTCTTCCCTCAATCTTTGAGATCAGTTGCCGATACGCTTTTTCATTAATTTTTAATTAACTGCAATTTGTTTTAAATCACTAGGGGGCTCTGCCCCCTACGAGCTACGCTCGTCAACCTCCGTTCAGACACCGCATACTCTAAAAGTACGCTAATTTGATCGGCTTTAAAAAGATTTCGGAAGATTGAATTATAATTTAAAAAACAGTGGTGATCTCCCTATAAACGGATTTCTATTCATTTCTCTTTGACTGGGGAATTTTAAGGCCAAATCCGCTGCGGTACTACTTGATTAACCCGTCGACCAATTTTGCCAAATTATATAAATCGCCAAAGCACTCGCCAAATTATACAAATTGACATCATTTTTATTTTAAATAACGAGAGAACAAATAAATTAGTGCAACATTAATAAAAATAGAAGTAAAACGTTGAAATAAAAATAACTTGATGACGTAGACACGTGTAACTTGCTTAAAGTCAAGTTAATGTGACATTTACGATCAACCATTATTGGCATTTAATCTTATAGTTTGGCGAATGATAGATTTTTGGTCGACGAGATAACTAAGTAGTACCAAAAATACATATGTCAATCGCTGTTTTCGTCTTTGATTAAGTAAAATAAGTTAAACATTTCAAAATAAGCTAATATAAAAGGAATTAAGTAAACAGAATCTTTGTCTCCCGGTATTTTTTAACAAAGCGAAAAGAAAGTTCTTTTAAATAAGACATTTTAAATTAATCGTTTTTAATCTGACGTAATTTTGACCAAACTATTCTTCCTCTTTTTAATATTCACGAGAAAATACTTGTGTTAGAAATGAAATATTATTTGCGCTTTCCTAATAAAAATAGTTGAAAAGTATCCTCTCAAAATATCAAATAAATGTCTAGCGCAATTTCTAAATTTAAACCGTTTTGCAATATTATTTTGTGTTCATTTTATTTAATGACTGTAATGTGACGTAAATATGACGTAATTTCTCCTATTTAAGACTTCTAACGCATGTTAATAAATTTATTATTTTACAAAATCCTTTCTCTCTTAAAATTCACGTGTAATTATAGTTTTTATGACGTAATTTTTAATAAGTTAATGCTTTTTGTACATAATTATTTAATTCTAATTCCAAATGTTTTTTTTTTTCTGTTTATAATAGTCACGTGTAAATAAATTTTTAATTTATTTAGACGTATAAATATTTTTTTTGAAGCAAACATTATTGTTTCCGCTTTTTATGCAGCTGGCAACAGTTTAAATTAATATTACTTTCTAAAATCTGTCAAAAATATCTCTAGAAATGCTGAAAATTTGAATTTAAAATAGAAATAAAACCTCAAAAGATTTGTCAAATTAAAAAAAGAAATACAATCTGCACACAGGGAACTTCAAACGTATATAATGATCTAAAAATGATTAAATTCCCATAAATAGTTTTTGCTCTTATAAAACTTTTTTAGTGGACGATTTTGTCCAACTTTAGCATTAAATATCTCTTAAAATAATTCTTCGATTTGAAAACTGTCTGCATCAGCGTGTTTATCAAACATTTCTGTATAAAACCACGGATTTTCATATTTTTGTATGCATTATTTTTCTTAATATTAACGAAGAAAGACCTCCGGTCACAAAAAATTCAAAACCGGCGGCGGCGGCGGTGACAGCGGTAGTTACCTTTTTTTTAGAATAGAGAGAAACAATGTGTTTTAACGATATGTAAGTATACTAAGTCGAACCTTTCGAAATATACCTGATTCATTGCTATGCCTTTAGTAAGTGCAGGGAAAAAAGGATGTTAACATCAGAAATAATACATAGGATGGTTTTCGCCTATTTTCTGTAACTCGAGAATCCCGGGTTATTCCCCCTAGTTTATTTAAACGACTTAATAAAATGGTGATAATATGGATTGCATTTAAAAAGAAAGTTATTTTCTTTTTTACGAGGACAATTTTTGATTTTCTAATCAAATAAAGCTAGTAATGTAGCAATGTTGAAATGTTAAATTCATTGTTTCTCCTAAAATTATTGATGTTGTATTTTCCTTTCCCTTTATTTTGAACACTTTCCAACATGTTGAAAAATGTTTATGACTTCTTTTTGTCTGCCTGTCTGTGCTCTAACTCTCGTAAATGTACATCGATTTTTCTGTAATTTTAATATGTTATTGCTATTTACTACTATAGCATGTTCCCTATTGAAAGTGAAGACCGTAGCATATATAGTTCATTTACAGGGACATCTAAAAGTATTCCGTTACATTACAGTCAATGAAGAAAAATTGTTTGAAGTGCCTTTTAATAAAGTTGTAAAATTACAATCATAATGAAATTGATATGCATATATGAAGTGCACTAATACATGCATTCTGTGTAGGGTGTCAGCGATTTTAATCAGTTGATTTAAATCAGCGATTTAAATCGTGATTTTAATCAACTGATTTTGTTTAAAAAATCCTTGATTAAAATGAAAAATTTTCTAAATGTTTAAAATGTCAAAAAAGTATTAAAATCTAAGATGAAAATAATTTGAAAGTGTCTACAGGTATTTTGACTTATGAATAAACAAAAAAAAAAAAAAAAAAAAAAAAAAAAAAAGAGCTTTAAATAATTGTTTCTAAGCTTAATTATCGAGTATTGTAAAAACATAAACTTAAAAACAATTAAGTTTGTAAAAAACATTGTTTTTATCCAACACAAAACAGTTTCATTTAAAAATGATATTTAATATAATTTGCAATGTCATAATTTCCTTTAGGTAATCAATGTATGCATTATTTTATATAAAATAATAATAAATGTAGCAAGTGTAGTAAATTTCTGCAAGTAAAAGAATAAATAGTCAGTGCCTCAGTTTCTTGTTCTATTAGGTACTTTTCAGTTAGTCGGGCGCCAGTGTTTATATATACATATTTATATACATACATGTAAATATACACATACATATATTGTACATATACAAATATATATATGTATATATGCATACATGTATATATACATACATATATAAGTATATATAAACACTGGCGCCCGGTTAACCGAAAAGTACCTTCTATTATTGTAATAATAAATTAATAGCAATCTCAAGTCAAAGAAGAATGAAAGAGTAACATCTGCTCAACAGCTAAATTGTAAATGAATGCATAAGGGAAAAAAACTAATTGGTATAAAAATGTTAAGCACAGCATGGCTTCTTCGGTATAGGTTGAATAAATGTTTTTTTTTTTTTTTTTTTTTTTTTTTTTTTTTTTTTTTTTACTTTGTAACTCATATATGCTAAATAAAAAAACTAATTAGGGATTGAAAAGGCAGCAAAACTTTTCTTAAAAAGAAAAAAAAATTAACCATTGAAAACTAATTATCCCCATTCAGAGGTAATAATGCTGTTATATAAATATTTTGAGGATTTCAGATATAACTGGCTCTCCATACATTTATTATGTATGTGTGTATGAATGGCTTTAACTCATTTTCATAATTTTTTTGATTAGCATAACATACATGTGTGTAAGTTTAGATTTTGGTGATTACCAATAATTTTTCTAAATGCAAATGCAAAACGGGCTGCAAATGATGTTTGTTAGTTTTGTTATTTGTGCTAGTAACTAATGAAATTACTTATTTGCAGTTTTTATTAATTCTGTAATTTCTTACTGTTTCTCCTAGGCCATTTTATTTAAAGATGCCGCAATCTGGCCCTTTTGAAATTGGCAAAATGCACCCTGCCTTTTTAAAAAATAGTGAAATTTACCTATAGTTGTAGCCAAAGATTTCTTGTAAAAAACTTCCCCATTCAACAGTATTTCTCAACTCATGTGCCCAAGATCTTGCAAAAATAATAAAACTTTATTTCTTTAGAAAAAACAGGATATTATTAAAACATGATGTTATTTAATTGTATTTTTACATTTGTGATTCATAAAATTATTAAAAATTAAGGACAATTTATTTATCACACTAAACATTCTTCTTCATTTTTTTTTCTTATATCATTACCCTCGTGGAATAGTGCCCTTTTTTGGAACTAGCATCCTGCCACCTTTTTCTTTCTAAAATGAATACTACATTATTAATTATCATTTTAATAATTAAAGCTTAAAAATGTATAATATGTTCCTAATTACAGAGTTAATTGTTTAATAATTATTAATTTGAAGTAGTTTTAACTATTTAATATTAATATTAAATGCAGTTAGTAATAATTGTAATAAATGTTAAATATCACAGTATTTAATAAAGTTTTACATAATTATTACAATATTAATGTATCTGGGAGCACGGCAGTGCGTCCGCCAAGTTCGCACAAGCCGTAAGCTACCTTTTCCTGAACCATTTCGGCATACTTTTCACCCCCTCATAACGTCGTTTTAGGGAGAGATATAGAAATTTTTCTTTTATACACGTGTTCTTATGGTCAAAATGAACTAAGGTTCCACGATTTCATGTTTCTATATTTAGTAGTTTTTGAAATATTAAATTCCGAAAAAGCGCTTTTTTGTCACTGACTCACTTCGCATCATCAAATAACTAAGGTACTTCTAAAAGTCGTAGAATCATGAAATTTCACAAGTAAGTCGGGTTTGTAGAACAATTAACCAGAAAAATCTGAAAACAGAGAATTTCCGCCTCTAAACTCTTCAAACAGAGGTTGTTCATTTGGCCGTAAACAGTTCCTTAACACATTCAATTGTGCCAATGTTGTTCGCCAAAACTCGATTACAGAGTTTTGAAGGGTCGCGTGATTTCAAGCAGAATAACATTTTATATATATGCTTTTCCAAAGATGAATAAAGTTATATTTTTATTTAAATAGAAAAAAATGAATGTACCTAAAAATTTTAATCAGTATAGGTTATGATATATTTACGATATTAAAACAATAAAACATTTAACAAAATATAACCGCAATTCGGTACGTTTCCGTTATAGTAGCCTTGGCGAAATACAGAAAATAGCCTTGAAGAGAAAAGAAATTTGATAATAACGTATTTTCTGGCAACCTATTTACTGTGTCATATACACAAGCAATTTTTTCCATATGTATACAATTTATTTAATGTTTAATTTACTTATTTTTATATACCAACATAAATAATTTGTATATAAAAAATAATATTTTATACATATATAAATAAAATGTTTATATGTATATAAATACATATATAAATAACATAAAAGTTTATCAGGTTTGTTTTCATAGTTGTTTATATCATTTGGCAACATATCTCAGTTTCTGAGGTCCGAATTGCGCCAAGATTTAAAAAAAAATGTCAAGGTCCCTATAGTGGAAAAATATCCTAATTCTACATGAAAGTTTAAAAATCTCCTTTTAATTAAATGAAATGTGTAACTAATGAACTGTCTTTAACGATGTGCGACAGATGTGGCGTCCGAAGCCCGCTGCTAATGTTATTATATTGTATTATTAGCCTACTTACTGTTAATTTATTGTTAATTTTAAATCTGTAAAAGAAATATTATAGTTATAGATAAGATATGTTGGTCGCCAAAACCCGATTACAGAAAATTAGCCTGAGTTATAAAGGTACATGATTTCAAGCTGAATGAATTTTTATATGCTTTTATAAAAATCTTAATAAGGCAAATCTTTCAGTTTATCTGTCCATCTTTCTATCTTTTACTTCCTTAAAACAAATTTTGTTAAAGACCGGGAGGCGTCTGCACAGACCATCACCTCATCGAGTTGACGGCTGAAATTTTAGGATTAGTTAAATATCGATTACCGTATTGAAATGTAACTGGTCTGCAAAGTCATATCTTTGTGGAAACCACCTACAGACCCGATTTTAAGGGTTAATTGGTGGATTTTCCATTGTCTTTTCCTGCATCCATTCCTCAATTTTTCCAAACTTTTGGATGCAGGAAAATACAATAGTAAACCTATCAGTTAACCACTAAAAGTCTATTGAAAAGGTTAACGTGAAACAAAAAGATATTAGCACCAATATGGTTTAATGCAAATGCAGATATTGTCAAAGGATTTCATAAGAACCATTTCACTTGTACCCAGTCGTATCAGATAAAATACTACAATTGGCAGATTAGAAAAGATTACTTAATAGGTTTAAAAATTTCCGCATTAGAGAACAAATCGTAACTGCTAAGGAAACATGCATAAGTGAGTTAAGAGATATTTGTCACGAAAGATGAAATACATAACAACACAAAATATATGATGTGCTTCCATGATCGTAAAGAGTTCTTGATTTTTCTATCAAAAGCTTTCGACTTGGCGAAAGAATGGGCAAGTAAATTAAATTATGAATAACAGTAACATGATGCAACGTTTAACATGGAATTAATAGGTAAATACTGCTTGCTAGAGGCGGCTAGTACTTTAATATAAAAAGAAATAAAGTATAAATTTGTAAAGCTCAATAAAATAAATTTAGGTATTTTTATGTTAGCCGGGCGTAAGTGGTAAATCGTCAAATACTGTTCCCAACTCCATTGTTCATATTGCATTCATTTCACTTAAAGATATATACTTTTCAGTCATCTCATTTAAAATAGATGCATTTCCTTCATTTTATTTAATAGAATATTTAACATAGAAATAAATAAATAAATAAATAAGAAATAATAACATAAACCAAAATACTTTATTTGAAAATCAAAGCATTGTTTCTAATTTACACATGTGAAAAATGAAAACTGCTATTGGCGAAAAAACAAAAGGCTAATGAAGAGATTTGCTCCCGGCTAACATAAAAGTACCGAAATTTAAGTTTTTTCATATTAATATAGTTTAGAATAAGAAACTTGAAAAACATACAAAAAGTAGTGATATCCCAACAAAAAGTTTTCGGTAAAAAAAAAAAAAAAAAAAAAAAAAAAAAAAGCGCCAAGCTCTTCTTAATGTTTCGGCCAGAAAAAGTAGTGATATCTGAAGTTCGCACAAGTTAAAAGCCAAACATCCCAAATCTTTCATTGAAAATGACTTCCTGCGACATGGCCGTTAATGCCTTCAACAAAGTTTTTCAAATTTTAAAATATGTACAAATGAGTTACATGCCAACTACATTTTTTGATTATTTTAGGCATTTTGTGCTACAGAGTACAGAAATAAAATACACATTTGAAAAAAGCATTTAAACAACTTCAGTCTATTTAAATGCTTAGAAGTTAAAAATAACAAAATACTTGTATTCAGGAGATAATATCCCTAATTTCTAAAACATAATTAGTATCAGCTTTTAACAGTTTATAAATCGAATACCTCTTAATGTATGCAAACAAACTATAATAAACGTTCAAATGAAAAAAATATCTTTCGTCAATACACAAGATTTCAATATTATACAATAAAATAAAATGTAACATATTGTGAGATTTGAAGTTGGTAAATTTTGTTTTATTTCTTGGGTTTTACGTTAATGACTTTAGCTTTAGACCGTACAAAATGGCAATTTGGCAATTAAACCACAAGTGGACTAAATGACCTGTAATCAAAACTAATGTTTGTTGAAACTGAATGGTAGTTATCAGAAATCTTTTACTTATAATGTCTTTATGTGAATTTGCCTCTTTGCATTCTAATATTACTTTTAATATTTAAATAATTCATAAATGCGTAATTTCCAATCATTAATTTTGAAATGCTGTAGAAGGCATTAACGGTCAAGTCGCAGGAAGCCATTTTCAATGAAAGATTTGGGATGTTTGGCTTTTAACTTGTGCGAACTTCAGATATCGCTAATTTTTCTGGCCGAAACATTAAGGAGAACTTGGCGCTTTTTTTTTTCCCGAAAACTTTTTGTTGGGTTATTATTTAAGAGAAACCTTGTTGATGCTAATCTAAAAGCATTTATCAATAATAAATAATAGATCATTTTCTGTGCAGACACAAATATCTACTAAATATAAACAATCCAACAGCTTCATCATTATTGTGAAATATGTTCCTTTAGCAATTAGCAATTTTGAAGCTATAATTCATATGTCATCTTTTCTACTTGGACATTTTCTCAGTTGTTTATAATAACTTATCATTATAATCTATCAAGATACTTTTCTACTAAGAAATCATCTTTATTGCTATGAACTATTTGTGTAATATACATTTCTTCTAAATAATTGCTGATATTCAGGAAAGTCATATATCATGTTTAAATATTTACTTAAAGACATTATTTATCATTTTCTTATTGAAATAACTTTGTTTATTAATATGTTTGGATGGGATGTTTGTATGGGATGTTTGGCTTTTAACTTGTGCGAACTTCAGATATCACTACTTTTTCTGGCCGAAACATTAAGAACTTGGCGCTTTTTTTTTTTTACCGAAAACTTTTTGTTGGGATATAGCATTATTGTATGATACTAACTAATGAAACTACTAATTCGGAGATTTATAATTTCTGTAATTACAAACTAATAATTATAATTTTATTAATTAAAGTGTAAAAACATAGATTATATTTAGCAATTAGTGGTTTAATTGTTTTAGAAACCTAAAACTCTTGGTTGCTATTCGGTATTTGAACGCTGGGAAAAAAAAATCATAAAAATCCGATTTAAATAAAAAAAATCTGATTTAAATAAAAAAAAATCTGATTAAAAAAAAATCCGATTTTTTTGATTTTTTTTAAAAAAATCATGATTTTTTCACACTCTAATTCTGTGTAATATTAGGTGCAAAGCCTTTCACCTTCCGAGGGTTTTCCTGTATTTTTTAAAAAAATGCTTGTAAATTCCAGGATATATATATTTATTAATCGCAGTTTGATGGTATAATATCTTTAATATCACTTCTTCAAAATAAAATTGCTTCAAATATTTTTGTCTACAGCTATTTTCACAAGATTTCTAGAAACGGAAAATTCCGGTTAAACAACCGGTTAAAGGGTTAATGTTTATTTACAGAGCTACACAAAAGAATTCCATTACATAATGGTCTACGGAGTTAAACTGTTTGCCGCGCACATTAATTATGTTACATTGTTCCAAATATACGGAAATTGATGTACATTACTGAGGTTTACTACAAAAATTTACTTGTTGTAAGAATGTGATGTGCATATCATTTATCGTTCATTTACAGGGACATACAAAAGATTTCGGGTACAGTACTGTATCCGAAATAATGTCTATTAGCGATAATTGCTGAAAATGCGTTTTCAGTTATGATATACGTTTTTAAGTTTAACTGAATTTTGCATACTACGTGGTACGTATAAATGCCATACATCATACACAGGGCTACACAAAATAATTCGTAAACAAAATTTAATATGAGCGGGAATTACTTAAAAGTGGTTTTTAATTGAGTTATGTATTTTCTAACTGAACTATATTTAGCTATATTTATACTAAGAGATGTTTTTTGAATATAAATAAAATCATATATAGGGCCACACAAAGAACTGGATAGAAGACCGCTTATGAATGATCATTTCTAAAAGTGTGATTTCAGTAGTTTTAATCAGGTTTTTGAATATAAATAAAGTCATATACAGGACCACACAAATAACTGGATAGAAGACCGCTTATGGATGATCATTTCTAAAAGTGTGATTTCAGTAGTTTTATGACTGAATTAAATTTTAGCTTAATACATGGCGTGTACAAAAATCTATAGGTAATATACAGGACTGTTCAAAATAATTAAAGTATTTTTCCCAAAAGGAATAGAAGTACTATGAACGGTAATTGCTGAATCCTGTTTTTCAAATGTATTATGCGTTTTCTAAAACGATTATTTAGGTACATCATTTACCTTATTAAACAGCGAAGTATCGTTAAAGTGTTCTAGAAGTGTTGGAAAGTGTTTCGTAAAATATACTTGACGCATGATTTATCTTTCTTGTTTTTAAACTGACCGTAATCAAATAATGTATTACAACTAAATGTTTTATTTGAATTGGAAATTTTTTTTTTTTTCTTTTCTTTGACAAAGATAAATAGTTTACTTTAAACTGATGCATAATCGTGAACAAGCTATATGAAGTCTATTGAAGGAGACATTTAGGAACTTACAATAAAAAGATAATTATAGTAAATTGAAACTCTAATTATCCGGTTTAACGTATTCTGGAAGCAATTTGGATATGCAGAGATCCGGATAGCTAGAGGTTTCTGCTTCACCAATAAAAGATTATGTTGAGAAATGAAAAGTTTCTCTAAAATCGCTTTTATCTTTTATTTCATAAAAATGTAGGATTCTCATACAGTATCAGAAGACAAAGAAATTCAATAGTTCTGAAATTGGTGAAATACCTACTTAGAATTAGTTATAGTTTTCCAAAATACCGATTAAACATAAATTTTGGCGTCGGTGTAAATAAGAATTCCAGTGAAATTGTATTTTTACGAACAAATATACACAGTTCGCCCTTTTCTCTTGCTTTTTAAATGCAATTTTTTAACGATAATCGATAAAACGTTATACAATCCGTTTGTACCTTTCTTTCTCTTTACTTTCTTCTATCTTTACAAGAAGAAAGTATTGGATTCATGAAAATTTTCGAATTCCGGTTTTTGACGGATTTACACGTTTTAGGGGTCAGAGATTCCAAAAAACATGTTTTTACAAAATGTCTGTCTGTGAGTCTGTGAGTCTGTGACTTTGTCTGTCTGTCTGTCCGCCCGTCTGTCTGTCTGTCTACAGGTTGCGCTGCTATGCTGCATTTTTTGCGATTTCCGCAATAGCTCTATCTCTAGAACTAATGCTTGGATTTTCACCAAACTTCAGATTCAGGTATACCTTGATATCAGTTAGTGCCGTTTATGTTTTGGTGTAAATCGCTCAACAGGTGGCGCTGCTATGCTACATTTTTCAGAATTTCCGCTATAGTTCTATCTCAAGAACTAATGCACGAATTTCCATGGAACTTCAAATTCAGATATAATTTGATATGAATTGGTGCTATATTGATGTAATTTCTTGTTTAAATGATTTAATTGACGTGATTTATATAGAAGAAAGTTTTGTGATGCCACAACATACTAGTTTTATGTATGTCTACGCATAATTCTTCATCAGATGGTGTTCCGATTTTCAAATTTTCTTTTGGAAAGGTCATTGCCTACAAACGTTTTTTACTTTCTTCTATATTTACAAGAAGAAAGTATTGGATTCGTGAAAATTTCCGACTTCCGATTTTCGACGGATTTACACGTTTTAGGGGTCAGAGATTCCGAAAAACACGTTTTTACAAAAAGTCTGTCTGTGAGTCTGTGACTCTGTCTGTCTGTCTGTATGTCTGTGACACAAATTTTGTGGGCGTTCTATCTCAAGAACTATTGCACAAAATTTAATAAAAATTTATATTAAGTTAGTCCCTGATATAAATTGGTGCTGATTGGTTTTTGGTGTAAATCGCTCAACAGGTGGCGCTGCTATGCAGCATTTTTCACGATTTATGCAATATCTTAATCTCCAGAACTAAATGCACGGATTTTCATGAAATTTCAGATTCAGTTAGTCCTTGACATGAATTGACGTTTAATACATTTTGGTGTAAATCGCTCAACAGGTGGCGCTTCTATGCTGTATTTTCTGCGATTTCCGCAATAGCTCTATCTCTAGAACTAATGTTCGGATTTTTAACAAACTTCAGATTTAGGTATACCTGAATATGAATCAGTAATGTTTATGTTTTGATGTAAATCGCTCAACAGGTGGCGCTGCTCTGCAGCATCCTTGACATGAATTGACGTTATATACATTTTGGTGTAAATCGCTCAACAGGTGGCGCTGATATGCTGCATTTTTTACGATTTCTGAAATAGCTCTATCTCAAGTACTAATGCTTGGATTTTCAAAAAACTTCAGATTCAGGTATACCTTGATATGAGTTAGTGATGTTTATGTTGTGGTGTGAATCGCTCAAGAGGTGGCGCTGCTATGCTACATTTTTCAGAATTTCCACTATATCTCTATTTCAAGAACTAATGCATGACTTCCACGAATTTTCATCAAACTTCAGATTCAGATATACTTTGATATGAATTGTTGTTAAATTGATGTAATTTCTTGTACTATTTAAATGATTTAATTGACGTGATTTATATAGAAGAAAGTTTTGTGATTGCCACAACATACTAGTTTTACAATGTTTTTTGGATCTAAAAATAATGTTTATCTGTATGTCTGTTTTTGACTTAATAAGTTTTATTTTTTGTAAAAATTGAGCAATTGTCACGAATCATACAACTCATAAACATCAATAAAATCTCATAATAATTGTCATGTTGTCATGAAAAATTAATAAGGTATACAGGCTTTACGTTTAAAAGGAGTCGTCGTATCGTACATAATTATTTTTATAGGAACACCTCGAAATTTGTAGTATACATCGTCTACCGAGCATCAAAATAAGCCGATAGTGACAACAATAAGATTTAACAAGTTAGAAATTGCTCGTCAAACGTTGCAAATGAGGTGCGTTCGAACTAGTTTTATAATAATTATTTGCACCGTATATTGCACTGAATGTCTATTTTAGTGCACTTTATAAGTGCATATCCATTTCATTCTGTTCGAAAGGCTGTAACATCATTAAAATGTACTTGAAATTATTTTTTCCCATTGGCCTTTATGTAAAGAAAAAATTTTGACTGTGCCTGTAGTTAAACTATACATCCGATTTCCATAAAATATGAAATAACTCGACAAAATTTTACAACAATTATATATTTAAAATTTCAGTGACTTTAACATCATTAAAATGCACTTGCAATAATTTTTTCCCATTGGCCGTAATGTACAGGAAAAATTTTGACTGTCCCTGTAATTAAACTATACATCCGATTTTCATAAAATGTGAAAGGAGTCGACAAAATTTTGCAACAATTATATATTTAAAATTGCAGACCACTCGGTTGGGTAATTTTTGCCCTGTTATATGCGGACGGACAGACAGACAGACAGACGGACTGAACGACGACTATAGGTGCTACGTATTTATATAACTACGAACGCACCGAAAAAGAATGTGGATTGCATTCCTACATCAGATCGGGTAACCAGATTTTACCCGACCCTAACCCGACATGCTATATGCTTTTTGGATCAGGGGGGGGGGGGGGGGGCGCAACCACGTACCTTAGCGTTTTATATATATAGATTTTCGGATATCATTAGTTATGATTATTAACATTTTACAGCCTAATTTCTGATGCAGGTATGTTTACAAATATTTGTATGTATTATTTCGCCTTCCACTGCTTTATCTAAAAATATTAGTCATTAAATTAGGGACTATACACACATATGTAATACATTTTGCGACTGAAATTTTTTCCTATTTTAATGTTTGATATTTTCAAGTAAAGCGAAATAAATTACAAAAATAATTTCAAATATACCTGCACCTGAAATCGACCTGTAAAATTCTATTTTTGATATCTGAAAAAGAAAAAAATATATCACACTAGTATACCATCATTACGTTTATTATCTTAGCCTTTAAAAACATTATTTCCCCGATGAATTGATGCCACAACACCGATAAATTGGTGATACCGTGAATTGACGCTGCGATGAGTTGAGGTCGCGACGAATTGATGGTGCAATGAATTCAAGCCGTGATGAACTGTGCGTGGCGAATTGACGATTATAAAGATTACAACCCATATTTTTAATGAAGAATATGAACCTTAGAGCAACATATACAAATTTCGTAGAGTTCCAAATAACATAATGGCATTAAAATCAATTTTAAATAATTACTGCCCGTAGGTGATAGTGTACTCGATTTTTTTTGTGTGGCCCTGTAAAATATGTATAGATGCTGCACTATATGGCCAAAGGTGACCGGCCACTTGCAGTTTTAGGCGTTTTGTTAAATATCTAGAAACATACATGAGGAGTTAACCTGAAATTCCAGGTGTGTAAACAGAATAGTACAGGTTATATATTTTTTCCGAAACCACATAGGGGACCACTACCAAATTGAAAAAGAACGAATATCTTTTGGATATCCCTGTCAAAACTAATGTAGCAAAAGCGTTAAAACTCTACATTATGATTAAGTGGCTTATT
This sequence comes from Maratus speciosus, assembly GCA_963932465.1. NCBI lineage: Eukaryota > Metazoa > Arthropoda > Arachnida > Araneae > Salticidae > Maratus > Maratus speciosus. Next base: position 536,185,490 of record OZ010793.1, read on the forward strand.
GTAATAATTTGTGTTTATGTTTATGAGGATAGCATGTATACACTCGAAGAGAAATTCAGGTTTTCCTAAAAATAGTCTCCAATTTTGCCAAGTTTTTTGCTTATAATTTGTAGAGTTCTTGATATATAAAAAAAGTTCTTTTCAGAAAATATGACAAACAACATTGTACACAATACCCTGCAATCAGAATTAAAATATAGTAACAATTGTATGAAAAATGAGCAGGTTTTCTAAATAATGTTTCACTTTGCCTGCCTAAATGCAATCAAAATATAATGCGCATAAAGTGTTAGCTAAATATATAGAGCAACTTTTGTAAAAGTCTGAAAAACATAGCTTGAAAATTCTGAAAATTATCGTTGATAGAATAAGCTCAAAATCCGTTGTTCCCAAAATGAAGCAAAGAGATGAGGGGCTGTATCCATATATCCATTGATTAGTGTCAATATAGCATACACAATATTGCTCGTACTACTGTATTTGGATACAGCCCCTCATCTTTTTGCTTCCTTTTGGGAATAACAGATTTTGAGCTTATTTTATCAACGATAATTTGCAGACTTTACAAACTATATTTATGAGACTTTCACAAAAGTTGCTCCACAGTTGCTCCGCATTTAGCTAACACATTATGCACATTATATTTTGATTGCATTCGCGCATGCGCAGTAAAACATTTTTTAGTAAACCTGTTTATTTTTTGTTCAATTTTTATTATTTTTTAATTCTGAGTGCAGGATGTTGTTTACAATGTTGATTGTCATATTTTCTGAAAATAATTTTTTTTTTTATATTTAAAACTCTAGAAATTATAAGCAAACAACTTGGCAAAATTTGGGACTCTTTTTATAAAAACTTTAATTTCTCTACGAGTATACATGATAGTCTCATAAAAATGAACACAGTTTATTACAATAAGCCACTCAATCATAATCTACAGTTTGAACGCTTTTGCTAAATTAGTTTTTACATGGTTATCCAAAACATATTCGTTCTTTTTCAATTTGTTGACGGTCCCCTATGGGGTTTCGAGAAAAAATCTTCACCGAAATATATGACCTATACTATACTGTTTACACACCTGGAGTTTCAGGTTAATTCCTCATGTATTTTTCTAGATATTTAACAAAACGTCCAAAATCGCAAGTGACCAGTCACCTTTGGCCATATAGTCTATATACACCCTCTTCAAGAAAAAATGCTGTAGGTGAGTGTAACAACATACTAAAATCACACCATCGTCAGTGTTTTTCAAACACCGCATTTAAGCTTTTCAAAACAAACGTTTCATAAAATCGTTTTAAAAAACTGTTAGATTAGGATTTTATATCCACAGGGTAGATATAAAAGATCATATATAGCGTATATTCTGACGTACAACGCGCATCTAAACTTTCAGAGAACATTTTCCAATTTTGGGTTATTTTCGCTGTATAACAGGTACCTTATTCTTTGCAAAGAAATTTTCACGAGGTTTGTAGCAAAAAAATTAATAAAGACCATTTAAAATCATAATAATTAGTATTCTTCATGTAATTCGATAGCAAGCATGATTAAGTTCATAAGATATGCACATCCGACGTGTTTGACGCTAGTGTGAATAAACAATTCAGGATTGTCATACACACACGCGCACAAAAACCCATAAAGTAAGGAAAAATTCCTTTAAATCAGTTTTATTTTTTGTTGAAAATTACTTGTTACCTTCTGGTATTGAATTGATTGGCTGAAATTAAGAAAATTGGAGATTTACTCTACTATACCATGACATATAAACCTAGTACTTTACTGTTGATTGCAAAGCCGTTCTTAGGGGTATGCAACAGATGCGGCCACAGAGGGCCTCGCGCATAGTAAAAAATAATTGGCAATGAAATTTTAAACTGGCTTTTTTCATTGTCTTAAATTCTCTGGCTTTCAGTATTAGAAATAATTAATGATAAAGAAAATTAAAAAAGCATAATAGTTAGTATTCTTCACGTAATTCGATAGAGGAGAGTGTTATTAAGCTCATAAGATTTGCACTTTTTTTTGTAAGCAGTTAATATGTTCTTTAATATAGAAACTTCAGTTCGCCATATGCTTTTCTTAATTTTTAATCTTTCAATTTTATACCAGATGCATAGAATCTCAGATTTACAAGAAGATTACAGCACTTGTAAATTCAGATAATTTTTCGGTACCAAACGTGTGCTTTATACGCCGGAATATACGGTATATTAGGGTAAAACTCCAAGTAACTGACACATTAAGGATTCTTTGTTGTTCAAATCACTATTACAAAATTTTAAATCCATTTTATACTTATCTTTCTTTTTGAAACGACAGTAGAGATAGATTAAATAATTATTGTTGACAAAATTTTGAAAATTTATACACTGTATTATTAAAAATTATTTTTTTCATAAATATGTTCAATAACTCCAGTAATTGACACCAACCCGGTTTTTAAAACCAATAACTGACACAAAGGGATCCAGTAACTGACACTTTATTTGAAAATATTAAAAAAAATTATTTTATGTTTCAGAGAGTTTACGCTTTTAAAATACTTTAATCTTTATTATAAAAACAAAAATTCTTAAATATTTTTACTTTCTTCTATCACGTCCGTCTGTATGTGACACAAATTTTGTGGGCGCTCTATCTCAAGGTCTAATGCACGGAATTTAATAAAACTTGAGATTCAGATTTCAGATATGGGGCATTCTCACAATCTTTTGACTTTTATATCCCTGTTTAATAGTTTTTATTTTAGTACATATTCTTATGTTTTTTTTTAAAATTTCATATACTAGGGAACATCCCATTGCATGATTGCATAACAATATTAACGAGATAAATAAGTTTTAGACGATGTTGGGGATCCAAATACCAGGAAAATTCCTATACCATCCCGTGTTCCTGATCCTGATTTTTAAGTTTGGAGCTGTCTGTATAAAATTGTTTCAATAAAAGTAATTCGATGTAATTTTTTCCCGAAACTGGGGCAATTGTTTTATATAAATATGTAGCAAAAAATTAACTTGCACATATTTTAACAGTTGATATTATTTTTTGAACTCTGTCCCTGTGATTTAGATTCCTTACCGCCCCTCTTTTAAAATTATACAAAAAATCACTTCAGATGGAGCGACAGAATTTTTTTCAAGTTTTTTGTTACACAGACAGGGGCGTAGCTACCGTGGAGCAGTTGGAGCAAACTGCTCCAGGCGTACGAATCCTAAGGGCGCAAAATTAGAAAAAGCGAAATAAAAATTTCTTAATTAAGAAATTTTTATTTAAAAATATTTACATATGTTTTTCATTATTAATCATATTATTAATCATTATAGATACATCTTGTTACAATCAGCATATTCCTAAAATATATTGCCTTGTGTTTAACCTCAACTATTTCGATTTAAAGCATGTTTTTATACACAGTTGAAAGAAATGACTTCTATTAAGGAAATTTTAATTCATACCATATTGCAGCCTCAAGTAACTTCTCCAACATCGTTTCAGCATGCCTGATTTTTTTCTGTAACTTTTCGGTAGACGAGTGTTGAAGATTTTCAAATCTTAAAGTAATCAAAACTTATTTAACAGGGCTCTCATCGGTCACTTTACTGGCTACACTTTTCCCAAAATATAATTTTTCTGGTACATTTCTATTAAAATGTTTTAGAAATTTATCATGATGATTACTGTACAGAAATAATGGTAGCCAAAGAATTCACTGCTGAGAAACCTATATGTTCAATGTAACACTAGTAATTTTACGATGATAATTATTTTACGATTTGTAAAAAAATAGCCTAACAAGTTGCAGAAAATTATTGACCATTTTACAGACGAAAACCAAGAAAACGAAAAATTTCAAGGGTTTTTTGTTGTGGAAACTAAATATGCATCAATACAGAGCAATAATAAGAGCCCGATTTAAACATATTCCACATCAGCCAATGGCGACAAAATTTAGTCGGGATAGCATTAAATGGAAGCATTAAATTTTGTGAGTATTGTTTTTGAGATTTTGAAAATATTGCAAATGTCAAATGCAGAATCGATAAGATTTAAAAAGAGGGAAAAAGTTAAGTACCAAATTCAGTGTTCCTTAGGGCTTGATTATAGCGTATGCAAAATTATACCACCTTTTTGTAGCAGTATTTTTCCGCATTAAACCTTATTTAATCGCTGAATTTTAGGATTAAAGAAGGCAGACTGGCCCGCCGGGAAACTGACCTGCGGGTCGGTGCGCATTAAAACCAGGTAAAGCTGCTCCCTCCCTCAGGTGAAGCTAATAGTTTTAAAATTTTCTATAAACTTTAGATAGGAAAAGTCTTAAATCATTTAATAATTTTTTAAAAGATCACTTTTTTGAAGCATTTTTTATTAATGATTTTTACTTCTTTTTGCAAGGCCAGAAGAATTGATTGTTTTTTTCTTGAAAGTTTCTTTGCTTCAGAGGACAATTTAAATCTTTTAAAACCTAACGTATATATTCTGTAATTTTCTCTGTGACCAATAGCGACATGGTCTACCCCAAGAATTTTTATCCTGTATGAGAGCATGGCCTCTCTTTAAAAAAAAAAAAAAATATATATATAGGTATTTTATTATCATTTATTAAGTATTTGTTTGAAATGTGCAGGCTTCGTGTTTTCGTACAATGCTGTGGTAGTAATTTCCCCTATATAAATGTGTACTGCATTGATTTTTGCGCTTGATGTGCGAAAATATTTATAAAGAATATTTTCGGCAAAGAAAATGTAATTCAAACATTCTTTTTTTTGTTAAAAATTGCATTTTAATATGGAAATGGGACTGTTTCAATATTTTCTATAAATGTGATAATCAGAACGGCGGTTACCTATTTTGTATATATGTTAGAACAGGACTGTTTTTATTTTTTATTTTCTAAACCGATTTTTCACGCAGTCATCGAGCACGTATTTCAGACAAAATCGTGATAAAGATATATGACAAGACATTTTTTTTCCCTTCGTTGACTGGTTTTTTTGCTTTCGTCTGGAAATTCCGTTGAAAACGCCAACTTTGACAGTGTTTTCTATAAGATCTATTGTGTTTACAAAAAATACGGAAAACGGCTTTCGATTACAAAGTTCTAAATAACAACACCTGCCAGTTTCATGCGTTCTCGAGCAAAAATTAATTAAAACGCATGCCGTAAAATTGTTCCTTTGGATTTAAGAAGAGCCTTAAGAAATAAAATCATACAAATTTCAGGTTCATTTAAGAATATTATCATGGGCCCGGTCAAAACCGGGTGGGTCAGCTAGTCTATACTAATAAAAGAAAGTTTCGCTCTGTGTGGGGTGGCTAGCGAAATATACTGCACGTAGAAGTCTGAAAATTTGGATGAGGGTAGTGCAAGACAGGTCCTGATACATCTGAAGCTCAGATTTTTAATTTTTTATGACCTCCCCCCCCAAAAAAACAGAGCACCTTTCAGTTTGTATGCCCTGAATTGCTCAGAACTTGCCCTCCCCCCCCCTTTTATCAGATCTTCTTCGTTTTGGGGGGCCGTTTCCCATTTAGTTATTCTCCGTTTCTACATTCCAGTTAAGACTCTTGGCCCCTTGAAATTTTTGAGCGCCATCCGTTTTTCACACCCTAATATTGTAAACCTCTCAAGGCATAACTTTAAAATTGAGACTTGGGCTCCTCCCCCTGGGCCAGCACCCTCATATTTTGGACTCCTCTCCCTGGGCCAGCACCCACATACTTTTATTGGGCACCTAGTGCCCTTCTTTAAGAATTTCCCCCACTTTTTTTCGCGCTTCTTTAAAATTTTATTCGAATAATTAATACATATCCTATGCTTAATTGCGACTTATTGAGATCTAAAGCGCTAAGTACTAGAACCTTTTAACATGTTTTCATCTTAGAGCCCTGCTCTCAACTATCAGTTGGCCCCTTTTGGATCTCATATTATATCTCCCTTAAAAATGGTCTGATTCACTAACTTTTTTTTGTGACAACATCTTATCAAATCTAGCTACTACATGAGCAATATAAAATTTTTTTAGACTTCAGCTACCACCAAATTTGAATATTAATCGCTTTCTTGATGCCCTTGCCCAGCTACATTCCAGTTGAGACCCTGAACCCCTGGGGCTTGATACGAGCCCGCTTGAAGTTTCTGGGCCCTAAATTGTTAATAAATTGCCCCCTTTTAATCCGACATTCGTTTTTGGGGCTCTTCTTCCATTTATTTATTTATTTTTTTTCGTTTCTACATTTCTCTTAAGACACTGGCCCCCTAGGGTAACTTTTTATGCACCATGCATTTTTCACCCATTAATTGTGTCACTTTCTCAACTTCAAAATAGAGTCTTGGACTTTTCTCCCCGAGCCAACACCTTCATATATTTATTGGGACCCTAGAGCTCTTTTTTAAGCACTTCTTTGAAAAAAAAAATGTCTAATGATTAATACTTATACCCTATACTTAATTTCGACTAATTGAAAATCTAAAGCGCTAAGTACTAGGGTCTTTTATCATGTTTTCATGTTAGGCCTTGCTCTCAATTATTAGTAGGCTCCTTATATCAGTTGAAGTTATATCAGTTATATCCTTATCAGTAGGCTATTATAGTTCTCTTTAAAATGGCCCGATTCACTAGGATTTTTTCCTAACAACTTCTTAGGTCCTCCAGCTACTGCCTGAATAACAAAAAAATTACTCGCACTTCAGCTACCACCAATTTTGAATATTAATCGCCTTCTTAGGGTCCTTGGTGCAGTTTCTTTAAAAATTATCCGATAGTCTTGCAATTTTTCTTTAGCATAGTTCTAGGGTCCTCCGGCTACTTTATAAACCACTAAAAAATTTCTTTATACTCCAGCTACCGCCTTTTTTGGATATTAATCTTCTTTTTCGGCATCAACTTACGTTTACTCACTACAGCCGTGAATTAAAATTCGCGCTACCGTTAAAGGTAAGTGGTTAACATTAGAGGGGATGGGATTTTATCCGTAAATTAAATGTCACGTTAATGTTAAAGATAATTCGTTAAATTTACAGGGGGTGGGGGCGAAAAGCACCTTCCACTGCTTCGGGGTGCATTCTTTCTTCGGGTTCTAGGGGCCCGATTTCAACGGGAATTGGTTCATTCAACCTAGACTACGACTCAGCTACTTTCTGTATTATGAAAGTTTGTCTTAGACTTCAGTTACCAACATTTTCGAACATTAAGGCTGTTCTTAACTGCTCTGCTCAACAAGCGAAAAACGTTTTGACATAGTTACAAATTCATTTTTTAACGGAAAGATATAAAATTGGAAAGTCTGGCCATAAGCGATTTGGAATCGAACTGTTTTTTCCATTTTTTAATCAATCAATTACCTATTGAGTTATAAGCGAATTCGATCACGTGACAAACCCGTTTTTCGTCCGCTCTTGAGTGCTCTTTCTCCCTTCGCGCGGAAATTCGGTTCAAAACGCCTACTTTGACATTATTTTCTGAAAGATCTATTGCATTTGCAAAAAAGAAATGGAAAAAACAGCTCAATTACATAGTTTCTGAACAACAACACCAGTTAGTTTCATGCATTTTCGAACAAAAATAAATTAAAACTTATGTCAGAAAGTTGCCCTTTTTGATTTGAGAACATCCTTAATGGTACATTCTTTTCCGAGTTCAATGTGCCCTATGTCAACGTTAATTGGATAATTAAGCTTAGTTTACTATTCAGCTACTTTCTGCATTATAGAAGTTTATCTTAAACTTCTGTTATCACCATTTTCGAACATTAACGGCGCATTCTTTTCTCGGTTGTTGTGGGCTCTATTTCAACGGAAATAGGTCCATTCAACTCAGCTTACGATTGTCTTAAAGATTGTTTTAAAGATTGTTCTACCGCCAGGATTCGCATTCTTATCTCGGGTTCTATGGACTCGATTAGTACGGTGTTTACTCATTCATCTTGGTTTTCGATTGCCTCCGGCGCGTACGGAACACTCCTGGCATACACTGCCACTGCCTTTGGTAGCGGGGACCCAGGCCACATGTTCGTTCAGAAAGAGGTTTCTCGAGAATATACTAGACGCTGCCGAAGGCAGTGGGCCATCCCTAAAAACAAGTTCATTTGAACTACTTTATGAATATATAAAATCATACAAACTTGAGTTTTGTTTGCGTTATTATAACGAGCCCGGACAACGCCGGGCGGGTCAGCTAGTTACTATATATATATATATGTATATATGTAACTTCAAAACAAAATTACGCAGAACTTCTTTGAGTGACAAGAGGGCGCACAAACTTTACTTGCTCCAGGGCGCTGAATATGTAGCTACGCCACTGTACACAGAAGTATGCTAGAGAAAGAATGCTTAGAATTCTTTGACAGGAAATTTACTTCAGAATTTAAATCAGTATTTAAATATCAATTTCAAGCATCGTGGCTTTATTGGTAGTCTTACTGTCCCCCAGGTTTATTCCTGCACTTTTCGAGGTAAATAAAATTTTTTTTTAAATTTAATCCAATGTAAATAACAGTTTCTAAAAATCAATGAACATTGTGGCAATCTTAACATGTCTTTACATGTCAACAAAGTCTTAACATGATTTGCCTAAAAATTGTGGTAATTTTCCTTACCGTCCCAACCTTACCATCCCTTTTTTCCTCATTACCGTCCCTTTTTTCCTATACCATCCCCCTTTTTTTCCTTCTGTCCCTTCTTTCACGCCCCTTTAAGACAATCTTATACCATAATTTTGTATTAAAAATACTACGTTGTTATTATTTCTTATTTGAATGTCCTGTGGGTACTATGAAAATTTATTATAAGTAAAAATTTAGAAGGAAATAGAAAGTTATAGTGGTAAAATGGTAAGGAAAATTAAACTCGCAAGTTTAACTTAAACCTCAGTTAAATAAAAAAAATTTTCGCTGCAGAACATTTTTTCTTTATTTTGAATCATTAAGGCATTCGTCTATCAGATTAAAATATTATTTTAGCAAGTTTAATTTCACCAGATTTTTACTCCCGAAAGTCAAAAGATTGTGTGAATGCCTCATATACCTTCATAATACTTGGTGCTGATTAGTTTGTGGTGTAAATCTCCCGACAGATGGTCCTGCTATGCTGCCTTTTTTAAGATTTCCGCAATAGCTCTATCTCAAGAACTAGTGCACGAATTTTTGCCAAACTTCAGATTCGGTTAGACTTTGACATAAGTTTTTGCTTATTAGGTTTTGGGGTAATCGCCTTACAGGTGGCGGTGCTATGCTGCATTTTCACGATTTCCGCAATAACTCTATGTCTAGAACTAATACAAGGATTTTCATCAAACTTCATATTCTGTTAGACCTTGACAAAAGGTGGTGCTGATTAAATTTTCGTGTAAATTATATAACAGGTGGCGCTACTATGCTGCATTTTTCACGATTTTCGGTATAGCTGTATCTCGAAAACTAATGCACGTAATTTAACCAAACTTCATATTCTGTTACATTTTCACATAAATGGATCCTTGTTAGATTTTGATATGTATACAGCGCGAGATATGTTGCTTTTATGCTCTTTGGATTGGGAATTTTGGTTGCAGGCACCTAAGAAGGCGGGTGCCGAAATAAAATGATTTCTTTGATGCGATGCTTATATCTCCTTTTTAAAGGCATACAATTTAAGGAACATTTACCTTTCGGATCATCTTGGTGGGCATAGATTGCCATTTAATTTTGGCACTGTGCTAGCGAATTTTGAAGTATTAACATGTATGAGATGGAAGAAAGTTTGGGATTGGCACATCAGACTAGTTTATATATGGTACCATACTACAGATGCATGTGTGCTTCTTTCCAGGTTTTAAATTACTATTAATGCAGATATCCAATAACTGCCATTTAAGAACTAATAACTGGCAAGCGGTGTTAGATACTGGTCGAACAACTTAAATTTTAATGGTGTTTACTAAAAGATAAATTTAATTTATATTCTGTTTCGTTTTAAACATCTCATATTCAAAGTTCTTTTATGTAACCAATAATTTGCACCTCCGTCGGAGACTGATGAAATGAAATTCGTAGAACCAATAACTGTCAGCCCCCTCCCCCATTAAGCTAAATTAAATATCTATAAACTATAAATTATAACCTTAAAGTATCATAGGCATCTTCTAGCAAGTTTCTATAAGTATAACTTTAAGAAAAAGTTTAGGATGGTTGCATTACAAATATATATATATGACAGTATTTCACTCGTATCGTATAAACATGTAGATCTTAAGCACTAGCATACCCACATTATGTACTCAATGAAGAAATCATGGTTTTTTGAAGTCGAACAATCGTGATGGAAGAGTGGAAGGTCGGGCTGTCGTCCATTGGAAATGTTTCCCGAAGCATAAATAATCGAAGCTGATAGATGCATCAAAACATTTATTAATCGACCATATAATGCACCAAATTCCACTAGTTATGGGTGATCCATGTGCGGGCAGTCGCTACGTAGTAAAATGTACCACTAGATGTTACTTATTAGAAAAAATGATGAAGATTCAGGAAAAACAAACACTCCAGGTGGCGCGGTATAATTAAGCAACTCAATAATCGTCAAATTCTACAATTCTACCTCTCCTAGCCCTGCAACTTATATCCTTGCGAAAACTGCATGCGTATGAATACAATACACGATAAAGGACAACTCATGAAAAAAGAAGCCGGAAGTACGCGATGAGAGCTGAATACGATAGGACATAGCTCCGGGGGGGGGGGGGGGAGAAGCGCGTGTGACGACGATACGAACTATATAGTTTCGGCGTCAGAATTATTGTGCAAATAATGGCTGGCGGGATTTGCAAGGAATGATGGGAATTGAACACCAAAGAACAAATGATATTAAAAACATTCGAAAGAAAAAGAATTTTTTTTTTAGAATAAAATGAAAAAGTAATTTAATGGATTTTATGAGATGAGGCGAATGGATTAAGGTTTTTAGACTAATAAAAGAATACGCAGTTTTAAATGCATGAAATAAAAGATAAGAGATATTAAGATATTATTAAAGATAGGTAAAAAAGGAAAAATGTTAAGAATTTGGAATAGTTTTACTAAGATAAAAGGGCGAAAATTTTTATTATTACACACACACACACACACACACACACATATATATATATATATATATTATATATATATACATATATATATATATATATATATATATATATATATATATATATATATTATATATATATACATATGTATATTATATAAGTTACCTTAATTTTAGAAATAAGATGACTGCCTAAAAATGTCACTTTTTGTGTTTTCATAACTTTCTTCCTCATTGAATATATTCTTGGCCTCTAGTGATGAAAAAAAAATAGACTCCAAGATAAAAATAAGTGTCTACTTTATTATTAAATTACATTACTTTGATTTTAGAAGAAAATGCTTATAAACTATAGATAAAAATCACTTCAAAATATCAAAATACCCTATTATTGCTATAAGTGATAAACATACATTTAAAATAAAGGCAAAATACCTTTATTTATTTCAATTTCGATATGTTTCATTGCATCAGACGGCAGCATTCTCAAGAAAATAAAATGATAAAAACATTTCCGCCAAAATTCAAATCAACTAGTAAAAACTAGTAAAAACTAGTAAACAAAGACAAAAATAAAAATCACGCGAATACAAGGATAATGAAATTAACTGCAATATTAAAAATTCCTGCCGGTCCGGTCTACAAGCAGAGGTAGATTTCGAAGTTAAGTATACTAATTTCATCAACAAAAACTAAATCATTATTAGATATAAATCCACTTTAACAGTTTTATCTGTCTGCTTTTGACGAGTTTTTATTTCCTTTTTATAAAATAGCTGGTTTTATCAGAATCATGTTAAGGCGATATTAAAAAAATTTTTTTTCCATACTCAACAACTCGAAATTTTCTGGCACATTATCAGATTCATTTTTAATAATAATAATGATAAAAAAATATGAAACATGCTGACGTGATTTTTGAAAAGATTTATAAGCGACCAGTGTTTTTATTTTACTTTCAATTAATTAAAACTTGATTAATAAACAATTATTTTCACAGCAGGGCAATATTTTTCGTTTCTAACACAATCGCTTCGGGAAATTCTGTTCAAAATGTCCACTTTGACATCATTTTTTGAAATATATTCTGCCTCTTTCAAAAAATAGATCATTACTGTACATTATATAGTTTCTGAATTAGAGAATCTAGCAATTGGATGCGTTTGAGAGCAAAAATGAATTTAAAAATGAGTAAGAAACTAGACAGTTTGGATTTGAATGCACCCTTAATAAGATGATTTTTTTCTTCAACCGCTATGTATGCGAATTTCGTCAAAGAGCCGCAGAAAAGCGCAAATTTCATCAAAAAGTCGTGGAAAAAACGCGAATTTCGTAAATGCGAATTTCGTCAAAGAGCCGCAGAAAAAGCGCAAATTTCATCAAAAAGTCGTGGAAAAAACGCGAATTTCGAAAAAAAGATCGCTTAAAACACGCATTCCGTCAAAGGGCTGCGAAAAAAAGCTAATTTCGTAAAGGATCGAAAAAAAAATACGCGAATTTCATCAAAAAAACGGGGAAAAAACGCAAATTTCGAGGAAGAATTGCGTAAAAAAAGCTCGAATTTCGGCAAATGATCTCCGAAAAAACACAAATTTCGTCAGAGGGCTGCAGAAAAAAAATGCAAATTTCGTCAGAAAGCTGCAGAAAAAATGCAAATTTGGACAAAGAATTGCTAAAATAACACGCATTTCTTCAAAAGAAAGCTGAAAATGCGCAAATTTCGTCAAAGGGACAGAGAAAAACGCAAATGTCATCAAAAAGACGAGAAAAAAGTGCAAATTTCGTCAAAAGGCTGCGGACAAAACGCAAATTTCGACGAAGGATTGCATAAAAAAACGCTAATTTCAGCAAATGACCACAGAAAAAACACGAATTTCGTCAAAGGGCCCCAGAAAAAACGCAAATTTCGACAAATGATCGCTAAAAAAACACGCATTCCGTCAAAGGGAAGCAGAAAAAACGCGAATTTCGTTAAAGGATCGCAAAAAGAAGAAAAAGCAGGGTAACAAAGAAGGGCCACAGAAAAACGTGAATTTCGTCAAAAAGCCGCAGAAAAAAGACAATTTCGACAAAGGATCTCGAAAAAAAAAACGCAAATGTTGTCAAAGGACCGCCAAAAAAGATGCGAATTTCGTCAAAAGGTCGCGGAAAAAAACGAGAATTTCGAAAAAAAAGATGGCTTAAAACTCGCATTCCGTCAAAGGGGTGTGAACAAAATGCTAATTTAGTAAAGGATCGAAAAAAAAAACGTGAATTTTATCAAAAAGACGAGAAAAAAACGCAAATTTTGACTGACGAAGGATTGCCTAAAAAAAAAAAAAAACTCGTAGTTCGACAAATGATCTGGAAAAAACGCGAATTTCGTTAAAGGATCGCAAAAAGAAGAAAAAGCAAGGTAACAAAGAAGGGCCACAGAAAAACGTGAATTTCGTCAAAAAGCCGCGGAAAAAAGACAATTTCGACAAAGGATCTCGAAAAAAAAAAAAAACGCAAATGTTGTCAAAGGACCGCCAAAAAAGATGCGAATTTCGTCAAAAGGTCGCGGAAAAAAACGAGAATTTCGAAAAAAAAGATCGCTTAAAACTCGCATTCCGTCAAAGGGGTGTGAAAAAAATGCTAATTTAGTAAAGGATCGAAAAAAAAACGTGAATTTCATCAAAAAGACGAGAAAAAACGCAAATTTTGACTGACGAAGGATTGCCTAAAAAAAAAAAACTCGTATTTCGGCAAATGACCTGAAAAAAACGCGAATCGTCAAATTGCCACAGAAAATCGCAAATTTCGACAAAGCATAGCTAAAAAAACACGCATTCCGTCAAAGGAAAACGGAAAAAATGCGAATTTCGTCAAAGGATCGCAAAAAAGAAAAGCAGGGTCGCAAAGAAGGGCCACAGAAAAACGTGAACTTCATTAAAGACGGCGGAAAAAAACGAATTTCGTCAAAGAGCCGCAGAAAAAAGCGAATTTCATCAAAATGACGAGAAAAAAACGCGAATTTCGTCAAAAAAGCAACGGAAAAAAACAAATTTCGACGACGGATTTCGTAAAAAAAACGTGAATTTCGGCAAAAATCCGTGAAAAAAACTTGAATTTCATCGAAAACCCCGACGAAAAACGCGGAAAAAACACAAATTTCGACATGATCACGAAAAAAAAAAACGCAAATTTCGTCACAGATCAATGGAAAAAACGCAAATTTCGACGAAGGAGTGTGCAAAAAACCCACGATTTTCGGCAAAAAGCCGCATAAAAAGCGAATTTTTTCAAAGGACTGCTGAGGAAACGCAAATTTTGTCATTAAACCGTGGAAAAAACACAAATTTTTGGCATGGAGATGCGACAGAAAAATGAAAGTTAATAAGCTACTTTTACAGTCACTCTTCCGCACATCCGGTTTTCCGATTTACCCGAAATCGACTTGTGATTAGCTGTAGTGTTACTGTGCATTAACATACTTCCGCATTGACAATCTTGGTGCCCGCCGAATATGAGAGAAATTAAAAATCTCCATAAATTAAACCATAAGATTTGTCGAATTTACTTGTAGGTCTCTTGAACTGACCATATACGTTTTCATTTATCCTGTAAAACAGGCATGGAGCTATTTTTGAGTCATTTGAAAATTGACTTTGTGGTTTCAAGTAAATTTGGTCGCAGGACTGAGGAGGATTTTGGATTAACACGAAAAACAATTTCATGGCATGCCAGAAAATAAAACAAATTTATCTGAAAAAGAAGGAATATCAGCCCATTTTTCATTTCACTGCGATCTCTTTGGAGGTGGAATGGAGCTATAACCCCATAACCCCCGTCGCCATCGACTTCTTTGGGTGTATGCTGGGGCATCACTGTGCACTAGTATATGGGACTAACCAGAATAGCTGCGTCGCACAGAAAGTATTTAAATTTTTCTCAAAATAAAGAAAAAAAAAGTTTTTTTTTCATTTTTGATTACTTCGAAAGGGGGCCCTATAAACTCATCAGCCTCCTTCCCCTCATTGGGTATACAGTGGTGTAACTGTGCGCTGATATGACACTAGCCAGAAAGTCTAGTTCGTTGTATTGCAGAAAACAATTGCAGTACAAATTTATCTCAAACAAAAAGAAAAAAAAAATCACCACTTTTTTCATTTCCTTTTCAACTATTTTGGGAGAGGTCTGTAAGCCCATCACCCCCTTTCTACTTCTTTGGGTATAATGTGGTGTCACTGTGCACTAATATGGAACTAAACAGAAGAGTGTGGCTAGTCTGTTGAATAATAGGAGAAAAAAATGTAAATTTATCTCAAACAGAAAGAAAAAAAAGCAATATTTTTTCGACTATTTCGGGAGGAGGGGGCTGTAAGCTCATCAGCCGCCTCCCCTTCTTTCAGTAGGCTGTGATGTCAATGTGGACTAATATGGATTTAACGAGAATGGCTATTTCGCTGTATGGCAGAAGAAAAATTACAAATTTATCTGAAACAAAAAGAAAAAAATCAGCCTTTTTTCATTTCATTTTCGACTATTAAGGAAGGGGGCACCCCATTAGCCCCTTTCACCTCTTTGGGTATAATGTGGGCCCACTGTGCACAAGTATGGAACTAAAGAGAAGAGAGTTGCCAGTCTGTTGAATGATAGGGGGAAAATACAAATTTATCTCAAACAAAAAGAAAAATATCAGCACTTTTACATTTCATGTTCGACTTTTTGGGGAGAGGGCTGTTACCCCATTAGCCCTCTTCTACCTTTTTGGGTATAACGTGGTGTTACTGTACACTAATAAGGAACTACAGCTAATGGAACGGCTAGTCTGTTGAATGATAGGGGAGAAAATGCAAATTTATCTCAAACAGACAGAAAAAAATTCAGCACTATTTTTTCATTTCATTTTCTACTATTTCGAGAGGAGGAGGGCTGTAATTCCAACAGCCCCCTCCCCATCTTTGGGTGTGCTGTGATACCAATGTGAACTAATATGGAGTTAACGAGAATGGCTATTTTGCTGTATGACAGAAGAAAAAATTGCAGATTTATCTTAAAAGAGTAAGGAAAAAAAACTTTTTTCATTTAATTTTCCGACTATTTCTGGTTTGGAGGGGGGGGGGGGGGGGAGAGGGCTGTAACACCGTCAGCTCCCTTTCTCTTCTTTGGTGTCAATATGGACTACTATGGAACTATGCGAAGGAAGCGCATAGTCTGTTGAACGATAGTGAAAAAAATGCAAATTTATCTTAAAACAGGCAGAAAAAATTCACCCCTATTTTATCATTTCATTTTCGACCATTTCCAGAGGAGGGGGATGAAATTATATCAGCCCCTCCCCATCTTTGGGTAGGCTGTGATGTCAATGTGGACTGATATGGTGTTAACGAGAATGTCTATTTTGCTATATGACAGGAGAAAAAATTACAGATTTACCTTAAAAAAGTAAGAAAAAATTACTTTTTTATTTCATTTTTCGACTATTTCGGGAGGAGGGGGGGGGGAAGGCTGTAACCCCGTCTGCCCCCTTTCTCTTCCTTGTTGTCAATGTGGACTAATATGGGACTTATGAAAATGACTAGTCCGCTGTATGATTGAAAAAAATTAAATTTTTTTCCAAAAAAGAAAGACGAAAAAGCAGCACTTTTTCATATCACTTTCGAAAATTTCGGGGGGCGGCTGTAGCCCCATCAGCCCCCTCCTTGGGTACGCGCATGCCTTGACTTTATGTATCAGTTTGGAAGAGATTTGTGCAGAATTGCGGAAGTTATCGTGTCCAGAAGAAAGTGATAACACAATTGCTCCGGGAAATTCCGTTAAAAATGCCCACTTTGACATCATTTTTTGGAATATATTCTGCCTCTATCAAAAAATCGATCATTGCAGTACATTATATAGTTTCTGAATAAGCGAATCTACCAATTAAATGCGTTTGAGAGCAAAAATGAATTTAAAAATGAGTCAGAAAATAAGCAGTTTGGATTTGAGTGCATCCTTAATGCAATGATTTTTCCAACACAACCCGCTTCGGGAAATTCGGTTCAAATTGCCCACTTTAACAGCATTTTTTAAAATATATTCTGCCTCTATCAAAAAATAGACCATTACGGTACATTATATAGTTTCTGAGTAAGAAAACGTAACAATTGGAAGCCTTTGAGAGCAAAAATGAATTGTAAAATGAGTCAGAAAATACGCAGTTTGGATTTGAATACACCCTTACTTAGATGATTTTTTTCTTCAACCGCTATGTATTTTTAATTTGTTTTTGCTGTAAGAATTGGTCCTATCCAAAACTTGTCTATATAGATGTTGTAGACAATGCTAAGAAGATATATGATAAATTCATGGGGATTTTATGTTTTTTAAATTGGAGTTATGGATTTTTTACTTCTTCAACCCCCCTTTTTGTTTTCGTTTTTAATTTTTTTTTGCGGTACGAATTGGTCCTATCAAAAACTTGTGAATGTAAAAGTTGTAGATAATATTAAGGAGATTTATAATAAAATTAATTGGAATTGATATCTTGAGAATTGACGAAGTTATGAATTTTTTTCTCTCAAAAACCCTATTTTTTGCGCCCCTTGTGCCCATTTTTAACTTTATCAAAAATCTGTGATACATAAAATTTTGGCCCTATTTTTAGAAGTAATAAAACCTTTAACTGATTTGATATGTACAAAAATTAAGAAGTTATGGGGGGTTTTCGGTTTTCACAAAACCCCTCCCTATTTCCATCCCCTTTTTCCGATTTTGTCCATTAACGAACTTGACCGAGATTTTATGCCCTTTGATTTTATGTATGAGTTTGGAAGAGATTGGTGCAGAATTACGAAAGTTATCGTGTCCAGAAGAAAGTGATATATATATATATATATATATATATATATATATATATATATATATATATATATAAGTTAATAAAGTATAATAAAGTATAAATAAAGTATAAATAATAATAAAGTTTTTTACTGAGGGTGGTTTTGGGCTGTAGGGGTCATGATTGGTGTAGATCTGCAAAAATTTTTCAGAAATTCCAACATAGGAACGATCCCAATAGGTAGTATTTTATACGAAATCTACCTAAAAATGCAAATTTGTGAATATGAATTATTTTACATTATTGTTTCATGATTCTGTGTAGCATTTCTTTCCAAATTTTAGGGTGCTCCATGGACACTGAATCATTGCAAATAATATCATTGCATAAGAAGATCTCTATTGATTCTCTAATGATGGATGGCAATAATTTATCCATCAAGATCTTATTTGCCATCCATCATCAGAGAATCAATAGAGATCTTACGCAATGATAATATTTGCAATGATTCAGTGTCCATGGAGCACCCTAAAATTTGGAAAAAAATGCTACACAGAATCATGAAACAATAATGTAAAATAATTCACATTCTCGAATTTCCATTTTTACTTTCTTCTATCTTCAATAGAAGAAAGTATTGTAATCGAAATTTTTTTCGACTTCCGGTTTTCGACGGATTTACGCGTTTTAGGGATCAGAGATCCTAAAAAACATGTTTATAGAAAATGTCTGTCTCTCCGCATGTCCGTCTGTCTGTCACCATTGTACCATCAAAAAGTGCATGAAGTTATGCATAGAATTGAACCAAATTTTTTTAAGTATTTGGCTATAGCAAGTAGGTTCTCCCTGAATTTGGAAAATATTCGTCGGTAGGGGGCGCTGTAACAGCGATTTTTGTGCGATTTTGAATATTGTACCATCGAAAAGTGTATGAAGTTATGCATAGAATTGAATTTGGCCATTTTGAATATTGTACCATCGAAAAGTGTATGAAGTTACGCATAGAATTGAACCAAATTTTTGTGTTTGTTTTTGGTCATGGTACGAAGGTCCTCCCTGAATTTGGAAAAATTCCGCCGTAACAGGGCGTTATAATTGCGATGTCTGTACGATTTTCATTATTGTACCATCGAAAAATGTATGAAGTTATGCATAGAACTGAACCAAAACAATTTTTTAAGTTCTTGGTTATGACAAGCAGGTCCTTCCTTAATTTGAAAAAAAATCGCCGGTAGGGGGCGCTGTAACAGTGATTTTTGTGCCATTTTTAATATTGTACCATCGAAAATTGTATGAAGTTATGCGTAGAATTGAACCAAATTTTTTAAAAAGTTTTTGGCTATGGCAAGCAGATCCTCCCTGAATTTGGAAAAAATCCGCCGGTAGGGCGTGCTGTAATAGCGATTTTTGTGCATTTTGATTATTGTACCATCGAAAAGTGTATGAAGTTATGCATAGAATTGAACCAAATTTTTTTTGTTTGTTTTTGGTCATGGCACGAAGGTCCTACCTGAATTTGGAAAAATTCCGCCGGAAGGGGGCGCTATAATTGCGATGTTTGTACGATTTTCATTATTATACCATCGAAAAGTGTATGAAGTTATGCATATAATTGAACCAAATTTTTTGTGCATGTTTCTGGCTGTGCCAAGCAAGCCCTCCCTGAATTTGAAAAAAATCTGCCGGAAGGGCGCGCTGTAATAGCAATGTCTGTGCCATTTTCATTATTGTACGATCGAAAACTGTATAAAATTATGCATAGAATTGAACCAAATTTTTTGCGTATGTGTAAGGCTATGGTCGGTACGTCCTCCCTGAACTTGAAAAAAATCCCGCCAGAAGGAGGCGCTATTTAATTGCGATGTCTGTGCCATTTTTATTATTGTACCATCAATAAGTGTATGAAGTTATGCATAGAATTGAACTAAATATTTTGTGTATGTTTCTTGCTATGGCAAGCAAGTCCTCCTTGAATTTGAAAAAAATCTGCCGGAAGGGGGGGGGGGGGCGCTGAATTTGGAAATATTGCGCGGTAAAGGGGCTCTGTGATAGCGATTTTTGTATATTTTTCTTGATTTTTCGTAGTTCTATTGTCCATCGGCGGCTCGCGCAGCGGCGGGAACTCGCTTCCTGGTAAGACGGCTATTCGCAAACAGCTGATAACAACAGAATAAGTAAAAACTATTAATTTTAACAAACATCATGATATAGATTAACTCATTTTTAGTTCGTTTAATTGACTGAAGCAGAAATTTAAGAAGAAAATGAAAGTTGGTATAGTATTGAACTAATAATATTGAAGTATTAATATGTGTAACTACTTTTTAAAATATTAAGATATATAAGATACAAGAAAGTTTTGGGATTGGCACGTCCAACTAGTTAATATTGCAGTTAATTTCATTCTCCTTGTGTTCGCGTAATTTTTGTTTTTGATTACTAGTTTTTCGATTTAAATTTTTGCGAAAATTTTTTATCATTTTATTTTCTCGAGAATGTTGCCGCCTGATGCAATGAAACATATCGAAATGTAAATAAATAAAGGTACTTTGCCTTTTTTAAAATTTATGTTTATCACTTATGGCAATAATAAGGTATTTTGAGAAAATGCGTATTTGAGTGAGATATTTTTGAAGTGTAAGTTACTGGTTAAGTGTCAATAACGGGAGGTTTCACCCTATATATATAATTTTTTACATAAAAGATAAAATTGATATTAGAAATATAACTCCATAATATTTTTTTTTAAATAATTGCATTAAAATATGGATTAATTTTCTTTCGGATCAGTTTTGGGTTGAAGTGCGTAAATAAGGTTAGGTTCTTGTTTCAGGTCGACTTCAAATTGAATTTTCGAGTTAGAATTGGTATAATTCGGCCTTTTCCGGACTCTAATGTGAATAACAATACAAGATTGCTACAAAAAAAAAAAAAAACAAAAAAAAAAAACAAAAAAAAAAAAAAAAGAAAAGAAAAAAAAAAAAAAAGGGAAAACACTCTCAAGTGAGAAAAAAATCCCTCAAGTCAGTTTTAGTTTTTGTTAAAAACTACTTGTTACCTTCTGATTTTGAATCGATTGACTGAAATTCAAATGCAGTAGAGCGCCGATTATCCGGACGCCGATTAATCGGATCGATCAAGGACCATACTTTTTTCCCACCTTCTCCAAACTTTTTGAAGTGAAACTTCTTTAGGCGCGATAGGGTGAATTCGGCTGGATGTCACGAAAGTTAACCGTTAAATAACCATTTCCTAATCATGAAATAATAAAATTGCCAACAAATGCGAGGACGACGAAGCAAATGGAACTGAAGAATCTAAAGGTCGAGCAACCACAGAAGTATTTAATGCACTTTAATGGTATGGCAACAACGTCAAGATTCAGTCGATCCCGTTCAATTCCTGCATTTAAAGATTAAAGGTATGGATAACTGAAAAAAAAAAAATTAAAAAAAAAAAAAAAAAAATGTTTTCTATTAAGCTGAAGACTGTCATGAATTTCTTTTCCCTATCACAATGATTTTTTTTTAAATATATATGTACTGTGCAGTGTATATATAGTATATACGCATGCTTATATCAATTTTGTAGAAAATAACATTTAAAAAAAGTAAAAGCAAAAAAAAACTTCTAAACACGCCATTTGTAATATGTTAAAATGTGCACTGCTACAATTGCTAGTCCTAAGACTGCAAAAAGTGTGAAGGGAAGTTACTTAAAAAATTACTATCAGAGCCGTTTTTTAAAGTTGTCCAATTACCCGTATTTTTCATTAACCGGATCGTCCTCGTTCCCGACAGGTCCGGATAATCGGCGCTCTACTGTAATTTGAGATTTACTATGCTACATTATAACATACAAGCCTAGCTATTTTACTGTTGATGGTAAAGTCGTACTTAGGAGTATACAACAGATGCGGCCGTACGGGACTTCGCGCCTAGTAAAAATTAAATGCTTAGTTTTAAATGGACTCATTTCATTGGCTAACATAGTCTTGCTTTCAATATTATCAAATTTCACACTTAAGCATTATATGTAAGACAAATTTAGTATTGCCGAACATTTACATTATAATTGCTCCATTTTATTAGAGAAAATGACGCACCAAACAATTTGAGATTAAAAGATCTCTCACGTTTCTTAAGAAAAAAAAAAACTGATAATTCATTTAACCCCTTCAGGGGGAAAATAATTGCATTCTGTAATGTTGAATTAACATCAAATTTTCTAAAAATTTTATTTCAAAATAAGGAAAAACAATTTTACAACCCCCCCCCCCCTCAAAGTTATAAAAGTAAAATTTAATTAAAAGTTTGTGGTGCAATTCTTGATTAAAATTATGTGGGTTATAATATACCCCGCCTCCTTCAAGGGGTTAATCTTTTCCAGAAAAAGAAGGCACATTTCTCTCTGTGACAGTTTTAAGTTTTATTTAATTATAAGGATTTTTAAAAATTGTGAACTCTTGTAATTGATGCAACAGTAGTTTTCTGAATCTTATATTCCTGCTATTATACCAAGCCAATAAAAAAGATTAACACATTAAATATTACTTTATTTTCGTCATAACACTTTACAAGAGGATATCTCATAATATCTTTTTATCTCATGCAAACTACTTTTTAGAAAAAAAAAAATACACCCTTCAGAATACGATGGGTATTTCTGGACTGTCCAGGATACTTCCTGTTACGTCTGCGTCTCTAAAAACCAGTGTTTTGCATATTATTTGCATTTTATTGAGAAATGGCAACAATAGTTCTTAGAATATGGAAGATTTTTACATATATATATCGGCACATCTTTCAGTGGGACTTCACTCTCAGCTGTTGGCCAGAGACGGACATTACTCGCAAAAAGAATTTCTTCCTTTGCTGTCTCGATTCCTGAATCTCAACTTTGACAATGACCGTCAAAGAGAAGTCCGACCGAATCTTGCCCCTGTTCGAGCAACTGACCAGTCTGACAAGGGAGCAACTGCCCGTTGATCAGAGGGATCCCAGGCTCGAGCATGTCGGTCACCTGCCAAGAGGAACTCTGTTCTCTTGCTTCCACGAAGATCATCTAGAGGAGGCTACAGAGTTGTTTGAAATTTTGTACGGTGAGTATTTTTATATTTTTTTATCGGATCGCGATTACGTTATTTATCTATAACTATTGGGCTCTGCCCCCTATGAGCTACGCTCGCCAACCCTCGTTCAGACACCGCAAACTCTAAATGCACGCTAATTTGATTGGCTTTAAAAAAAATTCGGAAGACCGAATTACAATTAATAAAACAGTGGCGATCTCCCTGTTAACGGGCTATTTTCGTCCTTGATTAAATCAGATCAAAGAAACATTTCAAAATAACATAATATAAAATTAATTAAGTAAACAGAGTCTTTGTATCCCGGTATTTTTTAAGAATGCTATTAAAAAGTTCTCTTAAATAAAACATTTTAAATGTGTCGTTTTAAATCTGACGTAATTTTCACCAAAGTTTTCTTTCTCATTTTAATATTCACGTGAAAATACTTTTGTTGTCAGAAAGGAAATATTATTTGCGTTTTCTTAGCATTCACAACAATAGTTTAAAAGATTATCTCAAAATGTGAAATAAATGTCTCGCGTAAATATATTTGTAAATTTAAACTGTTTGGCCATTTTAGATGTGACGTAATTTCCTCCATTTACGAATTTAACGCATATTAATGACTTTATTATTTTACAATTTTCTTTGTCTTTTAAAATTCACATGTAAATATAGTTTTTATGTCTTAATTTTGAATATTTTCCTGCTTTTAATACATAATTATTTAATTTTCATTTGAAAGTTTTTTTCATTTATGGTAGTCACGTGTAAATATTTTTTTAATTTGAAGGGGATATTATTCTTTTCGCTGTATTAAAAATTGGCAACAATTTAAAATAATA
Source organism: Maratus speciosus (assembly GCA_963932465.1). NCBI lineage: Eukaryota > Metazoa > Arthropoda > Arachnida > Araneae > Salticidae > Maratus > Maratus speciosus. The sequence continues at coordinate 536,209,261 of OZ010793.1, forward strand.
CCCTTTTCTAAAAGATGTAAAAAATGCGTCTCGAAATTCTGAAAATTGGAATTTAAAATGGAAATAAGTCCTCAAAAGATGAGCCAAATAATAAAAAAAAATAAATGCAGTTTTCACACCGGGAACGTCTCATATATACTCTCAAAAAGAAAAGGAAATTGAAAAAAAAAAAAAAAAAAAAAAAAAAGAAGAAGATCAAATTTCTATGTATATGTTTATCTCCTATAAAACCTTTTAATGGAACAATTTTGACCAACTTTAACATTAAATATCTCTTAAAATAATTATTCGATTTAAAAACTGTCTGCCTCAGCGTGTTTATCAAACATTTCTCTGTAATACCACCGATTTTCATATTTTTGTATGCAGTAGTTTTCTTAATATTAACGAAGAAAGATCCCCGGTCACAAAAAATTAAAAACCGGCGGCGGTAACAGCATTAGTTGCTTTTTTTTTAGAATAGAGAGACACTATTCAATAAGTTTGTATTTCTCTTAAAGAAAGTGGTAAATCTTATATTTTAAGGGATGATGAAAAGAATATGTCATTGCCAAAATCTCCCCTTACCCAGAGATTAAAAAGAAAAAAAAACCGCAATGCTAATTTTAATGCATTTTTGTAGTGGGCAATATAACATATGAATTTTGCCGTTTGAATTTAATAAGGAAATAAATGTTTACCCAGCCGAAAAGTAAGGTTACGATATTGAAAAGTTACTGTGTTAATTATTTTTTAAAGGAAGGTAAAAAAGAAAAAAATATAAACATAAGTGAAATTTAGTATGGAAATTCTCAAGGTCTTATAAGCAAAATTACTAAAGTAAAATTTGTTTCTATTCTGTTGTTTCAAATTCTATTAAGCTAACAAGTTAAAACATGTATTTGTGGATTAAACGCAATTAAATTATAATATATTGTTATCATAATTTCTATATATAAGTCATTCTCTGAAAAGTGGCACTTTTATGTCCCAGGGGTCTTGAAGACATATTTTTAAAATTACATAAAGAAAAAGTGATTTAAACTATCAATATTAATCAGTTAAACTGTAATTATTTGCTTATTGGAACTGATATATGATAAATTAAATGTATTTTTTAATGCAAATATCATTCACTCACTATGTCTTCAGTCACACATGTAGGAAAGGAAATGCTCTCTCTGCCATTGCAGCACTTATGTTTATAATTATTTTTTCTCTCAATCCATTGAACATACTTCAATAAATATTTATCCATTTAATTATATTTATATTATACATAATAAAAGAATTTGGGAACTTTTTAATGATGTCCCTAGTATTTGTCATCATTCCCTCACATAACTATAAATTTGCGCCTATCTACTTAGAAAGCAGCACATGCATTATATAGGTCTAGGACAGTTTGTACATAAGTAAAGTGAAGCAGCCATCTTTTTCTTTACTCAAAAACATTCCTGAATAGCTAGCATATGGCTTTGAAGTACTAGATCAAAGCAAGTATTTTTATTACCTATCACTCCCTCATCTATTATAAATTTAATAAAAATTATTGAAATGTTTTTTCTACGTTGTTATCTTATTAGAAATGTGTTTCAAAAGGTATTTAGTAACTGAAAATATACATTAGACTAATCATTTTTGTATAAAATGGTTTTCAGAAGTATTTCATCATTCCCTCATAATTTTAATATATGAGGGAATGATCTAAATCCATTTATATACATACTAAACAGTAAAATAAGAAAATCTAATGCAATAAAATATACAAATAATAAAAAAAATATATTATTTATGACAGTATGACTTCTAGTTATAATTTCTTTTCTTTTTTAACATTTTCAAGGTGGTGGTATGTTTATGAAACCATTTAATTTTAATTCCCAAGAGCCAGAATGGCACCAGACTTTTTATAAACTTTTTTCTATTTAACATGTATGTGAAATACAGCATTTTTCTTATTTACAAATAAATTTGTTCTTAAATTCCGGTGCCAATCGTTTATTTGAACATTTTAACAATGGAAGTGGTTTGAAATTAAAATTTCAGAAGATCTATCATGTATAGTTTGGTTCATATTATTTTTTGATAAATATAGCAATAAGGTACTTGTAGGCTAAATTTTGAGATTTTTAAAGCAATTTTATTTGGACGCATTTTTTTTTTTTTTTTTTTTTTTTTTTTTTTTTTTTTAAGCAGACACTTTTTAGAGAATGACCCATATACAAATCCCCGTATAACACAAAAATTGAAAATAAAATTTCTTGAAAATTTTTAACATTTCGTTTTTATCACCCTAAAATCTATAGGGAAAAAGATACCATAGATATTCAGAAACAGAAATTTCGTTAAAATTTGTTGAACTATAATAGCACTTTCTTTCACGATTGTAAAAACTATTTAAGCATATAATTACAAAACTAATTGACTTAAAATGAATGTTAACCCTTAGATGCATAGTGATGCATATCTGCATCACTTTTTATTTAAAGTTTAGAAACCACTACATTTATATAGAGATATTAATCCTGTCAAAATTACAAAAATATGCTACTAAATAAATAAAAATCTGTCTTAAAATTTCTGTTGTCTAATCCTTAATCTATATATAAGAATAAAAAACACAATTCTAAAAGAATAATTCATGCATTTAAGGGTTAAGTTTTACAAAATAGAAATTTATATAAAATAAGGTATTTAGATTCATACTTGTTAAAATATTTACTAATTTGCAATATTTTAGTTATGACAGTAGTTTTTACTTGTATCGCAGATGTGCAACATAAGAAAAGGTTGACGTATTATACGAAAAAAGTATCTCTGATTTTTTTTCATTATTTTTCCTATATAATAAACCTTTTTGAAAATCATATGTAATTTTTTCGAACAAAATAAAAAATCATGCATTTAAGGGTTAAAAGACGAATTAGAAAAAATTGCGAAGTTTAGTCTGACTTCTTTAGTCTCTATTTCCTTTCACATAACATTTTTTTTCTTCAAATTACGAAGCTGTCATTTCTGAATAATTATGCTCTTCCTCATAATAATGAAAATTGTTTATGTAGACAATTTCAAAATTAATCGATGTGGAGTGGTTCCAAAGATAACTTGGAAAAAAAATGTACCTTAATAGTTTAGCTTTAAAACTCTCTTGCATGGAAACCTCATACGAAGTTGTATTAAAATAACAATCTCCAGCGAAATGTGCACATTTTATTTTTGTTACTGTATCACATGTTAACTTCACGTTGAGTTCAAACATGCTGTGAAATATAGCAACAGAGATAGCAAAGCTATTTTCCTTTCGAATATCCAGTTAGGAAATACACTTTGACATTCTGTTTTGCACGAGAGAAGATTTTCTTAAAAAAATTTCTGCTCATGGATCTAAACAAAAAGAGAAATAAAAATATTTTCTTTTTCTTTTAAACATTTTTACACATTCCAACTTAGTTGAAATATGTTTATGAATTCGGCTTGTTTTTCCGTCTGTTTGTCCGTCCATCCACACTCTAGCTTTTGTAAGTATACTAGTATGGTCATGTAACTTTTATATGTTATTGCTGTTTGCTATAGAATGTTCAATGTTCAAAATGAAGTGTGTATCATTTAGGATTCATTTACAGAGATATACAAAACAATTTTGCTACATTATGGTCTATGGGGAAAAATCTCTTTTATTTAAATTGCTTATTTAGCTATCTCAGTTGATTGTATGAAAGAAATTAAATTCATTAATAATATTATGTTAATGTTGGAAAGCGTTTCATAATCTATGCCTAATGCCTGATTTTTCGTTCTTGTTATTTTATGGTAAAGCTGGTATGACTTAAATTTTCACAAAACATTATTTGATAACTCTAAATAATAATTTTTTATTGCTTGTAAATGCTATGTCAAGGTCATTTCGTAATTTTGTATTAAGTATTTAAAAAAAAAAAAAAAAAAAAAAAAAAATCGTTATTCTTAAAGCATCTTCAGTCAAATCCCAAATTCTCTCTTTAATGCTAAATCTGCCGATTTTTGCTTGTTAAATTATGTATGTTTTTAATTAATTTTGAGAATGAGGAGGCGGAATTGTGGTAAAAAGTTTTCACAATAACAGCGGAAAACTCGAGTAAAAAATCAATTGATTTAATTAATTTCAGTATGTTGATCTAAATATAATGGAGGAATTAACACCTACTGAGATATGGAAACACTTACAGCTGTCGACTCAGGTGAAATTTAGGTCCTATTTAGGGCCACTTCACGAAAATTCATTTAATAAAACGGGCTCCTTTTACAAAATTCTTTTTAATAAAATAAATCTCTTCACAAAATTCCTCTTCATAAAATTGGCCCCTTCACAAAATTTCATTTCATAACAACATACCTTTCATTATTTTAATTTTTCTAGGTTTTAAAATATTTAATTTGTAAACAAAACACGTTCACAAGAAAGGAAAGCCTTTGCTGAACGACTTAAAGAAGTTAGTAATAATAAATGCTTGGGTCGAATTTGAGTAACTGGATTTCATCTTTCATTACAAAATGTCATTTTACATAAAAATTATTTTATTTCTCATAAAATGGGCCTAAAGACTGCATCGACTCCTGACTTTATTGAAATTTATTCAATTTGAAGTACACTGTAAAAAAAAAAAAGAAAAGAAAAAAAAATCAGTAAAGTTACTAAAGTTTTTCTAGGAAACTGGGATTCCTAGAACTTTTTATGTAACGGCAACAACAAAAATTCCTGTAACAGCGTCTGTTACAGGAATGTTTGTTGCTGCCGTTACATGAAAAGTTCTAGGAATCCCAGTTTCCTAGAAAAACTTTAGTAACATTAGAGATTTTTTTTTTATTACAGTGTACGACACGAGTTTCAAGTTTAAAAAATAGGAAAAAACAAATCTGCCCCCCTCCTCCCCCGCTTCTTTTCAAGATCAAATAAATCCAGAAATTTTATTAAATAAAAGAACTTAATAATTACGTATACAGTAAAAAAACCTTTCATTAAATTTTTAGTTCAAATTATGTTTATTTCATTCAAAAGAAAAAAAAAAACAATCTAAGATTGGCACGTATGGAAGAGCGAATTTAGTCTAGATTAATTATTTTGATAAATCCCACTCGATTAACTCAATAATACATTTTAAAAATGTGAAAGTCGGTAACAAGAATGTATAAAAAATAGCCACTTTTTATTAAGAAACCTCAAAAGCATGACTTATGAAAATCTGAAAAATAAATGTTGTTCGAACTATTTGAATGCATTTACAAATTCAGCATTGACGAAGGTGATGCAAATAACAGCTAAATTGTTAATTATAATACTGTCGTGTAATAATGAAAGACTTGTTAGGTGCGTTCGTAATTATATAAATACGTAGCACCTATAGTCGTCGCCTGGTCCGTGCATCTGTCTGTCTGTCCGTCTGTCCGCATAGCGCAAAAACTATCCAACAGAATGGTTTGTATAATCGTTGCAGAATTTTTGTCGATTCTTTTCAAATTTTATGAAAACCGAATCAAAAATTAAAAAGATATTAATAAAAGTTTTATTCATTCTATTAAATCCTATCATACGCAATTAATTCAATGATATCCCAAGATAGGTAATGATTCTAAGTTGCCATGGTGATGACGTCCCATTTAAGATGGAGTCCTATTATTTCCGTTTTACTGAATTGAATATATAGAATCGTAATAAATTTTGTATGCATGCATTTTTGCATATGAGTGCAACAGCTATTGCACCAAGATCTGAATATTTATAAAACAAGTTATCGTACGAACGCACCTCATTTGCCACGTTTGATGTACAATTTCCGACTTGTTTTTTTACTACGAAGATTAGTTCTTGATAAAAATATATAGAAAGGCAGAGCGTATGTTACTGAGATTTATTCGCATAACATGTTTTGCCTTGACAGGAAGTATTCTATTCTCAGATAGATAGCAAAAATATACTCTATATTCTGCACAATTTTCTGCTTAAGCCTCACCCCCTGTGTTTTCTCATCGAAAATACATTTCACACGAATAACTCTGCTTAGAAAATATTTTGGAAAGGATAAAATAGTGCCAAATTTTTCTGTTTTCATGAAAACATCCTGTTTATTCATATTCTTGTATTTGTCACGAAATCAAAGAATAACGAAATCATGAATGGTAGGATTATAGCCATCATAAATTTATACATGAATATAACTTAATTTATTCAAAATTGTTTAGAACATTAAAAAGCAAATCTGAAACATTTACAAGTAAAACAAGTCGGAAATTGTACATCAAACGTGGCAAATGAGGTGCGTTCGTACTGTAACTCGTTTTATAAATATTCGGATCTTGGGGCAATAACTGTTGCACTCTTATGCAAAAATGCATGAATACAAAATTTATTACGATTATAATATATTAAATTCTGTAATATGGAAATAATAGGACTCCATCTTAAATAGGACGCCATCATCATGGCAACCTAGAATCATTACCTATCATTGATTTAATTACGTATGATAGGATTTAATAGAATGAAGAAACTTTTATTAGTATCTTTTTAAGTTTTGATTCGATTTTCATAAAATTTGAAATGATTCGACAAATTTCTAAAACGATTATATATATTAAATTTCAAACCATTCGGTTGGATAGTTTTTACGTTGTCATATGCGGACAGACCCGACGACGATTATAGGTGCTATGTACTTATATAATTACGAACGCACGTAAACATACTCTCCAAGATTTTTTTCTAAATAAAATCTTTTTACAGAACAAAAAACCAAACACGTTGAAGGCGCAATGACATTTTGGATTGACATTTAACATTCTTTTAATTAACACAACGTACTTTATTTCTGTAAAGATAGGTTTTTGTAATCGATTTTTCATCACATACTGATGTGCTAAAATAATAATAAAAAAAATCTTTGTACAGAACAAAAAACCAAACACTTTGAAGGCGCAATGACATTTTGGATTGACATTTAACATTCTTTTAATTAACACAACGTACTTTATTTATGTAAAGATAGGTTTTTGTAATCGATTTCCCATCACTTACTGATGTGCTAAAATAATAATAAAAAAAATCTTTGTACAGAACAAAAAACCAAACACTTTGAAGGCGCAATGACATTTTGGATTGACATTTAACATTCTTTTAATTAACACAACGTACTTTATTTATGTAAAGATAGGTTTTTGTAATCGATTTTCCATCACTTACTGATGTGCTAAAATAATAATAAAAAAAATCTTTGTATAGAACAAAAAACCAAACACTTTGAAGGCGCAATGACATTTAACATTCTTTTAATTTACACAACGTACTTTATTTATGTAAAGATAGGTTTTTGTAATCGATTTTCCATCACTTACTGATGTGCTAAAATAATAATAATAAAATATGTACACATGGATGTTTCTGATGACAACACAACGTATAAATATTTCTAGAAATTAATTATAAGTTAATAAATTAATTTTAATCCTTTTTGTATCGAAGTCTTTGTATTTTGTCTGAAGATATTCAAAACTACTTATATTATAACAATTTGATAGATTTTTAAATAAAACTGATTTAATAAATCGGTAGTTGAAGTTTTTTTTTTAATTTTTTAATTTTTTTTTTTGTAAAATATTTACAAGAATAATTAGATTAATTAACAAAAAATACTGTTATGGGAACCTCACAATTCTTACAAGAACAATGTAAATAAATGTATTGCGATCCTCTCTGTATAACCGAGAAGTATTTTGCTGTTGCAAATTTTTCGTAAAATATTTTTTAATAGAAGAAAAGCTAAATCAATGTAAATGGTTGAGGAAACCACATGAAAAAGCATTTAGCTTCGACTGTTTTGCTGTGCTTATCGAATGCGATCCAGCAAAGTATTTTTTTATGAAAAGTACCGTATACTTTTATTAGTAGAGAAATTAAATGAATTTTATATTGCATTTTCTTTAATGGGACTTAAAAGTCCCGTCGGAGCATAAAGGGTTAAGGAACATTTCCATCAGCCGGCTATAGGTGATAAATCGTCAAATAAGTTTTATTTTTACGAGTTACAAAAACAATGAACCAATGGACATTTTGTTAGTTGCCTTATTTTACACTTGAACCTTTCAAATATTAGTAATGAATAGAATAAAACAAGCATTGTTTTATTTTCACTACATTGAAATGGCAATGTAAATAGACTAGAATCACTACAAAATAACAGTATCTAAGGCGTTTTTTTCCCAAATTAAAGTTATTTAGCTTCCTTCAAAATACTCTTAAAAATGTGTATATTAGTTTGAGTGGTTTATGTAACTAGACATTTTCTGTATTGCAAGTTTAGTCCTATGAAAAAGGGCTTAGAATAAATTATTATGAAATTTAACTATTTGATATTATTTCTATTAATTTCCCGAACCTGCATTTCTTAGAACACCCCACTCACCGCGATTTCTAAGAAAATTCCTTTCTTCACACAAAGCTCTCTAGCATTAACGAATGAAAATTTTATAATGACTTCAAATACCCTTTTTTACAATGTAATATTGTTTTTGCAAACATGATATTATAATATTTTCGAATTTAGATGTTGTCTTTAGGGAAAGGAAAAAAAAAGAAAAAAAAAAAAAAAGAAACGCGAATTCTCTTCTAATAACGTGTCTATTTAATATGCCTGCTTGATTACGATTACCTTTAAAAGTCTTATTTGATTTAATTTAATTTAAATTTTAACTTTTTAAAAGGTATTTTACATGCAAGACACATTGATTTAATTAGTAATTAGATACAAAATGTGGTAACAAATTAAAATAATTGAATTTTTTGAGTTGAAAAATATATTTTTATTAAATGTAGACACAAAAATATTTTTCATAAATTTTTTTTCAGTTATTTGTATAATCCCTTCTAAGCTAAAGTAAATATTCATGGATACAGAATTTCTTTTTTAAGTACAGTATATATTTTATGTAGTTTTATTTTTATATTTCGAAATACTGTTAACTATGATTTTTTTAAATTTAATAATCATTACTTGTAACTATTAAATCATTAATAATCATTTAATGACCAACGCTTTACAATCCTTTTTCTATCCCATCAATCACAAATATAGTTCGCCTGGGGAACATACTGTTGCCCGAACTGTGTTCGGGCGTCACTAGTAAAGGATTAACAAATAACTATTTTGCTGTATTGAAAGTATCCATCAAATATTGCTCATTACTAAAAATATATTTTTGAAAGACATTAATTCTTAATAAATATCGTTTATTATAAAATATTTCTGTTACATTTTGGGGAAATAGAATATTTTTACTGGACTGGAGAATTAATCAAATACTGAACATTATAAAAAGTAAATTTCTAATGAATTTTTTGGAAAATCCATAAATTTTCATGCTTGTAATTTCAGCTGCCACCGATTTTGATGACTTCATCAAGCTTGCCACTCAGGCTCGTGACATCGTGAACGAGGGTCTATACGTGTACGTCCTGTCCGTCGCCGTGGTTCACAGGGATGACTGCAAGGGTGTCACTCTTCCTCCCATCCAGGAGGTCTTCCCTGACAGATTTGTCCCTGCCGAAACCATCAATCTGGCCATCAAGGAAGCCAAGAACCATCCCGATTTGGTATGTGTCTAAACTGAAATTAAATATTAGTACACGAATGGGTGGAAATTAAGGGATAAAAATTCCTTCCAAATAATTTTTGAAAAAAATATAATTAATGCGATTTATTTAGAATTCAAAAATGAAATTTTTGAACGTAATAGCATATTTCTAGTTTTTTTAACAAGTGCATTAGATATATTTTGAACTTTATGAAAATTCTTTTTAACCCCTTGAAGGGCGTTATTTTATATTTAATCCCTAATTGCCTCTTTGGCACCAGAAATTTTCAATGACAATTTCACTTTCATCGGGTACGCGAAAATATACTTTTATTTGATTACAAATAAATTTTCGTGTAAATACTGGTGTCATTCATCAGCATTTTATGAATACAAGTATCCCCCCCCCCCCCCACTGAAAGCCCCTGAAAGGGTTAAAGCAGCTCTAATTAGAACTTATTGAAATTAACACAATTGTAATGAAAGTTAAATTAACAAGTTCGGCTTAAAAAAAATAAAATAAAATATGTCCTATCATTATAAAAGAATTTTCCTTATGTTCCTTTCAGAACCTAATAAAATAAACTGCGTAGCAGATAAAACTTTACCACTTAAAATAGCGACAATTCAACAGCAAAGTTTTTGACTTGAGTTCTGAATCAGTTTCAAAATATACAAAGAGCTTTTTGCTAATATTTTGAAACTTAGAAAACACTCCTTAATCAGTGATATTTATAACAAGGAATAGTAATGCTAGGGTTGAGAAATTCTAATTTAAAGGATAATAATTGAATCAGTCATTTGAAAACTACATGTCGCAGATTAAAAAAATTTCAAAACTCCATAAAATTTGTTCTATAAATAAATATTAGATATTTTATGCTCTTTATATTTCTTAGATCTTTAAATTTTTAAGTCGGTTGTCAGTTTTTTGTTTTATAATAATTAAAATTTGTAAGAAAACTGAGAAACTTTTGAATTTACGGAGTTTTTTGCTTAGAAATGTGATTTATTACTCTACAAATGATGCAAAAAATGGTATGAGTCATATTTTTAGTAGGTATTTAGCAAAATAGACGTAAATCCTTTAACGTCTACATTCTAAAGATTGACTGTCACTCACTTAGTCATATTTAGTAATGTAATTGATCAGATTTTTGTTTTCTGCCATTAGAATACATCTTGGTAATTGTCTAATGTTGTTTTGACATAAATGCCTATTTTGCCGTAAGTTTTGATTTGAAACTGTTAATAAACCTCTATGAAATTTTTTGTCCACGCATCCTAGCCTACCTTTAAGGACACGTTCATAACAAAAAAATACAATTGAAAAAAAAGAGGATCTATATAGTTTTTTAAATGACTAAAATGACATTTAAAAGTTTAAACTTCGATTAAATTTCAGCAATTTAAACGTTAAAACAAATAGGCAAGACAAAATCCATTCGGAAATAGAATTATTGTCCTTTTTTCAAAGATTTCTTATAAAGGTGGCAACCTTTTTTCCTCTTTAGAATCTAAGTGTAATCTCAATCACTAATCATTTGCTACTATTTTCGTCGTCAAAAAATGTTAATTCAGTCGATTTATATTCAATATATTTGTAATCTTTCAAATGACGAAAATTAATATAGCAGCAATAATTAACTGTAACAAATCTACTTTTTTAATTAGGATATTGATGTTGAGATTGAGAAGACTGGTAACATCTTGGACCCAGAATACAAACTCTCCTACTTCCGCGAAGATATTGGCATCAATGCCCATCATTGGCACTGGCACGTCGTCTATCCTGCCAACTGGGATGAAGCTAAGACTGGCAAAGTGAAGGACAGGAAAGGAGAACTCTTCTACTACATGCATCAACAGATGAGCGCCAGGTAATACATATCAAAAAATAAAAAGATTAGAAATTAAGTGGTTTAAAAGTTACAGAATGGTTTACATTACAGCACAGTTTCTAAACCTACTTACACCTTCGGACTTGTGAAAATTGAAGAAATGTTTCACAAACTACCTTGTAGTCAATAAATAAATAAATAAATAAATAAATAAGAAAAAAAAACATATTTACTTATTATGGCTAATGTGATGAAATTTCAGCTTTTACTTAATGCGATATCGGCTGCTGTTGTCTGTTTTGACATATGTTATTAGTATCTTAATTTGAACAACAATACAGTCCTTTATAAAATGAGATTATCCTTTTAACCAGTAGGAACTACCTTGAACTTTTAGCCTGGAAAAGCTCCACCTTAGGAGAATGGTTCTATCGATCGCCAGTAGAGCCAGACCAACTTTGCTGATTATTATTAGTAACCATATCCTATACGGAAATGTATAAAATATAATGTCAAAACAAAAAATATACACGATTGCCATAAACGAAAAAGAAATATGACATATTTTATAAGAAGAACCATAAAGTTAAAAATTTAAGACATTAAAAAATAAAATAAAGGGAACACAAAGCCGACTTATAAGTTTAATAATAGAGAGTATTAGGTATAGTATCCAACAAACTGATTTCAAAATTTAAAGATTTTGAGGCTATTTCTCTAACAAATGTTGAGTCTCTGTGACAGACTAAGTGAACTTGCCTTCTTCCCAGTCTGAAATCGAACTGTGAACCTGTAGCGTGATAGCGTAACGCTTTGACCAGTAAGCTACTGGGCTTCTTCTCCATATTCTAGGAAACTGAAATTATATTATACCTTACAAAATGAAATCAAAATTCGTCGATTTAAAGTCAAAACCATTATCTACAAAATCTTATTCTATCTATAAAATTTAGATTAGTGTTCTTTAATGTAAATAAAGTGTTATAGTTAATATTTTGCTACATACATAATTAATTAGGAACACAATTCCAATTATTTAATATTTTTAAATTAGTATTTTTCAAATAACTTTCAATCAAAATTAACCTATTGAAACTTGCATCGGGACTTTAATTACACATAACTACTACCGAATTTTTTTTTTTTCAGAGATTTGGGAATTAATAATCTTCATCACTTCTAATATTCTATGCACTTTCTAGGTATGATTGTGAAAGATTGTCCAACGGAATGAGAAGAATGGTACCCTTCCACAACTTTGATGAACATTTGGATGGTTTTGCTCCTCATCTGACTTCACTGGTCAGTGGTCTGCACTACGCCTCTAGGCCAAGTGGATTCAGCCTCAGGGATCTTCCCGATGTCGATGTCCAAGACATGGAAAGATGGAGAGAACGTATCTTGGAAGCTATTGATTTGAAACATGTCCACGCCGCTGATGGCACTGACCTACCTTTGGATGAGAAGAACGGTGCCAACATCTTAGGATCACTCATTGAAGCCAGCTCTTCTTCTCCAAACAGAGCTTTCTATGGATCCTTGCATAACTGGGGACACGTCATGATGGCTAGAATCCAAGATCCCGATGGCAGATTCCAAGTAAGTTTTTCTTTCTGAAATTAAACACGAGAAAGAAAACTAGTAAAAAATTTATCCAATGTTCCGTAAATCGGGTACTTAGTTTCCCTCCCAATTAAAACAGTTTATAATCAGTTATTGGTCTTGAGTATGGACCTGATTCACCGAGTATTGTTGAATCATGTCAATATTCTTAACAATGCATTGATCTCAACCAGGACTGATTTAATTTTTGTTATTTTACGGTTAAGTAACTTCATCCATTGTCCAAAGAAAGCCAGTTTACAGTATCTAATAATAAATATTAAACCACAAAATGAAAATAAAATTGCAAGAAAGAAGTTTTGTATAAATAAATATATTTATAACCTTTTTTAAATACATTAACTACAAGAATCAGTGTTAATGTTTATCAACAATACGAACTGTAGTCGATATTTCAGCAACAGAATTGATATCAGTTGTGTATTTTGCACATCAAGCGAGTAGGGTTTTCATCTTGATGAAGAAAATATTTGTTTTATTATCTCAGTACATAAGTCTATTAGCTTATAAACAATTTTTTCTTCTCAATTTAGTTTTCTTTATCAATTACTATTTACAATTAATGTTATTGACATCGCTTGTTGCATACTACTACAAAGGATAATTGGAGAATTTAAATTGTCGAAACTGGTTTTGTACATCATTTTTTCAAAAGTAACTTTGGTATAACTTTGGATATTGAGTGATAAAGAAATTGTGAGCAACAGTGAGGAACGGCAAAGAAAACTTTCACCGTCAAATAATTGAGAGGTTTAAAATTTGCTAACTGTTTCTTCCCAATCAAAATGTGATGCAACAGATTAAATTTTCGAGTGTGTAGTAAAATTGGAAAATTGTGTAATAAAGGGGAAAGAGTACTTAACTTACTAAAGTTAAATTATGTAAGTAAGGAAATTGATTTGCATATTTTGCCTGTCCAAAGTAAATTTATCATTTCTAATTAACAAACTGACATTTATTAAATTAGTTTTTTTATTAAAATTACTACATCAAATAAAACATTCTTTCTTCTAGAAAAAAAATCGTAACCTATTTAATTTCTAACAAAAATTAAACTTAATTTATTCAATGCACGGGATTATTTTATGCCATTCAAATATTTACTTCGGTTAATGCGGATGAAATGTGGCCTCCATTGGAAATATGCACTAACGGCAATTAGCGGTATATAAGAGTACATGAATAATCGACTTTCGGGACTAAATGTACGAAAAGTGTACGAGAAATGTGTATTTATTTGTAGACGCGATAATTAAAATGAACCAGTAAACATAAAAATTGCAATATTTTAAAACACAATCTTAAAATAACACCTTCGATAAAATACTTTAATTTTATATTTTAACTTTGCAATACTTTCTAAGGACAGCTATTCTGTTGAAGGTGTTTGCGAATAATATTATCTGGTTGAGTTACACTCATAAAAAATTTAAAAGAAAAAAAAACATAATTAAACTATAAGAAATTCATATTCCGGAAAAAAGACAGACTAGAAAAAAAGGAAAAATAAAATGAATACCTGATGATAGAACATTATAAAAAGTTAAGCTACTAAAGACTGATCTACATTATCTATAATATGTATGAGAACGTGAGTTTCAAAACTCGCTTTATCCAGAAAATCAAATTTTGGGAAATCGCGGAAAACCTCTAACTGCGTCCTTTGGTTTTCATTGAAAACCAAGATTTTGCAATGGCAGAAATATAGAATAAAACCTTTTTTTTTTTTTTTTTTTTTTTTTTTTTACAACAGTCGTGCTTTTTCGGTGCAGGTTTGCCAATACATAGACTGATAGAGAAAACACGATTTTTTAAATTTTGGATAAGGTCAACATACATACTCACGTCCTCATATATATACATATTTGCCATAACAAGAAGTAAGATTACAACTTGCTGCAATAATAATTTTATAATGCAATTTTTAATGCAATAATAAAATAAAATCAAAGTTGAAATTAAAAAAATATATATTTATGGAAGATAATTTATTATATTCGCCATTAATCCTCCATTTATGATTTTCTGCGGTTTGCTTACGTAATTTTTTTAATTATTAGGAAAATCCAGGAGTCATGAGTGATACTTCAACCTCCCTTCGAGATCCCATCTTTTACAGGTGGCACAGATTTGTGGATAACATCTTCCAACAGTACAAGGCAACTCTTCCTTCCTATACTAGGGAAGACGTACGTTAACTTGTTATAAAATATTAAATCTCTTCTGATTATATAATTTGCCTAATCATTTTAAAAGAGTATTTATGAAGTGAACATTTAATTTAATTCAAACATGCATATTTATTTTTAGTTGTCATTCGATGGAGTCAAAATTGTGAGCACACAAGTGAATGCTAAACTACCGAACGTAGTTACAACTTACTTGAAGGAAGACCGTTTGAATCTTTCCTACGGCATCAACTTTGGAACCGGACGAAAAATTCATGTAAGTGTGATTTTTTAAAATTATTTATTAATAGCAAGCATGATAAAATAGATAAGCTATTATTTTTTGTATTATTTCTGACGAAAAAATTACAGCAGAAAAGTTGTCAATGCGAAAGTTTTGTGCAATGTTTTCTTTATTTAGGTATAGTTGCATATAAAGACGCATTACGGGCAAGGCTTAAGCTGAGTTCAAAATTTCTGTAGCGAAAAAGCAAAAAAGAAACGAAAAAGGTTTTAGCAAGATGCTAATATGCCAATGTACTTATTGTTATGCATCCCTCAACCCGTCTTGAAATGTTGGATTTTCACTTGAATGTGAAAAATTAGTCCCGGCATCTTTAAAGGATTACTAATAATTTATTAAACAACTTACAAAAAAAAAAATTCTTAAATTTTAAAATGAAAAGGTAATTTAAATTACTATCGAGATAAGTTTATACTTCTGATACTTTATATCAAATATAATACTGTAACCATAAAAAAATAATCGGAAACAACATGATAAAAAATGTTTACCATTTTCCAAATTCTTTTGGTTTACATTTTATACTTTTCCTTTTCTGCATGTTGATTAATTTTTATAAATGTATCTTAAAAGTAGAACAATCCTATTTTAGGATCTTCATTGTTTATCTTCGGTATATTACTCCCATTGTAGATTGCTAACCTGGCTTAATTATTTCCTATTAGATTTAAACAGCTAAATCATTACCACTTTCACAAATCAACAGTTTGTATTGAGATAACTATACAATATTCAATTAAAGAAGATATTAATGGATTTTGTAAAAACATATAATTTGTATGCAAAAGTTAAAGCGATTCCTTGAAAATCATGTTTTAGTAAAATAGTTTAGAGAAAAAACGAAAATCTCTCCTTTTATTTTCGCATTTACAGACTGTCTTTCCGCATTGTGCGGAAAATGCAATTTCAACGAAGGATCCTCCGTGCGAGCGTAGGAAAGGTGCCGGGTTCAACTCCCGACTCCGTTGCACACTCTTTGTGGAGTTCCCGGATTCCCGGATATAATCTTCAGGTCTTGTCTATTTCCTCGGGTTTATCCGATCCTTATATATCAACGACAACTTATAAGCGGACACTTGATGTCAAGCACACAAGTCGGATGTATGTGTTCAATAAGCAAATTTAACGAAAACAGTAGTCATGATCTTTTTTCTTTTCTTTTCATAGAACTTATGCGCATATTATTTATCTACATAAGCTATTTTGATTAAGAGACTAAGCGAATACTATCTCTGTAAAAGAATTAAATAAAGATCATCTGCGAAACTTTTGATCCAATTTTCGCCACTTTATCTGTTTTTTGCCTTTGTTCAGATCTAAATTTTCTCCAACATAAATTTTCAGGTAAATTTTGTACAAAGTTTTTCCCGTGATTGGTTTCTCTACGTTTGCAATTGGATAAGACAACTCTATTGTAACTGCATTTGATCTCACAAAACGAATTTTGAGAAGAGTGGTCATAACAGCGAAACTAAATTCGCGCATGAACACTTACTTAAGACGGTTCTCAAAAAAAATATTTTTTGCCACCCAGCAACGCTAAACTTTTTGACACATTTTTAAACGCAAAAGAACGACACTTGAAGGCATGATTATAAAAATGATTTGTAATTAAACAGTTTGTCTCATTTTTAGATACATGAATCATATCTTGATTTATAAGCGCGATTATTGCCTCACAACATCTGTTTTTTTTCTGTCTGTCACCTCCGGTAATCTGGCAATATTTTTCTTTTGTTATAAAATCCTATGTTTTTCTGTGTATTTATGCGAAAAGCGCATCTTACTATTGTCTATACTTTCGGAATTAAACAGTTTTATTTCTTCTTTTATTAATTTTACGTTATATATTATTCTTGTGTGTTAAGAGACTTTTAAATTGTAGGTGAAATACCAACATTTGGAACACGAACCTTTCTCTCTAATCATCAATGTCGAGAATAATACTGGAGCAGCCAAGCACGCTACCATCCGTGTTTTCTTGGGACCTAGATACGATGAACTTGGAAATCTCCTGGTTCCCGACGATCAAAGAAGTCTGATGATCGAATTGGACAAATTCCACACAGAATGTAAGTGTCACTTTGTTTTTTATGGATAATATTTTTTCTTTACATTCGATCATATAACCCTAAATCTTACCGAAAAAATATCTATTGGAGAAAACTTTGAAATCCTTCCTTTCGAAAACATTGCTTCTGTAAAATTATCTTCTTTTTATTTACTTTAGACATCCTGGACTTCATGTGCACCACAGGCAGCGAGACATGCTTCTCCCACTAATAACAAAAATTTTTTGCTCTGTTTAATCACTGTGACTATTTAAGAGAAAAATAACATTTTAAAATTAGAGGTGGAAGTTTGCCTGATTTGACCTCGTCGCCCTGGTTAAATCGGCGCCTATGTTGGAAACGGTGCTTGCTGCCTGTTAGTACTTTTTCGTATATGGAAATTTTACGTATGTCCTTTTTCTCTCAAAACAAGAGAAACTGAGACGAGTCGAAGCTCAAATTTTCAGGAAATTCTCTCCATCAAAACACGGAGATTTCTTCAAATAAGAGAAAAATCTTTGCCAATGAGGTGTATTTTGGCAACTTGCTGCCTGTACTTTTTAAGTTTTTAGACGAAATTTTTTTGTGCGTACGTTGCATTATAATTTCTTAAAACTGCTATATCTCAAGACTAAGAAACACTTTGAAATAGAAGATATTTTGTATCTTGTGTTACCAATACACTGTATCCGTATAAGTACGGACGGCGGCCGCGCAAACCATCACCTCATCGAATTCACGGCTGAAATTCCAGGATTAGTTATAACTAGATTAGCACATTAAAATGGAACTGGTCTGCCAAGTCATACTTGGTGAAAACCACCTGAAGACCCAATTTCAGTGGTTGGTTGGTCGGTAGGTTACTCATTGTACCCCTGTACCCAGTGGTGTCATAAAGGTTATAAAAGGATATAGGACTGGATGCAGGAAAGCACAACGGGAAACCTAACACTCAACCAATAAAATTGGGTCTGCAGGTGATTTCCATCAAGATATGACTTGGCAGACCAGTGTCCATTTTAAAATGCTAATTGAGTTCTAACTAATCCTGGAATTTCAGTCATGAACTCGATGAGGTGATGAGTTGTGCAGCCGTCATCTGGTCTATATGACTTTAACAGCTCAAAAGTTATCACAAAAATTATCGATCACACATTATGTATTACATCAAAAATTATCTATCACGCCATCACAAAAATTAAACCCTATTTAAATACTCCGAAACATAGATAAAAAATTAGAAAAAATATTACAGAAAGCGAAGGAAAAGTGTTTTAATTACAAAAGATTGAGACAAATCAATTTCAGTGCAGCTTTTTAATGTCAAAGTCTTATTCATTTCACTACTCACATTTTTGTCATCGTCAGGAATGTGTGGTAAAGTTTTGGACGCCTGGCTGAAAAAAACAAATGTTGCTATTTTAACTACTCATACACCACTTCTAAATATTTCATAATTTCATTTTGTTACATCTTCGGATAGGAAAAAATGTACTTTCGAATGAGGTTTGTTTTAGAGCTGTAACACAATTTAGTGAGTATTTATGATTTTTTAAAAATCAATATCCCTAATGAACATTTGTTCGCTACAATAATGTAAAGTAACTAATGACAGAGTTACCACAATCGGCAATTTATTGCACAGAGGAAATTAAAAAGAAAAAAAGCTGATTACTCATAAGATAAAATGATAAAAGTACTTTGTCGCCAAACTAAAATCTGTCAACGAAAATACAGATTTCTAATTTATATTGAACATAAAATTAATAGTTAAATTGGTTGAAAGGTATGTTGCATCAGAATATGCTCTGAACCTTACTTTAATTTTTACTTTTGCTTCTTAATTTCTAACTGCACAATTATCGTCTGCTAAGTTTTTAAAGAATGAAATTATAAACTGTATTTTAATATGGTAAAGATCTTTGACAGGCTTCCAATTTTATTTATATATTTATTTTCGTGTTTTTAGTGGCCCCAGGAAAGAATGTCATCAGCCGTAATGCTGCTGAATCTAATGTTACCCTTTCCCATACTTACACTTTCGATGAGCTGAAAGCTGGACAGGGTGGTTCAGCTGATGCTGATGAGTACTGCAGCTGTGGATGGCCAGAACATATGCTCTTGCCCAGAGGAACACACAAGGGAATGGAGTATGATCTCTTCGTCATGGCAACCGACTACACCGTGGATAATGTAAGTACTGAAAAAAAATTAAAGTAAATGTCTAATAATAACAGAGTACATACTAGAGATGGATTCTTGCTCTTTTTTTCGGAGTCCAAAACCGATAGAGAAAGTAAGCAGTAGAAAAAATATTCATAACATTGTAAAATTGTTTAAAGAATAATTTTCTCCTTTAAAAATATCACCTTACATAGAAATAAGTATTGATCCTAAATCCTCCTTCACGATAATTTTTTGTAATTTTCATGTCCCCGAAAATATGCTTATAATAAAATTTGTTATTTTTACTCAACCACTGGCAGAAATCTACAAAAGTTACAATTCTTATTCTTTTTAAAATAATATTATGACGGAGAGACATAAATTCTGTTTTACAGTAATTCTGGAAAATGACTTGATACAGAAAACGAGGATAGACAAGGGATATCCTACAGTTTTTTTTGTGTTGCTAACACTGACCGTGCAAAAGCTACGGAATTAGAATATTTCTCCTTCTATCTTATCAATAACAATTCAATTTTCTTTAAATTGATTTTTAAAGAATTGTAAAACACTTTATGAAATTTGAATAAAAACGTAAAATTAAGTTTCTTTTATAATTTAAATCCGCGTTTTGTAAGAACATAAAAATATCTGGATTTTTCTTTTAATTGGAAACACTAATATCATCTTTGTAGTCTTTAAAATAAACTACGAGGTTTTTAGAATAATATAAATTAAGTACATAACTAGAAATAAGAGAAAGAAGGAAAATAAAATGAAAAACAAAAACAAAAAAATCCAAGAAGCAACGTAAATGTATTTATACGAGTGTGATTCAAATATGAAGAAGATTTTTAATAGATTATTTTTATTTTAAATATTATTTACCAAATAAATGTCAATGCTATTTTTTCACATAGCGTTTTTTAACATCTACACATTTCTCCCAACATATTGGGAGTCTTCCTTTTCTTGTATAATAAAAAGAATTTCGATGTGTATGAAGATAGTTACACAAAAATTGTTTGATTTTTCATCTCATAATAATCTTCTCCTCCTAACGCTTTTTTTAAAGGGATCTAAATAAATTCTTGTCTAAAGTTGATATGTTAGGAAGGAGAATGGCCTAATGTTGTCCATTGGTTACGTAAAACTTGCTGTGTATGAGGTTTTGCATTGTCTATTGGAAAATTAGAATTGGGTGTTTTTAGAACCAACATGCTGCCTTATTTTTTTCCCCGCAATCACAGTACTATATCACACTATATTTACATACTTCATTTAAAAAAAAAGAAGTTTATCATACCCCATAAATCTCAAAAATTATTAGTGAGAACTTTGTCAGAATTTGCTTCAGTGGAATAGTTTCGCTTTCCTTGCTCCATTTTACACTGGGTAATCTTGTTTTCATCTTCTTCACGGCTATTTTAAAACAAATTGTACCATTTGCATATTTGAGGTCTCAATAAAGTTCCATTATTGAATCGCACATTCAAATTTGTGCCAAATTTCGACAACTTTGACAATTTATGTTTGTTGAAAGTTTAATAATTATACTTTCTGCAGCCACACTGTATACTTTTTCTATACTCACAATCCTTGCGACTAAATAAATGAAACATGAAGAATAAAACGGTGACAATTAAAAAAAAAAATCGTAATCAACTTATCATGATTGTTATGGCAAAAAATATAAAAAAAAAATTCTACTGATATTAAAGAAGTCTCCTTTGTATGTGATTCACCCTTGTATAATTGGCAAAATACTTGAGAACATAGAATGTTTTTTTATTTTTATTTTTTTATTTTTATTTATTTGTTTATTTTTTTTAACAGTTCAGATAATACGATAATGATAAATATTTAAAGTTTCTAAGCTTCAAGTTAAGCATTAAACAAAATTTCATGCACAAGGATGTGCTCAGCATCTTACATAAAAGACGCATATTATTATATTCTTTTTCCGGACTCAAGTGTTTTAAAACAGGCTTGAAAATGACCATGTTCATCTAGAGTTTGAATCACTTTAATTTAATAATTTGGATAAAACTTATATATGCTCATTCATATATATTTTCAATAAATATGTTCTTTTTTACATATACTTATTCAATTTTGAAACTTTTCAGCCCGATGGTGCTAGCGTTAAGACTATTTGTTCTGATGCCGTCAGCTACTGTGGCGCCAAAGATCAAAAGTACCCAGATTCAAAACCCATGGGATTCCCATTCGACAGGCCCATTCTGTCCCGAACCGCAGAAGAGCTCATCACTGAAAATATGTGCATCACACCTGTTATCATCAAGTATCTTGGCTGAGTACAAATGGCTTACATTCGTCTAAATACACCAGATAGTATATTTTAATGTGGACTGTACATGCATAATAGAAAAAAGTAAATAAATAAAGTTTTCAAACTAGTATAATAAGTTTTATTATTTCTTTCAAATTGATCTTACACCAGGGCCGAAACTAGCCTTTTTTGCACCCGGGGCAAACATGGATTTTGCCTCCCCCCCCCCTTTTCCACAAAGTACATTTACAAAGAGAATTTTACTAATTTTATAATAGACGGCTTATTTTAAAATTTAAAATATATAATCATAAAATATGTAATACTGAACTACGTAATTTACAGTGGTGGATCCAATGGGGAGGTCCCTCTGAACATCAACAAAAATATTCTAAAGATCATTTTTAAAATGACATATTCAGTAGAGTTCCGATTATCCGAGTCCCGCCTAACTGAGTTTCCGCTTTTACCGAGTTATTTTCTTCTGATGAACTGATGGCTTCTATTATTATGAAACAGCCATTATAATGAAGTGTTAGGTGAAGATGAAAGAGCAGCCGTACAAAGTTAGAACTCTGATTTTCTGGTCCGGATGGGAAAAAAATGGCCATATTTTTTTTTTTTTTTTTTTAATTATGGCCATTTTTTTCCCTTCTTTCATCTTCACCTAACACTTCATTTAACTGTTTCATAATAATGGAAGCCATCAGTCCATCAGAAGAAAATGATCCTTTCCAAAGATATAATCTTCACTTGGCGCCCCTTTGTTCTGGCGCCCGGGGTACATGACCCCTCTGCCCTCCTTAGTTTCGGCCCTGTCTTGCACTCAACTAAACATGCCGTTAGGGCATCCTTGAATATGACATCCACAAGCATAAAGGAAAAAAATTAATTAAATGCTCCAACATAAGAAGTTTTATTATATCTTGCAAATTAATTGTTGATTTCATTCCAAGAAAGAAAGTTTTTTTTCAAATTTCACCTATGATATCCAAACAAGTTCCGTAGAGCTGTCTTTTATTTATTTTGTATATTTTTAATACCATAAGTTAGAAAGTGTGGTTTTGTTTACGGGTGATACCCTTCTCGTGTCTTTTTCCCATAAAATAAAATGGCGTAATTTGGCACGTGTTAAATATTACTGTAAGTTAAGGATTTTCTAAATATTATATTCGAAAACATATTTATTATAAACTATTATCTATGGACAATTTATTTTTAATAATAATAATAATAATTCACTATAACATTTTTACAATTAGAGGAAGTCTTTGTTTATTAATTAAAATATATGATGCAGTTTTAAAAATTCAATTGATTTATTAGAAAGAAAGGGATAGGGCTGATATATAAGAGATAGATATATTTGCACTTTTACACCTTTCTTTAGTTTAAAAAATATCATTCAACTACTGCCCAAGAAGTCGCATTAAATGATTGAATATGGGCTGGGTTTTTAAAAAATTATTATTATAAGTACCAATACGACCATTTTTAAAAAATGTTTAAATTTACTATATAATTACTTAATTTTGAACTAGGGAGGAATCTTAAGAAACGGTTGATTTATGGTACACCCCCCCCCCCCCTCCCGCAAAAGGTGGTAAACAGTATACATTGCCTAACTTAAAAAATGAAATACACTGTAAACCTTTACAAATAAAGAATTTGTAAGAGAAGGAAAAGCTCGTATTGTTTTACTCCGAATATATTTTGGATATCTTAACATGTAGGTACCGGCGAATTCGAAAAAGAACCACTTTTACTCCATATGTGCGTTTGAATGTAAGTTACTTAAAAATGATTTTATTTACATGTTTATTTTACTTAATATTCAAAAAAGAAATAAAATACAAAAAAAAAAAAAAAATAAATAAAATCGATCAGATCGCGGCCGGTATCTGTAGCGATATATGAAGGGTTGACAACCATAGTAGACCAAGCCCACTTTGATAAAAAATGAGATAATTCATTTTGAAAATCTATAAAATCTATTTTATCTACCCCCACAATAAAACATATCAGTTTTCATATACTTTCTCATATATGGCATCTGTTTACAGACTTGGTTCACTGTAGGAGTGAATAAAATAGATTTTATGCACCTTCTAAATGTACTATATCATTTTTTTTTTTTTTAATGGACTTCGTCTACTATTGTTGTGAATCCCTCATATTATACAGCTCATATTCAAAATATTAGAATAATTACTTTTTTTACAAATTGAAAATATCGTTTGGTAATTTAATGTCTTTTAATGCAAATATGCAAACGATATTTTTATTAAGAACTTATTGTTGATTAAACTTATTTATTATCTTAAAATTAATATAATTTTTGAAAAGATTAATTGAAAAAAAATTATTTTGAAAAGTCAAAATATTAGAATATTTATTCAAGTGGTTCAAAATATTAGAATATTTCACATTAATTCTCCTTTAATTATCACCAATACGTAACTGGTGGCATCATTGATTAAATTCAGACGATTTCATTTAAAATCAATATTCTTTTTGCAGTTTGTTTGCTTTTTTATCTTAAAATTGGTCGTGTGAGTGATATTCCTGAATTTATTAAACTTCGTATGGTTGATTTGTAACGGCACGGTAAAAATCAATGTTATATAGCCAATTATTTACATTGTTTGTAATCAAGCGTTAGTAAAATACAAACACATTATTAAAAAAATGGAAAATTTCAAAATAATCGCCGAAATGGCAGCCGAAAACCGAAAACATTTGCTAGAGATGACAGGAATCTGAAGCGTATAGTTAAGAAAAACCGTTTTAAAAGTGTGCGATTCTTTGCACCAAAAATGGAAAGAAGAAGGAGTTGAAGTTTCTACATCGACAACATTAAGACATCTCCATAAATTTAATTTTGAATCTCGTGTATCGAAAACAAAACCTCATGACTGCAAAACAAAAGCGTACAAGATTGAATTGGTGTAAATCAAGACGTTTATGGAGAGAAGAAGATTGAAAAAATATATTATTTAGTGATGAAAGTATGTTTTGTGTTTCATATGGTAATCAAGGTATTCGTGTTTGGAGATTGAAGCAAGAATAAAGAATGCCTTAACCGTTCCATAAAATTTGCTGCTAGTGTCATTGTTTGGGGTTGTATGAGCGCAGAAGCACCTGGGAAGTTATGGATCGTCTAGGAAAAGGTTAACTTTCAGATATATCAAGAAATTTTGGAATATTACATGATTCCATCATCAGAAGATTAATTTGAAGATGATTTCATCTTTCAACAAGGTTTAGTGTCACCACATACCTCGGTGTCAACTAAGAATTGGTTCCGCCAACGGAACATTAAGGTACTTCCTTGGCCACCAAACTCACCAGACCTTAATCCCATCGAAAACTTATGGTGTATAATGAAGAAAAATCTCCAAGAAAATCCTCCTTCAAGTAAAACTGAGTTAGTGGCACGTATAAAGTCTGTTTGGGCTAATATTGATAGAAATGTTTGTAAACACCTTGCATATAGTATGCAAGATCGATTGTACGCTTATGAAAGCTAAAGGGGATGCTACAAAATATTAACTACCCTTTACTCCATATTCATAAGGTAATATTGCTGCGTAAAATAAAATATTGTAATATTTTGAACCAATCGAGATTTTATTCTAATATTTTGATGTGTTTCAGAAAGCTGTATACCTAATTTATTGTACTGTATTTGATATTTTGTAAATGTTAAAATCTTATCTATACATTCCAGATTTAATTTATAAGAAATTTAATTGCATTTACTTAGTAACAAAAATAAATAAATGAAAAATATTTTTTCTTATTACTTTTTCTCAATTGTTCTAATATTTTGAATATGAGCTGCAGCTATACAAGAGTTATAGTTAGTTATCGATAGTACGATAGTTATACGAGATAAGTGTCGCTATTTTTCTTACAACGAGGTTGAATCGACTATAAACCGGACTTTTTTTATCATGAAAAAATACAAATAAATACTTTAACTTTTCTCACCATAGTCTTCTGCATGCTCTATCCATTTCTCACAAAGTTTTGGAAGTTAGTAGATACCTTCTTCAAAGAAAGTCCACATTGTGTAAAAAAACAAATAAATAAAATGACCTACTGTTCGAAATGAAATGAAATTAATATATGTACAGTAGAATCTCCATTATCCGAAGTAATTGGGACCGATTGGGAGAAATTACGTCACATTACACTTATTACGTAAAATGAACAAAAAATAATATTGCACAACAGTTTAAATTTAAAAATTGCGCGAGACATTTATTTGATATTTTGAGATGATCTTTTCAAAAAATTTTGGTTAGAACAGCGCAAATAATATTTCATTTCTAACAAAAGTATTTTCACGTGAACATTAAAAAGAGGAAAGAAAAGTTTGGTGAAAATTACGCCATATTAAAAACGATACATTTAAAATCTCTTATTTAAAAGAACTTTCTTTTCGCTTTCTTAAAAAATACCGGGAGACTCTGTTTACTTAATTCATTTTATATTAGCTTATTTTGAAATGTTTAACTGATTTTATTTAATCAAAGACGAAAATAGCCATTGTATCTTTCAACAGCAGCTGATTTAGCCTTAAAATTCCCCAATCAAAGAGAAATGAATAGAAGCCCGTTTATAGGGAGATCGCCACTGTTTTTTAAATTATAATTCAATCTTCCGAAATCTTTTTAAAGCTAATCAAATTAGCGTGCTTTTAGAGTATGCGGTGTCTGAACGGGGGTTGACGAGCGTAGCTCGTAGGGGGCAGAGCCCCCTAGTTTAATAAAAAAAACATAATTAAAATATCTGCATTACAAAAAATGTTACGCTTACAAAAAATAAGATCTACCTTAGATTTCATTATATTTTATAGTTACATTTACACATTCAATATTTAGTAGGATAACCCTTGTTTTTTATTACAGCTTCACAGCGTCTTTTCATTGAGAGAACTAGTGTTTGAAGTTCATCCTTTTTAATCATATGGTGCCAAGATTCAATTATGGTTTCAATAAGTTACGCTTCATTAGATGAACGCTTTTTTTTACAAGGATTTTCAAACGTCGCCACAAATTTCTTATAGGATTCAGATCAGGGCTGTTTCCTGGCCAGGGTAATAATTGTATGCTTTTATTTTTAAAACATTCTTTGCATATTTTTACCGTATGGCATGGAGCTGAATCCTGCTGAAAGTTAAATGGTGCTTTATTGGGGAAAAGGTCCCTGATGGAAGGCATCAATTTTGGTTCCAGCACAGTTTCGATTTATGTTTTTGCATTCAGAATGCTATCAATCACTAGAATGCGGCCCACACCATCTGCAGACATATAGGCCTAAATCATGACATTTGTCCAGTTCTTTGTAGTTGCTTCAATGCAATCAGGATGCAGCTCTTCCCCTACTCTACGTCTTACATATTTTCGCCCATCACTACCAAAGAGGGATATTTTACTCTGATCGCTCCAGTTTATTCACTTCTGATTTTCTGACCAATTAATGCGTTCTTTTGACCACTGAACTCGTTTCTTGCGTTTCTGAAGATTTGAAAATGTTTTTTTCCTCGGAATTCAACCTTTCAGTGCAAAACCTGCTAATCTTCTTCTTATTGTTCTTGAACTGAAATACCAATTGCATTCATTTCACATCTAACAGCATCTGATGAAATTATTCTATCTTTGAGGCATATCCTTTTTATCTTTCTATCGTCAGAAGCACTTGTGCATTATTTTCGGCCTGATCTTGCCTTATTTATCACTGATTTCATTCTTTTATAACATAAGCACAACTTTCGTACGCCAGATACAGTGACTGATCCACCAACCTGTCTTGCAATTTCAGCATAAGAGAGACCATTTTCTCTCAATATGACAATTCTGCTTCTTTTTGTAGGTGTCCAATCAGTTCTTGATGTTGATGACATTGTTTTAAATTATTTGCATTAAGAAAAAAATAGAAAAAAAAACACATTATTCTATTATTCATGACCAATTGTGTTTGTATTTTAGACTAAGCGTAACTTTTTTTTGTAATGCAGATATTTTAATTCTGCTTTTTTATTAAATTTCCTTGAATTTGATTTATAAACATTTGTATTTAAGCGAAAATTAATATATTCTTTAAGCACACAAAGTTATAAAACATGAAAATTTCAAAAAAATGTCCACAATTTTGGCCACCACTGTAAATACCTTTATTCAGATGGGTCAATATCTGAAAACTGGACAATTTCACTCCAGAATTTTTATTTTTTTAAATTAATGTACCAACTTTCAAATACAATTATATACTATGATACATGTTTCGTCATTTGAATGCTGTAGTGTTTTGTGATGAAGGATGTATATTTTATGTGTAGGATAAACTTTTATGGAGAAAGTGTCTGTTAACACCATAATCAGTGTCTAATAATTAGGACTGAGATGATGGGGACTGAGGCGATGTTTTCGTCTTAATAGCTGCACAGCTATTTTGTTGGATCATTTTGCACACATGTAAATTATTAAATATGCCGTGTGACATTTGTATGTTCCATAAATAAAGTTGCAATAAGCTTTTTTTTTATAAATAAAAAATTAAATATGGGGACATGAATGATGCTATAAAAAATACTCATCCCTATTCAGAACAAAAACTAAATATTTCTAAATATGAAACAAAGAGAAGAACACCTTACCTTCATCCATGGTGGCTAGTTGAACTTTAATTGCTGTTGCAATGGAAGTAATTCTGTCTGCACCACCTAGTATCTGTTAACCTAATTGTGGGTTTAGAGGGACTGAGATGATGGTCAACCTCAGGGACAAATATATTTACTACAATATTTTACTATACGATCTATACTAATAAAGAATCATTATATTTTCTCATTCTGTATATATATAGGTATAAATATATAATAGCAAAAGTTAATAATATTTATAGAAATTTTTACTGCATACATTTAACATTGCATATTTGTACCTGGGGACAGGGACTGAAATGATGATTTCGTTTGTTTAAAGCTTAAAATTAATTATTTATACATCCTTATATGTCCATTTATCTTTGGTAATTGTTATAAGAAATGTTACAATATATATTAAATTTTTCTGTTTTTGGTTTTAGTATAATTAATGTAATATTACTGGCAGTGGACGTAAATTGTCCAATTTTCAGATATTGACCCAGATCGCTATATGTTTCATCGCTCCGACGAAAACAAAATTTGTAAATAAAATCACGATTGTTTATTGATTTAAAATTATTGTTTTCCATTATACATGTGATCTCGTGATTTTATTTACCAATTTCTAGTTTTTAAAAATTTTTGCGAGAATATTTGTATCAACAAAGATCTTGAGAATGCCGCGGTCTGAGCGATGACACATATGTCGATCTGAATAAAGGTATTCATATGACTTTTAAGTTCATTTTTTTAATCACTTTTAGCAATTATTAACTTAGTTTGGATTACACGATGAGTTAAAAAAAAAAACGAAATTTTTTGAGGAGTTTGTAGTCCAGGGAAAATGTACATTTTACGTTGCAAAAGGTCGGGTTGAAGATTTTTTTTCTGAATTTCTTATAATGACGCCAACTTGGAAAAACCAAGTTTTCTAACAAAATTTCTTAAGGCTAAATTTTCTGTGGCCAAAAAAAAAAAAAAAAAAAAAAAAAACATTTGGGTCTTTTTTTGATTTGTTTGAAATATCTCGAGATCCGTTGCCGTATCATATTAATAGTCAATTACAATATTAAAGAGGACAAAATTCACTACAACTTTCATATTTACAACTTTTTATACACTCAATAGCAAGCGCAGTACACCATTTCAAAAATAAGACAATTTTTTCAATTTTCCTAAAAATCGTGAAAAACGTAATTTTGCCGCGATTATTCAAATGTTCCCCGCGGATTTAATCGTATATATCGACTTCTAAAAATTGGTAACTGTAAATTATCTACACTGTAAAAAAAAAACCGGAAAAAAATTACAGAAAATTTTCCGTTTTTCTGATTAAAAACGGAAATTTTTCCGTAATTTATGGGTAAAAATTCCCGTAAAAAACGGAAATAGTACTGACGTCTAGATTGCCAGTAGTATTTCCGTTTTTTTTACAGTGTATTATTTGCACACTCGCGCCTTTATTTTCATCTTAACAGACATTGCATATTCAATAAATTTATATAATATTGTTCCAGAACAGAAAAATAAATCTCTGTCAATTACACAACAACAACAACAACAACAACAAAAGAATTTACACCGGATATAAAATTAGACATCCGACGATCGTGGTTAGTAGTTATAGCGATAGTGTCCAGATAAGCGCCTCACTTTTCCTGATTATAATGACCAACAAAATTTATTATATCTGGCATATTTTTAAGAATTTTTTTTTTTTTAATCTTCTATTAATATTATCATGGAAACATTAATTTTTTCAAGGGAAAAAAATGACTTAGAGGAGAATTTATATCCATTAAAGGACAAAGGAAAAATGATAAAAATTAATAAAAAGTACAAATTGTCGTATTTACAATTATTTTAAGCAAAAAATAGGAGTATAGAAAGAAGGATTCAGTTCCAACATACCAACTGATTTGCAAAATATTCATTTGAAAATCTAAATGTTCCTCACAGGCGTGGATCCACGTGACACAATATGCGATCGCTCCTCCCACAATTGTTTTTATCAGACGGGTATTTGTCAATTATTATAATATGTCATTTTTAAAATGAAAAGCTAATACATTTTTTCTTCTTCTTCTGTTTTCAATAAAGTCTTTTGCAAAATGCAACTATTTGCGAAAGGTTTAAGAAAATATGCTTTCAAAGTGTGAAAGATGTCATTCTTTATAACAATTAACAGAATCATAGCGGAATATGTGCAGATCACAACTGGTTGATGATAGACCTATTAATCAACTGTAGCTCCACTAAACACAAAGGAATTTAATCTTTTTTACTTCCAAGGAAAAATCACTTCCACGAAAATAAAGGAGAAGGTATATATAAAAAAGAGCAATTTATCAAATTACAACGACCATTTGGAAAACGATTTTCTCGAAGACTAAAATTTAAGACATAAAAAATCGCACGGAGTTGATCATACATTACGTACGCCATGAATTAAACATTAATAGGGTTATTACACGTAAAAATTGCAAGCCAAAAAAGTCGCCTGCGACTCGTCAGATTTCATGAAACTTAAGTATTATTCACTTGAAACTTACGGAAAATATCCAAGCATTTCCTTGGCTGTTCGGGAAAAGGCTTTTCCATCGTCCGATTTCCAAGAAATCTGACGGCCAATTTTAAATGAAATTTCATTCTTAAACTTCTAAACATCCGACAATATTACTTTTTACACCGTCGGTAGAGAAAAAATGTACTTTTAAATGCAATTTGTTTGAATGCTGTATCTCAATTTGTTTCTGAGTTATTCAATTTATTTTGTAGTTTTTATTACTTTTTTGTCATAGTAGGAACAGAAGGTATCCATCGTTGTTGAAATTAAAGGGAAATACAGATTACTGTATAGACTAATCATAAAACGAATAAAATGCAGTTTAAACCAATGAAAACCTTCAGATATGCTTTTGATTTCTCATCCTGACGAGAACAATAACCATTTTTCCAAATGGTTAATAAATGGGTTAAACTCGAGAATCCAGATTAGGTAAAATATATATATGAAATTTCCTTTCTTTGATATTATGAATTTCATAGGAATGCAAGGGTATCAAGGTATCAAGGAAGTTAATGTTCTTATGAGCTTCTTTGTACTCTGACAGATAAGCTTTTGTTTGGGAAAGGTTTTCAGGGGCAAAATTGAAAAACAATAAAACTCGTGAAAACTTAACCTATCTATAGAACCTTGCCTTAAATGTGAAAATTTCATGGTCCAACGGATTGAATAACATTCAATTATACCTGCTAAAATAGAATTTTTTTTCGGTCCTTAACTGTTCCATTTTATTATGTGTAATAACCAGTGTAAAGTAAAACCCACGATCAGATAGCTTAAGCTTGCAGCTAAATGCTTAGATTGAAGCTTTTCACAGCTTCCTAAGGGAGTCCCTTAGAGCAAAATGAAAAACCACTCCACAGCTATAAATCATTATGTTTCTCCTGTTTCTCAGTATCTTTTTACATTGCATTTTGCAGAAAAAGGTTTTCTTGTTATGGAACCTTGAAACAATGTTAGCTTTTTAAGCTATTTTGGCTTTTCTTTTCATTATTTTTAAACATTACAACACAGGAGTTTTTGTACTAATCGATTTTTAATTGATATTTTAATTCTTAAACCCCCTCCCTTCGGTGCGCCAATGTAACTACAGTAAAACTTGCTAAGGCACAGTCTCTAAAGGCAAAGAAAAATTCAGTTTGAGACAGGTTTTCGTTTTGGCAGATATAATTAAACGGTATTCCTTTTACTGGGATTATGAAATATTTCCAGTTAAAGCACGATACGTCTTACAGACAATTTCCATTTTCACAGGTTTTATTGTATTTTAAGAAATATTATTAACTCTACACAAATTCGAATCATAAATTTTTCACTTTTAAAGAATTAAAATAATTTCACAAAGAGGATCTAGATAAAATAGTTATGACATGGTAAAACTTGCGAAACAGAACCTATAGGGACTGAAAAAAAAAATTCCGGTTTAGACAGATTTCTGACTTAGCAGATATCATTGTATGGAATTTCTTTTGCCGGGACCATGAATATTTTTCTGTTTCGGAAAGGATTTTGTTATAAACAGGTTGCGTTAACCAGATTTTATTCTATAAATATTATTGAAATTGCTTTGAAAATTAAGGTTATCCAAATACTCGCTTTGAAATATTTGGAAAAATACATTAGCTCTACCTAAGTCCGCATCCTAATTTTTCAATTCTTAGAAGAACTAAAATTATTTCATATGATATATTCTAATTGAAATAATAAAATATAGTAAAACTTTTAATTATGGAATCACTAAAGACTAAAGAAAAGTTTCTTTTTAACTAGGTTTCTTTTGTAACAAGTATAATTTTATGGTATTCCTTCCGAAATATGAAAATAGAACCTGTTTATAACGGAATCCTTCTTAAAAGGGAAGCATTTCTCGGTATCGACGGAATTAATTATCATACTAAATAACTGATATGACGTAAACCTGCCTAAAATGGATTTTTTCCAGTACCGAGCGATTTCTTTTTTTACTGTATTTCTATCTATACTCATATTATAAAGAGGTAAAAATTGTTTATTTGTAGGAGGTTAGCTCTGGAACTACCGAACCGATTCCAAACTTAATGGTGTCAAAATGATGGTGTTAGTCCAACTTAGAACATAGGCTATATTTTATGTCGGTGCCACTACCCCAAAGGGGGTGCAGGAGCAAAAAACGTACTAAAAACGCGATTTTTGCGTTACTGAAGGGCCTAGAAATATGAAATTTGGAATATTAGTTACTTATAAGATATAAATGAAGTCTAAGATCAGTTCTTAAACAATTCGAAATTTAAAAGAGGTGAAAATGCACAAAAAGCGTTCTAAAAAACGTTCTAAATGGTATTTTCTACATAATCTCAGGAAATATCAAAACGATTTAAAAAATATTGGTGTCAAAATGATGGTGACAACGGTTGCTCCAAGATAGGCTATGTTTTATGTTGGTGCCACTACCGCAAAGGGGGTGCAGGATAAAAAAAACGTTCTAAAAATGCGATTTATGTGTTACTGAAGGGCCTAGAAATATGAAATTTGAAATATTAGCTACTTATTAGGTATAAAGGTTTTCTAAGAACAGTTCTTAAACGATTTGAAATATAAAAGAAGTGAAAATGCGCGAAAAGCGTTCTAAAAAACATTCTAAATGGTGGTTTCTACACAATCTCAGGAAATACGAAACCAATTTAAAAAATAATGGTGTCAAAATGACGGTGACAACCCTTGCTCCAACATAGGCTATGTTTTATGTTGGTGACACTACCCCAAAGGAGGTGCAGGGGAAAAACGTTCTAAATTGCGGTTTTTGCGTTACGGAAGGGCCTAGAATCGTGAAATTTGGAATGGTAGTTAGTTATAAGATATCAATGATCTTTAAGGGCATTTCCTAAAAAAATCGAAATTTAAAAGGTAGTCAAAATGCGCAAAAAGCGTTGTAAAAAACGTTCTAAATTACGATTTCTATGCAATCTTAGGAAGTACTGAACCGATTTCAAATATAATGGTGTAAAAATTATGCTGACAGATCTCGCTCCAAGTTAGGCTATATTTTATATCTGTTTCCACTACCCCAGAGGACATGCAGGAGCAAAATGCGCGAAAAGCGTTCCAAAAACGTTCTAAATGCCGATTTGTCAGCGATATCTCAGGAAGAATCAAACTGATTTCAAAAGAAATGGTAGGAAATTTTGCTGACAGACTCTGCTCTAACATAGACGCTATTTTATATCGGTATCACTATCACCTAGACGTTGCAGGAGCAAAAAAGCGTTCTAAATTTCGATTTTTGTGATCGGTACGGGCTAGCAACTTAAAATTAGGCAAGGTACATATTTATTAGATATAAATGATCTTTAAGAACAGTTTCGAAAAAATTAGAAATTTAAAAAGGGGTGAAAATGCGAGAAAAGCATTCTACAAACGTTCTAAATTTATACTCAATCTCAGGAAATACCAAAGCTATTTCAAAAGTAATGGTTGCAAATCAATGGTGATAGTCCCTGCTATAACATAGGTTATATTTTATGTTACTGTCACTACCATCTGAGGGTTGCAAAAGCAAAACATGCTCTAATTTGCGTGTTTTGCACAACTGCGGGGTCTAACACTTTGAAGTATGACATGGTATTTACTTACAAGATGCAACTGCTTTCTAAGAACAGTCGAAAGAAAATTCCAAATTTAAAAAGATGAAGTAAGCGAAAAGCGTTATAAATTACAATTTTTATGCAATCTTATCAAATACTAAACCGATTAAAAAAAATAATGATGACAAATTGTTGTTGTTACAACCTGCTCAAACGTAAGCTATATTTTATATCTGTGCCACTACCACCAGAGGGTTGCAGGAGCTAAAAACTTTCTAAATTGCGATTTCTGTGATACTGAAAAGGTTAGAAACTTTAAATATGGCATAGTAGTTACTTATAAAATATAAATGCCCTCGAAGGACTGTCGAAAATGAATTCGAATTAAAAAGGGGTGAAGCGAAGGGGAGGTGTGAAAAGCATTCTAAAAAAGTCCTAAATTACGATAGCTATGCAATTTTAGGGAATATAAACAGCTTATAAAATTAATAGCTGCGAATCAATGGCAACAGTCTCTTATCCTACACAGGCCGATGATTCTACCACCTGGGGTTTACAGGAACAACAAACGTTCTATAAAAGGCCTTTAAAAGCTTTCTAAATTACATTTCTGTGGCATATTAAAAATAACAAACCGATTTCAAAATTAATGTTGGCAAATTAATGGTGATAGTTCCTAATTCAACATAGCCCTTTCTGTTGAGAGAGATGGTAGGACTTGGAATTTGACATGATAGTTAATTTTAAGATGTAAGAAGATGGTTTCTAAAAAATTCAGAACTTCAAATGAATACTGAAATGAACGTATTAAATGAGCATAAAGGTTTCAAAATATTTTCTAAATTATCATTTATTTAGTTTTATTAATTTAAGTCTTATTTCTGCCTAATACAGTGTAATAATGATGTTTAATCAAACTGTGTGTTAAATAGTAATTTTTGAATTAATCTTAAAAGTAATAAGTAAAAATTTAGTCAGTATCTTTTAATAAAAATTAGACATATAAATATCACTTGGCATATTTCAAATATTACGCAAGCAAAGCCGCGGGGTTTGCTAGTTTGTAAATAATTGAAAATAGCGCATACACTGCGTTTCACACTGAACGTAGTAGAACAAAACACGTAGTTTTTCAAGCACAAAAAAAAAAAAAAAAATGCTACAAAGATACTTAAGACTCAGGAATGTTAGAAATAGCACAAATATTTATGTTCTATAAGAAAATATAATTGAAACAATCATTTTTAGATGAAGAAAACTTTTTTTTTATTTTGGAGATTTTTTTAATGATATGGCCAATGACCAAAAATGCAGCTTAGTAGCCAGCGTATGCACCAGATTTTTTTAATTAAAGCAAATACACGACAAGGCATGGAGCGGACCAACCCTTTTAAGGAATTTTAATCGATTTCTTCCCAATGGGAGGTGAAAGAAAGTTTTAATTCTGAAATTGTGATCTATTTTTGCCCCTTTGAATAAACTGCTTTCCAAGTTTTCCACTGGGTTTAAATTAGAAAAACAGTTCTGATGATAACAGTACCAACATTCAATTCTTTTGGGCACACCTGTATTTATCTATAAATTTATATGTATTATATATAGTATGTTAAAATTTAGTTTAATAACTAAGCACGTAATAGGGTGGAAATTCACTTTTTTATCAGCAGGCGGAAAAATACTTTAATTCTTTTGTACAGCCCAGGATGTTATACCTACGTATTTTTATACATACCACGTATTATGCTAAAATTTAATTCAGATAAAAAACTCGCTTAAAAGTACTGAAATCACACTTTTAGAAATGATCATCCATAACAATCATTTATCCAGTTCTTTGTATGGCCCTGTATATGATTTTATTTATATTCTGCAAGCATCTCTTAGCATACTAAATAGTTCAGCTTGAAAATTCAGAACTCAATTAAAAACCACCTTAGCAATTCACGCTCATATTCAGTAATGCTTACGAATTGTTTTGTGTAGTCCTGTATATGATCTATAGCATTTATACATACTCCGTAATACGTAAAATTTTGTTAAATTTGGAAACGCATATCATAACTGAAAACGCACTTCCAGCATTTATCGCTAATAGACAGTACTTCGGATACAGTACTGTATCCGAAATATTTTGTGTGTCCCTGTAAATGAACGATAAATGATATGCACATCATATTCTACAGCAAGTATCTTGTAGTCAGTAATGCATACCAATTTCATTATATTTGAAGTAATGTAACATAATTAAAATAAGCTGGAAACAGGTTAATTCCTTAGACCATTATGCAATGGAATTCTTTTGTGTGACCCCCTAAAGGAATAATAAATGTTTTGAACCTTGTATTCCACAGAATGCGTGTGTTATTGCACTTCATAAATTCATATTAATTTCATTGTGTTTGAAATGAAGCGACACCATTAAAATGCACTTGAAACTATGGGGTAAGATGCCGGTTATGTTCCGTTGCGGCCAAATGATGATTCTTTCTTCATTGTTTAAATTACTCTTGGCTATTAACTAACTTGTCAACAATTTTAATCAGTGATTAAATCGTGATTTTAATCAACAGATTAAAAAAAACATTGATTAAAATTATAAATTGTCTAAATGTTTAAAATGACATAAAGAAATATTAAAATCTAAGGTGAGCATAATTTGAAAGGTTTCTATATGTATTCTGCCTTATAAATAAACTTTATTGGCCTTATAAATAATAAACTTTATAATATACTTATAACTACTTAAAAGGTGACAAAAACATATAAAAACATATAAAAATATTATTTAATGTAACCCGAGATCTTTCGAACACACACGCGTTCATTTGATGATTCAAATGAACGCGTGTGTGTTCGAAAGATCTCGGGTTACATTAAATAATATTTTTATATGTTTTTATATGTTTTTGTCACCTTTTAAGTAGTTATAAGTGTATTATAAAGTTTATTAATAACAAGGTGAAAATTTCCTTCACGACACTAGTGTTTAAAATAGTGTTTTGACTTTTATAAATAATTGTTTAATAATTATTTTAGTTTTAAATAGTTTAATTTTAATCATTGTTAAAATGTTTATGTTAAATGCAGTTACAAATAATTTTAATAAATGTAAATATCTGTAGTATATAATATAGTTTTAGGTAAATAGGGTTTCTGTCCCCTACGAACTATGCTCGCCAACCTCCATCCAGACACCGCAGACTCTAAAAACATGCTTATTGGATCTACTTTGAATAGATTACGGAAGATTAAATCCTAACTAAACGACTAGCGGCGATCTCCTGTAATCATGTTTCCATTCATTTTCCTTTGGCTGAGGGATTTTAAGACAGAATTAATTGCTGTCGAGACAGCTAACTGCTCCTTTCGTGATTGATTAAATAAGATGAACCCAACAATTTAAAGTTAGCTTGTATAAAATGGCTAAATAAACAGTTTTATAAAGACGCTATAAGAAATTTATTTTAAATTAGACATTTTAAATGTATCATTTTAAATATGACGTAATTTTCAACGAAGCTTTTTTTCTCATTTTAATATTCAAATCAAAATAATTTTAAAGGCCAAACTACATCAGGCGCGGATCCACGGGGGGGGGGGGGGGGGCAAAACAATATAAATCCACCGATTATCGCGAATTTCGAGAAAATGATCGCCGAAAAAAAATCAATTTCGTCAATCGTTCGCAGCCAAAGGATAGCAAAAGGAATGCAAATTTTGTCAACGGATCGTGCAAAAAAACCCAATTTTGTCAAAGGATCGCGAAAAAAACGCGAAATTTCGTCAAAATAGCGCGGAAAATGCGAATTTCGTTAAAAAATCGTGTATTTCGTCAAAGGAGCACAAAGGAACGCAAATTTCGTCAAAGGATCGCAGAAAAAACGCGCATTTCGTCAAAGGATTGCAGAAAAAAACACGAATTTCACCAAAGAATTGAGGTAAAAACGCTAATTTCGCAAAAGAATCAAGCAAAAACGCTAATTTCGTCAACAGACCTCTGAAAAAATGCGAATTTCTTCAAAGAATCGCGAAAAAATGCGCGAATTTCGCCAGTTAGCACCGGGAGGAGATTTCCCTAAGCGCGCATCCACGGAAGTGGCGGATTCGATCGGGGCAAAGAAGGGAAGAACAAAGTTACCAAGTTGGCTTTTAAGAAATCAACACACCATAAGCATTTTAGCTTTTAACTGACTAGGATTAGGACATAATCCTTTTTTGTTCATTCATCAAATACCCCTTGAAATTTACCAATGTGGGTTGAAATAAGAGGACATTTTTTACACATTAGTGGCTTTCTTCAGAAAGCATTAAGATGATTGCATTTTTCAAAGGACCTTTCTTTTTCTTGTTTCTTTCTTTCTTTGGAAATTGCTATGATTCCCATTCTTTTCTCAAACAATTAAGAACTCCTCAAAAATATCGTTATACAGAAATTAGAATTGCAGCTTCTTTGAAAGAAGGAAAAGTTTCAACACTTTAAAGGGATCCACATAACGTTGTCAATTTCTGTTATAGAGATTCAACAAAAGGTACACGAAGTGGCACCATCCCCCACTTCAACCCATAGTGTCAAAAATTAGGGCGTCATATGCCTTTTGACAGGACATAATCCTATTTTGTTTACTACTTGTCGAAACGTCAGTGAGGTTTACCACTGACACCCGGAAAGTGTTTGGTTTTCGTTTGCTTGTGTGACTGTTCCGCGAAAACTGCCGTTAAAAGCGTTGGATTTATACCTTGGGGGGGGGGGGCGACCGCCCCGATAGAAACCCCCATGGATGCACGACTAGGGGAATCTCCTCCTGGTGCTAATTGTGCATTTTTTCCGAAGCCCTTTGACGAAATTCGCGCATTTTTTCGCAATTCTTTGACGAAATTCGCATTTTTTCCAAGATCTGTTGACAAAATTCGCATTTTCGCGCGATTTTTTCGCGAAATTAGCGTTTTTTCCGTAATTGTTTGGCAAATTTCGCGTTTTTTAAATCCTTTGGCGAAATTCGCGTTTTTTCTGCTATTCTTTGACAAAATTCGCGTTTTTTTCGACGATCCTTTGACGAAATTCTCGTTTTTTCTGCGATCCTTCCTCGAAATTCGCGTTTTTTCAACTATCCTTTGACGAAATTCGTGTTTTTTTCGTAGTCCTTTGACGAAATTCGCTTATTTTTTTCGCGATTCTTTGACGAAAATAGCATTTTTCCGAGATCTATTGACAAAATTCGTATTTTTTGCGCGATTTGTTTTTCGAATTCAGCGTTTTTATCGTAATTGTTTGGCGAAATTCGCGTTTTTGCGGTCCTTTAGTGAAATTCACGTTTTTTCTGCGATCCTTTGACGAAATTCACGTTTTTTTCTGAGATCCTTTGACGAAATTCGCGTTTTTTCTGCGACCCTTTGACGAAATTCACGTTTTTTCTGCCATCCTTTGACGAGATTCGCGTTTTTTCGTGGTCCTTTGACGAAATTCGCGTTTTTGCGCGATTTTTTGACCTGAGAACGATTGACGAAAATGATTTTTTTCGGCGACCATTTGTCGAAATTCGCGATAATCGGTGAATTTATATTTTTTTGTCTAAGGGGTGGGTGGCGATCTCCCCCCTTCCTTGGATCTGTGAAGAGGTAAACACATCACTTAGGTAACATTTGTGACTTTCAAGGATGTTAAGGCACCTTCAGATTTTTGAAGGGGATCCTTTTTCAGAGATTATCCTCTTTCAGAAATCTGATATTAAAAAATGGATGTGATAGTTATGTTTTTCATCTTTCGATAATGGGTTCTTATGTATTTTTTAGTGCTGAATCCAAAAATGACCTTCATTTTTTACCAGACCATCACGTCAGTTTTTTTCACAAATCGCAAATTTTTTAATTTTTAAAAAGTCGAAATATTGCGAAAATCTGCTGCTATAAAATAGACGTAACTTTTTTTCATAATAATTTATTCATTTTTTTGCTTATACGTGGATTTTTATAGTTAAACATGTAAAATATTGTGTATTTAAAATCTTTATAATTTTATTCCATGCGTGGAAGTTTCTTTGAACCGCTCATGCTCTGCTTCCCGCTTTCTTTTAATCTTCTCTATGGGGTTCATCTCGGTATCCTCTTTTATTTTGGCGGCTGATAAGGTTGGAAAATTTGTCGCAGATGCATTTAAAACATTTACCTTCTTTTGTTAAGGCTTTGTCAAATTGCTTTGTGAGATTTTCGCTATTTTTTACTTTTTCACTTTGAAATTTACGATTTGCGAAAATCGTGATGTGATGGTTAAAAATGAAGGTCAATTTCGGATTCAGTGCTAAAAAATACACCAAAATTTAAAAAACACAATCATGGCAGGCTTGTGTTATTAACGTTGTTCACTATAACTAAAAGAACAAAAAATAGGATAAATAATTACCATAGTACAAGAGTAAGAAGAAAAAGAAAAAATAAGACATTTAATAAATAAATTCTGTTATAACGTTTTTAATTTTATGACCTAATAAGTAACAATAAACCATATTTTGAGGAGAGGGCGGAATTATAAAAAAAGAGTGTTGGATAACTGAGTGTTTCGGTTAATCAGATGTTGGATAACCGAGTGTTTCGATTAATCGGATGTCGGATAATCGAGAGTCTGTAATATTTTTAAATCGCATTAATTATTTCATATTCATTTAATAATTAACTGCAAGGAATGATTTGAGCAACAGAAGTTATGACTACGTTGATTATATGTCACTCGGTATCGCCCCCCCCAAAACGATTCTCTGGATCCGCCCCTGAACTACATCGGCGCGACAATAGCAACTGCGGATTTCCAGGTGTCTCAAGCCTTTCTAAAAAGGAATTAGATAAGAAGTCAAATGGTATAAAGACAGAATCTTCAACTGACAATGATATGGATGATGATTAAATTCCCTCGCAATATTCAGAACACAAGTTTTTAAGTGAGTGTTCAGAGTGCCTAATAGAGTTCAATAAAACCTCGGGAAATGGTGATGGGATCAAGTGCATTCAGTGAAACTATTAGTTATTTAAAAACTGCTCAAAGTTCTTAAGTTTGTTGCAGACCTCATATATTGCTAAAAAGAATAAAGGGGCATATGAAAAACATTAAGAAAAAAACTTGAGTCTAAAGCACTTTATCACAGTGGCTTTATCGTAGTTAAACTTGTTATAATGTTTAAAAATAGGCATACTTAAGAGCCATAATTCTTTTAAATGTTAAGTAGAACATAATATATTAAATAAATTAAGGGATCGTACCCGGGCTTCCCGGGTTACAGAATATAGATGAAAACATTTTTTTTATTGAAAACTGATAATTTTTTCATATACAATATTTTTTTTAGATTGCCCACTTACATTAAAAAAGCATTTTTCATATGAAAAATACGAATTATACAATCAAATAAATTTTTGAAATTTATCAAAAGCGATACTTTCTTATTAGCCGCATGCTAAGTGTTATTTGACCAAGATTTTGCTTCTTATGACATCCTTTTATATTCTAATAATTTACAATATTATTCTTTTATTTGTTTATAAAAGAGGTATTAATTTCGTTAATTTGTCTTTCACAAATATTTTAGATTGGTGTTTTGTTAATATTATTCTTTTATTTGTTTATAAAGGAAGTATTAATTTCGTTATGCAAAAATAGCCAGAAAGAAACGCTGAACAATGTTTGTTGCTTTATGTGCAAAATGTTTATTATTATTATATATTGAAACTGGCACGTGATAAGATAAACTTAAAAAAAATCATGCTTAAAAATTATTTTAGAAAACATAATACAATCATTGACATCAGTCAATTAAGATACAGTTTTTAAACAAATTGCATTTGAAAGTAAATTTTTCCCCTATGCGATGAAAATTTACGATGGTCAGAAGATTAAAAAATTGCAGTAGCGAAAATTTCAAGACCGAAATTTAATCATGAAGTGTTGCCATTCGCAAAATGACGACGTTAAGCATAGATACGTTTGTTCTTTAAAATATAGATACTTAATCAGTAAAATATAATAAAGATCAGTTATTACGATGTGGTTATCAGTTGAAGCTCTTATGCTTGGTATTCCGGAATGAAAAACAGCAATTTTCACCTTCTCAGAATTTGCATACGCACTTCTCATATCCATATTCATCATTTAAAAATAAATGTATTTTGTTTGATCATTTGAAAATCACTTTAATTCAAAACTTGAAGTCATGATTGTCAGCAACATCTTTTATGTGAACAGACGCATTCTTTACTTGAGATTCTGATCTCAATTCCGGAGAGTAAAAATTTCCGTAATTTATGTTTTTTAGACGCATTTGTGTTAAAATGTTTAGTTTTATCTAAGAAAATGATCGTTTTCTTTTAAATATGACTTCATTTTCACTTAAATAAGCATTTCACCTAGTGTCTGAGACTTAGTATCAGTACACATGCAGAAGGAAAAATAATATAGAAAATTTATGAGGAAAAATGCGTGTTTTCAAAAGCAGTATGTCATTTACCGTTGTTATGCCCTAATATAATACAGGGTGTTTATAAAGTCCCGGACCCATTTTGATGTTTAATAACTTATAAAATAATGAAGATATAAACAAACTTATGGCATTTATTGATGGAATAACTCATATATTTTCCTCTTCAGGTTTGAATATCTTTACTTTTGTAAATATCGTCTGTGCGTGTGGTTAATTTCAGATAATTTCATTTTCCAATCTAAATATATGTACTTTTCTAAATATCGTCTGCTTATTAATTGCATTTTTCTCTCTTTTGTTTTTGCCAACTATTTCAATGTTATGTTTACTTTTGATGCGTTTGTTCTATGTTACTTTTGTATGTGATGTTTTATTCGAGCGGATATTAAGGAGAATGCATACACCACAAGAGAAAGCACAGATTTTATGGTGGTTCCCTTTCTCTTGTGGTGTATGCATTCTCCTTAATATCCGCTCGAATAAAACATCACATACAAAAGTAACATAGAACAAACACATCAAAAGTAAACATAATATTGC
Organism: Maratus speciosus; assembly: GCA_963932465.1. NCBI lineage: Eukaryota > Metazoa > Arthropoda > Arachnida > Araneae > Salticidae > Maratus > Maratus speciosus. The sequence continues at coordinate 536,253,072 of OZ010793.1, forward strand.
AATAGTTGCCAAAAACAAAAGAGAGAAAAATGCAATTAATAAGCAGACGATATTTAGAAAAGTACAGATATTTAGACTGGAAAATGAAATTATCTGAAATTAACCACGCGCGCAGACGATATTTACAAAAGTAAAGATATTCAATCCTGAAAAGGAAAATATATGAGTTATTCGATCAATAAATGCCATAAGTTTGTTTATATCTTCATTATTTTATAAGTTATTAAACATCAAAATGGGTCCGGGACTTTGTAAACACCCTGTATTATGCACTTAATGAGATTTTGCACCATTAAACCCTATACAACAATTTTGAATTTTTATCAGAAAATGGCATGAATAAAGATAAAAATACTTCATTATTTTTCTCCTGTCTGCATTAATAAAAGCTAACTAATCTTCACAATTTTGAAGAAATTTCATAAAATGCATTAAAATTAAAATATGAAAGAGGCGATATTTTTTTTAAAAATCAGATAGTGCGATGACATCTACAAATGAACAGCTTTCAGTTTAAAAAAAAATAGCATTAAAATTTTATCATTCGAGAAAATTTTGGACAAAAACTTCAGGAACATGATATTATTTTAAACCTCGAATTATTTGTTTGCTTGTCTAACTCGGCGAAGCAAATGCATCCAGGACAGAATCATCAATTTCTGTAATATAAATTGCTATTATTTGCATGTCACCTCTCTTTTATAAAGACACTCTAAATTTTTGTAAAACATTGCGTTTTATCAGTGTGCGATTTCGATTACATTATTTTTAAAAGTGAGGCATTTTCACCTGTGAAGAATTTCAAAGCAGCTGGGCTGTGAGAATGACGCGCTTCTTCAAAATATATTTCAGTTTTAAGAATTAAAATACACGCTTTTTTATAAAATGGCGTGATTTGCATCCGCTAAAGCAATTCACTTTTACAATCCAGTCTTAAACTTCATCTATTGAAAAGTATGCATATGACGTCATTATCACGGAATAACAGACAATATTCTTGACATAACCCGTATTTTAATTTCAACTTTTTTTTTCAGGTTTTATGAGAAAATGGCAACAGTTACACTCTATACAGTTATCTCCTATTTTGGACTAATTTCCGTTTACTTTAAATAGAAATGGGGTACTTTTGTTGCCACGATTAAAATAATGGTATTAAAAACTACAAAAAATGAATATCTCAAAAATAAATTCAGATACAGCTTTCAAACAAATTGCATTTAAAAGAGCATTTTTTTCTTTATACGACGGTGAAAAAATTTAAAATGTGCAATGTTTAGAAGTTTAAAAATTTGCAGTAGGGAAAATTGCAAAACAAAAATTTTATTTTAAATTTCAAAGTGTTGCCATTCGCAAAATGACGTATGCGTTACGCACAGATATGTTCGTCCTTTATAATAGAGATATTACACAACCAAATATATTAACATAACATAAATAATTATATAAGAAATAAATATTTGTTTGTTCTTTTACTTACCCATCATACGTAGTATAGGGTAAGTCTTGTAATCGCTTTAAAAATCGAAAAAAAAAAAAAAAATTGACGGATTTACACGTTTTAGACACCGGAGATTCCGAAAAACATATTTTTAGAAAAAAAAATTTGCCGTCCGTCTGGGTGTGTGTGTCTGTAAACGCTCTATCTCCCGAAAAAATCGAGATAGAGACTTGAAATTCGGTGTGTACTTAGGAAGTAATAATGGGAAGAAGCCTATTGAATATCAGTAATCTCGATTATCCGGAACTATTTTTTTTGGATTCTCGAAATATTCGTTCTGATAAAAGGTATATAAAATTTTTCGAAATTGTTTATTTAAGGGAGTGAATATAAAAGACAATGAAAAAAACATAAATTTTGCATAAAGAATGAAGTCGATCGGATAATGAATTGCCGAGATATGTGTAATCCTAATTTTCACACTCTTCCATTTTTCATGACCCTGTATTTCATTCAAATTTCAATTCAAAGATATATTTTAATTGGAAATGAGACGCTTAATTCGACGCAGTAAACTGTTACTTAATATGATTATAATTTTTCGATTATAAGGATGTTTCTTTTAAGCAATTCGGTACTACTCGATTATCCCGTCGACCAAAAAACTATCGCCAAATTATAAGATTAAATGCCAATAATGGCTTATCGTAAATGACAAGCATTAAAGCATCTTCATACTTATAAGGGGAGTTACCATAGGGAGGACCCTGTTCTGTCTCCAAATGCCGACAAGTTTGTCGACAACTCGGCGATATATCGCCAAATTTGGCGACCAAAATGAGTCGCCAAAAGTGACGCCAACTTGGCGATATCTCTAATATTTCGCCAAATTCCCATAGACTTCCATTTGAAACCAATAGTGTTTACTTGCTTACAGAAAATCAACGAATTGAGATATTTTAATGCAACAAAAAGTAATATTAGCTTAAGAGATTATATTAATTATATTTAAGGGAGTCCAAATAAATTAAATTATGAATAAAGTAACATGATACAATGCTTAGCATGTATAACATGTTTTATTTTCATATTTTATATTATGTATATCCATGATGGGTAAGTATTACGGTTGCCCCCAACGACTAGTTACTATGTTGCCAACGTTTACAATTCATATTTTTGTAATTTCCTAATATTAAGTAAGTTAACAATTTTAGTATGTCTAAAATATTAAAGTTACTTTTTTTCGTCCCATTATGTTTTATGCTGCTTCTCAAAAGTTATTGTTTGCATTGAAACTCCATGAGGCATCTTACCCCTAGATAGTTGGCCATCTTACTCATAACTATGTGTAAGATTTCGAAATGCAAGAGTTTACAAAAACAAAATTTTCGATGCTTTCTATAACATCTATGAAATGGAATAAGTTTTTAAATCATACATAAGAGTCTAAACTTTAACAAGAAATCAACGAATAACAAATATAAGCAACAGGCGATATTTAAAACAATTAAGTCAAAAACTACGGCATCTCCACCCAGTCTACCCTATATATAGGTAACGAGTAATTACGCTTCTAATTTTTCCAATAGGTTAACATGGGATTTCGCGATTGGGGCGTTTGAGTAAATCGACCCCTAGAAAAATGCACAGAGAAAGGAATGCTTCGGGATTAATTCTGCTGATAATTCATTACATAGGAGAAATATGGTAGAAAATTTACAAATAAAACAGGTCCAATTTAGTAGAAAAAATGCTAATAAAACAATTACGACTAATCTTTATTATTTAGTCCACCGCTACTTCCAAACAAAAATCATTATGGTAGATTTTTGCTTGTTTTCCAAATAGATTATTTTTCTTTGTAAATACTGATAGAGAAAATAATAATAACTATATAAAACAGGATGTTGCATTTTCAGAATTTAGTGTCGCCCCCGATGGAAAAAAAAATATATGTGTATATAAATATACATAATACAAAACATATTTCAGTTTTAAGACTTAAAACACACGCTTTTATTTTATATAAAATTACGTCATTCGCATCCGCTGAAGAATTCCTCATTTACGATCCAGTCTTAAACAACATCTACAGTAAAGTATTCATATGACGTCACTATCGCCAAATAATACACACACACACACACAAAAAAAAAAAACAGATGTCACTCAAGAAACTTGACAAAAAAAATACAGATGTCACTCAAAAAAAAAAAAAAAAAAAAAAAAAAAAAAAAATCGGCCATCTTATAATTTATATGCCTTCATTTTTTGTAATATAGATAATTAAATTAAATATAGTTTATAATAGTTCCATGTTCTATCAGAAATCATTCATTTATATTTTTTGAAAATACCACGTATTTAATTAAATTTTTTTTCAGTAGTTATGGAAAATGGCAACAAAAAGATGTAATTACTATTTTACAAATATTATTTTGTTACTTTCTACAGAAAGTAAATACTTGAGTTGCAAAAATTAAACAAATGGCGCTAAAAACCACAAAAAAATTAATATCTCAAAAATAAATTGAGATGCAGTTTTCAAACAAATTGCATTTAAAAGTATTTGCTTTTCCCAATACAACGGTATAAAAATTAAAAATGTGCAATGCTTAGAAGTTAAAAAAATTGCAGTAGAGTATTTAACAGTACAATGATACATCTGCTTTGTTTTACGGCTGGCTTATACAACGGAACGTTATTTTTTGGAGACGAATCATTATTTGCTGGGAGAAAGAAATAGCATATCGGGGGCTAATAATGAAAAAAAAAGGAAAAAACAGTTGACAAAGACAACCCTGTGAACTAAAGAAGGAGGATGAAAGCAAATTTTGGAAGATAGAACTAGGAGCGAGCAGCTGTACTAAAACGGAATATTTAGAAAGGAGAATCTTTAGTAGCATCCGTCATACAGCATCACTGAGCTATTTGGAGATCAGTGTTCCGCGTATTCTCACAGTCCAATCGCAAACAGGAAGGGTGAGAAAGATAATGATAATTAAGGATTCTAAAATCTTTCAGAATAAAATCTTTCCAGATACGAAAACAAATGAATGTTTTTAGATTACACATAAGATATTTTAGATTTCTACATAGAAATATAATTTCTACTTTCTAAAAGTTATAACAAATATTGTCAATTCATTTTTAGCCCCCGACATGTTATTTCTTTCAGAAAACAATTTAAGTGTAGCCACTAAAAGAAATAATGTTATACCTAATCATAAGCCCCCCGTAAAACGAAGCAGGTGTATCATTATACGGTTACATACTGATAATCTATTGTAGGTTTTTAAACTTCCAAACATCGCACATTTTCAATTTTTACACCGTCGTATAGAGGGAAAAAAGTATTTTAAATGCAATTTATTTGAAAGTTGTATCCCAATTTATTTTTGAGATAATTAATTTTTTTGTAGTTTTTAATGTTATTTCTGTAATGGTGGCAACTGAAGTACTCCTTTTCTATTGAAAGTAAAGGAAGAATAGTAGATTACTATATCGTTTTGTTGCCATTTTCTCATAACAACTGAAAAAAAATTGTAATTAAAATACGTGATTTATGCCAAGAATATCGTCTGCTATAAAAATATATTATAAGAAATATTTGTATGACTTATTTTCCCCGCTTTTACTTAATTCCTATCAAAAAGCTGAAAAGGCAATTTTTAGTTTTTTTTTAATTATATTTTATATACTATACTCTATACAATATCGAGGTAGCAGTCATGATTTTTTGTTATACGTTGTGAAATAAATACCAAATTGGTTTATTGTCGAAATATCAGGGCTGCCACAGACGACTATTTTTAAATTCTGTTTCGCACCAGTTTTTCAAAACAAAAATCTTTTACATGCGCTTTGATAATATTTGTGAGAGAAATATACCATAAAATGTAATTTTTTAAAAATAGTGGTGCAAGCAGAATATTAAAAAACTCGTTCGTGGCAGCCCTGAAATAGCACCTTCATCCATACAACATTATGGGTATGACCAGGATTTTCTGTACGAAATACTTACTGTTTCTCCTCTTAACCATGTAAACAGCGGCTTAGGACATTCCATATGTAAAAAGAGATGGCAATTTACAGAAAGCAACGAAAATGGATTCAAACAGCCGCACTATAATCAGATGTCTTTTTTAGTAGAACTATCTATATTATAAAGGACAAACATAACTATGCGTAACGCTGACGTCATTTTGCGAATGACCACCGCCCCCTGAATACTAGGCCTGAGCGCTCACACAAAAATGACACAAAAATGGCGGCTGCCGAAGGCGGATTTTTTTTAGCGTAGGTACGGTCCCTTAAATGTAGACACCAGTATTTTATAAAAGATTTCCCTACCTTGTTTATTCTCAGAAAAGTGAAGCGGAAAAAACTTTAAAAAATTATTGGTAGGAATATTTAAGGGACCGTACACACGCTGAAAAAAATCCGCCTTCGACAGCCGCCATTTTTGGTCCAGCGCTCAGGCCTAGTATTCAGAGGGCTGTGGAATGACAACAGAAGACGATAAAATTTCACTTTTACTGCATTTTTTTTTTTCAAATTTTTAAACTTCTAAATATCGCACGTTTTCAATGCTTACATCGTCGAATATGGAAAAAAATTTGCTTTCAAATGCAATTTGTTTCAAAACTATATCGCTATATATTTGAAAACTGTATCGCAATTTACTCAAATTTTATTGTTTTTAAAATAATTTTGAAGCTCGATTTTTTCCCAAATCTATCTCTAACGCGTATAGACGATTGCAAAAGATAAATCCATTTGCATACAAATTAGTATAAATAGCTCATCCTTTTCTTCCATCTTATATTCTATAACGAAGTTAAAACATCCGTTAATCAATAAGTAAAACAATAAAATATAAATAAAACACAAATTTAAGACATCTAATCGAATTTCGAGCTTAACCTCTCCAGTTACGAAGCTAAAGTAATAATACAAATTATATTAATTGGTTTTACCCAAGCAAACTGACATCGTAAATGACAGAAAAAATATCTTTTCTGAAATTGATCCTTTAGGAGCTTAGTAATTTAGGTTAAAAAATATGGATGTAAAACAACAAACCCCTTAAAAACATCAATTTAATAACCATTAATCTAAATTAACGCAATTACAAATTTAAGAGCTTTGAACAACTAAATAATCTACAAATCCTCAAAATTTTTTATTGAAAAATATTTAAGTTAAACACTTATGAAAATTTCTCACTTTCTTTGTCATACTGTCTTTTGGTCATTTTTAGGCATTTTGAAAACTCAGAAGAAAATAACATTTATTTTAAGTGGGAATCAGCTTACAAGTAAAGTAGTAGGGTTTGAAATGTCTTAAAATGTGGCTCCAGCTCGATTGACGTGCCAAGTTTGATATTTTTGTTGTATTGTGAAGGTTTTGACATGTAGATTCCAAATACCTTAGGTGCCATTTTTTATACACATTTTTTGGGGTGATTTTCAAGATGGCGTCCAAGATGGCTGCCATTTACTGACTTCTTTAATATTTGAAGTATATTATTGACCAATATGTCAAATTATATGTTTTCAGGGTCAAGAAATACAAATAGTTAATAAATTTAGGAGTAAATTGAGTTTTTGAAGTTTTTTAAGCTATAAGATGCAAATAAAGCACACAAATATGAAAGACATTAGATGTACTAGCATTTTATTAATTAGTTATACACAACCAAAGTATTTAAATGAAATAACATAAATTATTGAAGATATTGAAAAAAAATAATAAAAACAGCATTTATATGTATATACAGTACTGGGATGTTACGTACCCTCTTCTGAATCACTGCTATCGCTGTGACGCTATTGATAGTCCTTTGTATTGTTGCAATCACTGCATTTGCAAAGGGCAGTACAAACCAGAGAATTCTTTAAGCAAGAACATTTCCCATCTGTACATGTTCTCATATACTCACATTTCACAAGTTCAATAACTCCCTTGGGCTTGGGTAACTGCAGGCATTTGACTGGAGATATTACTCCTTCGCCATTTTTCCCCAACCATTGCCAATAAGTGGGGTTATTGTGGTCGAGGATTTCTGTAGCCCTTTCCAATGGTGCAAATTAAGTTGGTTCTTAGAATATGTGGCTTCAGTGCTCCAAGGGTTGATGGTAATTTCTCTCCCTCGAAACTTTTATTTCTGAAAAGGTGCCATCTTAACTTTGAAATCCTTTAAAAATTACTATTTTTCAAATACGTCCAGTCGGTGAATTTTTCAAACAATGAGAGATTGGATAATGGATCAACATTAGGTTACCCCAAGTTCTTGAAAAGCTGTTATAATATTATCATCACACTGAAGATTGATATACACTTTTATCCACTTCTGTTTTGTAATGCCTACAAATTTTCCTGCCCAGTCTCCACCAGTATATGAATGTAAACCCAGTAAACCTTTTGCTTTTATGGGCACCTATTGCTCGACATCTTTCATTAATATTAATTTTTCTGTGTTTGTTGCCTCGACCAGTAAAAAAACTGATTTCACTGCTTACTAGATGACTTGAAACCAAGTCAACCAGCAATATGAAAATGTCAGTATCTTGCGAAAATACATCGATCTCATAATTATCATGATGATTCACTATATCAAGTACATGAAGATGTATAATGGTGTCTGCTTCTTTATGTGTATGATCACATAATTCTGAATCGAAAACATTCGCATGATTACTGTATGCCTTACTACCAACAACGACAACAATTTTCTAGCAGCAAAAACCTGTAGTATTTTATTCCCGAGCTAGTCAGCTGTGATTTTGTTTCATTATGTGAAGGAAATGTCTTTAATAAAACCAACGTTATATTGGTACTATTTGTAATAGTAAATCTAATAGGTTCTGTCGCCCCCAATCTTTTCTTACTAGTTTGCTCCTTCAATGAATGCTCAAGGTATTGGTCAAATATTATTCTCCCTTCAGTGTATCCGCTTGTCATTTTCATAATGATCTCGGTAAAAGCATTTGCGAAGTCTTCACAACTTTTCATGGCAGGTGTCTTTTTTACTGATTGTAAGATTGCCATTCCATCTATAATACAAACTTTTTCTATCAGAGAAATAATAGAGGATTCTAATGATTCAAGTATGGGTGATCGATTATATTGCTCTATTTCTCCAATGAATGAACTTTTGTCAGATGTAATATGAAGATATCCATCAGAGGAAAATAAAGATCTTGTTATTACAAAAAACTTGTAGTTTCCAATTGCATCTTTTAGGTTTGTAGACATTTGAGGTCTTGATTCCATAACAACAAGAAAACGAGCAAGAAGTTTCCTATCTTCTCGAATTAGTCTATCTCTTACAAATTCTTCGAATTCCAATTGGCCCTTTTGGTCGACGATTCAGAATATCATCCTTCGCAGATTCTGGAACTTTTATAGAGGATGGAACATTCATTAGTGAGGTATTATCTTGGAAAGGGTTTCCTCCACAACGATCCCGAAGACTCTCCTTGACGATGGCTGTGTTGTGAAAAATTCTTAGCGACATGGAAATCCGAAGTTGGTAGAGTTTCCTGGGCTGCTTAGAGACTTCGTATTGACAGTACTTTTCAAAGTAAATTGAAACAATGCGTAATATTTCTGGTGCACACAAGAAATACCTTTCGAGGCCGTTTTCATTCTGATTTAAACCAATAACTCCACCAATGTTCTTCAGCTCTTTGATTTTCTGTTCTGAAAATAGTTTCGTAAACGGCTCATTGGCTTTGGATACTACAAAACAACCAGATTCGAGAGCATTCCATATTTCTGGATATGTTGTTTTAATGTCCTTCATCTGTGCTAATTATATTGGAATGAGTCTGGCATAATGAAATAAGTCATGCGCAAAATAATACTTGATTTGTTCCTTTAATGACGCGAGATGCGATGCCCAATCTCCTTGACGAGTGGCACGGATGAAACGTAACAAAGATCCAAATTGGTTCATATACTGTAGTAAGAACTTTGCCATATCACCACTGCATTGTGTAATATGTGGAAGACGATTTTTTTCAACTAGTACTCTGATCTCTTCAAACAAAGTTGTAGATTCAACTGCACAATTGTGCAATTTCTCACGTAGTGAGTTGCATTTTTAATGCAGGTAGATAATCTCTGTAGAATGTGGCAGTGTTTCAAAGAGAAGGTCGTAGCATGCCAAAACGATAGTCATGTGAAAATCTATGCCTTTAGTTAATTAGTAATTTTTAGTAAATTTATAAATAAATAATAAATAACACAATTTATGCGCATTTTGATTGTATATTTGCATTTTTTTTACCCCAAAAACATATAATTTGATATACTGGTCAATAATATCCCACAAATATTTAAAAAGTCAGTAAATGGCAGCCATCTTGGACGCCATCTTGAAAATCACCTCAAAAATGTGCAAGAAAAAAATGGCACCTAAGATATTTGGAGTCTACATGTCAAAAGCTACAAAATAAAATAAAAATATCAAACTTGGCACAAAAATCGAGCTGGAAAACATTTCAGACCCTACTAAAGGCACTATAGTCCGTGGCGGCGATTTTCGATTTTTATAGCTCATTCGATTCGTCTGATCGAGTTAAATAATTTGCCACCTCCCATTGAGTTTTAATAATGACAGGGGGCCGGGTCAAAGTTTAAAAATTTGCATAATGTAGGGCTGCCAAAGGCTACTGTTTTTATACTTTATTGGCACCTCTATTTTAAGAGAAAAATGTTATTGTACATTTCTCTTGCAGATGTTGTCACAGTATATGTGAAAAAATTTTGTTTTAATAAAGTGGGATAGAATTAAAAAATAGTGCCTGTGGCAGCCCTGTAATGCGAGCTGCCGAAAATAAAACAGTAGCAGAAAATTCCTTCTCATGTAACCGTACGCAGACGTTCCGCAAGTTACGAAGTGACTGAAAAACTGACAAAAGAACCGACAACTTGTGGTTACAAAGATTTTTGCTCGTAAATCGGGAAAAAGTATTGACAGGATGAACAAAACTAGATGAGGACATCATAACTTGCGAAAACCTGCCTGTCAAGTAGCATGCGAATATTTTATCTGCAATTACAAATTCTTATAATAACAACAAAAATATAACATTATAGTTGTTATTGGCACTGTAAAAACAATTAGTAAACTTAAATCTTACTTATTTATTTGTTTTTCAATGAACGAAATTTTTTAATTTGACCCGGCCCCCTGTTATTATTAAAACTCAATAGCCGATATGCGATGCATAAAATTACTAACAAGTAAAGGTGTAACAAGTAAATACGCTGTGGCGGCGAATTTCGATTTTATAGGTCATTCGATTCGTCTCATCGAGCTTAATAATTTTATACCTCGCATATCGGCTGAGTTTTAATAATGACAGGGGGCGGGTCAAATTTCAAAATTTGCTGTGTTTCATTTTCTATTTAATATAAATCGTATTTTACATAATCGTGTTTAATAAAAATCGTAGAATGTTATCATTGCATTTAAAGTATTAAAATACTTAGCTAAATGATATACTTACCAACGAAATATAGAATAAAATGTAGCAACCTTTTTTAGAGAGAGTTTAAAGTCATATTTATGGAAAGTGACGACATATTTATTGAAAATAACATCATATTTAGTCATTTGTTTTTCTGATCTTTTTTAGGGTTCCTTATATAAAAAAATAAAAACGGAACCATTATAAGATCACTCCTGTGTCTGTCACAGCCTTTTTACTCGTATACTATGGAACGGGGAAAGTTCAAATATGATTGAAGTAATAAAGGCTACTACACCACATATTTACAAATTATTAACCATTCACAAATACATATAGGAAAAATGTAAAGGTTACTTGTAATTAAGTTACTTGAAAAAAAAATCTTTTATTTGTATATAGTGTGAAAGCTTTCGTAAAACGCTGAACTCAAAAATTTATTTCTTTTAATTTTTGGTATTATATTTTCAGAGATATCGTCGAAAATGTTGTGAAAGAATATGATCCTCACCCCCTCTATTTCCGAATCTACTGAAACTAAAATTATGAAAAAATTAGGGTAGTTGAAATTAATTAAAACCTTTCAGGGAAACTATATCGATTAACCTAGGTCCCATAATTTTTGAGAAAATCGCCAAATGCAAATTTCAATTTGCGGGCGTTCAGCAAAAGAGTTGAGCAGCGCTGAAGGTATCTATCGTCGCAGAAGTGTAAAAAAATTATTGATAATGATTTTCAAAAAAAATTATAGGCAATTAGCCGAGATATTAACCCTTAAAGACACAAGTAGTTTGGACACACATACTGACTTGGGCGGCGTACTCTATGCGCCATCGGCTTTTAAAGCCTAGATAACAACCTTTAATGATATATCTGTGTAATGCAATACCCAGTAACAGTATAAAAGCAATAAACGTCAAACAAAACCAGACTAATTTATTTAGAATTAATCACATAATTACGATGGAATTCGCTAATAGTTTGCCTTGAGAGGCTCTCTAAATACGCCACCCGTGTCTTTAAATGTTAATTAAAAATCTATCTGGGAAAACGCGGCACGGACCAAGATGTCGTTGCAAGTTTGCGACCTCCTTTCGAAGCGCGCTTAGTACAATGCCAAGTTTAAACTTTGAACAAGGGTTTTGTTTTAGCTACACTGTGAAAAGAAAAGATTATTACTACGCTGAAATTGGGTTTATGAAATGGCAAATGAAGTTTAAATATGCACTACTTTTATTGTCAGCACCAAATTAAGTTAATCATAAACATATTAGGATAAGATTAAAAAATGAGTTATACAGAATAGCAATATTTGATACTATTTAGGCTTTATATCTCTCTGAACACTCATGGTACTATATCCTCATGATACTCTATTCATGGTACTTTTCTAATATATACTGCTATACCCAACCCTACGGTACATAGCTTTTTACAAAGTCCTATTATTCTTTTAGGAACGAATTTTTTTTTGCATAATACAATGACTAATTCGTATATTTATTGTACGGAACCTTCTGTACGCGAGTAATACCCACACTTGAAAGTTTATTTCTTGAAATGGAAATGTCTATATTATAGTAGACGTTTTAACTTCAGATATATTTAAATGAACGTTTTACGTCTTTTCAAAGCACCTATTGTTAAAATTTTTATTTTAAATATGAAAAATGTGCATTTTTTGCTTTGAGCTATGTCATTTTCTGAAATGCAAAAATATAGCGAGTGAATCTGAATGTTAATTGGCTTTTAAAAACAAAGTACACGCGTTATCAATTTTTAAAAATTGCTGTGCCGTTTTTTACGGTGTGGCAGCATGAAAGATTAATTACATTAGAAAATGAAAATAAAATACATTTCTATAAGGATAAATTATGGCAAGTTTGTTGAAAAAAGGGGTAAAGTACGGTCTGTTATATATTAAGATATTTTTTAAGTTGACAGTGACCTTTCTCATGTTCTACAATGCACCTACATCAATTTTCGTGCAAATCGGTCAAAATTTGAAGTTTTTTAAAGGAACATACCCACTGAGAACAGTTTTTATATGTAAAGATAAGGATTTTTTTTTATGCGGATTATTTTAATTGATGCCAATTAATTTTCTTAATCTTGTATTTATGTTGTTATATCTAGCCAAAAGTTAGATAACACATCAAAATATAACATTTATTTTCATTATAATAGTTTTTTTCCCCTTACAAGAGGATATCTCAGAATATCTTTTTATCTCATGCAAACTACTTCTGAGAAGAATAGACCAACCTTAAGCTTACTATGGATTATCGAATATTTCTAGACTGTCCAGGTTATTTCCTGTTACGTCTATGTCTCTAAAAAAGTGTTTTGCATGTTATTTGCATATTATTGAGAAATTGGAAAAATAGTTCTTAGAATATGGAAAATTTTTGCATATATATATCGGCACATCTTTCATTGGGACTTCACTCTCAGCTGTTGGCCAGAGACGGACATCACTCGTAAAGAGAATCTCTTCCTTCGCTACCTCGATTCCTGAATCTCAACTTTGACAATGACCGTCAAAGAGAAGTCCGACCGAATCTTGCCCCTGTTCGAGCAACTGACCAGTCTTACTAGGGAGCAACTGCCTGTTGATCAGAGGGATCCCAGGCTCGAGCATGTCGGTCACCTGCCCAGAGGAACTTTGTTCTCTTGCTTCCATGAAGATCATCTAGAGGAGGCTACCGAGCTGTTTGAAATTTTGTACGGTGAGTATTTTTATATATACGTCTCTCTCGCTTAGTGCGATTTAAGTTAGTTGGTCTGTTCATTTTTTAAAAATTCTCCCACAATTAGTGCGGGCAAACTTTTGATTAGTATGTAAAAGCACGAAATGGGTGACTTTTTTTTTCCTATTAAGATTGTGTCGATATTTTGAAAATGAAATTTTCGGAAAATGCCACAAATAAGAATATTAAAAGAATTCCAAGATGCTTTTCCATAACTGGATTTCTTCAGACAGCATTTGATAGATTTGACTAGGACATCAGTAGAAGTATGCATGTGCACCGAGAATTAGGGTATCATTTTTTGTGTTACTGGAAGATGCATTCTGAAAAATAGGAAAACATTGTGAAATCGGTAATTCATAATTTATCGTTTAAATAAATAAATTTGTATGTAAGTTTGAAGTAATCAAATTGTATTACAGTAAGTTTCAAATTATGTAAATTAAAAAATATATATAGGATCTGATGGTAAGTAAGCTAAAATAATTAACCTAAAGAATAGTGGCTATACAGAATTATAATTAAAATTGACTTTGCAATGTTTCTAGGTTGTTTATTAAATTAGTTCACATCTTTATGTTAATAAGAATTTCATAAAAAGAAGAATTACATTGTCTATTTATACATATTGGGTGTTTGGGGAAGTTAGCTGCAGATCTATTGAAATTTTTTGCGTTCAGTGTATCTTCCGATTAATGTAGTAATATTTAATTAATCGATCTAATTAAGGGTACGTGTGTATATTTATATATGTTCTTATAGGAACACCATACTGTAATTTCCCTATAACACTGTTCAACAATGTATCTATTTTTTATGAAATAAGTGGTAATTTTCATATTTTAAGGGATTTTGAACAAGAATACGGCATTGAAATGTTTCCATCCCCACAGATTTTGAAAAAAAAAATTAAAATGATGCTAATTTTAATACATTTTTGCATTGGCCATATAACATATAAGTTTGGATTTAATAATAAAATAACTATTTACACAACTGAAAACTGAGGTTACTATAATGAAAAGCTGTAGTATTAATTATTTTCTTTAAGAAATTAAAATGAAAATATTTTAAACATAAATAAAATTTCGTATGAAAATTCAGAAGGTCTTTAAACAAAAATTAATAATGTGAAATTTGTTTCTACTCTGTTGTTACATATTCTATTGAAGTAACGTCAGAAAATGTGTTTGCATAGATTAAACTCAATTAAAATATTGTATAATGTTATAATGATTTCTCTTTATAAAAAGTACCATATAATCCAAAAATTTAAAATAAAATTTCTTAAAATTGGAGGGTGATAGAAAAATTTTAACAGCATTTTTATAGCACCCTAAAATCTATATAAAACATACAATAGATATTCAGAAGCAAAACATTCTTTAAAATTTGTTGAACAGCGTAGTTGCACTTTCCTTCGCGATTATAAAAACAGAATACAGGGGAAAAAAATTAATTGATAACTATAATAGATTTTTTATTTTTAATATATTTTTTAGAATGCGCACTAACAATACCAAAGATCATATTTATTTGAAAATAGCAATTATGCGTTTAAATAAAGTTTTAAATTTTTTTTTAAACGGTAGTTTTGTATTGGCCTCGCGCCAAGAGTTAGCCGAAGAAATCGCCAAAGATCATTATTTACTGCCATTCTTTTTGATTCTGATCATTTCAATGTTTTAAGTGCATAGTTTAATTACATGTCTTAAATTCGTGTTTTATGGATGATATTTTATTTATATATTGGTGAATGTTTTAATTTCGTTTTGGTATATAAGCTGGGGACAAATGCTGAGTAGTTTATGTCAATTTAAAAGCAAACCGATTTATTTTTCGTAATCGTTTGCACGCGATAGACATAGATTTTAGAAAAATTCACACTTGAAAATTATTTAAAAAACAATAAAAATCGAGTCAATGGCGATACATTTTTCTAACAAATTGTGACAAAGTTTTCAAAAAAATTTCATTTGAAAATACGTCCGCTCCCCTATTCGACGTTGTAAAAATTTAAAATGTACGATGTTTAGAAGTTAAAAAAAAATTGCAGTAAAAGCTAAATTTAACAGCCTGGTGTTGCCGCCATGAAAATGACGTCAGCGTTACGCACAGACACGTTTGTCCTTTATAATATAGATGATGGATTGTATGAGCAGATAATTGCAAAACTAATTGACTAAACAAGAGTGTAAAAAGAAAGACCCAGGAAAATTCGCGAAGTTTAGCCTCACTTCCCTAGTCTTTGTTTTCTTTCATATATCATTTTTAACACGAAGCGGTCATTTCTGAATAATTATACTCTTTCTCACAGTTATAAAAATTATTTAATCACATAATTTCAAAATTATTTGATTTGAAATGTTTCAGAAGATAACTTTGTGCCTTGAAAGTTTAGCCTTAAGGTTGTTCTCAAATTCAAACTGGTTACTTTCTGAGACATTTTTAACCCATTTTTGTTCGCAAACGTAACAAATAAGCAAGTGCTCTTATTAAGAAATTATATAATCGATAATCGAATTGTTTTTTCCGATTTTTGATAAAGGCAAAAGAATTTTCAGAAAATGCTGTCATGTGGACCAAATTTCTGGACGTGACAGCGCAGGAAAGGTAAAAGACTGTCGTCTAGAGACATTAATCGCTCGTAACTCAAGATGTAATTCATTTATCGAAAAATGAAAAAAAAAACTGATCGATTACAAATCACTTCGATAATAATGCCTCCATGTATCCTGCTTTTATGCTTAAAAATTCCGCGTTGTTAGCGGGAGAAAAATATTTTTTTGGAGAATCGGTGTAACTCTAACATGAATGGAAACTTCATATGAAGTTGTATTAAAAAACAATTCCCAAGGGAAATGTGCACACTTTATTCTTGTTTCTGTATCTCATATAAACTTCATATTGAATTCTAACATGCTTTTGAAATACAGCAACAGATATCAAAGTCGTTATCTTTTCGAATATCTAGTTGAAATTTGACATTTTTTTTTCTATTTTGCACACGAGAGGATTTTCTCAAAGAATTTCTGCTCTTGAATCACAGTAACACAACCATATGTTTCCCCCTTTTTTTGTGGTAAGTTGTTCAATGTTTAAATTATCACAAAAGAAAAAAAACTATTTGATACCTCTTAATAATAAATTTTTAGTGCTAGTATAAGAGTTTTTTCGCGATTTTGTAACAAAGTAATTTTTATTTAAAAGTCAACAATATTTTTTTAATGATCCATTTTAAGGGCAAAATATGTTATTCTTCTATATATAAAAATAATACGTGCATGAGATAGTTTAGCCTTAGAAAGAATTTAATCTTTATGTTTCTTTCAGTTGTATACCATTCATATAGTGTTTTAGATAGTTATTCAGGTTTGCTTCAGATTCTTGTAGGATGTTCTTTTTATTATTTCCGTTACCGAGTGAAAGCATCAGCTTAAGTTTTATGCATTTTAACTCTTTACATGCTTTTACAGCGCCTTGAAATATTGTAAAATCTTTTCGAATTATTAAAAAACAATTATTTTACTGAAAAAGGTAAATAAAATCTCAGCATATATTTCGGGACAAATTCATTGTTAGCTTATTTATGATTTGTAGCCGCTCATTTTCGTTTTTTTTCTTTGTGACTTACTGAAAGCTACAACAAAATCAGTTAAATACTAATTAAAAAGTACTTATTAAATAGTAATTTGTATTAGTTCATGGAGGAGCTGATTTTTATTTTTAAAATTATGTATCAATCTTGAAAATGAAATCGTGTTAAAAAATGTCCGCAATAACAGCAAAAAAGTCGGCTAAAAAACACCAATTGATTTAATCAACTTAAGCCTGTTGATCTAGTAATAATTACCGACAAAAAATTATTTCTTAACAAATAATTAGTTTTGGAAATACTTATTTAAATTTTATCCTCCTTTTAAAAATGCCTCCAGTTTCACATAAAAAAAAGAAAAAAAAAAAGAAAGAAAAAGAAATGAAAAGAAAACCATAGCTACCACAATTCCTTTTTTTTTTTCAATTAAAATGAAAACAGAAGTTTTATAACATAGAAGAACTTTATTAATAACCAGGTACAAACTAAAAATCTGTTTATAAAATGTTTTATTGTTTCAAATTGCGTTTGTTTCATTTAAAAAACTCTGGAAGATTGCAAGTATGAAAGGACGAATATGATCTATGTAGATATTAGGTTTATAATACAAGTTTATAACAACAATCTCTCTATTCTAAAAAAAGTAACTAACGCTGTCATATTCGCTGTTAACGAATTTTTTTGTGACCGGGGGTCTTTCTTCGTTAATATTAAGAAAACTCTCCATACAAAAATATGGAAATGAGTCCTATTATAGAGAAATGTTTGATAAACACGCTGAGGCAGACAGTTTTTAAATCGAATAATTATTTTAAGATACATTTAATGTTAAAGTTGGTCAAAATCGTTCCATTAAAAAAGTTTTATAGCAGCGCAAAAACTATACACATGTTTTATTTAATCATTTTTAGATCATTTTATACATCAGAAGTTCCGGTTTGCAGACTGCATTTATTTTTTTAATTTGACTCCTTTTTTGACGATTTATTTCCATTTTAAATTTAAATTTTCAGCATTTCAAGAGATATTTTTTACATATTTTAGAAAAGAGTATTATTTTAAATTGTTGCCAATTTTTAAAACAGCGCAAAGAATAACATTTCCTTCAAATAAAAAAATTATTTATACGTGGCCATTGTAAACCGAAAAAAAACTTTCAAATTAAAATTAAATTATTATGTGTTAAATGCGGGAAAATATTGAAAATTACGTCATAAAAACTATATTTACACGTGGATTTCAAAAGAGAAAGAAAATTTTAAAATAATGCATTCATTATTATGCGTTAAAAGTTGTATAAATGGAGGAAATTACGTAATATTTGAAATGGCCAAATAATAATAACGCAAAACAGTTTAAATTTAAAAATATATTTGCGCGAGACATTTATTTCATATTTTGAGATAATCCTTTCAACTATTGTTGTGAATTCTAAGACAGCGCAAATAATATTTCCTTTCTAACAAAAAAAGTATTTTCACGTGAATATTAAAAAGAGAAAGAAAACTTTGTGAAAATGATGTCAGATTTAAAACAACACATTTAAAATGACTTATTTAAAAGAACTTTCTTATAGCGTTGTTAAAAAATACCGGAAGACGATAACTCTGTTTACTTAATTCATTTTACATTAGCTTATTTCAAATTTTTAACTAATTTTTTTTAATCAAAGACGAAAACAGCCATTGTATCTCTTAACAGCGGCTGATTTGGTCTTCAAAATCCCCAATCAAAGGAAAACTAATGGAAACACATTTAAATTCTGTCGAATGTATACCCGTTCTTAAATTACAATTCAATCTTTTTAAAACCGTTCAAACTCGTGTGCTTTTAGAATCTGGGGTGTCTGAACGGGGGTTGGTGAGCGTAGCTCATAGGGGGCAGAGCCCCCTAGTATATATAAAAAATTATTAAGAAATTTCATAAGCATAACTTATAAAAATCTGGAAAACTATTGTTATTCGAGTTATTTGGAGGCTGTTAAATATTCTGGATTGACGAGGTTATGCAAATATTAGCTAAATTGTGAATTATTATACTGTACTGTCATACAATAGTAAAAGACTTGTTATTTTACTTTAAACATTTAATTCTTGATAAAAATACATATATAGATGCAGAATGAGTGTTACTGATATTTACTCAGTTATCATGTTTTGCCTTGGCAGGAAGTATTCTATTATCAGATAGATAACAATAATGTACTCTATATTCTGCACAGTTTTCAGCTTAATCCTCACCCCCGCGTTTCCTCATCGAAAATATACTTCACTCGAATAACTCAGCTTAGAAAATGTTTAGGAAGGGATAAAATCGTGACAAATTGTTCTGTTTTTCACGAAAACATCCTGTTTCTTGTTTTTCTTGTTTTTGTCAAGAAATTAAAGCATAACGAAATTCTGCATGACAAGCTTACAGGCATCATAAATGGATTTTTGAATGTTACTTAATTTATACAAAATGTTTTGAACATTTCAAGCAAATTTGAAACATTTGCAAGTAAAAAAATGTTCACCAAAATTTTTTTCTAAATAAAATAGTTATACAGATCACAAAGAAAAATCTGTGAAAGGGCAATGACATTTTCTCTGTGTTTTTACACTCTTTTAATTAACATAACTTAGTTCGTGTATGTATAGATGGAATTTTTTATTCGATCTTTTACTTGGCATCCTAAATGGCTTTTTGAATTCTGCTTAATTTCTACACCATTTTTTAGAACATTTGCAAATAAAAAAAATGTTCACCAAAAGTTTTTTTTCTAAATAAAATATTTATGCAGATCACAAACAAAAATCTATGAAAGGGCGGGCAATGACATTTTCTCTGTGTTTTTACACTGATTTTTAATTAACATAACTTAGTTCGTGAATGTAAAAATGTAATTTTTTATTCGATCTTTTACTTGGCATCCTAAATGGATTTTTGAATACTGCTTAATTTCTACACCCTTTTATGGAACATTTGCAAATAAAAAAATTTTCACCAAAAGTTTTTTTCTAAATAAAATATTTATGCAGATCACAAATAAAAATTTATGAGAGGGAGGCAATGACATTTTCTCTGTGTTTTTACACTGAATTTTAATTAACATAACTTAGTTCGTGTATGTAAAGATGGAATTTTTTATTCGATCTTTTACTTGGCATCCTAAATGGATTTTTGAATACTGCTTAATTTCACACCATTTTTTAGAGCATTTGCAAATAAAAAAATGTTCACCAAAAGTTTTTTTTCTAATTAAAATATTTATGCAGATCACAAACAAAAATATATGAAAGGGCGGGCAATGACATTTTCTCTGTGTTTTTACACTGATTTTTAATTAACATAACTTAGTTCGTGAATGTAAAGATTGAATTTTTTATTCGATCTTTTACTTGGCATCCTAAATGGATTTTTGAATTCTGCTTAATTTCTACACCCTTTTATGGAACATTTGCAAATAAAAAAATTTTTACCAAAAGTTTTTTTCTAAATAAAATATTTATGCAGATCACAAATAAAAATTTATGAAAGGGCGGGCAATGACATTTTCTCTGTGTTTTTACACTGATTTTTAATTAACATAACTTAGTTCGTGTATGTAAAGATGGAATTTTTTATTCGATCTTTTACTTGGCATCCTAAATGGATTTTTGAATACTGCTTAATTTCACACCATTTTTTAGAACATTTGCAAATAAAAAAATGTTTACCAAAAGTTTTTTTTTCTAATAAATAAAATATTTATGCAGATCACAAACAAAAATCTATGAAAGGGCGGGCAATGACATTTTCTCTGTGTTTTTACACTGATTTTTAATTAACATAACTTAGTTCGTGAATGTAAAGATGGAATTTTTTATTCGATCTTTTACTTGGCATCCTAAATGGATTTTTGAATACTGCTTAATTTCTACACCCTTTTATGGAACATTTGCAAATAAAAAAAAATTCACCAAAAGTTTTTTTCTAAATAAAATATTTATGCAGATCACAAACAAAAAGATTTGAAAAGCAAATGACATTTTCTCTGTGTTTTTACACTCTTTTAATTAACATAACTTAGTTCGTGTATGTAAACATGGAATTTTGTAATCGATTTTTTTCACTCATCATCGACATTTCATTAGGCATCCTAAATGGATTTTTGAATGGTGCTTAATTTCTGCACCTTTTTTTAGAGCATTTGCAAATAAAAAAAATGTTCACCAAAAGGTTTTTCTAAATAAAATATTTATACAGATCACAAACAAAAAGCTTTGAAAGGCAAATGACATTTTCTCTGTGTTTTTACACTCTTTTAATTAACATAACTTAGTTCGTGTATGAAAAGATGGAATTTTGTAATCGATTTTTTTTCACTCGTCATCGACATTTCACTAGGCATCCTAAATGGATTTTTGAATACTGCTTAATTTCTACACCCTTTTTTAGAGCATTTTCAAATAAAAAAATGTTCACCAGAAGTTTTTTCTAAATAAAATATTTATACAGATCACAAACAAAAAGCTTTGAAAGGCAAATGACATTTTCTCTGTGTTTTTACACTCATTTAATTAACATAACTTAGTTCGTGTATGAAAAGATGGAACTTTGTAATCGATTTTTTTCACTCGTCATCGACATTTCACTAGGCATCGTAAATGGATTTTTGAATATTACTTACTTTATACGAAGTTTTTTGAACAAATCTGGAACATTTATAATTAAAAAAACTTTTCACCAAGATTTTCTTCAAAATTTCGACAAATCCATAAGCTCTGGAAGTATACAATGACATTTTTGCTGCGTTTTTATGCTTTATTTTACGTACGTTCATGTTAATAAAAATAATTAATATTAAATTGTCAAAATTCCCTGCTTTTTCAAAGTTTCATTATGATGCTTATTACTAGAATGTGCTTTGAATTTGTAGTATTTTTCACCATTTTATAAAATGATAACCAAAAAATTGATATGTGGATAGAATGGTGACAAAAAAAGAATTTTAGTGGATTCTATTTGAGGCCCTCAGAAGCCAAGGGGTATAAGTGATGAAATTGAAAAAAATGAACTAAGTGCACAGATGACTTAGAAATATGCATTTTTCTTTTCAGGTAAAGAAATATAAGTGATTTTCTAATTATGTGTTGTGTTTCAGAGATCAATCACTTTTGCCGAATAATGATCAATATTGATTAATTATAAATTTAAAGAAAATTGCACTCTATTTTTTTCACATTTATTGAAATAAGAGATAAAAGATCACTGTGAAACAAGCAGCAGTTTCCTATTTCAATTTAGTCAATTATTATTGATGTTCAACTTTAACGTCAATTATCTTTGAACTCAATTTACTCCAAATCGAAATTTTGTCACTTGTACCCTTGGCTTCTGATGTCCTCATTTGTAATGCATTTTTACAATAACAAGTTTTGATACATCTGAATACAGTTAAATCAAGGGATTGGACCTAAAACATGATAACTGACATTCTTGATTTTTTTTTCTGTTTTTCATGAAAAATATTTAACTGCATCCTGACATCCATCCTATTTAAAGTACAAGTTTTATTTATTGCTCAATATATGTCATACTAATCAAAGATTCCAATCAAATTTCTATTAAGTGCGAAGAGTTTTTTTTTTTTATTTGTAATTCAATGTCCAATAAAATATAATCTATCAGACAAAAAATTTTTTCGCATAAATTACTTAAAGATTCAGTGTTTAAGCAATTGGATATATTCAGCTCTTTTAGAGGAAGCCATCGCAATAGTTTTGGTTGTAGTTTTATTTAGAAAAATAATATCTTTATCATAGTATATCGGAATTCGCATTTATTTTGTTACCTTGTTTTATATACGGGCCCTACAAATATTACTAATTAATAGAATAAAACATACATCATTTTATTCCTACTGTGTGTTGAAATGACAATATAAATAGACTAGAACCACTATTAAATAATACTATCTGAGGCGTTATTTCTATATGAAGTTCTTTTGAAACTGCTTACTTCATAATACTTTTTAGAATGTGCATATTAAGTTAAGTGGTTTATGCAATTTTAGCAATTTAAAAACACATGAAGAAAGGCTTAGAATAAATTATTATGAAATTTAAAATAAGATATTATTTTTATTAATTTTCTAAACCTGCATACCTTACAGCCCGCGCCCCCTAAAGATTCCTAATAAGCCACTTTAAATATTATTCCTTAAATATCAGATTTAATTAAATACTTTTTTTACAAACTTGTACATAGTGCAAAAGGACGGTAAGTTGATCAATATGGCAACTATCAGTTGTTTAATCAGCAATTAAGTGAAAATATTTTATTTCTTTTATTTCTGATACTATTTCTTGTAAGAATATATTGGATAAAATTAGCCAACTCTGTTGCAATTGTTGATCACAAATAGTTGACGCTGTCTTTACCTTTATTTCCATTCTATTTCATATGTTTAACTAAAAACGCATTAAAAGAATTCAAAAATTCTATTTTCCGAAAAAAAGTGGTGGCATTAAGATGCCACGGCTTTTTGCTGTTACGTTTCACAACAAAGCACTGAAACTTTCCATAATACTCCGAAACCTTTCATATCAAAATATTTTAGTGTTTTGATATGGAAGGTTTCGGAGTATATATTATGGAATGTTTCACTACTTTGTTGTGAAACGTAACAGCAAAAAGCCGTGTCATCTTAATGCCACCACTTTTTTCCGGAACCTTCCGGAAATTTTTTTACGGTGGCGTCAATGGTAAGGGGTTCACGTATAATTATTTTGCTGCAGTGAAAATATTCATTCAATATTCTCATCTCCAAAAATAGATTTTTAATACTTATGAAATATCGTTATAAGATATTTATGTTGAATTTTTGGGGAAAAGAATATTTTTATGGGTTAACAGTGTTTATTAAATGCTATACATTATAAAAAGCAATTTTCTGATGCAGTGTTTTTAGAAAATCGATAAATTTTCTGCTTCTAATTTCAGCTGCCACCGATTTTGATGATTTCATCAAGCTTGCTACTCAGGCTCGTGACATCGTAAACGAAGGTCTGTACGTGTACGTGCTGTCCGTCGCCGTGGTTCACAGGGATGACTGCAAGGGTGTCACTCTTCCTCCCATCCAGGAGGTTTTCCCTGACAGGTTTGTCCCTGCCGAGACCATCAACCTGGCCATCAAGGAATCCAAGAACCATCCCGATTTGGTATGTGTCTAACTTTGAAGTTAAATGTTAGCACACGATAGGGTGAAAATTCAGGGATAAAAATACCTCCCAAATAATAAAAAATACACATGTACGATTAAGGCGATTAATCTATTTGTTTCGCTTGCTAGACTTCCTGCAACTTAGATTTTCAGGATTCGTACTACTCATTTCGAAAAGTAATATTTCTCTTGTTTAATGACAAAAATTGTGCTTATTTAAGGAGAAAATTGCTATTTTAAAATAATGGTATTCAAAAGTTAAAGCAGTACGAATCCTATTTGCACCTATGTCATTTGTATAGAGTATAAACGCAATAGCAATTCTTTTTACTACTTATTTGTAATTCTCCACTAATACATTTAGTGGAGTACACATTTTTTAGTATTATACATTGTTTTCTGCAAAAACTCTAATTAGTAGATTTGATGTTGTCTCCTAAATTTTCACGTCATTTGTCTGTGCACTATTAAAAATTTGCAAAAAACTGTGCAGTCATTCCACATTTTTTATAGAAAATGGTTACATAACAGTAATTTAACTTTATTGTGAATATAATAGGGCCAATAATATGGTCAGATACGCTTAAAAATAGGGTTAAGTAGCCGTTATCTTTAAAAACGGTCGAATGATTGGACAATTTGCTGCAGATTTTTAATAGTGCACTGTTTTCCCACTGACAACTTTTCGTTCCAGGTGAAATAGCAACCAATAATTGAAAATATGTCCTGAAGCATTAATAATATGGCAAAGAAAATAATGGAATGCTTAAAATGCAATCATTCTCAAAAAATAATTCTAGGAACAGATGGGTTACACATAGCCGTTTTGTTAAAATGAAACGATGAATATCTCTCTATTCTAAAAAAAAGTAACTACCGCTGTCACCGCCGCCGCCGCCGCCGCCGCCGCCGCCGGTTTTGATTTTTTTGTGACCGGAGGCCTTTCTTCGTTGATATTAACAAAAATAATGCATACAAAAATATGAAAATCGGTGGTTTTATACAGAAATGTTTGATAAACACGCTGATGCAGACAGTTTTCAAATCGAAGAATTATTTTAAGAGTTATTTAATGCTAAAGTTGGACAAAATCGTTCTACTAAAAAAGTTTTATAGCAGCAAAAACTATACACGGCAGTGTAATCATTTTTAGATCATTTTATGCGTTAGAATTTGCCGGAGTGCAGATTGCATTAATTTTTTTATTTTGACTCATGTTTTCAGGTTTTATTTCTATTTTAAATTCAAATTTTCAGCATTTCTAGAGATATTTTTTACAGATTTCAGAAAATTCTACTAATTTAAACTGATGCCAACTGTATAAAAATCGCAAGCAATAATGTTTGCTTCAAATTAAAAATTTATTTACACGTGACTATTATAAACAGGAAAAAAACTTTCAAATTAGAATTAAATAATTACGTATAAAAAGCAGGAACTTATTAAAAATTACGTCATAAAAAGTATACACGTGAATTTTAAATCAGAAAGGATATTGTAAAATAATAAATTCATTAACATGAGTTAGAAGTCTTAGGAGAAATGACGTCATATTTACGTCACATTATAGTTATTACATAAAATGAACACAAAATAATATTGCAAAAAAGTTTAAATTTAGAAATTGCGCTAGACATTTATTTGATATTTTGAGAATTAATTTAAAATATCTCATTTAAAAGAACTTTCTTTTCGCTTTGTTAAAAAATACCAGGAGACAAAGACTCTCTTTACTTAATTCCTTTTATATTAGCTTATTTTGAAATTGTTTTACACGTGTATACGTCATCAAGTTATTTTTATTTCGACGTTTTATTTGTGTTTTTATTAATGTTGTACGAATTTATTTGTTCTTTCGTTATTTAAAATAAAAATTATATCAATTTGTATAATTTGGCGAGTGGTTTGGCGATTTATATAATTTGGCGAAATTGGTCGACAGGATAATCAAGTAGTACCGCAGCGGATTTGGCGTTAAAATTCCCCAATCAAAGAGAAGTGAATAGAAATTCGTTTATAGGGAGATCGCCACTGTTTTTTAAATTATAATTCAATCTTTCGAAATCTTTTTAAAGCCGATCAAATTAGCGTGCATTTAGAGTCTGCGGTGTCTGGACGGGGGTTGGCGAGCGTAGCTCGTAGGGGGCCGAGCCCCCTAGTGTCATATGTAAAAGTTGACTATATATACCATACAGATAAGGCATGCAAAGATTGCAGATGCCTTTGCAAATTAGCAAGCATGTTTTTGCTGTTTTTCAATCTCTATTTTGTGATTTAAAATTTTGAAGGGGTTCATTTGTGAGTTGAAAAAAGTTTATGGTCTTGTTTATTAGGGAGTTTTTTTTAATTATATTAGTCATTGTTATTTTACACATCACGTATTCAGAAAGATAAATATGAAATAGAATATTTGTTATTATTTTGCTAATCATGGTTCAAAGCTCATCTTGGGCTAGGATCATGGCTACTGTTGTGATTTCGCAATTTTCAAACAGCTTGATCAAATATCTTCATGAAATATTTATTACAAAAAGACGTAATTTTGTAGTCCAGTATAACAGTTAAAAAATTTGGCAGTATCTTATCGGTTAACTTCTTAAAGTAATTGGTGCATCTTTTTAAAATTTAACTATTAATAAAACAAAATCTAATTATTCAATTTAACATAGAATGTAAACTGTACTTTATTTTACTTGTTTTGGATATTTTCTTACCAAATTCATTTTCCTATACGTCAGGGAAAATTAAAAAAAAATTTCTTGAAAAAAATGGCGCATTTATAGCTTTTTTCAAACAAGTATATTCGAAGTATTTTGCTTTTTATGAAACATATTTTTAAAGAGAGTAGTATGTAGCTTTTAAAAGAAACTTTTAAGTTGATTAACACAATTGTTCTTGTTGAAGGATGAATCAACATGTTTGGCTTTTCAGAAAAAAATATCTTTAAAATATGTGCTCTCATTACAAAAAAAAATTTCATATGTTTTTGCAAAATCATATTAAGTAAACTGGTTAACAGATAAAACTTTAGCAACTTAAAATAGCAACTATTCAACGGCAAAGTTTTTGAATTGAACTCTGAATAAGTTTCTAAATATATTTAGTTTAGAGTTAGGCTAATAGTTTGAAATTTGGGCGAAACTTCATAATCACTGATATTTTTAACGTGGAATAGTAACGATAGGGTTAAGAAATTCTAATAAGAAGGATAATAATTGAATTTGTCATTGTAAAAACAACATTTAACAGATTCAAAAATGTTCAGAAATCAATAAATAAATAAACCTATGCAATTTTTGTGCACGCATCCGATACTACCTTTAAGAACATGTTCCCAATAAAAAAGTTCATTTTGATAAAAACTGGATTTATGACCGATTAAGTTAAAACTTTGGACTTCGATTAAAATGTAGAAGTTTTCACATCAACATGTGTAGGCAACGAAAATCCATTCAGAAATAGAAGTATTATAATTTTATCAAAGATTTCCTTTAAAATGGCAACTTTTTTTCTCCTTTAGAATCTAAATCCAAATATTAATCCTTTGCTGGTGTTTTTCTCATCTGAAATATATTTGTACCTTTTTCAGATGACGAAAATTAATATAGCAGCAGTAATTAACTGCAATATAAATATATTTTCTTTTTTTAAAATTAGGATATTGAAGTTGAGATTGAGAAGACTGGTAACATTTTGGACCCAGAATACAAACTCTCCTACTTCCGTGAAGATATTGGCATCAATGCCCATCACTGGCACTGGCACGTCGTCTATCCTGCCAACTGGGATGAAGCCAAAACTGGCAAAGTGAAGGATAGGAAAGGAGAACTCTTCTACTACATGCATCAACAGATGAGCGCCAGGTAATATATTGTATATTTTTTAAAAAATTACAAATTAAATGGTATAAAAGTTACAGGATGGTTTACATTACAGCACAGTTTCTAAACCAACTTACACCTGCGGACAGGTGAAAATTCAAGGAATGTTTTATAAACTACCTGGTGGCAAATCAGAAAAAAATACAGATATTACATTTTCATTACTTATTACTTCTAATATCGTAAAATTATAGTTTTTAGTTAATGCGATATATGCTGCTTCTATCCAGTAACTAGTACCTTACTATGTGTACTAGTTATGCACCACATAACTAGTACCTTACTATGTGTGGTGCAATTGAGATCATCCTTAATTGAGAACACACTGTGATCCTGACAGATCTACCTTGGAGTTAAAGCTAGTAAATGCTTGATGCTGGGAGAGTGGTTGTATTGATCGCCATCAGAACAGGACCAACTTTTCAGATTATTAATTACAGAATCATATACGGCTAGTTCCATGGGTTTTTGTAGTGTAAGTCACATAGCTAATAACTGCTATGCTTGTTGGCCACCGTTGTTTTCAAAATGTTTGCTTTGTCTTATTCAATTAATGAGATATCGCTGATAAAATAAGTCACATTTTACCGTTTTAAAATACTGGTAGCCAAAAATCGTAGCCTGTGACTTACACTACAAGTACTCATGGAACTAGCCATACGACAAAAAAAATGTAATGTGAAAACAAAAGTATTTGTAAATGAGCGCCTTGAACAAAAGATAAAGAAAAGATATTTTATAAGCGGAACTAATGAGTTTAAAAATAACGACATTTAAAAACTGAGAAAAATAAAGGGATCAAAAGGACGACTTATAATTTTAATAATCAAGGATATAAGGCATAGTAACCAAACAGCTAACTTTAGAATTTAAAGATTTTGAGGCTATTGCTCTACCACAATCCAATGAGCACATTTATAGAAATGTCATATACAAAAATAAAAAGTTCTTAAAATCATAAGACGATTTTAGTCGCCTTTTAAGTAAAACAGTAAGCTTCTTTTTTTAAAAGTTCATATTCTATATTTTATAAAAATTTCTTGTTATATAATTATTATAGTGCAAAGTTTATAAATTTACATCGCACACTAAATATACCATTTTACATTATTATAATAGCTTGGCAGAGATTTTCGAGTAGAATATAAAATTATATACAATTTACAGAAAAATCACTGCATCAACATGTATTTGGTTTAACCCTATACTAGAATATAGAAATTATATATTACAAATTGAAATTATAATTCATCGAATTAAACTCAAAAACACTATAAATATCTTTTCTTACAAAACTTTATAGTTAGATTAGTGTTCTTTAATTCATATAAAATTGTTTATTAGATTAATTTTAACACAACTGTTATAAAACTGTTTAGTTAATATTTTGCTATGTATTTCATTAATCAGAAACAAAGTTCCAACAACATAATATTGTTAAAAATTTATTTTTCAAATAGCATGCTATAATTCTTAATCAAAATTAATCTATTGAAACGTACATCTAGACTTTACTTATGCATAAATATTGTTTAGTTTTTTTTAGGGTTTCGGAAATTAATAATCTTCATTATTTCTAATATTCTATGTGTTTATTAGGTACGATTGTGAAAGATTGTCCAACGGTATGAGAAGAATGGTACCCTTCCACAACTTTGATGAACACTTGGATGGTTTTGCTCCTCATCTGACTTCACTGGTCAGTGGTCTGCACTACGCCTCTAGGCCAAGTGGATTCAGCCTCAGGGATCTTCCCGATGTCGATGTCCAAGACATGGAAAGATGGAGAGAACGTATCTTGGAAGCCATTGATTTGAAACATGTCCACGCCGCTGATGGTTCTGATATACCTTTGGATGAGAAGAATGGTGCCAACATCTTGGGATCACTCATTGAAGCCAGCTCTTCTTCTCCAAACAGAGCTTTCTATGGATCCTTGCATAACTGGGGACACGTCATGATGGCTAGAATCCAAGATCCCGATGGCAGATTCCAAGTGAGTTTTTCTTTCTGAAATAAAGCATTAGAAAGAATACCAGTATCAAATCTAACCAATTTTCCGTAAAAATCTAACAAATTTTCCGATAACCTCCCCTACAATAACAAAAGCTTTTAATCAGTTCGTGGTCTAGATTAATAACGTGATTCACCGAGTATTCTTGAATTATCTCAATACTCTTAACAGAGTATTAATCTTGACCAGGACTGATTTTTTTATTTTATTTTAAGTAACTTTACCCATTGTCCAAGTAAACCCAGTTTAAGGTATCTAATAATAAATATTAAACAACAAATTATAAAATTTTGCCGATAAGATGTTTAATATAAATAAATATATTTATAATATTTTTAATATATTAGCTACAGGAATCAGTGTTAATATATATCAACACTATATGGACCTTATTTAATAATCAGCAACATGAATGTATATCAGTTACGTATTTTGCACATCAAGCAAGTAGATTTTTCATCTTGAGGATGAAAATATTTTTTTATTATGTTGGTACATACGTCTATAGCTTAGAATCACTTCCCCGCCGTCTTAATTTGTTTTCCCCATCACTTTCCATTTTTGCAATTAATGTTGATAAAACGGTTTATTGCATACAACTCACAGGATAAATGTGGACAATCTTTTCTCAAATTGACCGAGCAGGATCGAAACTGTTTTTGCACATTATTTCTTCAAAACCATCTTTGGTATTATAACCTTTGTTTCTGAGATATTAAGAAATTGCTATTAACAATGAGGAGGATAGAAAAAAATATTTCATCACCAAAAAGTTGAGAAGTGTGATTTCCAGTAAAAATTTAGTGGCGAAACACTACTTTAATTAAAGTTAAATTATGTAGCTATATAATATATTTTTTCATATTTTGTCTGTTCAGTTGAATTTATTCTTTTGTATTGACAAATCATTTATTGGTCTTTTGCTTACTAAAATTACTGCATTAAAGGAAAGGTTATTTGTTGTAACAAAAAATCATAAATTATTTATATTCCTTCAAAAATTTAATAAAAATAAAAAATAAAAAGAAATAATTGGTGACAGTGCATGAAAAATGTACATCTAATAAAAACTTATCTACATTAGCTATTTAATATATATGTGTGTGTGTGAATTTCTTTGCAGTGTTTTTGGCACATCAGGATGTAAAATTATAATATATTTTACTTTTTAAAGCAATAACAAAAACTTTTAGAATAGAATTTTTTTAAATTTAAGTTATGGAAGATAAGTTATAATAATCGCCATTAATCCTTGATTTATGATTTTCTGCGGAATGCTCACGTATTTTTTTAATTATTAGGAAAATCCAGGAGTCATGAGTGATACTTCAACCTCCCTTCGAGATCCCATCTTTTACAGATGGCACAGATTTGTGGATAACATCTTCCAACAGTACAAGGCAACTCTTCCATCTTATACTAGGGAAGACGTAAGTTAACTTGTTATAAAATAATTAAATATCTAATGATTATATAATTTGCCTAATCATTTTAAAAGAGTATTTATGAAGTGAATATTTAATTTAATTCAAACATGCATATTTATTCTTAGTTGTCATTCGATGGAGTCAAAATTGTGAGCACACAAGTGAATGCTAAAATGGCCAATGTAGTTACAACCTACTTGAAGGAAGACCGTTTGAATCTTTCCTACGGCATCAACTTTGGAACCGGACGAAAAGTTCAAGTAAGTATGATTTTTTTTTTTTTTAATTAAAGCAAACCTACATTACTTCATAAAATAATATATCAGCTATTATTTTTTGCATTATTTACGACGCAAAAATTAGAGTAGAAAAGTTTGTCGATGCAAATGTTTGTGAAATGTTTTCGTTATCAGTTTGTGGTTTTCTTTAGGTATAGTTGCGCATAAAGAGGTGTAATGGGCATGGTTTAAGCTCATTTCAAAATATCTTTAGAAAAACGACAAAACCTGAGAAAATGCTTTAGCAAAATGTAATACACTATGACGCAAAAGTTTAGACAATGACGTCATTCAGCTTTAAAATGTAGAATTATGACGTCAGAATTACAAAAACCTGTAAATATATTCAAAAACTGATTTAAAATGCTATGTACAAAAGACAGTCGTTTTATTTGCTATAATACTAATTTTTTTCAGAAAAATTCAAATGTGCTTGTCGCAAAAGTTTAGACACTATTCTAAATTTCTTTGAATATTCGCTGGCATATGCAAATTTAGAATCGATGATGTCACAAATTTGGAGTACTTAAGTTCTGCAAACGATTGCGCTTCATAGTCGACATGCCGAGAGCTAAAGAAATTCAAGTGAATGAGGTTTCAAGGATTTGGCAGTTGAAAGGTGAAGGGAAGAGCGTTTCTGAAATTTCTGCTATTATTAATAGGTCAAAAAAATCTATTTATCGAGTTTTATCGAGTGGTTCCGAATATAAAGCAAAATGTCGGTCTGGGAGGCCACGTGTGACAAATGTACGAGAGGATCGCCTGATACAAAGACTAGCGAGTACTCAACAAATGAGCGTACGTGGAGTTCAAAGCTCATCGGGACTCTCTGTATCAAAGGATACGATTCGTAGACGAATTTTGGAAAAAGGAACAATCGTTTATAGCAAAATGCAGAAGAAACCAGCTCTGAAACCATATCATAAGTTACAAAGACTTATGTGGGCTCGAAAGCATATGTCATATGGAGAGAAATGGCAGTCAGTCATATTTAGCGATGAAAAAAAGTGGAATCTGGATGGTCCAGATGGTTGTTTATCGTATTGGCATGACTTGCGGAAGGAACCTCGACGTTTTTTTAGTCGCAGACAAGGAGGGGGCTCGGTGATGGTTTGGGCAGCCTTTTGCTATAATGGACAAGTATCTCTGACCTTCACCAGTGGTCGTCAAACTTCACAGCATTATACACAGACATTAGAAGAAAACCTACTGCCATTTGCTGAGCTTCTAGGGGGTCCTCAGTGGGAATTTCAGCAAGACAATGCTTCAATTCACACTGCAAAACATTCAAAATCTTGGTTTAATTCCCATAATATAAGAGTTCTCGACTGGCCAGCATGTAGTCCAGATCTTAACCCTATAGAAAACCTTTGGAGCATCATGTGTCGCAAAGTTTATAGCAACGCTAGACAATACTCTTCTGAAAAGGAACTTAAGACATCTATTGAGAATGCATGGTACGATATCGATCCACAAACTATGCAAGATTTAGTTTCTTCCATGCAATCTCGTGTATATGACGTAATACATAAGCATGGATGTGCAACCAGGTTTTAAAAATTGTTTATTTCGATTTTATTTAATTTGTGTCTAAACTTTTGAGACAGCAGTTTATTTTTGTTACCATTTAATTTATTGCAATATGCACAATTCCACTTTTCTTTATTATAAATATTGTTTATATGTACAGCACATTAATTTCAAGCAGTGATTTGAAAATTGAATAAATATTTTTCAAAGTATGTAAGAATTTCTTCATTGTCTAAACTTTTGCGTCATAATGTATACCGATATATTTATGATTATGTATGACCGTAGTCTTCGCGCCTTCTTAATAAGTTTGATATTCGCTTGTAAACTAAATGTTAAAAATTACTCAAAACATCTTTAAAGTATTACTGATCATTTATAAACTAACTTATGTATATATAATGTAAATGTAATTCAAATCCCTATCGAGACAAGTTCAACTGTAATAATTTATGTAAAATACTGCCACCAGAAAAAAAATAATGAAGATCATTATTATTAAAAATGTTTCAATATTTTCCAAAACCTTCTAGTTTACATTTTAGAATTTCTCTTTTCTTCATCACGTTAGTTCCTTTTCATAAAAGCATCTTAAAAGTTGAACAATCATCCTTTAGGATCTTCAATGTTTATCTTCAGTATATTACTCACATTGTACATTGTCAACCTGCTTTTAAATTTTTTTAATTAGATTTAAATAGCTAAATCACTAGTACTTTCACAATAAACTGTGTACATTGAAACGAATGCACAATATTCTATTAAAGATGGTATATTGTTCAATCATTTTTTTTTCCAAAAATTCAAGTAATTACTTGAAAGTCCCGTTTTAGTAAAAATAGTTTAGTAAAAAACGAAAACCTCTTATTTTATTTTTGCATTTTGTAAAAAATGCTAGGGTAGTGAAAACACAAGTTGTGGGCTTTTTTTTTTTTTTTCAAAGTAGTTAGGTACACATTAATTATCATTTTTGCATATTTTTTTTTGCTAGCGGGACTAGGTGAATACTACCACTCAAGGAGTACTCAATAAAGATAAACTTCCTGTAATTTGTGCAATATGTTTTTCAACAAATCTTAGTTTTCGCAAGATCATGGTGATCAAACCAAATTTTTCACAAACATCCTTTTTTACGTAATTTTTTTCAAAGTTTCCCCCGAGATTTATTTATCGATGCTCATAATTGGATAACATCTGTACTGCACCTGCATATGATGCCGGGAAAGGAATTTTGAGATGATCTATCGTAACAGCAATACTACTCGTAAATTTTGCAAGAGCATTTATTTACTTAAGAACTTTACCGAATTCAGTCACGCGAAGATATTCTAAACATAATGTTAATCGAATGGAAGCATTCTTTTCAAATTTCTCATTTGCATTTAATTTTTTTTAAAACAATTCCTTTTACATACGATATCTAAGGTCGATGTGTAATGTTTTACTTTTATGCTTTTCCGATTTTGATTGCAGTTTCATTTTGAGAGCACTTCCAATTTTGGTACTTACCAATCAATTATTTTCCGAAATTAAAAGCGTCTTCAGAATGAAACTACAACCAAAATAGAAAAGTACAAAAGTACAACGTCAGAAATCGACCTCAAATATAATATGCAAAAAGAATCATTCAAAAAAAATTAAAAAGCAAAGGAGAAATTTGTAAAGAACTCTTGTATTCTTAACATTAGCTTGTGAATGCATCACGTGGTGACTGAAATAGAATCTTAAGTACAAAATATTTCGCATATTAATGAGATCTGGATTTCAGTTAATTTTGAATGTTGTTAAATTTATTTTAAAAATTATTTCATTTTCTTTGGGCTATCAAATCCATCTTTAAGTAAACCGTGATGGAATAGTTTTTCATTACATGCATACAGGGTAATCAAAAAGTCACAGAAGAAATGAAAATTAAATAATTCGATAAATGTAAACTATAGCTCGATAAGGTGTTCAAAGAAACGTCCAGAAACCTCACTGGATTTCTTTCTTTTTTTTTTCTTTTTCTTTTAGGAACGAAAATTTATTGCCATATTAATTACATCTGCAACCAACAAGTAGTATTTCGGTTGTTTCAGCAATTTATACAGCGGGGTAGCACAGTTCACAACTGAAAGAACTTTGAAATTATTTTAATCTTTTCACAGGGGCTGTGACAGCATCTATTTGAGAATACAGGCTAAAGCCGGTCAGATGCTGTCCGAGTCTCCGTGTAGCTTAACGTGGCATTTTGGTTGTTTTAGAATTTTGACAGCGGAGCAGCACAATTCACAGCTGAAAAAGGATCGCAAATGATTTGTTTAACGGATACAATTAGGGAGAATACATGTCAGGCGTCGCAGGATACTCTGCAGAGCATCAAAACGTATTTTTCATTTATTATGGTCACATGATGGCTTAAACAGCGAGAGGCAACAGATTTGGGACTATTCTGGCAATATTTTTTTTGCTATAAAAAAATCCCATGTCTTTGTCTGTGAATGTATGCGAAAAACGCATCACACTACTGTAAGTGCTTTTCCAATTAATGAACTTTTATTTCTTCCTTTATTAATTTTCCCTTATATATTATTCTTGTGTCTTAAGGGACTTTTAAATTGTAGGTGAAATACCAACATTTGGAACACGAACCTTTCTCTCTAATCATCAACGTTGAGAATAATACTGGAGCAGCCAAGCACGCTACCATCCGTGTTTTCTTGGGACCCAGATACGATGAACTTGGAAATCTCCTGGTTCCCGATGATCAAAGAAGCATGATGATCGAATTGGATAAATTCCACACAGAATGTAAGTGTCATTATCTTTTTAATGGACAATATTTTCCCTTAGAATTTGATGCTACACCCCCAAAACTTACCGAAAAATATATGTTTGGGAGAACAGTGAAAATTGTCTCATTCGAAAGCATTCCTTTCAAAAAATCGACTTCTTTTTTATTTACTTTTGAAATGATAAAACTATAAAAAACAGCAGATTAATTTTAACGCAATTATTCTAATTGGTAAATAACAATTTGCATCTCATATAAGAAACAGATCTAAATAACACAACAAATCTTCATATAATTTTTGTATTTTTTTGTGATATTTTCGAATTTATTCAATGTTAACATAATGAATAATCAAATGTTAAAATAAATTTGAAGATAAGCCATGTACTTTCAAACATCTCAATGCCCCACCAGTGGCTGAGAGGTTCTGCCTTCGAAGCTGGCAGACGGGAGGTGCTGGGTTCGATCCCGATCGTGCCCGTCGGCCTAATCGTTCGGAGTTTTCGTGGTTTTCTTCTAGCCATGGATTTCCATGCGTAAATACGGATTAGGTTCCCTTAGAAAGACCCCCACGAAGGGCACTCCCCCCTCGGGCCTATATCCGTAGTGTAGATAATCGGCCTCCAAAAATCAACCAATCAAACATCTCAATTTCAATATTTATTTTTAATATTTATTTTAATTTTCTTTCGTTAATGTTTTAGGAAATTATTTTTTAAATATTTAATTTTATATAAATTTCAACAATTTAGAATAAAAGTAATTTTTTTCATTTCTATTAGTTCTGTGAATGCAGGAGCAGTGTTACCAAAATTAGGAATTTATTGCACAGGGCAAATTAAAAGGAAAGAGACTAACTAGCCATAAGATAAGATAAGCTATATACTTTTGCTCTAAACTAAAATCTGCAAAACAAATACACATTGTCATTTTACGCTGAACGGAAAATTAATATCAAGTTAAGTCTAATTGGTTAAAAGGTATGTTGCATCGGAATAAATGCTCTGAATCGTATTTTAATTATTACTTTTGTTAATTAATTTCTAACTGTGCAATTATTGTCTGCCGAGTTTTTAAAGAATGAAGTTATAAATATGGCTGGCTTTCAAACTTATTTATTTATTTATTTATTCTGCTTTTAGTGGCCCCAGGAAAGAATGTCATCAACCGTAATGCTGCTGACTCTAATGTTACCCTTTCCCATACTTATACTTTCGATGAGCTGAAAGCTGGACAGGGTGGTTCAGCTGATGCTGATGAGTATTGCAGCTGTGGATGGCCAGAACATATGCTCTTGCCTAAAGGAACACACAAGGGAATGGAGTATGATCTCTTCGTCATGGCAACCGACTACACCGTGGATAATGTAAGTAGTCTAAAACTTTGAAGAAAAGATATAAACACCCTGCTATATAGTTATATGGATAGAACGAATATTCTGATACTTTTAAAAATATTACTTTTGAAATTTTCGCATAAATGACAGTTATTCAAAATAAATTTTTCGATTCTTAACTAAAAAACTATATATTTTTATTTTTGTGATAATTACTGAGCATTTTTAAAACTTCATCCGCCAAACAATCTTTACCAGTATGAATTCGCTAAAATTCGTTAAGCTCATAGATAATTTCAGCATCATAAAAATTGTTCGCAGCAAGCCAGTAGAAATAGTTAAGCTTTACCTTAACATATAAATTTAATAAAAATTGTAGATGAAAGTACAAATAACAATAAATTACTAAATAAATAAATAAAGCAAAACGCAAAATTAAATAAAGTAGTATTTATAGAATAAATTGAACAGAAATCAATATAATAGATTTACATGCCGAGTTTATAGATTGGAGCACTCTTTGAAAACCGCATTGTAGTAATAGTTGCAAATACTTAATTTGCTATATAAGATTTTCGTAATTTCGAGAACTCTGTAAAATTTGAAAAGTCGAAGAATATGGTGAACTTATATATTTGAGAAACATGGAGACTAATTGAAGTAGATGAAATTGACCTACGCAAACAATACAATAATAATAATAATAATATATTTTATGCTTTTACCAATGGCATAAAGGTAAAAGACATTAAAAAAACCTCCGTAAAATTAAGTTTTTTCTATAATATGAATCATCATTATGCAAGTGCATAAAAGTATTCGATTTTTCTTTCAAACTAAAACACTAATATCATCCATGACTACAAATAAATGAAAGAAGGAAAAGAAGAAATGGGAAATGAAAAACAAACCATTACTCAAAAAGGCAACAGTAAATATATTTATATGAGGGTGAATCACATAAAAAGTAGTATTTTAAAATAGATTATTTTTAAAATATTATTTACCAAAATTGTACCAATGTTATTTTTCTAAATAGCATTTTTTAACATTTACATACTTTCATTTTATTTTGTATAATAAAAAGAATTTGGATGTGCGTGAAGACAATTGCACAAAAATTCTTCGATTTTTCTCTGATGATAATATTTCTCCTCCTAGTGGTTCTTTAGAAAACAAATATTCTATATTCTATCTAAACAAATGCTACGCTAAAGATGATAAATTTGGACTATGCGGATGGTTGAATGTTGTCGAGTGGTTTTGTAACACTTGCTGTGTGAGGTCTTGCATTGTCTAGGAAAAGATTCGGAATGGAGCGTTATTAGGACTGATAAGCTGCTTTAATCTCCCTTCAAAATTCACAGTACTATATCACACTATATTTATATCCAACATGAAAAAAATTGACGGACATCATACCCCGTAAATTCCCAGAAGTATGATTGAGAAATTAGTCAGATTGTCAGTGGAGCAGATTCACTCTAATGCGCTATTCCATACTAGATCGTCTTGTGTTCACCTTCTTCATGACCATTTTTAAACAAATTTTGCCATCTGCATAATTGATCCCTGAATATAGTGACAGTTCCGAATTGTACTTTTAATATGTGCTAACATTTAACGAAAAAAAAAAAAAAAAAGAAAAACTAAATCAGCAGTGATGCAACCAATTTAGGATCCTGAGCATGTGTCCCGGCCAGGTACTCAGACTAAAGCAAAAACCTCAGTGTTTAGTCCGCAGGCAAGCTTGGCACTCAATTTATCGAACCCTGAGGGATAAAAGTTTGAGTGAATCTTGCCCAGTTCTCAGCCCGGAATCGAACTGGGGACCTGTAGTGCAGTAGACAGGCGTGCTGACCACTACGCTAGCTAAGAGGTTTAGCAATTTTCATTTGTTGGAAGAATAATAATCACACTTTGTGCAGCAGCACTGCCGACATATACATATTACTATACATATTATACTATATTTTGTGCAACAGCACTGAAACTTTTTGTTTACTGATAATCCTAGCGACTAAATAAAAGAAGAAGAAGATGAAGTATGAAGAAGAAAATTATGGCAAACGAATTTTTAAATCGCAAACGACTTATCATGATTTTCACGGCTAACAATATTCCATTTAAATTATAAAAGTCCCTTTTTTTACCTGTTGATGCCTTGTGTAATTGGTAAAACACTTGAGAACTTAGAACGTCTTTTTGTTTTTCAACAGTTCATATAACACGGGGTGGTGATAAATATTTACGGTCGCTAAGTGCTGAGTTCAGAATTAACTCACTTGTGTCGGAAGTCCCCATCTCAGTACTTTGTTTAATTATAATTGCTATATACATAATGCAATAATAATTGTACTATACTAATCTGAATACTCTTTTTGGGAATTTTGTAAAATTATCTTAAAAAAAAGGAAAAAAAAATTCTACTTAAAAGAATATTAATTTAGTTCTGAATTATCTCAATGTCCCAATTTTGGGACACTAGGCAGAAATGGGTTTTAAGCACGTTTTCATACCCAAGGATTATGCCCAGTATCTTTGATAAAAGACGATACATATTACTATATTTTGAGTCAAGTGTTTTAAATAGGTTTGAAAATTACCATGTCTATTTAGAATTAGAATGTTATTTCATCATTTGAATAAAGCGTATATATTTATATGCGCATATATATTCAATAATGTTGTCTTCTTTTTTACATATACTTATTCAATTTTGAAACTTTTCAGCCCGATGGTGCAAGCGTTAAGACTATTTGTTCTGATGCCGTCAGCTACTGTGGCGCCAAGGATCAGAAGTACCCAGATTCAAAACCCATGGGATTCCCATTCGACAGGCCCATTCTGTCCCGAACCGCAGAAGAACTCATCACAGAAAACATGTGCATCACACCTGTTGTCATCAAGTATCTTGGCTGAGTATAAATGAGTTACACTCATCTAAATATATCGAATGACATACTTGAATATGGACTGTACTATCATAAAAGAGAAAAATAAATAAAGTTTTCAAGCTAGTATAATAAGTTTTATTATTTTTTGTAAACTGATCTTACACTTAACTAAACGTGCCAGATAACATACTTGAATATGGCCTGTAAAAGCATAAAAGAAAAAAAAATAAAGTTTTCAAACTAGTATAATAAGTTTTATTATAGCGTTTACATTATAAGTTTTATTATAAGATTTTATTCTGAGAAAGAAATCGTGCTTACCGCTCAAAATTTTGTTCAAAATCCCTTTGACCAATCAAATTTTATTACTCATAATCTACCTCTCTCACATTAATAAAGGTTATCTATTGCTCATCGCTCAAGTTTGAAACGAAGTATACAATCACATGTTAAAATATTTGACGTGTCACTGTGGACATTTTTTTTTTGTCTCTGATGTATTAGTGCAGTGTAAAAGTTACATTCACATCCTTCGAGTTGTTGTGAGAACTTTGAGGACATACATACATACCTACATACACACAAAACAAAACAAAAAACCCAGAAGGTTCTTCTTTTGAAGTCGCTTTATAAAGTAAACAAACACAACAACAGCAACAACATAAAGAATGCAGATAAATAAACATATCATTTTTATATCTTAGTGAAATTGAAAAGGGACAATCTACAGTCAGAGACCGCCCCCCCCCCTCATTCACGAAAAAGTATATGAATCGGACCAATCGTTCAAAAGTTATGCAGGGATTCAGTACATTAAAAAAAAAAATACCCACCAAAAGAATTGTATAACTTTCATCGTTGGAAGTTGGTTAAAAAGACTTGAGGAAAACAGGCCTAATAAAGATGGCATCAAAACATAGTTATTTAAGGTTTGTGGAAGAATCGATCAGATAGGGACAACATCATTATAAATGATCAGCGGAACCGTAAATACTCCCGTACATCAGAAGTTTTTCTCGAGTTTTTTTTTACCACTATCAATTTATATCATTGATGCTGCGATTTTGCGACGAGTTGAAACTGCTTCAAGTACAGCCAAATCAACAACAAAACTTCCAAAAGGTTCCTAAATTCAATTCTTTTAACTCTTATAAAATTCTTCAGAAGTTAGACCAAATGAAAATTGACGGAGTGTATGTAAAAAAGACTTCTTGTAAACACGATTCAAAGAATACAGGGTTATTACAAATGAATCATCGGGTTTTGATATGTTACTAAGTGCAAACTAGGAAACGTATATGTTTCCATGACAACTCAAACGAGAGGGCGTTAACTACAGTTTCGTGCTGCGTATGTGTCATGTGCGTGTGGTTGCTATGGTTGCCGCGCGAACGTCATATTCAAAATGGCGACTGGACAGCAGAAAATTTGCACACAGTTGGCTGTGGAATGGAAAGTTCGCGGCTAGCGCGATTTGTTGATTTCTTGGGACTATGCATAAAACTCTCTCTAACTCGGTTCACTGTTTCTTCAGTAACGCTTGGTCGGCCGGAAGTTTTGCTTTTACATAAACAACAGATTTCTTTGAACTGTCGATACCAGCGCAGAATGCTTTGTTGTGTTGGTAGTTTGCATTGGTATGCCTTAGGAATGCTCTCTGAACGGTTATAAGCGATTCACACTTTGAAAATTCTAGTACACAAAACGCTTTCTGCTGTCCAGTCGCCATTTTGAATATGACGTTCGCGCAGCAACCGTGGCAACCACACGCGCATGAGACATATGCAGCGCAAAACTGTAGTTAACGCCC
Organism: Maratus speciosus; assembly: GCA_963932465.1. Taxonomy (NCBI): domain Eukaryota; kingdom Metazoa; phylum Arthropoda; class Arachnida; order Araneae; family Salticidae; genus Maratus; species Maratus speciosus. Next base: position 536,295,475 of record OZ010793.1, read on the forward strand.
TCTCGTTTGAGTTGTCATGGAAACATATATGTTTCCTACTTCGCTCGTAGTAACGTATCAAAACCCGATGATTCATTTGTAATAACCCGGTATTATGGAATGGAAACACATTTTGCGGATTTTCCGGGTCTTTTTTTTAAAATTATTATTGGTATCCAAGAAGAATACAGGAATGTATTGCCCGATGTGGTGAAAAGAATTAAATATAAAAGACTGTATAATTTGTAAATTAAAGTTTCTTGAACAAGATTATGTAAGCTTTGTTACGGTGTAAGGTTAGTTGGGGCAACTGGGACATGATTTTACAATGTGACTCTGGAGCTTCTGACAATTCTGCTTCAAAAAACTAATGTTCATTTGAATTAAAGTCTGAACTTCTGTAAATGTGTTCAGTTAGGTTCCCTCTATCAGACAGAAATGCTCAAAATTACATTTTAATATTTAAAAATATAAAAATATGCATATTTCATCTTTCTTTCCTCATGGGTCCAGTTGCCCCAAAAAATGGGGTAACTGGACCATGGGAGTCTGTGTTCCACACGCGTTCATATTTTTTCATATCGGATATCAGGTCCTGTTTGAAAAAGTGTAAACAACTTAAAAAAATTTAAACCAGGCAGATCATGTAAATTATATGTCAATAAAGTATGTCAATAAATAATATGTACGTTGTAAGGGAAACCTTTGCTGTCAATGCGTCTAAAAAAAATCACTAAAAGTGAAAATATTAGATTTATTTATACCAAAAACATAAAACTTAAGGAAGTACTTATGTACATTAGTATAGATTATAAGTATAAAAGTCACATGGGTATTTTAAGGAAAAAAATAGCAAGGTAAATCTATGAACAAACGGCTACGTAATTACTTAAGTACTTTATCCAGGGGTCGCATTATATAGGGAAAATTTTATTGTTCCTACCGGAACCCTTACAGAAAGGTGCGATGAAAATATTATTTTCAAAATAGTGGTAGGAACGATAAAAGTTTCCCTATAGAATGCGACCGCTGTGTATAGTACAATTTCAAGGTCTGGCTATCTCGCTTTCAGGGGCAAGGTACTTGCATTCGTAAAATGTTGAAATAATTTAATTACACCAATATTTACAAGGGAATCTATCTGAAAACAAGTAAAAGTATATTTTCGCGTACTTAATAAAGGTGAAATTTTCATTATAAAATTCATGTGCCAATGTGGCAATTAGGAATTAAAATTAAGTGATGCCATAACGGCATCACCGCCTCTCAAGTGGCCAAGAAATTTGGTTTGATACCTCTCAATATGCTTTTTTTAAAATTCATTACATAATTTTAATAAGGTATTTTATCATTTTCTTTATTGTGAGCAAAAAACAATGGAGAAATTTACTTCCCATAGTAAAAGAAACACAAAAAAATTATTTATAACTATTGGGGTAACTGGATCCAGCATGGTCCAGTTACCCCATTCTTGAAAAATTTATGGGGTAACTGGGACACCGGGCTTACATTTGAAACATGAAGTAAATATGTATAGATATCTAATAATATTAATGTAGTTATATGTCTAATCTTTAAAAAAAATGATTGTTCAATAAAAGTACTTACAGTATTTTAATAATCAGCCGAGGAAGTTCAACCGTATAGACGTTGTTTTTTAAAAAAAGAAACCTAAAACTTAAAAAACACCAACAGTTTTTTATAAAATAGCCTATGGCCCAGTTACCTCGTGGTTCCAGTTACCCCAACTAACCTTACTATCGAAAACGCTAAGATTTCAAGTTAGAAAAGTGCCCTCGGGGGTCGCAAATCGGGGGGAAAGGGAAGAAAGCTTCATAATATGATACAGTGGTGAAAGGGCTTTCCCGCGATATATTACATGAGGGGTTAAGAAAAAGTTTGAAAATTGCCCTCCCTATGGGAAATCCTCCAAAATTCAACTTGGGGGGGGGGGGTCACAATATGAAAGAGTGGTCAAAGCGTTTTACAATGATATATCAAATTAAGTGCTCGGTAAAAGTTTGAAAATTGCCCCTCCCCTTGTGCGTTCATTCTGGCACGATTTTAACGTATTCCAGTAAGGGGCCTTCTAATAATGGGAAAATTATGGAATTGATCTCAAACGACGTAGAAAACTCAATAAAAACATTGGTCTTATTTACCATCCTTTTAGTTCCTATTATTCTTAAAACAATTATCCGTTCTTTTTTTTAGAATTTCATAACTGCTTTTCAATCAATTCAGTATTCAGCTTCAGCGAAACATTGAATTTAAATAACAGTTCGACTCTAAATTTTATTTCATACTTCTGCTGAATTTATAACTTATTACCTTGGAACGACAAAAATCTAACTGCGTCGGCAACTGTTTTGCAAAAAGCGAGATGATAATTTCATTTTTTTTTTTTAAATAAGCAACAGAATCTTGTCAAATTCGCTAATTCGCGAAGTACTCGCTAGAATCAGTTGTACGTCAGATTATATTGTAGATAAAAATTAAAATACAGTTCCTAGCATATTCTGATGAAACTCATCTCTTAACAAATTTAATTTAACTTGCTATTAATTTTAAATTCAACATAAAATGTAATTAGTTTGTTTGCTATTCGTTTTTTATTTAGCTCTAAAGTGAGGTATTGTATGATTAACAGAATCTGCTTTTTTAAACTTGCTCTTTTGCTCTGGCAATCAATTTCCTGTTGTCATTTCTCTGCCATTAGTTATTTTATATTATTGAACCGAACAAATACTTATTTTTGAGTTAGATTTTAAAAAATCATGCCTGAAAATTATTTAAAAAGTGACTAAATCGAGTTAAAATTTTCAAAGAAATTTCATTCGAAAGTAATGTTTTTTTTAAGGTGTAGAAATTCAAGTTATGTGCTATTTAGAAGTGATGTATGAATGATACAAATAGCAACTGTTCCGTACAAAAGAGGCATGGCCTTTTCGTGATAACGACAAAAAATTGCAAAGTGAAAGAAGGAGTATTTTGTCACTAGCAAGACTAAAGGCATTCCAAAAGCTAAGGAAAAAGACAGGCTACCGCGGTGCATTCCACGTACCTTTTTTACAGACCGCTGGAGTCACATGATGCTCGAATGCACCAATGAAGGTGTGCGAAAAGAGCATCACGTCACTCTAGCGGTCTGAAACAAAAGACACGTGGGATGTACCGCGGTAGCCTGTCTTTTTCGTTAGCCTCGGGCATTCCGCAAATGATGCAATCGTATTTTAGTTGATAAAGTCTCTTGTCATTCCAAAGCAATGAATTAAATTTCTTAAACAATTCACTTCATACAATTCTAAGTCAGTACGTCTGACATAATTCTTTTTATTTCATAAAAAAAAAATAAAAAAAAAAATATTAATGTGAAAAAATATTATTAGTAAAAGAAATACAAGAAATCAGAGCAATTTTATGTTTTATTTAAACTTCTTTTCTGAATCTTACAATTTCATCTTTGCAACATCAAATTTTCAGCGTCCATCTCTTTAAACTTCGTCTGATCCGGTGAATTTAATCTTAACTTCAGCAACGGCCATGTTGTTAGTGAGCATTTCTGCAGTGGAACGAGCAAAGATGTGACGATCAAAGGGGAAACCCATGGGTTTCTTGTCTGGGTATTTCTGGTCCTTGGCACCACAATAGCTGACTGCATCAGCGCAAATGGTCTTCACGTTAGCTCCTTCAGGCTAGTAAAGAAAAACAAAATAAGTGTGATATTATAAATCGCAATCGCGTTAGTTATACTACAATATATTTCGTATCCTAAACGCATTTTCTTGAATATCAACTTAAAATTCACTATGTTGCATATACGATATCATGCGACAATTAAAAAAAACAAACAAAAGATATTCAGGAATTAAAATTTCATTTTTTTTTTTTTGTTCAAGAAAGTTGATAATATTCTTCATACTTTTCGGTTTCTCAACCGACCTTTTTGTAAAGAAATTCTGTGTCTTTTATGCTCCAATTAATATATACTACTTTTAACTTTATTTTTTTTTTCACTATAAGTAAGATTTTTAAATAACGTTCCATTAAGAATAAAGTTTCAACAAAACTTAGCCTATTAGAATAGAAATGAAAGATGACGCGATTCGTAAAAGATCAGCAGTTTGTAAATCGTTGACAATATTGATATGATATTATTGTTTATATGAATTCATTATATTATTTACATTACCATAGCTAGAAAAATATTTTGGAGGTAGTGAGGAGGGGGTTCAATTTTCAATTTTAATATAGTGTAGTCAACATAGTGAAATATAGTGAATATACTGTTAATTACATTACATTATATTTATTATCGTAGTATAGGAAATTTATGCAGTTAAAATGTCATAAAATTGAAGTAATTCAATATATATATATTTTTTTATAAATAAACATAGGTCTATAAAATTTCGGGTGAAAGGGTTCAATGCCATGCATTACCGTTCCTGGGTACGGCCTGATTAATCATTCGCTCCTCTCCGAACTATATCACTGAAGTTTAGAGAGCTCTATTATTTACAATTAAAGAAAGTACTTTATTTTATCGTTCAATTTTCGAACTTTGTATTAATAAATACATAATATTACAGGCTTTCAATTCACACACAGAATTTTCTTTAGATTCCATTTAGAAATGAATTTACCAAATTGTAGAATAATACACTATTACAAAACATTTCGGCCCTTCATTGATTTTAAAAGGAATACTCTAACAGTATTACCAGGGATATGTTTAGGAAAATTTTAGGTCCTTTAAAGGACCCTTCACAAAATAATTTATCTTAAAACAGGACCCTTCACAAAATTATTTATCCCAAAACAGGACCCTTCACAAAACATTTTATCCCAAAACAGGACCCTTCACAAAATTATTTGTCGCCATCAATAGACCTTTCACAGAATTTTTTCACTTTCAAATTGAATTTTTCACAAATTTAGTCATTTAAAAATAAAATCTGGCCTGTAAGTAAGCAGTTGAACTCACCAAAGAGCATATTACTTAGCTTTTTATACATGAAGGATAGGACATGAAGACATCGATAATTTAAAATTCACAAAATTATGACTAGAATTTTCACAAAAATAAGAAAAACTTCACAATTTCACAAAAACAGGATCCTGTGAGAAAAGTCTGGACAGACTCCTGATTACTATGGCATTCACTTACGTTGTCCACGGTGTAGTCAGTGCACATAACGAAGAGTTCGAATTCCATTCCCTTGTGAGTACCTTTGGGGATAAGCATGTGCTCTGGCCATCCACAACTGCAATATTCGTTAGCATCTTGGGAACCACCCTTGCCAGCCTTCAACTCGTCGAATGTGTAAGTGTGGGAAAGGGTCACACTAGAATCAGCAGCATTGCGTTGGATGACGTTCTTACCAGGAGCAACTATTGGAAGGAAAGAAATTGTAAATTAGCGAATTATGAATAATTTATCATATACAGTGAAACCGCCATAGCGGACGCACCCTAATAACATATTTTTCAGAATAATAATAAAAATAGTGTCTCTTTCTGCGATGGCTAGCAAAATCTACTGCAAGTACAAGGCTGAAAAATTGTAAGAGGCTAGTCCAAGGCCTCTCCTGATGCATCTGAGACTCCGAATTCTAAATTTCTAACAATTAACTGAGTTATTAATTAAAAATGACAAAGAACTCTCATTAAAAACTCGTCTGTGCCCTTTCGAGAGGGAAAAAGCGCTCACACATTCCCAGATGCTCTATTTAGGAATGAGGAGGAAATGAAGATCGGAAAGAAGTAATTTGGGAGGTATTTTGTCATTATTTATTAACTTCCATCGGACAAATCGCTTAGTAAAGTTAAAACGGAAGAGATATTCTGAAAGATCGTACTCTTATGTCTCAAATGTCGCAACCAATACAAAAAAAATATATCACTGTTAACTCTTTGAAATCTGTTTTTCAAAAAAGTCTCGCTTTTCCTCCTTATGGCAACGCCCCTCTAGGCGTAATTTTAGAGGTACCGACAAACCAAAAATATTTTCTTGAAGCTGAAAGCTTCTTCTACACTGTAAAAAAATTCTGTAAAGTTACTAAAGATTTTCTAGGAAACTGGGATTCCAAGAACTTTTTATGTAACGGCAACAAGAAAAATCCCTGTAACGGACGCTGTTACAGGAATTTTTGCTGTTGCCGTTATACATAAAATGTTCTAGGAATCCCAGTTTCCTAGAAAAACTTTAGTAACTTTACAGATTTTTTTTTACAGTGTAATGTGGATGGTGCAATCGGTTTTTAAAAATATCAATCTTAATCCTTTCAAATACATCGGCTCGCCATGCTAAAAGTAACTAAACGTCCGTATTTTAACACAATATTTTTAGAACATCTCAATAGACCAGATTTACATCACCTAGAAATATTTTGAAACGTTCGGTTGGGGATAAATAATTTTTATAAAACAAAATGTGTAAAAATTTCGAGAATTAGTAAAAACCTGAGTATTTCGTCGCGGTTTCGCTTGCTTTTGGTAAGCATAGACTAAAATAAAATTACACAGAAAATAAGATACCAAATAGCACATTCAATTTAATATTTTTTCGCGATTTTTTCATTTAAAAATATAAATTCAGATAAAATGGAGTTAATGATGTAAAACCATACAAATTTGAACTTTATTTAAGGTTATTACGAATATCACAGGCCCGGGAAACGCCGGTCAGCTAGTTTTGAAATATTTTAAGCAAAAAAATAAATAATTAATTAAACAATAAAAGTCAAATAGCAAAACAAAGAATTGATTTTCTATTAAAATATCACTGATTTACAAAGGATTCATTTGAAAAATGTAAATGTTCCTCATCAATGTTTGATTTACGAAGTTCTAAAAGATCTTTCACATTTATAGAATGATCATGCTGAATCTAATCTTCAACGGGAGAAACATTAAACTAAAGTCATGTCTCACTACCAGAAAAATCATTGCATCATTTACTTTTGGTGATTATTTAGAAGTGATATTTTCCTCAACATTTATTTTATTTTTTATTACAAAAAGAGAGCAAATTGCATCGTTTCTTTAGTGAGTGAATTAAGAGGTCGATTTATACACAGAATACACCTAAAATATGCCATTTCAGGGATAAAAAAAATAAGGTCGACTTATACGCCATATCAACTTATACACCTTAAAATACGGTAATTCTTAGTCCGACCCGACTTTCAGCTGGTTTCTACATTTATTTTTTTGGAATACTACTGTTAAAAGGTCTGTTTCACATTTATACAGAAAAGTGGTACTGGTTTTAACAAGGTAGCCACAAATCTATTTAGTAGTATTCTGTCGAAAATGTCTTTGAGTGCTAAATCACGCAATAGTTCACTTACAAACTCAATTTCTGATTCCTACAATTCTATCTCGTATTCCACCTTCACTATAAAAAGATTTCTTTTCCATGGTTTGTTATCTTTTAATGGGAAATCATTGTTTTATTTTCTTGGAAACAAGAACCTTTAAATGAAAATTACGCTTCCAAGACTTTTATTACGCTGTCCAGTGTTGGTTTACAAAAAGGAATTTGAAAAGCACTGTTTTAGTTGAATTAATAATATTTTAATTTTTTATTTTCAATAGCTCTTCACACATTATGAGAAAAAATATCGTAAGCAATTGATATAAAAGAAAATAAAAACTATTGTCATAGTTGCCAACGTGTACGTATTTTTCATACCACTAAAATATAATAGTAAATTTTAGCTAATTGAATCACCGAAATTCAAGAAATTTTAACGTTTAAATAAGTCAAAAATTTCTGTTAAATTTTACTGGTAAGAAAAATTCGTACAAGTTGGCAGCTATGTATTGTTTATTTAATTCTACTGTAGTTAACAGTAAATTTTTACCTTAAAGACTTTCTTTAATCCGTAAGAAAAAACAGTAAATTTATAAGAATCAACATATCAGTTATTGTTTTATTTAGAACTTGATTAAATAACTCCTCAAAACATTCCTTATTTCTTTCATTTTTACTAATGAAAAGGGCACAAAACATGTCTTCCTAAAGTAAAAGCCTTACTTAGCACGCATCTAGACCAGATTTTTTAAAAATCATTCTAAAAGATTATTTGTATTTTCAAAGGTATTTTGAAAACACTGGTTAACAAATTTGAACTTTTGCTCTGTTCTAAAACAGAAATTAGTTGTTTTTTGTGCTGATCCCGAATCTAGTTTTAGATTTACTCCAGCACGTCAAGTTTGAGTAATATGTGCATATTTCAATTTATGCAAATTTAGTAAATTTTATACATTTATTTGCAAATTTAAGGTATAAAGCAATATCAGACAGAGTTTTTTGTTTTCTGTTACGATTAATACCTAATTTACTTCACAAAAACGTTGTTTCTGAGATTATACTGACATGTGACTGTGAAATATTGTACCTAATTTGCATATTTTTCACGTGTTTCTTGACGTGACTAATGTTTCTTGACGTTCAAATATTTCTGCCGCACAAGTACGCTAATATGTTTCTAAACATATTAGTTTTTTGAGCTGATTTCAAAATCTTGTATCAGTTTTCTACTATCACGTTTAGTTTTTGAAAAAAGTGAAATTTTAGTTTTTGGTCAAAAAAGCCAGTAATAGCTTTTTATGATACCTTGTATGATAAACTTCAACTAGTTAGGATAGATTCTACTACTTATTTTTTTTTTTCGATTATATAAATTTTTGTTTACGCCTCTGATATGAATCTGACCCTGCTCACCTTCTTGTCAATGAATTATACACCCCTAAAAAACATCTTATATCAAACCTGTGTTAATGCCGTGCAAAAGTAGAAATCCATCTTACTCAAAAACTAGACATGACATAAGAAAACAGACTGCAGATTTGAAATCAGCATAAAAATCTAGTCTAGAAAAACATTACGTCAATTCTGTGGCAACTATTTTAAAGTTGATAGTGATATAAACATTACACCATTGAAAAATATGCAAATTAGGCTTAATAACTGATAATTAAATGTTAATAATATGCAAATCGTGACATTTATCTGAAGCAAATAGTCAAGTACTCATTATCTAGAAAATGTAATTAGATGTGACATATATTGTATCTAAAATTTGCATAAAATAGCACAAAAAGCTTAAATTTGCATAAATTTAAAAATGCAGATTTCTCAAAACCTGAACCACCTACAGATAAACGGAAAGCATATTCGGAATCAGCGCCAAAAACTGATCTAGAATCAACTAATTTCAGTTCTAGGACAAAACCACTGTTGTACAGTGAAATTAAATGTGTTAAAAGATATCCAAATATAAACTAGTTGGATGTGCCAATCCCAAAACTTTCTTCTATCTTATACATCTTAATATTTCAAAACCTAGTTACACATGTTAATACTTCAATATTATTAGTTCAATACTATACCAACTTTGATTTTCATCTTAAATTTCTGCTCAAGTCAATTAAACGGACTAAAAACGAGTTAATCTATATCATGATATTTGTTAAAATTATTAATTTTTCCTTATTCTGTTGTTATCAGCTGTTTGCGAATAGCCGGTTTAGCAGGAAGCGAGTTCCCGCCGCTGCATGAGCCGCCGATGCACAATAGAACTACGAAAAATCAAGAAAAGTATACAAAAATCGCGAGCACGGAGCCCCTTTACCGCGCAATATTTCCAAATTCAAGGAGGACCTGTTGGCCAAAGCCAAAAACAAGCACAAACATTTTGGTTCAATTGTATGCATAATTTTATACGCTGTTCGATGGTACAATAATGAAAATGGCACAGAGATCGGAATTATAGCGCCCCCTTCTTTCGAAATTTTTTCAAGTTCAGGGAGGACTTGTTTGCCATAGCCAGAAACATGCACAAAAAATTTGGTTCAATTATATGGATAACTTCATACACTTTTCGATGGTACAATAATGAAAAATGTACAGATATCGCAATTATAGTGCCCCCTACCGGCAGAATTTTTCCAAATTCAAGGAGGACCTTCGTGACATGACCAAAAATAAACACATAAAATTTGGTTCAATTCTATGCATAACTTCATACAATATTCAAAATGGCACAAAAATTTTACAAAAATCGCTATTACAGCGCCCTCTAGGAGCGATTTTTTTACAAATTAAGGGAGGACTTCCTTGCCATAGCCAAGAACTTAAATAATTTTTTTGGTTCAATTCTATGCGTAACTTCATACACTTTTCGATGGTACAATATTCAAAATCGCACAAAAATCGCTATTACAGCGCCCCCTACCGTCGAATTTTTTCCAAATTCAGGGAGGACCTGCTTGCCATAGCCAAAAACTTAAAATAAAAATTTGGTTCAATTCTATGCATAACTTCATACACTTTTCGGTGGTACAATATTCAAAATCGCATTTACAGCGCCCCTACCGGCGAATTTTTTCCAAATTCAGGGAGGACCTGCTTACATATCCAAAAACTTAAAATGAAAATTTGGTTCAATTCTATGCATAACTTCATACACTTTTCGATGGTACAATATTCAAAATCGCACAAAAATCGCATTTACAGCGCCCCCTACCGGCGAATTTTTTCCAAATTCAGGGAGGACCTGCTTGTCATATCCAAAAACTTAAAATAAAAATTTGGTTCAATTCTATGCATAACTCCATACACTTTTGGATGGTACAATATTCAAAATCGCACAAAAATAGCTATTACAGCGCCCCCTATCGGCGAATTTTTACCAAATTCAGGGAGGACCTACCTGCCATATTCAAAAACTGAAAATAAAAATTTGGTTCAATTCTATGCATAACTTCATATACTTTTGGATGGTACAATATTCAAAATCGCACAAAAATAGCTATTACAGCGCCCCCTACCGGCGAATTTTTTCCAAATTCCGGGAGGACCTGCTTGCCATAGCCAAAAACTTATAATAAAATTTTGGTTTAATTCTATACATAACTTCATACACTTTTTGATGGTACAATGGCGACAGACAGACGGACAGACGGACAGACGGACAGACGGACGGACGGACAGACGGACAGACGGACACACAGACAGACAGACATTTTCTATAAACATGTTTTTTGGAATCTCTGACCCCTAAAACATGTAAATCCGTCGAAAACCGGAAGTCGAAAAAAATTTCGATTACAATACTTTCTTCTATTGAAGATAGAAGAAAGTAAAAATGCGCATAACGAGAATTTTCATATGATAACAATGGTACATAATTAATTTTAAATATTTTGTCATTTTGTTTCTCTCTATTCTAAAAAAAAATAACTACCGCTGTCACCGCCGCCGCCGCCGCCGGTTTTGAATTTTTTGTGACCGGAGGTCTTTCTTTGTTAATATTAAGAAAAATAATGCATACAAAAATATGAAAATTGGTAGTATTATACAAAAATGTTTGATAAACACGCTGATGCAGACAGTTTTCAGTTCGAACAATTATTTTAAGAGATATTTAATGCTAAAGTTGGACAAAATCGTTCCACTAAAAAAGTTTTATAGGAGCAAAAACTGTTCATAGGAATTTAACCATTTTTAGATCATTTTATGCGTTAGAATTTGCCGGAGTGCAGATTGCATTAATTTTTTTATTTTGACTAATTTTTTGAGGTTTTATTTCTATTTTAAATTCAGATTTTCAGCATTTCTAGAGATATTTTTAACAGATTTTAGAAAGTGATATTAATTTAAACTGTTGCCAACTGTATAAACAGCGGAAACAGTAATGTTTGCTTCAAAAAAAAAAAAAAAAAAAAAAAAAAAAAATTATACGCGTAAATAAATTAAAAATTTATTTACACGTGACTATTATAAACAGAAAAAAACATTTGGAATTAGAATTAAATAATTATGTACAAAAAGCAGGAACTTATTAAAAATTACGTCATAAAAACTATAATTACACGTGAATTTTAAGAGAGAAAGGAATTTGTAAAACAATAAATTTATTAACATGCGTTAGAAGTCTTAAATAGGAGAAATTACGTCATATTTACGTCACATTACAGTTATTACATAAAATGAACACAAAATAATATTGCAAAACTGTTTAAATTTGGAAATTGCGCTAGACATTTATTTGATATTTTAAGAGGATACTTTTCAACTATTTTTGTTAGGAAAGCGCAAATAATATTTCATTTCTAACACAAGTATTTTCATGTGAATATTAAAAAGAGAAAGAATAGTTTGGTCAAAATTACGTCAGATTAAAAACGATTAATTTAAAATGTCTCATTTAAAAGAACTTTCTTTTCACTTTGTTAAAAAATACCGGGAGACAAAGACTGTTTACTTAATTCCTTTTATATTAGCTTATTTTGAAATGTTGTTACACGTGTCTACGTCATCAAGTTATTTTTATTTCGACGTTTTATTTGTATTTTAATTAATGTTGTACTAATTTATTTGTTTTTTCGTTATTTAAAATAAAAATTATGCCAACTTGTATAAATTGGCGAGTGGTTTGGCGATTTATATAATTTGGCGAAATTGGTCGACCAGATAATCAAGTAGTACCGCAACGGATTTGGCGTTAAACTTCCCCAATCAAAGAGAAATGAATAGAAATCCGTTTATAGAGAGATCGCCACTGTTTTTTACTTTCTTCTATCTTCAATAGAAGAAAGTATTGTAATCGAAATTTTTTTCGACTTCCGGTTTTCGATGGATTTGCATGTTTTAGGGGTCAGAGATTCCAAAAAACATGTTTATAGAAAATGTCTGTCTGTCTGTGTGTCCGTCTGTCTGTCTGTCCGTCTGTCCGTCTGTCCGTCTGTCTGTCGCCATTGTACCATCAAAAAGTGTATGAAGTTATGTATAGAATTCAACCAAAATTTTATTATAAGTTTTTGGCTATGGCAAGCAGGTCCTCCCGGAATTTGGAAAAAATTCGCCGGTAGGGGGCGCTGATATAGCAATTTTTGTGCGATTTTCAATATTGTACCATCCAAAAGTGTATGGAGTTATGCATAGAATTGAACCAAATTTTTAGTTTAAGTTTTTGGATATGACAAGCAGGTCCTCCCTGAATTTGGAAAAAATTAGCCGGTAGGGGGCGCTGTAAATGCGTTTTTTGTGCGATTTTGAATATTGTACCATCGAAAAGTGTATGAAGTTATGCATAGAATTGAACCAAATTTTTATTTTAAGTTTTTGGCTATGGCAAGCAGGTCCTCCCTGAATTTGGAAAAAATTCGCCGGTAGGGGGCGCTGTAATAGTGATTTTTGTGCGATTTTGAATATTATACCGTCCAAAAGTGTATGAAGTTATGCATAGAATTAAACCAAATTTTTATTTTAAGTTTTTGGATATGACAAGCAGGTCCTCCATGAATTTGCAAAAAATTCGCCGTTAGGGGGCGCTGTAATAGCGATTTTTGTGCGATTTTGAATATTGCACCATCGAAAAGTGTATGAAGCTATGCATAGAATTGAACCCAAAAAAATTTTTAAGTTCTTGGCTATGGCAAGGAGGTCCTCCCTTAATTTGTAAAAAAATCGCTCGTAGAGGGCGCTGTAATAGCGATTTTTGTACAATTTTTGTGCCATTTTGAATATTGTACCGCCGAAAAGTGTATGAAGTTATGCATAGAATTGAACCAAATTTTATGTGTTTATTTTTGGTCATGTCACGAAGGTCCTCCCTGAATTTGGAAAAATTCTGCCGGAAGGGGGCACTGTAATTGCGATGTCTGTACCATTTTCATTATTGTACCATCGAAAAGTGTATGAAGTTATCCATATAATTGAACCAAATTTTTTGTGCATGTTTCTGGCTATGGCAAACAAGTCCTCCCTGAACTTGAAAAAATTCCGAAAGAAGGGGCCGCTATAATTCCGATCTCTGTGCCATTTTCATTATTGTACCATCAAACAGCGTATAAAATTATGCATACAATTGAACCAAAATGTTTGTGCTTGTTTTTGGTTTTGGCCAACAGGTTCTCCTTGAATTTGGAAATATTGCGCGGTAAAGGGGCTCCGTGCTAGCCATTTTTGTATACTTTTCTTGATTTTTCGTAGTTCTATTGTGCATCGGCGGCTCATGCAGCGGCGGGAACTCGCTTCCTGCTATGCCGGCTATTCGCAAACAGCTGATAACAACAGAATAAGGAAAAATTAATAATTTTAACAAATATTATGATATAGATTAACTCGTTTTTAGTCCGTTTAATTGACTTGAGCAGAAATTTAAGATGAAAATCAAAGTTGGTATAGTATTGAACTAATAATATTGAAGTATTAACATGTGTAACTAGGTTTTGAAATATTAAGATGTATAAGATAGAAGAAAGTTTTGGGATTGGCACATCCAACTAGTTAAATTATAATTCAATCTTTCGAGAATCTTTTTAAAGCCGATCAAATTAGCGTGCATTTAGAGTCTACAGTGTCTGGACGGGGGTTGGCGAGCGTAGCTTGTAGGGGGCCGAGCCCCCTAGTTTAAAAAAATAATATTATGTTTAAATAAATTAAAAATTTTTATTTTGCAATTTTAACGAGATTAATATTGATTCAAAACTATTTGATAATTTTAAGTAATTAAAACGTGCATCTAATTTTTTATATAAAATTAATGATGCAAATTTTGAACTTACAAACTTTTATAGGTAATATACATGTTATTTATATATAGCGCATAAAAATTATTGAATGTTTTTACTTAAACTAAATAAAAGTTTTAAGTTAATCTATCTATGTTTACAAAAGTATACTAACGTTCTTTGTGGAATTTGTCCAACTCAATCATAAGTCTTCGCTGCTCATCAGGTTCAAGAAGGTTTCCAAGTTCGTCGTATTTGGGCCCCAAAAACACGCGAACAGTAGCATGCTTGGTAGATCCTGTGTTGTTTTCAACATTAATAATGAATGAGAAAGGTTCATGGTTCAAATGATGGTATTTAACCTGTTTCGTAAGAAACAAAAATTAGTACCACAGTGAAGAATTACAGTTTTAAAAAGTTTCTCTTTCGTTACTTCTTGCTTATGTAGTTATTATGAATAATTTAACCCTTTAAGTCCTGAATTATAAATCAGACATTCTATCCTCTTCAATAATTATCTTCGTTAATGCCTGACGTTATCCAAAACAGCATCTATAATAGCAATTTGATTTATAGATAGATCTTTAAATAAAACTGATTTAATAAATAGGTAGTTTTTTCTTTGTAAAATATTTGCAAGAATAATTAGATTAATTAACAAAATATACTGTTTTGGAAATCGTGCAATTCTTACAAGAACAATGTAAAGAAATGTTTTGTGATCCTATTTGTGACTGAGAAGTGTTTTGTAGTTGCAAATTTTTTGTAAAACATTTTTTAATAGAAGAAAAGTTAAATCCGTGTAAATGGTTGAGAAAATAACCACATTAAAAAATATTTAGCTTCGACTGTTTTGCTGTCCTTACTGAATGTGATCCTGTAAAGTATTTTGAATGAAAAGTATCATGTACTTTTATTAGTAGACGAATGAAATAAATTCTATATTGTATTTTCTTTAATGGGACTCAAAAGTCCCGTCGGAGCATAAAGGGCTAAATATTTTATTATATGTTACTTATGTGCCATATGAGAATTTTTTTGAAAATGATGGTAAGTATCATTAAACTAAGAATAGCATATTGTTCTTACCATTATTTTGTGTCCCTCTCCAAAGTTGATACCATGAGATAAATCCAAGAAAGCATCTTTGAAGTAAGTAGTTACTACATTAGGTTGTTTGGCATTGACTTGAACACCAGCGACTTTGATACCCTCGAAAGTCAGCTGAAAGAAATTACCAAAGTCACAATCGAAATAAACAATTAAATTTAAAAAATCAAAAAACCCGATTACGTAAAAAGCGAACTAATTAATTATTTCTCACGAATGTGAAACTATTTTTTTTTCAGTTCCTACCATTAGTTCACACTCTTGCTATATATATATCTTGTTCAAATTTTCAATCGTTAATAAAATACTTATTATTCATTCAATCAAGCTCAAATATTTTTTTAAACATATAGTGGGTGACACCTGATGTTAATCCAGTTTTTTTATATTAATTCATTAATTAAATTAAATTAATTAATTTTCAATAATCGAGAGAGCCCTCTTCTCGATCAAGGTATTTTAAAACCGAGAGAGCCCTTTTCTTGATCAAGCATTTTAAGCGCCACTCAAGAGGAAAGAAGAATGGGAGAAAAAAATTCTCTTATTGACCTAAGCAGGAATTGATTTAAAATATTTTATTATATTACTTGTTTATATTACTTACCTATTTTTTTTTATTTACTTGTATTGATGACTTTTAACTTGTGTTTAATTGTTAGTTCCTATCTATAAACACTGTTTTGATGAGGTCTATAGATGCCTATGATGGTTAGAGTTGCAGTAAAACTAGAGATCCTACATACGCAACTTCCAGGCTGTATAATATTTTAACGGAGCTTCTGACTGTAAAATAGTCAATGAAACATCGTCTTCATTTTGAAAGACCTATCCAATGATTTGCCACTCAATAGGGTGCGTAAAATTTTTTTTTCGTCACTGCCACCATTTTGTATTTTACGACCGCCGTTTTGAATTTATAAAAACAAAACCTAGCCTATAACCATCGGGCCGTTAAGACGAATTGATAGAGACCTCATTCATTAAAATCCATCCAGCCGTTGGGATGTTTCGAGGGTATAAAAAAATCCACATACACAGATACGCGTCAAACGCATAACCCTTCTTTTCAGTCGGGTAAATACGACAGATTCATGGGAAATAATACTTGTTGAGTGACGTAAAATATGTCGAAACTAGAAGGATGGTTTACCATATTAAACCATATTTAACGTAATTATTAATTTACCATATTAAGCTCTATTTAAAGTTATTTTTCATTAACCATATTTACCATTTTTATCATGTCATATTTATTATATTTACGATGTTTAAACCTCAAATTTTATAATCGAACTGTAAATCGGTTCTATACATAATGTATTGTTGCGTAGGTTTTCGGAATTGAACTGTCTTCAAAACATTTTCAGATCATTGACAAATATAGAAAATCATAAATATTTCAAAATCCGCATTAGAACATTTAACATAATGTAATTTTGACAGTATCTATATTTGTTTCGTCAATTTGCTTATGATACTAGCAAGACCCGACTTAGATTATTTAGGGCCAGAGGGCAATCATCATTCTCTGTGTGTGTGTGTGGGGGGGGGGGGAGGGAGAAGGGCTTCTAATAAATGGAAGTTGTTCTTGAGTTATGCTGGAGTGACTAGAACTGAACTTCAAACCTATTGTATTGTATGTATACATAAATTTCGTACAAACCTATTGTATTGTATGTATACATAAATTTCGTACTAGGTACTACTCACATCTGTATACAAGGTATCACAAGAAAGATGGCCACAACTTAAAGAAAAAGTAGTAGAAAAAATTATTGATTGGTTAAAGAGAGTATTGTTTTGCAAACTTCCCCTTTGTTTATCTATGTAGGTTATAAGAAGTCTAAAAGAAAAATGCCTTCAATTGGTCATTATTAATAGTTTTAACTTGCTTCGTTAGGAGAAAAATGTGAATAATGAATTTCTCTTGAAAACAACGGAGTACTAAATTATTATAATGAAGTTTTAATCATCAGTTTTCTAAAAATATTGTTCGTGTTTTTTTTTCAAAGTAAAGGTGGAGGTACATGAAGCATAGAGGAGAAGGGGAGCTGCCCTCCCGTAAGAATTTTGGTCACTTTTGGTCAATTTTAATCATTCATTCCCCTTTTAATGAAAATTCTGATTACTTCCATGGTCACCCACAAATGGAGAGCCAAGAGCAGCTGCCCTGCATACCCCTACATTAGTCAGGTCCTGGATATTAGAGTTAAACAGCAAATATTTTACCTCTTCTTTCGTATAAGGTTTCAGGGTAGCTTTGTATTGCTGGAAGATGTTATCAACAAATCTGTGCCATCTGTAAAAGATTGGGTCTCTAAGTGAAGTTGAAGTATCACGCATAACACCGGGGTTTTCCTGAGAAGAAAAATAAAGAGAAGACAAATATTATTTATTTTGTCAATGAAAGATAAAAATGAATAAGTCATTTCAAAATTACATGTGTAGAGTTCTTCAAAAGGAGTTTTTTTTTGTTGCAAACCTATCCTTGTCGGTAGGCTCATATTGAGGATGAAAATTACATAGGTTTATTCATCCGTTGCTACTCAAAAAATAAGGTAAAATTGTCATTCATTGTGAAAGCGACATTAATCAATAAATTACTAATTTTTGAAGGCACTTATAGTTGACGGTAGCGCTTGGTATCGAATAGATGGTGAATATGGCTACGTGGCTTCATGTCAAACATTAACATACACATGTTAATGATTTATATCTGCTGTCAAATATCTAACAAAAAGTATGTTTACTATAATTTTTTGTATAATTTGTAGAGTATTAATTCCAATTTCTAGCAAAAAGAGCATAAAACTAAAATTTGTTTGAAGTTTTCTTTTTCAATATTAACTACCTTAAAACGTATAACTGGCATACTAATTTAAAGATAAGGGAAATGTAATGAGCAGGAAAAGTTATAAGGAAATCTTGCATTTGTGTGCAGTGCAGTTTTTATTTACTGTCGAGAATTTTTGAATCTGTGACTTATGTAATCTTTAAAATGACTGATTCAAATATTAACTACTTATAAAATAACAGCCTCAATATCGTTTTAAAAGAATTTAATAAAAGAGTGACAGAAAAGATTTATAAAATGAGCTTACTTGGAATCTGCCATCAGGATCGTGCATTCTAGCCATCATCACGTGACCCCAGTTATGGAGAGATCCATAGAAGGGCTTGTTGGGAGAAGCGGAGCTGGCTTCAATAAGGGCTCCCAAGATGTTGGCACCATTCTTCTCATCCAAGGGAAGATCACTGCCATCAGCAGCATGAACGAATTGGAGGTCGATGGCTTCTAGGATTCGTTCCCTCCACCTTTCCATGTCTTGAACATCGACGTCAACAAGATCCTGAAGACTGAATCCTTCAGGTCGAGAAGCATAGTGCAAACCACTGACGAGGGATGTCAAGTGAGGAGCATAACCTTCCAATTTTTCTTCGAAGTTGTGGAATGGAATCATGCGTTTTAAGCCATTAGACAATCTTTCACAATCGTACCTGTGAAAAGTGTATTATAATTTATTAATATTATTGATTAACAATAAAGATATTTCCTTCAAACATACGCTACTAACAATGCAATATTGATTATATTTGCTTTATTGGGCTACAGTAGTGTGCCAATATTCTATTAATCGAAAATATTATTGATGAAAATGTCAATATTAGTTTGTGTTTTATAATGGGAGTAATTGCAATGGAGTGCGTTTATTACAGAAATATTAGATTTACATTGGAAATATTGGCAAGGAATTGGCGAATATTTGTTGCCAGTATTGCAACAGTACTTCCAAATTCTAACCATTCCTATGTTCAGGTAATATTGCTTTCGAATATTGGCAATATTAGACAAGATTTCGGCAATATAAGCAATTTTGGTCCAATATGTATAGTATACTTTTTGCTACTAAGAGTTCAACAACTTAAAATATATTTCTGTCACATTGAAGATCTCGGTTTTTAATCATACCTTGCACACATCTGTTGATGCATGTAGTAAAACAGTTCTCCTTTCCTGTCCTTGATTTTTCCAGTTAGTTGTTCATCCCAGTTGGCGGGGTAGACAACGTGCCAGTACCAATGGTGAGCGTTAATGCCAATGTCCTCACGGAAGTAAGAGAGTTTGTATTCGGGATCCAAAATATTGCCAGTCTTCTCAATTTCGACGATCACATCCTAATTCAAAAACAATAAAATATTTAAACGAATATATCAAATTTCTACACCAAACTGTATTAATTATATCTATATTAACATATGTAAAATCGGAGTGTCTCTCTTTGGTTTAAAAAAAAAAAAACCCAGCTAAGTTCATTTTATTATTTAGACAACATAGAGTAAAATAAATAAATAACTAAAAAATAAATAAAACGCCTCAGATATGTTTTTGATTTCCTACCCTGACAGAGAACAATAAAATTTTTTCCAAATGGTTAATAAATAAAAATTGTCTGTCCGAAATAAAAACCAGAGCTGCATAGCAAATACTAAACTTATAATTGTCATATTGTAGAGAATTTTTCTGGCTACAATCTGCAGTTTGTCGCTTTCCGATATCTAAAATAATTTTAACAAGAACGAAAAATCAGGCATTGATCATGAAACCCTTTAAGGGAAGGGTTGACGGTTTTTTTTCTATCATAAATAATTACATTTTTAGCCTATGATATAATAATTCAATTTAAAAACTGGATTGGTAAATATTTTTTTCCCGAAAAACTCCAAGGATTTTATAAAATACGAATGCAACACCATGGGTTGCTTCACAACTAGTCTTAAATATAAAGTCCAATTTTAAACTCGAAGCTAATTTTTAAAGATAATTAATAAATACTTTTTTTATCAATTTATTCAAGTTTCTTTCAAATTGTGCATATTAGTTTTATATGTATGTATCCTTTTCCAAAATAGTGAGGAGGTAATAGAATTATTTTTTGTAAATAGTTTTTAAAATATTAGATGTGATGCTTTTAATCTTAATTTCGCCAGTATGGAAATTCACTTCATTCATACATCTATTATTTAAAAAATAATAATTACGAATCACACAGATGTCTATCACGCATCTGTTTTAAACTCGTGAAACAATATAATGAAAAGACAAAGCGCAATCTTTTATTGACATTTATAATTTTAAGACTAAAACTTAAAGAAAGATTGAAAGCTAGACTAAAATTTATTAAGTTCCGATAAATTCTGTGATTCTAAGTAAGATTATTTTTTGGAATTACTGTTTGCGAATAGCTGGAGTTCCCGTCGCTGCACGAGACGCCGATGTACGAAATTACGAAAAATTGAGAAAATTATACAAAAAATCACTGTTACAGCACCCTCTTCCGGCGAAATATTTCAAAATTGAAGACTGCTTGCCATAGCCAAAAATATAAATATGAAATTTGGTTCTATTATTTGCATAACTTCATACACTTTTCGATGGTATAATAAGGGAAATTGCACAAAAATCGTTATTACACTGCCCCCTTCCAGCGGAACATTTTCAAATGGAGGGACCTGTTGGTCATAGCCATAAATGTACACAAAAAATTTGGTTCAATTCTCTGAATAACTTCATACATTTTTCGATGATAGAATAAGGAAAATGGCACAAAAATTGATATTACACCGCTCCCTTGTGGCGGAAAATTTTCGAATTGAAGGAGGACCTGCTGGCCATAGCCAAAAACATACACAAAAATTCGGTTCAATTCTACGCATAACTTCATAGCGTTTTCGATGGTACAATGGCGACACACGGACAGACAGACATTTTGTATAAAAATGTTTTTTTGGGATCTCTAACCTCTAAAACTTGTAAATCCGTCGAAAACAGAAAGTCGAAAAAATTTTCGATTACAATACTTTCTTTTATTGGAGATAGAAGAAAGTAAAAATGGAAAACACCATTCAATAAAAAAATAAATAATAAATAAATAAATAAACTAAACCTGTGGCTGTACGATCCATGAAGAATCAGGGCTTACAGTGCTCGACTCTGTTTACTTGACCCTGGGCTCTAAGTGCTATGCAGCAGGTGCCCCGGCCGGGTGGTCAGCCCAAAGCGAGACCCTCGGTGTTCAGTTCTCAAGCAAGCTTGGTACTCATTTTATCGACTCAGAAGGAATGAAAGGTTGAGTGAACCTTGCCCAGCCGGGAGCCGAACACGCGACCTGTAGCGTGGCAGACAGGCTTGCTGACCACTACGTTACTGGGCTTCTATTCGATTCCAAATCGCTTCAAAAATTTGGCCTGCCAATTTTTTTCCTTTAAGAGGGTCCGGGACACAAAAATCTTCAAACTTAAAAAAAAAAACTCTTATTGCATTAAAAAATTCTCTGTTTTTTCCCGCTGAAAATAACGTTTAAACCATATTCCTATCATAATTAGAACAGGAGATATTAATTTCTTTGTTTTGGTTTGTTATCAAAATCTAGCTTTTATGTTTTAATTAGCTCTTGTATAATTGTTCTGATATTTCAAACATACTATTTATTTAAGTATTTTTGCGATTTTTTTTTTTTTTTTTTTTTTTTTTTTTTTTTTTTTTTTTTATTTTGAAAGATTTTCTGAAAAAAAATCTTTAGAAATACCTAGGAAAAGGAAATCTGTAGTTGTGAGGGCTAAAATTAAGAAAAAAAAATCGACATGCACAATCAAATTGTAGTACTTCAATTCCTACGAAAAGTAAAATCGATATTTAGATAGTGCACAAAGAAGGTGAAAATGACAAAAAATAAACAGAATCAGTTGTTCAAGCTACTGGAAGGAGTAACTTACTTACTTGGAAACTTTTAAGAGGCATTTAAACAGTCTATTAGCAGCAGTCTTTGTTTAGAACTTTAAATGAGTTTTTTCTGCATGATGGGTTTTTTCACCATTTTTTGTCTTTAAATAGTTATAAGTGAAGAAGCGTTAAAGATAAATGATTCAAACTTGGAACATGTCTTTTTCAACTATTTTACTTTAATCTTGACTCAGCGAATTTGAAAAAAAAAAATATTTACTTTTGAAAATATAAATTTTTAAAAATAAGTTTCATAATTTTTTTTAAAAAATATTTACTTAAATTTTTTTAAAATAAATATTTTTAAAAATTCTGAATCAAAATTAAAATCTATATACTTCTGTTTAATTAAAGGAATTTTTTTTTTTAATTCGACAAATAATATTTCGAGTTATAACGATTTTAAATTACCCCACTTTTTCTTACAAAAAAAAAATAATAATAAATAAATAAAAATAAAAACTTTATGAAAAGTTTTGTAATGCTGTTTTTTTTTTTTTTTTTTTTTTTTTTTTTTTTTTTTTTTTACAATTTATATGTTTAACTAGCATAAAAAATTTCAAAATTCTAACTCAATAAAAAATATATATATTTTTAATGCGTCCTTGACGCCCTTGATTTAAAAATGATTCGAAAACCTGTTAGAAAGTTTCGTTTTGTTGAGCAGGGAATTTGAGAACCGACAAAAAGAAGTTATGAATTTCTATAAAACTTTTATCTAACATAGTATTTTGATTTGGTAGAAATAGATTTTTTAAGTTACTGATAAAGGAATTAAATATTATATTTTATTAGCAAAAGCCATGCTTTGTTTGGATTCGCGAAGCATTATTTAATAAGATAAATATTTGAAAGTAATAATATTTTTTAAAAATTATTTTTGCATCTTTATTAAGCAAAAACTTTATTTTATGTTTCGGCGCATTTTAATTTTAGAAATGTAAATTCAGCCAAACAACTAAGAATTTCCTCGGGATTCTTTATTTATGATATAACGAATTTAACAATTAATTCTATTTTTTTACAATTCTTTTGTTGCCACTTTACAAAAAAAATCATAATATAATTCTTTTGAAATGCGTAAGTATAGTCTGCGTAAAGGATTTCACATAATAAGAATAAATTGTGTATTGGAATTCTTAACACTGAAAAATACTTTTATAATTGAATGTAGATAATTGAATTTTCACAAATTTTAATTCATTAAAAATATGATATAATTTTCATAAAAAAAAGTTATTTTAAAAATTTCATAAAAGAACTCGTGAAATTGTTTAATTAATCACGATTCTATCTATAATTATTAACTCCATGATTTATTTTTTCCTCTGAATATATACGTGTTTCTTTTTTTATTTGCAAAAATGCGTCCGTAATGGAAAAACATGTAAAATAAATTACTAAAATAATAATTTTTTAAGGTTATTCTATAAAAAAATAACATTTTGCAAATCTACAGATCATAATTTATTTTTGTTTAATTTCAAGTCAAAATACTGAATAGTATATTTTGTAAAATGTACGACAAAATGTAAGTTGTGTAGCCTAGTAGAGGGTTAGCTTCACTCATCCTAATAATAAATTTTTTAAGGTTATTCTGTCAAAAAAAAAAAAAAAATAATAATAATATTGTGCAAATTTACATATCATAATTTATTTTTATGCTTAATTTCAAGTCGAAATACTGAATAGTTTTTCGTTTTTTTTTGTAAAGTGTACGGCAAAATGCAATTTGTGTAGCCTAGTAGAGGATAATAATTTTTTTAGTAGTGTGAAACTCACTTCACTTCTGTGGATCTTGGCTTCCTTGATGGCTAGGTTTATGGTCTCGGCTGGAACGAATCTATCAGGGAAGACTTCGTGGATGGGTGGTAGAGTGACCCCTCTGCAGTCATCTCTGTGGACGACAGCAACAGAGAAAGCGTAGACGAAAAGACCCTCGTTCACAACAGCACGAGCTTGAGTGGCAAGCTTGATGAAGTCATCGAAGTCGGTGGCACCTAAAATAAATTGACAATAAAATTAGAATTCAGAAATGAAATATATTTTTCTTTTTAAATCACAGTATGCCTGCTCATAATTTATCAATGGA
The DNA here is from genome assembly GCA_963932465.1 of Maratus speciosus. Classification (NCBI taxonomy): domain Eukaryota; kingdom Metazoa; phylum Arthropoda; class Arachnida; order Araneae; family Salticidae; genus Maratus; species Maratus speciosus. The sequence goes on from OZ010793.1 coordinate 536,319,966, forward strand.
CTAGCTTAGACCCTTCGCGACGAGCGTTTTTTACAGAATTTTTAATCTTTTTTCACAGGTTTTTTAAAACAGAAATTTTATCTAATTGAATTGAGAAAACGCCCTGATTAAATAACGCAAAATTGACAATAAAAAATAACTAGCAGGAATAATCAAGGATTCTGAACACCTTATGCGTCACGCATACGTGACGCTCGTTTCGAAGGAGTTAGGGTGGGGGTTGCCTGTTGAAGGCCGAAAAAAAGGTGTTTTTTAGCAATTTTTTTTGGGGGGGGGGAATATGAATGAAGATTTTAGGTCTGGGTGTTTTTCATGTTATTTGTTATCATTTGAAGAATATTTCAGAATTAAAAAAAATTAATAAAAAATTGATGATCTGGCTCGAGCTGCGTGGGGGGATGCCCTAAGCGTGCGCGCCATGTACTTTTAATCCGGCGGGATGCGACAGATCGTCAAATTCGTTAACAATCAATTTCCATTAAGGATTATGAAAGAAAGGAAAATTGTCTGGAGCTTCAAGACTTTGAGATAAAAAAGTTAAAAATCAACAAAGTGCCAACCATTTGAAAAACAGTTCTATTTCTAACCATTTTTTTCGCACTTTCGTGTGCTTCTAAAAAAATTTTTTTTAATGGCTCAGTGGTTCCAGCTCCACTAAATTATATCAAATTTAATTAAAAAAAATAGTTAGTCTTAATAGATTTTACGTTCTGAGCCCGCCTAGTTTGAAAAAAGTCATTTTGCGTAATATAGTGCATTATAGTGCATTTTGCGTTATAGTGTTTATAAAAAAATGCAAGTCTACTGACGCGTCCTTTGAATGTACATTAATAAAATTGTGGTCGTTGAACTATTATTTATTCAGTTCTGACAATTTTTCAAATACAATTTTACAAAAAAAAAAAAAAAAAAAAAAAAAAAAAAGAAAAAAAGAAAAAAAAAAAAAAAAAAAAAGCAATTTAACAAATTACAACGGCCATTTGGAAAATGATTTTTTCAAAGACTAAAATTTAAGGCATAAAAAATCGCACGGAGTTGATCATACATTCGCCATGGAATACATTTTTCGGTACTGTAAATTTTTAAACTTCTACGGAGCTGGTCATTCATTACGTACGCCATGGATTAAACATTAATATTACTGGACCAATTTTAAATGAAATTTCATTCTTAAATTTCTAAACATCCCACAATATTGCTTTTTACACCGTCGTATAGAGAAAAAAAGTGTACTTTTAAATGCAGTTTGTTTGAAAGCTGTATCTCAGTTTGTTTCTGAGTTATTAAATTTTTTTTCTAGTTTTTATTACATTCTTGTCATAGTGGCAACAGAAGTATCCATCTCTGTTGAAAGTAAAGGGAAAACACAGATTACTGTATAGACCAATTAGAAATCGAATAAAATGCGGATTCAACCAATAAAATGCTTCAGATATGTTTTTGATTTCCTACCCTGGCAGAGGACAATAACCATTTTTCCAAATGCTTAAAAGAAAAAAAAACTTTAATCTTTGCTTTTTTAAGTTTGTAAGAAATAAAAAGACAAAATTTCAACGAAATTCGAAAGAAAAATCTTGAAATTTTATATTAGTTTAAAAGATTAATTAATTTTAAAATTTAAATTTTGGTCGAAATTGACGTTTAAAAGGCATACACATACATTAACGCCCTGCTAAGAGAAGATTTTATAACAAACAGTTATTAATATTAAGGATAGACCGAAACAGGTTTTAAAGACCGAAACTGAAACCGGATTTCAGTAATTTTCTTATTTTCGGTGGAGAACGAAAACAACAACGAAAATATATAAAAAAAAAATCTTAAAGTAATTAATACATACATAAATATATATAATTATTAATTAAATATATATGTAATTATACGTGTATCCTAAGTTGACTCTCTGTTCTTTGACACAAAGTGATTTTCTAATTCTACGAAGTTCATTTAAATAAAAATTGTTTTATCTATGCATACCTCGATTTATCTTTTATAATGATTTTTGTAAATGATCATCTGTTATACTAGAACTTTCTCAAAGAATATTCGAAATACTTCTGCGGTTTCAAACTAAACATTTTCCATTGCTGTTAAGCCTGGAGCTCTTAAAGAGCACGTGAAAAGCGTCTTCAAAGTTTAGTCAAATGTGCATTTCTTGCTTTATAATTTGCACTCACGCCCTTAGTCAGTGATGACTGATAATTATAAACAGCGAAGTTCATAGCAATAAATAAAGAGTGTTTCATTTGAGCCGATACAGCTCAAATCAGTGAGTTTATGTTGAAAATTCCCGAAGGAAGAAACCAGATTTTGGAATACAGATAGTTTCGGTGCGGCCGCATTTTCGCCGAAAACGAATTTTAAGCTAATAAAAGAATATAATAAGAATAACTCATATTTTGGGCCGAAAACAAAATCTATTTTCCGGTCGTCTCTAATTAATATATCATAGATAGAAATTCTCACAAACATACTGATTGATGGAAATTAATATAATTTTAACTAAATTATCTTATTTTACAGACAATACATTAAAAAATACCTAAGTTGGCCTTGAAAGAATGGGCTTCTAATTTCATACATCGCATTATAATCTTATGCAATACAATGAATTTTTCAATTGCAATTCTTTCTCTAATTTCTGTTTAATGTGAAGAAACATATAGCTACAATTAATCCTCTCACACATAGCAACGTCATGCAAAGTTGTACTGAAAAACAACTCCCAGCGAACTGCGCATATGTTATTTTTATGCCTGTATAGCAAATAAAACTCATCTGAAGTTCTATAACGCTTGTCAAATACAGCAACAGAAGCAGAATCATTTACCTTTCGAGTATTTAGTTGGAAAATCCGCCTGTGACATTTTGTTTCTGTTCTCCACATGAAGTTTAAAAAAAAAAAAAATTCTGCTCTTGGATTTAAACAAAAAAATTACCATTTTTTTTTTTACTTTTTGCTTTGTGGCAACGTTTTCGAAATTTAAAACAACACATTTAATTTTAAAATCTCTTAATAATAATATTTTAGTGCTTCATATCAGGTTTGTATTGTAATTTTTAAATAAATATAATAGTTTTAAAATATCGTCATTATTTTCCTTAATAATATATTTTAAATCTGTATTAAATATAATTCACACTTCAAAATAATTCATGCATGAGGCGGTTAAAGGATTTATATTTCTACCACTTAATTTTCAAAGTACAGTCGTGGAAAAAAAAAAAAGTAAACACCCCTTACTAACTCTGCAAAAAATTATCTTAGAAGAAAGTTACTGGTGCCACACGATTGGTAATAAAGTCTACTTTTAAATGATGTATATAAAATTTGCTTAAGGGACCATCTGCATATTAAAAAGAATCCTAACTTTGCTCTTTTCAATAGCAGTACACAACTCTGTCAGCATAAATGAACTCTACACCCTTCAATTAGCCTAAAAACAAATTTTTATGCAATTCGTACGATAAGTTTCAGAGAAATTAATTATTTTAAAACGAGCGTATTTTAGAGGCTGTATCCAAATTGAAGTTCAGTATTCGATTGTTGACCGAGAGAGCCCCCTTCTTGATCAAGGCAACTTAAGTGCCACTCAAGCAGTCACTGAAGACTATTAGATTACAAGATAGCATGCGAAATTTCAAAATATCTAGTCACTTATATCATAGACCCTTAAACAATCATTTTGCCGTTTTTTAAGCTAATTTGAAAACTACTTGGAAGAAAAATGTGAAATTTTGCATTCCCATAAAGCAAGACTTAATAAACCTAAATCCATAAAAAAATTGTAGGTTGCAGTTCATAATTTTTTCGAATATTAATTTCATAATTCTTAATTCATATCATAAAATTATAAATATAGCAAATTCAATGTATTTATGTTTGGGTATTTTAGTATTATTGCTAAACAAAAAATAGTACATTAGGAGTATAATGTCAGGACATATGAATAAAAATATGAAAATGTAATTTAACATTAGAAGCACTAAATTTTGAATGTTTATAATTCAAAAACTTATCATTCAAATGACTTGAAATTTGTTGTCTAGGCATAGTTTGAACCGAAGATTTGACCGAAGAAATATCTTGTTAAAATTGGGTATCGCCATTGAAAAAAATGAAGTTTGGGTTCGTTTTAATATCACCTCCTAAGCAAATTTTATATACATCATTTAAAAATAAACTTTATTTAAAATCGTTCGGTACTAGTAACTTTCGTCTATGATAATTTGTTAAGGAGTTAGTAGGGGGTGTTTACTTTTTTTTTTTCCACGACTGTACATTTTAAAACATGAATTGGGTAAAGATGCCAGATCTTTCATCAAAATTAATTTAAATTATCACAATAAATTATTTAGCAATTCTTAATAATAATATTTTGGTGCTTGTAAATGTTATATCAGGTTTGTTTTGTAATTTTTAAATAAATAAAATACATATTTTTTAATTCGACATTAGTTGTTCTTAATAAAGTATTTTAAATCTGTTTTATGTCAAAATGTGTTTTAGACCCACTTAAAAATAATTCATGCATGAGACGCTTAAAGGATTTTCATTTCTACCACTTAATTTTCAAAGTACATTTTTAAGCATAAATTGAGTAAAGACTTTCATCTAAAAATATTTAAATTATTTCAAATTATCCAAAATTTAATATTTTATTTGAAAACATTTAATATTAAAAAAAAATTAAAGAGAAAAGAAAATGTGTACAATGTATAATAAGTGTTAAAAAAAAAAAAAAAAAAAAAAAACTCTTTTATAAACATTCAATGTTGATCTTGAAAATCATGCCTAATTTTTGACAGCAATTCATGTTTTTTTATACAAATTTTAGTTACAATATGTACATTAATTTGGCATGGGTACCGAACCCGATTACCGAAATACACACTTTTTTTTTTCATTTGATAAAAAGCGCAAGCAAGTGATTTTATTAAAAAATATAATTTTTGCTCTGTTTCTTTTTTAGCATGCAACAGGAAAGAAAAAAATTTAAACATTATTTAAACTATTTTTTTAGGAATTTTTCTCAATGAATGATTTCTCAACGTATAATCGCAAATTAATTAATATTAAACTATTAATTGATAAAAGCGTATTTCATTTAAATATTACATTCTCTATTTTTTATTTATATTTTTTTTCTACTTTTTAGCCATTAAAATGTTTCATTGTTGAAGTTTCACAGCCATTTGGCCTATTTTATTGAGCTTTTTATGGGAGCATCATTAAATCCACTGTTGTTTCATCTCCCATACAATTGTACCAGAATATTTGGCAATTTATCGTCCGTGGCAGGCTAACGGAAAAATGCATTTAATGAAAGCATTAATTAGCCTCCGGTACGTTATGCTATTTCTTTCTCCCAGCTTATTTTGTGTCCAAAAAATAACGTTACCTTACAGAAGCTAGCCGTAAAACAAAGCTTTACGATTAAATACTCTTTAGCAATTTTTTAAACTTCTAAGCATCGCGCATTTTCACTTTTTATACCGTCGTGTTGGAAAAAAAAAAGTTTTTTTAAATGCATTTTGTTTGAAAACTGTATCTTCATTTATTTTTAAAATATTAATTTTTTTGTATTTTTTGGAGCCATTTGCTTAATATTGGCAACGGAAGTACTCCATTTCTGTAGAAAGTAAAGGAAAAATAGTTTTAAAATAGAAATTATATATTTTTGTTGCCATTTTCTCATAAGAACCGAAAGAAAATGTAATTAAAATACGTGCTATTTTGGAAAAAATATAAACGAATGATTTCTGTTAAAACAATGGAGCTATTATATACTATATTTAATTGTAAGTATCTATGAATCATTAAATAGCCGGGTTTTTTTTTGTCGATTTTCTTGAATGACGGCATCTTTTTGCTGCATTTGTGCATTATTTCGCGATTGTGATGTGCTATGCATGCTTTATTGTAGATGTTTAAGAGTAGATCGTAAATGTGAAATTCTTAAGCGGGTGCGAATGACGTCATTTTACATAAAATAAAACGTGTGCTTTAAGTCTTAAAATTGAAATATGTTTTGTACTGCAGTAGAGTCCCGCTTAACCGAGTTATTTTCTTCTGAATGACTGGTGGCTTCTATTATTATGAAACAGCCATTATAAATGAAGTGTTAGGTGAACATGAAAGAGCAGCCGTAAAAAAATAAAAAAAAATATATATATATATGGCCATCCCCCCCTTCCCCCCTTCTGACCAGAAAAATCAGAGTTCTAACTTTTTATGGCTGCTCTTTCATCTTCACCTAACACTTCATTCATAATGGCTGTTTGATAATAATAGAAGCCATCAGTCCATCAGAAGAAAATGAAGTAATGGAAATGCCGGAGGCGACATTAAATTCTGAAAAAGCAGAATTCCTGTTCTCTAGTTTATATTTAAGTTCTAAAAGTATTACAATGTTGTATCGGAAACACACCTGTGATAGTGTTGCCAGGTGTCACGGGTTTCGCGGGATGTCCCGATTTTCAGGGACTCCAAGACTGTTCCGCGCAACCAGTGCACGGGACGCCAAAACCCCTGATTTTTCATGATGCACAAATTCTTTTTAAATTTATTTTAGTATCATGCTTTTCATTTGTCTGCATCGAGGGATACTTAACACAGTGTAACACGTGAAGACAAACCATATCTAAAACGGAAAATGTTTTAGAGTCCCTTCTGACCTTACAAATCTTACTTGCATAAAAGGAAACTTCTCTAAAACGACATTCTTTGCGGCTCCTGACGATTATGTTGTCAGAAGTTATACTGTATTTTTTTCAGTAAACTCGGTGTAAATGAAACCTCTTTATAACGGAATTCTGCTTTAAAAGAAAAAATTCACTGTCCCTACGATAGAAATAATATACAATTATACCTGCTAAATTGAAATTTTGTTTCAGTCCCTAGCGATTTCGCTTTCTAAGTTTTACTGGATAAGAATGTTTATTTAAAATAATAAAATCTGCTAAGACGGAAAAACAGGGGACAGGAAAAGAAATCCGTTTTAAACAGGCTTTCGTCTTAGCAGGTATAATTATAGGATATTCCTACTGTAGGGACAATGAAATTTTTACGTTTAAGATACGATTCCGCTACAGGTATGTTCTGTATCATAGGGTTTACTGTAATTTTATATCCCGATTTAGAAACCTCTGTCCGGATTTCTTTGTCTCCCTGTTTCACTTTTTGTGACATTGGACCTGGCAACAATACGTATGCACGTAATTTTTTATAATTCTATCATACCAGGAAGTGGTATGAAAATTGAAACAAAATGCCATGTTTGTCAGCACAAACCTGAGTTAAATAATAGAGTGTTGAAATTTACAAAATGCAGCTTACTATAGAGGATCTTGAACAGTTCAGTGGCTTCTTGCAGATGTTTCTCGTGGAAACAGGAGAACAGGGTTCCTCTGGGCAGATGACCAGCATTGGCAAGTCGCAGGTCTCTCTCCTCAACGGGAAGCTGTTGCCTAGTAAGGCTAGTCAGCTTCTGGAATAGGGGTAGGATGCGATCGGACTTCTCCTTGATGGTCATTTTTGAAGAATCTACACAAAAAGCACGCAGAGAGAACTTAGTCCACTAAGCAAGCTGTCTGAAGACAGACTGTGATGCATACAAATTCAAAATCCTCCTATATACGAATGACCCCCCTCCCCTCCCCCCTGTTTATGCGAAAGTATCTGGAAGAATTACGTGTTTACTTCCATTTTAAACTTCCTTTCCTCTTTTCCGCTTGTTTCCATTTTAGAATAGTCCAAGAAAATTCCACACTAATGTTGATTAGTTTGGGTTGGAGTTGACAGCTGATAAAAATAATAGTAAGATAATTAAAGAAAGGACGAATATTTATTTATTTATTAACCATTTGGAAAAATGGTTATTGTTCTCGTCAGGATGCGAAATTAAAAGCATATCTGAAGGTTTTCATTGGTTTAATCCGCATTTTATTCGTTTTATGATTGGTCTATACTGTAATCTGTATTTCCCTTTAATTTCAACAACGATGGATACCTTCTGGTACCACTATGACAAAAAAGTAATAAAAACTACAAAAAAAAAATAATAATTCAGAAACAAATTAAGATACAGCTTTCAAACAAATTGCATTTAAAAGTACATTTTTTTTTCTCTATCGACGGTGTAGAAAGTAATATTGTCGGATGTTTAGAAGTTTAAGAATGAAATTTCATTTAAAATTGGCCGTCACATTTCTTGGAAATCTGACGATGGAAAAGCCTTTTCCCGAACAGCCAATGAAATGATTGGATATTTACGTAAGTTTCAGGTGAATAATACTTAAGTTTCATGAAATCTGACGGGTCGCAGGCGATATTTTTGGCTTGCAATTTTTACGTGTAATAACACTATTAATGTTTAATTCATGGCGTACGTAATGTATGATCAACTCCGTGCGATTTTTTATGTCTTAAATTTTAGTCTTCAAAAAAATCGTTTCCAAATGGTCGTTGTAATTTGATAAATTTCTAATTTTTTTATTTATTTATTTATAATTTGACTTTCAAAATGCAACTTAACCCCTTAACTGTCGCATTAAATTACAATTTAAAATTCAAATTGCTTATTGGTACCACTTTTATGAATAAGAAATATTCAACTTATTTAATGAAATGAAAAATGATACCATAATAAAGCCAATTACGCTACATTATAAAACTGGTGGAAATCAAACAATCTGAATAAAAGACACAACCCGTGAATATCACGGGAGCGAGAAATAAGGGGTTAATGAACTTTCGTTCTGTGCATTGTGTCTCATTTATACACCATAAAAGATTTTCATTCTCTATGAAAAAAAAAAAAAAAGTTATTATATGTTCCATTTTTATCGAATTCCTGCGAACGTAAATTCTGAAGACATTGCGAAAAATTCCTTGTTTAATTATTAAAAAAAATTATATATTCCGTCTATAACAATATATTTTTAAAATTATGAAATATTTCTATAAATGTACCTCCAAGCATTTAAGTTAATTGCATATTAGTGATGGGTTATTATTTATTTTGATTTTTTAACACTTTCCAACATAGTTGAAAAGATTTTATGACTTCAGTTTGTGTCTGCCGTCTGCCGGTGCTCTGCTCTAACTCGCGCAAATATAGACAGATCGCAACGCAATTGATATATGTTATTGATATTCACTATGACATGTTCGGTATTGAAAATGAAACATGTAGCAGTTAAAAATTTTTACAGGGACATTCAAAAGAATATCGTTACATTACGGCCTATGGGGGGAAATCGTTTACGGTGGTTTTTAATAATGTTTCAAAATTTCAAACTCATTGAAATTTATATATAGCGCTGGAAGTACACTACAAGATGGTTACTATAGGATACTGTATGGTAAAGATAAACAGTTCATACTTGGAACATGCCTTTTTCAACTGTTTTACTTTAATTTTGATTCAGAAAATTATAAAAATAATATTTACTTTTGAAAATATGTTTTTTTAAGTTACAGTGTTTTGCTTTAAATATTTTTAATTTTTATTTAAATTAATATTTTTAAAAATACTGAATCGAAATTAAAACTTACATATTTCTGTTTATTTAAATACAAAAAAAAAAAAAAAAAAATGAAAATCTACAAATAATATTTCGAGTTATAAAGATTTTAAATTACCCCACATTTTTAATAAATTTTAAATTTTAAATTAAAAAAAATATGAGAAGTTTTATCATGTGATCTTGTTTACAAATAATATGGTTAACCATCACAAAAAATTTCAAAATTTTAACTCAATAAATAAAAATTATTTTAAAATGTGTCCCTGACCCCCTTAAAAACCGATGGCGTACAGAGCATGCCGCCTGTGCCTTTATGTATGCTCAATCCGTCCGTGTGTTTAAAGGCTAATATATCGGCTAATTACCGACAGTTTTTTTTCTTCAAAAAAGCATTATCAACAATCCTTTTATACTTCCGTGATGATAGGTACCTCCAGCGCCCCTCAACTCCCTTGCTGAACGCTCGCAAAGTGAAATTTGTGTGTAGTGGAAATATGCGCTGATCTCAAAAACTATTGTGACATAGAGTAATCGTTATAGTTTTCCTGCAAGGTTTCTTTAAACTTCTTTTACCCCTAATTTTTTTTTATAATTTTAGTTTCAGTAGATTAGGAAATAAAGGCGGAGAACACATTTTTGCATTACATATTTGACGATATCTCGGAAAATATAATACTTAAAATTAAAACAATTTTGAGTTCGGGGTTACAAGACTCTCACGCAATACCCCACACGATATATACAACAAGAAAGAAAAAATCATGCGTCAAGCATAGATTAAGAAACATTTTCCAACACATTCAGAATAATGTAAAAAAATTGCACAGTTAAAAAAATTAAAATATTACCCTAATTCAACCATATGGAAACGCATAACACATTTCAAAACCCAATTTAAGCTGTTATCATCTACAATCGGAAAATTATCCAATTTTTTCAGCAGCCCTGTATAGGATGTATAGATTTGTATTTACTAACTGCATGCATACCAAAATTTAGTTAAATTAAGAAATACATATACTTCAGTTGAAAATTCCTCTTCAGCAAATTCCTCGAATAAGGAGAATGGTACTCGAATACTTTTGTGCAGCCCTGTATATGAGGTATAGAATTTATATATAGTGAGTAACATGCAAAAAATTAATTAGATTTTAAAGCGCAAACCGAATTTTAAACCGTCCACTCCAGCAATTATTACTCAAAGTCAGTATTGTAACGGATTTCTTTTAGTATTGTAACGGAATTTTTTTTTTTTTTTTTTTTTTTTTTTTTTTTTGTGTGTGTGTGTGTGTGTGCCTCTGTAAATGAATTAATAAAATGCTATGAATGCCCTGTTCTAACGTGATCGTTGTGAAATTTAGTGATTTATATCAGTTTCAATACATTTGAAATAGTCTAATGTCATTAAAATACTCTGCTAACGATTTTTCCTTATATACTATATGTAATGAAATACTTTTGAGTGCCCCTGTAAATTATTAATCCTACATACTTCATATACTATACCAAACATGCTTTGGGGACCCTAAATAACCTTAATCAATTTCATGAAAATCCGAGTATATTTACGGGAGTTAGAGAGTGGACAGACGGGCAGACAAAGCTAATGCATAAACACTTTTCAACTTTGTTGGAAAGTGTTAAAAAAGGATTTTTATTTTCAAGTAACTTAATTATCTCCCCCCCCCCCCCCCCACACACACACTCTACATTTTTACCAAATATATCTGTGAATGGTTAAAAATCTATAAATATGTTAGTCAATAAATAGTCTTTATTACTTCTGCCAAATTTGAACTTTCCACGTTCCATAGTTTAAAAGTGCTGTGACAGGCGAACAGACAGACACACACACGAGTGATCTTCTAATGGTTCTGTTTTTACTTTTTAAGTACAGAACCCTAAAAAAAAAAAAAAAAAAAAAAAAAAAAAGAAATATTTTTGGATGTAGCAAAACTTTGAGGCAATATAACATGTTATCTTCAGAGTTACCCACGATATCGGAAAGCTTCATCGAAAGTATCGTCTGATGATAAGGTATCTTTTATCCTCAGAAAGCAACAGCTTTTCGAGATTTAAAGAGGCATTTCTGAAACAAAAGTTACTTTTGCTGCCCGTTTCAAAAACAAAGACAAGAACGAAAAATCATGCATCTAGCATAGATTATGAAACTCTTTCCAGCACATTCAAAATATTGCAATAAAACTCTCCAGCTTATTAAGGTGAAAAATAAACACTCACAACAAACAATCGTCAAAATTGCATAAATTTTCAAAATAAAAAATTTTAAAAACGCATAAGACATTTGAAAACGCAGTTACCATCCATAATCGGAAAAATTGTTTTGTGCAGCCTTGTGTAATAACTATAGACTTGTATGTATACTAGAGATGGGAAATATAGTTACTTTTAATTAACAGGTTGAGATGAGAAATATAGTTAATTTTGGTTAACAGGTTACATCGTTCCACACTTGTACAGGTAACAGGTTCCAACAACCTGTTATTTTTATAATATATAACTAATCACTGTATATGCGGTCAACAGATGTTTAATTAAAAGCCCTATTAAACAAAGTGTTTGGAATAATTTTTTGACGTAATTGTAAATGCTGTTTTCTATTGAGATGAATCAAAATTAGTTTGTGGCTAAAAACTTAATTTTTGCAAGACAAAAACTTACCTAGTTATGATACTTTGAATTTCATGCATTTTTAGGGTTTTCTGACACTAAAAACGTATTTTTCCCTTTATGGTGATTAAAACAATGAAAATTCATAAAATTCTAAGTATCATAACTCAATACGTTTTGACCATACAAGAATAAATTTTTGCTGTTTTACTTCTTAAAACATGGTAAAACTTTTTCTAAATAAAACTTATAGGACCCAGGCATTGCATAAAATTTGTAATTTCTTATCTATTTTAAAAAGTAATTATTATAATGTAAATCGATTTTTATGCGATGCAGAACAAAATTTGAAACATTTTTTGCAATTGGAACTGTACCTCTAAAACTAACGGTTTAGAAATTAGTTATTGGTAAACGATAAGAGACACCTTGTATAATAATCAACCCAGTTTTAAAAATACGATTTATAACACAAAAAAATATGCATACAGCATAGATTATGAAACACTTTCCAACACATTCAGAATACTAAAACAAAACTTCACAATTCACAAAGGTGGAAGATGACGTCTTAATGAACTATTTGGAAAATGCATAATGCATTTGGAAACACGATTTCTGCCATTACCATGAATAGTCGTTAAAATATACGATATTTTTGCAGCCCTCTATATGATCTACAGATATGCATGCATGTTACATAATATACTAAAAGTTAGTTCAGTTAAACGCAATAGCACAATTGAAAATTTCCGCTCAGCAATTTCTGCCAATAAACCAATGTTGTTGAGAACTTTTGTTCGACCTTGTATATAATCAATAATTTATACACACCAAGCAATATTTTAAAAAAAAGTTAAATTTAAAAACGCATACCACCATTGAAAACGCACTTCCAGCAATTATTCTTCATAGGCTTCAATAGTCCAATTATTGCTCATTTTCTTCTATATCCAAATACTTTTGTGTGTTCCTGTAAGTAAACGATAAGTTCTATAGACACTATATTCTATAGTAAGAACCTTGTAGTACACCTCAGGGATGCATATCAATTTCAATATGCTTTAAATACTGTAATGTCGTTAAAATAGACGGCAAGCGATTTTTCCCCATGTATCGTAATGTAACGGAATTCTTTTGAGTGGCTCTGTAAATGAACCAAAAATGCTACACACTTCCTTTGCAATACCGAACATGCCATACTAAACCCCAATAACATATATCCATTTCATGGCAATCGGACTATATTTACCCGAATTAGAGCAAAGACAGACAGACGGAAACACAAACTGAATTCCTAAACACTTTTCAACTACGTTGGAAAGTATTAACAAGTTGGAAATTGCATGTCAAACGTGGCAAATGAGGTGTGTTCGTACTATAATTAATTTTATAAATATTTCTTGCACTGCATATTCTACTGAATGTATATTTTAGTGCACTTCATAAGTGCATATCAATTTCATTCTTTTCGAAAAGCTGTAACATCATTAAAATGCATTTGAAATCATTTATTCCCATTGGCTATAATGTAATGGAAAACTTTTGACTGTCTCTGTAATTAAACTATACATCCTATTTTCTTAAAGTTTGAAATGGCTCGACAAAATTATGCAACAATTATATATTTTAAATTTCAAACGATTCGGTTGGGTAGGTTTTGCGCTGTTATATGCGGACGGACGGACATACTGACGGATTGAACGACGACTATAGGTGCTACATATTTATATAATTACGAACGCACCTAAAAAAGAAAGATTTGAAACCCGACTTCATAGCAGCCTTATCTACCGACGCACATTCAAAGCTAATTTCACAAGAACACAAAAGTATTACTTATATACTTTTAATCAAATGCAATTAATCCAAACAAATTTCGTTCGTACAAATATGTTTTTCAAATTAATTACAACTATATTAAAATTAAGTTTTCGCACAAATTATAGAAGGTTATTTTCTTTCTTTTTTTTCAGCAATTTACAATCACAGAAAATATACAAGGTTTTTCATAAAAGATGGGCAAAAATTTAAGAGCCGATAGTACACATCCAAACAAAAACTTTCATCAAAGAATGCATGGTCGGAAATAAAACGTAAAGGTGCTGACTCATTTGGAAACTTGGTCCATGCAAACATTAAAGCTCATTCCAGTTGCGAGTTATCGGCAGAAGGACGACACTATTAGCATGCAAATGCGATATGGGAAAGAAGGAGAAAGCGTATGCAAAATTTCGCCTCGATTAATACATAAAAGCCGCTGATCCGAGTGTGCAACTATCAATCGCGGTATTAACGTATCGAAGGATGTTGCCCTTCACTAATAAGGAAAAGGCTGATATGCATTTTATCAACAGAACTGCAAATGGAAATGGCTCAGAGGGTCAACAATTGTACGGGGAGCGGTTTCCCACCTTATTTTTGTCACTTAATTGTTCTTTGTGTGTTTTTGCTTCATATAACAATATAACTTTCTGCGTCCTCTAGTACCTTTGCGTTTTAATTCGGACAATGCATTCTTTGATAAAAGTTTTTTTTTTTTTTTTTTTTGGATGTGCAGTAGTCTTAAAGTTTTGTCCATCTTTTATGAAACACTCTGTATTTACGGGCGATTTCTTTGAAGTTGAATATTTAAAAGGATTATTACTACGCACTCATGGAGTCTTTTTTAGGGGTTGGGGAGTGGGGCGATTCTGGCACTATAAAATTTGTTTCTTGGCCAAGTGTTTTTATTATTTTGGTTTTGTTATTGCGTTTAGTGGGAGCAGGAAAACATTTAATCCAATCCACAGATGAAATCACTTCCTATTGATCCTCATAATAATTACTCGATGAGTTTGCCCCACCAGTGGCCGAGAGGTTCTGCTCTCGAAGCTGGTAGACGGGAAGTGCTGGGTTTGAACCCAATCGAGCCCGTCGGCCGTTCAGCGTTTTCGTGGTTTTCTTCGAACCTTGGATATCCAAGCGTTAATACGGATTAGGTTCCCTTAGAAAGACCCCCACGAAGGGCACTCCCTCCCTTAGGGCCTATATCCCTCGTGTTGATAATTGGCCGTCATAAACACAACCAACCAACCTAGTCGATGAGTTTATTACCTTGAACGCAAATTACTCTTTCATTCCTTCTCAGAAACATAAAGAGTAAATAAACAGTTTTCATCAAATGTCATTCACTCAGACAATATTATCCTTTCAGTTTTATTTATGCTCAGCGTAAATTTTCAATTTAAAACGCTGTTGCATCAAATGTTCCAAAATAAGCAAATGTTATAATGACCGCGGAGAATTTTAACATATAAATAATTGCAAAGATATTCTATTATCTGTATTTATTCAAAGCTAACCAAGCGATAAAAGGATCATTTTTTATGTTAAGTTTACATTTACTGATAGCGTAATTAATGAATTAAAGAATTATCTGTGGTTGTTTTCAATTCTGCAGCTGCTTTCTGTTGAAATCAATCTGAAGTACATGTTTTAAATGCGCTAATCAATTAAAAAATTATAAATTCATGCATTTTATTTGAATGTAGCGAAACAATGTATTGTTATTTTTGAAAAAAGATTTTCTATCCAAAATCGAGAATTAAAAATTTTAAGAGATAAAATTATAAATAAATACATTTTACTTAAATGTTGCAAAAATGTACTTTTTATAAATTTAATGAATCTGAACTAATCATGTTTTGCTGCATTTTTTTTAAAGGAGTAAGTGGAGGGTTGAAATCAATGCTTTTTTCATTTACATAACATAAATGACTATCTATTGCAAACTTCAACAATCACATATCCCAGATTATACAGTATTTAAAGGAATGAAAAGAAAAAAAAAAGATAAAGCTTATTATTTTAAAATGCATTTGTAATATAAGTGTACAAAGGAAAAATATTTAGAATTAATAATGTAGCTTGTACACTTAATTATTTTTTAATATGGATATATTGCTTAAAGATAATTTTTTTTTAGCTTAGAATCCTTCACATATTTCTCCGTCATATTTTTACTAAAAATCAATGGTTTATGAAAATTTCAGACTTCAGATTTTTAATGGATTTGCACGTTTTATTTTGTCTTAAGCGCAATTTAATTATTTTTGGATCATTATTCATTACTAAAAATCAATGGTTTATGAAAATTTCAGACTTCAGATTTTTAATGCATTTGCACGTTTTATTTTGTCTTAAGCACAATTTAATTATTTTTGGATCATTATTCATCTGTGTGTTACTCAAAGTTTGTGGGTATTATAATTACAAATTATCGCACAGAATTCCATAAAATTTCATTTTTAAAAAGATACAGATGGATATAAATTGTTGCATTAATTATATTCTGTATAAATCGCCTTGGAAGTGGCACTGCTATTATGTATTCTTCATGCTCTTGGTATATAATTGCTCAAACTTAATATGTGTAATGTTTATTGATAAAAACCGAAACGATTTGATTTTGTCTTTCATCCCTCAACAAGGGCTGAGAGAGCTATTATCCTATTTAAGCTATTTCCAATGAGTATTATAGCTGTATTTCAACATTTATTGTAAAAATTCACAAAACGTGTATTTATTAATTTAAATTATGTGTAATTGTTCAATTTTAGTTTGGAATATCGAAAAGAGGTGTTGTTGTCCTATGTATGCCATTTCCAATAAGTATTACAGCTGTATTTCAACTTTTATTGTAAAAATGCACAAATTGTCTATTTATGAATTTAAATTATGTATAATTGTTCAATTTTAGTTTCGAATATCGAACAGAGATGCTTTTGTGCTACCTTAAAAAAAAAAAAATCCCGAATTTCTGCTACTCTAAGCTCAGAGAAATGCATTGTAATTCCTATTCCTAATTGCTGGTGTGTAACTGAGCTATATGTTCGGCAATATCCTTCAGATATAGATTTTTAAAGTTACTCGCTGAAAATTAGGAGCAAGCAAAAATAAAATAAAATAAAATAAAATAAAATAAAATAAAATAAAATTGCTCAGATGAAAAATTAGACAAAACTTTGCTGGGTTTTATAAACGAAACTTGACTTTTTGTTATGGAAATGCTAAATGAAGACAATATACAGGGTGTATCTCAAATGCTTCAACAAACTTAGAGTGATGATAGTACTCATGACGAGGAACAAAAAATGCAAATGAACATGGGGTCGCAAATGACATTTAAAGGATGAAAATCGAGGGCGTCGTTTCTATGTTGGAATTTCTGAAAAATTTTTGCAGATCTACACCGATCATGACCCCTAGAGTCCAAAACCACTTTCAGTAAAAAACTTTATTTATATATATATCTATCTATCTATGTATGTATCTTTATATATAGTAATTTCTTCTGGGCACGATAACTTCCACAATTCTGCACCAATCTCTTCCAAACTGATACATAAAATCAAGGTCAAGTTCGTTAATGGGCAAAATCGGACCAAGGGGATGGAAATAGGAAGGGGTTTTGTGAAAACAGAAAAAAACCCATAACTTCTTAAATTTTGTACATATCGAATCAGTTTAAAGTTTTTATTACTTCTAAAAATAGGGCCAAAAATTTATGTATCACAGATTTTTAATAAAGTTAAAAATGGGCACGTGGGGCGCAAAAAATAGGGTTTTTGGGAGAAAAAAATTCACAACTTCGGCAATTCTCAAGATATCAAATCCAATTAATTTTATCATGAATCTCCTTAACATTATCTACAACTTTTATATTCACAAGGTTTTGATAGGACCAATTCGTACAGAAAAAAAAAAAATTAAAAACGAAAACGAAAACAAAAAGGGCGTTTGAAGAAGAAGAAAATTCATAACTTCGTCAATTCTCAAGATATCAAATCCAATTAATTTTATCATGAATCTCCTTAACATTATCTACAACTTTTATATTCACAAGTTTTTGATAGAACCAATTCGTACCGCAAAAAAAAAATTAAAAACGAAAACTAAAGGGCGTTTGAAGAAGAAAAAAATCCATAACTCCGTCAATTCAAAAGATATAAAATCCCCATGAATTTATCATATATCTTCTTAATATTGTTTACAACATCTATATAGACAAGTTTTGGATAGGACCAATTCTTACAGCAAAAACAAATTAAAAATACATAGCGGTTGAAGAAAAAAATCATCGTAAGGGTGTATTCAAATCCAAACTGCTTATTTTTTGACTCATTTTACAATCCATTTCTCTGAAAGGCTTCCAATTGGTACCTTTTCTTACTCAGAAACTATATAATGTACGGTAATGGTCAATTTTTTGATAGAGGCAGAATATATTTTAAAACATGCTGTCAAAGTGGGCCTTTCGAACCGAATTTCCCGAAGCGGATTGTGTTGGACAAATCATCGTATTAAGGGAGTATTCAAATCCAAACTGCTTATTTTCTGACTCATTTTTAAATTCATTTTTGCTTTCAAACGCATCCAATTGGTAGATTCGCTTATTCAGAAACTGTATAATGTACCCTAATGATCGATTTTTTGACAGAGGCAGAATATATTTCAAAAAATGATGTCAAAGTGTTCATTTTGAACGGAATTTCTCGAAGAGATTGTGTTAGAAACGAAAAATATTATCTTACTGAGAAAATAATTGTTTATATATCAAGTTTTAATTAATTGAACGAAAATTAAAAACACAGGTCGCTTATAAATCTCTTCAAAAATCACGTCAACAAGTTTCATGTTTTTCCTATTAAAAATGAAACTGGAGTTATGCCAGAAATTTTCGAGTTGTTGAGCATGGAAAAGTATTTTTTTGAATACCGCCCTAACATGATTGTGATAAAATCAGTTATTACATATAAAAATGGAATAAACTCTTCAAAAGCGGCCAGATAAAATTGTTAAAGTGGGTTTATCTCTAATAATGATTTGGTTTTTGTTTGTGAAATTAGTATACTTAACTTCGAAATCTACCTCCGCCTGTAGGCCGGGCCGGCAGGGATTTTTTCGGGAATTCAAATTTGCATACGTGGATTCCTGCTCACAGATTTTTTTGGCTTTCTTCCAAGTTTTTATTATCTCTTTCTGATCGGATATGCACAAAGTGAGCGGAAAAAAGCTTCGTGCTACTAGCCAGTTCTGCAGAAAAGCAGCATGCGAGATTTCGATATTTTTATTAGTTTTGCGACTTTCATCCTTTAAACGTCATTTGCGACCCCATGTTCCACTATATTTTTTGTCCGTCTCATGAGTACTATCATCCTTCTAAGTTTGTTGAAGCATTTCAGATACACCCTGTATACAATTCATGAGTACAAAATATGTCAAGCATGAGCTTTTTTCTTAGAAATTTTCAGATATTTTCCGGATTTACTATTTGTATCAGTGTTTCGTTTATGCTCTACTTTGCGCCATCAGAATCGGTGAAAGTATGCGATGCTGATGCTGATGACCCAGCACCAGGCATCAAGCCGAAAAAGCATTTAATTAGTGCTGCAAGTTGTTAGTATTCAAGCCTTAGGGATTGATGAAATGCAAAATAAATTTTTAGCATCATACACCTAATAGAGGTGCCCATAACTAGAGAGTGAAGATAGGGCCAAACTAGGGGTGCACGTCTCAAAAGAAACGATTGAGGACGTTTTTAGTGAATACAGTGGAACTCCAGTTATACGTTTTGATCGGACCCGAATAACAAAACGTGTAACTCAGTAAAACGTACAACACAATTAATGGTCTACCGGGACATTTTTTAGAAATATATTGTTAAAATTTTGTTTCGCTGAATTGTTTCAGTTACCTTTTTCATCGAAATCCGAAGTTTCGAAAGTACTATGCATCATGAAATAAATTCGTGGAAATGGAATAGCTTAAAAAAAAAAACTAGGATGAAAAAAGTGCACAAAGAAAGGTTATTATATCATAAAAGCTTTATTAAAAGTACTATTTACACACATTAGAGTATTTAAAAGAGATGACTGAAATCGTGTAAATCATTTATCAAAAGACATTTCAGTTGGAAACTGTTTCTTACCTTAAGAATAATTATTTTGGGGTACTCTTGTTCTGCATCAAAGCATTATACAATTTACTGAAGTAGCATCTTTCGATAATGTACTTTACAATTTGCAATTATACCCAAAAGTAAGAGCTGCAATTTTCTGGTGCAGTTATCCGGGGAAAATCTCACTCGGGTGTTCTCGACCTGCCTTGAGGGCGAGTGGGCAGCACAATGTTTCATAAATAGAATAATTTTATATTTCTCTATTCCTATATGCGCGTTTAGTTTATTTCGACAACTGCCCATGACTGTGTGTGCCATCCTCGCTTCGAGATTTGCCTTATAATCCGCGAAGAACGTGATCATGTTTTTATAACAACGGGGTTTTTTGTATTTTCCAATGACTAAAGGTCGTAGTTTATAGGTATCGTCAGCATTTGTCCCCAGCAATAGTCAAACGTTGTTTACTCTACTTGCCTTTTTGGCATGAGTCGCCTTTATCCGCCAGGGTTTTGTTAAGAAGCAAGTTAAAGAAGAGTCCGTTCTTGTCTATATTGTAATAATCTTTCGCCTAACAGCCTAGAATTAATTTTGGAAGTTCCTAATCTTTGAGGGGATCAACTGTGCGATCCTCCACGGCATTTCATAAGGGGCGACCAATAATGCTATTGATGGTCCTTGGAGCCTGTAAGCCAATCCTTAGAAACTTTGGATTCTGCTGAGACGTTGATTTTTGCTGCTAACTCAAGGGCCTTTTTTGCAATTAATTTCCGTTTACAGGAATGAGAGACGAACGTTTAGATTGAAACCACAGTTATGAGAGGTTTTTCTAATTCGGAAAATCGTCCTTCTTGCAGGCGTGTTCGTTTGGAAGAGCTTAGTGCGGCTTTAGTTAAAGCATCTTTTGTTTCTTCTTTCATGCTTAAAATTGTGTTGAGGGTAGAATATGGTATTCCAATACGTTGAGACAAAGTCTTTCGACTCTCACAAGGATTGGCCTCCGCCATCCAAATAATTTTGAGTTTTTCCTTTATCGAGAAAGCTGTCTATGTCCCACTCATTTTTAAGCCGCACGATGAAATGTCAAGTGACCTACGACACACCCAAATACACCTATAGACAATGCCAACGAGCTCGATTTCGACGTCACGGCATACTGGCCATTAACGGATACATTGGACCCTATTCTTGTGACTTTTTCGACAGGTCCTTTTAAATACGCAATCTCAACTTTGGTGGTAGACTAATGCTGAGCCGGGACTCAATATGGCGGCTAATTTGAGCAAGAACGTGGATATGCATCCGGCAGTGCGCTGTATCTACGCCACCTATAGACAATGCCGATGATCTCGATTTCGAAGTTCAGTAATTAGCTCCATGTTGTTGCCCAAATTGACCGCCATATTGGGACCCGGCTGTACATTAGTCTAACCCCAAAGCTACGATAGCGCATTTAAATGGACCTGTCGCTGTTCCCCATTGGATAAAGATAACAGGTTTTATCTTGGTTTTATGGTTTCCGAGTCCACAATGGCGGTGATGCGTCAGCCTGTATTATGGAAGTTCTAGCCAAAGGTTGGCGGTCACACGGCTGCGATGGTAAAGAGAAACATTAGAGCGGTAGTCGGCAAGTTGTAGAAAAAGGTTCTAAATAAAAAAAACTTCTGCAAAACGTAAAAGTAAGATAAAATTTTACCCGGGGACGCAGAAACGTAACGTATATCTGAGGGAAACTTATATTTCAAAAACGTATAACTTAGCTAATTTTTAACGCAAATGGTCGGGACCACTGAGTTTAAACGTATAACTTAGAGAAACGTACAACTCAAGTAACGTAAAACTGAAGTTCAACTGTATTGTTCTATTTTAGAGGCACGAAATTGAATTCTTGATTAAGGAAAATGAATGAAGATCCTGTCTTTTAAAATCATACGTTATTTAATTAACAGGGACTTTTCGGTAACATATTAATACAATATTAGGTTCCAGCATACTAACAATGTTATTTATCCTAATACGTTAAATAACGCCCATCCCTACTATGTTGGATCATGGACTGTCACCACCAATTTGCAACCATCACTTTTAAAATCGCTTTAGTATTTCCTGAGATTCTACAGAAATCGTAATTTAAATCGCTTTTCGTGTATTTTCACCCTTTTAAAATTTCGAATTTCTTTGAAACTGTTCTTAGAGAGCATTTATATCGTATCAGTAACTACCAAGCCAAATTTCAAGTTTCTAGGCGCTTCGGTAACACAAAAATCGCATTGTTAAAACGTTTTTTGCCCCTGCACGGGGGTAGTAGCACCGACATAACATATATCCTATGTTGGTATAGAGACTGTCACCATTAATTTGGCACCATTACTTTTGATGTCGAATCGGTGCCAGTTCCAGATATTACCCTCATACAAACACACAAATAAACAAACAAACGTTTCTTTATGATTTTAGTATAGATATTTAATTTATTAAATTAAATGAACAATTAATATTATCTTATAAAAAATAGCATCGTTATTCTAGACATCTAGGCGATAAAATGTGACAAATTTAGTAATTTATGAATTTATGCATATTACTCAGTAATACAAATACAACTATTTTAAAAATTCTAATCCAATAAATGACACGAGTATCCGATTTCTTACGAAAAGATTCAAAATTTACAAAATTCAAAAGGTTTTAAAAATAATTTCAATTTTCTTTTCTTCCACTGTAAATGAACAGTAGCTAAAACTTGTTTTGTCAAAGATTTTTCAGAAAATTTGATTAAAAAATAAATCTTTTAATCTTAAACTGTAAATGAACAGTAATTAAAACTTGTTTTGTAGTATATTTTTTCTGAAAAATATGATTAAAAAATAAATCTTTTTATCTTTCACTGTAAATAAACAGTAATTAAAACCTGTTTTGCAAAACATGTTTGTGAAAATATGATTAAAAAATAATTTTAGATTTTAGAGCAACAGAACTGCTTATTGCTTTCAATCGCTCCAAAAAGTAAATAAATAATATCATGTAAATGCACATATCATGGAAAAAAACTTTGCTTTAGCTACTGTTGTGTTGCGGATTTGGATTATGGAAGATTTGAAATTTTGTAGGAAGATACTCTCTGGGAAAATAGAGTCCCTCAAAGAGATTTTTTTCAAAAATCGACTCAAATTTGTAAAAAAAACTTTATTATCAATGTATTACGTCAATGTTCCGCAGGTTTCCTACAGATTTTATTTATGTGAATATTAAAAAAAAGCACGATCGGATTATGAATAGCTTCGATCAGGCATCTATCGTAAAAGGCACTTGCTGAAATAATTATTTAATAATTAAAGTCAGATGAATTTAAAGCAATCAGATTATTGTTAGTTCTTTAATAGGATTTTAGGGTTCTTTAAATTTTTAAATATCCAAATTTTAATAAACAGTTTCTTTTTATAATTTCCTGGAGAATTCCTAAGGTACTTCTAAAAGGTACTTGCTGAAATAATTATTTGAAGACAGAGGATTGCTTGAAAGTCAGATTAAATTAGAGTAATCAGATTATTATTATTTCTTTTAATAGGGTTTCAGAGTCCGTTATATTTTTAAATATCTAAATTTTAATGAATTTTTTTTATGTAATTTCCTAAAGATTTCTTTAAAAAAAAACGCAATTACACAGAGTTTTTGAAATTAAATGCGTTCTTTCTTAAAACTTTAATTTCTTTTTAATATTTTTTCCCTCAGTAAAATTTCCCTCAAGAAATTTGTCTTAAAATAATTTTTTGCGTGGAATTCAGTCAAATAAAATTTTAGCTTCAACGTTTAACAATCTGTCAGAAAAATATATAAGCATAATTGCAATCTGTTTAAAAGCAACTTTTTCGTATATTCATATTAAATATTTATATATATGTTCTGTTATGTTCTTATTCCTTAATTTTGAACATAAAATTTATAATTCTGAAATAATTTAATGTAAAAATAATGTACAGATGCCCTCCTTCGAAAAAAAGAATACCCTATATATTTCAAACACCAAATTGTCCAAGGAAAAAAAAAAGAAAGAAAAAAAATAGAAATTAACTTAAAATGATATGTTCTTTAAATATATGTAAAAAAAAAAGCTTAGTGGGCATTTTTATATTGAAATTATACCAAAATAAATATTTTTGGCGATTTATTATGGAATAATTTGGTAATTAAAACGTATGTGGTGTTCTTTTTTTTTGTGGGGGGGGGGGGGGGGGATGAGGCAATCGTACATTCACTAGTATTTTAATAAAAGTGTTTTAATAATGTCTAGTATACATTGTAAAAATGAAATTAAATTTATCAGTAAAAAGGCAATGATTATAATCTGATTGATTAAATTTTTATTACGATGCAAGACATGGTATTAAAATTATTTTGTATTATCGTTTATATTCATATCTGATGTTTTAAATTATCTTATTCCATGAAGTTTTGAAAGAAATTTTTTATAAATTACCAGTTAAAACCGTAATTCACACGAAATACATAAATACCGATCCATTTTCTTGAGATCTTTTCTTTTCCGTTTCTCTGATTACTGTGATATCACCAAAAATAGCAAACGTTGATTAAGAGTGATCTGAGAAGCTATTCTCATTCCACTAATTCAAGGAAGAGAGGAAGAAGAGGAATTTTCTAGTCGCATCATCCCCATCACAGAAACACTCCTTTCTTGGAAAATATGGACCTAAACACGACATTCTATGATATAAAAAGGGGGGCTTGGGAATTGGAGTTTGTCGCATTCCAGATCCAGACAGAGACGAGTTTGAATTGTAGATCCAGTCCTCTCTGTGCGTTCTTCTGCTCTGATAATTTTCAAAGATGACCATCAAGGAGAAATCCGATCGCATCTTGCCCTTGTTCGAAAAGCTGACTAGCCTTTCCAGGGAGCAGCTACCCGTTGATCAGAGGGATCCAAGGCTTGCCAATGCTGGTCGTCTTCCCAGAGGAACCTTGTTCTCCTGCTTCCATGAGAAACACCTGCAGGAGGCCACAGAATTGTTTAAAATCCTCTTTTGTAAGTCAAATTTTCTGTTACATTTTTAAGGATTTCCTTCCCAAGCACTTTTTAGTTTCTATTAACAGGGTTCGTGCGGGTCCTTGAATTTTTAAACTAAAAAATTCTTCGGTACCAGTATTTTCTTATAGAAAATCCCCTCTTAAATAAAGCGAAATTTCCCGCGTTTAAACTAGATTTATTTTTCTGTAAAAAAAAAAAAAAAAAAAAATACTGATATTTGGCCTTGAAAATAACGGTATCCGTACGAACCCTGTATTAAACTTTTTATTTTAAAAATAAAAAACTTTTGGATAAGTAGAATAAAGAAAAGTATTTCTGTAATGAATCATCCTCTGCTGAATAAAATTGAAAAAGGATGCCAAATTTTGTTAATATTTCGAAGTAATTTGAATTTATCATTTTAAAGGCTCGAATATAACAACCCTTTTTTTTAAACGTATTTCTGTATGTATTTCAAATAATTATTCTTCTGTTTGCCCTAATTGATGTTAAAGCACATATGATACTGCATTAAATTTGAGTATTTCTGATAAACAGACATATTTTTAAAATTATCTTTTTATTTGTGTTTTCTTAATTAATTCATTACTATAATGAAAATTGTGTGTATTTCGTAGTTATACAACAGCTGTCAAAATGATTTAAAAGTTAAAAATATACTGCATTAAATTTCCACATTTAAGATTAACAGAGATTGAAAAAAAGAAATGCATTTATTTAGGATTTCTGAATTAAATCATTAATATATTAAAAAAAATTGGCCTTTCCCAGCTTTACACCAGCTTTCAAAATGATTTAAAAATTGAAATAATACTGTATTGAATTTCACATTCTTACTGAACAGAGATTGAAATTTTTTTTTTAATTTGTATTTTCTACATTAATTCATACTAAATTAAAACTTCTGTGCCTTTCACAGTTATACAACAGCTTTCAAAACGTTTTAAAAGTTAAAAATATCCTTGCAAGAATTGTAAGTAGTTTAGAAATGCGGTTTTATTGAGTCAAAAGTTGAAAGTGTCTCATTCATTCATTTATTTATTTTACATCGCATTTGCTTTCTTTATCTAATGTAAAAATGTAACTATGACTGGAAAATATAAAGAAAACCTTCCCTGCTTTAAAGAGTATTTTATATAATTATAGTCATCGTTTTCTTCGTGTTTGCCTTAATTTTAGGAAATATCACATTTTAATGCTATACCTGCTAACCTTTACGCCTTTTGTGTTCACTATTTCTCAGTAGTATTTTTTCTCTTATTTAATCTTAGAATTTCTGCATAGAATGAAATAAGATAAATATTACTATTAGGAAATACCGTTGGTGAAAAAACCCGTAAAGTTGGCATCTTTGCTATGTGAATTAAACGCATTTTTTTTTTTTTTTTTTTTTTTTTTTTTTTTCAGATGCTCTTTTATGTTAAA
This sequence comes from Maratus speciosus, assembly GCA_963932465.1. Lineage (NCBI taxonomy): Eukaryota > Metazoa > Arthropoda > Arachnida > Araneae > Salticidae > Maratus > Maratus speciosus. Next base: position 536,346,536 of record OZ010793.1, read on the forward strand.
TTTGATATTGGTTGACGAGCGAAATCTCCTCAACAATTTTTTTATTTATTTAAATTTAAAAAAAAATGTTTTAAGGCTGTTTTCAAATCCAAAGTAGCTTTTTCCTAATACATATCTGAATTAATTTTTGTTAGGAAACGCATGAAAATGGCAAGTGCTCTTATTTAGAAACTATGTAATCGAATAGTGTTTTCCATTTTTTGGTAAATGCAGAAGATTTCTCAAAAAGTTCTGTCAAAGTGGGCGTTTTGAGCCGAAATTTCGGAAGAGACAGCTCGGGAAAAAAAGAAAACTTGTCGTCACGGGAAAACAATAGCTTATAACTTGATAAGAAACTTATTCATCAAAAACTGAAAACATCATTATTCCAAATCGCCACAATAGTTAGGCCTTATTCAGGTTTTTTACGTTTAAAAATGAATCAAAAAATGTGTTTCGCGCTATTGAGCATGGAATTTGAGAACTGCCTTAAGCTGTCTTTTCTGACAAATACTTGGCTGAATATTTGTTTTAGTATGAGTTTTTAATAACGATTTTTTTTTTCGTTATTTGCAGCTGCCACAGATTTCGATGATTTCATCAAACTGTCTACACAGGCTCGCGATAGCGTGAACGAAGGTCTCTTCGCTTACGCTTTCTCTGTCGCAGTTATCCACAGGGATGATTGCAGGGGTGTTACCCTCCCACCCATCCAAGAGGTCTTCCCCGATAGGTTCGTTCCCGCTGAAACCATCAACCTGGCTATCAAAGAATCCAAAATCCACCGTGAATTGGTATGTTTATAATATTCTGTTCACATCAGTACAAAAACAACAACATTTCTTAACCCATTTTAGGCCAAGCATAGAAATTTTGTAAAATGTGGTATTATTTTCATTGAAATATGCTTAAATTACATTCATTCAGACAATAAAAAAAAACGTGCATGAAAAATAGTATTTTATTTGAGAAATAAAATACATTCGGCATTTTCATGCACTCGGTCAATGGTGTGCTAACGCACCATTAAATTTAAAATGAATAATTTTTTTTTTTAAATTTTTTATGACATTTGTTTTATTATTATTTTATGTGCAGAACTTGCAACTTTAATCCATTATAAAAACATATGATTAATCTCAAGTGGAATAATTACAGATTTTCAAAAAGTCGAATTTGCCAATAACCGTTTCAATTTTAAAAGGCTAGCGTACTTTGAAAATTTCTGAACAGAAAGTGTTTACTTCAATTGAATTACTGATATTTTATAGATGTCTCCAGAACCCTTAAAAATAGCAGAAAAATAAAATTGGTGAAAAATATTCGTCTCAGTGTTAATAAAAATATATTTATTGAAATGGTGCGTTTACGCACCTTTGGCCGAAAATGGGTTAATCGTTCTTTCAGATTTATTAGTTATTTTTTAATTAGTAATTTTTTTTTCTTTTCTTCGATTAAAACTGGATGTTTGCAGACTTCTGGATATTTTTGTGTACGAAAATTTAGAGGACTTTAACTATTATTTGAATCGAAAATAATTCAAATAATTCGAATCTATAAATAATTCTAATCTGTTACAAAAATTATACTTGAATATTGTATTAAACATTTAACTTATTATATTAAATTAAACATTTATTTCAGTGTTTAAAAGTAACGCAATTAAAATTTAGAAATATTAGACACTTTTTAAATGATTTATCAACCTATATGGCATCTTTCATTGTAATAGAATAATTTTACGTAAATTCAAAACAAATGTGTTTGCAAATCAATGAATATGTTTTAATTACATATAAATAATTTATTAAACAAGCATACCGTGTATATAATGACTTATAAATTCAACTAATGTGTGGTGCCACTCGTATTTTATTATCTAAAAGATCGACGTATATTAATTAAAGACGAAAAAATGAAATAGATCTGAAAAGACACTGAAATAAAAAACTTTAAAATGTTAATAATAATTAAAAATATATTACTGGATGATGTATGTGACGCACGGATTCTCTAAAACTAATTTTATTTTCAGGACGTTATTGTCGAAATTGAGAAGACAGGCAACATCTTGGATCCTGAATACAAGCTGTCTTACTTCCGTGAGGACATTGGCATCAACGCTCACCATTGGTACTGGCACGTCGTATACCCTGCTAACTGGGACGAGGCATTTACTGGCAAAGTTAAGGACAGGAAAGGAGAGCTCTTCTACTACATGCACCAGCAAATGTGCGCCAGGTAAGTTAAAAAATGAGTTATTCAATTTTCTTCAAGCACTTTTTTAATGCAGCTTGAGAAGAAAATGCGAAGTAGCAATTAGGGTAAAATGTCCAAATATTGTGCCTTAACAAACATCAGTAATTTTTAAAATTACAGGGTGGCTACTAAATACTGTTACAAATATTCAGTCATTTTATTTTACAAATATAAAATAGAAGATGGTAACTACACTAACATGATGAACATCAGAGACGAAAGTTTAACCGGAAAAAAATTTAATCAAATTGACCGCCATCTTTATCGATTACCAAAGATAATCTCTTATGCCATTGTCCGACTGCGGCACGAATCATTTTAAGAGGCAGTCGGTACCATTAACGCAATATGGAAGCTTTGAGAGAGTCCAAACTTCTGTGTTTGTTGCTATTTGCTTTAGCCTCTAAAATCCACAGACGCAATAATCTAAAGGATTTAGATCCGGTGAAGAAGGTGGCCAATCTTCTTGCATGATAAAGTTCGGACAGGTGACGGGGAGCCAAGGCTGTGTTGATTTATCTCGGTGCGAAGATATAAAATCTTGCAGAAATATCCAATTTTTTTTGGTATACAACCTGTCAGCATGTGGTAATAAATGTGTAGCCAATATGTCCTGTTTGTAATATTCGCATTGATTTTTATCCCTTTATCGATGAACTTCAAAGGCAATTTTCCATTGTTTGTCACTGCAGCCCAAACCATAACGGAATTCTTGTTCTAAAAGCGTTTAACAATTCGAAAGGTTTCAGGTATATCCTCGAGGGTTGCTAAATATACGATATCATTTTTAGCATTATAACACTGTTAAGTGCAAAATAGCTTCCCATCAGAAAATATTATTCTGTCAACACTTTTCCTACCATGCCGCTTCATCAATTTCTTCCTTCTTTGTAATTTTTTTATACTTTGTGCAGCAGTCAATACTTGAATTTTTCTTTTGCGATAAGGGCAATAACCCAGAACTTCATTTATAATAACTTGCATAGTTCTGCAATTCACGTTCTCTTATGCAGCCATTTTATTTGCAGAACGTTGTGGATTTCTTCACACCTTTTCGCGAATTCTTTTGATGCGCTCTATTGTGAGAACTGAGCGTGGACGACCAGACCTAGATCGATATTTACATAGCTATTAGTATCCAATAATCGATTTATAGTTTTATATATAAATGTTCCATAAAAACCAGGGCATTTTAATTGCTTAAAGGTTTTACCTGAGGAAAACCTGCGATCAAAGAGCTGTTTAATCATCATTCTTTTGGCTTCCCTCTTTAAAATAATCTATATAATAAAAGCCTAAGACAAGTGACTGTCATCAACAGTTCCGGGTTGACCGCTTCACTTTTTGTATGCCAAGCGGCCAATGGACCACAAGCATTACTGACGTCATACAACGTCACGATGGATTATAGCCAATCAGCTTCTAGATTTTCCCCACAAGCGCTCACCAAAAGCCAATTGAATACCACAATGCTTGTGGGAAACATTGCAAGCTCCGCCCAGTGCGCGTGGTCAATTTGATAATTTAATGTTAGCTGGAAGCAGGTAATAAATCGCCAAATATTGTTCCTTCGCCAAATATTGCAAATATCATGTAATCAGTATTATAATAATTCATTTCATGCGACTGTCATAAACAATTTTTCACGTGGTAAATTAAAACAAAGCTTTGATGTTTAAATTAAATGTCTTGGTTTATGGTATTATTTATTACTTTTCTTTTCTTTTCTTTCTTTCTTTCTTTTCTTTTCTTTTTTTTTTAAAGCAATAATTCAGACTCATAAATTTTAAATTTTCAGTTTTAAATTAAAGTTATGCATCTTAAATAAAATGAGTAAAAGTATTATATTTTAAAGGAAATACGAAAAAATACGACGGGAACAATGTTTGGCAATTTATTACCTGCGCTCGGCTAACATAAAAATGCCGAGTTCAAGATTTCTGTATCAGAATCTTCGGATTTGGCGAAGGATTAAGCAAGTAAATTAAATTAAAGTAACGTGATATAATGCTTAACATATGTTTAAGGGAGACGAAACTGGTTGCCAAGGGCGGGTAGTTTTAAATATTCGCTTTATAACCAAATTCGTCTGCACTAATAGAAGCTTGCCAAACCCTAAAATAGAGAAATAAATTGTTTTCCCAAACGATTAAAATTAATTCGTGTTTTTTGCAGTGTAACAGTATTTAGTAGCCACCCTGTAATGTAGACTTAAAACTGTCACAAAAATGAATTTAAGCTGTTCTTCTTCTTACCAACATAATTTAGTACCATGTTAAATGTGTAAAACTAATAGTCCTCACCTCCGGGTAAGCAAAAACGAATGTAACCCCAATTTTTCGAATTTTGAAAGAAGAGTTTCTAATTCCACATCTTTTCATAAATTTAGAATTCGTACATTATTGAAAGTTGGAAACATTTGCAAAAGAGACATTTAATTTCAGCAATGATTTTTTTTTTTCGAAATTTAGTTGCGAAATAAAATTAAAGAAAAATTTGCTTAAAAGGTGCATTTTATATAAAAGATGTAATTACATATTATACTTTTTTTTAAACTTAAAAAGAGTTCACAATATTCGCGCCGAGCGCTTTTAATCAAAACCTTGATCATCTTCAGGGCCGCTTAAAGCACTCGGCGCGAATATTGTGACCTCATTTTAAGTTTTAAAAAAATGTAATATGTAATAACATCTTTAATATAAAATGCACCTTTTAAGAAAATTTTTCTTTGATTTTATTTCGCTATTTTTCAAGGTGAATGTGACATTTCCACCAATATATGTTTATTCATATATATATTTTTGTGAAATTTAGTTGTTTCTTCTGGTGATCTGTTTCATCTTTTGCAAAGTTTTTTGTGCCTCTTTTTGGAGAAATACTTATGTAAAAAAAAAAAAAAAAAAATTAAGTATAAGCTCTAAAAGAGATAGAATCTCGCTGATATTTGTTGGCTTCTCACATTTGGTTGATCATTTTATTGTGGTATTTAACACCAGAAAGACCTAGAATTTTACTCAAATATTAGAAAAATATTTCACACCAGAATTTTTATTTTAAATTATTAACTTATCCGTTTAACTAGTTTTTTTTTTTCTTTGTATCTTTTAAACTAGTTTTATAAAAAAATTTCTGGTTCGAACCGAGATATATTAATTTGGTAGCAATCAAAATGGCTGCTCGCGGGCTTTCTAGTGTTAAAGAGAGTAAATTTAAGAATTTTGAGTGGGGCAGATTTTGGAATTACAAGTATTAAGAACATATTGGCCATTCCTGGCTTAATAGTAAACTTCACAGGTCATAAAGAGTTTTAATGAGACAAAGATGGTCTATTATACAAATCTATCAATCATGTACAACTAAAGAAAGCGTTTTGGGGCATCAGAACAGTCTTCTGAATTCGAATAAAAACCAAAACGTGAAAATACAGAATTAAAAGGCAGCATATACCGAGAGGTAGCAGTAAAATGCACAAAGTTAACAAGATTTTTATTAAAAGGGTGCTTCAAATTCCACATTCACTATTGCAATCTGAATAATTGTGCGTCTCTTGTGTAATTACTGGAAAAGAACAAATTAAGCTTATTCTGAGCGTGCTGTACCCCAAAATATTGGATTTAAAATATTGAATTAAAAAATCAGTATAGATATATGTGTGTGTGTAGGTGGGGGGGGGGGGGGAGGGAAGTAATAAATATCCTCAAGAATGCAACAAATTGAAGGGTTTAATTAATAGACACATAGTATCATATAAAAAGAAAAAGCATAGCACGAGGAGCGTGGAGAATTCGCAAAGTGATTATGAGGCAATCTTCTTGTGAGAGGCACATTTAAATAAAAGCAGCGAGAGAGATTGACTGTTCTGTAGTTTTTAACTTATAAAGAAGGTTGGAGATCGGTTATATGCCAAATAAAGAGTATACGCCGGAATTATAGGTGAATTCAAATATTCGTATGTACGAATATTTTATGTAACTGATGTGTATGACTTATCGTGACCAAATCATCGCATTTATTCGAGTAAGTAATAAATACTTTATAAAATTCGAAAGTGCAAAGATATATTAATTTGTTGTTGTAAGCAATTATAAGATCAAATCCTACATATACGAATTTATATATATATTCATTTTTAAAATCATAAACATTTTATTTACTCTCTACATTTTTGTTGAAAATGAGACAAACTTCAGTTTTAAATGAGAATATTCTGTGTTAAAGCTGAGTTGAAATGTCTGAAATATTGAGTTAGGTAATTTTGAGCAATCATTTTGCGGATGTTAATTGTACAGCCCAAGTTTCTTAACTTCCTGAAGTAATTTTCACATAGAAATTAACGTACTCAATAGCTATAAAAAAGTACTTAGTTTTTTACACATTTCAATAAAAAAAATGTTATGCGAATAAAAATTAATATAAATTACTATTACATAAAAAGGCATTTCTGTTTGTCTGTTTGTTTATTACTGACGAGTTTATTGGTAATAATTTTACTATCAGTAGCAATATGAGATATCCTTTATGTTAATGGGCACACAAGTACTTAGTCTACTTCAAAAATCGCGCACGCAATCTCATGCGCTTCATTAGTTGATAACTGAAATGATACTATTTATCAAAATTTGGAGTTATCAGTCATAAAAATTGAATAGAATGAATATATGTAATACATATTATTTCATTACTGAATTAAATCTTGCATTAAAATATTTTTTCTAGATATGATTGTGAAAGATTGTCAAATGGTCTGCAGCGTATGATTCCTTTCCACAATTTCGAAGAAAAATTAGAAGGTTATGCTCCTCATTTGACCTCACTGGTTAGTGGTTTGCATTATGCTTCTCGACCTGAAGGATTCAGCCTCCAAGACCTCGTTGATGTTGATGTTCAGGACATGGAAAGATGGAGGGAACGTATCTTGGAAGCCATTGATTTGCAACATGTCCACGCTGCTGACGGCAGTGAACTTCCTCTGGATGCAGTAAATGGTGCCAACATTTTGGGTTCACTCATTGAAGCCAGTTCTTTTTCTCCCAACAAGGCCTTCTATGGATCTCTTCACAACTGGGGTCACGTCATGATGGCCAGGATGCACGACCCTGATGGCAGATTCCAAGTAAGATATTGAATTACTTTTTTGCAAATGCACTGATAGATGCTAGGAAAAACTTGTAATACTAAACCGATATGCCCTACAGTATGGCTAATTTCATTAAAAATTTTTTACAGGAAAATCCAGGTGTCATGAGTGATACATCCACCTCTCTCAGAGATCCCATCTTCTACAGATGGCACAGATTTGTCGATAACATCTTCCAGCAGTACAAAGCCACTCTCAAACCTTACAGCAAGGATGAGGTATTAAATTGTTATTGTAAAATATTCTCTTAAACTTAAGTTTTTTGTTTATTTTGAGAAGAAAAACGACTCTTAAGCTTCTGAGTCTTTTAGAGTCTTCCAGATCGAAGAGTTGTTAAATAGTGTTTCCTTAAAGTTTCTTTAAAAAATTATTCAACGAACTTGTTAATTACACTATAGTAATTTTAAGATAACTATTCTAATTGTTTCTAATAAATAAATCATACGGGTTCTAATTTTTCAACTGAGTAAGTTTTTAGACCAAAATTTGAACCAGGAAACTTTGGTGTAAGCTGACAGTTATCTGTTCACTGTCTTTTGACTTCTGATTTAACATCTGAATCAGTTAAACAGAATAAATAACAGGTAACGGAACTCCAAGAAACGCTGGAAACTTGTTAATATCGCATTGAAACATCTGGCTTTTGTTTGCTACGAAAATTTAACTTCTTTTCATTTAAAAATGCTAAAAAATTATTTTATAATTTTATATTTGAATTATGTTATTTTACGAAAACTCCAGTTTTAGAGCTTAAAAATAAAACGTGAGAAAAGTAGTGAATTTTTTTTTCTTTTTTTGTAATTTTAAGTAATAATTTAAGGTTTCAGAGCAAATTTTTAAAATATTAATAATTGCCATCATTAATGATTATCAGATAAATAATTTAGTCATTTGAAACAAAAAAATGCAGTGAAACTATTTCTGAAATGATAAAGATATATAGTGATTATAATCACAGAATTTTAACTGGCTATTTAAGTAGGTTTCATAAATGAAATTAACTAGCATTCAAATAGAAGTTGCACCGATTTCAAGTATAGTGTTTTTGGGGAATTTGTATTATAGTTTTTAAAAATAGCTGTGTTTATTTGCAGTTGAAATTCGATGGAATCAAGGTTGTGAGTGCTCAGGTAAACGCCAAACAGCCCAATGTTGTCACCACATTCTTTAAAGATGACCTCTTGGACTTGTCTCACGGTATTAATTTCGGAAGCGGACACAAAATCCAGGTAAGAATATTGATGTCTAATTCCTTTTGAAGAATGTTATGAACAAGTGTTGTGTTTCATCTAAATTTACTTTGACTAATACGGTGAGCCTCATAAAAGTAACCTTTTTTAATTTCTAGGTTAAATACCACCACCTGGACCATGAACCTTTCTCATTCATCATCAACATTGAAAACAACACTGGAGCATCTAAGCACGCCACCATCCGTGTGTTCTTGGGACCCAAATACGATGAACTCGGAAACCGTCTGGTACCCGATGAGCAAAGAAGACTAATGATTGAATTGGACAAATTCCACAAAGAATGTAAGTTATTTTTTTTATTCTTGTTAAATACGGATTTTTTAACCATGTACTAAACTGAATCTTATTTTCTACATGTTAAGAGCATAACGATATTTTTTTTCTGAAACCATCATTATTTGAAACGAACTATTGAAACAACGATAAAATGAAATAACTTTTGTTTAAAATTCTTCCGCTGAAAAATTAGTCTTCAGCATGCTATAAGAATTTTCAGAAATAATGTAAGGATTAATACTCATAATTACGAATATTTCTTTTATTGTGTGGAAATTGTCGCAAATGAAAATTAGGTTACGAAAATTGCATGATTTTTCAATATTATCGAAATTTCTTTATTACTTTTGATAGATCTTATCTTTATTTAATTTTCAATTACAAACGAAAGTTTACATGTAAAAAAAATGTTTTTACTTTATTACGAGAAAATGCGAAATATAGAGTTAATGTGTGCCCTATATGATAATACCACTAGGAGGTGAAGCGTGCATATTTATTCTAAGTTCGATATTTCTAGCGATTCAAAATCCACTCTAAATTGAAGGTTTTGCCTTGGTAAGCACAAATCTGCAAAATATGCGAAAGTCTCAAAACCTGATAGTCAAATGGGGTCCGACTTACACTATCTAGAATCCCAGGACAAGCATACTTTTTTCCCGGGGGTTAGCTTCTATCTATCCATAGAAATTGTTCGTGAATCGTGCTTAAAGTGACTAGTACTAAACTTCATACTTAATAATTCTATATCTAAATTTCATACCAAGTATGTAGGGCATCATAGGAAAGAAAGTCACAATTCACAAATTTAAGAGATGACAGGATACAGTAATTCATCTGTTTATATTGGAATATAAGAGCTCACGTGAGCCTTTGAAGTGTAAATACAAGTCATTTAGTCATTCTTGGCTATTTGTCATAATATCATGAAATTAGGAAGGGGAGGACCGAATTCCCTTACTAAATCTTTGACATTGTAAAAATTTCGGTCTCTTTTAGCCAATTTTAACCATTTGGTATCCTCTTAACAAAAATCTTGGTTACGCAAATGGGAGGATCCCTCAAACAGAGGACCCGCGGTGCCCCTGCACTAGTCAGGCCCTATTCAATTGAAATTTTACAATTAATGCTGCAAATTGATAATACATTATTGTAAATTTTAAACCGTTAGTAACTGGCATATTTTTTCAAAATTTTATTACAGTGGCTCCTGGCAAGAATGTCATTAATCGCAATGCCATCGAGTCCAGCGTCACTCTTGCCCATACCTACACCTTCGAAGAACTGAAGGCCGGTCAGCTGGGCGCCGCTGACGCTTCTGAATACTGTAGCTGTGGATGGCCAGAGAACATGCTTGTTCCCAAAGGAACAGTCAAGGGCATGGAGTTCGACCTGTTCGTTATGGCAACTGACTACACAGTTGACAATGTAAGTGTACATAATTTTTTTTCATGAAATTAGCATTCGGAAACTGTGAATTCTTTAAAAAATGCAAAAAGGAATTTGCATTGGTTTTGAACTTCATTAATCTTGAGATTTAAAAAAAATAGTAATTAGAGTAGCAGCATTTACAATAATGAAAAAGATGTTCAGCACACATCTTCAAGATTTTTTCCCAAACACTAATGTTAAAAATTAATTTGTATATTTTCTTCCTTGCATTACTGCCCTGTATTCCCTGTCACAACAATGAAATTGCACAAAATCTAAAAATCGGAGAAGATATAATTTTTTGTAAAATTCAATTAATATTCTTTTGTGAGTGAGTCGATTTTTCCTATATTATATATAACTTTTAAAAGTACTTTAAACAAATATTTTTTCTCTAATTACATAAATCCTATTTTAGAACAGTCTATTTCTACGTAATACGAATCTGAAATAATAGATAAATATTTATTGACTTTATCATATTTCTCTCTGCTTAAACGAAGAAAATTATTTTCCAGCCAAAAAAGAAAAAAAAAAAGAAAAGAAAAGAAAAAAAAAGGGGGGGGGGGTTAAAAATAATTTTTAAACATTTTTTTTAAAATAATGCATAGATATTAATGCCGATTTAAAATATTTCGTTCGATGTCGAATTCTTTTCTTAAAATATTTCCTGTTATATTTATTATATTATCTACTGTATAATGTATACTAAAGTATATATTACTAACAAGTATACTAATGATTCAAAAAAGAATATATCATTTGAAGCACTAAAATGTATTTAAAGTAACTTCGAAATTTTTAACAAGTACATTTTATTACTTATAACTCATTCTTTCATTGTAGCCTGATGGACCTAACGTGAAGATTCATTGTGCCGATGCCGTCAGCTACTGCGGTGCCAAGGACCAGAAGTACCCCGACAGAAAACCAATGGGCTTCCCGTTCGATCGTCACATCTATGCTCGTACCACTCAAGAAATGCTCACTGACAACATGGTTGTAGCCGATGTGAAAGTCAAATTCACTGGATCAGAATAAGCTTGAAAACGTGAACTTTTTTGCAAAGATGAAGATGTAAAATTCAGATAAAAACTTACTAAAATATAAAAATTTCTCTAACTTCATGTCTTTTACTAATAACTATTTGTATATTTATTTACGCAAATAAAAAGTGTAACTTTAGCCTTATTGTTTCTGCGTTTTCTTTCTATTGTTTCTGCGTTCTGGCATCTTTTTTTGTACTTTAAACTTTGTCGTTATTAAGAAGTTATTTTGCTCTTATTTAAACGTGTAGTCAATTAGTTTGAAGATACATAACCAAGGTCATTGAAGTTAAGAGAGAAAATGTATCATAAAAAAAGATAATTATAGTGATGGGGATTTCCTAAGCACTTAAAAGATTGAAAATAATAATTAATAACTTTCATTTTACTGATGTGATTGTTTTTTCAAGTTAACGTTAACACTGAACGCCTGAAAAGTTACACTATTTTACTCAGCTTTTAATAAAAATTAAAAATACTTCTATGAAGTAAGATTAACCCATAAATAGACCCGTCATCCAAAATTTTAAGCAAAACTTTTTCTTTGATAAAAATTACGTGCTTAATATAAATTGTTTCAACTTCTCTTGCAATAAACATCTTATGAGAATAGTGATAATCTTCAAAAGAAATGATTTCGAATGCAATTTTAGTGATTAGATTTACATATTCACACGAGTACGTTTATACATATAAGAGCACATGCAGATGAAATAATTCATTGTTAAACTATCAGATACATAGAAAACGATGATAACAGCTTTTCAAAAAGAATATTTAAAACACCATTCAAAAATGAGTGCATAAAAGAGTACTTATATACAGGGTGTCCACTTTCAACGGTGGTGTCCAATGACTAATTCCTAAACCGTTAGGCGTTGATGTATAGTCCCAGTTACAAAAAAGTTTTAAATGAGGTAAAGAAGTATTTTAAAGGCAATTTGGGCCAATAAAATATTTTCTTAAAAATTACGAACTTTAAATTTCTATACGGTTCTTCGGTCCTGTAAGGGATATTTAGTAAAAATATTTTATTACACTAAGAAGAAAAACAAAAATAGTCCCATTCTTCTACGATTAAAACTGACCGAATAATAGTCGGTTAGAGTTGAAGCACCTTTTTTGCTACGAAATAGGGGGCATTCACAAATTTACAAAAGATAAAAGTAATCGTCAGATATAAATAATAATAATAGGTGAGCTTAAAATTATTATTAGAATATAAATTCGAAATCTATTTTCGATCTCAAGTGAAAGAAAAAATAAACAACATGTACTAAAAATACGAGTTAAAAAAATAACAGATTTTTTATTAAATGAAATGATGAAATAGAGCAGTCGCTATTCTTTACAAAATACGTATTTTAAAATTCTATTAGATTATCTAACCTAAAATTTAGTTAATAAAAATTCAATTTATTTTAAAGCTTGCCCCGCAATTACTCCCGTCTTCTGCAATGCAGAAATAGACACCCGAAGTCCCTTCTAATACTTTAAACACTTTGTGTACTATCCCTCGAAGCATGGTCCAATTCATCTGTGTTCAGATGCAGAAAATTGTCATAAGTCATGCAGTTTAATGTTTCATGACTCGATCAATTTTAGTGTTAGATGAATGGGACTTTTAGCTCCCGGTACGTTATGCTATTTCTTTCTCCCAGCTTATTTTGCGTAGTCTCCAAAAAATAACGTTACCTTACAGAAGCTAGCCGTAAAACAAAGCAGCACGATTAAATACTCTATAGTAATTTTTTAAACTTCTAAGCATCGCGCATTTTCAATTTTTATACTGTCGTATTGGGAAAAAATTCTTCTAAATGCAATTCGTTTGAAAACTGCATCTTCATTTATTTTTGAGATATTAATTTTTTTTGTAATTTTTAGAGCCATTTGCTTAATATTGGCAACGGAAGAATTCCATTTCTATTGAAAGTGAAAGAAAAATAGCAATTATATCTTTTTGTTGCCATTTTCCCATAAAAACTGAAAAAAAAAAATTAAAATACGTTCTATTTTGAAAAAATATAAATGAAGGATTTCTGATAAAACATGGAGCTATTAGAAACTAAATTTAATTTTAAATATCTATATTAATAATACAAACAAATGAAGTCCTGTGAATCTTTAGATAGCCGATTTTTTTTGTCGAGTTTTTTTGAATGACGAAATCTTTTTTTTTTTTTTTTTTTGATTTGTGTATTACTCAGCGATAGTGACGTCCTAAGCGTACTTTAATGCAGATGTTGTTTAACACTGGATCGCAAATGATGAATTCTTCAGCGGATGTGGATGACGTCACTTTATGTAAAATAAAAACGCGTGTTTTAAGTCTTAAAACTGAACTACAGTAGAGTCCCGATTATCGGAGTTTTCGCTTTCACCGAGTTATTTTCTTCTGATGGACTGATGGCTTCTATTATTATGAAACAGCCATTATGAATGAAGTGCTAGGTGAAGATGAAAGAGCAGCCGTAAAAAGTTAGAACTCTGATTTTCTGGTCAGAATGGAAAAAAAAAAAATGGCCATAATTTTTTTTTCAAAAAAAAAAAAAAAAAAAAAAAAAAAAAAATTATGGCCATTTTTTTTTCTTCATTCGCACTTCATTTATAATGACCGTTTCATAATAATAGAGGCCATCTGTCCATCAGAAGAAAATGATCCATTCCAAAGGTATAAGTTCGATTAACTTGGATAATCGGAGCTCTACTCTATCTATATTTATATACATATATTTTTTTGTCACCGGAGGCGACACTAAATTCTGAAAAAGCAAAATTGCTGTTTTCTAGTTTTGTCTTGTTAGTGTAATAGGAGATGTTTACTAAATATCACTTATAGGACCGGGGGACCGTATAAAAATATAAACTTCGTAACTTGTTAAGAAATGTTTTTATTGATTCAAACGACATTTAAATTAACTTTGTACCTTATTTAAAAAATTTTTGTAATTGGAACTATGTGTATGACTACTGGTTTAGAAATTAGCCATTGAACACCGTTGAAAGTATGATGTATAAGATAATGGCGAGAATTAGTCATTGCAAAATTTATACATTTTCAACAGATGAAAATTCTAAAATACCTAACTGTTTTTTAGTGGTATATTTTGGTACATGTTTTAGTAAAATTACACTATTTTTTATAGGAATTAAAAAAAAAAATAAAATAAAATTATGACGTGTTTAAAAGAAAACTATGTAAGTTATTAGATCACATTTGGGCCACTTTTATAATATATATATTTATTTAATTTTGTTGTTACAATTACATTTATTTCTAAAATATAAATAAAATTTGACAAAACTCATATAGATGAGCATCGAAACTATAAAATAAATAAATAAGTAAAATATCTATACATAAAAAAGCCTCTACAGTAAAACATAAAAATACATAAACAAAACAAGCTTGTTGGCAGTTTCAATTTTTAAAAAGGAGTTTATACAAGAGATCAACCAGGTTGATATACAATATACTATGGGACTTATTCAAATATTCATACAAATTTCATGCATAGCGTTTCACTGTAAAGTTTTGCTTTAAGGGTTATAGTCCAGGCAATAGAGACAGTATAGGGGCTCTACCAAGCAAAATTCATGGTAGTTCTGGAAAAAGGCTTACTATATGTTTTTTGGGTCGTTGAATCCGAATTTGTAACTTCCCACCAAAATTTCCCCCGGCAATCCCCCCCCAATTTTGGTAAAATGCCCCCCCCAAAAGGTTTTTATTAAAAAAATCAGTTTTTTTATTGTTTTAGGAAAAAAGTATCTAGAAATTCAGAAAGTAGACAAAATGTGCAACAAATTAGATATATGACATTATGACTTAGGATGAAGGGGAAGGGGGATCTGCCTCGGAACATGCGCGCGGTGCTGCGTGCACTAAAGTTGCGCAATTCCGCTTAACCACTCACACGTTTACATTCGCCCTCCCATCTCCCCTCCGAACTTTCCTTATAAGGTTTACTTTAAGTTTCTTGGGTCGGAGGGGAGATGGGAGGGCGAATGCAAACGTGTGAGTGGTTAAGTGGAATTGGGCAACTTAGTCCACGCAGCACCGCGGCACATGTTCCGAGGCAGATCCCCCTTTCCCTTCATCCTAAGTCATAATGTCATATATCTAATTTGTTGCAAATTTTGGCTACTTTCTGAATTTCTAGATACTTTTTCCCTAAAATAATAAAAAAATTGATTTTTTAATAAAAACCTTTTTTGGGGGCTCTTTACCAAAATTTCGGGGGGGGGGGGGATTGGCAGGGGAAATTTTGGTGGGAAGTTACAAATTCGGATTCAGCGACCAAAAAAACATAAAGTAAGCCGATTTCCAGAACTACCATTAATTTTGCTATGTAAAATTCCGTATTGCCTGGACTATTATTCTGAAAAAAAAATTTCTCCACGCTAAACTTTTGCTTTAAGGGTTATTCTAAAAAAAAAAAAAAAAAAAAAAACATATATTTCTTCATGCTAAACTTTGTCATATGTTTAACCCCTTAACTGTTTCGTTTCTTTTTTTTTTTTTTTTTTTTTTGACACAATAAATTAAAAATAAGGTCCCGGCACCACTTTTTTTTACTAAAATATTTGGCTTTGTACAATCGAAAAAGATACGCCATTTAACAAACCAAAGGTTAGTTAAAATTAAGTGGTATCCAAAAGCTTTGAGTATAGAAGATAGCAAACTCTTTTTACCCGAGCGATACTCGAGCAAAACAGTTAAGGCGTTAAGTATTTGTTTTTAAACATAACAGTGTGGAACTCGCAGGTACGACTGCTGAAGTTATTTGTAATTAAAAAAAAAAAATAAATAAACCAGTGGAAATGTGCCAGGATTCCGCATTGTAGTCTAATACTTTTTAGATGCAGGTTTAAACTTAAAGAAAAATTAAGGGTAAAAATATCTGAAACAACATTAGTCTAAATAGAATATTATTTCATTTATTCCATCAAAGTCACAATAAAAACTGGTAGAAAATAGCAAAAGGCACGCATGCAAAAAAGAGAAAAATAATAATAATAACAATCGTATTTTAACTGCATTAGAGGATGACGTCAACTGCTCAGGAAAAACGTGGGATAAAGAAAAATAAATTTAATATACATATAAAATACAATTTAATCTAATATAACAAAGGATACATTTAAGCTACACGTGAAATAACAGAGACGTTGATGAATGTAATACGAGAATTTTCAAAAGCAAAACACTATTAAAAAAAAATAATGATAAAATAAAATCATGCGTCAAGCATAGATTATGAAACACTTTCCAACACTCCCAAAATATTTTATCAAAAAATCGCCGTTTAAAAAGGTAAAGAAGATACATATGTAAACATTTTAGAAAAGTATAATATATTTCAAATTCAAATTTCAACAATTACCGCTCATAGCCGGAAAGGTATTTAAATTCTTTTGTGCAGCTCTGTATACGATCTATAAATTTATACAGATTCTACACAGTATGCTGAAGTTTGGATTAGTAAGAAAACAGATAACACAGTTGAAAATTCACGCTGAGCAATGTCTACCAATAAACCGAAACGTACTTGAATTCTTTTGTACAGCCCTGCATATGACATACAGATTGTTATACGCGGCACATATTAAGCTGAAATTTAATTCAGGCAAAAACATGCTTAAAACTACTGAAATGACATTTATAGGAATTACTATTTTAGGCGCCCATGTCCAGTTCTTTGCATAGCCCTGTATGTGATTTTATTTACTATATGCTATAAACATATTTTAATATACTAAATGTAGTTCAGCTTGAAAGTACATCACTCAGATTAAAAAACACCTTTAAGCAATCCAGACTGATTCTGAATAATGCTTACGAATTCTTTTGTGTAACCCTGTATATGGTCTATAATAGTACATATGCACACCACGTAGTATGAAAAAAGTTAGTTAAACTTAAAAACACATACCATAACCGAAAATGCACTTTCAGCAATCATCTCAAATAGACAATACTTCGAATACGGTATTGTATCTGACATCTTTCATGTGTTCCTGTAAATGAACGATAAGTGCAATGCACATCATATTCCACAGCAAGCATCTTGTAGTAAATCTCACTGATGCATATCAATTTCATCATGTTTGAAATACTGCAATAATACTTGAAATACGCTGGGAACAGTTTTTTCCGACCATAAAGCAGAACTCTTTTGTGTAACCCTGTAAATAAATGATAAATGCCTTACACCCCATATTCTACAGAAATCATGTTCTAAAGTACTTCAGAAATTCATATCAATTTCATTGTGTTTGTAATAGAATAACATCATTAAAATGCGTCGCAAACGATTTTTCTTCATAGACAATAAACAAAATACTTTTGCGTTTCTCTGTACGAGTACTGAAATTACTACATATAATATATTCTATAGTAACCATCTTTTAGTGAATCTCAATAATATACAATAGATTCCCTGAAAGCTTGGGACCAGAAGTTGTGCGGATTTTAGAATTTTGCGGATTTTTGGTCATTGCTTTTTTTATATTTTTTAAACAGTAATTTGAACATAATAATGCAATCAAAATTATAATGAATGCTTGCAATATAGTAAAATATTAAAACAATTAAATAAAGTAATAAACTAAAATGATAAGAAGGAAGATAATTTAAAAAAATATTAAATCATTAAAAGTAAAGTTCAAGTAAATAATTAATAATATATAAATAAATATGCATAATAAAGATGAGATACATTTTCCTTGAATTATTCAATTAAACTTTCCTCATAAAGGTACCTTATTAATTCACAACAAAATCATAAAGTAAGGAAGTTTTATTTCAGGTTTAGCCACTCGTAACAAAAAAAAACTTGATTAATACATATGTATTTGGTGAAAAGACTGTGATTACCAGTGATATCAGCAATATCTTGATTTTTTTCAGAAATGAATTTATACTTCCTTCTTGAATTACCACGAGTTTAGTCATATTATTGAGAATTGCATATTAAAATACATTTGGAATGATATGAGACTAAAAAAAATCTGTAATTTTGTTCTTACATCCGAACTGAAAGTTTCATTGTTTACATCTGGGATAATGTCGGATTATAGGGTGTAGGTTTGAGGATGTCAACTGTATATAAATTTCATTATGTTTAAAATATTGTAACACTATTAAACAATTCCGAAAACGGTTTTTCCCCATGGACTATAATGTAACAGAATAATTTTGAGTGCACCTGTAAATGAACTATGAATAGTACACACTTCATTTTCAATACCGAAAAAAACGTCATTAACCTCCTTAGTATACAGGGTGTCCGGTCTCAACGGTGTCCAATGGCTAATTCCTAAACCGTTAGTCATAGACATATAGTTCCAATTACAAAAATGTTTTAAATCAGGTAAAGAAATATTTTAAAAGCGATTTGGGTCGATAAAAACATTTCTTAAAAAATTACGAAATTTAAATTTTTATACGGTCCCCCGGTCCTATAAGTTATATTTAGTAATTTTTTTCTATTACACTGACAAGTAAGACAAAAAAAGTCCCATTCATATAACGCTAAAATTGAGCGAGTTATGAAAGTTTAAAAATGCATGACTTATGCCACTTTTCTACTCTGAAAACAAATGAGTTCGGCTTGGCTTTGAGGGATCATATACCAAGTGTTTAAAGTATTCGAAGATCTTACTTCATGTGTATCTGCGCTTTGAAAAAAAATCCTACAAGTATTATGATTAAGTCTCAAATTGGCTAAAATAACATATGTTTTATTTTGTCAGGATTTGAGACTGTTTCTCTTATGATTTCTTTTAACAAAAATTATGTTTTTTTATAAGTTTTTATGTTACTTATACAATCGTATGTATGTTTTTCCAGTTCAAAATTTGTACTCGAACTTTAACCCACTGTTAAATATCCGATCGAGATTGCATCATACATACTGGCGCAAATCCGATAACAATCTAATATTATTAAGATTTTTGGTGGTTACCATTTATACTTATTTTACAGGATAACACAAAAAATTTCGGATAGATTTCTGCCAAGGGGTTTAAGAAAAAGTTTTAGATTAGATAATACAAGACTGCGATTGTTGGGTTTTTTAACTTTTAAGTATTTTTTAGCACTGAATCCGAAAATTACCTTAATTTTTAACCATCATGTCAGGATATTTCGCAAATCATAAATTTTCAAATTTAAAGAATAACAAAAATCGAATACTATAAAGTATAGGAGATGGTTGTGTTTTTTAACTTTTGATAATTGATTTTTACGCACTTTTTAGCACTGAATCTGAAAATGACCTTCATTTTTAACCATCACGTTAGAATTTTTTTGCAAATCGCAAATATGTAAGTTAAAATATAGCGAAAATCTCATACTATAAAACATATGTAAAACATTTTTTATTTTATTTTATTTTATTTTATTTTATTTTATTAAAAAATTTATTCGATATTTTTGCTTATCCTGGGATTCTTACAGCTAAATAGCTGAGTGGTCCGATGAGATGAAGGAGGAGATTCAATTTTAAATTTGAATTTTGCGAAAAAGCCTGATGTGATGGTTAAAAATGAAGGTCAATTTCAGATTCCGCGGTACAGAATACCTAAGAATCAACTTTCAAAAGCTAAAAAGCATGACATAACCCAACTTTTGCAGGCTAGTGTAACCTAATAATATTTTAAAATACGTATCATTTTGTAAAAAATTGAGGCTGTTGATTTAGCATCATTTTATTTAACAAAAATTCTGTTTTTTTCTTTCTTCGTAAATGTTTATTACAAATTGTATATTTTGCATTAATATGTCAGAATGATTAAAGATTTCAAATTTATATTGCAATGTTAATTTTACTCTCAACCATTTTTAATATATCTGACGGAATTATATTTCGACTAAATTTGTGAATGGCCCCCAATTTGCAGCAAAAAATATGCTCCAACTTTAAGCAGCTATTACTCGGTAAATTTTAATCGTAGAATAACGGGACTTTTTTTGTATTATTTGTCAGAGTAAAAGGAAAATTTCACTAAATATAACTTATAGGACCGGGGGACCGTATAAAAATTTAAATTTCGTAATTTTTTAAGAAATGTTTTTATTGACCCAAATCGCTTTTAAAATATTTCTTTACCTGATTTAAAACATTTTTGTAATTGGAACTATATATCTATGACTAACGGTTTAGGAATTAGCCATTGGACACCGTTGAGACCGGACACCCTGTATACATTACATTGTAATCGGAGTATATTTTTCTATTTAGAGTATTGACAGACTGACAGACAGACTGACGCTCAGACAAATCCAATACAAGAACCTTTTTCACTTATGTTGGAAAGTTTTAAAAATAAGAAATAAAGAAACATCATGCACCACGCATTGACTATTATACACTTTCCAACACTTTCCAACACTTTCCAACACTTTCAGAATCCTGTAACGAAAATTCTCCATTTTATTAGGTGAAAGAGGATATTTAAGGAAGCAAGTTGAACTACGTGGGGAAACCTTGCCAAGGACTAAAGCTCTACTACCAAGCAACCGCACACGTATATAAGTAAACAATTTAGAAAATGCATAACTCATTTGAAAACCAGACTTTAACAATTACTGTCCATAACCGGAAATGCTCTCAAAGGACTTATACAGTCCTGTATATGATGAAAAGATTTGTATGTACTCTACATAATATGCTAAAATTTACTTTAGTTAGAAAACGCATAACACAATTGAAATTTCGCCTTCAGCAATTTCAGACAATAGACAGAAATGTACTCTTGTGAGCAGCCCTGTATATGATCTATAAATTTATATGAACACAACATGGTTTTCTAAAATGTAATTCAGTGAAAAAACGCATAACGCGGTTGAAAGTTCATTTTCAGTATTTTCCCTCCAAAAAGGCAACTTTTATTTTTTTGTACAGTCCTGTAAGTTATCTATAGACTGTTATACATGCCACATATTAAGCTAAAATTTAATTCAGCTAGAAAACGCATAATACAACAAAACCTTCCTGCGCCTTCCAGCAGTTACCATCTATATACGACAATATGTCCTGTTTTAGTGGATCCCTGTATAATTTTTATTCTACAAACATATCTTACAAGGAGAGGGCCAACCTTGTTAATCACAGATTTTGATTATTTTAATATATGTTGTAGGGTAGAGACCCCTTAGTCTCAGGTTCAACGGATTTTATACAACGCTCGTTAATTCTTGAGAAACCGGGGGGTCTAATATTAGTACACAACTTAAGTACGTACTTTGTAACAAAAAGGGCAGGTTGGGCGTAGCTCAGTTGGTACGGCGTTTGTTGGCTGATCCGCGGGCCCGGGTTCGATGCCCCGAACTACATTTTTTGTCTTTCTCCTTTTTTGTTTTATAAATATACTTGTAATTATAATTTAATAATTTCAATTAAAAAATTTAATATCGTACATTAATTATAATGTTAACAAATTTAAATTTAAATTTATCGTTTTTTATTTTGAACTATTATTTCTCATCCTTTAAAGACATTTAAAAAGAAATTGAATCTATTACTAAAAAATAAAAATTCCAAAATTGTTAGAAACCTGTTGTGGTGCCATCTAGTTATGATAAAATAAAGCATATTCGAATAAAATAAAAATAAAAGCAGAAAGAACATAAAGGGGAAAAGGAAATATTTGAAAGCGCAAGCATACGCATTATAAATTTAAAAATCTTTAATATGCAAAAAATCCGTTGTAATTTAATTCCGATGCTAATTTTTAATATAATTATGTTTGTTACTTTAAAAACAGAGTAATAGTATCATCGTATTGATTTCCCTTGTTAAAACTATGAATAAATGATATTTCTTTAAAATCACGAATTGACACAATTGTTCAATATCATTGCATCCATACAGAATATATACATTTTAAAAGTGATTTTTAAAAAATTATCAGTTTTATGATGTTTTATACAACTATTTAGTTAAAAGTAAAAAAAAAAAAAAAAATAGGTTAAAATTATAATTGAAATGCAATATTATAAATTTTAATTGACAATGTCATTATTAAGTTATAATTACAAGTATATTTATAAAACAAAATATAAGAAAAACAAATTTAGAGCCTTCGGGCATCGAACCCGAACCCGCCGATGAGCCTGCAAACGTCGTACCAACTGAGCTACGCCCAACCTATCCTTGTTGTTACAAAGTAAGTATTTAAATCGTATACTAACATTAGACCCCCCGGTTTCTCAAGAACTAACGAGCGTTGTATAAAATCCGTTGAACCTGAGACTAAGGGGTCTATACCCTACAACATATATTAAAATAATCAAAATCTGTGATTAACAAGGTTGTCCCTCTCCTTGTTAGTATACTTTAAGGTAAGCTGGGGTAACTGGACCCAAGAAGTAACTGGGGTATAGGCTATTTTCTAAAAAGCCATTGATGTCTTTTAAGTTTTAGCTTTTATCAATATTGCACCCCTACCTCCACTTCTTAAAACAACGTGTGTCTACTCCGTCATAACTCTGTCTTTGCTGTGATAGGTTGCCGAAAATTGGGGTTTCATTTTTTACAAACAATGTCAATTTGATTGAACTTCCCCGACTTTTTATTAAAATATTGTAAATACTTTTATTAAACAAACATTTTTTTAAATATTAGGCATATAAATACATTAATATTATTAGGTATCTATACATATTTACTTCATGTTTCAAATGTAAGGCCGGTGTTCCAGTTATCCCATCAGTTTTTCAAGAATGGGGTAACTGGGACATGTAACAAGGGTAACTGGACCATGTGGGATCCAGTTACCTCAACAGTTATAAATAATTTCTTTTACAATTTTCTTACAATTTTTTTTTCTTTTTTCTTTTTTCAATGGAAATTAATTTATCCATTGTTTTTTTTTTTTTTTCTTTCAATAAAGAAAATTATATAATACCTTATTAAAATTACATAATAAATTTTTAAAAAGCATATTGGCGGATATAAACCAAATTTATTAAGTGAGATAGCCAAAACTCGAAGTTTTACGATAGATGAAGAGGCGTACAATAAGACAAAGTGACATTATTAGAAAATTATCGAACCCAATAAAAAAATTGTTCTGTTCGATACAAAAACATGGTTACAAACTCCGCAGATTTATTGACTTATCGAACATTCCTTGAGATAAATAAAAAAGAGAATTAAATATTTAAGTATTTACATACCTGTTTGTTCATAGATTTATTTTGCTTATTTTTTATCCTAAAATACCCACGTACTTTGATATTAACTGTACTAAAATACTTAATTATTATGCTTTTTGTATAAATAAATCTAATACTTTAACATTTGGTGCTTTTATTAGAAACCTTGACAGCAAAGGTTTCCTTATCCTCTTTAGATGATATACAATTTACACGATCTACGAGGTTTAAATTTTTTTAAGTTATTTACACTTTTTCAAACAGGACCTGATATCTCATATTAAAAAATCCAAACGTGTGTGGAACAAAGATCTACCTGGTCCAGTTGCCCTATAAAAATGGAGCAACTGGACCCATGAAGAAAGTATGATGAAATATATATGGGGCATTCTCACAATCTTTTGACTTTTATGTCCCTGAATAATAATTTTTATTTTAGTACATGTTCTTGTGTTTGTTTTTTTTTTAATTTCATATACTGGGGAACATCCCATTGCATGATTGCATAACAATATTAACGAGATAAATAAGTTTTGGACGATGTTGGGGGTCCAAATACCAGAAAACTCCTATACCGTCCCGTGTCCCTGATGCTGATTTTTAAGTTTGGAGTTGTCTGTATAGAATTGTTTCAATAAAAATAATTCGATGTAATTTTTTTCCGAAACTGGAACTATTGTTTTATATAAATACGTAGCGAAAAATTAACCTGCACACATTTTTAGGGTTGTTATTATTTTTTAAACTCTGTTATTGGGTATTAGATAGTTATCGTCCCTCTTCTAAAATTATACAGAAAATCCCTCCAGATGCAGTCACAGTATTTTTTCATGTTTTTTTCTCATACAGAAGTATCTATATAATAATAGCCGAAGTCATGTGACTGCTATCAACAGTTCCGGGCTAACCACTTTACTGTTTACATGCCAAACGGCCATTTCGGCACTTTTATTTTAGTCCTGCGCAGGTGATAATCGCCAAATATTCTTCCATCGCCATCCTTTCATTTAAAATATAAACCTATCACCCATTTAATTTAAAACACATAAATTTAAGTACAGTCGGACCTCTATTTAACGAACCTCTATTTTGCGAACTTGCGAACTTTTACGAACCAAGAACATTTTGCAAATTTCTTCGTAAAATAACCTTCAAATAGCGAAGTGCATTCTCTATTTAACGAACTTTTCCTTGGGATCTAATTTTTTCTTCTCCCTATTTTTTAAAATATTACTGGACTTTTCAAATTTATTCATTCTCTTAACACATTTTATGATGATCAATGATCATGAACAGGTCTTACCAGGCACCTAACTCACCGAGAGCAGTAAAATTGCAGTGATTTTTTGCTTTCCATCCAAGAAGTGCAAACTTTCAATATTCCCTTTTAACCCTCAATAGAGCTGCCCCATATCCTTAAACTATAGTTTCCCGTTTTCTAGATTGTTGATCATGATTAATCGAGTTGATAATTTCGGTTCTTGTAGTTTAAAAATGTCAAAGCGAAAGTGCTTGAGCATCAAAGAAAAAAAAAAATTATTCTTGATGAGGTGGATAAAGGCGTGAAGAAAAAGAATACTGCTTTAAAATTTGGTATTTCTCCAAACATCTTATTAACCACAATAAAAAATCGTGATTTTAATGTAAAATTATTTTTTTAACTGAAAATGCAATGTATCTCCAGACTATGTTTTGTTTCATTATTATTTCCCTTGCAGTTTTCTTTTTGATGGGTAAAATAAATAAAACAAATAGATATAATTTATAAAAGAAGTGTAACTAATTACTTTTTTTAATTATATTCAGTGTTTATGGACTTAAATTACGTTTTATGTAGTTTAAAGTATTTTAAAAAGTGACTCTCTATTTAACGAATTTTCCATATAACGAACTTTTTTTCGGGAATTAGCTACTTCGTTAAATAGAGGTCCGACTGTACATACATCAGATACATTTAAAATACACATCTTTCATTCACCTCATTTAAAATAAAATAAATAAATAAAGGTATTTTTCCAGTGTAGGTCCTTGGCAAGAAAAAAAATTGTCATCGTATTTTCCGGCGATCTATATCCTATTTTATACACATAAGCAATTTTTTCCATATGTATACAATTTGGTTAATCTAAAGAAGCCAATAATCTATTTTTATATAAAAACAGAAGTAATTTATATGTAAACAAATATTGTATATATATGTGTAAATAAAAAGTTTATATGCAAATAAATACATATAAACAAAAATAAAATGTTCACCAGGTTTGTTTTCATAGCTATTTATATATTTTGTCAACGTATTTCACTTTCTGCATCCCTAATTGCACCAAGTTTAAAAAAAAAAAAAAAAAAATGCCAAGGCCCCTTGTAGTGGATAAGTACCTAAATAATTAATTAATCGTAATAATAATAACATAAACTAAAATATTTCATTTCAACATCAAAGTATTGTTTCTAATTTACATTCGAATAAATATACATTATAAGATAACTTCAATTTAAATTAGGTTGACAGCTTATTTATTTATTTATTTATTGAACAACAAACATATGACTTGTGTGCTTGACATTAGAGCCCGCTCATAAGTCAGATACAAGGTAGCACAAGGAAATATTACAACACAAGAGAAATACATCGTGGGAGTTCCACACAAAGAGTGTGTGCAATGGAACTATCGGGATTCGAACCACAATCTCCTACGCTCGCAAGCAATTAACGGCGTGGTGCTTTGACCACTCGGCTACAGAGACTCCGGTTGACAGCTTACCGTCTCACTTCATAAAGTAAACAAACACAGGGGATTCATTCATCATGAACAGTAGAAAATGTTAAGCCATTCGCAAAACAGGTTCTCCAACAATGAATGGACAATATGCTTATGACGTCATAGTAGGTAAATTGGCGGCGCTAACGTTTGTTTATGGTTTGCATTCACGAGGGTTTTATTTTGTTATTTCTCTTACAAGGTGTTATTAAAAAATATAAAAGTATCTTAT
The DNA here is from genome assembly GCA_963932465.1 of Maratus speciosus. Classification (NCBI taxonomy): domain Eukaryota; kingdom Metazoa; phylum Arthropoda; class Arachnida; order Araneae; family Salticidae; genus Maratus; species Maratus speciosus. The sequence goes on from OZ010793.1 coordinate 536,373,074, forward strand.
AAATCTAGAACTTTCTCACCTGAGTCGTGAATTCTACGCCTTTATTGTGGCTGATCTCGTTAAGGTATTTACTTCGAAGAATATAAACACTGTTGTACGAAACAAAACATTTAATAGACAAAAACTAACACTAAAAACGGTACATATACTATCTTTAAACATCTTCAATTTTTAAATTCGTACATCTCGTCTGCAGTAAATTCATGGAACAACAAATGACATAAAAATTAAATCGTAAACAAAAATGGGTCACTTTAGTTCACACAGCTTGCTTTTTTACTTCGCACCAAAGAGTTCGGAATTTGAGTCAGAAAATACAACATCCTCCGGCCCAGAAAGATAAGTTATTCTTTATCATAGTCAAGTTCCAATGGATATAGGTGTTGGACTGCTCGCCGAATGAAATTGCCCGTTGCCAGTCTTAAAGTGCATGCACGAACCTTTCCGTCTCTACCAGGATGAATATCTGTGACAATGCCTAATTTCCATAAAAGCCTTGGCTGATTGTCTTCTTTAATTTGAACAACGGCTCCTTTTTTTACTTGTATGCCTTTGGAGTGATCTGTATAATGGACAGATTTTAAATCCATTAGGTAAAATTGTTTCCACTTCAACCAAAATTTTTCTACTAAGTTTAATCTGTATTTATATCTGCGAGTTACTTCACTTTTGGTAGAAGGAATGATCCTTATCTTTTCCGGTGGCAAAGCTGTCAGTCTTTTCCCTACCAGAAAATGTGCTGGACACAAGGGGGTTGGCTCATTTACATCACTCGATACAAAGGTTAATGGGCGGGAATTCAAAACAGCTTCCACTTCCTGTAAAGTGGTTTCAAATTCTTTGTAGTCTAATGAAGATCTTCCAAGGATTTTCTTAAGGCATATCTTCGTTGAACGTACCAATCTTTCGTAGAATCCTCCCCACCACGCTGCTCTCTCTACGATGAATTTCCATTCAATTCTTTTTTCACTAAAATAATTTTGCACCTCAGGATTCTTTATCAAATTCCATATCTGCTGTAAATCCCTGTCCGCTTTCTTGAAGGTTTTAGCATTATCGGTGTAAATAATCTTGCAAATACCACGACGTGAGATGAATCTTCGAAAGACCATTAAAAATTCGGTCGTTGTTAAATTCATAACAATTTCTAGATGCACTGCTCTTACTACTGCGCATGTAAATAAAACAACGTAAATCTTGGTACTATTTTTGAGGTATAAAGGACCTAGGAAATCTGCTCCTGTCACTTCGAACGGTGGTGCTTCTTTAATTCTATCTGGAGGAAGGGGTGCAATGTCTTGGCAGTAAGGTTTAGTGCTGAATTTTTTACAGATGATACATCGCCTTAGTATACGTTTTACTTGTTGCCTACCCTTTATAATCCATAAACTTTCTCTTAATTGGGCGAGTGTTTCGGCAACTCCAGCATGAGCAACTTCTTCATGAGCTCTTCTGATTTGAAGATCTGTAAAATGACTTTTGCTAGGAAGGATAATTGGATGTGCTTCTGAATAACTTAAATTTGAATTCTGGAGTCTTCCTTTTAATCGCATGATTCCATCTTCATCTAAGAACGGATTTAAATTTAGAATTTTTGATTTTCTTGGGATTAATTTCTTCTTAAACAATGCTTCTCTTTCTTCTGGAAAGCATTTCTCTTGCGTCTGTTTTATCCAATATTTCTCGGCTTTCAACATTTCTCCAGCTCTCAAAGGTCCTGAAAGTTTACTTACACGTATCTTTGTATTGTTCGCAAATCTGAATATCCAACAGGTGATGCGAAGTACTCTAGTCAATGTACTGTAATTTTCAATTTTAAAAATTGTATTTTCTTCTTGAGTCACACAGCTAGCTTGGAGAATTTTTGTTTTCATTGATGATCTTTTCTCTACTTCGACACCTTTAATATCAATTTCTTTCGTTTCTTGAGGCCAAAATGTTTCATTTTCTTTCAGCCACTTGGGACCGTTAAACCATGCTTCATTTTTCAAAAATGATTCTGCTTTTTCACCTCTGGTTAACAGGTCGGCTGGATTTTCTGAGCCAGGGCAATGCGACCACAAGTTTGGATTTGTTTTTTGCTGTATTTCTCGAATCCTATTCTGAACAAATGGCTTCCATTCTTCAACATTGCCTCTGATCCAATGCAGAACAATCATTGAATCTGTCCAGAAATGTAGACTGATTTTCATTTCTTTGAAAAGACGTTGATTAACATAGGCTGTTAGTCTAGTCCCTACTAGTGCGCTCATTAGTTACTGTCTTGGCAGAGATAATTTCTTGACTGGAGCAACTCTGACTTTGGAAATGACAAAACTAGTAAATATTTGTTCGTTAACACGATATCTTAGATAAACAACAGATCCATAAGCTTTGAAACTTGCGTCGTTAAAACAGTGCAATTGTAGATCTTGAATCGCATCTTTTGAATAGTCACCAAAATAATATCTTGCAATCTTTGCAGCTTCAACAGAGCTTAGTTGCTTGCACCACTTAATCCATTTATTGTGCATATCTTCATTCAATTTATCTTCCCAATTCAGACCTTCTTTCCAAATTTCTTGCATAAGAATTCTTGCAGTTACCGTAAAAGGGTTCAAAATTCCTATGGGATCATATATTCTTCCTATCATCTTTAAAACTTCTCTTTTGGTTACACCGTTATTCTTATCGTCAAATTTCAAAAGATTCTGTAATTTGACTTTGAAATAATCTTCTTGGGTATTCCATTTATAACCTAGAACCTTTGTATGAGTAGATTTTTCATGGCTAGTTTCTTCTTTTAAGTCAAATTGCGATTGAAGACTTTCGGAATTTGTAGTCCACTTGCGCATATTGAAATTAGCCTCTTTCAAAATGGTCTTAACCTCAGCATATACCCTCAAACCTTGTGATTCTTCATTTACACCAGCGAGTAAATCATCAACGTACAGACAATCATTGAGCAAATCAACCGTATCTGGAAATGTGGATTTGTATTTCTTGATATGATGTTTTATAGTTGCAGATAACAGAAATGAACTAGGCTTCGCTCCGAATAAAACTCTGGTCATTCGTAACGTTTTCAACTTCAAATTTGACCCTGGATTAGGAGAATTTTCAATCCATAAAAATCTAACAGCATCTCTATCTGCAGGATCTAAACTAATTTGCAAATATGCCTGTTCAATATCCCCAGTGATTGCAATTTTATGTAATCGAAATCGAAGTAAAACATCGAGTATATCTGGATTTAAATTTGGACCCGCATGTAAACAGTGATTCAACGAAATAGATTCGGAAGAATGAGAGGACGCATCGAAAACGACTCTAAGTTTGGTAGTTGCTTTGTCTTCACGTATAACTGCTTGGTGAGGCATATAGTAAGATACTGAGTTTGGCTCCGAATTAACAACTTCTGCCATTCCTTTCTCTAAATAATTATCTATAACATTGGCATATTTTTCATAAAATTCTGGACATTTTTCAAATTTCTTATTTAAACTATATAGCCTTTTTCTTGCTAACTCATAATTATCCGTTAATTCAACAACTCTTTCATTCCAGGGCAACTGCACTTGATACTTATTATTCTTAAATTCAACAGTTTTGTTATAATTTTCCAAAACTGTATTCTCTATATCAGATTGTTCCTTTTCTGGTTTTATTCCCATAGTTTCTAACTCCCAGAAAGCCTTTAAAGTATTATTTACATCGGTATTCCTATTCAACTCAACATGCTCCGAAACTGTTTTCATAACACTGATTGAAGTTTGTAAAATATTAGCATCTTTAGACGCAGTAGAACCATTAACAGTCCATCCTAAATTTGTTTCAGAAAGTACAAGATCATCTGAAAGTCTGCGAAGCTTCCCTGTTACCATTTTCCAATAGTAATCACTTCCGATCAAAATAGATAATCGAAAATATTTTGAATCTCCATAGGTTCTATCAGCTAATTGCAATTTATTTCTATATACAAAATCTCTTATTCTCTTCTCGGGTACGGCAAGTAAAGCTTCACTAATTTCAGGTGTCTCTAACACTTCAATCGTAATACTTTTATTCAGCATTTCGGGATTTTTCAAAAGAATTCTGTATCGCTTACGTTTCTGATTTATCGCGGCTTTAGAGCCAAAAGCGTGAATTGTAACATCTTCCTCTCCTACTACTTGTAAACCTAATTTTTCTGCAACGTTACTCAATATAAATGATCTCTGCGACCCTAAGTCATATAATAGACGTAATTTCGATTTATGTTCTTTTCCGATAGCTAATGCAGTAGCGGTTTGCAAATAAATATCTCGTGTTACGTTCCCATTTTGAATTGATGAAACTAGTGTATCTGTTATTTCCCCTTTATTCTCGCTTTCTTCACAAATCACTGAATTATGCCTCCGAAAACAAAATTTACATCTATTTTTAGACTTACAATTTTTAACTAGGTGAAATCGCTTCAAACATAAAAAACATCTTGCTTGACTCTTTATAGCATTTTTCTTCTCTTCTATTGTTTTAGAACAAGTTTCTATATCATGGCTTTCTGAACAGAATACGCATTTATTTTCAACATTCGTATTCAAAGTAGCTGCCGTAGGCATTTTGTGCTTAAATGATTTACTATTAACAAAATCCCTATCTGAAAATTCTTTTTTTACAACTACTTTGTTCCCAAATCTTGTATCGTCATCTGATTCTTTCTTGCCAAACGAAAATGTGCGATTTCTTGTTTCGATTTCCGCTCTCAAATAATCTAATAGCTTCGAAACATTCCACGATTCTGCTTCATCTTTATTTTCTCTGTTATAATTCAACATTAAACTATTCGGTATTAACTTCGTTATTATAGGAAATAATAAACTTCCATAACTTTCTAACTCGATTCCTAATGATTTCAAACTGCGTATATGTATTTCGCAAGTATCGTACAAATTGCGCAATTCTTTCAAATTAGAAGAATTACGGACGGGTGGCAAATTTAATAACTTATTAATATGTGACCTGATCAACATTTCTTTTTTCCCGTAGCGACTCTCTAAAATATTCAGAGCCATATCATAATTTTCTTCGGAAACTAATAATCCTTGAATGGCAGTTTGCGCCTCTGATTTTAGGAGACTTTTCAAATATGTAAATTTATCTATTTTGCTTATTTCATCATTGTCATGAATAGCTGATTTAAACTGACTGTAAAATTCTTGCCAGTTCTCTAAATTACCATCAAATTTCTCAATATTCAACTTAGGCAGGTTAACGCGAATCCCATGTTTGGCCATAAAAGGCAAATAGGCGTTCATATCACTAGGGGCAACCGCCGAATTTGAAGCGATATTTTCTTCTTTCTGTAAATCCTTCATTTTACGATTTAATTTAGTTTTAACGGAAATAAACTTTTCCCTATACTCTTGGTTGGATTCAAAATCTGACTCCAAGCTTTTTAAATCTTTTATTTCTCCCTCAATATTCTTACATAATTCAAGAAATTGATTTTCTTTATCATTAATTTGTGCAAACGATTCTTCTAACCAAAACATATCAATTGTACTATCGGATTTTTCAAACATATCATTGATATTATTCATGAGCTTCGTTGCGCTAGATTTAATAACTTTACGTTTCGACTTCAGTGCATCTAAATTTTCCATTTTAAATATTCTCAAAGGAAATAAATACTTATCAAATAATATTTCAACCAAATAAAAGCGCGACGTATGGGCGCCAAAATATTATTAAAAAATATAAAAGTATCTTATAAATCTAGAACTTTCTCACCTGAGTCGTGAATTCTACGCCTTTATTGTGGCTGATCTCGTTAAGGTATTTACTTCGAAGAATATAAACACTGTTGTACGAAACAAAACATTTAATAGACAAAAACTAACACTAAAAACGGTACATATACTATCTTTAAACATCTTCAATTTTTAAATTCGTACATCTCGTCTGCAGTAAATTCATGGAACAACAAATGACATAAAAATTAAATCGTAAACAAAAATGGGTCACTTTAGCTCACACAGCTTGCTTTTTTACTTCGCACCAAAGAGTTCGGAATTTGAGTCAGAAAGTACAACACAAGGAAGGTCTCCATACTGGGCATACTCAGAATATTTTGAAAAAAAAAAAAAAAATACTAATTAAACTACTTATGTATGTAATAAAGGATCAGTCAAATTTAGCGGCGGAATAACTGTAGAAAGTCTGTAAAAAAAAAAAAAAAAAAAAAAAAAAAAAAAAAAAAAAAGAAATATTTTCGAGTATTTGGCGCGAAAAGACGAAAGCGTCACGCTATTTGGCAAGCAATACTTTTCCTCGCCAATAGCAAACGATTTTTAATGCACCTGAAAATTGTTTGCTAATTGATTTTTAGAATGCGTGTAAAAAGCATTTAATGAATTTAAACATAAATAATGAGAGGTTTTAATAAATACATTTTTTCCTATTACATATTTATGTTGATAGTTATTTAATTTTATTACTTTAAAAACAATTTCATATATAAAAATACTTTCATATATTTAAGCGTATTCCAAAATAAAGGCAAGATTCATTTCAATATCAAAGGATTCGTAGTTTCCATTAGCAACAGAATTGAATCGATAGTGCTCAACTGGACTTAATTTTGAGATATTGAAACTATTTTAATTTTCTTTTAATTCAGAAAATTTGATATTTAACTTTCATTATAAATATATATGACAAAACTAAACTTAAATCAATCTAAAACTGATAAAACTTAAGTCATTTACATTAAATTTATTTAAACAAGTTCAATATGAAACATTTTTATCTTAAAGAGTATTCGACATAAAAAAGTATTTTTCAAAATTTCATTTCATCGCCAACCGATGATAAATCACCAAATAAACGAAATTTTCATTATTTTTTTTTTCGAACGTTTTACAGAAGTCCCGCCAAAAATTTTTTATAAACATATAAATCCACATGGGAAGAACACTCTATAATATTTTCAGATTTTTATGAATTTGCCCGTATAGAGACTTTCCTTGTTAGTTACGTTACTTTATTGTCATATTTATGAACTCAGAAATCAAATTTATAAAAACAAAAGCATATATATTTATTATTTAATTATAAAGTAGTGAAACATTTTTAAGAATGCATGATTTGCAAAATTTAAACAAATTTATTAATACTAAAAAATGACAGAAGTAACAGCATGTTTAAGTAAAATAAGTTAAATTTAGATAGTTAATGAACAAATATAAGTTTAAACACTTGAAATTTCACTCATTTTTACAGTTACGGAATTTAAATGGTTAAGCACATAAATTAACATCTGAATTCCATTTTTAATTTTGTGTACTTTTAGGAATTTAAATGGTATTTGTCAAAAAAGACGAAATACGCATAACAACAAAAAATGTATGAAATATTACCGACATCGCAAAAAATTCTTGATTTCTCTATCAGAATCTTTGGATTTGGGAAGGATTCAGCAAGTAAATTAGTTTAAGAATGAAAGTAACATGATGCAATGCTTAGCATACATCTAAGGGAGACCAAACTAGTCGCCAGAAACGGATAGTGCTATAGAAAGAATATTTAAAATTCTTTGACAGGAAATTTACTGCAGAATTTAAATCGCATTTAAATATGTATTTCAAACATCGTGGCTTTATTGATAGTCTTACCATCCTCAAGATTTATTCCTGCACTTTTCTAGTTAAATTATTATTATATTTTTTATTTTAATCCAATGTAAATAACTGTTTCTAAAAATCAATTAACATTGTGGTTATCCACTAAGTCTTAACATGACTTGCCTAAAATAGGTGGTAATTTTCCTCACCGTTCCATCCTTACAGTCCCTTCTTTAACACCCTTTTAAGTCAATGTTATACCAAAATGTTTTACTAAAAATACTACGTTGTTATTATTTCTTATTTGAATGTCGTGTGGGTACTATGCAAATTCATTATAAGTAAAAATTTAGACGAAAATAGAAAGTTATAGTGGTAAAATGGTAAGGAAAATTAAACTCGCAAGTTTAACTTAAACCTCAGTTAAATAAAAAAAATTCGCTGCTGACCATTTTTTCTTTATTTTGAATCATTAAGGCATTCGTCTTACAGATTAAAATGTTATTTTAGCAAGTTTAATTTCACCAGATTTTTATCCCTGAAAGTCAAAAGATTGTGAGAATGCCCCATATATATATATATATATATATATATATATATATATATATTACCATTAATTAAACATAACCTACCACCGTCAATTATTATGAATTAAAGCTGTAAGTATTAAAAAAAAAAATATTATAAGAATTATTATGGAAGAAAAAAGAAAAAAGTGGACACCGACAAAAATTGAAAAGCTTATACATTGAATTACGTTATCAAGGGCACAGAATTCAATGATATAAGCAAAATGGTTGTTTTCTGTGGGAAAAATAAGCTAAAGCTAAAATTAATTTTCCCCTATGCCCGAACAACCACTAAAATCAAGTGAATTGATTAAAAATGAAAGCAGAATAGAAACAAATAATATGAAATGGAAGAATCAATAAAACGTATTTAAATATTTATAGGATATAAAATATAAATAATAAACACCATACCGATTAATATTTCAGTATTTTACAAAAATCCATGTGCACATGTCTACCAGTATATCAAAAAGATTAAGGTGAATAAAACAGTTAAGAAATCACAGTAAATGATACCAAAGGATGCAGTTAATACATTTTGAAATAAAATTTGAAATACCTTGTAAAACAAATTTAATCTAATATAAAATAAATAGATATTAATTACATTATTTAAAATGCACTATTAAATTAATAGATAACAGTTTAACAATATCGTCAAAATTTAGCTAAAAGTACACCCTGGTGTATAAATTATAACTGAAATGGAGCTGGAAAAATTAAAAATTAGAGCAATCTGAAAGAGACAAATTTGGTGCTGCCATCTATTATTAATTATATTAAACATCTATCGCAAGATAAAAATTTGTAAGCTTTTGAATGTAAATAACTGTTTAAACAGCAAAACCAAACAAATCCTTATATATAGAGAATTATAAACCTAATATAAATCACACAATGTATTTAAAACTATTGTTAATAAAATTTAAAAGCATACAATATATTCTATTAGCTAACTTATTTAAACTAAACTAAGAGTTTAAATAATGCTAGAACATTGATAATATATAGCATATAGCTATATGCTATAAAACAAAATAAATTCAGTAATAATTAATATAAATAATTATTAAAAATAATTTAAAAATTATTTTTTAATGAATTATATATAAGATATTTATAAAATGAACAGGACATAAAAAACATGTGGAAGTATATAGAAGGTTAAATAATACTTAAAATCCCATTACTTAAAAAGCACAAATATAGAATGTGGATTATTTTCAGACATCCATAAAAATCCATAAAGTATGAATGTGGGACATTCAAAAACATTAAACTAAGAGTGGCATACTATTAGTAATTAATATGATATTGTCCTTAGTAAATTAAAATTTAATAACAAATAATTGTAAATTAGATTAATGAATAATTAAGCTAATTATAATATTAATGAAAATCTCCAATTTACATATATAATATCAAATCAACATCCACATAAAATACATAACAAAAATATAGTAATAATACAAGAGCCCCGCTTTTTTTTTTTTTTATAAATAATTAACCATTGCGTATTATCCAGACAACACCACCCTCCTCCGTACTCTAACATCTGCCCACCCAACCAACCTATAATATTTTTTTATATTATTTTACAATTTTTAATTTTTTATAGATATTTTTTTATTTTATAATTTTTTTGTAATTTTGTTTACGCATGTGTTAATTTGTGTTTATAGATCATGTAAGAAAAGTACTAATTGTATATTAATGAATATATGAATTTTTTTGGAAAACCATGATTTAATGCATCATAAATTAGTTTTTTAATATTATTGTTAATTAGAGGAGAAGAACATAAACATTTTATTCTATATAAATGATTAAGTATTATATTACGAAATACAGAATGATGTAGACAAGATTTAAAATTGTAAATGTATTAACTGTGAATTTAAATTCTTTAGGTTTGTCATATAAATCTGTGATTGTTTTATTGTCTTTTATTGTAATTTTAAGATCTAAGAAGTTAATTGTATTGTTAGATAAAAGGTTTTCCGTTAATTCCAAATTAGTGGGATAATCAACTGGAAATCGAGTAATTGCAGATTGATCAGTTTCAATTAAAATGATGTCATCAATATAACGATATAAATGTAGATTATTATTAGTAAAATTACGTTCATAATGAGATAAGTATAAGTCTGAGAGTACACTGGAAGTACAACCGCCTTGTGGTATACCGACATGCTGTAAATATAAAGTATTATCTTGCAATATATAATTATTATAGATAATGATGTTAGTTAAAGATTTAAAATATGCAATATCTATATTAGATGGTAATTCCAGTTTTTTATAATACTTTTTAAATAATGCATTTATAATTTTATGTAAATCTAATAGGTCTATATTATTAAAAAGATCTTTGAAGTCATATGTCATTATATTACAAACAGAATGAAGATTTTTTAAAATATTAACAAGTTGATAGCTATTTTTTATACAATGTGTATTATCATTGTTTGTAGTAAAGTACATATAATTGATTAAGAATTTTTAAGAGAAGTGTATTGGCTTTATTATTATATGTATTACAACCAATAGTAACAGTCCTAAATTTAATAGGAGTTTTATGAAATTTGGGAATAAGAACTAAATATGGATAATTAAAATTAGTAGATAAAATATTTAAAAGTTTATAATAACTTCGAATTTTACGATTATTTACAATTACATTTTCATTAGTTTTTTGAAAAGACTTATTAGAAGAAATAGAATTTGTAAGAAGTTGGTGATAATATGATTTACATATAATAGCATAATTGTTAGGAGATTTGTCTACATATGTAATAACGAAGTTTTTTTGTAATTTAGTAATTTGTTGGAAATAATGCTGTGTATTAATAGAAACCAAATCAGCAATATTATTTTTTAAGCCATAGATAATTTTTCAATTACTAATATCTTCCATTGATTAAAATATTCAATAGGCTTATTATAAGAGATAGAAATTTTATAAATAAAAATATCAATATCATATGTAAACTGTTTGATAATAGATTTAACATTAAATTTAGATGGAAGTCTATATTTAGTACCATATATATATAACCATTAATTAAACATTACCAACCATCATCAAAAACTGCAATATTGTGAATGATTGACTACACGCCATACATATAAGTTACATAACTAGAAAGGTAAAAATCATAAAATGAAACTTTGCGATGATAAGAATGAAAAAATTAATGGAATTTCCTAAGGGAGATCAGATAACTACAAGTAGAAATCATATAGATAATACACAAAGATTATGCGCAATTTGCAGCAAGGATCTAAGCGTATAGTATTTAAAAGATTGCTAAAACATTTAGCTGCTTAGGTATATATAAATAAGATACCAATATTAAATTTTCATTCAAAATGAAAAGATATCATAATAAAAAACATCATAAAAAGCTTACATTCATAATTACATGCGCAAATGCAGCATAATAATTTGAATGCTAATATATAACCATTAATTAAACATTACCAACCATCATCAAAAACTGCAATATTGTGAATGATTGACTACACGCCATATACATATAAGTTACATAACTAGAAAGGTAAAAATCATAAAATGAAACTTTGCGATGATAAGAATGAAAAAATTAATGGAATTTCCAAAGGGAGGTATCAGATAACTACAAGTAGAAATCATATAGATAATACACAAAGATTATGCGCCATTTGCAGCAAGGATCTAAGCGCATAATATTTAAAACATTGCTAAAACATTTAGCTGCCTAGGTATACATAAATATATATAACATACCAATATTAAGGACAAAATATTTCAAAATGAAAAGATATAATAAAAAACATCATAAAAAGCTTACATTCATAATTACATGCGCAAATGCAGCATAATAATTTGAATGCTAATATATAACCATTAAGTAAACATTACCAACCATCATCAAAAATTGCAATATTGTGAATGATTGACTACACGCCATACGTATAAGTTACATAACTAGAAAGGTAAAAATCATAAAATGTAACTTTGCGATGATAAGAATGAAAAAATTAATGGAATTTCCTAAGGGAGGTATCAGATAACTACAAGTAGAAATTATATATATATATATATATATATATATATATATAACCAATAATTAAACATAACCTACACCATCAAAAACCGTAATATTATGAATTAAAGCTGTAAGTATATATATATATATATATATATATATATATATATATATATATAAAAGATTAAATTAATTATAAGAATTATTATGGAAGAAAAATAAGAAAGTGGACACCGACAAATAATGGAAATGCTTATATATTGAATTACGTTTTCAAGGGCACAGAATTCAATGATATAAGCAAAATGGTTGTTTTCTGTGGGAAAAATAAGCTAAAGCTAAAAGTTATTTTCCCCTGTGCCCAAACAACCATTAAAATTAAGTGAATTGATTAAAAATGAAAACAGAATAGAAACAAATAATATGAAATGGAAAAATCAATAAAACCTATTTAAATATTTATAGGATATAAAATGAAATAATAAACACCATACCGATTAATATTTTAGAATAAATCCACGCGCACATGGCACCCATAATATCGTAAAGATTAAGGTGAATAAAACAGTTAAGAAATCACAGTAATTGATATCATAGGATGCAGTTAATACATATTGAAATAAATGTTAAATAACTTTTAATATAATATAAAATAATATAAATAGAAAGTAATTACATAATTAAAATGCACTATTAAATTAATTAAAAGCCGTTAAACAATATCGTCAAAATTTAGCTAAAAATTCCCCCTGGTGTAGTAAATTATAACTGAAATGTAGCTGGAAAAAGTAAATTAATAATTTTTTTATGTTATTTTACAATTTTTATTTTTTTATAGAGATTTTTTTATTTTATAATTTTTTTGTAATTTTGTTTACGCATGTGTTAATTTGTTTTAAAAAGATCATGTAAGAAAAATACTAATTGTATATTAATGAATATATGAATTTTTTTGGAAAACCATGATTTAATGCATCATAAATTAGTTTTTTAATATTATTGTTAATTAGAGGAGAAGAACACAAACATTTTATTCTGTATAAATGATTAAGTATTATATTTCGAAATACAGAATAATGTAGACAAGATTTAAAATTTGTAAATGTATTAACTTTGAATTTAAATTCTTTACGTTTGTCATATAAATCTGTGATTGTTTTGTTGTCTTTTATTGTAATTTTAAGATCTAAGAAGTTAATTGTATTGTTAGATAAAAGGTTTTCCGTTAATTCCAAATTAGTGGGATAATCTACTGGAAATTGAGTAATTTCAGAATGATCAGTATCAATTAAAATTATGTCATCAATATAACGATATAAATGTAGATTATTATTAGTAAAATTAAGTTCATAATGATATAAGTATAAGTCTGAGAGTAAACTGGATGTACAACCGCCTTGTGGTATACCGACATGCTGTAAATATAAAGTGTTATCTTGCAAGATATAATTATTATAGATGATGAAATTAGTTAAAGATTTAAAATATGCAATATCAATATTAGATGGTAATTCCAGTTTTTTATAATACTTTTTAAATAATGCATTTATAATTTTATGTAAATCTAATAGGTCTATATTATTAAAAAGATCTTTGAAGTCATATGTCGTTATATTATATACACAATGAAGATTTTTTAAAATATTGACAAGTTGATAGCTATTTTTTATACAATGTGTATTATCATTGTTTGTAGTAAGTACATATAATTGATTAAGAATTTTTAAGAGAAGTTTATTGGCTTTATTATTATATGTATTGCAACCAATAGTTACAGTCCTAAATTTAATTGGAGTTTTATGAAATTTGGGAATAAGAACTAAATATGGATAATTAAAGTTAGTAGATAAAATATTTAATAGTTTATAATAACTTCGAATTTTACGATTATTTACAATTACATTTTCATTAGTTTTTTGAAATGACTTATTAGAAGAAGTTAAAGTGTAATTTTGAGAATATCTGTCTCATAGAGTGAACAAAACTGAACACATTTACAAAGGTTCAGACTTGAATTCAAATTAACATTAGCTTTTGGAAGCTGAATTGTCAGAATATCCAAAGTCACACTGTAAAATCATTGGATCAGTTGCCCCACATAACCTTGTATATTTAAGCTGGGTAATTCATAACCTAATTAAAAGTCACCTGCAAACAATTCACAACCATAGACAGTATTGCTTACGTTTTTTTTCTTTTTCAAATGAGCTATATGATTTATATACGCACCAAGTACTATAGTAAAATTTGTTTCAACTTAAAATCACATACCGCATCTGGAAACACATTTGCAGAGATTTTAGCTCATAAACATTTCCGTTACCAAATTCTACTTCTGCCGCTGTAAATGGACAAATAAATGCTTTGCACTCCATATTCTAAAGGAAGCATCGTGTAGTGCGCATCAGCATTACACATCAATATCATTATGTTTAATATTAACTTGAACTTTATTAAAATGCACTGTAAACGATTTTTCCCTATAGACCATATTGCTACGGAATTCTTTTGTGTGTTCTGTAAACAAACTATAAATGTTATGCATTCCATATTTCATAAGACGAATGGTGTATTATACCTCAACAACGAATTTAAATTATCTCGAAATAGTGTAACTTTGTTAAAATGTACTACAAAAGCTTTTTCTCCATGAGCCATACTGCAATAGAATTTTTTTCATGATTCTGTGATCGAATTATAAATGCTTCATCTACACACTTCCTTTTCGATAGGGAATGTCATATGGTAACCCCAAAATCATAAACCAAGCACATGCTAATCCAAATAAAGGGTAGAGCCGGATAAGCATTGCGAAATGGCCCCCACGGCCGATGTTTGAAATAACACATGTGGTAATAAGGCTTACCATGATAATACAATACAGAGTGTTTTTAGCCCCTGACCTTGAACTGTCCTTGAGATAATCGGCGAAGTATGCGCCAGCGGTACTATTTTTTAAATACGTTTTTCTCAAAAAGTATAAAAGTTAAACCAATGCCAATTATTGAAGAATATTTTAGTTCACATTATATTATTTTTTCACATTTTTACACACATTTTTAACATAGAAAAATAAACAAAAATATTTTTAAAAAATTTTATTAATGTAGTAATTTTATATTTACACCAACCAAAAAATTACAGAATAATGCTCAAAATATGTACTTTTAAGAAAAAAAATTTCGTTAAAATCGAAGATGCGCTTTTTGAATTATAACAAAAATAATGCTAGCAACTTGCTAAAATATTCGTAACGTTCCCTGTTTTTATTAGCAGAAATACGCTACTATCTTGTTTCGTGTTTGTAAATATTCTGTTATTTTGATGTACTCCGCATCCTTCTCGCGTAATAATATCAAGAATTGGTAACTAAAATTATAACATTTGCCTACTATGAGTTTCACATTGAAGAAGGCTATGGGGCTGAACACGTACTGTGTACATATATAACGTATCACTTTAAGGAGATTGTGTGTGTGTCCGGGGGGTGGTGGCACTTAACACCGGAAGATATCTTTAGGGAGAGGGGGGGGGGGGGGGTTGTCATTTGATATCGTTATCATTTTTGAAAAAAAACCAAAGTATACTTTTCTCGTATCTTTTTCATTACATCTGTTATCTTAATTACTTTAAGTCTGTTATCTTCTTTTTATGAAAATACAAAGTTATTATTAAAACTATTGAATGACTATAAAACGCTTCATTTCAAAATATGGAATAACCCAAAGTTCACCATCAATATTCTCTTGCCATAAGCATATATAATTCGTTGTTAGAGAAACCAGATTCGAAATGATATGTGTTATTTTTGGTAGTAAAAGATGGGGAAGAATGTTGGCCACCTGTTTTGTTTAAAAGAAGTTCTGTTTAACCGGGCGAAGTGCATGAAGACAATATTACTGTTCAATGCATTATGTAACAAAGAGCTATTATTAAAAGCTTTTAAATAATAAGTATTTCTTTAAAATGTTATTTGATTTAAAGCTATTTCTCATATAACAGTGATATTTTATTATTTTCTCCTCTTCATTTAAATGAGTAAAATATGCGAATAAAAAGTATACAACCATATCTTTATATCATTGCAAAAGTATAAAAAGAAAAAAAATTCTAAAAATAAAAAGAATTTTTAGACACTAATAACAATATTATTAGGGGGAGGGCAATTCGTGAAATGATAACGTATGATATCGGAAGGTTAGGAGGGGTCCGAAATGGCCAAAAAGTTGATAACCTTATATATTTACAGCTCCTATTCAGCTTCACCTGCACAATCGACTTGATATTATTACGCAAGAAGGATGCGCAGTACGCCAAAAAAAACAGAATTGTTTCGTGTTTACAAACACGAAACAAATCTATAGGGAAGTATTATGTATGGAAACATTCTCTTATTTTGGCGTACTGCGCATCCTTCCTTAGTGAAAATGTGAGGAATAGACCAATTCATGGATAGTAGCGTATTTCTGCAAATGCAAACAGGGAAAGTTACGAATATTTTAGAAAGTTGCTAGCATTATTTTTTTATAACTCAAAAAGCGCATCTTCGATTTTAACGAAATTTTTTTCTTAAAAGTACATACATTGAGCATTATCCTGTAATTTTTTGGTTGGTGTAAATATAAAATTACTACATTAATAATTTTTTTAAAAAATATTTTTGTTTATTTTTCTATGTTAAAATTTGTGTAAAAATGCGAAAAAAATATATAATGTGAACTAATATATTCTTCAATAATTGTCATTGGTTTCATTTTTTTAACTTTTATACTTTTTGAGAAAAACGTATTTGAATAATAGGAGCACAGGCGCATACTTCGCCGATTATCTCAAGGATAGTTCAAGGTCAGGCGCTGAAAACACATTATATTCTATTCTCATGGTGAGCCTTATTACCACACATGTTATTTCATACACAGCCCGTGGGGGCCATTTCGCTATGCTTATCCGGCTAGACCCTTTACTAGTGCACGACCGCCAGACAAACAGGAGTCTTAAATATTTTTCAACTAAGTTTGAAAGTGTTAACAGGAAGAAGAAGAAGAAAAAAATAAAGTAAAAAGATAAATGTTGACTTAGTTTTCGATCTGCCTTTTATTCTCATTCCATTTAGAGTTTTTTAGAAATAAGTTAGTTTTTGAGTATAACTTCCTCGTTACATTATAAACTTTTCCAGAACACAGAATAAATAAGATGTACAGAGTTCGTTCCGAAGCTGTATAAGTTAGAGACCTGAAATTTTGCATACTTTTAGCAGAATACCTCGGATCTCACGACAAATCATAAAATTTTGAAAAAGCCTTATATTATTTTAATTAAAGGAATTAATTTAATGACATCCGACCATTTTTGCATTTTAGATTTTAAAACAGAATCCTGATTATTTGTCGTTTTTGCGCAGGCTCGATAGCTTCTAGACAGCGCGTTTACCTAGTTATCAAAAGGTTCCCGGTTCAAAGCTTGGCTTCAGAGTTTGAAATTTTTTACTCGAAATAGACTTCATTGTCTAATAGATTCAATTCAATTCTACAGGTTATTATTTACTTATTTATTTATTTATTTATTTATTTATTTATTTATTTTGCTATTCTAAGACCAAAAATTGTTGTAAAATATTCTATCAATATTTTTTTTTTTTCTTTGATCGATTTTTTTTTTTTTTTTGAGAAATTGCGAGATTTTAAATTGATTGCATTTCACTGTCCGGTAGATTTAATCAAAATATTTTTTTTTTTTGCCATTTTAGAACTTTTTTCTAATGAACAATTGCCGTCTGAATTCGCGAATTCGCGCTGGATTGTTTTTCAGGACTGCTATTCTGGTAGACCTGCCATAAAATTAAAATTATTTTAACTATTTAAAAGGGTAACTGATAATTTTAGCTTGTATGACATCACTAAATCCATATGCTTTTTCGGTAATTTGAGGATGCCAATATGGATATTATAAAATCACCATGCTTCGTGGTCCTATCATACTGGCTGTCATCACGGCTTAAGTAAGGCAACCTCAAGTTAATTAAAAATGCTCCCAGGCACCATGAATTACTCTTCCTATACTTTAACATTTATGAATATGCTTACAGAACTTTCAATAAATAAAAGTATCATAGAAAATTCCAACAGCTACATAGCTTTTAAACAGCGTAATACAGCTATATACAGCTTCCATCACTCTAGTGAATGCCTTAAATATAAACCAAACCCGATCCAGACTATCAATTTACCGAATACTTTTACAGACTTGAAAACCCCTAAAATATTAAAAAGTTTTTAAAAATAAAATACTTGAATAGAAAAATAGTTAAATGTTCCCTTAAACAACACACGCTACTAACTAATAAAGATGAATGAGTTTCTTCTTTAAAAAGTGCACTATTAAACAAATTGGAATATGGACCGCTTCAAGAAATTTTTTTCATCATGATTATTATTATTTTAAGAATTGGGTGTTTTTATCCCCTGCGAGCTACGTACACTAACCCCTTTTCAGATTACGCATTTGGCTCTAAAAACAGGCCTTAATGTGCCCTGTTTCCAAAGCGATTACCTGCTTACGAAAATTAAATGATATTATCTCAAACGGCGATGATCTTCTGCAATCGGATTGCCATGATTTTCCGTTTGATTGGGACATTTTTCACTTCCCATGGCACCTTCCACACCTGCCACCAGAGCTGTCGGTTGTTTTGGAATTTGATAAGTGAGATCAATTACACATTTGATAATCAGCTTGCATAAAATGGTTAAGTAAAAAATGTAGCTGCTTCTCGGACTTTTTAAAACGACGCTATAGACAATATTCTTCCTTAACCGCTTCCCTTAGCAATCTTTTCTGAAAAAAAAAAATACTGCAAAAAATCATCACATTTTTTGGAATCACATCATTTCATTTCATATCACAAAACTTGGAAAACTGCCAATTAAACATGATATATAATTTAATTATATATAATTTATTATATTATATAAGAATATTTTCCTTCTTTTTAAGCTTCAGCCGAGTAAAATCGTGCTGAAACCAATCGTCGTGACAAATTTTGATTCGCCCGACTTTTCTCGGTATAACAATTAATTGCAATACATAGGAACCCGAAATAACTCGGGATAATCAGGGAATCGGTTAAGGTTCGCGATTACAAAAATCCGTCTGCTTGAGAATAACATTCAGAAATGCGGTATTGAAAAGCACTGTGCTTAGAAAATTTATTCTTATATTTTATGTTTAGATCCAGTTTAAGATATTCTCAAGAAGAGATACAGCTTATGTATGAATCTTTTCTCTATTTTAATGCACCTCCATGCACATTTCCATGTCATTTTTTAAATGCAAATTGTTTATTTAAATTAATAAGAAGGGGAGATCGGGGCTAGCTGGCGACAGGGGTAAGTAGGCGCAGTCCCCGTAAATCGCCTGTTTGTGGATAGATTGTGCAACCTGTCACAGAGTACATTTCTTCTTGCGTTTTACAATCCTCATTGTAGTTTTGCAGCGTTACCTACGTGCAGTGGACATTTATTACGATTTTTCTGTTTTTTGCGCTCACAAGTAATTTTTTGTTGCTTCATTGTTTTTCTAATTTCTAATACTTATCTTAATAATTGCGATTTAACATGTGCAAATTTTCTTAGTGTATGATTAACTGTACCTACCCCATATGTGATTTACTTGGATTATTTAAGCTTAGATGGTTACTTGTCCCTTTTGTGAAGAAATTTATTATGGGGCTAGTAGGCACATTGAACACGGGGCAAGTTGGCTCGGTGTCTGGTGTATGCTGGTAGCTTGAAAAACAGCAAACACCGAAAAAAGTGGTTGCAATGCAAGATTTTGGGCCCAAACGGAGACACTCGATTTTTTATTTGTGATAACTGCAATTCTGATGATGTTATCGAGTAGGATAGAAGTTACTCAATGTTAATGTTTTATTCATTATTTTACGTCTGTATAATTTAGAATTTACATTGTACGGCGATAACGCCTTTGATTAAACGTACTGGTAATAAGGAAATTGATTTCTCTTAACTGCGTGTCTTATTTAAATTTTTATAAGGTGTGTGCCTACTTACCCCATAGGTATAGGCAACTTGCCCCGTGACGGGGTAAGTTGGCGCACAGTTTTCCTTTTACTTTAGACTTCCGCTAAACATAAACTACAAAAGCTACAAACTCAAAACTCCGGGTATTTATAGCACAATGCCTGTTCTTTAAAAATACAGTTAAAGTTTCATAAAAAAAACTTAAACAAAAAATTAATAAAAATCAATAACTAAAAACTGCGCCTACTAGCCCCTGTCTCCCCTATATACGAATTTTCTAATATGTATTTATGGAACAAAAAAAAATCTAAAATATTTTATACAATGCATTTTCCTGTATCTACTCTGCATCAAGTGATGAAATATATAAACAAACCTGCTAGCCGCATTACTTTTAAGAGATGTGATTCCCATTGTGACATCACATGAATATTGTCCATAAAAAATCGTTTTAAATATACCATTTTAATATATGACGTAAATTTGACCATTAAATGCATCTCGCGTATAATATGTTAATCATTTTAAGGTTTTCTTTTTTTTTCAATATTGATGTGTAAATAAATTTTTATGACGTAATTTTTCCTATTCCCTGCTTTTAACAGTAATCATCTAGTTGTTATTTTAAAGTTTCCTTTCTGTTTTTTGTAGTCACGTGTATTTTTTTTTTATTATTTAAAGGAAATATTAGCCTTTGCGCTGTTTTACAATTTGGCAACAATTTAAACAAATGACTTTTTTTTAAATGTGAAATAAATATATGTTGGAATAATGAAAATTTAAAGAAAACCTTTAAAAAACACCTCTAAAAAACCGTGAATTTAAAAAAAAACCAATTGCACAGTGCACATCACAAGCTTATCAAGCATGTCTCTGCAAGAGCTGGTTAAATTACTATGCATAGTTTTTGTTCCTATAAAATTTTTTTACAGAACTATTTAGATTGTCTGCTTCAGTGTGTTTATCGAATATTTCTCTATAAAACGATCAATTTTCATATTTTTATATTCATTATTTTTCTTAATATTTGCAGGGAAAGACTTCCAATCACAAAATATTCATTTACTGCGGCAACGTCAGCAGGGGCAGCAGCCTTAGCTACTTTCTTTTAGAATAACGAGAAGAGATACAAGCTTATCAGTTTGAAGCCAACATTTATAAATTTGAAGTTAACATATTATTATTGTATGTTTTCATTCTTGGTTATTTAATATTTTCCTAGATATTCTGTCTGTCTTTTATTACAGTATAACACAAGAGAGAAATTATTATTATCATGTAGAAATGAGCGATACATCGGAGGGATTTGTCTGATCGGAAATCTAAAGCGGAAGCGTTTACAAACTATAGAGGAAGAAAATAATCATGTACAATTGAAACCGTTTTTATCAGGGCTGCGGAGTCGGAGACAGGCTAATTTTGTATGTTTTTATCTTTTGATAATTGATTTTTTGATCTGAAATTGATTGATCTGGTCTATTTATCTGCAAAAAATCCTAGTATAAGCCAAAAAATTTAATAAATTATTGAATTAAACAAAATAAAATTGAATTAAAAAGTTTTACATCTATTTTATAGTATCAGATTTTCACTATTTTTTAACTTTGAAATTTACTATCTGCGAAAATTTCTAAATTGATGGTTAAAAATGAAAGTCATTTTCGGATTCAGTGCTAAAAAGTACATAAAAATCAACTACCAAAAGCTAAAAAGCACACCATCTCCTATATTTTATAGTATCAGATTTATGCTATTTTTTTTTAACTTTGTAATTTACGATTTGCGAAAAATCCTGACATGGTGGTTACACATGAAAGTAATTTTCGGATTCAGCGCTACAAAATACATAAAAATCAATTAAAAAAAAAAAAAAAAAAAAAAAAAAAAAAAACCATCGCATTCTTGTGTTATCTAATCTAAAAAAATTTCTTAAACTTGTAGGCGGTAATCTATCCAAAATATTTTGTGTTATCCTGTAAAATAACTATAAATGTAGATGTAAAATTTAACCTCGATCGGATAATTGAAAGTGATTTAAAGTTCGAGTATAAATTTTGAAGTGGAAAGACACACATACGATTGTTGCAAGTTAAAGAAAAGCTTATAAAAATAACATAATTTTTTTTAAAAAGGCATCATGAAAAGAAAAGCTTCATATCCTTACAAAATAAAACATATCGCTCAACCTCAAGAAAAATGACGCATCTCGACAAAATAAATTTCACAGGAGAGGCAAAATAAAATTTGCATGATTTTACTATAACATGAAATTACAGCAATTAGCTCAGCATGCAGGTGTAAAAACATGTATAAAAGAATAAAATGCTTAAGAATGAATGACGTAGGATGAGGTTTGCAGGTTTGGGCAAATTTACCTCCCCACATAATCCACCCCTCTTTTGTGACCACAAAAAGACATATAGTGTAATAAAGTGGTTTTCCGTATAACCATATATGAAATTTTTCGTGTAGCAAGACACCCTTATGACAAACCTATTAGTGGGATAACATGTAAAATGAATTTTTGCCAGATGTGTCATTTTTCTTTCGGGTGAGCGATAAGTTATAATACAATTATTTTAACCAATCTGAAACTTAATTAATAAAATTTAACTTAATCCTAATACTTGTACGATTTCCTTCAAAGCGCAGATACACGTGAAATAAGTTCTTCTAATACTTTAAAGCATTTTGTCTACGTCCCCTCTGAAGCATAGCCGAACTCATTTGTGTTCAGATGCAGAAAAGTGCTATAAGTGATGCATTTCAAAATTTCATAACTCGGTCAGTTTTAATGTTAGATGAACAGAACTTTGTTTTGTCTTTCTTTTTAGTGCAACAGGAAATATTTACTAAATGTAACTTATAGGACCGGAGGGGGGGGGGGATATAAAAAATAAATTTCGTAACTTTTTAAGAAATGTTTTTAACGATCCAAACAACTTTTAAAATAATTTTTTACCTCATTTTAAACATTTTTGTAATTGGAACTATATGTCTATAACTAACGGTTTAGGAATTAGCCATTGGACATCGTTGAGAGTGGACACCCTGTATATATCTACCCTATACATAAAAAATCCTAATGAAACGAATTTATGAAACGGATTTCATGAAACGGCTGAAATAAAACAAATTTATGAAACGATTCTTTCTTTCTTTCTAACCGATGACCAGGCCCCTACCTGCCGGGTCGCCCCAGCT
Organism: Maratus speciosus; assembly: GCA_963932465.1. Lineage (NCBI taxonomy): Eukaryota > Metazoa > Arthropoda > Arachnida > Araneae > Salticidae > Maratus > Maratus speciosus. Next base: position 536,396,503 of record OZ010793.1, read on the forward strand.
TAACGGGTTTAGTACCTGGCATCGGGGCGAAGGACCGCCTAATCCCCGCGAAGCGGCAATAAACCTGACATCATTGCCTCGATCATCATCCTATCTGCAGTGCCTACTGCTCATTTTGTGTATACTTTGTTTTGTCGGTTACTTAACGTTATATCCTGTTGTTTGGCACCTGCACATTGTATGAAACGACTGATTAAACAACTGATTATGTTTCACGGCGATTTCTCCTAAAATACGGAATACTTTGCGATGAAATTAACACCAAAAATCCGTATTGATCCGTAGATCTTAAAACTGGTATTAGAATTTTAAAATTCGAATTAGTTTTCGAAATATTAATATTTTTCTAATTTTACATACTTTTCTCTAATGATGGCAACTCAAATTTTAATCATAACAGATATTTTTTTTTTCATATTTTAGAAAAGGTTATTATTTTAAATTAATTTGGCGACCAGTTTGGCCTCCCTTAAATGTATGCTAAGAAATGTATCATGTTACTTTTATTCATAATTCAATTTGTATTTCATTATCATTTTATTTAATACAAAACTTTCATTTAAAACTGAAACATTTAAAATAAATGACTTTCATTTCTTTCCTTTTTTTTAAACGAAACGAAAAGAAAAATATTAGGCACAGATGTCATATACGCAACGCTGTACTTAATTGGCGCCAAAATGGCGTTATTTTGCCTGACATGGCAACCCGGCTATTGTTGCTTATTTATTAATAAATGTTTATTTGAATTTATTTTCTTTTTATTTACAATGTTTTAAATTGTTTTGTTCTATAGTTATTAATTAATTTTTTTTTAAATTTATTGTTATTTCATTTTAAAAATAACAGAAAATAATTTAAAAATACATATATGTAACCGGTATTCAAAAACGAGGCTTTTTCTAAATTGTCGTAAAAAAAATGTACGCCAAACCCCGTGCGTATATGACAATACAACAAATTATGACATTTAATTTCAATTTCAAAGCAATGCTTTAATGGTACTATTTCTCCCGTCGTCCAATTTCGCCAAATTATACAAATTGACCTAATTTTTTATTTTAAATAATGAAAGAACAAATAAAATAGTATAACATTAATAAAGATACAAATAACATGTCGAAATAAAAATCCCTTGATGGCATAATCACGTGTAACTTCCTTAAAGTCAAGTGAATGTGACATTTACGATCGATCAACCATTATTGGCATTTAATCTTATAGTTTGGCGACAGATTTGAGATATAACAGGCAACAGATTGTGAATCAAACACAAAAACAACCATTGGATGTCTTAACAACAACTGATTCTGCCTTAAATTTTTGCAATAAAAAGAAAACCCGTTGAATGGAAACCCGTTTACAGGGAGATCGCTGCAGGTTTTTTCAGTATAATTCCATCTTCTCTGATCTTTTAAAAAGCAATCAGAGTAGCGTGCTTCTAGATTCTGCTGTGTCTGAACGGGGGTTGGCGAGCGTAGCTTGCAGGGAGCAGAGCTCCCTAGTATATATATAACAATTTGAGAAAAGAAAAAAAAAGATGGGCGTTAAAAGTGTTTTGTTTAGAGTTTATTTATTTATTTATTTATTATTTTGTTTGTTTGTTAACTGGAAAACATAACTTGCTTTTTGAAGAATTTTCTGGATGACACTTCTCGCAATTAGAGAAACGTAAATATTTCTCTTGCTCCCCAATTAGGACAAGAATTTCGCAAGCCATGTGAAGAGCGTGCTTTGAAGTGTAAATTTGCTCAATTATTTCTATGATTTTAGACTAGTAAAGCAAGTATTTTCCCAGGTCTACTTTTTTATAGGAACCGTGTATAGTGCAATATCAATTCAGAATTTAAAAAATGTATAAAATCTTTCATCTTAACCTCTAATGACACGTTTTATAATAATATAAAAACACGGGCCGCGCACTCTATGCATCATAGGTTTTTAAAGCCAAAATAGCAATTTTTAGTGATAGTCTTGTTTAATGCAATGTTCGGTTGTAGTATAAACGTAATAAACATGAAATAGTTTTCGAAAAGTTAAATAGAATTAATATAACACGTTCGGTTTTTAGAAATGTGAAGACGCGGGTGGCGTACTCCTGGCCTACAACGCCTTTTAAAGCTTAATAATTAATAAATAAAAATAATTAATTTTACAGACTTGGGCACCAGCAAAGAACGATTCTCATATCCCACCCCACTTGCGAGCATCCATGCTCAGAGATTATTAAAAATATCATAGAAAACACAGCAAATTTCGCTTTTTCGTCGATCCCGAAATACTAAGATAATCTGCTACAAAGAAAATGTTTGGAAAGATATACGTTATCAAACTCTGTAATCATTGTTACTGCTAGTGTATTTTGGGACTTTCTGATATTTACGGAGAGCGGTTTCCGTTGTAACATCCGTTTGTATGTTGGATTATCTGCTCTTCCTATATCCTTTAATTCATGTAAAAATAAAGGAAATATTTGAAAATTTTATTGTATTGGAATTTTAGCAGTCGAGATTATAGACACAAAAAATCGATCTTTCGAAAATAAATCTTAAAATTGTTTGTTAGTCTGTCTCTTTGCCTATCTAAGTACGCTCTAAAGCTCTAGTGAATGAGACCAGCGCTATGACATTGAGCACGGAGATATTGCAAGGTGTACTCGAGAATCCCCTCAAGAGATTTTTTAGTCCCCAGTATGCTATTTCTTTCTCCCAGCTATTAACCCTTAATTGCATAGTGATGTAAATTTCCATCACCTTTTTATTTAATTTTTAATACATAAATTAAATTCTTACAACCACTATATTTATATAGAAATATTAATCCTCTAAAAATTACAAAAATATGCTACTAAATAAAGTTAAAACTATATCTTAAGATTTCTGGTGTCTAATCCTTAATATAAAAATAAAAAAACACAATTCTAAAAGAGTAATTCATGCAATTAAGGGTTACAGTGTCGTCTCCAAAAAATAACGTTTCATTGTATAAGCCAGCCGTAAAACAAAGCAGATGTATCATTGTACTGTTAAATACTCTACTGTAATTTTTTAAACTTCTAAGCATCGCACATTTTCAATTTTATACCGTCATATACCGTTACTTTTTATATTATGGAAAAAAGTACTTTTAAATGCAATTTATTTGAAAACTGCGTCTCCATTTATATTTGAGATAATATTTATTTTGTAGTTTTTAGCGAAATTTGTTTAATGTAGGCAACTCAAGTACTCCATTTCTGCAGAAAGTAAAGGAAAAATAGTTGAAAAATAGCAATTATATCTTTTTGTTGCCATTTTACTATAAAAACCGAAAATATGTAATTAAAATACGTGCTATTTTGAAAAAAAAAAATAAAAATGACTGATTTCTGATAAAACATGGTGCTATTATAAACTATGTTTATTTTTAAGAATCTATATTAATATTACAAACAAATGAAGGCACATGAATCATTAGATGGCCGAGTTTTTTGTCGAGTTTCTTGAATGACGACATCTCTTTTTTTGGATTTGTGTATTATTTAGCGATAGTGACGTCCCAAGCATACTTTACGGTAGATGTTATTTAAGACTAGATCGTAAATGAGGAATTCTTCCTCCAGATGCGAATGACATCATTGTATATAAAATAAAAGCGTGTGTTTAAAGTCTTAAAACTGAAATATGTTTTGTACTATCTATACTTATATACATATACAGTCAAACCTCGCTATAGTGTACCGGCCTGCGAACCCAGCAATATGTCCACTATAGCCGATGGTTCACTATATCCAAATTCTTTGAAAAAAATACTTTTTAGAATATGATATAGTATTGTTAAGAATACTGATTTCAGTAATACGTAATTTGCTTACAAATTATTAACTAATTAAATAATAAATCAAATATAAAGAACAAAAATAGTTACTTACTAAAACTTGATTTTATCTGTACATTCCATGGAATAAATTGGAGATTTTTGATTGAATACAATTCGATTTTAAGTAGCGGTCATCAATTTTCTTATGAACAGTTAGTGAAGAATCTAATATTTTTTGTCCAAAATGTTCAGCATATTCGCTGCCGATGTCACAACCGAGATAAAAGGTGCCGAAATTTCAAGTTTTTCTTAAAAATCTTCTTCAAAGTCTTCTTCAGCATCGTTCTTATAATGCTTTTCCAGCCACAGAGCTATTGGTAAGTTTTCTTCGTCGTCTTCGTCCTCCACGTTTGCATCTTTCGCTTCCAACAACACATCTTTCGAAAGACCTGAGCGTCGGAAACAGTTGTGGATGGTTGCTGATGTCACCTGTTTCCATGACTTTCCCAACAGAACGATTGCTTCAAAAAAAGGGAGATGTTATATTCCGTGTTGTTATCTTCGTAGTTCTCTAAAACACGCTCACTAGCTGTTTGCTATAGTGAGACTTCAGGCTACGAATAACGCCCTGGTCCATGGGTTGCAGAACAGAAGTCGTATGTGTTTGGAGGCAAAGAAAACAAACGAGCTTAACCTTCCGTCTACCAGACGGGTCCATTGGACCCGACATGTACATTCAAAATATTTATTCAAACCAGAAATTTCTTTAAAACAAACTAAATGTATAAATCAGACAATAATAAGTTAAATAAACAAATTAAATAGTTTTAAGTAAAAATTCTGGTGTAGAATGTTTTTATAAAACTTGAGTAAAATTTCCGGTAGTTCAAGGGTTAATACACTTCATATTTTCTAAGTGGGGATGAGCTGTGGAATTGTCGGCAAGTAGAACAATTTTACGTTTTTGTTTCAACAAATCATTTTCCCATTGTCGAAGTTCTTCTTAAAAAAAATTGGAAGTCATCCAGGATTTAAAATTGACTTTGTAGTTGACGGACAGTTTTTAAACATTTTTAAAACCTTTCGGCTTTTGGGATTTACCTACGACAGTTAATTTTCGCTTTTCTGAGCCATTAATATTTGCACATGCAAGAACATTTATTCTCAATTTCGAGAGCTTCCCGTTAATGCACTTTTCTCCTTTAAATTTTAGCGTCTGATCGGGAGTCATTTTGTAAAACAATCCAGCTTCGTCAGCATTAAAGATATCCTTCTCTTCATAACCTTGGATTGCATCCGGTCGCACTTCAGCTTTCTATTATTCCATCTCCGATGCTGCTTCTTCACCAACAATCTTTCCACAAGAAATATCGTTCTATTTTTTTAACCTATCTAGCCATCCATTAGAACACACAAAACCGTTTTCTTGGAAGCTTTCGGCAAACTCATTCGCTTTAATTTGAAGCATAAGTCCGGTTACAGGAAGATTTCTATCCCGCTGAATAGTGAACCATTTTAACAGAGCTTTTTTCACATTTTTCCCTTTTAGCCCGATGTTGTTTCTTCGAAGAATCCAAATTTTTTTCTGTGCTGCAAAAATCGCACTGCGATTTTTCCAAATGTTTGAAACTGGAGATTTTGACAAGGAAACTTCCTTCCACAATCGCCGATTGATTGGTTCCCTCTTCAATACGTTTAATGATTTTAATCTTATCCTCAATTTAAAATGCCCCCTTTTTTACACAACTCTCCATTTTCACGAAATTTTTAGCTGCTCTTGAAAAAAGTCTTCAAATCAGTCATAAGAATAATGAAGAGAGACAATGTAAAACTAGGGACATTCTTGGACTGTTCCGATTATATCGAGGGGTGAGAGACGGAGTTAGCAAATAAGTACCAGACGCTTATTTCTAGAATTAAAGAGGGGCGAAAAAGCATCTGCTATTTAACTACTTGTTCGCCCTAGTTTAAGGCGATGAGCTTGAAAGAGTGAAATTTGACACAATGTAAAGGAATGCCATTATTTGCAGTCGCAACTAGTGCAAGTTTAAAGTTGGAGAAGTGGAAATAAAAATATGGGGAAATAAAATTTGAGTCCACTATAAACGAACTACCAAATTTCCAGCTGTTCACTATAAGCGTATAAAATAACATTAGTTAAATGGGGGTTCGGACGGGACCACTAAAAAAGTTCACTACATCCGAGTGTTCACTATATCCCGGGTTCATTATAGCGAGATTCGACTGTATTTCTTTTTTCATCGGGGACGACATTAAATTCTGAAAAAGTAGAATTCTTGTTTTCTAGTTTATATATTTATTTTTCCAAAACCGATACAAAAATCTGTAAACACCATATGTATTATTTATGACGCATCTGTGTTAAATCTTCTTTAAAATCCTGATTCGATCCAGGTGCTGGAATTCGAATACGATATATTGTTGCCATGCTTTAAGAACATTTTTTTAATGACATGTTGAAACTAAAATGGTTAGAACTTAAAGCTATAAAGATGTACTGAAAGTATTGCGCCCTTTTTGAGATAACTAATCACAGTTTTTACAGAACAAATAATATTCTCTGAGCTATCACTAAGTACATCTGTACGAAAATATGGATTTATGGATGTTGTCTTCAAACTGATAAACTTGTATCTCATCTCGCTATTTTAAAAGAAAGTATAACGGTGTTGTCGCTGTTCATGCTGCAGCCGTAAATAAATATTTTGTGAATGAAGGTTTTTCGGTTTTTCTCGGCAAATATTAAGAAAAATATTGCATGTAAAAATATGAAAATTGGTAGTTTTATAGAAAACATTTCGATAAACATGACGAAGCGGACAGTTTTTAAATAGAAGACTTATTTTAAGAAATATTTAATGTTGAAGTGAGTTAAATAGTTCTGTTAAAAAAGATTCACAGCAACAAAAAACTGTGCATAGTAATGTAACCATCTTTTGCAGGGATAAGCTTGCGACGTGCCGTGCGAAATTACTTTTTCTAATTTCACTATGTTTGGGAGAGTTTTTCTTCAAAGTTTCCTTATTTCAATAAATATTTATTTCACATTTAGAAAAGATTATTTGTTTAAGTTGCCGCCAAATTTTTAATCAAAAATTAAATTAAAAATAAAAAAAATTTAAATGCGCTAGGCCTTTCGAAAGATCTGAGTCTTTCTTCGTCAGGCGCAAAGAAGACGTACTTCTACTATGAAAGCAGCAGCAAGACACGGTGTCTTGCTGCTGCTTACATTACAAAGTATTTTGTTACATCATGGTCTATGGGAAAAAATCCTTTTCGGAATTATTTAATAGTGTTACAATATTTTAAACATACTGATATTTATATGTATTATTGAGGTGTACTAGAAGATGTTTAGTACTTACAGTACTCGTACAGAGGAACTCAAAGGTATTTTTTATATTCTTGTTTATGAAGAAAAATCGAAGTCAGATATCTCTTTAAATGCTAATGTGACAAATTAGGATATTTTCCCACATTACCAGTTCCTTTCATTATAAAAATTCATATATGCTGTTGCTTGTGTTTTCCTGTAGTGCCATTGATCAATAAACCCATACCTAGACTCCGTTTCTACTCCATATACAGGGTGTCCGGTCTCTACGGTGTCCAATGACTAATTCCTAAACCGTTAGTCATAGACATATAGTTCCAATAACAAAAGTGTTTTAAATCAGGTAAAGAAATATTTTAAAAGCGATTTGGGTCGATAAAAACTTTTCTTAAAAAATTACGAAATTTAAATTTTTATACGGACCCCCAGTCCTATAAGTTATATTTAGTAAAAATTTTCCTTTAACACTGACAAGTAATACACAAAAAGTCCCGTTATTCTACGATTAAAATTGACCGAGTAATAGCTGTTTAAAGTTGGAGCATATATTTTGCTGCAAATTGGGGGTCATTCACAAATTTAGTCGAAATATAATTTATTATATTAAAAATTATATATATTAAAAAATGGTTGAGAGTAAAATTAACATTGCAATATAAATTTGAAATCTTTAATCATTCTGACATATTAATGCAATAAATGCAATTTGTAATAAACATTTAAGAAGAAAGAAAAAACAGAATTTTTGTTAAATAAAATGATGCTAAATTAACTGCCTCAATTCTTTACAAAATTATACGTGTTTTAAAATATTATTAGATTACACTAGCCTACAAAAGTTTGTTTATGTCATGTTTTTTAGCTTTTGATAATTGTTTCTTATGTATTCTGTACCGCTGAATCTGAAATTGACCTTTATGTTTAACCATCACAACAGGATTTTTCGCAAATTTCAAAGTTAAAAAGCTCAAAGTTAAAATTGAATCTCCTCCCTCATCTCATCTGACCACTCAGCTATTTAGCTGTAAGAATCCCAGGATAAGCAAAAATAAGCGAATAAATTATTTAATAATTAAGATGAAACAGAAAAAAAAAAGTTTTACTTATGTTTTATAGTATGAGATTTTCGCTATATTTTAACTTACACATTTACGATTTGCAAAAAAATTCTAACGTGATGATTAAAAATGAAGGCCATGTTCAGATTCAGTGCAAAAAAGTACGTAAAAATCAATTATCAAAAGTTAAAAAACACAACCATCTCCTCTACTTTATAGTATCTGATTTTTGTTATACTTTAAATTTGACAATTTATGATTTGCGAAATATCCTGACATGATGGTTAAAAATTAATGTGATTTTTGGATTCAGTGCTAAAAAATACATAAAAGTTAAAAAAACCCAACCATCTCAGTCTTGTATTATCTAATCTAAAACTTTTTCTTAAACTTCTTGGCGGTAATCTATCCGATATTTTTTGTGTTATCCTGTAAAATATGTATAAATGGTAACCACCGAAAATCATAATAATATTAGATTGTTGTTGGATTTCCTCCAGTATGTAAAATTTAATCTCGATCGGATATTTAAAAGTGAGTTAAAGTTCAAGTACAAATTTTGAACTGGAAAAACATACATACAATCGTTGAAGTAATATAGAAATAACATAATTTTTGTTAAAAGAAATCATAAAAGAAACAGTCTCAAATCCTGACAAGATAAAACATACATTATTTTAGCCAATCTGAAACTTACTAAATGTTAATTTAATCGCAATACTTGTACGATTTTTTTCAAAGCGCAGATACACATGAAATAAGATCTTCGAATACTTTAAGCACTTGGTATGTGACCCCTCAATGCCAAGCCGAACTCATTTGTTTTCACAGCAGAAAAGTGGCATAAGTCATGCATTTTTAAAGTTTCATAACTCGTTCAATTTTAGGGTTAGATGAATAGGACTTTTTCTGTCTTACTTGTCAGTGTAATAGGAAAATTTTACTAAATATAACTTATAGGACCGAGGGATCGTATAAAAATTTAAATTTCTTAATTTTTTAAGAAATGTTTTTATTGACCCAAATCGCTTTTAAAATATTTTTTTTTACCTGATTTACAACATTTTTGTAATTGGAACTATATGTCTATGACTAACGGTTTAGGGATTAGCCATTGGACACCGTTGAGACCGGACACTCTGCGAAAATTCCATGATTCCTTGCACTGATGACGGTATGCTGAATGATACTGAAACTAGTCTTAACAAGTTGGAAATTGCTCGTAAAACGTGGCAAATGAGGTGCGTTCGTACTATAACTAGTTTTATAATTATTTTTTGCACCCCATATTGTACTGAATGTATATTTTTTTGCACTTCATAAAGTGCATAGTCTGTAACATCATAAAAATGCACTTCCAATAATTTTTTTCCCATTCCCCGTAATGTAATGGAACACTTTTGACTGTCCTGTAATTAAACTATACATCCGATTTTCCTAAAATTTGAAATGGCTCGACAAAATTTTGCAACAATTATATCTTTAAAATTTCAGACCATTCGGAAGGCTGTAACATCATTAAAATGCACTTGCAATAATTTTTCCCATTGGCCGTAATGTAAAGAAAAACTTTTGATTGTCCCTGTAATTAAACTATACATCCGATTTTCATAAAATTTGAAATGGCTCGACAAAAGTTTGCAACAATCATATATTAAAAATTTCAGACCATTCGGTTGGGTAGTTTTTGCTCTGTTATATGCGGACAGACAGACGGACGGACAGACGGACGGATAGACGGACGGACAGACAGACGGACTGAACGACGACTATAGGTGCTACGTATTTATATAATTACGAACGCACCTAAAAAGGTACTTAAAGCTGTGTTTCATCTTCTTATAAATATTAAATTATATTAAAGAGGAGTGTATAAAGAAGTTTATAAGAATTTTATTTAAAATAATTTTATTTTCCTTTATTCGGCTGGGATGGCCTATTTTGTTTAGAATACTAAAAAATAAAATATATATTAGTCGTTTCTTATGTAATGATAAAAAATCCTTCCTTTTTTACGTCATCATAATTTTAGTGTGCCGACAACTTTAATTTACGCTTTAATTGCGACTTGAAGGAAAAAAAGGTTGAGAAACACGGATTTACAGGGACACATAACATAAAAGATTTCAGATGCAATACTGTATCCGAAGTGTTGTCTATTTGCGATGATTGCTGAAAGTGCGTTTCCAGTTGTGGTATGCGTTTTTAAGTTTAACTAAATTTTTGCATACTATGTAGTGCATATATTCTATGGACCATATACAGGGCTACACAAAAGAATTCATAAGCATTACTGAGAATGAGCGTGAATTGCTTAAAGGTGCTTTTTAATCTGAGTGACGTATTTTTAAGCTGAACTACATTTGTATAAATTAAACTTTGTGCGAATTGTAATAAAAAAGCTAAAATCTTTAACAATGATTTTATGCACAAATAACGTACAGAACGACAAAAAATCACATACGATCGTTTCGAGGATTCCTGGATCCCCTTCCTCGGTGAGAAAAAAAAAGAAAAAGAAAAGAAAGAATTAAAATGGGTTCGAAGAACCCCTTGGTTAAAGCCCCGAGTACTAGCTTATGGATTGATTGAAAAGGCGGAAACAAGAGTTTATATATTCTAAAGAAATGGCGTAATTGACCAGAACTAACTGAAAAAGAGTCATTGCGCAGGATCCCTCCACACTGGTGAAACAAAAGGAGTGCTGGCCATATCATTTGCCAAGGAGGAAGTATGTTTATGAAAATAGTGAGCTTCGTAGATATCTAGATCGAAAATTGAGTTACATTTTTGAATAAAATTAGCTTCAAATTAGGCTAAATATAGAGTCTTAAATTAGAGGTTAAAATTATTCAAAAATGTAACTCAGTTTTTCATCAAGACTTTTACGAAGCTCACTATATTCATAAACATACTTCCTCCTTGGTAAATGATATGCTCAGCACCCCTTTTCTTTCACCAGTGCTGAGGGGTCCTGCGCAGTGATTCTTTTTCAGTTAGTTTTGGTCAATTACGCCATTTCTTTAGGATATATAAACTCTCGTTTTCGTCTTTTCAATCAGCCCATAAGCCAGTACTCGGGGCTATGACCGAGGGGTTCTTCGAACCCATTTTAATTATTTCTTTTTTTTTTCCTCACTGAGGAAGGGGATAAAGAAATCCTCGAAACGATCGTATGGGATTTTTTGTCGTTCTGTACGTTATTTGTGCGTAAAACCGTTATTAAAGATTTTAGCTTTTTTCTTAAATTTGTATATTAAGAGATGTTTGTAGCATAAACTAAATAAAACCATATACAGGACTGTGCAATGAACTGGTTACATGTATTCCGATGAATAGTTAGAAAATGTGATTTCAGTAGTTTTAAGCATGTTGTTCTGAATTAAATTTCAGCTTAATACGTGTCGTGCATAACAATCTGTATATAATATACAGGGCTGCACAAAAAATTCAAGTACGTTTCGGTTTATTGGTAGAAATTGCTGAACGTGAATTTTCAATTATGTTATGCGTTTTCTCACTAAACTAAATTTAAGCGTAATATGTCTAATCTGTACAAACTTATAAATTATGTATGGAGCTGCACTAAACAATTTAAGTACCCTTCCGGCTATGAGCGGTAATTGTTGAAATCTGATTTTGAAATATGTTCTACGTTTTCTAAAATGTTTATATGTGTATCTTTTTTACGTTATTAAAAGGTTATTTTTTGTAAAAATATTTCAGAAGTGTTGGAAAGTGTTTCATAGTCCATGCTTGACGCATTTTTCTTTCCTCCTTTCTTTCTTTTTTTAATAGTGTTTTACTTTTGACTGGACTTTTGAAGTATCGATATTAGAATCATCAACGTCTCTATAGTTTATACGATGTCTTTGCAATTGCTTGAAATGTAAGTTTAATTTAATTTTCGAACTTTTGAGTTTTGAAATTTTAAATCACATCTGTGCGAGATTTCTTAAAATTTTGATTTTATTTGCGATTTAAATTGAAATAAGATCGAATTTCACGAAGAAAAATGCCATTTTAACTTTTTTTTTTTACTCTAATTTCTGCATGGGCTAGATAGGCATTTTACGAAGTTTTCTGTAATTTGGTCGACCCCAAATGTGGTAGTAGTTTAATTTGTCTCCTATATATATTTTTTTTATTGACAATGTTTTTAAAATAGCTAATTGTAAAATCGTTTTAATTTATTTCAATGACCGCTTCTAAAACATCCAATAAAAATATTTCAAGAAATCAAATGTGGTTTCCTTTTTAATCCCATCTCTTCCTCTTTAACTCTTCTTTCTGATTGGCAGATGTACCTTATCCCTCTAACTGCGGTTTTTTTTTCTTTTTTAATTTTTTTTAACAGTATATAATCGACCAGTACGTTCTGTGTTATTACATATTTCAATTCATCATGTAATTGAAATATGTAGTGCATTTATCATTTGCATTTTTATACTTTGAATATGGAATTTTTAAAACAAAATTGCTTCAAAAATTGTATATTATCTAAATTTTTCTATAAATGTCTTGCCCGTGGAAATCGCGGAATACGCAGTCAGAGGGTTAAGCACAAGACAACCTTTCGAAATGGTGTATATGTCTGGTATTTTTTCATACTCCGTGAATAAATATCTTTTTTATGTTAGTCTGGCAAGAAATGTTTTACCTAGTTTATAAATTTTCCATATTGTTAGGTTTGTATCAAAAAATTTCTGAATCCATAAGTATGCTCTTTATGTTTTCTTGAAGTTGAATATTCTTTAAGTTTAAAATTCTTATTTTTAATAGCTGATATAGTACAGTAGCATGATAAGAGAAAAAAAAAAATGTTAAAGAAATACAACCAATTTATGCACTCTTATAAATTTATTTTAGCATTTCTTTTATTTTACAGTTTCATCTTTACAACGTCACACCACCTTTTTTTTTTTTTTTTTTTTTTTTTTACATTTTTACAACTTATTTTTCATTTCATCCTTATAACATCATAAAAGTCCCAATCTTCAAACTTACTCTGTTCCAGTGAATTTGATCTTGACATCAGCGATGGTCATGTTATCAGTGAGCAATTCTTCATTGGAACGGGCATAGATATGACGGTCGAAGGGGAAGCCCATTGCTTTCCTGTCGGGGTACTTCTGGTCCTTAGCACCGCAGTAGCTGACGGCATCGGCACAGTGAACCTTATCACCAGCTCCATCAGGCTAAAAAAGTAAAAACATTTGTACATAATTTAATATCACAAGACTTATGCTACAAGTGTCAATAAAATAAAATCGGAATTTCGTTCCAACACGTACTAGGAGTAGGGTCGCCTAATGAGACGTATATATAAATTAGTACAAACGGCACGAATTTAGCAATCATTGGTTTTAACAGTGAAATTAGTTTTTCAGTCAGCATAAAGTCAAATGAGAAAGAAATACCACTTTCGACTGCGCAAAGAATAATTATCAAATTTATTGTGTAAAACCCACCAAATGTTTGTTCAGACTATAAGCATCTCTGAGACATCTGCCTCAAGAAAACCCAGGTATAGGATTGGCGCAGAATGGTCGTCGAAAAGTGAGAAGCTATTGAAAACGAGGCCTATGTTTTATACTCTTCTGATTCTAAGTCGGTTACTACCAGTGTTACTAATGATGACCAACCATGCTGTTTTAAATCTCATACTAATTCTGCATACTTCTGCCGACTATCTATATTACAAACGACAAACGTGTCTGTCACGTTGAAGTCTTTTTAAGGTGGCAACAACAGACGATTAATACTCAGTTTTGCTACAATTTTTTTTTAACTTTAAAACATCCCACATTTACAATTTTTCATTGTCAATAGGGAAAAAAACATCTAGTTTCAAATACAATTTGTTTGAAAACTGTATCGCTATTTACTCAAATTTTCTTGTGTCTTAAAAATAAAGTTCAAGAATGAATTTTTTTAAATCTATGTCTATCACATGCAGATGGGTACGAAAAATAAATGCGTTTCCACTTAAAATAACATAAATAGCTTGCATTCCCAAACGAAATTGAAGTATTCATCGATCAATAAATAAAACAATAAAATGTACATAAAACACAAATTTAAGACATGCAATCGAATACATCGCTTAAATCACTGAAATGAACAGAAGCAAAAAGGTTGAATTGAAGGAATTAAATGTAAATAGTGGTTGAAGGAATTGTTTGTAAATAATAATCTTTGGCGATTTCTTGGGCTGTTAACTCCTGGCAAGAGGTCAATACGAATGTATCGCTTTTTAGAAATTTCAAAATTTTATTTGAACGCATTATTGTTGTTTTTCATATAAATAGGATTTTTGTCATTGTTAAAGGACATTCTGAAAAAATATGTATTAAATGTAAAAGAATATATATATATATATTAGGGTTTTCAATTAAAATAAATAGTTTTCACCTACATTCTGTAACACGGTAAGCCCGTGTTTTTTCCCTTGTTTAAAGACAAAAGAATTTTGTTCGGGAGGGGGGGAAACGTGCATTTTGGACCAAGAGTCTCATTGACAATCCTGATACCTTATAGCAGCTTAGGTTCACTTGGAAAGACATTGCTTACAGATAACTGTCACTTATTTGTGGCACTCAAAGAGGCATCAAGGGAATTATCAAGTTGAGGAGGATATAACCTTTCAGGCATTTCTGCACGACCAGTTTGAGAAGAAGCACCCTTCAATATATGATTAGTAAAATGAAAAAATAATACCTGACAACTGGGAAGAATGGTTTTTGAAATCATGGAGTTATGCAGAACCTATATATATATATATATATATACCTCCAATTTCATATCTTACTTTAAGAAATTTTAAAATATAATTCCCGGTCTATAGAGTATTTGATCGACTCCTGTAATAATTGTTTTTTCCTATATTATTGGATTAGCTTTCACTGCCAAACGAATTTATACTGCGAAATATGTTTTGCTTTGTTACATATAAGGGATAATGGCCATTATTATAAATTTTGAAGCCTAGAATTAAAAAGAAATATGTTTTATAGTTCAAGTGAAAAAAATGCTAATACAAAATGAATATGTGATAAATATTGCTTAATTTAAAATATAAATTCTATATTTTCAATCTTTCTAATAACTGAAATTCTTTAACTCTTGATTTAAAATGGTCTTTTAATGTTGCCGAAAATTTATCTAAATGAAGTTAACGATTAAAAAAAAATGTATTTGGTGCAATTAATAAAAATTAGACCACTACCAAACTACTGCCGAACTAATGGTGTTTCTTACTGCAACGCTTTTTCTAGATCTGTTAGACGTTTAGTGCTCTTAACCACAGGAATAATTTTATTAGCTGAAGATTAAATTATTTAATTTTTTTCATCACCAACTACTCTCGTAAGAAGATTCTGGAATTATAATTTGTAACTTTCTTTAATCGAAAAAAATCGACAAAACAAAGTACACTTACATTGTCGACAGTGTAGTCAGTTGCCATGACAAACAGTTCGAATTCCATACCCTTGACTGTTCCCTTGGGAACAAGCATGTTCTCTGGCCATCCACAGCTACAGTATTCAGAAGCGTCAGCAGGACCATGTTGACCGTCCTTCAATTCCTCAAAGGTGAAAGTGTGAGCAAGTGTGACGCTGGACTCAATGGCATTGCGATTGATTACGTTCTTGCCAGGTGCCACTATAAAAAATAATAAAAAAAATCCGTAGAACATTAAATATATAATAAATGAATTAATTTTGAAAAAAAAAAAACTTTAACCAGACATTTAAAAATAGAAGGTTCCATTAAATAATTTCATAATTAGTTCTCTAGCGCCTCAGCGAATGAAGGCATACATTACGCTCGCAGCTATAGTGGCGTTCAAACTGTATAAGACGGTATGCCAAGAAACATCGCTGTATTAACAAAATTGACTTAAGGCTGCTAGTAACTCAGCTTCCGAATTCACCTCGCTAATGTTAAGTCTATTGGCGTAGAATGCATTCGTATATATAGAATATCTCCTCAGGAAAGTAATGTTTTTAATTGCTTTTTTCTTTGTACTCTTCTTAAAAGATGTTTATTTTTTTTTCTTAGTTCTCAAAATATTTCTAAAAACTATGCTGAATTTAATATGTTATGTGTTAAAATCTGAAGAACAGTGAGTAAGATTTTAGCGCTTCCTATAAAATTAAGCATAGGTTTTGGAAATATTTTGAGAACAAAAAAAAAAAAAAAAAAAAAGAGACATCATTTAGGAAGGGTACACAGGGAAAAGAAGTTAAAAATATTAATTTGCGGAGGAGATATTTTATGTATACGAATGCATCAAACGCTCATAGACTTAAGTTGTAAGCTGAATAACTTGCAGTCTTAAGGAACTAATTTAGTGACCCGAAGAAATTCGCAAGCTAATGTTAAAATTTATCGAAGGAGGGTGGTTCGTTTAAAATATCTCGTTTGCATTTTCACATTTTTAATTTTAATTTTTATTTTATTATTATTTTTTTACTTCGATTTTAGTTGTATCTTTCTGCTGTTTTTTTTTTCTTTTCTTTTTTTTTTTTTTTTTTCTATGAGAACTTTTACATTAGAAAGTTTCCGGTTTCGAAATTTATACCGATTTCACTTTAGGAAATGGCTGAAAAAACGAAAGTAACTGACCTCCTTTATTAAAAAAAAAAAAAAAAAAAAAAAAAAAAAAAAAAAAAAAAAAAAAAAGGAGCAAAAGTCGAAAAAATCAAAACGACCTTTGTAGAGATCGACCTCTTGCATCGAATTAGTTTCAACATTTAGTATTGCATAAATATATTATTTATATGCTTCTAAAGATTTTGTTCAATTGTTGATAATACTTAAAAGCACAATTAATCTGTTTAATCTATAAATGAGTAGTTCAAGCTTAATATCTTGTTGTTTTCGTTTAGTCTTAAATTAAAATGTGTTTGGTAATTAAAATTCAAAAATTCTGTCCTCGATTAGTGATGCTATATATTTGAATTGATTCTGCATTAGTGAAAAAAAATTAATAAACGGCGATATTAACATCAATGTTGTTCTGGGGATATTTTTGTGAGAATATGCCTGTGGTACACCGTAAAAAAATTATGTAACGTCACTCCATGAAATTTGCGCCAGTCTTGCTGCCTCTATTTTATTGAGTAATTTAACCAATATAACAGATGTTAAGTTGCACTAATGTGTAATATTACACCCTTTATATCAGTTTAAATTACACCATTATATAATTTACAGTTATTTAGTGAATGAGAAATTTTTGGTTCACATTTTATTTATATATATTTTTTATCCAATAAATTAATTTCCGATTTTATAATTGCGATGCCTTTCATTAATTTACCGATCTATTTGTAATTTTTAACTACTGAAACAATAATTACATAATTTAATTGAGAAATAATTAGAGCTAACTTACATTCACTGTGGAATTTGTCCAATTCGATCATCAGTCTCCTTTGCTCGTCAGGTACAAGACGGTTTCCGAGTTCATCATATTTGGGTCCCAAGAAGATGCGGATGGTAGCGTGTTTGGCTCCTCCAGTGTTGTTCTCAATATTGATGATGTATGAGTAAGGTTCGTGGTCCAAATGGTGGTACTTAACCTAGATTGGAAAACGCTTACTTTTAATCATATTCTCAGAATATTTTAAACAGATTACAATCAATAAATGATAAAAAAAAAAGAATTGTAATGTAACTATGAATCAGCTTACCTGGACTTTGTGTCCGGTTCCGAACTTAATACCGTGAGATAAGTCCAAGAGGTCATCTTTGAAGAATGTGGTAACCACATTGGGTTGTTTGGCGTTTACCTGAGCACTCAGAACCTTGATTCCATCGAAACTCAACTAAAATTGTAAACAATTATTTTTTAAATCATAAAGAGCACTAGGAACATAAAGTAAGAATAGAAAACATTGCTAAAATGATTTAGGCCAAGCATGTCATATTATGACTATGATTCTACATATATGTTTAATGGATCACCCAGTTACATTTTAAAAATTCCAGTTTAGTTTTATGCAGTTATTTCTTTAACTTAATAAAATAATTCCGCCTTAGTATGATTGTTTAATGCTATTATCTATTGAAGAAGTTTCAAAATTCGAACAATAATTATGTCTAACGTATCTCAAAATCTGCTTATGAGCCACTGAAAATAACAAATATATGTTTTGTCTCGGCCATACTAGCCCAAAATTTTGTTTTCTTTATTCAGTTATATAGATTTTTCATCATGATGTTACGTGTTTTTTAATTTTTTCTTTATTTTTATCTTTATTATTAGTTTTATTTATTTATTTGTAATTAATTTATCAATTTATTTTTTGCAAAGTATTTTGCTTATTATACTTACACTAATATATGATCGCACAAAATTTTGAACAATAATCTTTGTAACTTTAAAATAAAATCATAAATAAAATTTTTCACAAAAAAAAAGAAAAAAGAAAATCCGGTCATTTAGATGTATTTAAATGTAAAACACTAGGGGGCTCTGCCCCCTACGAGCTACGCTCGTCAACCCCCGTTCAGACACCGCAGACTCTAACAGCACGATAATTTGATCGGCTTTAAAAAGATTTCGGAAGATTGAATTATAATTTGAATCTGAGAAATATAATCTGACGTAATTTTCACCAAACTTTTCTTTTTCTTTTTAATATTCACGTAAAAATACTTTTGCTAGAAATGAAATATTATGATCATCTTAAAATATTAAATAAATGTCTCGAGCAATTTTTAAATTTAAACTGTTTAGCAATATTATTTTTTGTTCATTTTATATAATAAGTGTAATGTGACGTAAATGTGACGTAAATTCTCCTATTTAAGATTTCTAACGCATGTTTATGAATTTATTATTTTACAATATTCTGTCTCTTTTAAAATTCACGTGTAATTATAATTTTTATGACGTAATTTTCAATGAGTTCCTGCTTTTTATATTTTCTGTTTATAATAGTCACGTGTAAAATAAATTTTTAATTTGAAGTAAACATTATTGTTTGCGCTGTTTATACAACTGGCAACAGTTTAAATTAATAACATTTTCTAAAATTTGTAAAAAATATCTCTCGAAATGCTGAAAATTTGAATTTAAAATTGAAATAAAACGTCAAAAAATGAGTCAAATAAGAAAAATAAATACAATCTGCACACCGGGAACTTATAACGTATAAAATGATCTAAAAATTATTAAATTCTCATGTATAGTTTTTGCTCCAATAAAACTTTTTTAATGGAACGATTTTGTCTAACTTTAGCATTAAATATCTCTTAAAATAATTCTTCGATTTGAAAGCTGTCTACATCAGCGTGCTTATCAAACATTTCTCTATAACACCACCGATTTTCATATTTTTGTATGCAACAGTTTTTTTAATATTAACGATGAAAGGCCATGCTTAAGCATTCAAATTGGATGTGGATCTACCCGGAATATCTACGCAGATTGTCATTGGTCCATTTCCAAATCAAAACTTTTTTTTATATATAGAAGGATTTAAGATCTGACATCGTAAGATTTGAATATTTTTAATTTATTTATTTAGGGAATAAACAATTTATAAATAGTATATACTTATGTACTATATAGTTATCGAATCAAAACATAAATATTTAACAATACAAAGTGCAACATTATTGTTATCCTCTGTAGGTTATTCCACTTATTATTTGAAGTAAATAACATAAAATGTATCGCTATGACACACATCATCTAAAATATTCAAAAGAGAAAAAATCCTACGGGTTTAATCTTAGCCTAGCTGACAAGTTGCTCTACTAGAATATTTTAATCTGTTGAAATCAATATATTACCTCTTCCTTGGTGTAAGGCTTAAGAGTGGCTTTGAACTGCTGGAAAATGTTGTCGACAAACCTGTGCCATCTGTAGAAGATTGGATCTCTTAGAGAGGTTGATGTGTCGCTCATGACACCGGGATTTTCCTGAAAAATATTATAATTGCGTAAATATTTTTAAATGACAAATTTAAACTGAGTTCAAATTCACCTGTTAAAATGTATTGTATTTTACAGAGAATTTATTTTAAATCTTACTTGGAATCTGCCATCAGGATCGTGCATTCTGGCCATCATGACGTGACCCCAGTTGTGAAGAGATCCGTAGAAGGCCTTGTTGGGAGAAGAAGAACTGGCTTCAATGAGTGAACCCAAAATGTTGGCACCATTTACTTCATCCAGAGGAAGTTCACTGCCATCAGCAGCGTGGACATGTTGCAAATCAATGGCTTCCAGGATACGTTCCCTCCATCTTTCCATGTCTTGAACATCGACATCAACGAGGTCCTGGAGACTGAATCCTTCAGGCCGAGAAGCATAGTGTAAACCGCTGACCAGGGATGTCAAGTGAGGAGCGAAACCTTCCAATTTCTCCTCAAAGTTGTGGAAAGGAATCATACGCTTCAGGCCGTTAGACAGTCTTTCGCAATCGTATCTGGAAAAGAGTGTTAAATGAAATTTAAAACTCATATTAAAAGAAGATTTTTTATTACATATAATTTTATTGAATTTCCATATCTTGTAAAAATAAAACACCTATAGTTTTTTTTTTTTTTTTTTTTTTAAGATAAAGTTTTGCTTTGCATTCAGACTTCATTATCATGAAAATTTCAGGCCTTGGGGGTTGGGCAAAGAAGGTATTTTTTTCTGTTCTAATTTTAGACGATTAAAAAGGAATGCATATGAGATCTGCATAAGAGTTCTGTAATGCATCGCGGGATGGAAAATTGTGAATAAAAAACGATAATCATTTACATACAAGTTATTTATTATTACCGTTAAAATTTCCTTAAAAGATATAAGTTTAATTGTCTTAAATTTGATGTAAAGTAAACATGATGGAATGCTATACAATCTTGAAAACTATATTACGTGTCAAAGAAAATACGAATTCTATGGATTGGCTAGTCATAAATTACTCAAAAAAAATTTTGCTGATATTTACAACAGTCTGTTTAAGAAGAAACTGAAAAAACACGTACTGTTTTAGTATTTTTTATCCTGATGTTAAATACATATGTTCTTCGCAAGGCAGAACTGAGTTATTTAGTTCATCTACGAATAGACAAGTTTATTACAATTATAAACTGTTTTCTAAGTTTACAAATTTCCTTCTCTTAAAAAAAACTTTCTTTTTCGTTTATGCATTTACCTGGCACACATCTGTTGATGCATGTAGTAGAAGAGTTCTCCTTTCCTGTCCTTAACCTTGCCTGTGAGTTCCTCATTCCAATTGGCAGGGTACACAACGTGCCAGTACCAATGGTGAGCATTGATGCCGACATCCTCGCGGAAGTAAGACAGTTTGTATTCAGGATCCAAAATGTTACCAGTCTTCTCAATTTCGACGATGACATCCTGAAAAGAAAATTGACGATTATGTAAAGTTATGAAATTGAAGTTAACACTACCACTTTAACTTTAAACTAAAATTTTAGTGGTTGTAAAGTAAAGAAAAAAAGAAGAAGAAGAAGAAGAAGAAGAAACACAGCATGTGTTTTTTAGTGCTATCCACCCTCCTTAAGTTTTGAAGACATTTTTTTTTTTTTTTTTTTTTTTTACTTTCAAATTTAAAGTTTTGCAAAACATCATTCTGTTAGGAATATGGGCAGGGAAGTGAATTCTCTATTAAAACTTACATTTCCACTTCCCAGTCTTAGTTCTCTTAAACAAAAAAGGTAACTGAGGAAAATAAAACACAGCTTTATTATTTATATGAACATAACTTTTTTTCTGTTTTGAATAAATCAAATGTAAAAAGAAAAAAAAAATGAAAATAATCGTTCCAAAATAGTAAAAAAGATTGAAAAACCCTTCTTGATTCCCAATAAAAGCGAAATAAAAATTTTATGGCTGTTCAAAATGTGCAAATCTTGTCATATAAAATGGTTAAGCGTGGTAACCGCCAAACGTTCGTATTAGGAACACTTTGTATGATAAGTAGTTAAGTTTTTCTAAAAGTTCTATATTTATTTTTGCGTGCACTTTTTTCTTGTAAAACATGCGAGTTATTTATTGATGAAAATAGTGTGAGATAAAAACATTTGTTTAAAATTTAACCCTTTATGCTCCGACGGGACTTTTAAATCCCATTAAAAAATGCAGTATAAAATTTATTTAATTCGTCTACTAATAAAAGTATATGATACTTTTTATGCAAAATACTTTGCTGGATCAAATTCAGTAAGCACAGTGAAACAGTCGAAGCTAAATATATCGAAAATTTTCTCAACCATTTACATGGATTTAGTATTTCTCCGGTTGAAAAATGTTTTACGAAAAATTTGCAACTACAAAACACTTCTCAGTTACAGATAGGATCCCAATACATTTACTTATATTGTTCTTGTAAGAATTTTGAAGTTTCCATAAACAGTATCTTTTATTAATTAATCTAATTATTCTTGTAATTAGTTTAAAAAAACCCTCTAACTGCCGATTTATTAAATCAATATTTTAATCGCTTTATTAATCTAATTATTCTTGTAACTAGTTAAAAAAAAATCTAACTACCGATTTATTGAATCAATTTCATTTAAAAATCAAATTGTTATTGTATCAGTTTTTTTGGATATCTTCAGATAGTAACGAAGATAATTATTAAAGAGGAGCAAGTTTCTGATTTAAAATTCGGGGAATAAAATTTTAAGTTACTATTAAATTTTTAATGCCAGTTAAGCTCTTCTAAGGCTTTCTTAACCCTATGAAATGTACAACGACGATTTCTTATACATAGCAATTCGTAAATTTAACAAGATATAAAACCACTTTATTAGACAAGTCTGCTTGTTTAGACATCACATCAGGAAATTTCCCGGAAGTTGGTTTTTCATTTTCATGCGATGCGAGAAGTGTTGAGTCTAATACCATAAAATTGTGTGCACTGCGTGCAATAAACAGTTGTGTTCTACTTATATGTGGGAGTTTTTTTATGCAACATATAAATGAAAATGAAACTGCTGCAATAAGTGTTGAATCTTTATTAATTGAAAAACTAATGAAGTTAACTGATTAAAAGAAAAATTATTAAGTTTTGATAACATAAAATACTTTAATATAAAATATTAAAAAAAAAAAAATTAAGCTAAAATGGGCCGATCCACAATATTGCGAATTTAGAATAATCAGGAAGTTCTTTGGCTAACTACATTTTATAAGCATTTTATAGTTTACTCAATACATTTAACATTTTATTAGCTATCGAAATATATAAAGAAAATAAAAAAATGTATAGAATTTCTATGATACACTCTATGTTAAAAAGACTAAGAAAGCATACTCACTAAATCTCTGTGGATCTTGGCTTCTTTGATGGCTAGATTTATGGTTTCGGCAGGAACGAACCTGTCAGGGAAGACCTCCTGGATGGGTGGGAGGGTGATACCTCTGCAGTCATCCCTGTGAATAACAGCGACCGAGAAAACGTAAGCGAAGAGACCTTCGTTTACGATGTCGCGAGCCTGTGTAGACAGTTTCACGAAATCATCGAAATCGGTGGCAGCTGCAAATGAAAAAGAATATTTAAAACGTCGAAAACGTAGACCAATATCAATCTGTGCCTGAAAGACTTGACATTTGAGAACAAAAAAAAAAAAAAAATCAAGCATCCCAAATAATAATTTTTTGTATATGTATAAGTATTGATTTGAATATATGTCAACCAATAGAGAGAGATTATGCCAGAAAAGCTAATTATATGTCCCCCCACTAGTATCTGCACCTAGGGAGGGCCCTATTTCCTAATTCAGGATATTGTTAAAAAGCAAATATATGAATATGAATGTCATGTAATTTAAGAAGTTAATTATATTCGAAAGTCAATAAAAAACATGAATTCAAATAAAATGTTTCAAAATGCTTTCTAGCTGGTAGATGTAAAGCTTACTGTAAATTAAAAAAATATATTTCTTAGGAATTAAAAAAAAAACAAACATTTAAATTAAAGTTAAATATGAAAAATTATTTTTAATACTGAAATTTAAATAAATTATACTGTAGTTTATACTGATTTGAAGTTTAAATACATTATGTTTCTTTTATTACCCGTGTCAATAATTACAATAATAATAAAATGCAAAGCCATCAAAAATCATCACAGTATTCTCCTCGGTTCTGAAGTATCACATGTGATACTTCCAAATTTTGGAGGATATAAATTAAACTATTTGATTTTTTTACATTTTTATTTTACTTCTACTAGGGGGCTCGGCCCCCTACGAGCTACGCTCGCCAACCCCCGTCCAGACACCGCAGACTCTAAATGCACGCTAATTTGATCGGCTTTAAAAAGATTTCGAGAGACTGAATTATCTCTCTATTCTAAAAAAAAGTAACTACCGCTGTCACCGCCGCCGCCGCCGCCGGTTTTGAATTTTTTGTGACCGGAGGTCTTTCTTCGTTAATATTAAGAAAAATAATGCATACAAAAATATGAAAATCGGTAGTATTATACAAAAATGTTTGATAAACACGCTGATGCAGACAGTTTTCAGATCGAAGAATTATTTTAAGAGATATTTAATGCTAAAGTTGGACAAAATCGTTCCACTAAAAAAGTTTTATAGGAGCAAAAACTGTTCATAGGAATTTAATCATTTTTAGATCATTTTATGCGTTAGAATTTGCCGGAGTGCAGATTGCATTAATTTTTTTATTTTGACTCATTTTTTGAGATTTTATTTCTATTTTAAATTCAGATTTTCAGCATTTCTAGAGATATTTTTAACAGATTTTAGAAAGTGATATTAATTTAAACGGTTGCCAACTGTATAAACAACGGAAACAATAATGTTTGCTTCAAAAAAAATATATATATATATATTTATACGCGTAAATAAATTAAAAATTTATTTACACGTGACTATTATAAACAGAAAAAAACATTTGGAATTAGAATTAAATAATTATGTACAAAAAGCAGGAACTTATTAAAAATTACGTCATAAAAACTATAATTACACGTGAATTTTAAGAGAGAAAGGAATTTGTAAAACAATAAATTTATTAATATGCGTTAGAAGTCTTAAATAGGAGAAATTACGTCATATTTACGTCACATTACAGTTATTACATAAAATGAACACAAAATAATATTGCAAAACGGTTTAAATTTAGAAATTGCGCTAGACATTTATTTGATATTTTAAGAGGATACTTTTCAACTATTTTTGTTAGGAAAGCGCAAATAATATTTCATTTCTAACACAAGTATTTTCATGTGAATATTAAAAAGAGAAAGAATAGTTTGGTCAAAATTACGTCAGATTAAAAACGATTAATTTAAAATGTCTCATTTAAAAGAACTTTCTTTTCACTTTGTTAAAAAATACCAGGAGACAAAGACTCTGTTTACTTAATTCCTTTTATATTAGCTTATTTTGAAATGTTGTTACACGTGTCTACGTCATCAAGTTATTTTTATTTCGATGTTTTATTTGTATTTTTATTAATGTTGTACTAATTTATTTGTTCTTTCGTTATTTAAAATAAAAATTATGTCAATTTGTATAATTTGGCGAGTGGTTTGGCGATTTATATAATTTGGCGAAATTGGTCGACGGGATAATCAAGTAGTACCGCAACGGATTTGGCTTTAAAATTCCCCAATCAAAGAGAAATGAATAGAAATCCGTTTATAGAGAGATCGCCACTGTTTTTTAAATTATAATTCAATCTTTCGAAATCTTTTTAAAGCCGATCAAATTAGCGTGCATTTAGAGTCTACGGTGTCTGGACGGGGGTTGGCGAGCGTAGCTCGTAGGGGGCCGAGCCCCCTAGTAATTTAAAAAACAGTGGCGATCTCCCTATAAACGAATTTCTATTCATTTCTCTTTGATTGGGGAATTTTAACGCCAAATCCGCTGCGGTACTACTTGATTATCCTGTCTACCAATTTCGCCAAATTATATAAATCGCCAAACCACTCGCCAAATTATACAAATTGATATAATTTTTATTTTAAATAACGAAAGAACAAATAAATTCGTACAACATTAATAAAAACACAAATAAAACGTCGAAATAAAAATAACTTGATGACGAATACACGTGTAACAACATTTTAAAATAAGCTAATATAAAAGGAATTAAGTAAAGAGAGTCTTTTTCTCCTGGTATTTTTTAACAAAGCGAAAAGAAAGTTCTTTTAAATGAGACATTTTAAATTAATTCTCAAAATATCAAATGAATGTCTAGCGCAATTTCTAAATTTAATTTTTTTTGCAATATTATTTTGTGTTCATTTTATGTAATAACTATAATGTGACGTAAATATGATGTAATTTCTCCTACGACTTCTAACGCATGTTAATGAATTTATTATTTTACAATATCCTTTCCCTTTTAAAATTCACGTGTATACTTTTTATGACGCAATTTTTAATAAGTTCCTGCTTTTTATACTTAATTATTTAATTCTAATTTGAAAGTTTTTTTCCTGTTTATAATAGTCACGTGTAAATAAATTTTTAATTTGAAGCAAACATTATTGCTTGCGCTTTTTATAGAGTTGGCAACAGTTTAAATTAGTACAATTTTCTGAAATCTGTAAAAAATATCTCTAGAAATGCTGAAAATTTGAATTTAAAATAGAAATAAAACCTGAAAAAATGAGTCAAAATAAAAAAATTAATGCAATCTGCACTCCGGCAAATTATAACGCATAAAATGATCTAAAAATGATTACACTGCCATGTATAGTTTTTGCTGCTATAAAACTTTTTTAGTGGAACGATTTTGTCCAACTTTAGCATTAAATAACTCTTAAAATAATTCTTCGATTTGAAAACTGTCTACATCAGCGTGTTTATCAAACATTTCTGTATAAAACCACCGATTTTCATATTTTTGTATGCATTATTTTTGTTAATATTAACGAAGAAAGGCCTACGGTCACAAAAAAATCAAAACCGGCGGCGGCGGCGGCGGTGACAGCGGTAGTTACTTTTTTTTAGAATAGAGAGATATAACTGAATTAGAGATGGGAAAAACAGTTACTTTTTATTAACAGGTTCCATCATTACACCACTAGCTTGGTAACATGTTACAATAACCTAATAATTTTTTAACACCTTACCAGAGGCTAAAAATTTGTTGAAATTTGTACTTATATGGTCTTTTTTTTTAATTTAGGTCATTTTTTTAATAGATTTTGGTTAAGTATTGGTAGGTAAAGAACATTTTTTGGACTTTTGGGTAATATATATATATATATATATATATTAACCATTAATGTTTGAAAAATGATCTAAGCTCACATTTAAAACGTAGAGTTAAAATTTACAAAAAATCAAACCAAGTTTTCGAATTTCAGCAGTGGACATTAAGACATACTAAATAGAAATATATATTTATTTAAAAATTTTAACTACAGTTTTATAAAGTCTATATCCAACATGGTTCTTCATTTATAATTACAGCATCCTAATTTCTTATTCCCACCCAACCTAAGTCTCAAGATATCTGTACATAAAGGAATAGTACAAGAAAATTTTCTTTTTAATAGCTTCTAGCATTCAAAACTCGCTAGAATTTAAGATGTCCCCAATTCAAATGTCATTCAATGTCTAGAATATCTCTCAATTTTTTAAGGTGAAAATTCATATATTCAAGTAAATTTATCACTATTATAAATTCATCTGCCTAATAATTAGATTATTCGATAGATATCTCACACTTATTCCCAAAATTTACAACTTTCTCCCTCTCTCTCTCTGTATATATATATATATTGTGAGCGCTCCTTAATATGAGTGGTTACAAACATCTCCCATTTGACATTAAAAAAGGATGTTTAAATACCTATAGAAAGACCAAATTTGCGTAATTCTATATATATATATATATATATATATATATATATATATATATATATATATATATACATATTGTTTACAATATTATTTAGTCTCACAGTTTACATATCGCTCACCAGCAAGAAAATAGACACGACTTTTAAATATTCATTTTGCGTTTTATTCCACAAATAGGTGTGTCATAGGTGTGTCTTGCTACACAAACAGTTTCATAAGTGTACCTATGTTTGAAATCACATTATTGCGCCGTATGTCCATTTATGACCACAGAAGAGGGGTGGATTGTGCGGGGAGGTAAAATTACGCAACCCTCCAAACCTCATCCTACGTCTTCATTTTTAAGGGTTTTATACTTTTATGCAAATTTCCATTCCAGCATGTAGAGCTAAGTGCTATAATTTCATGTTACAGTGAAATCATGCACATTTTCTTTTGCCTCTCCTGTGAAATTTACTTTTGTCGATATGTGTCACTTTTCTTGCGGGTGAGCGACATATTAAATGAACAAAAATGTTCATACTAAAATAAATGTTTACTCTATATATTCCGAAACATTTTTTTTTTTTTTTTTTTGCACATTTAAAAGTATTTTTTGTTTTTTCTGAAACACTTCACCTTTTCATATGTGTCACTTATCGAATAATGGTGTGATGCGATCAACTGTGTATTCTGACCTATCCATTAACAACATCAAATAACATTATGAGATATAGAAAAATAATTTAAAATAATTTAATAAAATATTTTAAACCTAATTAGGTTTAAGGCAAAATTTGTTAGTTAAAATATTCCACTATCATGATATTTCCACTCATATGAACATATAGTTTTTAAAACGCCGTCGCTTTTATATTTGACAACAATGATTATTATTTTTTTTTCAAATTGATTAAAGCATTTTTAAAATTTTTACAAATGTTCCTATAAAATAAGAATCTTATTGCTTTAAGTTTTCTAGCAGTCATAGTTATGACAAAAAGTACAATAAATAAATAAATAAATAGCTTTACCGCACCCGTACATCAGACCCACTTCAATAGACATATCCGTCACCCCGCAATAAAAAAAAATGCTTTGTCTTACCTCCGCAAGCTCAAAGCAAGCGCACTAACTTACAAATTACCTCAAAATATCCCCAGCCAGCCATGAAATCAACCGCGAATCTAACTTACAAACTTAGAAACACTTTTCCTTCCCTCTCGATAACGTACTATTCTCAGATTCTAATATTACCAATCTAGATAAACAATATATACAAAGCAATAATATATTTTTTGAATAATATAACTACTTCAAAAATACTACAAATAACTGTAATCTCTCATAGATGTTATTAATTTTTTTTTTTATGCATTCGATATTGAAAGAACTATAGATATCAGGCTGAAGCGAACATAATATTTGAGCATTTACCAGTTGGTATAGAATATTTCATACTGGCAGATATTTACCACTGATAGTTTTTATTCCTAACGAAACAATGAGGAGAAAAGTGTGTCGGACGTCTCTATTGTCGTTAGAGGGGGTGAAAAGTGATTGAGAAATGAAATGAAAATATTCTTGGGTTTTCTTTTTCGTACATAGGACGCGGTTGAACGTTTTTGTGTTTTGTAAGCTAAAGTAGGATTTACTTGACTCTTTTGTAATAGTTCATTTTTTTTTTTTTACTTTTTCTCAGAAGCTTATTAAGACCCAGGAAAAAAAATTTTGTGATTTTATTTTCATCGGAATATAAAATTAAAATAAAGCTTTTTTTTTTTTTTCTTTGAAAGGAAATTGATAAATAGTTATAAAATTATTAGGGTGTTTCTGATATTCTGTTACTAAAAAACAAACTTTAAAGCAATAACAGTGTCTTTTTAACTGTTATCTTAAATAATGCCCACCTCTAAGCTGAATGCTTTTGGCTTGGGATCAAAACCAATGACTGGCAGCACTGATGCTTATTTCCCCATTAAATAAGTGTTATTTCCATCTGCGTTTACAAAATGCATTCTAAACAGTGTGTCCGAGAAAGTACGAATTTGTCATAATTAATTAACTTAAACGCTTTACAATAAAAAAAATTGAGGATTTGTAAACCATTCAATTTATTAAAGGCTTTCAATTTAATGCTGCGTAATTTAGATCAAATTGATATTTGAAGGGTGTTCGTTATTTTAGATCTGTATTTGTGAACCTAAATTACCAGCCCCCTAAAGTATCAAGTTCAGTAAAAGGGCTCCTTCTGTCATCTATGGTGTCTTTTTGTTTGTACAAAATCAATGAATGTGTATTCGTAGTGTAATTTTACCTTCGGGTCTGAAGAGGTTAAATTTATGTTTACTAGATCTACTGACATTGAAATTCAACATGTATTGTACTTTACTGATTTTGTCACCTCTGAAAGGAAAATGATAAAATTCATTTTAGTACAACTAGATATCTAGTTTTAAGAAAGCATCTAAATTTAAAAAAGGGAATATATGTTTTATCAGCTCCTTAAAGTCCAAACGAAATATCTTTATAAACGAGTGGCAACATCAAATTAAAATTCATAGAAAATATCTCTCTATTCTAAAAAAAAAGTAACTACCGCTGTCACCGCCGCCGCCGGTTTTGAATTTTTTGTGACCGGAGGTCTTTCTTCGTTAATATTAAGAAAAATAATGCATACAAAAATAAGAAAATTGGTAGTATTATACAGAAATGTTTTGATAAACACGCTGATGCAGACAGTTTTCAAATCGAAGAATTATTTTAAGAGATATTTAATGCTAAATTTGGACAAAATCGTTCCACTAAAAAAGTTTTATAGGAGCAAAAACTATACTTAAAAATTTAATAATTTTTAGATCATTTTACACGTTATAATTTCCCGGTGTGCAGAATTAATTAATTTTTTTAATTTGATTCATTTTTCGAGGTTTCATTTCTATTTTAAATTCAAATTTTCAGCATTTCGAGAGATATTTTTTACTTATTTTAGAAAATTGTACTAATTTAACCTGTTGCCAACTGTATAAACAACGGAAACAATAATGTTTGCTTCAAATTAAAAATTTATTTACACGTGACTATTATAAACAGAAAAAAAACTTTCAAATTAGAATTAAATAATTACGTATAAAAGGCAGGAACTTATTGAAAATTACTTCATCTATAATTACACGTGAATTTTAACAGAGAAAGGATATTGTAAAATAATGAATTCATTAACGTGCGTTAGAAGTCTTAAATAGGAAAAATTACATCACATTTACGTCACATTACACTTATTACGTAAAATGAACAAAAAATAATATTGCAAAATAGTTTAAATTTAAAAATAGCGAGAGACATTTACTTGATATTTTGAGATGAACTTTTCAACTTTTTTTTTTTGTTGTTTTTTTGGACAGCGCAAATAATACTCCATTTCTAATAAAAGTATTTTCACGTGAATATTAAAAAGGGAAAGAAAAGTTTGGTGAAAATTACGTCAGATTAAAAACGATATATTTAAAATGTCTTATTTAAAAGGACTTTCTTTTCGCTTTGTTAAAAAATACCGGGAGACAAAGACTCTGTTTACTTAATTCATTTTATATTAGATGATTTTGAAATGCCATTGTATCTTTTAACAGCAGCTGATTTTTCCGTAAAATTCCCCAATCAAAGAGAAATGAATAGAAACCCGTTTATAGGGAGGTCGACTTTGTTTTTTTAATTATAATTCAATCTTCCAAAATCTTTTTAAAGCCGATCAAATTAGCGTGCCTTTAGAGACTGCAGTGTCTGAACGGGGGGTTGGCGCGCGTAGCTCGTAGGGGGCCGAGCCCCCTAGTTAAGGAAAAAATATTAAAGAACATAAAGCAAATGAAAAAAGTGAGCAGAATAATAAAATAACTAAAAGTATTTTCTTAAGTAATTTTGAAAAACGTTTAATTATGCAGTTTTCAGGAATAAAAAATGTGTGTTATTTTCAAATATACTTACTTCTCTAAAATGTTCAAGAAAAGTTGATCCAAAATACAAAATCCATAGAATTGCACTAAAAAAAAGTCTGACGACCAAAAATTTATTTAAGCCAGCAAGTCCAATCAAAAATATAACATATGTCTGGATAGTTTTGATGTACAAGGCAAGAAGGTTTTCAATTAGGTTTAAAGAATCTCAGTACTTTTGAAATTGGAGAAAAAAAAGACCATTTTCAATATGTAATATCTTAAAATGTATGTGATTTCAAATCACATTTTTTCGAGAAATGAAAGATATAACTATGTTCTTTCATTTCATATATTTTAATAATTACAAGATGCAGAATTAATATTTATAGTCGACTTCAAACTCTCAGACATTTGTCGAGCAGAAAATTGGTATGAAAGCTTACGCGCAAGATTTACAAAATAAATTTTGCAACTAGAATAAAAATTTTGGAGCCTAATCATACTTTAGATTATAACAATTACTCTGAACCTAAATAAATTTTGTACTTAAAGCATTTTTATATTTTTGATGCAAAGTTGTATTTAGCTAATACAAAATTTTGAGAATTTCGACAGTATAAATCACGTAAAAAAATATTTTTTGAACAATAAAAAGGAAATTCCAGGTTCATTTTATACAGACTAACATGAAAGGTATATCGTGAAAATTTCATTAAAAAAATATTGGGAAATGTTTGATATATCCTGCATGTTATACCCAAAATGTCATTTGGAGAAAAATGACCTCAAAGTTTCGGATAAGCCGCTTCAACTATTGAACGAGTACAATTCTAAAAACCATAATTTCTGTTCTAATGGGAATTTCAAGGAAAAAGTTATACTAAAATGTTCAGAAAAGATTAGGGCTTTAACATATACGAAAAAAAAATTTCGAAATTTTTGAAGTTTTAAGAGTCCTGAGACCCCTTAAATAGACTTTCTAGCACCCCCCCCCCCTTTTCAGGTGCGTTCGTAATTATATAAATACGTAGTACCTATAGTCGTCGTTCAAACAGTCCGTCTGTCTGTCCGTCTGTCTATCCGCATATAACAGAGCAAAAACTACCCAACAGAATGGTCTGAAATTTAAAATATATAATTGTTGCAACATTTTGTAGACTCATTTCAAATTTTATGAAAATTGGATGTATAGTTTAATTACAGGGACAGTCAAAAGTTGTCCGTTACATTAAGGCCAATAGGAAAAAAATATTTCAAATGCATTTTAATCATGTTAGCCTTTTGAAGAGAATGAAATTGATATGCACTTACGAAGTGGACTAAAATATACATTCAGTACAATATTCGGTACAAAAAATTATTATAAAACTAATTATAGTACTAGGTATGGTACCACTTCTGTCACGTTTGATGAGCAATTTCCAACTTGCTTTATCATAAATTGAAAAAGTAGCCCCTTATTTAAAAATTTAATATGACTTTTAAACAGGGCTGCACAAAAGAATTGGAGTACTTTTCCAGTTATAGACGGTTATTGCTATTACTGAAACCTGGTTTCAAATGTGTTGTGTATTTTATAAAATGTTTTCTTAAAGCATCTTATTTACATTATTAAACAGCGAAGTCTTGACGAAGTATCCTAGAAGTGTTGTAAAATTTTTCATAATCTATGCTTGACGCATGATTTTTCTTTCTTGTTTATCATAAAAAGAAAGAAAGAATTTTATTGTTTCGAACCCTTAAAAGCTCCTATGCTTTAAATTTAAAGAATGAAACGCATGAATGAAATAAAAGTATCAGAAACAGAGTATAGAGCTTTAAAAAACCCTTTACATTAATAATATTATTATTATTAGAAATCGACCGAAAATTCTGTTTCGTTTTCGGCCCAAAATCTGAGTTTCGCCGAAAATTCATTTTAGGAAAAGTTCGGCCAGTACCGAAACGTGACCGAAAGTATCTGTATTCTCATTTCTTCCTTCAGAAATTTTCAACATTGTTCATTGATTTTAGCTTTATCGACTCAAATGATACACTCTTTATTAATTGCTATGAATTTCACTGTTTATATTTAACAGTCATAACTGACTCAAGACGTGAGTGCAAATTATAAAGCAAGCAATGCATATATGACTAAACCTTGAAGATGCTTTTTACGTACTCATTAAAAGCTGCAGATTTAACAGTAACAGAAAAATTTTAGTTTGAAACCGCAGAAGTGTTTCTTATACTCTTTGAGAAAATTCTAGTATTTACAAAAATCATTTTTAAAAATAAATCTAGCTATGTATACCTAAAAAAAAAATATTAGATGAAATTCGTATGGTTAGAAAATTATCCTCTGTCATAGAAGAATTACATTTCATTTTATATGAAAATAAAAAGTTTTCGTCGGAGGCACAGAGAGCCAACTTCGGCCACATGTATAATTAATTAATAATTCTGTATATTAACGTATGTATTAATTAATTTAAAAAAAAGTTTTGGATATTTTCGTTTTCGGCCGAAAACAGGAAGATTAACGAAATTCGGTTTCGGTTTCAGTTTTGGTTTTAAAAACTTGTTTCAGTCGATCCTTAATTATTACTAAACACTGAAACATAAGCGAAGTGATAACAGCAAATTTAAAGACTTATAATACCCGTACTACATGCAGGCGCAAAAGTAATTGAAAGATAAAGTAGTAACAAATCTAAAGACATGTCATATCATTAAGGCGACAGACAGGTAAAGATTAAGATTGAAATTTGTTAGTTAAAAGAAAATTCTAAATTAAATATCATAGACAGGGCTCGAAATGGAAAAATCCACGAACTGGAACGCTATTTCGTAATTATTGTCGACTAATTTTATTTATTTTATTTTATTTTATTTAAGTACGGTAAATTCCCGATTATCCGAGTCCCGTTTAACCGAGTTTCCGCTTTAACCGAGTTATTTTCTTCCGATGGAAAAAAAATGGCCATAATTTAAAAAAAAAAAAAAAAAAAAAAAATGGCCATTTCCCCCCCCCATTCTGACCAGAAAATCAGAGTTCTAACTTTTTACGGCTGCTCTTACATTTACACCTAACACTTCAATTATAATGGCTGTTTAATAATAATGGAAACCATCAGTCCATCGAAAGAAAATGATCCATTCCAAAGATATAAGTTCGATTTAAAAAACTATTTAATATTTTGAGCAGACAGAAGAGGCTACACCTGCAATTTTCATAACAGTAATAGAATCATATAGCTGCCAATTTGTAGGGTTTTGTTACCTTTAAAATTGAATACCAATTTTTGCCATATTTAATCGTTGACAGTTGTTAGACTTCGGCGATTGAATTAGGAAAAAATTCACTGGTAAGTTTTAGAGGTAAGAAAAAAAAAATCTTACAAATTGGTAGCTATGCAGTAGCGTAATACTGCAGCCAAAAAAACTGAGCAAAATTGACATTTAACAAACAAAAAACTTTTAAAGGCTTTTTCAAATAAACAATTTCATTCCCCTTATTTATTGAAAGTAACGGAAATGTACAAAATGTACATTAAAAAAATGTTACTAGTACCATAAAAATGAATGAATTAGGTGAAAATTTATATTTCATCTCCTTAGTTGTGTCAGTCCAGTTTATACGAGTTTTTTCCTTATCCGAGGTGAGCTTGGTCCCTATTAACTCAGATAATCGGGACTTTGCTGTATAGCAAATTTATATTTAATCGTAGAAAAACAATTTTAAAAAATGCATTCAAGTTTCTAAATAATTAGAAAAAAACGTTACAGAGAGCATAATAAGCTATATGTATGAAACTGTAATGATGTTTTCTAATAATTCCACGAACTGAAACAATATTTTCCATACTTTCACGAACCGGAACAATATCTGTCACAATTTCACGAACCGGAACATAGTTCCGGTTTCCTCCGGTACATTTCGAGCCCTGTTTATAGACCGAAATTTGCCTGACTGTTACTTGAAATTTTACTAGTTTTAAAAAAGAAAGAAAGAAATACTTAAAAATACATAAAGAAGGATACAGAAAACCAAAAGAAATACAGAAAAGAAGCTAATTACCAAAGAGGATTTCAAATAATTCAGTTGCCTCTTTCAGGTGTTTCTCGTGGAAACAGGAGAACAGAGTTCCCCTAGGCAGATGACCGGCGCTGGCAAGTCTGGGATCTCTCTGATCGACGGGCAACTGCTCTCTGCTGAGGCTAGTGAGATTTTCGAACAAACGTAAGATGCGATCGGATTTCTCCTTGATAGACATCTTCGAAAATTGTTAGAGCACCGAGAGAACTGGATCTACAAGGCAAGCTTGTCACTGTCTCAAACAAGAATGTGACAATACCGATTCCTAACCCCCCTTTTATATGGTCCAGTCCTTTGTTTCTTTCAGATTTCTTGCGAAAGGCGTGCCAATTAAATGAATGCATGTTACTGGATAGTTCTTTCTTTCCCTTTCTTCCTGGAATTATCAAAATGGGACTAGATCCAGTATCCACCCTTAATCAATGCTTTCTATTTTAGTGACATTACCAAAATCAGCAGTAGGAAAAATACAGGATATTAAACGATCTTGAAAATTCCGATTGTTATATTTGTCATTCAAGCGAAATCTACTTCACGGTCAGATTTTGTATAGCGATCATGGTCCCAAAATAGCCGACAAAAAATATCGGGCCGATTAAAAAATAATATAGTAAGATCTAGATATGAAATATTTAGAAGATAATAAAACAATAAATAATTAGAAATGAATATTTCTTTTTAAGAAAGAATAATAAAGGTGATTTGAGGTAATATAAATGCTTAACTGATGATCATTTACGCTTATGATACGCTTAATTATATTTATGTGCAAGGATTAAATGATAATAGTAGATGTAAAGACGTAAGATATTAATGCTACATGCACATAATAACATGAGTAATTTATAGAAAAGTAATAATAAATCTAAAGGCCATGATTAATACTGAAATTTATTAGTTAAAAGAATATGCTAAATTAAATATCATAGATGGAAATTTTGATGAGTGATACTTAAAACTTTGCTAGTTTTAAAAAGAAATAAACAAATACTTATTTCTTTACAAATAATTATTATTTTTTTCTTTATACTGAAAAAATAACAAACGTGATTTGAGGTAATAATGTTGTTTAACTGTTGATCATTTTCGCTTAGGATACATATAATTATATTTATGTACCAGAATTTAAAATCTTTATTTCTTAAAAATTTACTTGAAAAACTTACCGGTTGGGGTGGGCGACTTTTTTAAATTTTCAATCGTACTGCAATTTATAAATCATTTTCTTCGTGGTACATTTCTCTTGAAAATGTCCTAGTATAAGTTTATAGTAGAGTTTATTTTTCAAAAAATGGGATGAATAGAATAAACAAAATTGTCCACTGGGACGTGTTTGTCTCGACTCATGGTAAAAGGATTAAGACATCTTATATGCAGATTATTTTAATTAAAATAGGAAATGGGACCATAAAAATATTTTTAAAAGTAATGCGAATTATACGTAAGTAAGTATCTGCATGTTTTTGTCAAATAAATATTTTAGATAATTCTGTAAAAAAATTTTACTAACAGAAGTTTAATATTTCTTCTGGTTATTCAGTTTTACCACGATCAACGTAATTTCTATCAATAATTTTGTTTTCCATTAAACGATAACTATGCTTCACTAGAAAAACCCGCGGCTTTACTTACGTAATAGTTGAAATATTCCAAGTGGTATTTATGTGCCTATTTCTCTTAGAAAAAATTATACGTTCAGGAATCTCTCTATTCTAAAAAATCCTTTGCGGCTTGGCCTACAGGCGCAGGTAGATTTCGAAGTTAAGTATTAATTTATACAACAAAAATTAAATCATGATTAGAGATAAACCCACTTTAACAATTTATCTGGCTGTTTTTGACGAGTTTTTAATTTCATTTTTATATAACAGCTGGCTTTATCAGAATCATGTTACGGCGGTATTCCAAAAAACAGCTCAAAAACCTCAACAACTCGAAATTTTCTGACACATTTTGAGATACATTTTTGAAAGGAAAAACATGAAACTTGGTGACGTGATTTTTAAAGAGGATAAGTGATATTTAATTTAGTGATATTAAGTGATATTTAATAGAAGTGTTATTTAATAATTTTAAGTGATTTAATTAAGTGATATTTAATAATTTATAAGTGACCTGTTTTTTTTTTGTTGTTCAAATAATTAGAATTTGTTTTATAAACAATTATTTGCTCAGTAGAACAATATTTTTCGTTTCCAACACAATCGCTTAGGGAAATTCGGTTCAAAATGTCCACTTTGACATCATTTTTTTAAAGGTACTCTGCCTCTATCACAAAATCGACCATTACTGTACATTATATAGTTTCTGAGTTAGAAACCATACCAATTGGATGCGTTTAAGAGCAAAAATGAATTTAAAAAGGAGTTCGAAATTATACAATTTGGATTTGAGTACACCCTTAATACAATGATTTTTTTCTTCAGTCACTATGTATTTTTAATTTTTTTTTCTCTAAGAATTGGTCCTATCAGAAACTTCTCAATATAAAAGTTGTAGATAATATTAAAAAGATATATGAGAACACCAGAAACCAAGGGATACAAGTGACAAAACTTAGATTTCGAGTAAATTGAGTTCAAAGTTGAACATCAATAGTAATTAACTGAATTGAAATATGAAACTGTAGCTGATGTCTTAGTAGTCTATGAACTCTTATTTCAATAACTGTGGGAAAAAAAGTGAAGTACAATTTTTTTTTTAATTTATAGCTAAGCAATTATTATAATCATTCGGCACTTGTACCCTTTGGCTTCCAAGCGATACGCATGAAATGAAAAATTATGAAATAAAAAAATGAATTTATAAAAATTTTAAGAACAATGTTGATACAAATGAATGAAAGAACAAAATTTTGTTTTAATATAAGTTTTAAAAATGAAAAATTATGAAATAAAAAAAAATAGAATTGATGAAAAATTTAAGGACAATGTTAATACAAATGAATGAATGGACAAAATTTTGTTCTAATATAAGTTTTAAAATTTTATTATAAGTTTTGAAACATTGAAATTTATAATTAAAAAAAATTCATTTTTTAATGCCGTTAAAATGCATTTATTTAACGTATAAGAAAGTAAATTCTAAAAATAAAAAATGACGCAAAACGGTTTAAAAATATGGAACAATATTCTTCCAGTGATAACATGGGAACAACACATCTACATTATCTCATCCTTATCAGTTTCATAACCACGATTAGGCTCATCAGCCTGATCTTCAGAAGCGTTCGGGGTTTCAGTCTGTCCTGGTGCCACTTGGTGAGGAAGATCTCGATAGAAAAAGTGGTACACTCGAGGTACTACTCGAGTACTGCAACAGTTCAATGAGATTTTTAAACTTAAGATACTTGAGTTTTGGTCTTTCTTGTGCTATAGGAAGCTCAGGCAGAACTCTAGGGTATCTTCCAGCACAGCTGGACTTCACCTTTAGCTCGTGGAAAGGTTCTAATTCACCACCAGCAGTCTCTTTGTAGAATAATGTGAAGGGTTTTTTTTTTTCTCAAAATGCAGCCACTGCATATTTTGAATACCTTTCACTGACTTTATAAAGAAAGGTGCAAGTGACTCGGTTAATAAAATCTTCATCTTTTAGCACTTCTAAAGTAAAGTTTTTGCTAGAATCATTGACAAGTTTGCTCTGGAACATACATATCCCTTTTAATCCTCTTCTTTATGATTTCTACGACCCCAAAGTCTTGGTCACATTAATTGTAGGTCCTGAAATCAAAAAAGCGATGACCAACTGTTTCTATGTGTGCATTTTTTATGATACACAGCCAGAACTTCGTGGCTTTTATTCTATCCTCCATAATTGTCACTAAAAGCTGTAATATGTCTGACTTGAGAGGAAAGAGTCTATATGAACTTCAGAAGACTCTTGGCAACCACGAAAAGTCTGACCTTCATGCCACATGTACATGTGGGCAGTTCCGCTTTCAAGGTTATGAATGTTCAAGTTGTACGCCTAAAGTTGACGTAGGTAATAAGCTTTAGAATTAGTTACATGTGGAG
This sequence comes from Maratus speciosus, assembly GCA_963932465.1. NCBI lineage: Eukaryota > Metazoa > Arthropoda > Arachnida > Araneae > Salticidae > Maratus > Maratus speciosus. Next base: position 536,436,539 of record OZ010793.1, read on the forward strand.
TTAGCATGATTTTTTGCAGGTCAAAGCATATCGCGAAATTTGAATCATCCTTTAAATTGTGGAATGCGTCTTTGGCTAATCTAGCAGTTTCTGATTTGCGGAGATGTATAGTTTCTTTTGAGTTTCTGCTTGTTGTTTCTCATCTGAATTTCCATGGTCTATTTTTGATTCTAGCGTGTCACACATAACACATGTATCAGTCCCCGGTCGGTGAAAATTGAGATTAAAATGGGTGTTAAAACTATGTCTATAGAAACTTTCCTTGGCTGGCTCTACGTTCTCTTCTTCAAGGCAAAAGTGAACATAGAGTTTATACATCTCCTTTAAATTGTGTTCTGCATTCAGGTATTTACGGTTGGGGGTCTTTTCCCTAGTATAATAGCTTGTGTATCGTGGAAACTTATTTATGTGCTCTTTGATGACATCAATACGGTCTTGTGAAATTTTATTCGACGTTTGTTTTCTTCCTCTTTCATCGCGAGAAGGTATGCCAGAAACTGTTTCTTCCCCTTTGTTTACGATGTTTTTCAACCGTTTGTTAGAAATATATTCGTATTTTTGTGCCAATCGCCGTTTAAAGATGGTCAAATTCGTGTAGCGTTTTAAAAGTCATGAAGTCACGGTTCAGCTATGTAGACGTCAACGGATACAAGCGCACTTATACCCTTTGGCCTCCACGCGCTTCACAGTTTTGGAAAAGAGGTTAAGTAATTGACCCCTAGAACGCAGTGCATAATTAAAAAATCACTTATATATTTTTACCTACAAACAAATAGACATATTTCCAGATAGCCTGTGCACTTAACTCAATTTTGTCACTTATACCCCTTGGCTTCTGGGGTCCTCATATAATAAATTTATACGGATTTTATATCTTGTGAATTTACGAAGTTATTGATTTTTTTCTTCTTCAACCCCCCCCCCCTCTTTTTGCTTTTGTTTTTAATTATTTTTGCGGTACGAATTGGTCCTATCAAAACCTTTTCAGTACAAAAGTTGTAGATAATACTAAGTAGATTTATAATAAATTTAATTGGATTCGATATTATAAGAATTGACGAAGTTGTAAATTTTTTCTCCCCAAAACCCTATTTTTTTCGCCCCTTGAGCCCATTTTTTATTTTATCAAAAATCTGTCATACATAAATTTTTGGCCCTTTTTTTAGAAGTAATAATAACTTTAAACTGATTCGATATGTATTATAATTAAGAAGTTGTGGGTTTTTTTCTGTTTTCACAAATCCCCTCTCTATTTCCATCCCCTTGGTCCGATTTTGCCCATTAACGAGCTTGACATAGATTTTATACCTCTTGATTTTATGTATCAATTTGGAAGAGATTTGCGCAGAATTATGGAAGTTATCTTGTCCATAAAAAAGTGATAAGTTTTTAAATCTAATAATTATTTTAAGATATATTTAAAGTTAAAGTTGGTCAAAACCGTTCCATTAAAAAAGTTTTATAGGATCCAAACTATACATATAGGAATTTAATATATTTTTAAGGATATACATTAGAAGCTCCCAGTGTGCAGGAATGCAGTTATTTTTTTTTATTTGACTAATTTTTTGAGGTTTTATTTCTAATTTAAATTACAATTTTCAGAATTTCGAGAGATATTTTTTACATGTTTTAGGAAAGGTTATTATTTTAAATTGTTGCCAATTGTTAAACAGAGCAAAGAATAATATTTCCTTCAAATTAAAAACACGTGACTATTATAAAAAGAAAATAACTTTTCAAATTAGAATTAAATGATTGCGTATTAAAAGCAGGAAAATAGTGAAAATTAAGTCATAAAAACTATATTTACACGTGAATTTTAAATGAGAAAGAAAATTTTAAAATAATAAATTCATTAATATGCATCAAAAGCCATAAATGGAGGAAATTATGTCATATTTAAAATGGCTAAATAATAATATTGCCAAACAATTTAAAATTAAAAATATATTTACACGACACATTTATTTCACATTTCTAAATGATCTTTTAAACTATTGTTGCTAATTCTAAGGCAGCGCAAATAAAAATATTTCCTTTCTAGCAACAAAAGTGTTTTGACGTGAATATTGAAAAGAGAAAGGAAACTTTAAAATAATAATTTCATTAATATGCATTAAAAATAATAAATAGGAGAAATTATGTCATATTTAAAATGACCAAATAATAACATTAAAACAGCTTAAATTAGAAAAAATATACACGAGACATTTATTTCGTATTTTGATAATGATCTTTTTAACTACTTTTGTGAATTCTAAGATTGCGCAAATTATATTTCTTTCTAACAACAAAATCGTGAATATTAAAAAGAGAAAAAAACTTTGTAGAAAATTACGTCAAATTTAAAACGATACATTTAAAATGTCTTATTTAAAACAACTTTCTTACAGAATTTTTTTTAAATACCGGGAGACAAAGACTCCGTTTGTTTAATTTGTTTGATATTAGCTTATTTTCAAATGTTTAACTGATGTTATTCAATCAAGACGAAAACAACCATTGGATTTCTTAACAGCAGCTGATTCGACCTTAAAATTCCCTAATCAAAGGCAAATGAATGGTAACCCGTTTACAGGGAGATCGTCATTGTTTTTTTAATTATAATTCAATCTTCCGCAATCTTTTTAAAGACGATCAAATTAGCGTGTTTTTACTCTGCGATGTCTGAACGGGGGTTGGCGAGTGTAGCTTGTAGGGTTCAGAGGCCCCTAGTAATTAAAAAAATACTAATTAAGCCACAGTTTGATTAAACTTCATTATTACACTGCATCAGGTGAAAATGAGACATATTAAGAAGAAGAACTCAAATTAATTGCAAATAAATGATAATTTAGAATGTATTTTGAAGCTTTTAGGCTCATTTCAGTTTTCATTTGAATTTATAAGAAAACGTTCTTATTACGCATTAACATATTAAAAATAGCCATCATGCCATATTCCAAACTTCTAGTCTAACGGTTTACCACCCCCCTGGGGTAATGCCATTTGCGTAAAATATAGCATATGTTAGAACAGTACCGTCCCCATGAATTGGCCAACACCGATTTTGAAATTGGTTTGGTATTTCCTGAGATTCCGTAGAAATCGCAATTAAAAAAGTTTTTAGATCTCTGTTCTTAAAGAGTATTTACATCATATAAGTAACTGCCATACCAAATTTCAAGCTTATATCTTTAACAATTCCAAAAAACAGAGATTTAGAAAATTTTTAGAATGCTTTTCGCTTTTTTCACCTTTTTAAATTTGGAATTTTTTAGAAACAGTTCTTAGAGAGCATTTACATCTTGTAACTAACTACTGCGCTAAATTTAAAGTTCTAGGCCCTTCAATATCACAAAAATTGCAATTTTACAATGTTTTTTGCTTCTGCACCCCCTTTTATTGGTGACACCGGCGAAAAATATATCCTATGTTAAATTAGAGACTATCACCATCAATTTGCTACCATTGCTTTTGAAATTGGTTTGGTAATTCCTGTAATTCCATAAAAGTCGTAATTTAGAAAGTTTTTAGGAGGCTTTTTACTCATTTTACCCCTTTGAATTTTGAATGTTTTAGAAACTGTTCTTAGAGAGCATTTTCGTCTTAAAAGTATCTATCATGCCAAATTTTAAATTTATATCTTTAACAATTCAATAGAAATAGTAATTTAGAGCATTTTTAGAACGCTTTTCATTTATTTCACCCTTTTAAATTTCGATGTTTTTAGTAACTGTTCTTAGAGGTAGTTTATATCTTATATGTATCTACCACGCCAAATTTCAAGTTTCCATCTTTTCCAATTGCATAGCAATCGAACGTTTTTTGCTGCTGCAACCCCCAAGTGGTAGTGGCACGGATATAAAATCTATCCTATGCTGGCACGGTGACTGTCACCATCAATTCGCAATCGTTACTGTTGAAATCGGTTTAGTATTTTCCAAGATTTCATAAAAATCGTAATTTAGACTATTTTCATAATGCTTTTTGCTCATAACACCCTTTTAAATTCGGAATTTTTTAGAAACTGTTTGAGAGCATTATATCTTATAAATATCTACCGCTCCAAATTTCAAGTTTATATTGCCTAATGAAATTTACAAGAATGCTACAGAACAGAAATAGAAAGAACATTTGCTAGAAATCGCAATTTACAACATTTTTAGAATTCTTTTCGAGAATTTTAATCCTTTTTAAACTTTGACTTCCTTTTTCGACTGTTATTATATAGGATTTTCTTAGACGTAACTACCATGCCAAATTTCAAGTTGCTAGCCCATTCAGTATCACAAAAATCGCAACTTTTTGCTTATGCAACCCCCAGGTGGTAGTAGCACCGGCATCAAATATAGCCTATGTGGGAGCAAGGACTGTCACCATAAATTTGTAGTCATTACTTTTGAAATCGGTTTGGTATTTCCTGAGATTGTATAAAAATGGTAATTTCGAACGTTTTTAGAATGCTTTTCGGGTATTTTCACTCCTTTAAAATTTCAATTTTTTTTCGACTGTTCTTATATAGAATTTACATCTTATAAGAAATTGCCATGCAAAATTTCATGTTTCTAGGCCCTTGAGTAGCACAAAAATCGCATTTTTAGAACGTTTTTTCCTCCTCCACCCACTCGGAGGTAGTAGCATCGACATAATATATAGCCTATCTTTTTTTAAATGACTATATAATGTCCCAAACTATGGTTCTGATGTTTTTTTAATCATACAGTAGAACCTCGATTAACCGAGGTTCGATTAATCGAGATTTCTGTTAACGGAGCCGATAATGAAGACCGATTTTTTTTGTGTGTGTGTGAGAGAGAGAGAATGAGCTTTGAAAAAGGCCGCACTTTTTACTACACGGACTAAAATATTTGGAGCAAAGAAGCGATGTTACACCGATAAATCTTCTGTTGCTCATAAATAGGCGTGATCGGGCAGCCACTGATAGAAAATCCGGACTTTTTCAGCAAAAGGTAACAGACTTAAAAAAAAAAAAAAAAAAAAAAAAACGTAAATTTAGCAATTACATAAAAAAATATGTACATTTTCTTGAGAAATCTTTTATTTTTGAAAATGCATCTTTCAATATTTAACTTAGTATAGTTAAAAAATTTTCAAGTTGCTTTTTAAAATTTACTACTAGTAGTTGATTTCCTTTTAAAATTTGTTGAGCTGTGAAAACATAACTTTATATATGTTTGTTTTCATCATGTTAAAAACATTTTATTGTTTTTTTTTATTTAAGATTTGTTAAATTCGCGAGCACGGCGAATTTATATACACAATATCTTTTAACCGAGATTTCCGATATTTGAGGTACTAGCGGTCCCAATTAGCTCAAATATTCGAGGTTGCACTGTACCTCAAAGCTACTTATCATATCTAGCTGTAATTTTGAAGTTTCATTTTAGAAGCTTCTCTAAATAAATTTCAGTAAAAAAAATCATAGAAAAATCATAGTCATGCAATTGATATACACCTTGGCCAAAAGTATTAGGCATCTCCTACAAAATACTTGAATCGTAAAAAATATTAGGAACAATAACAAACGCTTTATACAAAGGCGTAAGCGATGTTATCAAACGTCAATCAAAACATAAATAATCCTTTTTGAACGATCGGCGATATCTGGCGACTAAAACAAAGGAAATGCACTTTTTTGAAAAATACTTCGAATGTTTTGACAGTCTTTATTTGACATCCACAGCGCAAAATAGCTTCCGTGTGTGATCTAGAGACGAATTTTACATGATTTAACCCTTTAAGCGTCCTGCAGAATTTTCCATTTATGTTTAACGATTCATAAAATAGTAGCTATGAAAAGCATTTACATGAGAATTTTTATTTAATAACTTTACACATTTATTTATCTTATTCACTTCAAAAAATTAGCTTTAATATCCATTTTATGTTAAATCAGCCTCTGAATCCAAAAGTTACGTGACGGAAAAACATGGTTAGGACGCTTATAGGGTTTTAATTCTAAAATGCCTAAAAAAAGTGAGCTGCCAACAAGTCAAATAAATCTGCATGAACAAGTCAAGCAAAAGAGCATGAACAAGTCAAATCTCAAGTAGAGATAAGCAAGCTGGTAAAGTTTTCAGGATATGCAGTGCAATCTGCTATCAAGAGGTTCATGGAGACTCGGTCTCACATAAACAAAACAAAAATGGACAGAAAACGTGTGAAATGAAACGCCAGGACAGAAAACTAATACGAGAGTCTATTAGAGAGCAAAAAAACTTCTTGTGAGCTCACTGCTGCTCTGTCAGAAGACATAGGAAATTAGAGAACAGGAATTGTGCTTTTCCATCCATTCCATCCATTTTGCCCATTAACGAACTTGGCCGAGAATTTATGCCCCTTGATTTTATGTATCAGTTTGGAAGTGATTAGTGCAGAATTGTGGAAGTTATCGTGTCCAGAAGAAAGTGATATATATAGATAGATACATACATGCATACATACATAGATAGATAGATAGATAGATAGATATATAAAGTTTTTTACTGAGGGTGGTTTTGGGCTCTAGGGGTCATGATCGGTGTAGATCTGCAGAACGTTTTCAGAAATTCCAACATAGGAACGACACCAATAGGTAGAGGAGAAGGTCCAAATACCGGCTAGGGTCCAAATACCGGCTACTAGGTGTTCTGAGAACTGAGCGCAGCGCAGCCTAGCGGTGATAGGCAGAGTTTGTAACTTTAACTGAGATAAGAAAGTTACGAAAAGTACGTCGCTGAAGTCTGTGTCATTTACAAATAGTAAATGCAAGAGTGTCGAATCTACGCAATCTGGTACATCAAATGATTTTCAGATATGTGTTTCTCATTTCTTAAATATGTACTGATCGTATATTGGCTTGAATTGTTGATTAAGCTATTTTCTAGACATATTTAGCTCTCAATTGCCACGCGCACAGTATTGGTATTTTATTATATGAATGAGTAATACCGATTTTAGCTTAAACATAACAGTGGTCCGAATACCAGCTACCTAGAGTGGTCTAAATACCGGCTAGCCGGTATTTGGACCTCTCTTGGTTGCTCTGCTTGAAGGGGAAGAAAATAAATTAATTTAAATAGTTCCATAATTAATAAATCAATTTAAATGGTTCAGAAATAGTCCCCGTCCCATTTCGCAATATGAAAAAGCAACCAGGGCCGTAATTCTTCAGGACCGACACTGGTTACCGGATCACTTTCCAAAAAAGAGCTTTTGGACACTACAAAACTGCCTGTAATAACTGTGAAGAGACGGAGTAAATGACGGAAAAAATGACGGAATAAACCAGGCGAAAGAGGCAGAAATTTGATTTTAACACCCTCTCTGCTCAACCGGAGATTTCATTGGGCATCGTAAAAGAAGCAAAATTTGCGCAACCCGAGATTTCCCGGGGATGTATTTTTTCCGTCTAATTAACCCTCCTTGATTGTTCCCACCAGTTATTTTTTTATTGTAAATTATGCCTTATTTAATCGGAGCATTTCCCCGGTTAAATTAGACAAAAACTTTTGTTTTGAAAAACCGGTGACAAAAGAATAAAAATTCTTAAAAGACGCTCGTCGTGAAGGAGTTTGATACGCAATTTTTGAAGCTATTTTGATAAAACAATTACGCAGCGAGAGGGCTAAAATAGTGAAAAAGGAAATTATCCAACAGAGGAATATGATAAATTTGTGTCTTCTGCATGGGTGCTTTCTCTGTGGACAAGAATGGGGGAGGGGATTCTGGGTTCAATGTTAAGAATGCGGTATGTGGGCTGATATGGACTATACTGACGCAGAGAGTGATATTATGCTTTTGATTTTTTCAGATAAAAGAATTCTCATTTCAATCAGCAAGCTTTATTTTGTTTGTTTGTTTTACACGTTAAAAAACAAAATTAGAAACATAATGGGAAGAAGACTGTGAGAGATAGTCGGAAAGAATTTTAGAAATTTGACAAAAATACTTATTTATTAAAAATTGCGTATTTTTTCTGTGCATAAGAAATGTTATTAATCAATACAATTTATTAAAGTAATATTCTTATTGCTTAATAACTGTCATTAGCTCTATTTGTGTGATCTTTTGGGAAAAAACTTAGGTAGCCGGTATTTAGACCCCATTTTAAAAACTCAAAATTTGAAGACTTTCGGAATTTTGCTTTTTATAAACAGAAAACGCCTTTTAAGCCGATTTTTTTTTTCTCTAAACAGGTGTAAGACGTGTCAAGGTACCCTGCTGTCACTTTTTATTTTATTAATTTTGAAAATTGTATGATCTAGATTGAAAACAAAAGTGGTAGCCGGTATTTGGACCTTTTCCTCTAGTATTTCATACGATATCTACCTAAAATTTATATGATAAAGCAAGATTAAGCTTAATTTTTGAGATCATTAAATAAATTAGGTTATTACCTTTTTGTTACAGTTTAATTTTTCTGCCTCTATCTGCCTCTCCAGCTTTATAATTGCTTTTAGTTTATTAAGTCAAAGTAATTTTTTGTTTTGTAATTTTAGTTCCGCACCATTTTCCTTTTATCAAAGTCAGCAGAATTTAAGTTAGTCATATAAATAAACTTTTGCGCTATAATGCAACGGCAACAAGATTTACAATTTAACGAAATGTGAATTTGGTCGAAAATGTTTTGTTTAAAAAGGAAAATTACAATGAAGAGCACAGGAAGTTTTGCAAGCGCGAAATGTTTAAATTTATGATCAAATTTGGACAAAAGTGTCCAGCTGTACGTACATATCGCTGGACAAATTGATTTAAAACATATTACTTGGCTCCAAATTTCTAGTGGTTACAAAATTGATCCAGACCAATTATTCAAATTCAGATTGGATACAATGCAAAACATGATCTAGGCCTTTCCCCACGATGTCTTATAATTCCCATTCTTTACATAAGATTCCGCTGTGCACAGTTAAATATAAATATATAATAGAATATACAACACAGCAATTTTCAATAAAGCTGTCTAATGCTTGTCTCGTATCTTAAATTTTAATAGAATTTTTGGAAAAAATATGTTTTTATGATTTGTTATGAAAATAATACAAAAATAGTTTTATCACTTTAGCTTCCATACTGTTAACAAAGTATCATTAAAATTATCAACAAGAAAGTAAAATGATACGTCAAGCAGATTATGAAACTTTTTTAGCACATGCAGACTATTATAATAAAACGTCATAGTTTAATAACGTGAAAAACGATGTTTAAGTAATAATTTGTAAAACGCATAACATGTTTGAAAACTCAATTTCAAACAAAGTCGAAAAAATAACTAAAAATTTTGTACATCTCTGTATATGAGCAATAAATTTATCATATAATGCATAATATGCTAAAATTTAGAACAGAGAGGAACGGATAGCATAGTTGAAAATTCCCTTTCAGCAATTTCCGTCAAAAAACGGAAATGCACTTCACATGTTTTGTGCAGCCCTGTATATGACTTATAAAATTTATACTCACTAAATAGTATGCATTTTTTTAATTTAAAAAAGCGTTCCACAACTAAAAACGCATTTACAGCTATTATTGTTCATAGAGAGAAATAAAACTAATTTATTTTATGTGCCCCTGTATATGAATGATGAATGCTATGCCCATCATATTCAATAGTAAGCATCTTATAGAGCACCCCGGAGACATATATCAATTTAAATATGCTTGAAATAGTGTAACATGAACAAAGTGCACCACAAACAATTTTTCTCCATAGACCGTAATGTAACGTAATTCTTTTTAGTGTCCCTGTAAATGATCGATAAATACTATCCATACTATATTCTATAGCAGGAACGGTGAACCTATGGCACGCGTGCCAAAAGTGTCACGCTGCATATTATTTTGGGCACGGCATAGATTCAAGCGTTACATCAAAATATAGTAGAATTTCACGAAATTTATAAATTAATCTATATGTTGTCTCTGTCTATCTGGATTCGATTCATACGGTTGGTTGTCATTGTCAGACAGATTGAAGAAACTGAAATATAACTTAATGTATCCTAATCTAGCTCAGTATCGACCCACGAACAAGACAATAATTATATTAAGAATATGACAGAATTAGGAAATTATCGCAAAAGAAATATTAGAAGGCATTACAATAAAAAATGCCGATGATAAAATTATAACAACTTGGAATTCAATTCCATACACTAAAAGCTGTAGAATCTGGTGCTTGCTATTTTGACAATTTTTTCTGTGAGACATTCTTTTCGGAAATAAATAATATGAAAAATTCAAGTAAAAACATGTTGTCAAATGAGTCCAATTCAACTTGCATTCGCTTAGAAATTAAGAGGCTGATATAAAATATTTGGCATCTAAGATGAGACAACAGAAATAATATTTTTTAACTAAATTTCTAAAGTGTAACATTAAATATTATCCACATTTTATTTTCTTTGTTGGCACGTCATGATGACAAAAAATATAATTTTGGGAAAATTTGGCACGTGGATGTGGAAAGGTCAGCCGTCCCTGTTCTACAGCAAGCATCTTGTATTTCACTTTCTAGTTATGTACATAAATTTCAACGTGTTTGAAATTATGAATCATCATTAAAAACCACCGCAAGCGATTTTTCCCCATAGGCCGTAATGTAATGGCATTCTTCTGAATGTCCCTGTAACGGAATTATGACTGCTACACGCTTCATTTTCAATACCGAATATGGCACAGTGAATATCAATAACATTTTTCAATTTCATGGCGATGCGACTATATTGACGGCAAAAATAATTTTTGCCAGCTAGAAACGGTAAATCTCTCACCGTGCGTCCCGAGTAAATTTATTTGGATTACCATGGGCCATAGATTAACATACAAGATGCAACACTTCCATAGAGCGTAATGGTATTGCGATTTTAGCACCTTTAGTGGCAATGGGAAAAAAAAACTCCCCATCCTTGTAATATTTTTATTATTGAGTATCTATCTTATTGTGATTTTTCTTTTTTTAATGTTGCATATTTACGTTTTCAATAGAATTTTACACCGATACATGAATATAGAATAGCTATTCTGTTCTTATATCTATGGGATGGGACTCTATTCATAAATCATAGCTCACTTCTAAGACGAAAACAAAAGAAAAATACAAATAAAAGCTCTCTTTACAATCTTACTAGCTTAAAAGCAACTAACTTTGGCTTCATTTACATAACGTCGTTGAATATTTCTAAGATTTTCGTACGTCATTTAAATCTTCCATCTTATTTCATCGAAAATATTCTGTTTCTTTTAACAAAAAACTGCGTCACCCGAACTCTTTCTCGTTCTATTTACTTTTTCTGCATTTCCACTTCACGCAGCTTCGTTACCTTTTTAATCTCGAGCCGGAATACGGAGTCGGGGACATTCAGTATGATGCAAGTGTTCTTACGAAATTCTCCACATGCGGCCTTCCTGACATCTGGAGCTGCCGCAGCGACATGTGCTAAAATAGAATCTGAAAAAGAAACAAAAACAAAAACCAGTAACTGTTCTTAGGGGGAAAAGAGAAAAAAAATCAATCTGCACGTCAGAAAGTCTATTTGAAGTAGCGTAACATCATATGGAAATTTCTTTAAAAGTATTGACTTATAAAATTTTCATAACACACAAGAAGGAAAGATTTAAAAAAAAAATGTTTTTTTTTCTTTAATTTTTTTTTTTTTTTTTGAAGTTTCAGTTATCGTCAGGCCAAGGTTTCATGTATTCAGCACAGGAGCTAGTATTTATCGGTCCTTCGGTTGATGAGATTTTCGTTACGTAGTAGGTGTCGTTAGACTTCACTTTGGTTACTTTATACGGACATAAAAATTTAGATTTCAACTTTAAACCTGGTCCTTGCTGGGTTCTCTTAATTGCTACAAGGTCACCAAGCTTGTACTTCCGGGGTTTCTTACGTCGTAAATTATAGTGCTTGCGATTTTCTTATTGAATTTCTAGAATATTCTTCTTGGTTTCTTTACGGAGCTCTTCTCTGTCTTTCATGAATTGTTCTTCGACTGCACTGTCTAAGAGGTCAATAATTTGTACATCTTCTTTCTGTTTCATTTTTGTACCAAATAATATTTCAAACGGTGTTTTCTTAATGCTTCGTTGGTAAGTTGAATTAATGACTTGTTGAACTTTAGAAACATGTTTAAACCATTTGGTCGGTTCGTCTTTGGACATTTTAGAGATTACAGAAATTATGGTGGAATTAAGTCGCTCTACTTGACCATTGGCACGGGGAAGGCCAGTTTTAACTGACTCATGCTTTATATTTTCATATTGACAATAATCGGCAAATTCTTTGCTTGTGAGGACCATTATCGCTAATGATGGTGGAAGGATTGCCAAAAGTATAACTTTGTTGTCGTAGTTTTGATATAACTTCGGTAACAGAAGTGGTTTTACAGGGATACAACCAGACGAATTTAGTAAATGCATCTATTAAAGATAATATATGTTTGTAATTTTTGTTAGATGTTTCAAGGGGGCCTAAATGATGAATGTGGTAGGTTTGGAGAGGAGTCTCTTCTTTAGGTAAGGGGTGTAATTCACCTTCTTGTTTTCCACGTTTGCGATTATACAAAAGGCATATTACACAATTTGCTGGCACAACTGCATCCGGCACAACTACCAGATCGATACCTTTATGATTTTTATAGAGAACGTTATTTTTAAGGAAATAGTTGTCATATGGCTTTGTTTTCAAAATTTCTTTGATGGCCTGTATATGTTCGTCAGTGTTCTGTGATTGTATGATTTTGGAAGCAAAACTATCTTGAATGATCATACATATTGGATTTCTACTTAAAGCGTCGACATGGCGCATGCGTGTACCTTGTCTGTGTTCGATTGTATAGTTATAGTCAGCTAACATTAAAGTCCATCGAGCAATCTTGGTGCAAAGATCTCTTTTATTCATAGTAAGGCCAAATGCGTTGTAATCTGTGACTATCTTGAAAGGAATGCCTAGAATGTAAACGCGAAATTTTTTAGGTCTTCTATGATAGCTAAAACTTCTAATTCATAACTCGAATATTTACGTTCGGCATCTGTGGTTTTTTTGCTCATAAAGTATACAGGGTGAAATTGATTGTCAGTAGAAGACTTTTGAAGGAGGACTGCTCCGTAACCGTCAATAGATGCATCGCAGTGAATTTCTGTTTCGTTACTAGGGTTATAAAATGCTTAAAACAGGACCTGAAGAAAGGATGTGTTTCAGCTGATTAAATGCATTTCATTGCTGATCACCAAAGTGAAATTAGTATCCTTTTTAAGGAGATCTGTTAAAGGGCTTAGCTATTAAAGAGTAATCTTGAATGAATTTACGAAAATATAAAGTTAGTCCAGGGGCGTAGCTACAGATATTTTTTCGGGGGGGGGGGAGAATTCGAAAATTTCCCAACTTGAAACAAATTTCTCCAATTTTCAACTAAAGTGATATGCACAACGTGTGTAATAATGACAAGGAAACTTATGCATAAAAAAATTCTTTCCAAAGAAAAATTTTTAAACTAGAAACATAAAAATTCCAATTATTGTTTTTTTAATGAGAAAACCAACCAGCTTTTTACTTTCTTCTACCTTTACAAGAAGAAAGTACTGAATTCGTAAAAAAATTCGACTTCCGGCTTTCGACGGATTGATATTATTGGTGCAGATTCACGATCGCCAGTCGCCACGTGGCGACTTAATTTTTTGTTTCGGCGACTAATTTTAGGCATCTAAGTCGGCATCCTTAGGGGAATTTCGCGTTTTTTTTTCAGCGATCCTTTGACAAAAATTACGTTTTTTTTCGCGATCCTTTTACGAAAATCACGGGTTTTTTCGCGATGCTTTGACGAAATTCGCGGTTTTTTTTTTTTTACTCCTTTGATAAAATGCGCATTTTTTCTGCAATCTGTTGACGAAATTCGCGTTTTTTCTGCAATCTGTTGACAAAAGTCACGTTTTTCTGCAATCTTTTACCGAAATTCACGTTGTCTGATTTGCAACCCTTTGACAAAATTATCGTTTTTTCCAAGATCCTTATAGAAAGAATTGGTGGGGGGGGGGGGTTGTTATCCTTTGACAAAGTTCGCATTTTCCCCGCAATTCTTTGACAAAAAGACGAATGTTTTTAAGATTCTTTGACGAAATTCGCACATTTTCCTGATCCTTTGACGGAATTCGCGCTTTTTCTTGCTAACGATTGACAAAATTGATTTTTTCGGCGTCCACTTGTCGAAGTTATTGATATTTTTCCTCACCCCTGTAATAAACTGTGATAAGATTGTTTTTTAAGATAATTTTTCTTATGTATTCTTGAAAAACAAATGCTTGAATTCTGTTTTGACTTTTATAGTGCAAAGTAATTTTACACACTCTTATTTTTTTCTTTTATGAACTCTTGTATGGCAAAATGAAAATAAGAAATACTGTTTTCCTAATATTCCCCACTACCATGATTCCTCAGCTTATTCTTATAGATATATATTTTTTTACCTCTATCTTGCCCAACTTTATCTTCTGACAGTACATAGCTTAAGATTTATATTATACTTAATTTATATCCAAATTAAAAGAATTGGGTGATTAAATGAACTATACAAATTTGATATAATTAGTCTGTTTCTTTTGTATATTTGTAGATTATTTTTCACTTTGATCCCCTGAAATTTTTTCTCATATAATTGCTATTGCTTGTATGCATTTCTTTCACAATGTGACCACTGGATAATTTCGGTTTAGGAGCCACTGGTTCCTTAAAAACTTTGGAAATGTGCACCTATAATTGATACCTTTTAGAACGATTTGACTGTTTTTAGAAAATGTCTGTCTGTGTGTATGTGACACAAATTTTGTGGGCGCTCTATCTCAAGAACTAATGCGCGGAATTTAATAAAACTTTAGATTTAGTTATACCTTGATAAAAATTAAAGCTGGTTAGTTTTTCATGTAAATCACCCAAAACGTGGCGCTGTTATGCTGCATTTTTCACGATTTACATGATTTTAGCGATAGTTATATCTCAAAAACTGTTGCACGGAATTTGATCAAACTTCATATTCTGTTAAACCTTGACATAATTTGGTGCTTATTAGGCTTTTGTGTATATCATATAGTGGGTGGCACTGCTGTGAAGCATTTTTCACGATTTTTGCGTTAGCTATATCTGAAAAACTAATGCACGGAATTTGCCAAATTTCATATTTGGCTGCAATTCCTTATTGGGCTTGGGTGTATACTATCCAAAGGTATTGCTTTTCTGCTCTTTGGGTTTGGAATTTTGATTGCAGACAGCAGGGTGTGCGCCCAAATTCAATGATTTGTTAGAAAAATGCGATGCTTCTATCTCCTTTTTTAATTCACACAATTAAACGGATCTATTCCTTTAGAATTCGTTTTGCATTGTGATTGCCAATTTTGAGGTATTAACATGTATTTGATATAAAATTTTGGGATTGGTACATCCGACTAGTTTTCCTTTAACATTAATTCTGCTGGTCTTCAAAGAAGCCAACCTGATGATAACATCGCCCAGTTTAATAAAATCCACTATTTCACTTTCACATTTTAAAATCATTAGGCTGTCAAGTCTGTCATCCCTCTTTGTAGTTTGCAATATATATTTTTTAAATTTTTATTTGACTAAAGATTCTTTGATTAGATGCAATGCCATAAAGATAAACTGCTGTGAATGTTCAGATACGGGTATATAGTTTGACGGCGTGTTCAAATAATCTTTGAATTTCAAGGCATGAGAAAAAGGTATTTTAAGTGAGTTGGGATTTGGTTTATTTCTATTTGACTCTGCAAGTCATGTACATCCGGTTTCTCATATCCAGGTGGAAACATTATTAACTTTCCTAAGTTAGTGATACTCAAATTTGCCTTGCACAATTGTAATTTAAATATGAAATGTATAGGTGAAATATTCTCCTGATATAGGAAACATTATCATTTAAGCCCATTACTAAGTTTTTTTTTCTTTTTGTATTTCTTATAATTCTTTCCTGTAAAACTTGTGCGTATCAGTGTTCATTGCTGTTCTATTATTTTTATCTATTCCCTTTGGTGAAACCATTTTTCTACCGTGCTTTCAGAAGTCAGCTTCTTCAGTCACATTCTAATATTCATAACTGTTTGTGAACTTGTCTATAGGGAAATCTTTATTGATTCAAAATTTTATTCAAGTGCAACGTGTCAGTGTTACAATGCTTGTCGATTTTTTCTTCAGTTGATGGACTGCTTTCATGGTCACATTTCTGTTCCAAATTCAAATGGTCCATTTTTTACCTTTTTCATCCTCGAATGGATTTTTAGATGCTCCACAACCTTGCACGAAAAATCTTTTCCTTATTATGAAGGGTTCTTTCGTGCTGAGATTTACAGTCATATTTTAGTATAGTTTTAAAGACACAACACTGGATTTTTGGTTTAAAATTTCATAAACACCTATAAATATAAACGAACAGGACTGATATATATTTCCGCACACAAATAAATGTAAAATGTGACAAATTTATCTAAACTAGCGACTTCTTATATTCATATTTGCTCATATAACGCTTTTTTCTTGACATCGAAAGGTTAACTAATTTTTGCGGAAAAAATCATGAGAATGAATAAAAGATTGTCCAAAAATCAAGCAATTAGCTCAAAAATTAGTGCAATTTGTGAAAACTCATCAAATCTTCTTGCCCAGCTGTGTTTCAAGTTGGCAACTACATTCCTTTCTGTTGTGCTACAAGTGATCTTCAATTTTCAAAAGAAGATGTAATCCCTTTGGATTAAAATAGCTGGATTCTCTTTTGGGACGAGAAGTGGACGTAGGGTGAAATTTTTCAAAAAGGAACAAAGTTTTGGAGGAAATAAAGGAACTGAATAGTCAGCTATTGATGGATAGGAGTAGAGAAATTTAGGTCTGGTAGATGTATAATATTTTTGTAGAACTGAAAAACACAATGATAGATTGAGTGTGGCTGATTTCTTTTTGTATTTCTTTTGATAATTTACCATGTTTACTGTTACAGTATTCAGAAACATAATCACCAAAACAAAAATTTCCTAATTTTTTTACTGAAAAAAGAAATGTCTCAAAAATCTAGAATTTCCCAACTCTAAGCTCAAATTTCCCAACTTCACATATATTGGGGGGGGAGGCTCCCCCCCCCCCTTTAACCCCCCATGGCGACGCCCCTGAGTTAGTTCGACAAATGAATGTACGTCTTTTATACTTTTAGGTTCTGGGAAATTGGGGACAGCTTTAGTTTTTAAGGGAGACTGATGCAGTTGACCTTTTTTAATGTAGTAACCCAAAAAATCAATTTCTCTCTGTAAAAAGTGGCATTTTTTAAGTTTCAATTCTAAACCATATTTGGATGCAGTTGTAAGGAAGAGCTGTAATTACTGGAGTCCTTCGACTTCGTTTTCAGCTGGTATTATGAAGTCATCCATATAAACAATAAATACTTTTTCATTAATGAGGTCTCGAAAAACGTTATAAATATATCTTTGTAACACTAAGGGTGCATCGCTAAGGCCATAATTCATATATAAGAATTCAAATTAACCAGAATGTGTTACGAAAGAAGTATATTTTCTACTATTTTCTTCTACTTCGACATGAAAAAAAGCATTTTTAAGGTCAAGAGTAGTAAATACTTTTTCAGAATGCAACTGATCAATAATGTCATCAATTACTGGGAGGGGGAAACGTTGTTTATGTGTTTTAGAATTTAATTTCCTATAGTCAACACACAATCCATATGAACCATCTTTCTTTTTTACTAGGACAATAGGTGATGAAAAATTACTTGAGCTTTTACGAATAATTCCCTTTTCAAGCCACTCAGAAATTTGTTTTTCGACGAAGTTTTTCTCTATTGGAGCCAAGCGTCTGGGAGGACAAGTGACCGGTGTTTCGTTTTCCAGATGAATTGATAATTTAACATCAGTTGTCTTTATTTTTCTGGGAGAATAATTTTGAATAAGTTCTGAAATCTTTAAACGTATTGTTTCATCGGTAATATGAGATAAATCAAGGTTAAGATCGTCTAACACATGAGCAACTTTAATCAAAAAATTATTATACGTATTGTCATTTTTCTCGATTTTTTGCACCGAAATATTATTTCCAGAAATTGTTAAAATACTTTGTTCTATAACATCTGTACCAATAATAAGATCAAAAGATATGGAATAATCTGGTCTACGTAAACATTAGTTGTATAATTAAAATCATCTATCATAATGTCCGTAGAGGAAAAACCCAGGGGTTTGATTATAGTATTTCCTAATCCAGTTAATGTGATAGTTGAATGTTCAAGGTTCGAGATTGTAGGGAGTTTGTGGTAAATACTTTCCTTTAGCAAACTTCTTTCACTACCTGTGTCTACCAATGATGTAACATTTACAGACGAAATAATGACTTGTTTGGTCATGAAAGTGTTCGACATAACTGTGGAAACATTGGAGGGTTCTGACTTAACTCTAGGCCTCCATGATTGATCACATTGAGCCGATTTATGGCCAAAATTCGAACAATTGAAACAACGAGGACCCTTGTCTTTATGTCTGCATTGGCTACTTTTATGATTTGGCAAACCACAATTAAAGCAAAAAAGATCAGATTTTGGTCGAAAGGATTTCTCCTTCACTGGCATTTCAGGTTTGACTTTACGAAATTTAGTGTTCTCATAGTCATGTCAAATTTTGTCATAAATTTTGAGCTTTTGTTTGAATTCTACAATGGATTGGCATCCATATAACATTGATTTTCTGAAAACAGGGTTGGGTATACCATTTATGATGTATTGCATTAATGCGGAATCCTCGATGCTACCACGCGAGCATAATTGTTTCATGATAAGGAAATATTCTGCTATCGATTCATTTTCTTGCAATTTTCGTTTATTTAATATGTCATGTAACTCGGCAGAATTATAAGTGGTACTGAATTCTGAAATTAAGAGTTGTTTAAGTTTGTGATATGAATTGATATGAAATTCTGTCTGCACTAACAACTGGGCTTTTCCTCGTAAGGATCTTTTACAAAATATGAATTTATGAAAGTCAGATAAATTAAACATATTAGTGACATCGTCAAAATTATTGAGCCAGACATTTATGTCACTAAAAGAACTTCCGTCAAAAGGAGGTACAACACTTTCAACATTGGTGAAATTAATAGACGATGGCACAAAACTTTGAACTGAAAGTTGCTTGTGTTTGTCAAAATTTGATAATTCGATGTTATTACTTGAAGTCATATTATTTGAAGGCAATTCGGGTTCCGGGTCAGTGTCACTTTCCTTTTGTATAATATTAGTTTGTAGTAAGCTCAAGTCTGAAAGGTATGTAACTAATCGGGTTGCAAGATCATTTAAAGATCCTTCATTAGCAATACAAAGTAGATTACACACTGTAATCAAGTCATTTAAGGAAAAATCAGTTTGAACTTTAGTTATTTTATTTTTGAACTCGGTGCTGTCGGTTTGAAAACCGAAACCAGTAAAATCACGTATTCTCTTTCTATTAGATCGATTACCTTCAGCATCAAATAGGAATTTATATAGTAACTTAATTTTATTTGTTCGTTCGTTTTAAAATGCAAGTTCCAGTTCAGGTATTTCAACTAACTTCATAATAAAATAATAACAATGAACTCACTGTTAGAATAATATCCGACTTGAATCTGTAAGATGGATAATTCTGACAAATTAATAATATTGGTGGGTTAACTGGCACTTCTGAACACCACTTTATGGGATGAGACTCTATTTATAAATCATATCTCACTTCTATGACGAACACTGACATTTATTAAGACGAAGACAAAAGAAAAATACAGATAAAAGCTCTCTTTACAATCTATATTTAGCTTAAAAGCAATTAACTTTGGCTTCATTTACATAACGTCGTTGAATATTTCTAAGATTTTCGTACGTCATTTAAATCTTCCATCTTATTTCATCGAAAATATTCTGTTTCTTTTAACAAAAACCTGCGTCGTCCAAACTCTTTCTCGTTCTATTTACTTTTTCTGCATTTCCATTTCACGCAGCTTCGTTACCTTTTTAATCTCGAGTCAGAATACGGAGTCGGGGACATTCAATGTGATGCAAGTGTTCTTACGAAATTCTCCACATATCTAATATCTATTCTATATTCATGTACGGATATATGCTTTTTTATTTGTTTCATGATGAGTGAACTATTTACATGCAGCGAAAAACAAGGTAAAAATTTCGTCTTGAATCCCATATGCCAAGTAAATATGATATAATTGGATTTAAAGCTGCATAAAGCAATGGTGTAATATGAAAATATACGAAATATTGTACTTTACAACTATCAGAAAATTTCATAAATATTCCCATTTGATAGGAAAATTTTTATAGCTGATGTTTTATTAATTTATGAAGTTTAACGTATATCGCTAACAATAATCCTTAAAAATTTACGCATTTTCACTTTCTTACAGATAAAATAAAAATATTTCTTTTAATGTAAATAACGAACAATCAATTCAATAATATTTATAATATTAACATATAAGAAATAATAATAAAATTACAGATGGGGAAAAATTCATTTCGACAAATTTTTAGAATTATATAAATCTAAAAGTTAAAAATAAATAGAGGTACTGACATTACACTTAATAAAATTTTATTCGATATGAATAAATTAACACAATACCTGAATTTGTTTTGTTTTCTTACAATTTCGTCTCATAAACTTGCATATTTACGTTCTTAACAGAATTTGCTAGGGTTTTTCTTTTATTATTGCTCTAATTATCATTTTGTAAGTTAAAGGTGGCCGATACAAGTACGATAAAAAAGAAGCAGCTAAATAAATAAAGCATAAATACAATATCGCTTGCCTTTTACTTCGTTTTAGGAAAGAATAGATATTCAAAAGATAGAATGTATATTTCTTAACATAGGAAAATTTCGGAGGCTTGTTAATTATTCCCCCTTGTCGGTAGTGACGCTAGTACTGTTGCCATTACAGATTTTGCCGTAAATGTCCCATCTCGTATGTTAATCTATGGCCATGGGCTTGGTATAGGATATTGGGGTTTACGATACAGCATTCTGTATCGAAAAGGGAGTTTGTAGTATTTATAACTCGATCACAGAACCGCAGAAAAAAATTCTATTACAATATTGTCCATGGGGAAAAATCGTTTGCAATACATTTTAACAAAATTACACTATTTCGAGCACAATGAAATTCATATGCATTATTGAGGTAATAGAACATTCGTGCGCATGGAATATGGAATTCATAACATTAATAGTTAGTTTACAGGACACACAACAGAATTCCATAACATAATGGTCCATAGGTGAAAATTGTTTGCAGTGTATTTTAATAAAGTTACTCTAAAGTGCATTTAATAAAGTTAAAATTAAAAATAATGAAATTGATGCGTATTGC
Organism: Maratus speciosus; assembly: GCA_963932465.1. NCBI lineage: Eukaryota > Metazoa > Arthropoda > Arachnida > Araneae > Salticidae > Maratus > Maratus speciosus. The sequence continues at coordinate 536,457,935 of OZ010793.1, forward strand.
TGATGCATACTACTCGATGCTTATTTTAGAATATGAAGGACATAGCATTTATTTATTCATTTACAGGTACAGAAATAGGATTCGGTACGGAAATGTTTATGAGTGATAATCGCTGCAAATGCAAATGCGTTTAGAGATGCTTTATGTGTTTTTAAGTTTAAACAAATTTCAGTATATTAGGTGGTGTGTTCTATAAATTCCATAGCTAATATGATGAAAAAAAATCGTGAGCAAAACTGTACAATGTAATAGGCAGTATTTCTTACGAAATCTACCTAAAATCATACTGTCTATGGACTTAATCTTTTTAAGAATTAGGTTATGAATACTCCAGCTGAAATATATTTAATATACTAAGATATGTTGGTAGAATATAAATAAATTCATATACAAAGATGCGTTAAAAAGTGGACATATTGTCGTCTACGGAAGGTAACTGCTGGAAATGCGATTTTAGCTTTGTTATGCGTTTCCTAGCTGAATTAATTTTTAGCTTAAGAGGTGCCACTCAGCTTCGGAATTCTTCTCCGTAATGTTAAGTCTATGGACTGTTGATGCATTCGTATTTTAAAATATCTCTCCGGGAAATTCATATTTTTGACATCTTTTTTCTGTGTAGTCTTCTTAAAGGATGTCTCTTGTTTTCTTAGTTTTGAAAATATTTCTAAAATCTATGCTGAATTTAATATGTTATGTGTTAAAAGGGGCGAAATGTGAGTAAGATTTTAACACTTCATATAAATCTAAGTCTATACTTTAGAAATATTTTGAAAACTGAGAAAAAAAGAGACATCTTTTAGGAAGTGTACACAAAAAATAAAAGTTAAAAATATTAATTTCCCATGGAGATATTTTAAATATACGAATGCATCAAATGTCCATAGACTTTACATTAGTGAGGGGAAATCGGAAGCTGAGTGACCAGCCCCCTTAATATGCGGCGTGTATAACAGTCTGTAGATCATTTGCAGGATTGCACAAAAAAAAATTACCTTTGATGCGGGAAATTAATTTTCAGTATAAATCAGCATAAAGAGGAATTATGCCTTTTATCACTGAATTAAGTTTTAGAAAACCATGTGGTGTGTATACAAATTAATAAATAATATACAGAGCTGTTCAAAATAGTACATTTCCGTCTATTGGTAGAAATTGCTGAAGGGGAATTTTCAATTGTGTTGTGCTTTTCCTAACTAAAATGTTGATTTTAATTAATTTTTCAACTACTTTTCAGCAGTGAAATTACGCTTGAAATTATTGAATATTAAAGACGTGAATTATCACTGTGCTAACTAAGCGTAAATCAACCGAGAGAAAAATGTCCAAGACGGGAATCGAACCCGGACCCCTGGAACAGACTTCTCCATCTTGTAGCTGCGGCAGCACTCTTACCGACTTATGTGAGTGAGAGATGCGAAGCTGAGCATCGTCCTCGTGGCTTAATGGTAGAGCAGTGGAGCATTATTCCAGGGGTCCGGGTTCGATTCCCGGCTTGGACATTTTTCACTCTGTCGGTTTACGCTTAGTTATACAGTGATAATTCACGTCTTTAATATTTAAAATGTAGATTTTAGCATGGTATGAAGAGTATACACAAATCTTTTCGTAACTCAAAAAATTTTGAGTATCTTTCCGGCTATGCACAGTAATTGTTAAAATCTAGTTTTCAAATGCGTTATGGGTTTTCTAAATTGCTTACTTATATCTGAGTGGGGCTGCTAGTAGAGCTTTAGCCCCTTGGTAAGGTGTCCCCACGTAGTAAAACTTGTTTTTTTAAAAAAACCTCTTTAACCTTATAAAAGGGTGAATTTTCGTTACAGTATTCTATATGTGTTAGAAAGTGTTTCATAATCAATGCGTAATGTATGCATTTTCTTTATTTCTTATTTTTAACACTTTCCAACATAGCTGAAAAATGTTTATGCATTGGATTTGCCTGACCGTCTGTCTGTCTGTCTGTCCGTCTGTCAATGCTCTACACCTACGTAATACACTATATGGCCAATTATGACAGGTCACATGTAATTTTAGACGTTTCGTTAAATAGCTAGAAATTTTCATGCGGAATTATCCTGAAACTCCAGGTGGGTAAACAGAATAGTATAGGTCATGCATTTCCGTGAAGAATTTTTTCCCGAAACCCCATAGGGGGCCGTCAACAAATTGAAAACGAACGAATATCTTTTGGATAATCCTGTAAAAACTAATGCACCAAAAACGTTCAAACTGTCGAACATGAGTAAGAGGCTTATTGTAATAAAATGTATTCATTTTTATGAGGATTGCATGTATACTAGTAGAGAAATTCAGGTTTTAATAAAAACAGTTCTAAATTTTGCCAAGTTTTTTGCTTATAATTTGCAGAGCTCTTGATATATATAAAAAAAAAATATTCGTTTCAGAAACTATGACAAACAACACTGTACACAATATCCTGAAATCAGAATTTCAAAATAATAAAAATTGGATGAAAAATGAGCAGGTTACTAAATAATGTTTCACTGCGCCTGCGCGAATGTAATCAAAATATGATGTGCATAACGTATTAGCTAAGTGTATGGAACAACTTTTGTGAAAGTCTCAAAAATATAGCTTGAAAATTCTGAAAATTATCGTCAATTGAATAAGCTCGAAATCCGTTGGCTCCAAAAGGAAGCAAAAAGGTGAAGGGCTGTATCCAAATATCTGTTGATTAGTGCCATTATAGCATACACAATATTGCACGTAATTTTTATTATTTTTAAATTCTGATTGCAGTGTATTGTGTACAATGGTGTTTGTCATAGTTTCTGAAAAGAACATTTTTTTTATATTAAGAACTCTGCAAATTATAACCAAAAAACTTGGCAAAATTTGAGACTGATTTTATAAAAACTTTAATTTTTGTACTAGTATACATGCTATCCTCATAAAAATGAACACATTTTATTACTATAAGCCTCTTAATCATGTTCTACAGTTTGAACGCTTTTGCTACATCAGTTTTTACAGGGATATTTACAAGATATTCGTTCTTTTTCAATTTGTCGGCGGTCCGCTATGGGATTTCGGAAAAAAATCTTCACGGAAACGTATGACCTACATTTCAGTGTTTATGTCACATTCCTACATTTCTGTTTACACGCCTGGAGTTTCAGGATAATTCCTCATGTATTTTTCTAGATATTTAACAAAACGTCTAAACTCGCAAGTGACCGATCATTATTGGCCATATAGTGTATACTACATACGTTACTGAAGTTCACCACGGCATGTTTGGTATTCAAAATGAAGTGTGTTCTATTCATAATTCATTTACAGGGACACTCAAAAGTATTCTGTTAAATTATGGTCTATGGGAAAAAATCATTTTCGGAATTATTTAATAGTGTTACAATATTTAAACACAATGACATTTATATATATTATTGAGGTTCACTAGAAGATGGTTACAATAAAATATATTATATGTAGTATTTACAGTACTCGTACAGAGAAACTCAAAAGTATTTTGTTATAATATTGTATATGGAAAAAAAATCGGTTGCGGCGTATTTTAAGGATGTTACTCTGTTACAAACAATATGAAACTGATATGAATTTCTGAAGTACTTTAGAACATAATTTCTGTAGAATATGGGATGCAAAGCATTTATTATTTATTTACAGGGTCACACAAAAGAGTTCTGTTTTATGCTCTATGTCGAAAAACTGTTCGCAGCGCATTTCAATTATTTTGTACTATTTCTAACATAGTGAAATTGATATACATTAGTGAGGATGCTTGCATAGTGCTACAAGATGCTTGGAGTAGAATATGATGTGCATTGCATTTATCGTTCATTTACAGGGACACATAAAACATTTCAGATACAATACTGTATCCGAAGTGTTGTCTATTTGAGATGATTGCTGAAAGTGCGTTTTCAGTTATGGTGTGCGTTTTGTTTAACTACATTTTTCCATAGTACGTGGTGTGCATATATTCTATAGACCATATACAGGGCTACGCATAAGAATTCGGCGGCATTACTGAAAATGAATGAGAATTGCTTAAAGGTATTTTTTAATCTGAGTGATGTATTTTGAAGCTGAACTACATTTAGTATATTAAGAGATGTTTGTAGCATATAGTAAATAAAATCATATACAGGACTATGCAACAAATTGGTTACAGGGCCGCTTATGAATTGTAATTCCTGGAAATGTGATTTCAGTAGTTTTAAGCATGTGTTTGCCTGAATTAAATTTCAACTTAATATGTGTCGTGTATGACAATCTGTATATAATATACAGAGCTGTATTAAAAAATACAAGTACGTTTCGGTTTATTGATAGAAATTGCTGAACGTGAATTTTCGACTGTGTTATGTGTTTTCTTACTAAACTAAATTTCAGCATACTATGTAGAATCTGTACAAATTTATAATTATATACAGAGCTGCACAAAAGAAATTAAGTACCCTTCCGGCTATGAGCAGTAATTTCCAAAATCTGAATTTGAAATATGTTCTACGTTTTTTATAATGTTTACATTTGTACATTCTTTACGTTATTAAACGACGATTTTTCGTTAAAATATTTTGGAAATGCTGGAAAGTGTTTCCTAATCAATGCTTGATGCATTATTTTTCTTTTTTTTTCTTTTTTAGTGTTTTAGTTTTTACTGGACTTTTAAAATTCTCGGTATTAGAATCATCAACGTCTCTATAGTTTATACGATGTCTTTGGAATTGGTTGAAATATAAGTTTAATTTAAATTCCGAACTTTTGAGTTTTAAAATTTTAAATCACATCTGAGCATTGAGAAATAACTCTTAAAATGTTGTCCTTATTTGCGAGTTAAATTGAAATAAGATTCAATTTCATGAAGAAAAACGTCATTATAACTATATTTAGACTCAAATTTCTGCATGGGCAAGATAGGCATTTTCCGAAGTTTTCTGAAATTTGGTGGACCTCAAATGTGGTAATAGTTTATTTTGTCACCCATTTTTTTTTTTTTTTTTTTTTTTTTTTTTTTTTAACAAAAATAGTTAATTGTAAAATCCTTTTAATTTATTTCAATGACCGTTTTTAAAACATCCTATAAAAATATTTTAAGAAATCAAATGGTTTTATTGCTAATCCCATCTCTTCAGCTTTAACCCTTCTTTCTGATCGCAAATGTATCTTAACCCTCTGACTGCGCTTTTTTTTTTCTCGAGCAATATAAAATCGACCAGTACGTTCTGTTTTATTGCATATTTCAATTCATCATGTATTAGAAATATGTAGTATATTTATCATTTGCATTTTTATACTTTAAATATGGAATTTTTAAAACAAAATTGCTTTAAAATTTATATATTAACTAAATCTTTCTATAAATGTATTGCCCATGGAAATCGCGGGATCGCAGTCAGAGGGTTAAGCACAACATTTTGAAATGTATTGTCTGGTATTTTTTCATACTCCATGAATAAAAATCTTTCTTATGTTAGTCTGTCAAGAAATGTTTGTTTAAAAGTTTTCCATATTGTTAGGTTTGTATCAAAAAATTCTGAATGCATACACTCTTTATGTTTTCTTGAAGTTAGATATTATTTAAGTTTAAAATTCTTATTCTTTTATAGCTGATATATAGTAGCACGATATGAAAATTTTTTAAAAAAGAAATACAACCAATTCATGCACTTTTAATATTTTATTTTAGATTTTTTAATTTAGAGTTTCATCTTTACAGCTTTACATCTTTTTTCTTTTTACATTTTTACAACTTCTTTTTCATTTCATCATTACAACATCGTCTAAAAGTCCCAGTTTTCAGATTTACTCTGTTCCAGTGAATTTGATCTTGACATCAGCGATGGTCATGTTATCAGTGAGCAATTCTTCATTGGAACGGGCATAGATGTGACGGTCGAAGGGGAAGCCCATTGCTTTCCTGTCGGGGTACTTCTGGTCTTTAGCACCGCAGTAGCTGACGGCATCGGCACAGTGAACCTTATCGCCAGATCCATCAGGCTAAAAAAGTAAAAATGTTTGTACATAATTTAATATCACAAGTCTTATGCTACAAGTGTCAATGAAATAAAATCGGAATTTCGTTTCAAGATGTACTAGGAGTAGGGACGCCTAATGAGACGTTGGTACAAACGGCACGAATTTAGCAATCATTGGTTTCATCAGCGAAATTAGTTTTTCAATCAGCATAAAGTCAAATGAGAAAGAAATACCACTTTCGACTGCGGAAAGAATAATTATCAAATTTATTGCGTAAAACCCACCAAATGTTTGCTCAGACCATAAGCATCTCTGAGACATCTGTCTCAAGAAAACTCAGGTCTAGGACTGGCACAGAATGGTCGTCGAAAATTGAGAAGCTATTGAAAACGAGGCCTATGTTTTATACTCTTCTGATTCTAAGTCGGTTAGTACCAGTGTGAGTAATGATGACCAACCATGCTGTTTTAAATCTCATACTAATTCTGCATACAGCTGCCGACTACCTATATTACAGAGGACAAACGTGGTCTGTCACGCTGAGTTCTTTTTACGGTGGCAACAGCAGATGATTAATACTCATTTTTACTACAATTTTTTTAACTTTAAAGTATTCCACATTTACAAATTTTACATTGTCAATAGGGAAAAAACATCTAGTTTCAAATTCAATTTTTTTGAAAACTGTATCGCTATTTACTCATATTTTCTTGTGTCTTAAAAATAAAGTTCAAGAATGATTTTTTTTTTATATGTCTATCGCATGCAGATGGGTACGAAAAATAAATGCGTTTTCCTTAAAATAACATAAATAGCTCGGAATTTATTTCTAGCTTGTATTCCCAAACGAAATTGAAGTATTCATCGATCAATAAATAAAACAATAAAATATACATAAAACACAAATTTAAGATATGCAATCGAATACATCGCTTAAACCACTGAAATGAACATAACCAAAAATGTTGAATTGAAGGAATTAAATGTAAATAGTGGTTGAAGAAATTGTTTGTAAATAGATCTTTGGTGATTTCTTGGGCTGTTAACTCCTGGCAAGAGGCCAATACGAATGTATCGCTTTTTATAAATTTCAAAATTTTATTTGAACTCATTATTGTTGTTTTTATATAAATAGGATTTTTGGTATTGTTAAAGGACATTCTGAAAAAAAAAGACCCAGCTTGAAAAAGTTTTCAAAATAGGATAGACTACACAATTTGTGCATAAAAAGTGAATATTTTTGGTATATTTCAAAAGTGATTACTTTTCGTGCAAATTATCTACATTTTTATGCGCACAAATAAGTGCATATTTTATGTTTTGAAAAACTGTGCACATTTTTTGAATAAAATAAGTGCATATTCTATGTGTGCAAAAATTGTGCATATTTATGTACAAAAACGTCTGGACCATAAACCTCTGTATAACGGCCCTTTCGGGAGCGCGGAATGTCTCCGCTTTTCTGAGGTATTCGCTAAACAGAGCTAAAAATGATAGATATAGAGATAAAATGATAGATAGATAGATATAGACAGTTTTTCTTATAGATATAGACATATAGATGTTGAGAATAGAAAAATAGATGCGTTCGCTAAATAGAGGTGTCTGCTATTCAGGAATTTCCGTTATGGAGGTTTTACTGTATATTGCATATTTGCAAGATGTAAAAAATAGCTTATATTTGTTTAATTAGCTTCTATGGGGGTTATGTTGAATTCTATAAGGAATTTAAATTCTATGGGAGGCTTCTAGGGGGAAAGCGCCTTCCCTCCCCTCCCCACCTTTAAGGGAAATTTTATCTTTTATCTTTTTCTTAGTTTTTTAATATTTTAACTTACTCGAAAAGAAAAAAAAAATGCAGTATGTCTTCAAAAAACGAAGAAAATTTCTTTCATTAAAATTTAAAATCCGCGATGAGGGGTGTTACCGCCATCTGAATTCAGACTGTCTTAAACTACTCATTTGAGATCAGTTTTTAACGCATAATCATCAAAAGAAAAAGAACTGAAAATTAATTCCCATGATGGATTTAGAAAAGTAACATCCTCCACCATCCAAACGGAATTTTTTTAACTGATCTTACGCTTAGTGTTAAATTATTTTAGCATACTTAAAAATTATAAATTTACTATGTCTTTAAAAATGGAAGAAAAATAAAATTTCGTTTATTAAATTTCAAAAGCTAGGGGTGGGGGAGAGAGGAGCTGTGTCACCGCTACCTGAATTAAGCACTGTCCCATGAACTCGTTTGAGATAATTTTTTAACACATAAACTTAAAAAAAATAATAATTAATTTCCTTTGTGGATTTAAATGGACCCCCCCCCCTTCCCCGAAGTGTAAGAAAATTCATAGCCGCACTCTTAGTATTTAATTATTTTAAGTTACTCGACAAAATTAAATTTACTGTTAAAAATAAAAAATATATATTACAATTCATCAGACATACAAATAAAATTACATAAATACATTTAACACAATTAAAAAGCAAACGTTTCGAGCTAAATTTTAGCCCCTCATCAGTGCAACAAAACATTCAGATGACAGAAAGCTATATATCGTGCTTACAGTACCTCTAACAGTGACCCTATTAATCAATCTACTGATATGCAATTGTTAAAGTCATTGTCGTTGGATCCTTCTATCGTGATTACCAGAGCCTACAAGGGCCGGATGACTGTGATTATGGATAAATCCGCTTACATTATTAAAGCACATGAGTTATTGGATGATGTTTCTACATATAAAGTTTTAAGTAAAGACCTTACACCAAGTATTCAGAAGAACCTCAATGTTTTACTTAACGATCTAGAAAAAAGAAAAAACTCCCCCCGGAATCCGGGTACAGCTAAAAAATTAAAGTGTTATACTGGCATTATTCCGACCTTTTATGGTTTACCTAAAGTTCATAAAACTAATATGCCTCTCCGTCCAATTATAGATTATACTCGTTCACCTGTCTGTAAATTGTCTAGTTTTTTATCGACATTGTTGAAACCTCTAACTTTGGAATCCATTTACTGTCTTACATCAGCTTATCAATTTTTGGACTGTCTTACGAGTTTCCGTTTTCCACCTAACTGCATGATGGCTTCATTTGACGTAGTGTCTCTGTTTACATCTATACCGATTGATTTTGCTTGCGAAGTTGTCCAGAAAGTATGGCCTAATTATAATATGGACCCAAGTCTTGATATTTTGGACGTTGTTGATCTTGTGAGATTTTGTCTTACATCTAATTGTTTTATTTTTGATGAAAATTTTTATAGCCAAGTTAATGGAACTGCTATGGCATCCCCAATTTCCGTTAGAATATCTGAAATAGTAATGCAGTACATTGAGTATGAAATAATGTGCCTTTTAGGCTCTAAGGTCTGTTTTTGGAGACGTTATGTCGATGACGTTTTTCTTGTTGCGAAGCATGAGGATTTGAATGAAATTCTACAAACTGCGAACTCTATCTGTTCTGCAATCCAATTCACTGTCGAAATCGAGACTGATCGCAAATTACCTTTCCTCGACATTATGGTTGAAAGAGTAGAGAATACTGATTTTCAGAAAGTTTTAACATCTGTATACCGTAAGGCTACAAATTCTGGGCAATACCTAAATTTTGAATCTATGAACCCACTCTCCCATAAAATCGCAGTCGTTAGAACTTTAATCCACAGAGCTAAAAGTTATTGTAATACTGATGCAGCCTTCCAATTTGAAAAAAAGAAGATATTTAGTGACTTAATTCAAAATGGCTATCCTTTAAGATGGTTAAAAAGGATTTTTTCTGAGCATCGCGTGTCATCCTCTGTAATTTGTAAGGCTCCCGCTATCTACATATCTCTACCCTACAACAAATATCTTTCTGAAAAAATCTCTAGCCTTTTGAAGTCTCATAATATCAGTACATCATTCAAGCCTCAAAATGTTTTGAAAAACTTACTTTGTAAATCTAAACCTAAAATTACCCCCTTACTAAGAACCGGTTCAATTTACAGTATGCCATGTAAAGATTGCGACTCGGTATATATTGGCGAAACTGGTCGCACTTGCGCCATTCGCCTTGCCGAGCATAAACGTGCTTACAAATCTGGAAACCTACAGTCTAAAATTGTACCGCATTCTTTAGATACCGACCATATCCCAGATTTCGCAAATATGAAAGTTATTAGATCTGGTTGCAATAATATTAAAAGTAGAGTTTTTCTGGAAGGTGTGTTCACTCGTAAGCAAACGTCGCCGATAAATGAATCATGTGCACTTCCTCCTGAATACTCAGCATTGTTTTAAAAAAAAATTATACTTTATTTAATTTTAACTGCTAATAATTTTTAACTGTAAACATGATATATAGCTTTCTGTCATTTGAATGTTTTGTTGCACTGATGAGGGGCTAAAATTTAGCTCGAAACGTTTGCTTTTTAATTGTATTAAATGTATTTATGTAATTTTATTTGTATGTCTGATGAATTGTAATATATATTTTTTATTTTTAACTCTTATATCAGACGTTAAACAATGATTATTTATTTTAATATTAAATTTACTGTGTTTAGTAAAACCTGAGAAAAAAGATTAGTTTGTTAAATTTCAAAATCCAGAGCGGTGGATTTCCTTTTCGGGCTATCACAACGTAAATTCCACACTGCCTTCGTCCACCCATTTTAGATAAAATTTTAATACATAAATAAATAAATAAAAAAAAACTGAAAATTAATTTTCAAAAAGCGCTCCCCCTCCCCCATCGTTAAATTCTTAGCTGTCCATTCTTTTAGCGTTTAAATATTTTAAGTTAGTAAAAAAAAAAAAAAAAAAAAAAAAAAAAAATACTGTGTTTTTTAAAAGAAAATTTAGTCAGTTAAATTTCGAAATTCAAGGAGCACTGTTTCATTTAAGAAATATATGTTCCTAACAATCGAAAGAAAAATATGTGCAATTGATTCTACCCTCTCTAATAAGCACTAAAGTTTTAAAATCTTAACCCCCCCTCCCAACCTGAAATTGATAAATTCTATCCAAAATACACTTCAAAATTGTTTATTTCCCTGCAACAAATAATTCAGACTATATTCATATTCAAACCATTCATTAAACAAAGAAATTTCCAGTGATGAATTATATAAACCAAGCTATATTCTATTTATTCATTAGCCATAGAAAAACCCTAATAATAAATTAACCATATTAATTGAAACTTGGAGGAATTATAACAGTATCGATAAATTCACCCTCCATCTTATAAAAATATCAACACACAGAAGAATAAGCTTCATCACCCATTACTCGCATTTAGAATCGTTTACAAACACGTCCCCAGATGCAAGGTAGGTAGAGCGCTCCGTTTACAAACCGCAGGTAGCGAGTTCTGTCTAATTCGCGATAAAAACCCCGACATAAATCTCCCTTACAAATGAATATAGGTGCTTCCGAAATTCTCCAAAGATGGCGCCTCCAGCGTCTTTTTTTACTTTTTATGCACAATTCAGTTTGCACTTTTTATACACAATTCTGCTTGCACTTTTTATGCATAATCAGAGGTGCCAAATACGTTTAGATTTAGTGCACTTTTTTTTAAACTTATTTTTTGCAGACTTTTTCTAACTGAGATATATTAAATGTAAAAAATAATATTAGAGTTATCAATTAAAAAAAATAGTTTTCACCTACATTTTGTAACACGGTCTTTATTCTCTTGTTTAAAGACAAAATATTTTTTTGGAGCGGGGGGGGGGGGGGGGATTTCGGACTAAGAGCCTCACTGACAATCCTGATACCTTATAGTAGCTTAGGCTCACTTAGAAAGACATTGCTTACAGGTAACTGTCACTTATTTATGGCACTCAAAGAGGCATCAAGAGAATTATCAAGTTGAGGAGGATATAACTTTTCAGGCATTTCTGTACGGTCAGTTTGAGAAGAAGAGCACCCTTCAATATATGATTAATAAAATGAAAAAAATAATACCTGACAACTGGGTAGAATAGGTTTTGAAATCATTGAGTTATGTAGAACCTATATATATATACCTCCAATTTCATATCTTACTTTAAGATATTAAAAAATAGAAGGTACTTTTCGGTTAGCTGGGCGCTAGTGTTATATATACATATTTATATACATACATATATATTTAAATATACATATGTGTGTATATATACAATTTGTGTATATGTATATATATATGTGTGTATATTTACATACATGTATGTATATAAATATGTATATATAACACTGGCGCACGGCTAACCAAAAAGTACCAAATATAATTCCCCGTCTATACGAGTATTTGAGCGACACCTATGATAATTGTTTTTTCCTATATTATTGGATTAGCTTTCAATGCCAAACGAATTTACACTGCGAAATATGTTTTGCTTCTTTACATATATGGGAAAATGGCCATGATTCTAAATTTTGAAGCCTAGAATTAAAAAGAAATATGTTTTATAGTTCAAGTGAAAAAATGCTAATACAAAAATGAATATGTGATAAATGTTGCTTAATTAAAAAAAAAAAAATCCTATATTTTCAATCTTTCTAATAACTGAAATTCTTTAACTCTTGATTTTAAATGTTCTTTTAATGTTGCCGAAAATTTATCTAAATGAAGTTGATTATTCTTTTTTTTTAAATCTATTTGGTACAATTAATAAAAATTAGACCGCTACTAAACTACTGCCGAACTAATGGTATTTCTTATTGCAACGCTTTTTCTAGGTCTGCTCGATGTTTAGAGCTCTTAACCAGAGGAATAATTTTATTAGCTGAAGATTAAATTATTTAATTTTTTTTCATCACCGACTATTCTCGTAAAAATATTCTGGAATTACAATTTTTAACTTTCTTTAATACAAAAAATACCGACAAACAAGGTACACTTACATTGTCGACGGTGTAGTCAGTTGCCATGACAAACAGTTCGAATTCCATGCCCTTGACTGTTCCCTTGGGAACAAGCATGTTTTCTGGCCATCCACAGCTACAGTATTCAGAAGCGTCAGCAGGACCATGTTGACCGTCCTTCAATTCCTCAAAGGTGAAAGTGTGGGCAAGTGTGACGCTGGACTCAATGGCATTGCGATTGATTACGTTCTTGCCAGGTGCCACTATAAAAAAATAATAAACCAATCCGTAGAACATTAAATATATAATGAATGAATTAATTTTGAAAAAAGAACTTTAATCAGACATTTAAAAATAGAAGGTTGCATTAAATAATTTCAGAATTAGTTCTCTAGCGCCTCAGCGAATGAAGGCATACATTACGCTCGCAGCTATAGTGGCGTTCAATCTGTATAAGATGGTATGCCAAGATACATCGCTGTATTAACAAAATCGACTTAAGGCTGCTAGTCATTCAGCTTCCGAATTCACCTCGCTAATGTTAAGTCTATGGGCATTCGTGTTAAGTCTGAATGCATTCGTACATTTAGAATATCTTCTCAGGGAAGTAATGTTTTTAATTGCTTATTTCTTTGTACTCTTCTTAAAAGATTTTTTTTTTTTTTCTTAGTTCTCAAAATATTTCTAAAAACTATGCTGTATTTAATATTTTATGTGTTAATAGCTGACGAACTGTGAGTAAGATTTTAACACTTCCTATAAAATTAAGCATAGGTTTTGGAAATATTTTGAGAACTAAGAAAAAAAGAGACATCATTTAAGAAGAGTACACAGAGAAAAGAAGTTAAAAATATTAATTTTCCGAGGAGATATTTTATGTATACGAATACATCAAACGCTCATAGACTTAACTTTAGCGAGGAGATGTTGTAATCTGAATGACTAGCAGCTTTAAGAGACTAATTTAGAAACGCGAAGAAATTCGCAAGCTTATGTTAAAATTTATGGAGGGAGGGTGGTTCGTTTAAAATATTACGTTTGCATTTTGACATTTTTCATTTATATTTTTATTTTATTTTACTTTATTATTATTTTTTTTACTTCGATTTTGGTTGTAGTTTTCTCCAGTTTTTTTTTAATTTTATTTTATGAAAATACTTTCACATTAGAAACTTTCCGGTTTCGAAAGTTATACCGATTTCACTTTAGAAACTGGCTGCAAAAATGAAAGTGACCTCCTTAACCCCTTAACGGTCGCATTAAATTACGGTTTAAAATTTCAGATTGTTTATTGGCACCACTTTTTTGAAAAATAAACGCTCACATTGCTTAATAACAGATAAAATGATACATAATACAGCCAATTACACTATTCCATAAAACTGGTGGGAATCAAACAAATCTGAATAATCTGAAAAAAAGACACAGCCCGTGAATATGACGGGAGAGAGAATTAAGGGGTTAAAAAAAAAAAAAAAAGAGCAAAAGTCGAAAAAGTCAAAACGACCTTAGTAGAGATCGACCTCTTAGATCGAATTAGTTTCAACATTTAGTATTGCATAAATATGTTATTTATATGCTTCTAAAGATTTGGGGTATTTTGCTCAATTGTTGATAATACTTCAAAGTAGATTTAATCTGTTTAATCTATAAATGAGTAGCACAAGCTTAATATCTTGTTGTTTTCGTTTAGTGTTAAATTAAAATGTGTTTGGTAATTAAAATTCGGAAAATCTGTCCTAGATTAGTGATGCTATATATTTGAACTGATTCTGCATTAGTGAAAAAATTTTAATAAACGGCGATATTAACATCAAACTTTTTCTGGGGATATTTTTGTGAGAATATGCCTGTGGTATACTGTAAAAAATTTATGTAACGTCACTCCAAGAAATTTGTGGCAGCCTTGCTGCCTCTATTTTATTGAGTAATTTAACAAATATAACTTATGTTAAGTTTCACTAATGTGTAATACTACACCAGTTATATCAGTTTAAATTACACCATTATATAATTTAATTTACAGTAATTTATAAGTTAATTATTAATTTTTTGTTTCCCATTTTATTTATATTTATTTTTTATCCAATAAATTAGTTGCGAATTTAATAATTGTGATGCCTTTCATTAATTTACTGATAGTACATAATCTATTAGTAATTTATAACTACAGGAACAATAATTACATCATTTAATTTAATATTGTGAAATAATTAGAGCTAACTTACATTCGCTGTGGAATTTGTCCAACTCGATCATCAGTCTCCTTTGCTCGTCAGGTACCAGACGGTTTCCGAGTTCATCATATTTGGGTCCCAAGAAGACGCGGATGGTAGCGTGTTTGGCTCCTCCAGTGTTGTTCTCAATGTTGATGATGTATGAGTAAGGTTCGTGGTCCAAATGGTGGTACTTAACCTAGTTTGGAAAACACTTACTTTTAGTCATATTCTCAGGATATTTTAAACAGATTACAATCAATAAATGATTAAAAAGAAAAAAAAAGAATTGTAATGTAACTATGAATCAGCTTACCTGGACTTTGTGTCCGGTTCCGAACTTAATACCGTGAGACAAGTCCAAGAGATCATCTTTGAAGAATGTGGTGACCACATTGGGTTGTTTGGCGTTTACCTGAGCACTCAGAACCTTGATTCCATCGAAACTCAACTAAAATTGTAAACAATTATTTTTTAAATCATAAAGAGCACTAGGAACATAAAGTAAGAATAGAAAGCATTGCTAAAATGATTTAGTCCAAGCATGTCATATTCTGACTATGATTCTATATATATGTTTAATGGATCACCAAGTTTCATTTTAAAAATTCTAGTTTAGTTTTATGCAGTTATTTCTTTAACTTAATAAAATAATTCCGCCTTAGTATGATTGTTTAATGCTATTATCTAATGAAAAAGTTTCAAAATTCGTACAATAATTAAGTCTAACTTATTTACACATCTGCTTATGAGCCACTGAAAATAACAAATGTATGTTTTGTCTCTGCCGTACCAGCCCAAAACTTTGTTTTCTTTTTTCAGTTATATAGATTTTTAATCATGATGTTACGTGTTTTTTAATTTTTTTCTTTATTTTTATCCTTATTATTAGTTTTATTTATTTATTTTTAATTAATTAATCTATTTATTTTTAGCAAAGTATTTTGCTTATTATACTTACAGTAAAATCCGACATAGTTTACACTATTAAAATAAGCACTATATATGATCGCACAAAATTTTGAGTAATAATCTTTGTAACTTTAAGATAAAATCATGAATAAAGTTTTTCACAAAAAAAAATCCGGTCATTTAGATGTATTTAAATGTGAAACATTTAAGATTTGACATCACAAGATTTGAATATTTTTAATTTATTTATTTAGGGAATAAACAATTTATAAATAGTATATACTTATGTACTATATAGTTATCGAATCAAAACATAAATATTTAACAATACAAAGTGCAACATTAATTGTTATCCTCTATAGATTATTCCACTTATTATTTGAAATAAATAACATAAAATGTATCGCTATGACACACGCCATCAAAAATATTCAAAATAGAAAAATTCCTGCGGGTTTAATCTTAGCCTGGCTGACAAGTTGCTCTACTAGAATATTGTAATCTGATGAAATCAGTATAATTACCTCTTCCTTGGTGTAAGGCTTAAGAGTGGCTTTAAACTGCTGGAAAATGTTGTCGACGAACCTGTGCCATCTGTAGAAGATTGGATCTCTTAGAGAGGTTGATGTGTCACTCATGACACCTGGATTTTCCTGAAAAATATTATAATTGTGAAAATAATATTAAATGAGAAATTTAAAAGTTCAAATTCATTCATTAAAACGTATTGTGTTTTACAATGAGATATTTAGCTGGCTTACTTGGAATCTGCCATCAGGATCGTGCATTCTGGCCATCATGACGTGTCCCCAGTTGTGAAGAGATCCATAAAAGGCTTTGTTGGGAGAAGAAGAACTGGCTTCAATGAGTGAACCCAAAATGTTGGCACCATTTACTGCATCCAGGGGAAGATCACTACCGTCAGCAGCGTGGACATATTGCAAGTCAATGGCTTCCAGAATACGTTCCCTCCATCTTTCCATGTCCTGAACATCGACATCAACGAGGTCCTGGAGACTGAATCCTTCAGGTCGAGAAGCATAGTGCAAACCGCTGACCAGGGATGTCAAGTGAGGAGCGAAACCTTCCAATTCTTCCTCAAAGTTGTGGAAAGGAATCATACGCTTCAGGCCGTTAGACAGTCTTTCGCAATCGTATCTGGAAAAGAGTTTGAAATGTAAGACCTAGGGTTAAATGAACTCTTTTTTATAACATATAACTTTATTGAATTTCCGTATGTTGTAAAAATAAAAAATCTATAGTTTTGTTAGGATAAATTTTTGCTTTGTATTCAGACTTCATTATCATGAAATTTTCAGGCCTTGGGCAAAGAAGGTATTTTTTCTGTTCTAATTTTAGACAATTAAAAAGGAATGTATATGAGATCTGCATGGATGTTCTGTAATGCATTGTGGAATAGAAAATTGTGAATAAAAAACAATAATCATTTGCATACAAGTTATTTATTACTACCGTTAAAATTTATTTAAAAAATATATGTTTAATTGGCTTAAATTTGATGTAAAATAAACATGATGTAATACTATAAAACTTTGAAAACTATATGCGTGTCTAAGAAAATACGAATTCTATGGATTGGATAGTCATAAAATACTCAAGGAAAATTTTGCTGATATTTATAACAGTCTGTTTAAGAAGAAACTGGAAAAACAAGTACTTCTTTTGTATTCTTTACCCAGATGTTAAATACATATGTACTTCGCATGGCAGAACTGAATTATTTAGTTCGTCTACGAATGGACAAGTTTATTACAATTATAAATGGTGTTATAAATTTGCAAATTTAATTCTTTAATAAAAACTTTCTTTTTCGTTTATGCATTTACCTGGCACACATCTGTTGATGCATGTAATAGAAGAGTTCTCCTTTCCTGTCCTTAACCTTGCCTGTGAGTTCCTCATTCCAGTTGGCAGGGTAGACAACGTGCCAGTACCAATGGTGAGCATTGATGCCGACGTCCTCACGGAAGTAAGACAGTTTGTATTCAGGATCCAAGATGTTACCAGTCTTCTGAATTTCGACGATGACATCCTGGAAAGAAAATTTACGATTATGTAAAGTTATGAAATTGTTATGTTGACACTGCCACTCTAACTTTAAACTAAAATTTTGGTGGTTGTTAACTAAAGAAAAAGAAGAGGAAGAAGAAGAAACAAAGCATGTGTTTTTTTAGTGCTATCCACACTCCTTAAGTTTTGAAGACATTTTTTTTTTTTTTTTTTTTTTTACTTTCAAAATTAAAATTTCGCAAAACATCATCCTGTTAGGAATATGGGCAGGGAAGTGAATTCTGCAACATTCACATTTTAATCAATAGCCCATTTATTCTTACTTCTATTAAACTTTCCATTTCTCTCTTCACAGTCTTACTTCTCTTAAACAAAAAAGGTAACTGAGGGGAAAAAAACACAGCTTCATTATTTATATGAACAGAACTTTGCTTCTGTTTTGAATAAATCAAATGTAAAAAAAAAGAAAAATGGAAAATAAGCGTTCCAAAATAGTAAAAAAGTTTGAAAAAACCATCTAGATTTCCAATAAAAGCGTAATAAAATTTTTATGGCTGTTCAAAATGTGCAGATCTTGTCATATGAAACGGTTAAGCGTTGTAACCGCCAAATGGTCATATTACCTTCAGAAACACCTTATATGATAAGTAGTTAAGTTTTTCTAAAAGTTCTTTATATATTTTTGCGTACTCTTTTTCCTTGTAAAACATGCGAGTTTGTTTGTTTGTTTGTTTTTTCTTTTTTTCTATTAATAGTGTGAGATAAAAACATATCTTTTAAAATTTAACCCTGTATGCTCCGACGGGACTTTTAAGTCCCATTAAAGAAAATGTAGTAAAAAATTTATTTAATTCGTCTACTAATAAAAGTATATGATGCTTTTTATACAAAATACTTTGCTGGATCAAATTCAGTAAGCACAGCCAAACAGTCGAAGCTAAATATATCGAAAATTTTCTCAACCATTTACATGGATTTAGTATTTCTCCGGTTGAAAAATGTTTTACGAAAAATTTGCAACTACAAAACACTTCTCAGTTACAGATAGGATCCCAATACATTTATTTACATTGTTCTTGTAAGAATTGTGATGTTTCCATAACAGTATATTTTGTTAATTAAGTTAATTATTCTTGTAACTAGTTTACAAAAAAAAAAAAAAAAAAAAAACCACCTCTAACTACCGATTTATTATCTCTGTTTCATTTAAAAATCAAATTGTTATTGTATAAGTTGTTTTGGATATCTTCAGATAGTAACGAAGATAATTATTAAAGAGGAGCAAGTTTCTGATTTATAATTCGGGGAATAAAATATTAAGTTACTATTAAACTTTTAATTCCAGTTAAGCTCTTCTAAGGCCTTCTTAACCTTATGAAATGTACAATGGCGATTTCTTATACATAACAATTCATAAATTCAAGAAGATATAAAACCGCTTTATTAGATAAGTCTACCTGTTTAGATATCACGTAAGGAAATTTCGCGAAAATTGGTTTTTCCTTATCATGCGATGTGAGAAGTGTTGAGTCTAATACCACAAAATTGTGTGCACTGTGTGCAATAAATAGTTGGATTCTACTAATCTGTTTGTTCATTTTATGGCAACATATAACTGAAAATGAAGCTGCTGCAATGAGCGTTGCATCTTTAATTATTGAAGAACTAATGAAGCTAACAGATTAAACGGAAAATTATTAAGTTTTGATAACTTAAGAAACTGTAATATAAAATATTTAAGGTAAAATGGGCCGATCCCCAAAATTGCGAATTTAGAATAATCAGGAAGTTCTTTGGCTAACTACATTTTATAAGCATTTTATACTTTACTCAATACATTTAACATTTAATAGCTGTCTATATAAATAAAGAAAATAAAAACTGTATAGCATTTCTATGATACACTCTACGTTAAAAAGACTAAGAAAGTATACTCACGGAATCTCTGTGGATCTTGGCTTCTTTGATGGCTAGATTTATGGTTTCGGCAGGAACGAACCTGTCAGGGAAGACCTCCTGGATGGGTGGGAGGGTGATACCTCTGCAGTCATCCCTGTGAATAACAGCGACAGAGAAAACGTAAGCGAAGAGACCTTCGTTTACGATGTCGCGAGCCTGTGTAGACAGTTTCACGAAATCATCGAAATCGGTGGCAGCTGCAAATAAAAAAGAATATTTAAAACGTCAAAAACATAGACCGATTTCAATCTAGGTCTGAAAGATTTGACCTTTGGTAACCAAAAACATCAAGGATCCCAAATAATAAATTTTCAGTTATGTATATGTATTGATTTGAATGTACAGGCGTGGGAAAAAAAAGTAAACACTCCCTACTAACTCCTCAACAAATTATCGTAGACGAAAGTTACTGGTACCGAACGATTGGAAATAAAGTCTTCTTTTAAAAGGCGTATGTAAAATTTGCTTAGGGGGCCATCTACATATTAAAACTAATCCAAACTTCATTTTTTTTTCAATGGCAGTATCCAATTTTAATGAGATATTTCAAATCTTTGGTTCAAACTATGCCTAAACACCAAATTTCAAATCATCTGAATGAGAAGTTTTTGAATTATAAACATTTAAAATTTAGTGCTTCTAATGTTAAATTACATTTTCATATTTTTATTGATAACTTCTGAAATTAGGATCCTAATGTTTTAAATTTTTGTGTAGCAATAATACTAATATACCCAAACATAAATACGTTGAATTTGCAATTTTTATAATTTTCTTATATGAATTATGAATTATGAAATTAATATTAAAAAAAATTATGAATTGCAACCTACAATTTTTTTGAAGGATTCAGATTTATTAAGTCCTGCTTTATGGAAATCCAAAATTTCACATTTTTCTTCCAAGTAGTTTTCAAATTATGCTTAAAAGACGGCAAAATGATGGTTTAAGGGGTCGTCTATGATAGAAGTGACTAAATATTTTGAAATCTCTTATGCTATCCTGTAATCTAACAGGCTTAATTGACTGCTTAAGGTGCCTTGATCAAGAAGGGAGCTCTCTCGGTTAACAATCGAGTACCGAACTTCAATTTGGATACAGGCCTTAAAATACGCCCGTTTTAAAATAATTTCTTGGAAAGTTATGGTACGAATTATATAAAAAATTGTTTTTAGACTAATTGAAGAGTGTAGACTGTAGAGTTCATTTATGCTGTCATAATTGTGTACTGCTACTGAAAAAAAAAACAATTATGGTTCGTTTTAATATGTAGATGGCCCACTAAGCAAATTTTATATACATCATTTAAAAGTAGACTTTATTTCCAATCTGTTGATACCAGTAACTTTCTTCTACGATAATTTGTTGAGGAATTAGTAGGAGGTGTTTACTTTTTTTTTTTTTTTCTCACGACTGTACGTCAACCAATAGCGATGTATGATGTAAGAAAAGCTAATTACAGGGCCTCCACTAGTATCTGTACCTAGGATTCTATTTCCTAATTCAGGACATTGTCAAAAAGCAAATATATGAATATGAATGTCACGAAATTAAGAAGTTAATGATATTCGAAAGTACAAAAAAAAAAAAAAAAAAAAAAAAAAAAAAAAAAAAACATGAATTCAAATAAAATGTTTCAAAATGCTTTCTAGCTGGCAGATTATTGTAAAGCTATTTACTGTAAATTAAAAATGTACATATATTTCTTAAGAATTAAAAATAAAACTTTTAATTTAAAGATAAATACGAAAAATTATTTTCTAATACTGAAATTTAAATAAA
This sequence comes from Maratus speciosus, assembly GCA_963932465.1. NCBI lineage: Eukaryota > Metazoa > Arthropoda > Arachnida > Araneae > Salticidae > Maratus > Maratus speciosus. The sequence continues at coordinate 536,479,635 of OZ010793.1, forward strand.
TTATACTGAAGTTTATACTGATTTGAAGTTTAAATACATTGTATTTATTTTCTTACCCGTGTCAATAATTATAGCAATAACAAAATGCAAAGCCGTAAAAAAGCATCACTTTATACTTATGATGTTTACTAGATCCATTGGCATTGAAAATCAACATATATTGTACTTTACTGATTTTGTCAACTCTCAAAGGAAAATGATAAAATTCATTTTAGTAAACTGGATTTTTAATTTTAAAAAAGGATCTAAATTTAAACAAGTTGGAAATTGCTCGTCAAACGTGGCAAATGAGGTGCGTTCGTACTATAACTATTTTTATAATTATTTTTTGCACCCCATATTGTACTGAATGTATATTTTTTTTGCACTTCACAAGTGAATAGTCTGTAATATCATTAAAATGCACTCGCAATATTTTTCTTCCCATTCCCCGTAATGTAACGCAAAACTTTTGATTGTCCCTGTAATTAAACTATACATTCGATTTTCATGAAATTTGAAATGGCTCCACAAAATTTTGCAAGAATTATATATTTAAAATTTCAGACCATTCGGAAGCCTGTAACATCATTAAAATGCACTTGCAATAATTTTTTCCCATTGGCCGTAATGTAAAGAAAAAAATTTGATTGTCCCTATAATTAAACTATACATCCGATTTTCATAAAATTTGAAATGGCTCGACAAAATTTTGCAACAATCATATATTTAAAATTTCAAACCATTCGGTTGGGTAGTTTTTGCTCTGTTATATGCGGACGGACAGACGGACGGACAGACAGACGGACTGAACGACGACTATAGGTGCTACGTATTTATATAATTACGAACGCACCTAAAAAATGAATATATGTTTTATCAGCTGTTTAAAGTCCAAACGAAATATCTTTATGAATGAGTGACAAGAACAAATTAAAATTCAGAGAAAACCTTAAGAAAAAATATTAAAGAACATAAATGAAAGAAGAGGGTAGGATATTAAAATAACTAAAATATTTTCTTAAGTAATTTTGAAAAACGTTTAATTTTGCAATTTTCAAAAATAAAAAAAATGTCGGTTATTTTCAAAGATACTTCACTAAAAGTTTTAAGAAAAATTGATCGAAAATACAAAATCCATAGAATTGCATTTAAAAGAAAAGTGTCGACCTCAAATTTATTTAAGGCAGCAAGTCCAATCATATAACATATGTAACATATATCAATAATATAACATATGTTTGGACTATAGTTTTGATGGACAAGGCAAAAGTGTTTTCAGTTTTCCCGATCAAAATGCTGACGTAAAATAAGAAACTGTAGGATAGTGGACATTTAGAATTCTTTCGGTTTTTACTGAAATTTAATATAGCATTTAAAGAAATCTAACAAGTACAATTATTTTGCGTACTATGAATATGACAATAAGCTGTGGAATAATTTTTGGAGAATTTTTGGAAAATGTCGTATTAGAACAGGTTTAAGGTGTCTCAGAACTCTTAAAATTCCAAAAGAATGAAAAAAAAAGAAAAGACAATTTTCAACATTTAATATCTAAAAATCTGTCTATCTGTCTATGATGCTAAAGCACAATTTCACTAGAGATGAAAGATAAAAATATGTTCTTTCATATCATATATTTAAATAATTACAAGTTGCAGAATTAAGATTTATAGGCGACTTCAAACTGTCAGACATTTGTCGAGCAGAAAATTGGTATGACAGCTTACGCGCAGGATTACAAAATGAATTTTGCAACTAGAATAAAAATTTTGGTGCCTAATCATACTTTCGATTATAATAATTGAAGAGCTGAGTGGATGAACATGTTATGCTACATTTTCTAATTTTTTTTTAATCTTTTGGATGAAAGCGTTATGAGGTATCCTATCACATGGTGAAGCTAAAATATTAAAATTCTATTTAGTCTTGAAGATTTAAGAGATTATTCATTAATATTTAATATTTTAATATTTAATAATGTCAATAATATTAATAATTTTTAATATTTGAAAATTATATATGAATAAGTTTCTCTGAGAGAGTTTAGTACCATACCTGTTAATATTTTTAACACAAGGTATCAAACAGAAAATAAATCATTAAAATTTACAGCAAAAACTTTCACCTCAAATTTCTTGAAATGTAATTTTTATTACTTAACATGTTCTTCCACTTAGCTCTTCAATTACTCTGAACCCAAATAAACTTTGTATTTAAAGCATTTTTATAGTTTTGATACAAAGTTGTAATTAGCTAATACAAAATTTTGAAAATTTCAACAGTATAATCACCTAAAAAAAAATATTTTTTTGAACAATAAAAAGGAAATTTTAGGTTCAGTTTATACAGACTAACATGAAAAATATGTCTTGAAAAATTCATAAAACATTATTGAGAAATTTTTGATATATCCTCACGTTAGGCCCAAAAACAAAAAGGGAAAATGACTTCAAAGTTTTGGAAAAGCCGCTTCAGCTATTGAACGGGTACTATTCTAAAAGCCATAATTTCTATTCTAATGGTAATTTCAAGGAAAAAAATATATCAAAATGTTTAGAAAAAAAAGGGGTTTAACATATAAAAAAGTACAATTTCGAAATTTTTACGTTTTAAGAGTCTTGAGACCCCTTAAATAGACATAACAACTTTCTAGCATTTCCCCCCCCTTTTTTTAATAAATTTAAAAAGTAGACCCTTATTTTAAATTTTAATATAACTTTTAAATGGGGCTGCACAAAAGAATTGAAGTACATTCCCGACAGTAGACGATTGCTATTACTGAAACATGGTTTTTAAATGTGTTGTGCCTTTTCTAAAATGTTTTCATGGGCATCTTATTTACATTATTAAGGCTCCTGTCCCTGCCGGCGAAGGCACTCACGATCTAATGCTAATGGTATGGGGAGGGATTTTTCTAATATCTCGTTTGCATTTCGACATTTTTAAATAGATTTTTTTTGCACTGGATAGCCGAGATCCGTCTCTACATCGCACCTTTTTTACTTTTTCGATTTTGGTTGCAGATATTTTTTTAGAATGACACTTTCATTTTCAGAACTGGTTTTGAAAGTGAAAGTAACTTTATAAAACAAAATAAAACGTTTTCGCCAGAGGCACAGAGAGCCAACTTGGGCCACACGTATAATTAATTAATAATTCTGTATGTTTTTGTATGTATTAATTAATTAAAAAAATTGAATATTTCCGTTTCCGGCCGAAAATAGGAAGATTACCACAATTCGGTTTCGGTTTCAGTTTTCGTCTTAAAAACTTGTTTCAGTCGATCCTTAATTATTACTAAACACTGAAACATAAGCGAAGTGATAACAGCAAATGCAAAGGCTTTTAATACCCGTACTACATGCGGGTGCAAAAGTAATTGAAAGATAAAGCAATAACAAATCTAAAGACATGTCATATTATTAAGGCGAACGACCCGTAAAGATTAAGACTGAAATTTGTTAGTTAAAAGAAAATTCTAAATTAAATATTATAGACGCAAATTTTGATGACTGTTACTTGAAATGTTACTAATTTTAAAAAAGAAATACTTAAAAATACCTAAAGGGGGATACAGAAAAGAAGTTGATTACCAAAGAGGATTTCAAACAACTCAGTTGCCTCTTTCAGGTGTTTCTCGTGGAAACAGGAGAACAGAGTTCCTCTAGGCAGATGACCAGCACTGGCAAGTCTTGGATCTCTCTGATCGACTGGCAACTGCTCTCTGCTGAGGCTAGTGAGATTTTCGAACAAGCGCAAGATGCGATCGGACTTCTCCTTGTTAGACATCCTTGAAAATTGTTAGAGCACCGAGTAAACTGGATCTACAAGGCAAGCTTGTCGCTGACTGAAACAAGAACGTGACAATATCGATTCCTAAACCTCCTTTTATATGGCTCAGTACTTTGTTTCTTTCATATTTCTTGAGAAAGGTGTGCCCATTAAATGTGAACATGTAACAAAATAATACTTTGTGTCTCTTTTTTCCTGGTATTCTCAAAATGGGACTAGATCCAGTATCCACCCTTAATCAATGCTTTCTATTTTAGTGGCATTACCAAAATCAGCAGTAGGAAAAATACAGGATATTAAACGATCTCGAAAATTCCGATTGTTATATTTGTCATTCAAGCGAAATCTACTTCACGGTCAGATTTTGTATAGCGACCATGGTCCCAAAATAGCCGACAAAAAATATCGGGCCGATAAAAAAAATAACATAGTAAGATCTAGATATGAAACATTTCGAAGATAATGAAACAATAAATAATTAGAAATGATTATTTCTTTTTAAGAAAAAATAACAAAGGTGATTTGCGGTAATATAATAGTTTACCTGTTGATCATTTACGCATACAATGCGCTTAATTATGTATATGCACAAGAATTATACGGTAATAGTAGATGTAAAAACGTAAGATATCATTGCTACATGATGCATATAATAACAAGAATAATTTATAGAAAAAGTAATAAGAAATCTAAAGACAATAATTAATATTGAAATTTGTTAGTTAAAAGAATATGCTAAATTAAATATTATTGATGGAAATTTTGATGACTGACACTTAAAACTTTGCTAGTTTTAAAAAGAAATAAAGAAATACTTATTTCCTTACTTATTTCTTTACGACATATTTTTTTAAACTTATTTCTTTATAATAGAAATACTTATTTCTTTACACAAAATTATTATTTTTTCTTTATACAAAAAAAATAACAAACGTAATTTGAGGTCATATAGTTGTTTAACTGTTGATCACTTACGATGCGTTTAATTATATTTATGTACAAGAATTTTTACATTTTGTTTTCTTAAACGTTTATTTAAAAAACATAGAAATAAATTAAACCTTAGATTATCGGTTGGGGTAGACGAATTATTTTAATTTTTAGTCGTACTACAATTTAGAAATAACTTTCTGTGCGATGCATTTCCCTTGAAAATGTCCTAGTATATGTTTATGGAACATATTAATTTTCAAAAATTGGGATGAATAGAGTAAACAAAATTGTCCACTGGACGTATTTGTCTCGACCCATAATAAAAGTATTAAAAATTTGTATATGCAGATTACTTCAATTAAGATAGAAAATGGAATCATAAAAATATTTCTTTAACCCCTTAATTCTCGCTCCCGTCATATTCACGGGCTGTGACTTCAGATTATTCAGATTTGTTCGATTCCCACCAGTTTTATAGAATAGCGTAATTGCCTTTATTATGGCATCATTTTACCTGTTATTAAACAAGGTGAGCATTTCTTTTTCAAAAAAGCAAAAAAGTGGTGCCAATAAGCAATTTGAATTTTTAAACCGTAATTTAATGAGACCGTTAAGGGGTTAAAGTAATGTGAATTATACGTAAATAGGTATCTCTATGTTTTTGTCAAATAAATATTTTAGATAATTTTGCACATTTTTTGTTATTAACGGAAATGTATTACTTCTTTTGGTTATTCAGTTTTACCACGATCAACGTAATATCTACCAGTAGTTTTGTTTTCCATTAAAAGATAATTATGGTTCACTGGCAAAACCCGCGGCTTTGTTCGTGTAATAGTTAAATATGCCAAGTGGTTGCCTATTTCTATTAGAAAAAATCCCGGCCGGCCCGGCCTACAGGCGGAGGTAGATTTCGAAGTTAAGTATACTAATTTCACAAACAAAAACCAAATCATGATTAGAGATAAACCCACTTTAACAATTTTATCTGGCCGCTTTTGACGAGTTTTTATTTCATTTTTATATAATAACTGGTTTTATCAGAATCATGTTAGGGCGGTATTAAAAAAAATACTTTTCCATGCTCAACAACTCGAAATTTTCTAGCATAACTCCAGATTCATTTTTAATAGGAAAAACATGAAACTTGTTGACGTGATTTTTGAAGAGATTTATAAGCGACCTGTGTTTTTAATTTTCGTTTAATTAATTAAAACTTGATATATAAACAATTATTTTCTCAGTAAGACAATATTTTTCGTTTCTAACACAATACCTTCGGGAAATTCCGTTCAACATGCCCACTTTGACATCATTTTTTGAAATATATTCTGCCTCTGCCAAAAAATCGATCATTACGGTACATTATATAGTTTATGAATAAGCGAATCTACCAATTGGATGCGTTTGAGAGCAAAAATGAATTTAAAAATGAGTCAGAAAATAAGCAGTTTGGATTTGAATACTCCCTTAATACGATGATTTGTCCAACACAATCCGCTTTAGTAAATTCGGTTCAAAAGGCCCACTTTGGCAGCATGGTTTAAAATATATTCTGCCTCTATCAAAAAATTGACCATTACGGTACATTATATAGTTTCTGAGTAAGAAAATGTGTACCAATTGGAAGCCTTTGAGAGTAAAAATGAATTGTAAAATGAGTCAGAAAATAAGCAGTTTGGATTTGAATACACCCTTACTAAGATTATTTTTTTCTTCAACCGCTATGTATTTTTAATTTGTTTTTGCTGTAAGAATTGGTCCTATACAAAACTTGTCTATATAGATGTTGTAGACAATATTAAAAAGATATAGGATAAATTCATGGGGATTTTATATCTTTTGAATTGACGGAGTTATGGATTTTTTTCTTCTTCAAACGCCCTTTTTGTTTTCGTTTTTAATTTTTTTTTTTTTTTTTTTTTTTTTTGCGGTGCGAATTGGTCCTATCAAAAACTTGTGAATATAAAAGTTCTAGATAATGTTAAGGAGATTCATGATAAAATTAATTGGATTTGATATCTTGAGAATTGACAAAGTTATGAATTTTTTTCCCCCAAAAACCCTATTTTTTGCGACCCTTGAGCCCATTTTTAACTTTAGAAGTAATAAAAACTTTAAACTGATTCGATATGTACAAAATTTAAGAAGTTATGGGTTTTTTTCGGTTTTCACAAACCCCCTCCCTATTTCCATCCCCTTGGTCCGATTTTGGCCATTAACGAACTTGACCGAGATTTTATGCCCCTTGATTTTATGTATCAGTTTGGAAGAGATTGGCGCAGAATTGTGGAAGTTATCGTGTCCAGAAGAAAGTGATATATATAGTGATATATATACATACATACATACATAGATAGATAGATAGATAGATAAAGTTTTTTACTGAGGGTGGTTTTGGGCTCTAGGGGTCATGATCGGTGTAGATCTGCAAAAATTTTTCAGAAATTTCAACATAGGAACGACACTAATAGGTAGTATTTCATACGAAATCTACCTAAAAGTACACTGTTAGCAATAATTAAAAAATTACTAATTAAGCTACAGTTTGACTAAACTTCATTATAACTGTGCATTATGCAGAAACGAGACTTATATTAATAAGGTAAAGTCAAACTAATTCTAAGTAAGTGATAATTTAGATTGTATTTTGGAGCTTTTAGGCTCATTCCAATTTTTCATTTGAGGTTTTGAATTTTTTAGAAACCGTTCTTAGCACGCATTTACTTCTTAAAAATAACCATTATGCCATATTCAAAGCGTCTAGTCTAACGGTCTACCACCCCTCTAGTGGTAGTGGCATCAACATGAAATATAGCATGAGGGAGAACAGTGACTGTCACCATGAATTTGCCAACTTACATTCTGAAATCGTTTGGTATTTCCTATAATTACACAGAAATCGTAATTTAAAAAGTTTTTAAAAGGCTTTTCACTCATTTTACACCTTTCAGTTTAGAATCTTTTAGAAACAGTTCTTAGGGACCATTTACGGCTTATAAATATCTATCATGCCAAATTTTAAATTTCTCTCTTTAATTCAATAGAAATCAGAATTTAGAACATTTTAGAAAGCTTTACGCTTATTTAAACCTTTTAAATTTCGATGTGATTTTCAACTGTTCTTAGAGAGCATTTACATCGAATAAGTAACCGCCATACCAAATTTCAATCTTTAACAATCCCACCCCACCCCCCCACCCCCCACCCCCCAAAAAAGTAAATAAATAAATAAAATTAAAAACTTTTTTAAACGCTTTTTGCTTATTTTACATTTTTTAATTTGGATTTTTTTAGAAACAGTTTTTAGCGAGCATTTACATCTTATAAGACTAATTGGGGCCCTGGGCAAAGATAAATTAGGGGGCGCCATTCGAATCGTTAGAACGTTATTCAAATAGAACTGATTGTCAGTCATATGTATATGTGTAATGCATAAACAACGTTTTCGCACCTTGGATTTTAAATAGAAGAAAATTCTTAGCTCCGTCAATTCTAAATTAAGTACCTTAAATAATAAAAATGCTCTTTTTTTTTTCTTGGTACAGAACAAAACTCTTTTATATAACTTTAGCAACTTGTTATATTACTTTAAGATGAATTTAATAACTTCAATTTATGGAAGAGTTAGAATTGAAAAAATATTATAATTTAATATAAAGATTTGGAAGGGGGGGAGGGGCAAAGTCTCGATTTGCCCATGCGATAATAAGGGCCTGCCTGCACTCCCTTTTGTTAATGGTACTGACAAAAAATATAGCCTATGCTGATGCAGGGACTCTCACCAACAATTTTTCACCATTGATTTTGAAATTGGTTTGCTAATTCCTGAGATTCCATATTTGTCGTAATTTAGATAGCTTGTAGAAGGCTTTTCACTTATATTACCCCTATAATTTTACCCCTTTTAAATATCGAATCTTTTAGAAACTGTTCTTAAAGAGCACATACGTCTTAAAAGTAATTATCCTGCCAATTTTTAAATTTCTATCTTTAAAACAATTCAATAGAAATATTAATTTATAACATTTTTAGAACGCTTTTCACTTATTTCACCGTTTTAAATTTCGATGTTTTTAGTAACTATTTTTAGAGAGCATTTATTTCTTATAAATATCTGCCACGCCAAATTTCACGTTTCTACCTTTAACAATTGCCTAGAAATCGTAATTTAGAGCGTTTTGAGATGCGTTTGTAATTATATAAATACGTAGCACCTATAGTCGTCGCTCAGTCCGTCTGTCCGTCCGCATATAACAGAGCAAAAACTACCCAACCGAATGGTCTGAAATTTTAAATATATAATTGTTGCAAAATTTTGTCGAGTCATTTCAAATTTCATGAAAACCGGATGCATAGTTTAATTACAGGGACAGTCAAATCAAAAGTTTTCCGTTACATTACGACCAATGGGAAAAAAATATTGCAAGTGCATTTTATTGATTTTACAGCCTTCCGAATGGTCTGAAATTTTAAATATATAACTGTTGCAAAATTTTGTCGACTCATTTCAAATTTTATGAAAATCGGATGTATAGCTTAATTACAGGGACAGTTAAATTTTTCCGTTACATTACGGCCAATGGGAAAAAATTATTGCAAGTGCATTTTATTGATGTTACAGCCTTCAAAATTGTCTGAAATTTTAAACATATAAATGTTGCAAAATTTTGTCGACTCATTTCAAATTTTATGAAAATCGGATGTATAGCTTAATTACAGGGACAGTCAAATTTTTCCGTTACACAAGGCCAATGAGAAAAAATTATTGCAAGTGCATTTTATTGATTTTACAGCCTTCCGAATGGTCTGAAATTTTAAATATATAATTATTTCGAGTCATTTCAGATTTTATGAAAATCGGATGTATAGTTTAATTACAGGGACAGTCAAAAGTTTTCCGTTACATTAAGGCCAGTGGGAAAAATTATTTCAAGTGCATTTTAATGATGTTACAGCCTTTCGAACAGAATGAAATTGATATGTACTTATGAAGTGCGCTAAAATATACATTCAGTATAATATGCGGTGCAGAAAATTATTATAAAACTAGTTATAGTACGAACGCACCTCATTTGCCACGTTTGGCGAGCAATTTCCAACTTGTTAGAATTCTTTTCGAACAGTTCTTCTTTTCGAAGGTTAAACAAAATTTGAAAATTCGCAATTTCTCAGAAAAAGAATTTTTTAATTAAAAAAAATAATTGTTAAAATATTTTTCAACAACTTTTGTCTTTAAAATGGCAAAATAATTACAAAAACGCTGAAAAATTGGATCTATCAGATAATAAAATATATTTCGGCGAAAAATTTCAAACTCATTCAAATCTATATATCATATACAGGGCTGCTCAAAGAATTCGGAAAAAGTTCCTATTGTAGATGGGAACAATTGTGTTTTCAAATGTGTTATACGTTTCCATGTGGTTGAATTAGACATAATTTTTTTTAACTTATTAAACGGTGTAGTTTTGTTACGTTATTCTGAATGCTTTGAAAAGTGTTTAATAATCTATGCTTGACGTATAATTTTTTCTTTCTTGTTTATATACAATTTACTTCTGTTTGGAAATAAAAAATAAATGGTTTACTCGTATATTAAATAATTTGTATAAATATTGAAATAAATGGTCAAGTGCGAATATTCCTCGCGCTCAAAGGGTTCCGTACATTTAATATATGAATTATTAACTGTATCTCGCTATTCTAAAACAAGAAAGAAAAATCACGCGTCAAGCATAGATAATGAAACACTTCCCAACTCATTCAGAATAATGTAACAAAACTTCATAGTTTAATAAGTTAAAATATTATGTCTAATTCAACCCTATCGAAACTCATAGCACATTTGAAAACCTAATTTATGCAGTTCCCATCTACAATCGGAAAATTACCCGTATACTTTGAGCAGCCCTGTATATGATTAAAACAGTTAAATTTAAAAGCGCAAGCCGAAATTGAAAACGCGCTTCAGCAATTATTACTCGAAGACAGTATTGTAACCGATTTCTTTTGTGTGTCCCTGTAATTGAACGAGAAATGCTTTGAATACCCTATTCTGTCGTAAACATCTTGTAGTGAAATTCAGTGATTTATATCAGTTTCAATACATTTAAAACAGCGTAATCTCATTAAAATATTTTGCAAACGATTTTTTCCCATATATCAAAATGTAATGGGATACTTTTGGGTAGCCCTGTAAATGAAATATTAATCCGACATCTTCATATACAATATCAAACATGGTTAGGTGATCCTAAATGTGGTTTATCAATTGCATGAAAATCCGAGTATATTTACGGGAGTTACAACGTAGACAGACGGACAGACAAACCGAATGCATAAACACTTTTCAACTTTGTCGGAAAGTGTTAAAAAGAGTAACTAACGCTGTCACCGCCGCTGTTTTTTAATTTTTTGTGACCGGAGATCTTTTTTCTTTAATATTACGAAAAATATTGCATACAAAAATATGAAAATTGGTGGTATTATGGAGAAATGTTTGATAAACACGCTGATGCAGATAGTTTTCATATTGAAGAATTATTTTTAGAGATATTTAATGTTAAATTTGGCCAAAATCGTTCCATTAAAAAATTTTTATAGAAGCAAAAACTATACATAGGAATTTAATCATTTTTAAATCATTTTATACATTAGAAGATCCCGGTTTGCAGACTGCATTCATTTTTTTAATTTAACTCATTCTTTGGATTTTATTTCGATTTTAAATTCAAATTTTCAGCATTTCAAGAGATATTTTTTACAACTTTTAGAAAAGGTTATTATTTTAAATGTTGCTAAATTTAAAAACAGCGCAAAGAATAATATTTCCTTCAAATTAAAAATTTATTTACACGTGACTATTATGAAGAGAAAAAAAACTTTCAACTGAGAATTAAATGATTACGTATTAAAAGCAGGAAAATATTGATAATTACATCATAAAAACTATATTTACACGTGAAATTTAAAAGAGAAAGAAAATTGTAAAATAATAAATTTATTAATATGCGCTAAAGTCATAAATGGAGGAAATTACATCGTATTTAAAATTGCCAAACAGTTTAAATTAAAAAATATATTTGCGCGAGACATTTATTTCATATTTTGAGATAAACTTTTTAATCTATTGTTGAGAATTCTAAGACAGCGCAAATAATATTTCCTTTCTAACAAAAAAGTATTTTCTAGTGAATATCTAAAAACGAAAGAAAACTTTGGTGAAAATTACGACAGATTTAAAACGATACATTTAAAATGTCTTATTTTAGAAAACTTTCTTATAGCGTTGTTAAAAAATACCGGAAGACAAAGACTGTTTACTTAATTTATTTTATAACAACATGTATAATAATCACTTATAAACAGATTTAGTTAAATAATGCTATAAAAAGTGATAAAATATCTTTATTAAGATTGACGATCGTTTCATCGCACAAACGGCGACATTTTCAAAATCATTCACGACAGAAAATATTTTAACATAATTTAAAAACAATAACATAGTAAACAATGTCACGAGACATGATAGATAACGAAAAACACTGCAAACATAAAATGAAATTAAAATTAAATTATCTATTTACGAGCGTGGATTAATTTTCACATAATTTAAAAAACAATAACATTGTAAACAATGTCACGAAACATCAGTATAATGGAAAACATTGCCAAACATAAAATAAAAATAAAATTAACTTGGCTATTTGCGAGCGTGGATTAATTTTTTTACTTTCTTCTAAGAAAGTATTGGATTCATGAAAATTTTCGAATTCCGGTTTTCGACGTATTTACACGTTTTAGGGGTCAGAGAACCCGAAAAAGATGTTTTTACAAAATGTGTGTCTGTGAGTCTGTCTGTCTGTCTGTCCGACTGCCTATGTGTCTGTGTGTGACACAAATTTTGTGGGCGCTCTATCTCAAGAACTAATGCACAGAATTTAATAAAAATTTATATTCAGCTAGTCCCTGATACAAATTGATGCTGATTAGTTTTTGGTGCAAATCGCTCAACAGGGGGCGCTGCTATGCTGCATTTTTTACGATTTCCGCAATGGCTCTATCTCACGAACTAATGCACGGATTTTCATTAAACATCAGATTCAGTTAGTCCTTGATATGACTTGATGCTGATTACATGTAGGTGTAAATCGCTCAACAGGTGGAACTGCTGTGCTGAATTTTGCACGATTCCCGCAATAGCTCTATCTCAAAAACTAATGCACGAATTTTCATCTAATTTCAGATTTAGTTAGATGCTAACACAAGTTGTTGCTGATTAGGTTTTGGTGTTAATAGCGTCCAATACGTGGCTCTGCTATGTCGGAATTTTCATGATTTTCGCAATAACTCTATCTCAAAAACTAATGCACGGATTTTCCTCAAACTTCAGATTCAGTTAGACTTTGAGATAAGTGGTTGCTTGGTGGTTTTGGTGTAAAGCACCCAATAGTACGCGCAGCTAGGCTGAATTTTGCTGGATTTACACGTTTTCAGAGATAGCCATATCTCAAGAACTAATGCACGGAATTTCATATATTTAAAATCCTCATGAGGGGCATAGATTGTGGTTTAATTTTGGCAGTGTGATAGTGAATTTTCAAGTATTAACATACATGAGATAGAAGGAAGTTTTGGGATTGGTACATCCGACTAGTTACTATTGTTACTAAAATTACATAGCACCTCTTTCCAAATTTTGGGTAAATCAAGGGACACCGAATCATTGCAAATATTCTCGTTGCGCAAAAATATCTCTATTGATTCCCGGATTATGGATGGTAAATAAAATCTTGATGGATAAATTAACTTGCTATTTTTAAAATTGATGTGTAAAGGTTCTTCATTGCATAATCTGGCCAAAGCTGTGGTTCTTCTGTTGCATTTGATGTCTGCTATATGTTCTTTGATTCTAGTTTTAAGTTTTCTGCTTGCATACCTATATAAAATTACTTTGTTCCATCTTCCTTGGTGAAAGGTACACTAAATGGCCAAAGGTGATAGGTCACTTGCGACTTTAGACGTTTTGTTAAATATCTAGAAAAATATATGAAGAATTATCTTGAAACTCCCGGTGTATAAACAGAATTGTACAGGTGATATATTTCAGACAAGATTTTTTCCCGAAACCCCATAGGGCACCGTCAACAAATTGAAAAAGAACGAATATCTTTTGGATAACCCTGTAAAAACTAATGTAGCAAAAGCGTTCAAACTCGATATTATTAATAAGTGGCTTATTGTAATATACTGTGTTCATTTTAATGAGGATAGCATGTATACTCGTAGAGAAATTAAGGTTTTTATAAAAATAGTCCCAAATTTCACCAAGTTTTTTGCTTATTATTTGCAGAGTTCTTAATATGAAAAAAAGGATTTTTCAGAAAATATGACAAATAACATTGTACATAATACTCTGCAATCAGAATTAAAAAATAATAAAAATTGGATGAAAAAAGAGCAGGTTTACTAAAAAATGTTTCACTGCGCATGCGCAAATGCAATCAAAATATAATATTATGGGGGGGAGACTCCATACATAACTCACAACTCACTTTTAGGACGAACACTGACATTTATTGAGACGAACACACAAACAAAAAATACAGATATAAACACTCTTCTCGTTCTTTAATTAGCTTAAAGTCTATAATTCAGGACGTCGTTGAATATTTCTGAGATTTTCTTACGTCGTGTAAATATTCAATCTTATTTCACCGAAATATGTTCTGTTCTTTTTTAACAAAACCTTGTGTCGTAAAAACTCATTTCGTTCTCTTTACTTCTTCTGCATTTCCACTTCACACAGCTTCGTTAAGGCTTGTTTCCTTTTTAATCTCGAAGCGGAAAATACGGGGACACTCAGTCTGATGCAGGTGTTGCTTGCGAAATCTCCACAAGCGGCCGTCCTGACATCTGGAGCTGCCGCAGCGACATGTGGTAAAATAGAATCTGAAAAACAAAAAACAAAAACCAGTAACTGTTCTTAGGGGAAAAGAAAAAAAAAATTAATCTGCACATCATAGTTGAAGTAGCGTAACATCGTATAGAGATTTCTTTGAAAGCAGTGACTTGTAAAATGTTTGTAGGACACAGAAAGAAAAGATTTAATTTTTTTTTTTTTTTTTTTTTTTTTTTTTTTTTTTTGTTTCAGTTTTCGTCAGGCCAAGGTTTCATGTATTCAGCACAGGAGCTAGTATTTATCGGTCCTTCAGTTGATGAGATTTTCGTTACGTCGTAGGTGTCGTTAGACTGCACTTTGATTACTTTATACGGACCTAAGAATTTAGATTTCAACTTTAAACCTGGTCCTTGCTGGGTTCTCTTAATTGCTACAAGGTCACCAAGCTTGTACTTACGGGGTTTCTTACGTCGTAAATTATAGGGCTTGCGGTTTTCTTGTTGAATTTCCAGAATATTCTTCTTGGCTTCTTTACGGAGCTCTTCTCTGTCTTTCATGAATTGTTCTTCGACTGCACTGTTTAAGAGGTCAATAATTTGTACATCTTCTTTCTGTTTCATTTTTGTACCAAATAATATTTCAAACGGTGTTCTCTTAATGCTTCTTTGGTAAGTTGAATTAATAACTTGTTGAACTTTAGGAACATGTTTAAACCATTTGGTCGGTTCGTCTTTGGACATTTTAGAGATTACAGAAATTATGGTGGAATTAAGTCGCTCTACTTGACCATTGGCACGGGGAAGGTCAGTTGTAACTGTCTCGTGCTTTATATTTTCATCTTGACAATAATCAGCAAATTCTTTGCTTGTAAATGCAGGACCTTTATCGCTAATGATAATGGAAGGATTGCCAAAAGTATGACTTTGTTGTCGTAGTTTTGATATAACTTCGGTAGCAGAAGTACTTTTACCAGACGAATTTAGTAAATGCGTCTATTAAAGACAAAATATGTTTATAATTTTCGTTGGTTGTTTCAAGGGGGCCTAAATGATCAATGTGGTAGGTTTGGAGAGGAGTCTCTTCTTTAGGTAAGGGATGTAATTCACCTTCTTGTTTGCCACGTTTGCGATTATACAAAAGGCATGTTACACAATTTGCTATAATTTTATCAATTTTATTTGACATATTAGGGATGAGAAATTCTTCGTTAAGGAGTTCTTCACAGCGTTTACGGCCAAAATGTCCTTTGTCATGAACGTGTTTAATGACATTTAGCTGCATTTCATCCGGCACAACTATCAGATCGATACCTTTATGATTTTTATAGAGAACGTTATTTTTAAGGAAATAGTTGTCATATGGCTTTGTTTTCAAAATTTCTTTGATGGCCTGTATATGTTCGTCAGTGTTCTGTGATTGTATGATTTTGGTAGTAAAACTATCTTGAATGACCATACATATTGGATTTCTACTTAAAGCGTCGACATGGCGCATGCGTGTACCTTGTCTGTGTTCGATTGTATAGTTATAGTCAGCTAACATTAAAGCCCATCGAGCAATCTTGGTGCAAAGATCATTTTTATTCATAGTAAGGGCGAATGCGTTGCAATCTGTGACTATCTTGAAAGGAATACCTAGAATGTAAACGCGAATTTTTTTAAGGGCTTCTATGACAGCTAAAACTTCTAATTCATAACTCGAATATTTACATTCGGCATCTGTGGTTTTTTTGCTCATAAAATAGACAGGGTGAAATTGATTGTCAATAGAAGACTTTTGAAGGAGGACTGCTCCGTAACCGTCAATAGATGCATCACAGTGAACTTCTGTTTCGTTACTAGGGTTATAAATGCTTAAAACAGGACCTGAAGAAAGGATGTGTTTCAGCTGATTAAATGCATTTCGTTGCTGGTCGCCAAAGTGAAATTTAGTGTCCTTTCTAAGAAGATGTGTTAAAGGCTTAGCTATTAAAGAGTAATCTTGAATGAATTTACGAAAATATGAAGTTAATCCGACAAATGAATGTACATCTTTTATACTTTTAGGTTCTGGGAAATTAAGGACAGCTTTAGTTTTTAAGGGGGATGAGTGCAGTTGACCATTTTTAATGTGGTAACCCAAAAAATCAATTTCTCGTTGTAGAAAGTGGCATTTTTTGAGATTCAGTTCTAAACCATATTCGGATGCAGTTGTAAGGACGCGTTGTAATTTCTGGAGTCCTTCGACTTCGTTTTCAGCTAGTATTATGAAGTCATCCATATAGACAATAAGTACTTTTTCATTAATGAGGTCTCGAAAAACGTTATAAATATATCTTTGAAACACTAACGGTGCATCGCTAAGGCCATAATTCATATATAAGAATTCAAATTGACCAGAATGTGTTACGAAAGAAGTATATTTTCTACTATTTTCTTCTACTTTGACATGAAAAAAAGCATTTTTAAGGTCAAGAGTAGTAAATACTTTTGCAGAATGCAACTGATCAATAATGTCATCAATTACTGGGAGGGGAAAACGTTGTTTATGTGTTTTAGAATTTAACTTTCTATAGTCAACACACAATCTATATGAACCATCTTTCTTTTTTACTAGGACAATAGGTGATGAAAAATTACTAGTGCTTTTACGAATAATTCCTTTTTCGAGCCACTCAGAAATTTGTTTTTCGACGAAGTTTTTCTCTATTTGCGCCAAGCGCCTGGGAGGACAAGTAACAGGTTCTTCGTTTTCCAGATGAATTGATAATTTAACATCAGTTGTCTTTATTTTTTTAGGAGAATAATTTTGAATAAGTTCTGAAATTTTTGAACGTATTGTTTCATCGGTAATATGAGATAAATCAAGATTAAGATCGTCTAACACATGAGCAATATTAATCAAAAAATTATTGGACGTATCGTCATTTTTCTCGATTTTTTGCATCGAAATATTATTTCCAGAAATTGTTAAAATACTTTGTTGAATGATATCTGTACCAATAATAAGATCAAAAGATATGGAATAATCTGGGGCTACATAAACATTAGTTGTATAATTAAAGTCATCTATCATAATGTTCGTAGAGAAAAAACCTAGGGGTTTGATTATAGTATTTCCTAATTCAGTTAATGTGATAGTTGAATGTTCAAGGTTCGAAATTGTAGGGAGTTTGCGATAAATACTTTCCTTTAGTAAACTTCTTTCACTACCTGTGTCTACCAGTGATGTAACATTTACAGACGAAATAATGACTTGTTTGGTCATGAAAGTGTTCGACGTGACAGTGGAAACATTGGAGGGTTCTGACTTAACTCTAGGCCTCCTTGGTTGATCACATTGAGTCGATTTATGGCCAAAATTCGAACAATTAAAACAACGAGGGCCTTTATCTTCATGTCTGCATTGGCTACTTTTATGATTCGACAAACCACAATTAAAGCAAAAAAGATCAGATTTTGGTCGAAAGGATTTCTCTTTCACTGGCATTTCAGGTTTGACTTTACGAAATTTAGTGTTCTCAAAGTCATGTCGAATTTTGTCATAAATTTTGAGCTTTTGCTTGAATTCTACAATGGATTGGCATCCATATAACATTGATTTTCTGAAAACGGGGTCGGGTATGCCGTTTATGATGTATTGCATTAATGCGGAGTCCTCGATTTTACCACGCGAGCATATTTGTTTCATGATAAGAAATTATTCTTCTATTGATTCATTTTCTTACAATTTTCGTTCATTTAATATATCATGTAACTCGGCAGAATTATAAGTGGTGCTAAATTCTGATATTAAGAGTTGTTTAAGTTTGTCATATGAATTGATATGAAATTCTGTTTGTGCTAATATCTGGGCTTTTCCTCGTAATGATCTTTTACAAAATATGAATTTATGAAAGTCAGATAAATTAAACATATTAGTAACCAAAATTATTAAACCATACATGTATATCACTAAAAGAACTACCATCGATAGGAGGTATTACACTTTCAATATCAGTAAAATTCATAGACGATGGCATAAAACTTTGAACTGGAAATTGCTGTTGTTTGTCAAAATTTGATAATTCAGTGTTATTACTTGAAGTCATATTATTTGAAGGCAGTTCAGGTTCCGAGTCGGTGTCACTTTCATTTTGTATAATATTATTTTGTAGTAAGGTCAAGTCTGAAAGGTATGTAACTAATCGGGTTTCGAGATCGTTTAAAGATCCCTCATTATCAATACAAAGTAGATTGCACACTGTAATCAGATCATTTAATGAAAAATCAGTTTGAACTTTAGTTATTTTAATTTTGAATTCGGTGCTGTCGGTTTGAAAACCGAAACCAGTAAAATCACGTATTCTCTTTCTATTAGAGCGATCACCGTCAGCATCAAATAGGAATTTATGCAGCAATTTAATTTTATGCGTTCGTTCGTTTTTAAATGCAACTTCCAGTTCAGGTATCTCAACTAACTTCATAATCAAAATAATAATAATGAACTCACCGTTAGAATAATATCCGGCTTGGATATGTAGGATCAATAACTCTAATTAATCATATTGGTGGGTTAACTGTCACTTATGACACCAATTTATGGGGGGGAGACTCCATACATAACTCACAACTCACTTTTAGGACGAACACTGACATTTATTGAGACGAACACACAAACAAAAAATACAGATATAAACACTCTTCTCGTTCTTTAATTAGCTTAAAGTCTATAATTCAGGACGCCGTTGAATATTTCTGAGATTTTATTACGTCGTGTAAATATTCAATCTTATTTCACCGAAATATGTTCTGTTCTTTTTTAACAAAACCTTGTGTCGTAAAAACTCATTTCGTTCTCTTTACTTCTTCTGCATTTCCACTTCACACAGCTTCGTTAAGGCTCGTTTCCTTTTTAATCTCGAAGCGGAAAATACGGGGACACTCAGTCTGATGCAGCTGTTGCTTGCGAAATCTCCACAATATGCATAATGTATTAGCTGAGTATATAGAGCAACTTTCGTGAAAGTCCCAAAATCATAGCTTGAAAATTCTGAAAATTATCGTCGATAGAATAAGTTTGAAATCCGTTGTTCCCAAAAAGAAGCAAAAAGATGAGGGGCTGTATCAAATATCTGTTGATTAGTGCCAAGATAGCGTACACAATATTTCACGTACTACTACATTTTGATACAACCCCTCATCCCTTTGTTCCCTTTTGGGAACAATGGATTTCCAGCTTATTCTAACGACGATAATTTTCAACATTTTCAAGCTATGATTTTGAGATTTCCACAAAAGCTGCTCTATATACTTAGCTAATACATTATGCACATTATATTTTGATTGCATTCGCGCAAGTGAAACATTTTTTAGTAAACCTGCTCATTTTTCATCCAATTTTTATTATATTTTAATTCTGATTGCAGAGTATTATGAACAGTGCTCTTTGACATATTTTCTGAAAAGAACTTTTTTTTTTTATATTAAGAACTCTGCAAACTATGAGCAAAAAACTTGGCGAAATTCGGGACTGTTTTTATAAAAACCTTAATTTCTCTACTAGTATATATGCCATGCTCATAAAAATGAACACAGTATATTACAATAAGCCACTTATTAATAATCTCGAGTTTGTACGCTTTTGCTACATTAGTTCTTACAGGGTTCTCGAAAAGATATTCGTTCTTTTTCAATTTTTTGACGGTCCCGTATGGGGTTTCGGTGAAAAATCTTCGCGGAAATATATGACCTATACTATTCTGTTTATACACCTGCAGTTTCAGTTTAATTCCTCATCTATTTTTCTAGATATTTAACAAAACGTCTAAAATCGCAAGTGACAGGTCACCTTTGGCCATATAGTGTTTTTCGTATACTCCTGATAACTGGTTTGACTCAATTGGATCTATTTTCTTACATACTATATTTTTTAATTTCATGGAAGGATTTGCTACTCTACAGAGATATTGAATTTATTGAGTTTATATTTCAAACGTTCGAAGAACCAGGAAAATATTGTAAAGTGGATAACATGGAATTTTGTGGATTGAAATTTCTTTTCTTTTCATTCTTCAAGCTCTTAATTAATTTTTCCATGGGGCTTTCTTTGTATCCATTGTTTCTTGCAATATCATATATTTTATTTATTTCGTTATTTAACTGCTCTGGGGTACAAACTGTGAAAGCTCTATGAATAGAATTTCTAAATGCAGAAACTTTGTTTGAAACAGGTGCTTGAGCATTATGAGGGATAATGAATTGACTGGCTATGGGTTTTCTGTAAACAGTGCGTTTTATTCGTTGGTGCGTCTTGTTAATAATACATCTAAATAAGGTTGCGTACCATTTTGTTCTATTTCCATTGTAAATTTAATTTTAGAATAAGGCTATTAATCTGGTTTAAAAAGTTATTGAGCAAAGAATCTGCATATTGCAGTCTAATGTCTAATGCATGTCTAATAAAGATATTTTATCATTTTTTATTGCATTATTTAACTCAATTTATTTTATATTGTCTTATTTTCACATGTTTCACTGATTTAATGAAAGACGAAAACAACCCGTTAACAGGGAGATCGCCACTGTTTTTTTAATTATAATTCATTCTTCCGAAAATTGTTTAAATCCTATCGAATTAGCGTGCTTATAGAGTTTGCGGTGTCCGAACGGGGGTTCACGAGCTTAACTCGTAGGGGGCAGAGCCCCCTAGTTATTAAAAAAAAATGTTGTTAAATGAATAATAGGACTTTGTAAAACACTATACAACGTAGGGTTGGGTATAGCTATATACTAGAAAAGTATGAATGGGAATACCATAAAAGTTCGAAGAGATTTGAAGCCTAAATAATACAAAATATGGCTATTCTGTATAACTTTTTTTAATCTTATCCTAATATTTTTATGATGAATTCAATTCGGTACTGACAATAAAATTAGTGCATATTTAAACTTCATTTGGTATTTCATAAAACTAAATTCAGAATAGTAATAATATTTTCTTTTTGCAGTGTATCTAAAACAAAACCCTTGTTCAAAGTTTAAACTTGGCATTGTGCTAAGAGCGCTTCGAAAGGAGGTTGCAAAGTTGCAACATAGGCTTGATCTGTGCCGCGTTTTTCCAGGTAGGTTTTTAATTAACTTTTAAAGACACGGGAGGCGTATTTAGAGATCTACTCAATGCAAAGTAGTCGCGAATCCCATAGTACTTATGTGATTAATTCTCATTAAATTAGTCTGTTTTTAACAATTTGACGCTTACTGTTTTTATACTGCTACTGGGCATTGCATTACACAAATATATCATTAAAAGTTGTTATCTAGCCTTTAAAAGCCGATAGTAAATAGAGTGCGCCGCCCCGGTCATTATGCGTATCCAAGCCGCCCGTGTCTTTAAGGATTTATATCTCGGCTAATTACCGACGATTTTTTTCGAAAATCATTATCAACAATCATTTTATACTTCTGCTACGATAGGTACCTCCAGCGTTCCTCAACACTTTTGCTGAATACCCGCAAATCAAAATTTGTGTGTAACGGAAAAATGCGCTTTTCTCAAAAGCTATGTGACCTGAGTAATCTCTATAGTTTTCCTTTCAAGGTTAAAACTAACGTCTACTATCTCTAATTTTTTCATAATTTCAGTTTCAGTAGATATGGAAATAAAAGGGGGGGGGGGGCGTGCATATTTATGCAATACATTTTCGACGATATCTCTGAAAATATCATGCCTAAAAGTAAAAGAAATGTATTTTTGAGCTACGAGAGCTTTCACACGATACCCCACACGACGTACAAAGTAAAGATTTTTTTTTCAAGTAACTTAATTAGCCGCTCTACACTTTTCCTAAATATAATTGTGAATTTTTAATAATTTGTAAATATGTGGGTCAATAGTCTTTATTACTGCCTCCAATTTGAACTTTCCACGTCCCGTAGTTTACGAGTAAAATGGCTGTGACAGACAGACACAGGAGTGATCTTATAATGGTTCCGTTTTTACTTTTTAAGTATAGAACCCTAAAAATAGCTTGAGTATATGAAACAGTGAATAGGTTGCAGGAAAATTGGACGAAAAATTTCTGTCTCTCGCCAAGACCCTTATCTCTATCACCCCCAGGCCCCTAAACGAGAAAAGTGCCTAAAAGAGATTCAGAAAAAACTTCGGCAATCGTAATTTCCGCAAAGAAACAGTGCAGTCAGGGTTAATTGGAACGAGATTATGAGCTAAAAGCCTTTTTAGGATTTCGTTCATCTGACGAAAACCAATTCATCTCTCTCCTATCTGTCTGTCCGTCACAGAGCTCGTTCTCAGAAACTGTATAGTGAGAGACTTGAAATTTTGCATATTTATAGCTGAATACTTCCGATCACACAACAAATTATAAAATTTTGAAAAAGTATAATATTATTTTAATTAAATGAATTTATTTAATGACATCCGACCCTTTTTGCTATTTAGATTTTAAAACAGAACCTTAATTTCAATCTTTTTCGTGCAGGCTCGATGGCTCCCTGGTAATGCATTTTCCTGCTAATCAAAGGGTTACCGGATCACACCCCGCCGTCGGAATTTTAAATTGACTACTTTCATTGTCTGATGGATTTAATTAAAAGAACTTTCGTTTTTTTTTCTTTATTGTCATTTTAAGTGTCTCTTTTTTTTTTTTTTTTTTTTTTTTTTTTTTTTTTTTTAGCTAAAATTAAATCGTGTAATTAAATATGTTTTTCAAATATGCTTATTCAATCGTCTGAAAATCAGTTCTTGAATATTTTTAATTTGATTAGCAAAAATATCTTCCAATTGTAATAATTTTAAAATTAAATTTAATGGTGTTGTCATCTGTGTTCTTATTGAAAAAGTTTAAGGATAATAAATTAACGATTTAGGTTTATGAATTTAAGGATAACGTGCTTTCAAAGGAAAGTTAAACGAAACCCTCTGCGCGATCTATGATCACACTTCCCCATAGATTTATAAATCTATGTAACGGAAAAATACTAATAAAACTGCTAACCCAATGACGCCAGAATATTTATCCATTTGTATTTCACATTTAGTACCTTCAAGCGGCTTTGAAGTGTTTTGTTTATGCCACCAGTTATATTGTTGGTTTTTAGAGCAATGGTGTTATTTGACAAAGGAATGATGGGCACTAAATTAAATACTTTACCATCAAGCAAATTTTTGACATTTTCAGTTGTAAAGGTTTTTTAAGAAAATTAAAACGAAATAAAACACATAGAAAAATGGTTAATGGCCATGATATTAGTTTTATTAAATAATTTTATGCGTATAACCGCGTGGCTGTGCAGACCTCTTTATTATATAACTAGCCACATCAAAGAGATTTCATAGTTATATGAGAGATTGATCTCTTTTATGAGGCTTAATTATAGTTAAAGCAGAGCTATTGACAGCAGAGGCGGATCCAGAGACTCGTTTTTTTTTTGGGGGGGGGGGGGAGCGATACCGAATAATATATAATCAACACAGCCATAGTTTCTATTTGTTAAATCATTCCTTTGAATATGAATATGAATATGAAATAATTAATGCTATTTAAAATTACTATAGACTCTCGATTATCCGACGTTCAACTAACCGACACACTCGGTTAATCAACCCTCTTATTATATAAGCCTCCTCTCCTCAAAATATGGCCTATTGTTACTTATTGTGTCGAAAAATTATAAATGTTACCATAGAATTTATTTATTAAATGTCTTATTTTTATTCTTTTCATGTTTACTCTTTTACTCTGGTAATTATTTATCTTATCGGTTTATTCAAAAAGAAACAGAATAAAAATCTCAAAGGGGCTTAACATCCTTGAAAAGTCAAAATGTGTCATCTAAGCGGTGCGTATATTTCTTCATAATCCACCCATTATTAGTCCATCAAGGTTAACATTTTCTACCGAAACCAAGGTCTGTTTTCATAGCTTCTCTACAAGAGGTAGAAAGACAGCGAAAAATGGTAAACGAAACAATGAACGGTGGGTGACAGTAAAGCGGCATTTTCTATTCAAATAACCTAGAAGGCCTTTCATTAAGTATATACATAAAGGAAGAACGCATTTACCAAGTTGGCTTTAAAGAAATTAACACACCATATGCATTTTAGCTTTTAACTGGCTAAGATATTATTCCTTTTTTGTTCATTCATCACATACCCCTTGAAATCCACGAATGTGGGTAGCAATAGCAATACTTTTTTTTTAAACATTAGTGGCCTTTTTCAGAAAACATTAGGATGCTTGAAGTTTTAAAAGATCCTTTCTTTTTCTTGTTTCTTTCTTTCTTTGGAAATTGCTACGAATCCTATTCTTTTCTCAAACAGAATAGCTCTCTGCAAAAATATTATATAGAAATTAGAAGTGCAACTTCTTTGAAAAGATGAAAAAGTTTCCACACTTTAAAGGGATCCGCATAACGGTGTCAATTTCCTGTAGTAGAAATTCAACAAAAGGTACACGAAGTGGCATCGTCCCCTATCTCAACCCATAGTGTCAAAAATTATGGCGCCATATGCCTTTGACAGAACATAATCCTTTTTTGTTCATTAATTGCCGAAACGTCAGAGAGGTTTACCATTGACACCCGAAAAGTGTTTGGTTTTCGTTTGCTTGTCTGCCTGTTCCGCGAAAACTGCAGTTAAAAGCGTTGGATTTATATCTTGGGAGGAACGAACACCCCGATCGCCCCCCCCCCTTTCCCCTTCCCTGGATCCGTGCCTCGGGGAATCTTCTCCTGGCGCTAAATATGCGTTTTTTTTTCGAGGCCCTTTCACAAAATTCGCGCTTTTTTCAACGATTCTTTGTCGAAATTCGCGTATTTTTTTCACGATCCTTTGACAAAATTTGATCTTTTTCCGAGATCTCTTGACGAAATTTGCGTTTTTTTTCGGTATCGCGTGACAAAATTGTTTGTTCCGCGATTCTTTAGCGAAATTCGCGTTTTATTTTGCTATTTTTTGACAAAATTTGCGTTTTTTTCGCGGTCTTTTGACGAAATCCGCGATTCTTTGATGAAATTGGCGTTTTGTGCGCGATCCTTTGACGAATTTGACGATTTTTTCTGCGAACGATTGACGAAATTGATTTTATTTTCGGCGACCATTTGTTGGAATTTGCGATAAGCGGTGGATATATATTTTTTTGCCCCCCCCTCCCCCGTGGATCCGCGCCTGATTGACAGAAATTATAAAGAATTTTAACTATACCCACTCCCGACATTTCTGAAGAACTAAGATTTTTATTAATAGAGATAATTTAAAAAGTAGCTTAATTATAATATTAAATGCAATTTACATTTCTTTTTTTTTGTTTCAAAGAAAATAAAATGTGTAAAATTTCAAATTTAAAAGCACTTCTCATTAAAAAAAAATATTTGTAAAACAAGAGCTATAGAACAAATCGTGTTTTCTTTTCCTCAATTGTTGTCCAAGAAAAAATAATATCTGCACAACTTTATAAGATAAAAATTATGTATCGACAGCAAAAAAAAAAAAAAAAAAAGAAAAAGAAAAGAAAAGAAAAGAAAAGAAAAAAAAATAAAAAAGAAAAAAAATGTATATTTTATTTTATATCCCTTGAATTAAAACGTGGATAATAGTTTCAGTACATTAATGAATTAAATTGTTTACTTAAATTTAAAAGATATATATACAGGGGGATTCTAAATTCACTATACATTTCAGTGATATTCTTACTGAATATTTCTTTCTTGCAGGTAATACAGCTCATATTCAAAATATTAGAATAATTGAGAAAAAGTAAAAGAAAAAAATTATTTTTAACTTATTTATTTTTCATACTAGTTAAACGCAATTAAATTTCTTATAAATTAAATCCGGAATGTTTAGATAAGATTTTAACATTTACAAAATATAAAATACAGTACAATAAATTAGGTATACATCTTCCTGAAATACATCAAAATATTAGAATAAAATTTAGATTGGTTCAAAATATTAGAATATTTTATTTTACGCAACAATATTACCTTATGAATATGAAGTAAATGGTAGTTAATATTTTGTAGTAACCCCCTTTAGCTTTCATAACAGTGTACAATCGATCTTGCATACTATATACAAGGTGTTTACAAATATTTCTGTCAATATTAGCCCATATAGACTTTATACGTGCAACTAACTCAGTTTTACTTGAAGGAGGATTTTCTTGGAGTTTTTTCTTCATTATACACCATAAGTTTTCCATGAGATTAAGGTCTGGTGAGTTTGGTGGCCAAGGAAGTACCTTAGTGTTGCGTTGGAGGAAAAAAATTCTTAGTTGGCACCGAGGTATGCGGTGACGCTAAATCTTGTTGAAAAATGAAATCATCTTTAAATAAATCTTCTGATGATGGGATCATGTAATATTCCAAAATGTCTTGATATATCTGAGAGTTAACATTTTTGTACACGATGCATAACTTTCCAGGTCCTTCTGCACTAATGCAACCTGAAACCATGACACTAGCAACAAATTTTACGGAACGTTTAAGGCATTCTTTATCAAATGCTTCTTGCTTCCTTCTCCAAACTCGAATACCTTGATTACCATATGAAACACAAAACATACTTTCAGCCCTAAATAATATATTTTTCCAATCTTCTTCGCTCCATAAACGTCTTGATTTATGCCAATTCAATCTTATACGCTTTTGCTTTGCAGTAATGAGATGTTTTGTTTTCGATACACGAGATTCCAATTTAAATTTATAGAGACGTCTTAATGTTGTCGATGTAGAAACTTCAACTCCTTCTTCTTTCTATTTTCGGTGCAAGAATCGCGCACTTTTAAAACGATTTTCTTAACTATACGCTTCAGTTTCCTGTCATCTCTAGCAAATGTTTTGGATTTCGGACGCCATTTCGGCGATTATTTTGAAAATTTTCATTTTTTTAATATTGTGATAGTATTTTACTAATGGTTGATTGCGAACAATCTAAATAATTCGCTATATAACATTGATTTTTACCGTGTCGATACAAACCAACCATACGAAGTTTAATAGATTCAGGAAATCACTCACAAGACCCCTTTTAAGACGAAAAAGCAAACAAACTGCATAAAAAATACTGATTTTGTAACGCTCGAACAATACTCACTCCATCATATTTTCTCTCCTTTTCTTTTTTTTTCTTTCAAAAGAACTGACAAGCTGAGTAAATTAGACTTTATGAGATGATAAGAATGTTTACAGAGTTGTTGCCGACAAGGCATTTGAGCTAAGCCGTAATTTTAAATTAACTGAGATATTTCGTAAATAGTAACATGTAAATACGTTGTAAATATTAAACTTATTAGTCGATGAAAAGTTATCGAGTTTTAATTTGTAACTAAGATAGTTTCCACCCCGGATTCTAAATAATATGTTGTACAGAAGTGACTGCCCAACGTCGGGCACGAACAGAAGTAAGATATGAACATAAGTATTATTTTTAAATTGTGTTAAACTGTTTTAATAAGAAAATTTAGATGCTAAAGTACAAAAATTTATACAAAAGTATTTTTGATTCATCCGGAATCTGAGGATTTTTGAAAATTGTATTTGATTCGTCCAGAATCGAAATATTTTGGAATTATTCTATTCAACCTGAATGATATTTTCCTTGAAATTGTAATACGAAAAAATCGTCTGTAGCTTCAAGTATTTTAGTATCTGAATTAAATGAAGATATTCATAAGAGAAATATATCTAATAATTATTATTGAAAAATAAAAATCGTTTGCTTTATTTTATACATTTATATAGTTGCACTGAGCTATGATATAAAAAACTGTTGGAACCAGAGAGAAAAGTAAAGCTTGATCTAAAAAAATGCAGTAAAAATTGTCAAATAGTTTCAGTTTAAAAAAGTAAGTAGTGCGTAGAAAAGTAATGGAACCAGATTATCTGTAAAGCTTATGAAATCATCCAAATTTTTGTTGATAGCTGAAAATGTGGTCTGAGCTTTACTGGTGCCTTAAAATTAATCAGGCAAGTAAAGGCCATTTTAACTCATACTGAATTCCAATCATTCATAACCATTTTAAAAATTTGGGTTCATAAGACTAGGTTAGAGGTTGATTTGGAAATAAGCGAGAACATGAGAGGTATCGAGAACATGGGAGATCGTTCAGTACGAATTATGGACCATATTCCATTCCGGGGGTCGCTCATAAGCCTGGAAGATCAAAGTCCAAAGTAAGTCCAAAACCCTAAGCATGTGCGATTCAACCATATGCTAACTATTTGTCTGGCTTAAGTCCATTGACATAAGGCTCCCTTTTAACAGTAATTACATGAATTAAAAAATATTACGCTAGATGTGTTATGTCAGAAATGTTAATAACAACAATTCCTCAACAACGTGACCATATTAATGTTACACTTAAAATATTTCTTCATAGTTTACATTCTTTTAGCTTTGTGGTGTTTAGCCTGACTTGATGCAATCATGTTCACAATTCTGGGCTGACAGAAATTTTTTAGCACATAACTACACATTCTGTTTACTATAGCCAGTACTCATTTTGAGTGGATAATATGATTTTGAATATAAGGCACCAGTAAAGCTCAGTCCACATTTTCAGTTATCAACAAAAATTTGGGTAATTTCATGAGCTTTACATGTAATCTGATTCCATTCCTTTTCTACGCACTACTTACTTTTTTAAACTGAAACTATTTGACAATTTTTACTGTATTTTTTTTAGATCAAGCTTTACTTTTCTCTCTGGTTCCAACAGTTTTTTATACCATTTCATATCTTTTTCAGATCCTTTCAGGAACTTAATCAACCAACTTCAACTAACCAAACAACCGCCCCAACTAACCATCCAATAATCCGAATTAACCGGCCCAACCAATTGTCCCAATAAAAAACTAACGGAAACATTGGTTCACAAGTGTATTTCAAGAGCTCTGATGACCCCATATTTATTGCTAAACCCCATATTGGGATACTGACCTATACTTTATTCAGGATTGGCCGCCAGACTAGTCCTTAGACTAAGTTTTATACATAGTGTGATCTTTTGAATTTTTCTGCCATGTACCTACGCTCCTCCGGTTTAAGGGACTATGCAGTATCCTAGGTCAACCCCTCAAACACACAAAGAGCTAGGGTAAGAAACAGTCATAAGAAATGAATTAAAACTGCGAAAATGCTATAAAAGGGAAAATTTCTGTTTTTTGGGACTTAATGTGAATTCAAAATTTAAAAAAAAGTTTGAAAACGACTGAATGTAGAAAAATGATCAAAAGTGATTGAAAATATTATACAATACACCTGTAAATAATTTCAGAAATATTACTAACATTGGATATTTATAATATTATTTTGGAGGTCAAACTAAAATATCGCGATAATAACTAACATATTTACTTCTAACCAGTGACCCGGAGCCGAACAATTTTTGATGCTCCAGCTCCAGCACCGCTCCTAGAGAAAATACTGTGGCTCCAGCTCCGGCTCCGGCTCCAACTCGGCTCCGACTTCGCACTTTTGAGTTGCAGATTTTAATTTACACGCTTAATTTTTTACTCACAAATACTTTCTACCTTCATTAAAGATCTGACAAAATGCATTTTTCTTCTCATCAAACATGAAATGCTTGTTCAGAAAATATGACATCTTTTAGCTTTTGCTTTTAAAATAGAAAGTTTGGTGGAATTTTAAACACAAAAATCTTAAATTTCTTCTACACTTTTCAAACAGCCAAAATTGTACAACTACACATGCAAACAACAGGCGGCCATATTTGTTTTCAAATAGTGTTGTCACTTAGTTCAAGTAGAAAGTAGAAGTAAAGTAGTGTTACCATGTTTTGAGAAGGTTACCTGCTCTAATAATAATAATAATAACCTAAAAAATGAAATAATTAAATACTGAACAATGATGTAATTAAAATATTTTAAGCCTAGAAATTTAAAAGACTGAAAAGAAAAAGATTTAAAAGAATGTGAAAAACTAAAGGAGCCCTGGAGCTGGGGAAAATTTAGAGCTCCAGCTCCGGCTCCACCTCCAGGGAAAATATAGCTCCGGAGCTCTCCGGCTCCGGGCTCCAGCTCCAGCTCCGGGTCCCTGCTTCTAACTGTAACCATTGATAAAAAATCAAGAAAATTGGAAAGTAGGTGTCCTTTGTAAAGTGTGCATTAATTAAGGAGATAAATTACGTAAACGAGTCTATTGACAATTGGCGTATTTGGTACGGATAAATTATATAATTGAGCCTACAGACAATTGGCGCATGTTACCGGCGTCATTTAGAGCATAATTGACTGAACTCTAAGTGCACGCACCTATTTTTATAGCATTAACACATGCGTGGGGTAAATCTCACCTCATTTTTTCTCCTATTATATTTTTGGCTAAATGCGTTTTAAAAACAAGTCTACTACTCTATATTGTAAAATGCATCAGTACTACTTCTTTTTAGGAAAAAAATAATCGTTTCATATTTATTTTACGATTTTACAACAGTTTCTGTAAAAATGGCGGGTTTTTTCTCCTTAGAAAATATGCAACGACTTGTTTTACCTCTTAAAACATGACTTATTTTATAAAATTTACAGTAATTACATTTAATACACTCTCGTCAACATATGCAGTTGGCTTTTATGTCACTCTTTCTGTAAAATTATTTTAGTATGTGTTATCCCGTAACGAATGAATATATAGAAATGTAACGTTTGTACACGCGCAGGATTATTTAATCCCAAAAGCCATATTTCTACTTTTCTAGCCAGCAAAGTAAAGACATTCCTTCATACAACCAATCTCAACCTTGGTTTTGAAAGGTACAAGGAAGGTCAGAAGTGTTTCATGACGTAATTTTGAAAATTTTAGACGTGCATAACCCCTTCTCCCGCAGGTAAACGCTACGTCTCCCGCCAGCTAGACCGTCCGCATACATACTACATCATAAAACGGAAGAGCATATAGAAAAATGAGCTTTGCTAAAATGATGAATTTATGAATTTTTTCACCTGCATAAACCCTTCTCCCGCAGGTAAACGCAACGTCACCCGAAAGCCAGACCGTCCGCATACGTACTACACCATAAAAGGGCAGAGCATATAAAACCATGAGCCTTGCTAAAATGACGTAATTTTGAATTTTTTTCACCTGCATAACCCCTTCTCCCGCAGGTAAATGCAACGTCTCCCGCCAGCCAGACCATCCGCATACGTACTACACCATAAAACGGAATAGCATATAGAACAAGTGGGTAAGTGTGATCACAGATCGCACAGAGGGTTTCGTTTAATATTCCTTTCAAAACACTTTATCCTCTTGAAAAATTCGTTAGTTCCACATTACACAACCAGGGGGCGCACTTGATTATAAACAAACCTGTATCCGAACGAAAATCCGTTTTACATACTATCAGTAGATATATTAGTCGAGGGGATTGGGCCCATAGCACCCGAGATAAGTAGGCGCACCTGGCGGAAAAAAATGAAACTAAAATATGTAAAGCTATGGTGATATGAAAGAACGGTCAAAGGGGTGTCGGCAAAAGTTGGAAAATTTCTCAGCGGGTTAGAAGGGCGGAGGTTAGAAAAATTGCTTAAAATACACAAGTTAGAGCCCAGAGGGGTAAATAATAAAAGACTTTTTGAAAATTTTATGATTTGTCGTGTGGTCTGAGGCATTCAGCTATACGTATGCAAAATTTCATGTCTCCAACTTAATTAGGGGCTCTCTTAGAAAGAATTGCTTCAAATACATATGTGGTAGCTAAAAGGGTTAAACGTAAGACTTTTTCAAGATTTTATGATTTGTCGCCTGGCCTCAGGTGTTCTGCAATAAGTATGCAAAATTTCAAATCTCCAATTTAATTAGGTTCTCAGTTAGAAAGAATGGCATAAAATACACAAGCTGGAGTTGAAAGGGTTAAATATAAAACTTTTTCAAAATTTATTATTTAACGTGAGATCTGAGGTGTTGAGCTATAAGTATGCAAAATTTCACGCCTCCAACCTAAATAGGGGCTCACTTAGAAAGAATTGTTTAAAATGCACATGTGGGAGAACAAAGGGTTAAATGTATAACATTTTCAAAATTTTATGATTTATCGTTTGATGTGAGGTGTTCAGCTATAAGTATGCAAAATTTCGCGCCTCCAACCTAATTAGGGGCTCACTTAGAAAGAATTGTTTAAAATACACATGCGGGACCCCAAAGGGTTAAACGTACGACATTTTCCAAATTTTATGATTTGTCGTTTGATGTGAGGTGTTCAGCTATAAGTATGCAAAATTTCGCGCCTCCAACCTAATTAGGGGCTCACTTAGAAAGAATTGTTTAAAATACACATGTGGGACCCCAAAGGGTTAAACGTACGACATTTTCAGAATTTTCTGATTTGTCGTTTGATGTGAGGTGTTCAGCTATAAGTATGCAAAATTTCACGTCTCCAAACTAATTAGGAGCTCACTTAGAAAGAATTGTTTAAAATACACATGTGGGACACCAAAGGATTACATGTACGACTCTTTCAAAATTTTATGATTTGTCGTTTGATGTGAGTTGTTCAGCTATAAGTATGCAAAATTTCACGTCTCCAAACTAATTAGGAACTCACTTAGAAATAATTGTTTAAAATACACATGCGGGAGCCCAAAAGGTTAAATTTACGACTTTTTCAAAATTTTATCATTTGTCGTATGATGTGAGGTGTTCAGCTATAAGTATGCAAAATTTCACGCCTCCAACCTAATTAGGGGCTCACTTAGAAAGAATTGTTTAAAGTACACATGCGTGAGCCCAAAGGGTTAAATGTACGACTTTTCCAAAATTTTAACATTTGTCGTTTGATGTGAGGTATTCAGCTATAAGTACCCAAAATTTCATGTCTCCAACATAATTAGGGGCTCACTTAGAAATAATTGTTTAAAATACACATGCGGGAGCCCAAAGGGTTAAACGTACGACATTTTCCAAATTTTATGATTTGTCGTTTGATGTGAGGTGTTCAGCTATAAGTATGCAAAATTTCGCGCCTCCAACATAATTAGGGGCTCACTTAGAAAGAATTGTTTAAAATACACATGCGGGACCCCAAAGGGTTAAACGTACGACATTTTCCAAATTTTATGATTTGTCGTTTGATGTGAGGTGTTCAGCTATAAGTATGCAAAATTTCGCGCCTCCAACCTAATTAGGGGCTCACTTAGAAAGAATTGTTTAAAATACACATGTGGGACCCCAAAGGGTTAAACGTACGACATTTTCAGAATTTTATGATTTGTCGTTTGATGTGAGGTGTTCAGCTATAAGTATGCAAAATTTCACGTCTCCAAACTAATTAGGAGCTCACTTAGAAAGAATTGTTTAAAATACACATGTGGGACACCAAAGGATTACATGTACGACTCTTTCAAAATTTTATGATTTGTCGTTTGATGTGAGTTGTTCAGCTATAAGTATGCAAAATTTCACGTCTCCAAACTAATTAGGAACTCACTTAGAAATAATTGTTTAAAATACACATGCGGGAGCCCAAAAGGTTAAATTTACGACTTTTTCAAAATTTTATCATTTGTCGTATGATGTGAGGTGTTCAGCTATAAGTATGCAAAATTTCACGCCTCCAACCTAATTAGGAGCTCACTCAGAAAGAATTGTTTAAAATACACATGTGGGACACCAAAGGATTACATGTACGACTCTTTCAAAATTTTATGATTTGTCGTTTGATGTGAGTTGTTCAGCTATAAGTATGCAAAATTTCACGTCTCCAAACTAATTAGGAACTCACTTAGAAATAATTGTTTAAAATACACATGCGGGAGCCCAAAAGGTTAAATTTACGACTTTTTCAAAATTTTATCATTTGTCGTATGATGTGAGGTGTTCAGCTATAAGTATGCAAAATTTCACGCCTCCAACCTAATTAGGGGCTCACTTAGAAAGAATTGTTTAAAGTACACATGCGTGAGCCCAAAGGGTTAAATGTACGACTTTTCCAAAATTTTAACATTTGTCGTTTGATGTGAGGTATTCAGCTATAAGTACCCAAAATTTCATGTCTCCAACATAATTAGGGGCTCACTTAGAAATAATTGTTTAAAATGCACATGCGGGACCCCAAAGGGTTAAACGTACGACATTTTCCAAATTTTATGATTTGTCGTTTGATGTGAGGTGTTCAGCTATAAGTATGCAAAATTTCGCGCCTCCAACCTAATTAGGGGCTCACTTAGAAAGAATTGTTTAAAATACACATGTGGGACCCCAAAGGGTTAAACGTACGACATTTTCAGAATTTTATGATTTGTCGTTTGATGTGAGGTGTTCAGCTATAAGTATGCAAGATTTCACGTCTCCAAACTAATTAGGAGCTCACTTAGAAAGAATTGTTTAAAATACACATGTGGGACACCAAAGGATTACATGTACGACTCTTTCAAAATTTTATGATTTGTCGTTTGATGTGAGTTGTTCAGCTATAAGTATGCAAAATTTCACGTCTCCAAACTAATTAGGAGCTCACTTAGAAAGAATTGTTTAAAATACACATGCGGGACCTCAAAGGATTAAATGTACGACTTTTTCAAAGTTTTATGATTTGTCGTTTGATGTGAGTTGTTCAGCTATAAGTACCCAAAATTTCATGTCTCCAACATAATTAGGGGCTCACTTAGAAAGAATTGTTTAAAATACACATGCGGGACCCCAAAGGGTTAAACGTACGACATTTTCCAAATTTTATGATTTGTCGTTTGATGTGAGGTGTTCAGCTATAAGTATGCAAAATTTCGCGCCTCCAACCTAATTAGGGGCTCACTTAGAAAGAATTGTTTAAAATACACATGTGGGACCCCAAAGGGTTAAACGTACGACATTTTCAGAATTTTATGATTTGTCGTTTGATGTGAGGTGTTCAGCTATACGTATGCAAAATTTCACGTCTCCAAACTAATTAGGAGCTCACTTAGAAAGAATTGTTTAAAATACACATGTGGGACACCAAAGGATTACATGTACGACTCTTTCAAAATTTTATGATTTGTCGTTTGATGTGAGTTGTTCAGCTATAAGTATGCAAAATTTCACGTCTCCAAACTAATTAGGAACTCACTTAGAAATAATTGTTTAAAATACACATGCGGGAGCCCAAAAGGTTAAATTTACGACTTTTTCAAAATTTTATCATTTGTCGTATGATGTGAGGTGTTCAGCTATAAGTATGCAAAATTTCACGCCTCCAACCTAATTAGGAGCTCACTTAGAAAGAATTGTTTAAAATACACATGTGGGACACCAAAGGATTACATGTACGACTCATTCAAAATTTTATGATTTGTCGTTTGATGTGAGTTGTTCAGCTATAAGTATGCAAAATTTCACGTCTCCAAACTAATTAGGAACTCACTTAGAAATAATTGTTTAAAATACACATGCGGGAGCCCAAAAGGTTAAATTTACGACTTTTTCAAAATTTTATCATTTGTCGTATGATGTGAGGTGTTCAGCTATAAGTATGCAAAATTTCACGCCTCCAACCTAATTAGGGGCTCACTTAGAAAGAATTGTTTAAAGTACACATGCGTGAGCCCAAAGCGTTAAATGTACGACTTTTCCAAAATTTTAACATTTGTCGTTTGATGTGAGGTATTCAGCTATAAGTACCCAAAATTTCATGTCTCCAACATAATTAGGGGCTCACTTAGAAATAATTGTTTAAAATGCACATGCGGGACCCCAAAGGGTTAAACGTACGACATTTTCCAAATTTTATGATTTGTCGTTTGATGTGAGGTGTTCAGCTATAAGTATGCAAAATTTCGCGCCTCCAACCTAATTAGGGGCTCACTTAGAAAGAATTGTTTAAAATACACATGTGGGACCCCAAAGGGTTAAACGTACGACATTTTCAGAATTTTATGATTTGTCGTTTGATGTGAGGTGTTCAGCTATAAGTACCCAAAATTTCATGTCTCCAACATAATTAGGGGCTCACTTAGAAAGAATTGTTTAAAATACACATGTGGGACACCAAAGGATTACATGTACGACTCTTTCAAAATTTTATGATTTGTCGTTTGATGTGAGTTGTTCAGCTATAAGTATGCAAAATTTCACGTCTCCAAACTAATTAGGAACTGACTTAGAAATAATTGTTTAAAATACACATGCGGGAGCCCAAAAGGTTAAATTTACGACTTTTTCAAAATTTTATGATTTGTCGTATGATGTGAGGTGTTCAGCTATAAGTACCCAAAATTTCATGCCTCCAACATAATTAGGAGCTCACTTAGAAAGAATTGTTTAAAATACACATGTGGGACACCAAAGGATTACATGTACGACTCTTTCAAAATTTTATGATTTGTCGTTTGATGTGAGTTGTTCAGCTATAAGTATGCAAAATTTCACGTCTCCAAACTAATTAGGAACTCACTTAGAAATAATTGTTTAAAATACACATGCGGGAGCCCAAAAGGTTAAATTTACGACTTTTTCAAAATTTTATCATTTGTCGTATGATGTGAGGTGTTCAGCTATAAGTATGCAAAATTTCACGCCTCCAACCTAATTAGGGGCTCACTTAGAAAGAATTGTTTAAAGTACACATGCGTGAGCCCAAAGGGTTAAAAGTACGACTTTTCCAAAATTTTAACATTTGTCGTTTGATGTGAGGTATTCAGCTATAAGTACCCAAAATTTCATGTCTCCAACATAATTAGGGGCTCACTTAGAAAGAATTGTTTAAAATACACGTGTGGGACCCCAAAGCGTTAAATGCACGACTTTTTCAAAATTTTATGATTTGTCGTTAGATGTGAGGTGTTTAGCTATAAGTATACAAAATTTCACGCCTCCAACCTAATTAGGGGCTCACTTAGAAAGAATTGTTTAAAATACACAGGCGGAAGCCCAAAGGGTTAAATGTACGACTTTTTCAAAATTTTATGATTTGTCGTTTGATGTGAGGTGTTCAGCTATAAGTATGCAAAATTTCACGTCTCCAAACTAATTAGGAGCTCACTTAGAAATAATTGTTTAAAATACACATGCGGGAGCCCAAAGGGTTAAATGTACGACTTTTTCAAAATTTTATCATTTGTCGTATGATGTGAGGTGTTCAGCTATAAGTACCCAAAATGTCATGTCTCCAACATAATTAGGGGCTCACTTAGAAAGAATTGTTTAAAATGCACATGTGGGACCCGAAAGGCTTAAACTTACGACATTTTCAAAATTTTATGATTTGTCATTTGATGTGAGGTGTTCAGCTGTAAGTATGCAAAATTTCACGCCTCCAAATTAATTAGGAGCTTACTTAGAAAGAATCGTTTAAAAATACACATGCGGGAGCCCAAAGTGTTAAATGTACAACTTTTTCAAAATTTTATGATTTGTCGTATGATGTGAGGTGTTCAGCTATAAGTACGCAAAATTTCATGTCTCCAACATGTATAGTTTCTGAGAACGGGCTCTGTGACGGACAGACAGACAGACAGACAGAGGAGCGAGACGAATAGGGTTTCGTCAGATGAACGAAACCCTAAAAATGAGCCTTGCTAGAATCAAGTGACGAAAACGTTGCTAGTTCTTAGACTATAGATCAGTTTCAACCACGTGATCACAAACCTGGCAACACCAGTGGCAACCAGTTTTGGTGGGCAAACAAATAATAATAGAGTACTCCGTACTTCTACTTCGGTCGCAAGACAAACCACTTTGTTTTTGTGGCACAGATCTCATATACGCATCGGTACAGATGTCATATTCGCCCCATATTGGCGCGTTTTTTTTCGGTTGCCAATTTGGCGAAAACATCAACAGCATAAACAACATAATCCGGGTTACCACATCAAGCAAAATAACGACACTTTGGCGCAAGTTAAGTACCTGTTGCCTATATGATATTGGCGACAGAAAAATATCGCGCCAATATGGGGCGAATATGACATCTGTTCCTACCCATCCATATTCGCGCGATTTTTTTCTGACGCCAATGTCATATATGCAACGGCTACTTAACTGGCGCCAAAGTGTCGATATTTTGCTTGATATGGTAACCCGGATATTGTTGTTTATGCTGTTAATGTTTTCGCCAAATTGGCGTCAGAAAAAAATCGCGCCAATATGGTGCGAATATGACATCTGTGCCATGAAGTGAATGATACTAAAGATAAGGAAAGACATGCATCCAAAATTAGTGTTATTTCCGGTTTAGATCCATACAGTTTGAAAAAAAAGAATGATTTTAAGAAATATGTAGCAGATTTACCCGACGTTAGTTATTTTGACATCGTAAACTATTTAGTTTATGGGCAAAGTTTTTATACTGAGAAAGACTTCAGGTGTTTTAAAATCCTTGAATTTTATAAAC
Organism: Maratus speciosus; assembly: GCA_963932465.1. Lineage (NCBI taxonomy): Eukaryota > Metazoa > Arthropoda > Arachnida > Araneae > Salticidae > Maratus > Maratus speciosus. The sequence goes on from OZ010793.1 coordinate 536,518,547, forward strand.
AATTTGCCTGCAACTGGGTCAGAGAGGTGCAGTCTTTGAAAATCGGAGATTTTCATCTTGTTATTGGAAAAGTAAGCACACATTTCTGTGCACGAATTAATAACAAATTCCATGTGATTTTGATTTAATTCGGTACTTCTTAGTTATCCCGTCGACCAAATTACTCTCGCCAAATTGTAACATTAAATGCCAATAATGGTTTGCCATTAATTAATTAATTGTAAGATTAAATGCCAATAATGGTCAATAAAACCATTAATTCGACGTTTTATTTGTATTTCCATTAATGTTTTATTAATTTATTTGTTCTTTCGTTATTTAAAATAAAAATTATGTCAATATGTATAATTTGGCGAGTGGTTTGGCGATTTAGATAATTTGGCGAAATTGGTCGACGGGATAGCTAAGAAGGGCACAGATGTCATATTCGCCCCATATTGGCACGATTTTTTTCGGTTGCCAATTTGGCGAAAACATCAACAGCATAAACAACATAATCCGGGTTACCACATCAAGCAAAATAACGACACTTTGGCGCAAGTTAAGTACCCATTGCCTATTTGATATTGGCGTCAGAAAAAAATCGCGCCAATATGGGGCGAATATGACATCTGTGCCCTAAGAAGTACCCTTAATTCATAATAAAAATCGTAAAATTAATTCACACAATATTGGGATGACAACCATCTCTGTCGCCTTTCTTCACACAACTTTTTTCTCATAATATTATCTGTCTTTGGAATGCCTGGTAATCTATAATAGGATTTATTATGTTCCCTGTTCGAACGATTACCGCACATTTTTACACAGCAAGTCACTGGCATGGTGATACGAATAAATCTGATAATTTAAATGATAACACCTGCAATAAGGTATCACAATAATGCAAATAATCGCTCACAAAACTTTGAAAAGTAGGCTCAAATATATAAAGTAAAATGTTTCACAACAAAAGCAACAGCAATGTGATTCACGATGACCGATCTGAAAGTACGAGTCAAAGAAAGCTACCATTCTTGCTATTTGTTTGCCCACCTAGTTTTTCGCTAGAGGTCACGTGCTTAGAGCCGTGACGTCAGTTAAAACTGATCTATTACTTTTGCTCCAACAATATTAATTTTTTTTAAACTCGCGAAATTGAATTTCATTTGGCGTTATAATGACGTAATTATAATAAAGTGTTTCAGCTTTTAAAATTAAAATGCATGTTTTTTTTTTGGCGCGTGCAATAGGAGCATACGATTTCCTTGACAATACGCAGGAAAACACAATAAATACAACCAAATGAACTAGCATTTACCGAAAATTTCTTTCGTATGACTGAAAAATAAATCTTTCACTTTATGCATGATAATAATAAGGATTAATTTCAGAATATCTGGAGTCTCTTTTCAGAATAAAACATCATTACAAAGTTATGTCAGTTAAACAGGAACTGACATCAACCTAGCAAACGATTTTTTCATTGTTATCTTTTCCTAAATTGTTTTCTTGAAATTAAAATTCCTGTATTAAAATAGATTTTTAAACATTAAAAACATTGAAATAAAGATACTACGTCATTTTAACACGTGTTTAGTAAAGTTTTTACATATATATAGGTAAAATTTTCATTTTCTGATTAGAATGACGTCGATTTGAAAAATGAAAAAATATAGCGAGAAAATCTGATTTTTATTTAAAACAAAATACGCGTGTTATCACTTTTTTTAAATTATTGTGCCGCTTCTTAGGATGTGGCAACAGTAAAGAAACGATTGAAGAAGATATTTCTATATTGTTAAATTATGGAACGCAATGTAAAGTTTAAATGGGTGCCATTCCCTTAATATTGGATATTTTTTGACCCGACCTTCGAAAGGCACATCGCTAAATCAAGACCTTTCCAACAAGCCATTATTCATCACTGAATGTTTTCTGGTTTGGATTGTAATTGAGTTGTTGTCTTTTCACCATGTTTCAAAACGTAAAAGATGCGGCTGAACTCTACTATACAGCACTACCGCGCTGTATGATATTATTATAAATGAGTGCTTGGCATTATTTTAATTATTATATGAAGAATTGATTTAAATTATTCGCAAATAATGTTTGATATTATTGTGTTTAAAAAAAGGCAAATAGTTGGTGTCATTATATTGAGTTTTGAAAGATATTGTATGTTATCTACGTTCTATATATCTCTCTATTCTAAAAAAAGGTAACTACCGCTGTCACCGGCACCGCCGCCGATTTTGAATTTTTCGTGACCGGAGGTCCTTCTTCGTTAATAATAAGAAAATATTGCATACAAAAATATGAAAATCGTTGGTATTATAGAGAAATGTTCGATAAACACGCTGATGCAGACAGTTTTCAAATCGAAGAAATATTTTAAGAGATATTTAATGCTAAAGTTGGACAAAATCGTTCCATTAAAAAAGTTTTATAGCAGCCAAAACTATACATGGCAGTGTAATCATTTTTAGATCATTTTATGTGTTAGAATTTGCCGGAGTGCAGATTGCATTAATTTTTTTTTATTTTGACTCATTTTTGAGGTTTTATTTCTATTTTAAATTCAAATTTTCAGCATTTTGAGACATATTTTTTTCATAATTTACAACATGATATTAATTTAAACTGTTGCCAACTGTATAAACAGCGCAAACAATGTTTGGTTCAAATTGAAAATTTATCTACACGTGACTATTGTAAAAATAAATATATAAAACAGGAACTCATTGAAAATTACGCCATAAAAACTATCTTAACACGTGAATTTTAAAAGAGAAAGAATATTGTAGAATAATAAATTCATTAACATGCGTTAGAAGTCTTAAATAGGAGAAATTACGTCCCATTACACTTATTACGTAAAATGAACAAAAAATAATATCGCAAAACAGTTTAAATAAAAAAAATTGCGCGAGACATTTATTTGATATTTTTCAACTATTTTTGTTAGGACAGCTTAAATATTTCATTTCATAACAAAAATATTTTCACGTGAATATTAAAAAGAGAAAGAAAAGTTTGGTGAAAATTACGTCAGATTATAAACGATATATTTAAAATGTCTTATTTAAAAGAAACTTTCTTTTCGATTTGTTAAAAAATACCGGGAGACAAAGACTCTGTTTACTTAAACCATTTTATATTTTGAAATGTTTAACTAAAATTATTTAATCAAAGACGGAAGCAGCCACTGTATCTTTTAACAGTAGCTGATTTGGCCAAATTCCCCAATCAAAGAGAAATGAATAGAAACCCGTTTATAGGGAGATCGCCACTGTTTTTTAAGTTATAATTCAATCTTTCGAAATATTTTTAAAGCCAATCAAATTAGCATGCTTTTAGAGTCTGCGGTGTCTGAACGGGGGTTGGCGAGCGTAGCTCGTAGGCGGCTGAGCCCCCTAGTGTTATAAATTACGTAAAAGTAAATTATTTCGCTAAGAGTTATTTGTAACAGGAATTAAGCGTGAATCTCTCTATTCTAAAAAAAGTAACTAACGCTGTCACCGCCGCCGCCGCCGCCGCCGGTTTTGAATTTTTTGTGACCGGAGGTCTTTCTTCGTTAATATTAAAAAAAATATTGCATACAAAAATATGAAAATCGGTGGAATTATAGAAAAAATGTTTGATAAACACGCTGATGCAGACAGTTTTCAAATCGAAGAAATATTTAAAGAGATATTTAATGCTAAAATTGGACAAAATCGTTCCATTAAAAAAGTTTTATAGGAGCAAAAACTGTACATCGGAATTTAATCATTTTTAGATCATTTTATGCGTCAGAATTTCCCGGTGTGCAGACTGCACTCAGTTTATTAATTTGACTCATTTTTTGAGATTTTATTTCTATTTTAAATTCGAATTTTCAGCATTTCGAGAGATATTTTTTTACACATTTTAGAAAATTTTATTAATTTAAACTGTTTCCAACTGTATAAACAGCGCAAATAATAATATTTGCTTCAAATTAAAAATTTATTTTACCCGTGACTATTATAAACAAAAAAATATAAAAAGCAGGAACTCACTGAAATTATCATAAAAACCATATTACACGTGAATTTTAAAAGTGAAAGAATGTTGTAAAATAATAAATTCATTAACATGCGTTAGAAGTCTTAAATAGGAGAAATTACGTCACATTTACGTCACATTACACATTACGTAAAATGAACAAAAAATAATATTGCAAAACAGTTTAAATTTAAAAATAGCGCGAGACACATGTGTAATATTTTAAGATGATATTTTCAACTATTTTTATTAGGATAGCGCAAATAATATTTCATTTCTAACAAAATTATTTTCACGTGAATAGTAAAAGGAGAAAGAAAAGTTTAGTGAAAATTACGTCAGATTAAAAACGATACATTTAAAGTGTCATTAAAAAAAAAACTTTCTTTTCGCTTTGCTAAAAAGATACCGGGAAGCAAAGACTCTGTTTATTTAATTCATTTTATATTAGCTTATTTTGAAATGTCAACTGATTTTATTTAATCAAAGACGGAAACAGCCATTGTATCATTTAACAGCCGCTGATTTGGCTTTAAAATTTCCCAATCAAAGAGCAATGAATAGAAACCCGTTTATAGGGAGATCGCCACTGTTTTTAAACTTATAATTCAATCTTCCGAAATATTTTTTAAGCCGATCAAATTAGCGTGCTTTTAGAGTCTACGGTGTCTGAACGGGGATTGACGAGCGTAGCTCGTAGGGGGCAGCGCCCCCTAGTTTAGCTAAAACATAGTTAGTTCAAATGATGGCGTTTCTTTCTAAGGGTAAGAAAATTTATTTAATCACATTAGCTTCAGAATATGAAAGTAGAAATAAGTAGCGATGATAAATTCCTCTAATTACGTGATAAAATTGTAAATAGTGAGGCATTTAAAGATAACATAGATTTTGTACAGGGAATTTTTGAAAATATCGTAGAAAAAAGAAAGACTCTTGAGGAAGAGAAACGTTTAGCCGAAGAAAGAGAATTTGAGCTACAGAAGCTCAGGTTAGAAGCAGGAACAAGAGATGTTGTTGTAAATAACAGCAACCCTCTAGAAACTTCTTCAATCAGCGTTGACTTGAAAATGGTTTTACCCGATTTCAGTCCTGAAAAGGATGATATGAATTTATTTTTAATAACTTTTGAGAGGCAAATGAAACTTTTAAAGGTTTCTAAAGAACTGTTGATTAGGTATTTAATTGGAGTCCTTCCAAATGAAATCGGTAAATTAATAGCGCGTGAACCGGAAGAAAAATTTGTGGATTATTCTTATATTAAAGATATATTGTTGCAGAGGTTCAAGTTAACTGCTGAAAGGTTTAGAGTTTTGTTTAGTCGACATCCAAAGCGAACCGATATTAGCTGGAAAGAATATTATTTTGAAATTACAAGCTATTTTGAGGGATGGCTATCCGAATTAAATATAAATTCCTTTGAAAAATTATCGGAATTAATTATTGCCGACCAATTAAAGAAAAAGGTTTCTCCTGATTGCAAAGAACATTATTTAGACCAATGGGAGAATTTAACAGATGCTGTTGAATTAGCTGAAAAGTTAGATTTATATGATAATTTGAGGTCGCACAAAGTAGAAATAAAGAGATCAAATAAAATCAGTGAGGTCGGGAATTCTAATCGCTTTGAAAAAACGCCTTTAGATTTTAAAAGAAATGAGTTTGGTAAAATTGGCAATCAAAAGGAGTCCAAGAGAAATAAAATTAATTATCCTTCGAATCTAAATCGACCAATGTTAAGTTGCTATGGTTGTGGAAACCATGGAGTTATTAAATCCAAGTGTCCAACCTGTTCTCCGAAAAATGTATCGGTGCACTTTCAATCACTAGAATTTCGTACATGTAATATGCAAATATCACCAACATTATTGGTAAAAATAAGCATAAATGGTCTCGCTGGCACAACTTGTTCTGACACTGGCGCAACACATTGCGTTGCGGGTGAAGTTTTGTATTCTTTATTAAAAGACCAAGGTGTGAAGTTTGAAAACACTCAAATGATCGTAGTCTTAGCGGATGGGCTACAAAACACTACCGAAGTTTATAAAACAGAAGTTCATGTTAAAATTGAAGGTCGCGACGTTAAAACAACACTTTATGCTCTGCCGAATGCCAGAAATAATCGTACGATTTTGGGAATCGATTTTTTACGCAAAGCAAAAATTGTTTTGGATGTAGTGATTCAAGAATGGTTCTTTGCTGATAGATGTAGGTGGAAGTATAGATTCGCTGAAGATACATATAGACCTCCCAGTGAATTATCGATAAAATCCGTTGAATTAGACACCGTTTTTCTTAGAGAAGATGAAGGTAGACATCTCACTTCAGAGCAGCAACAAGTTAGGTTGAATGAACTGCTTGAAAACTTTACTAGTAGCTTCCAACTAGGGGAAGAGGCTACACCTAAAGTTAAACATTATATTGATACTGGATCACATCCTCCTGTAGCAGTACCCCCTTACCGCATGTCACCTGCGAGAAAGGAAATTTTGCGTAAAGAATTAGATGAATTACTCTCTAAAGGTATAATAGAAGAGTGCGAATCTCCTTATGCCTCTCCTGTAGTATTGGTCCCAAAACCAAATGGAAAAATTCGCCTTTGCCTCGATTATCGAAAATTAAATGCCATCACAAAGACAGATAATTATCCATTATCGCGAATAGATGATTTGCTCAATGAAGCCAAACATACACCTTATATGACCACTATTTATCTGAAGTCTGGATACTACCAAATTGAAGTAAATGCTGCTGATAGAGACAAAACTGCATTTACTTGTCCATTCGGAACTTTTCGGTACATTAGAATGCCTTTCGGATTGGAAAATGCCCCAGCAACCTTTCAGAGATTAATAGATAACTTTAGAAAGTCCCTCAAAGACATCTTTATATTGTCTTATTTAGATGATATTATAATTTTGTCGGAAAGTTTTGAGAAACATTTGTCTGACTTAGAAGCAGATTTTAATAAACTTTCGGAATTCAAATTGTATGCTAATCGTGAAAAATGCAATTTTGACTGCCCCCGTGTTAAATACCCGTACAAAATATCGCCAAATTTGGCGACAAAAATAAGTTGCCATATATGAAGTCAACTTGGCGATAGCTGTCTAATTTGGTGAAATTCCCATTAATCTTTCACAATCGAGCTCACTGCCATTTAATTTAAACTCCGCGAATTGAAAGTTTTTTTCAAAATCTATGGGTCAAAATTTAAAGTGTAATATACGTAAATGTACGTCTTTACATCTTCATCCCGATGTTACCAATAAAATAACCGTGATTTTACTCTAGACAACGTGTGTTATCTGAGCTCCGAACAGTCCAATTTTAATGTGCCTTACATAGACGGATACAGAAATTAAATTCTCGGTATTTTTCCAGTATAGGGCCCTTGTCGAAATAGAGAAAACTGCCTTGGCGAAGTGGAAAATTTGGCAACATATTTCCACATTTTAAATTTTGTTATTTTCATCTATCACTGCGGAACAAGTGAGAAACACTACTCATATTCTTGCACTTGTGTTGTATATATCTTTATATCACATTTTCCATCATTTTTGACGGACTATCTTTCTAGTTTAAAATTAAAAGGCGAAAAAGAAATTAATAAAATCAAGTTTTTAAAGCTTTAAAACATTGAATAATTAGTGAGTACGAAAAAAAGAAGAAAAATTTAATAAGAATGTAAATAAATAAATAAAAATAATTTACTTTAAGGTAAAATAATAATAAATTCGTAATGAGTAAGGTAAAATAAATTTATTTAATGAAAAATATTCCTTCATAAAATAAAGGTATTTTTTTTTAATTACAAACAAACAGAGTAATTAACACTAATTAAAATAAAAAGGCGAAAAAGAAATTTTGATTTTTTAAAGATTTAAAACAAGGAATAATTAGTGAGTATTAAAGAAAGGAGAGAAATTTATTACGAATGCAAATAAATAAATATACAAAAATAAATATAAATAAATACCTAATATAAATTTACCTAAAAATAAAAAATAAATAAGAAATTCGTAACGAGTAAAATAAAATAAATATTTTTAATGGAAAAGTTTTCCTTTATAAAAAAAAAAGTTTTTTTTTTATTTATTAATTACAAACAAATAAAATAATTACCTCTAGTTAAAATAAAAAGGCGAAAAAGAAAATAGATTTTTTAAAGTTTTAAAATAATGAGTAATTAGTGAGTTTTAAAGAAAAAAAGATTAGTAAGAACACAAATAAATAATAAGTAAATAAATATCAGTTATTAAAGTTGTTAAAATTAAAAAATACATAATTGAATATACTATAGTTAATTGTTAAAATAATATATACGATGACAATTATCACGTTGGCCACACGTAAGATGTCAAATAACCACTCTTTCGTTGATAGGCTGTCACCATCGGTATAAATATATGATACTGGACACCATGTGAGAAGGTTGGTAATTAATTACTATGGTTCTTCAAATAATATTAATGGATGATTTATTTACAAAATATTTACATTAAAGATATTATTTGCATTTATAGGCTCGAAGATAGAAAATCTGCCCAACGCTAAGTTATACATTAACCCTTAAATGCGCGATTTTTTATTTTGTTTCGAAAAAACTATATATGATTCTCTGAAAGGTTTATTACACAGGAAAAATAATGAAAAAAAAATCAGAGATACATTTTTCATATACTGCGTGAATCTTTTCTTCTGTTGCACATCTGCAATACAAGTAAAAACTACTGTCGTGTGGCTGCTTTACGCTAAAATATTGCAAATTAGTAAATATTTTAATAACTATGTCTCCAAATACCTTATTTTATATAATTATTTATTTTATAAAACTTAACATTTAACCCTTTAATTCCCATAAAAGAATACGTTCTAGAAATTATGTAGTTCAGAGAATCTGATTTTACACCAAAAAGTTTCAATTGTTAATTTCGCTTTGTTTAAATACGGAATGTCTGTTATTAATTAAAGCAAATATTGCTATTTTAAATTTCTGGTGTGAATTAGGTATATACGAATAAAAGAAATCTATTAAATTCAAAACGCTGTTGTTTGCATATATGCAAAGTTGCGCACTAAAGGGTTAAGATAACGAGTCTCAGTAGTCAAATGCACCCAATGGGTTAACGAAAGAACTAAAATACTGTAAGTAATAAATCATTGTCATTTTTAATATCTGAAAGATTAATTTGTTTTTATGGTGTGGAAATATTATATCTTTATTATTCTTTTGTGTCTTGATTGCCAAAACTTTGTATCCTGTGGAATTTCGTTTCATGCGTTCCCTGATATTTCAGTGATATCCACGTACTGGGTAGTATTATTAAATTACACTCTTCCCTTCTCAATTTACCGTACTCAGCTAGGCTTAGGGGATAACCACACAGGTATCACCTGCACTTTTGTATATACGCTACTCCTAACCTGGTGTCAATACTTTTAAAAGAACACCTTTCACCTCCAACGCACGACTCAAGGCTCCAGCCTCTCCACACAAGACTCCAGACAAGACTGAGTAATCTCACTTCAGCTTATGCCTTCCGAAAATAACATGAAAGTGCTTCCCAATAATTCAATAGCCATTTCCACTTCTAAAATCCAAATACAGTCCAACTGCACTTCGACCAAACCTTACATTAACTGACCAGCCATCCTACTAGATCCTCTTTGTTCCGCCTTATTTATTCTACTTATCTACTTGCCATTGCTGTTCGCATTCCGATATACAAAAGTAACAATGTTGGTATTTCCTTTATTACAATAGAGCTTTTCACACAATAGATATAGCATTATAATACACTACACGGCCAAAGGTGACTGGCCACTTGCAATTTTAGACGTTTTCTTAAATATATAGAAAAATACACGAGGAACTATCTTGAAACTCCAGGTGTGTAAACAGAATAGTACACGTCATATAATTCTGTGAAGCTTTTTTCCAGAAACCAAATAGGGGACCGTCCACAAATCAAAAAAGAGCGAATATCTTTTGGATAACCCTGCAAAAACTAACGTAGCAAAAGCGTTCAAAACAGTAGATTATGATTAAGTGTCTTATTGCAATAAGCTGTGTTCATTTTTATGTGAATAGCATGTATATTCGTAGAGAAATTACGGTGTTTATAAAAAAGAGTCCCAAATTTCGCAAGGTTTTTTGCTTATAATTTGTAGAGTTCATAATATAAAAAAAAGTTCTTTTCAGAAAATATGAAAAATAGCATTGTACACAATACCCTGAAATCAGAATTAAAAAATAATAAAAATTGGATGAAAAATGAGCAGGTTTACTAAAAAAATGTTTCACTACGCATGCGCGTATCCAAATACAGTAGTGGGTGCAATATTGTGTATGCTATATTGGCACTAATTAATGGATATATGGATACAGCCCCTCATCTTTTTGCTTCATTTTGGGAACAACGGATTTCGACCTTATTCTATCAACGATAATTTTCAGAATTTTCAGGCTATGTTTTTGAGACTTCCCAAAAGTTGCTCGATACACTTAGCTAATACATTATGCACATTATATTTTGATTGCATTCGCGCATGCGCAGAGAAACATGTTTTGGTAAACCTGCTCATTTTTCACACAATTTTTATTATTTTTTAATTCTGATTCCAGGGTATTGTGTACAATGCTAATTTTCATATTTTCTGAAAAGAACTTTTTTTATATTAAGAACTTTTCAAATTATAAGCAAAAAACTTGGCAAAATTTTGGACTCTTTATAAAAACTTTAATTTTTCTACGAATATACATGCTATTCTTATAAAAATTAACACAGTTTATTACAATAAGGCACTTAATCATAATCTACTGTGTTGAATGCTTTTGCTATGTTAATTTTTACAGGGTTATCCAAAAAAATATTCGTTATTTTTCAATTTGTTGACGGTCCCCTATGGGGTTTCGGGAAAAAATCTTCACGGAAATGTATGACCTGTAATATTCTGTTTACACACCTGGAGTTTCAAGGTAATTACTTATGTATTTTTCTAGATACTTAAGAAAACGTCTAAAATTGGAAGTGATCGGTCACCTTTGGCCATATAGAGTCTTTGGCCTTATAGGTCACCTTATTCCAGTCCCCAAGATAAGAAAAAGTTTTTGCCTAACCAAAGTACGTAGCAAGTGATATGCATATAAATGCAATAAAGCAAGAAAAGGAAATTAATTAACAGTAATCTTAATTAGGGGCACGTTCATTAACCTCAGAAATTTGACAGATTAATTTTTAGCAATTGCGGTCCATAGCTGATTATGTGTCCAAATTCTTTCGTGCAGCCCTGTATATGATCTACACACCTCGTAATATACTAAAAACCTTAACCTACTTACTCATTCAAAAATGCAAAGTATGTCACTACCAGCTGATGCCGAATTCTCATTCACAACTTTAACAAGTAGGACGATATTTTAGCAAGATTTTTCATCACATTACATTTGTTTGTAATGAAATGTGATGACATCGTGGGAAGTATTGGAATCCATTGTTATTTGGTAGGTAACAATGTAAGTAATTTCACCTACCTTTTGAATTATACAGAGTTTATACACTGTTGTTTTGAAACGATTGAGAACTCATCTCGTCACTTTAATACCATCAGATTTACAGAAAAAAATGTAGGTACAAAGCAGAATACAAAGTAAGTGCCCTATCTTAAATGGGAGAGGTAACCGCAAGATTAAAGACAAGGTCATATCAATGAAGGTCACACGCTACGTAGCGGACGGGGTTGAACAGCAGGAATATGCCTAACTGTTTTCTTCTTTGTGGATAATCTATTAATTGTACAGTCGTGGAAAAAAAAAGTAAACACCCTTACTAACTCCTCAACAGATTATCGTAGAAGAAAATTACTGGTACCGAACTATTGGAAATAAAGTCTACTTTTAAATGATGTATATAAAATTTTCTTAGGAGGCCATCTACATATTAAAACGAAACATAACTTTGTTCTTTTCAACAGCAGTACACAATTCTGATAGCATAAATGAACTCTACACCCTTCAGTTAGTCTAAAAACAAATTTTTATGCAATTCGTACCATAAGTTTCCGAGAAATTAATTATTTTAAAACCAGCGTATTTTAAGGGCTGTATCCAAATTGAAGTTCGGTACTCGATTATTAACCGAGAGAGCTCCCTTCTTGATCAAGGCACCTTAAGCAGTCAATTAAGCCTGTTAGATTACAGGATAGCATAAGAAATTTCAAAATATTTAGTCACTTCTATCATAGACGACCCCTTAAAACCATCATTTTACCGTTTTTTAAGCATAATTTGAAAACTACTTGGAAGAAAATTGTGAAATTTTGGATTTCCATAAAGCAGGACTTAATAAATCTGAATCCATAAAAAAAATTGTAAATTGCAATTCATAATTTTTTTAATATTAATTTCATAATTCATATCAGAAAATTATAAAAATTGCAAATTCAACGTATTTACATTTGGATATATTAGTATTATTGCGACACAAAAAATTAGAACATTAGGATCATAATTTCAGAAGTTATAAATAAAAATAAGAAAATGTAATTTAACATTAGAAGCACTAAATTTTGAAATATTTATAATTCAAAAACTTACTATTCAAGTAACTTGAAATTCGGTGTCTAGGCATAGTTTGAACCAAAGATTTGAAATATCTCGTTAAAATTGGGTATAACTATTGAAAAAAATGAAGTTTGGATTCGTTTTAATATGTAGATGGCCCCCTAAGCAAATTTTATATACGTCATTTAAAAGTAGACTTTATTTCCAATCGTTCGGTACTAGTACCTTTTGTCTACGATAATTTGTTGAGGAGTTGGTAACGGGTTTTTACTTTTTTTTTTCCACGACTGTGCATCTATGAAATAAATGTGGAAGCGTGAAACGCCATGTTTTCATTTGTTTGTAGTATTTATATTCTGACAGCGTAGAATATTCTATTAATTTTTATTCGTGATTATTTAATTTATTTATTATAGAAAATTACTTAAGTAAAAGCATTTTTTTTTAGAACTGATATTATTTGTTAAAATGGCAAAACGTTGGCCATCTAATAGCTGTAGTTTTCAAAATTATAAGGAATTTTTTTTTCTGATGGAATTCGTCTCTGTCCTTTTCCATAAAGTAAAAGAAGTTAGTTACGTTTCTTATTTTAATTTATAAAAAAAGATAAACTATTATTTAATATATATTATCAAATGTTGCTGATTTAAATACACTCGATTTTAATTATGTTTTTCTTAATGTAATTAAAAATTCCTCATAACAATTAGTAAGTAGTTAATATATAAAGATAGAATTTTTTAGTCTCTTTTTTTACTCAATTCTTATGTGCTAAAGTTATTAAAGAAAATGATATACACGGTTGTATTCCCGATGAGAATACAACGTTTATGAATGTTTACAATATGTATAGAACTTAATTATAAATAAAATATTCAATTTTCAGTATTTTTTACTTTCTTCTATCTTTACAAGAAGAAAGTATTGGATTCACGAAAATTTTCGAACTCTGGTTTTCGACGGATTTACAAGTTTTAGGGGTCAGAGAACCCGAAAAACATGTTTTTACAAAATGCCTATCTGTGAGTCTGTCTGTCTGTGTGTCTGTGTGTGACACAAATTTTGTGGGCTCTCTATCTCAATAACTAATCAACGGAATTTAATAAAAATTTATATTAAGTTAGTCCCTGATATAAATTGGTGCTGATTAGTTTTTGGTGTAAATCGCGCAACAGGTGGCGCTGCAATGCAGCGTTTTTCACGATTTCCACAATAGCTCAGTCTTTAGAACTAATGCACGAATTTTCATCAAACTTCAGATTCAGTTAGTCCTTGCCAGAAATTGACGTTTTATACACTTTGGTGCAAATCACTCAACAGGTGGCGCCGCTATGCTGCAATTTTTGCGATTTCAGCAATAGCTCTATCTCAAGAACTACTGCTTGGATTTTCAACAAATTTCAGATTCAGGTATACCTTGATATGAATTATTGCTGTTTATGTTTTGGTGCAAATCGCTCGGCAGGTGGCGCTGCTATGCTGCCTTTTCAAAATTTCCACTATAGCTCTATCTCAATAGCTAATGCACGAATTTTCATCAAATTTCAGATTCAGGTATACCTTGATATCAATTAGTGCTGTTTACGTTTTGGTGCAAATCGCTCAATAGGTGGCGCTGTTATACTACATTTTTCAGAATTTCCGCTATAGCTCAATCTCAAGAACTAATGCACAAATTTTTATCAAACTTCAAATTCAGATATACTTTGATATGAATTGGTGCTAAATTGATGTAATTTCTTGTATTATTTAAATGATTTAATTGACGTGATTTATATAGAAGAAAATTTTGTGATGGCCACAACATACTAGTTTAGTTTATCGATCGCAGACGATAAGTTCCCAATATTCTCTTGATGGCGTTGCACCCATGTTATTTAACTAACAAATATTTCATTCATTTTATTTAAAATTCATTTCATTTTATATTCGGAATCACTTTAATTTAAAATGCATCCGGGTGATTCTCAAAAGGTGGGCACTGGACACACGTCATAACTTTAAGCCTTTCAAACATAACTTTAATTATCATTGACTTTTTTTTTTTTTTTTTTTTTTTTTACACTGAGTTTTTAATTCTATTCAGAGACAGAAAATGACATAATTTATTGTAAAAGCTTTGTATAAATATCTTAAAATTTTATTATTTTATGTTAAAGAAGCCAATTTCGGACATTCATAACGTTAACTGCTCCAATGTACCACCAAGAAAAAGAGTTTTAACTTTTTTCCAGGTGGTTCTAATGGTAAACAACGAATGCATAAAGGAAACGGATGATTTTTTGATAATTTCGTTAAGAGATGGCAGGCTGATTTATTGCTTTTTTGAAGATAGAAGGACTTTTCTATAAAGAATTTTTTTGTATTTTGTTATGTCCGAAAGTAACGTACGCGACAAAGCATTTGATTTTATTATTATTATTACTGGATAACAAAAAGTTAATTATACATATATATATGTATACACATATAATTATAGGACACAATTACTACATTCTTAGTCTTAATAATTTTTTAAATACTAAGCGCAACGTCCAAAATCTGTAACGTACGTGCGAAAAAATGTCCAAAATTTGTAACGTACACAACTGCTAATTAAATGCTTTAATAATTAATTTTCCAGAATAGTTGCTGTCTTTTAATGTTTGTGTATAATTTTGTAGACATACTATTAAAAATATTAATGTATTATATTTATAGACAAAATACTATACTATTAAAGAAAAATTGGCTTTAAATTTGAAAATGTTAAAAATTACATATTGTTAACGTTTAATGATCCCACCTTTTGAGAATCTCCCATGCATTAAATGTTTTACTATTAAACAATCAAGGATTGGTCATTTATTTGTTTAAAATTTTTGCGATTCTAGACAATAGCTTCAATAATTATCCTAAAATCGCTAGATTATATTTCTTTTTTCTTTTTTAACAGATAAAGCCATTTACAGAATCTCTGTTAAAAATTCAGACACGAATTTCAAATGGTTTTTACTTATGGAAGATGAATCTTGTTTACCAGCTTTGTTGCAAAATATTTTTGTTATAGCTTGTTTTGAAAAAAAATATGTGTATTTAATAAATAGTCGCAATTGTCATTTTAGTTTCAGGGCAAAAGGCAATGATGTTTTCGTAGCATTAGTGCTTTTTTTTTTCCCCGAAATTGAAATGATATTGTGACTATTTCTTAAAAGGTATATAATTTTATCAAAACAAATTGTAACAAAGATATTTTGCAATAAATTTGGTAAACAAGATTCATCTTCCATAAGTGAGCAAAGATTCAGAAAATATGCGCAAGAGATGCGCAGATTGTAGATATTCTGTCATATATGACGACTAAAAACCCGCGTTCTTGTGTTATCAACCCCGTTCACAAAATGGCGCAGCTGTGTCAATTTACGGCAGATTCCAGCATTAACATTGTATGCTTAATATGTATGCAGTTTTGTGTAGGTAAGTTTAATGCTCTGTAAAATATCTTCATTGTTGTTAACGTAATGAACGAAAATCTAAATTCGGGTTGGAGTGAGATATACTGTATTTTTGAATGAATAAGTGGGTTAAGACGCTGTTTTTTACATAAAAAATGTTTTTCTTGTCATGTATTATTACACCTGAAATTTTGTTACGTTAGTTTAAAAAATCCCCGCCGGCTCGGCCTACAGGCGGTGGCAGATTTAGAAGTTAAGTACCACGGGCGTAACAAGGGGGGTAGGGGTTCGGGGTAAAACTCCTCCCAGAGCTACAAAAATTGCTATAATCGTCGCTTATATGAATTACTAAAGCAAATTAACCGCTTTTATGAATCAAAACTAAAGTTAATATTAAAATTTTTTGGCTTATGTGCAATCCATGGCTTTGCTTAATCAAATTCTAGTCAACAACGTGACTCAATTAAACTGCGGATATTGTATTTAAAACTGTGAAAACATATATTACATGCATTGGTTAAGTGAGAACTAGTGATTTGTGTGGATAAAAGGCAGTAATCGCATTTTCGAGATGCCTTAGGCTAAGAGAATGATCATTTCCTGCCGTATAGACGCTTTGAGTTTAAGTATTATACAGTGTACAGATTTTTAATTCCATTTCTTTGCTAACGAAACGATAATGGACCATCCACTTCCAGACAAAAACATAAAACATACGTTTTATAGGTCTCTTTCAGTTTCAAACTTCTTGTTAGAGGTCTGTGAGGGCCGAAACTTCCGCATCCGAGCGCGAACTGATCCGTAGAAAAAGGTTTTGGACCGGGCAGTATAAAAAGCGAAAATTTCGGCCCTATTCCGGTCCGGCCCGTACAAAACATTTATTGCCCCGGCTTGGTATAAAATCTAAAAGTTCGACCTGGTCCATACAGAAATTTAACTATCCATGCCCTGTCCGACTAAGTTTCTACAAAATACAGACTTTTACGCCAATACGGTTAAAAATTGTGTTGTACGAGGAGTTCTGACATAAAATATTTATTAGCTACTTTCATGTTTGTATTCTTCATTTTTTTTTAAGTATCCTGGGCTGCGATATTTATTTTGTTAGTGAGTCTCTATTTGTATGCAACTATCTCGGTTAATATTAATATCTTTAATCCATATTCCATGGCTTGGACACTTAAAAATCTGAAAATGCTATGTCCAGGTGTGATTCTGGGCAAAAATAAATTCTGAAATTCACAGCAAATTTTCTGAAAAGTTACAGCAGAGTTGGGAAATCCCCTCCCGGCATTAACTATGCGTTTTTTCCGCGGCCCTTTGCCGAAATTCACGTTTTATCCGCGATCCTTGACGAATTTTTCGTTTTTTCGCGATCTTTTGAAGAAATCTGCGTTTTTTCCGTAATCCTTTGACGAAATATGCGTTTTTTCCGCAATCCATTGGCAAAATTTGCGGATTTTCGTGATCCTTTGAAGAAATTTGCGTTTGCTCGTGATCTTTTGACGAAATTTGCGTTTTTTCTGCGATCCTATGACGAAATTTGCGTTTTTCGCGATCTTTAGACAAAATTTGTGTTTTTTTCTGCGATCCTTTAACAAAATTTGCGTTTTTTTCCGCGATCCATTGAAAAAAAATTGCGTTTTTTGCGATCTTTTGACAAGATTTGATTTTTTCAGCGATTCTTTGACGAAATTCGTGTTTTATCCGTGATTCTTTGTCGAAATTGATGATTTTTTCTGCGAACGATCGACGAAATTGATTTTTTTTTTGGCGACCATTTGTCAATATCCGCAATATTTTTTATGCCCGAATTTTCGGAGCTTATGACCGATTTTTTTTTTTTTTTTTTTTTTTTTTTGAAAATTCGGAACAGCTGAACTCCTGATATGTCGTAAAATTTTCTAAGACAGGATCGCATAGGAGAGCAGAAATGTTCGTTATAGACAAGTTCTCTTCGTAGCAGGTAGGCCGTCTGTTGTAAATGTATTTTCTTTTCACGCGTATTATTATATTCATTTTGCATTAATCAATACATTTTTTTCGTTTAAGACAGGGTTTCGTCATAGGCAGGTTCTTTTTCACACATTATATTTAATTTTATTGCCTAGAAATTGTTATCGTGTACAACATTTATTGCCTAGAAAATGACAATTCTTTAAAAAAGAATAAATTTAAAATCTTAATTGTAGAACAATAAAAATTTAAAAATATATGCTAGTTTTACAAAAATTGTTGGGCCGGGCGAAATTTTACTAATTTTTGCACGGATATATAATAATGTCAACTACATTCTAAAATTCAGCACTGTTTGGACACGGGTAATGATGAATTGCGACAACTCTATTTATATTGTTACATATGACGCAAAGAAATGTTAGTCTATTGAAAATTATGCTAAAATTGTTTCATTAAGTTTTTAAGTTGGGAACAAGAATTTGGGACTGTCTTTGGAGTGAAACCCTGTGTATAGGTTTGACTGAACAATGGATTCCTGATTTTCCATACAAAAATTGTTTGCTGTACTGTGCTCTTCCATATCTTAAAGTTTACTTTATCATTTTTTAAACATTTTATATAAATCTAATATAGTAGTTTTGTTATTTCATTGGTGCATTTTACGTTTTGTAACTCTAATATTGTAAATGCCGTTTAAAGGAATCATAACCAACGTAACAACTGATTCTACTAACCGAGAAAAAAAGCATCATGATTTCATTCATTAACTAAACTGATTCAATTAACCGATTATTCGTGTAACCAGCTATCACTATTATCAACATTTTAAACCCCCCGCTAGAGCCAAATTCTGGCTGCGCCACTGCAAGTATTAATATCAACAACAAAAACTAAATCAAGATTAGAGATAAACCCAGTTTAACAATTTTATCTGACCGCTTTTGACGAATTTTTAATTTAATTTTTCTGTAAGAGCTCGTTTTATCAAAATCATATTAAGTCGGTATAAAAAAAAATATTTTTTCAAGCTCAACAACTCGAAATTTTCTGACACATTTTCAAATTCATTTTTAAAAGTAAAAACATACACTTGCTGAAGTGAATTTTTGAATATATTTATAAGCGACCAGTGTTTTTATTTTCCATTAAATTAACTAAAACTTGATTTACAATTATTTTCTCAGTACGACCATTTTTTTCGTTTCCAGCACTACCGCTTCGGGAAATTCGGTTCAAAATGCCCATTTTGACAGCATAATATATTCTGCCTTTATCAAACTATCGACCAATACAGCACATTATATAGTTTCTGAATATATATAGTAATATATATATATTTAGAGGAATATATATATAAGAGAACCTACCAATTGGATGCGTTTGAGAGCGAAAATGAATTTAAAAAAGAGTCAGGAAATAAGCCATTTGGATTTTAATACACCCTTAATACAATCATTTTTTCAACTCTTTTTTTTTTTTTTTTCTTTTTCTGTAAAAGTTGATCTTATCAAAAATATGTCAATATGAAAGTTCTAGATAATATTGACAAGATGTATAATAAATTTAAGCGGATTGGATATCGTGTGAATTGATGCAGTTATAAATCTTTTTCTTCTTCAACCCCTCATTTTTTTCAATTTCTTTTGCGGTAAGAGTCGGTTCTACCAAAAACTTGTCAATATAAAGTTGTAGATAATATTAAGAAGATTTATAATAAGTTTAAATGAATTTGATACCTTAAGAATTGACGAAGTTATTAATTTTTTCTTCCTAAAACCATATTTTTTGCGCCCTTTGAGCAAATTTTTAAATTTATCAAAAACCTGTGATACATAAATTTTTACCCTTTTTCCTAGAAGTAATATTAACTTTAAATTGATTTATATGCATAAAAATTAAGAAGTTATGGGTGTTTTTTTGTTTTCACGAAACTCCTCCCTATTTCCACCCCTTTGGTCCGATTTTGCCCATTAACGAACTTGACCAAGATTTTCTACCCCTTGATTTTATGTATCGGTTTGGAAGAGATTTGTACAGAATTACGGAAGTTGTCGTGTCCATAAAAAAAGTAATATATATATATATATGTGTGTGTGTGTGGGAATTTCGTAAGAACACTTGAATCAGACTGAATGCCTCCGACTTTGTATTCTGTTTTCGGAAAAAGAGCCTTAATGAAGCTGTGTGAAGTGGAAATGCAGAAAAAGTAAATAGAACGAAAATGAGTTCGACGACGCAGGTTTTGTTAAAAAGGAACAGAACATTTTTCGATGAAATAAGATTATTTAAACGACGTAAGAAAATCTAAAAAATATTCGACGGTGCTAAATAAATGTCAACGTTGTTGCTTTTTAAGCTAAATAGAGATCGAAAAGAGTGCTTTTTAACTGTATTTTTGTTTTGTCTTCGTCTTAATAAATGTCAGTGTTCGTCTTAGAAGTGCGTTGTGATTTATAAATAGAGTCTCATCCCATATATATATATATATATATAAGCTCAAAAAAGGTTAAAAATAAAACAAAAAATAAAAATAAAAAGTAAAAGCAAGATCTGGGTCTGACAAATGCATTTAATACATAATATGCTATATATATATATATATATATAAGTAGATAAGTAGTTAGATAAAGTTTTTTACTGAGGGTGGTTTTGGGTTCTAGGGGTCATGATCGCTGTAGATCTGCAAAAAAAATTCAGAAATTCGAACATAGGAGAGATCGCAATAGGTAGTATTTCACACGAAATCTACCTAAAATACATGTACAATGTGCAACACGAAATTCTATTTTTTGGCGGCACGAAGATTTTCAGTTATTATTTATTTCATTCTTAAAATATTTTTAATAACAATTTAAAGGATAAGAACAAATAAAATAATTAATAAATATCTGTATGAACTAAAATAAGTTAAAAAATGAACTGCTAGAAGAAATTTTTAATAGACAAAATTAAAGATGTTGTGTGGTTTTACTCTGCTCCCTTCCCCATTTTAGGTAGATTTCGTATGAAATACTACCTATTACATTCTCCCCTACATTGGAATTTCTGAAAAATTTTTGCAGATCTACACCGATCATGACCCCTAGAATTAAAAACCACCCTTAGTAAAAAACTTTATATCTATCTATCTATCTATATATATATATATATATATATATAATATATATAAAGTTTTTTCTTCCATTAACAATATTACTGATCATAATCCAATTTATCCTACATTAAATCATACGAGTTATTTAAATCGCCAAACAACACGTAACAAACGTGGTAGATGTTCTTCTTCAATAATTATTTCTAAAAACACTATAATTAAACAGTTAAATAACCTTCATAATAAATATAATTGATTACAATTGGAAATTAGTTCGTAAATATATCTTTGCAATAAAAAAGAAAAAGCTTGCGCAATATTTAAATATATTTCTTGGTAAAAATTTCTCGATACATTTCTCAGATATATTTTTTGATCTTATTATGACAAGAGTCAATCAATTCAACATTAATTTACAAAAAAAAAAAAACTTAAAAATACAAATACACAAATGTTAATTACTTATACAAATGAAATATTCAATAAAATTAATATTAATTCTATTATAAATGACAAAAAATGTCAATTTCCTATTCATAATATTCAATTATCTAAAACATTTAAATATCTAATTCCATTAGGTAGAAAGATTTTTAATTATAATTCTTTTTCAAAAAAATACATCTGCTAAGGTACTTTCCCTTGTAACTGCAACGACTCCTCACTACAGCAATACATTAATAAAGATCATGGTCTTATAATCACTGATAATCTTAATATAGTTAATGATTTTACAATATGAAAATTAATGGGATATGGGACTAAATATAGACTTCCATCATAACTTAATATAAATACAATTATAAAGCAATTTACATTTTATATTGATTTGTTTAGATATAAAATTTCTATTTATTACAATAAACCTATTGCATATTTTAATCAATGGAAAATATTGGTAATTGAAAAGTTAACTGATGCTCTTTGGGCAAATGTATCTAATCTTGTTAAGGTCAATACCAAACACATTTTTTAACAAGTTAAAAATATTCAAAAAGAATATGTAATCACATATATTGACAAATCCCCTAATAATTATGCAATCATATGCAAATCTTATTATCACCATCTTCTTACATCTTGCATTTCATCAAATAAGTCTTTCCAAAAAACTAATGATGATATTATTGTTAACAATCGTAAAAGTATTGCTTATTATAAAGTACTAAATTTTATTCCTACTAACTTTAACTATCCACATTTAGTACTCATTCCCAAATTTCATAAGACACCACTTAAATTCAGAACAGTTACAATTGGATGTAATACATATAATAATTATGCTAACAATATTTTATTAAAAATTCTGAATCAAATTTATAATCTAACAACAGAAACAGATAATAAACAGTGTATAAAAAATAGTTATCAATTGGTTAATGTACTTAAAGACATTAAATGTGTAAAAAATATACGTACATTTGATTTCAAAGATCTATTTAATAATATAAATCTTAAAGATCTGCACAATTAGATTATATGGATAATTTAGATTAACACACTTTTTAAAACATATAAAAGTAAATTAACTCTACCTACATATATGGATATAAAATATTTTCGCACTCTTACTAATTTTATAATATACAATAACTATATCTTACAAGATAGTATTATTTATCTACAAATAGAAGGAATGCCACAAGGCGAATCCACATCCAGTTTGATGTCTGATTTATATTTATATTTATATCAATATGAACGTAATTTTTGTAATGATGATATACTAATGTATCGCTATATTGATGATATTATTTTAATTGACACTAAACAATCCAATTTTGCTCAATTTCCAGTTGATTATCCAACTAGTTGAAAAATTAACAGAAAACCTTTTAACAAATAGCACTATTAACTTTTTAGATCTAAAAATCATACTAGCACAAAACAAAACAATTACTAATCTTTATGACAAGCGTAAAGACTTTCAATTCAAAGTTAATACATTTACTCATTTTAAATCCTGTCTACACATTTCAGTTTACCGTAATATACTTATTAATCATTTGTATAGAATCAAAAGTTTTCATCACACCTTATAAATAAAAACGTTAAACAATTAATTTATGATGCTTTAAATCATGGTTTTCCTAAGAAATTCATATATTCTTTATTATACAATTAATTTATGATCTAAACAATGTTTAGTAGGGTGATTTCTTGTATGTTACTATTCACATTTTGCGTATATAAAAAACATAAAAAATTACAAAAAACTAAAAATAAACACGAAAAAAATTAAAAATATAAAAATATATATAAAAAAATTTAAATAGGTTGGCTGGGTGGGTAGATGTTAAATTAAGGAGGAGGCCGGAGTTGTCTGGATAATTTATACGCAAATGCTGATTATATATAAATTTATTTAAAAAAAACAAACTAGTAGGAATTGTACGTTGAATATTCGTGGTTCTATGTTTTATTTTGGTCCTTATGTAGGTTGCTGTCCTTTGTACTGTATAAATATTTATAAATTAAATTAATTTACATCAATTTAACTTACTATTATTGATTTATTTCAATATATTTTGCTTTGTAATGATATACGCTTACACAGTTTATGATATATGTATTTATAAGTTTGTAGAAATGTTGTATTCTGTTGATATATTACCCCCCCCCCTCCCCAAATCAGCAATGATACATTAATTTTATTAAGTGATTACTATAAACCAACTTTTATATTATTTATAAAGTTACTTATTGGAAATTATTATTAATTTGCTTAATTTTAATGTAATTATTAAAAAATAAAAATAATTATAACCAATTATAACACATTATATTATATTAAAATGTTAATTGATTATTATCAATATTCTGATGCGCTGTTTTAGAATGATATAGTTATCTCTAGTTGATCTAGTTGATCTTAGTGATATTATAGGTTAAAATATTAGCAATTATATAAAATAATGCATTTTTTCTATTTTTATATCCGGTATTCTCCAATAGATGGCAGCACTAAACATTATTACTTCTGATTTTAGTCCTGAACTTATTCATATATTGAATACCTTAATTTTAATTTCATGTAGTTCCGTTTGATGGCAGCATTAAATAATTATTTATTTTGTTCTAATATTATAAGGTTGCCACGGACTCTTAAATTACTTTTATATTAGATATTGTCTCTTAATTATTAATTGTTTAATTTTAAACAAATACTTGTTTTTGTACTTTTAGTATTAATTTATTCCAGGATCATTATAATAGCATGTAATAATAATTATTATATGGACTATATGTTAATTATAATTATTATGTTTTGAGCTTGTGATGATTTACCGCGGCAACCGTGGGATATGCTTTTAACTGTGAAAGTTAATTGGGCGGGATTTTTATGCTGTTCCAAATTCCGTTAAATGTTTGTGTCGTGTCCAATATGTCATGGCTGTTCTCTCGCTGGATACGTCTATGATTTAATTTGTTTCATGTTTTAATATTTTTCATTGTTGCGGATATCAAATTGATTAATATATTTTTTTTAACCAGTGGTGTAGTCGTAAAAAGAACAGAGGCTATACGCTCTAAGCAGAGGGTATACGCTGAAGGCAGAGCGTATACCCTAGAGTGTATATACTACAGCTTTCTTGAGAAACAGAGGGTATACGGTGTTCCTTAAAAATATCCAGAGGGTATACGGCGTATACCCCCGTATGCCCTCGACTACACCCCTGTTTTTAACTAGGGGGCTCTGCCTCCTACGAGCTACGCTCGTCAACCCCCGTTCAGGCACCGCAGACTCTAACAGCACGCTAATTTGATCGGCTTTAAAAAGATTTCGGAAGATTGAATTATAATTTGAATCTGACAATTATAATCTGACGTAATTTTCACCAAACTTTCCTTTCTCTTTTTAATATTCACGTAAAAATACTTTTGTTAGAAATGAAATATTATGATCATCTTAAAATATCAAATAAATGTCTTGCGCATTTTTTAAATTTAAACTGTTTTGCAATATTATTTTTTGTTCATTTTACGTAATAAGTGTAATGTGACGTAAATTCTCCTAGTTAAAACTTCTAACGCACGTTAATGAATTTATTATTTTACAATATTCTTTCTCTTTTAAAATTCACGTGTAAATATAGTTTTTATGACGTAATTTTCAAAAAGTTCCTGCTTTTTATATTTTCTGTTTATAATAGTCACGTGTAAAATAAATTTTTAATTTGAAGCAAACGTTATTGTTTGCGCTGTTTATTCAGTTGGCAACAGTTTAAATTAATACAATTTTCTAAAATATGTAAAAAATATCTCTCGAAATGCTGAAAATTTGAATTTAAAATAGAAATAAAACCTCAAAAAATGAGTCAAATTAAAAAGCTAATTGCAGTCTGCATACCGAAAAATTCTGACGCATAAAATGATCTAAAAATAATTAAATTCCTATGTACAGTTTTTGCTCCTGTAAAACTTTTTTAATGGAACGATTTTGTCCAACTTTGGCATTAAATATCTCTTTAAATAATTCTTCGATTTGAAAACTGTCTGCATCAGCGTGTTTATCAAAAATTTCTCTATAATACTACCGATTTTCATATTTTTGTATGCAACAGCATTTTTAATATTAAATGAAGAAAGGCCATGCTTAAACATTCAAATTGGATGCCGATCTGCCGAGAATATCTACGCAGATTTTCATTGGTCCATTTCAAAATCAAAACTTTTTTTTATATATAGAAGGATTAAATTTATTTTACATGGTGGTTTTATAATTTCTGGTTATTAGTCAATAGGGTACATAACGGAATTCAAATTTTGCTTATAGCTGAATTCCGTTACAGAAATCGACTATGTTTTTTGCTTATAAATGTATTTTATGTACCCTTGAAAAAGTGAAATATTTTATAAGCTTCCGGCATTATTCATCCATTTGCTCTATTGTATGTTTATGATATGGCTTTTTTTGGTTCAACATTATTTAGCTGGATATTGTATCTTTTGTCTTTAATAGGATTTTATCAAAATTTGGAGGTTTTTCATTAGTTTTATATAGATTTATCGCCTGCAATTTGCTAGTGAATGTGGTTTTTAGCATGGTTCTGTATTACTAGTTGCAGGTTCCATCTTTATTCTGTATAATGTCAGTGTTGTGCTTATTAGCTAAATTATTAATTTAATTTTAGTAATTGGACATCGATGATGATTTGTAATATATATTGGTTATATATATATATATATATATATATATATATATATATATCACTTTCTTCTGGACACGATAACTTCCACAATTCTGCACAAATCTCTTCCAAACTGATACATAAAATCAAGGGGCATAAAATCTCGGTCAAGATCGTTAATGGGCAAAATCGGACCAAGGGGAGGGGTTTTGTGAAAACCGAAAAAACCGCACAACTTCTTAATTTTTGTACATATCAAATCAGTTTAAAGTTTTTATTACTTCTAAAAGTAGGCACAAAAATTTACGTATCACAGAGTTTTCATAAATTTAAAAATGGGCTCAAGGGGCGCAAAAAATAGGGTTTTTGCGAGAAAAAAATTCATAACTTCGTTAATTCTCAAGATATCAAATCCAATTAATTTTATTATAAATCTCCTTAATATTACATACAACTTTTATATTCACAAGTTTTTGATAGGACCAATTCGTACCGCAAAAAAAATAAAATAAAAACGAAAACAAAAAAGGGGTGGGGGGGGGGGGGAGAAGAAAAAAATCCATAACTCCATCAGTTCACAAGATATAAAATCTCCATGAATTTATCCTATATCTTCTTAAAATTGTCTACAACATTTATACAGACAAGTTTTTGGTAGGACCAATTCTTACAGAAAAAACAAATTAAAAATAGATAGCGGCTGAAGAAAAATCATCTTATTAAGGGTGTATTCAAATCCAAACTGCTTATTTTCCTACGCATTTTTAAATTCATATTTGCTCTAAAAAACATCCAGTTGATAGATTCTCTTATTCAGAAACTATATAATTTACCGTAATGATCGATTTTTGATAGAGGCAGAATATATTTCAAAAAATGATGTCAAAGCGGGCATTTTGAACCGAATTTCTCGAAGCAATTGTGTTAGAAACGAAAAATATGGTCCTACTGAGAAAATAATTGTTTATAAATCAAGTTTTAATTAATTGAACGAAAAATAAAAACAGAGGTCGCTTATATAAATCTCTTCAAAAATCACGTTAGCAAGTTTTATATTTTTTTCTATTAAAAATGAATCTGAAAATGTGCCAAAAAATTTCGAGTTGTTTAGCATTTTTTTTTATTTTTTTTTTATACCGCCTTAACATGATTCTGATAAAACCAGCTATTATATAAAAATCAAATAAAAACTCGCCAAAAGCGGCCAGATAAAATTGTTAAAGTGGGTTTATCTCTAACCGTGATTTAGTTTATGTTGGTGAAATTAGTATACTTAACTTTGAAATCTACCCAGTGGTGTAGTCGTAAAAAAAGCAGAGGGCACACGCTCTAAGCAGAGGGTATACGCTCAAGGCAGAAGGTATACCCTACAGTGTATATACTATATTTTTTTGAGAAACAGAGGGTATACGGTGCTCCTTAAAAATATCCAGAAGGTATACGGCGTATACAACCGTATACCCTCCACTACACCCCTGAATCTACCTCGGCCTGTAGGCCGGGCCGGCAGGGATTTTTTTATGCAGGAAAGATTCCAAAATCCAACTTGGGCTCCGGCTATAAAGTTTCTTGGAAGCCCCATATATATTTGGAACATGCGTACCAGGTTCAGAAACTTTTAAGACATGGTTAAGGACACAACAACATTTTTTTTTTTTTTTTTTTTTAAATCGGAAACATGTGTTGCAATCAAAATTGCAGGATGCTTCGCTTCAATCTGAGCTCGAATTTTCGGTCATAACTTTTATAATTATGACAACTACAATAATAAAGTCAACTGCATTACTTAAAAAGCATCGTCTAATTTAGCGCTGACTGGATACGGTTAGTAGCCACTTCCACCATTTTAAATAAGAGAAAATCGCGAGATAGGACTAAAGTAGCCATATCAACCGCATTCAGTTAGCGCTAAAATAGAAAATCTACTTTTCGGGATGTGGTTGACAATACATACAGTTTGCCGACCGAATTACGGTGTACTTCCGACACTTTTCGTTTTTCCACAAATTTTGAACACAGCAAGTTTATTTTTTTGCAAATATCGTAAAAATATCTCCATAATTATTAAAGCTATAACGAAAAATCCGAATTCGGACTGAAGTGAAGCACGATATAATGTTGATTGAATAATAGGATTGCAACTTTATTTTCCTATACAAAAATGGATTGTTGCAGAGTGCTCTACCACTTCTTAAGCATTTTCAAAGCTAACACCCAATTTTCAGATCACATTTGGATTCTTCAATAAATTTTACATTATAATAACAAGCGGCAGGTCGTTCGACCAAATAGTTTATAAATAGTGCCTGTTTAAAATTTGGAACTTTATAAACCGGAAAAGGGTCTGCACAGACCATCACCTCCATTGAGTTGAGGGCTGAAATTCCAGGATTAGTTTAAACTCCATTCGAATATTAAAATTCAACTGATCTGCCAAGTCGTATCTTGGTGAAAAATGCCTGCAAAGCCGATTTTAGTGATTGATCAGTAGATTTATCATTGTGTTTTCCTACAGCAAAAGATATGATAACATAGAGCACCACTGGGAGATTTCTTTTTTTTTTTTTAAATGAATAGGTTAATCGTTTAATTGTTTTCGAAAAAAAAAATATATGACCTATGAATTTAAACATGTAACCTATGAAATTTTTTAAACAAAAATCGATTTTTAGAAGATTTAATATAGCATAACTAACTTTTCTAATTATAATCTGCAATAAAAGTTCAATACTTTTAATGGTGATTATCAATTTATTAAGTTGTAGTTTAGTTGTAATAAGAGTTGTAATTTTGTATTCGCATATTTAAAGCTTCTAGAAATAGATTTCCTTTTACTTTCTTCTATAGATCACCAATCACTACTCTGCAATAGAAGAAAGTATTGTAATCGAAATTTTTTCGACTTCCGGTTTTCGACGGATTTGCACATTTTAGGGGTCAGAGATCTCCAAAACATGTTTATAGGAAATGTCTGTCTATCCGTGTGTCCGCCTGTCGCCATTGTACCATCAAAAAGAAGTTTTTGGCTATAGCAAGCAGGTCCTCCTTTAATTTGGGGAAAAAAATCCGCCGGAAGAGGGCTCTGTAATAGCGATTTTTGCGCGATTTTGAATATTGTACCGTCGAAAAGTGTATTAAGTTATGCAGAAGAATTAAACCAAAACAAATTTTTAAGTTCTTGGCTATGGCAAGCAGGTCCTTCCTTAATTTGGAAAAAATCCGCTGATAGGGGGCACTGTAATAGCAATTTTTGTGCGATTTTTGTGCCATTCTCAATATTGTACCTTCAAAAAGTGTATGAAGTTATGAATAGAATTGAACCAAATTTTGTGTGTATGTTTTTGGCCATGGAAAGAAGGTCCTGCCTGAATGTGGAAAAATTCCGCCGGAAGGGTTCGCTGTAATTGTCATTTTTGTGTAATATTCTTAATTTTTTGTAGTTCTATTGTACACCAGTGGCTCGTGAATCGACGGGAACTTCCCATCCTGATAAGCCGACTAGTCGCGACTATTCGTGATTTTAATAAATATCATGATCGAGATTAACTCGTTTTTATTCCGATTAATTGACTGAAGCAGAAATTTAAGATGAAAGTTGAAGTTGATATAAGTATTGAACTAATAAAAATGAAATATTGACATCTGTAACAACATTTTGAAATATTAAAATATATGAGATAAAAAAAAAATATGAATTTGTGAATTTAAACATGTAAACTATGAATTTTTTTTTAACATAAATCGATTTTTAGAAGATTTAACATAACATAATTGTTTTCATTATAATCTGCTGTAAAAATTCAATACTTTTAATGGTGATTATTAATTTAATAAGAAACAAGAAAGAAAAATCATGCGTTTCAACAGTTCCAGAATATTTTAACAAAACTTCGCCGCTTAATAAGGTAAAGAATATACCTAAGTAAACATTTTAGAAAACGCATAACACATTTCAAAACCAGATTTAAACAATTGCTGCACATAGTGGAAAAGGTGCTCCAAATCTTTTGTTAAGCTTTGTATATGATCTATAGATTTGTATATATTCTACAAAGTATGCTAAAATGTAGCTTAGTTAATTATTTTTAATTTAGTTAGAATACGCATAACATAATTGAAAATTCACTTTTACAAAGTTCGACCAATAGACGGAAACGTACTTGAATTCTTAAGTATATTTTATACACATCACATATCAAACGAAAATTTAATTTAGGCAAAAACACACTTAAAACTATTGAAATCACATTTCCAAGAGTTACTAACCATAAGCAGCCATCTATCCAATTTTTTTGCACAGCGCTTTATACGATATTATTTATATGCTACAAATGTCTCTTGGTATTCTAAATGTAGTCGAGTTTTAAAATGCACAACTCAAAAAAAAAAAAAAAAAAAAAAAAAAAAAAAAAAAAAAAAAAAGAAAGAAAGAAAGAAAGAAAAGAAAAGAAAAGAAAAGAAAAAACCCCTTTAATTCACGTTCATTCACAGTAATGGTTACAAATTCTTTTGTGTAGACCTGCATATAATCTAAAGAATTTATAGGCACCACGTAGTGTTCAAAAGTTTACATAAACTTAAAACGCAAAACCATAACTGAAAATGCACTTTCAGCTAATCGACAATGCTTCGGATACAGTATTGTACCAGATATATTTTATGTGTTCCTGAAAATTAACGATAAATGCGATACACATAATTTTCTACTGCAAGCATCTCGTAGTTAAACCTCAGTAACGTATATGAATTACATCATGTTTAAAATATTGCAAAATAATTAAAATACGCTGCGAACTGTTTATTCCCCGTAGACTATTATATAACAGAACTTTTTTTGTGTGACCCTATAAATGAATGTAAACTGCTTTGCACTCCGTATTCGACAAAAAGCATGTTTTAGTGCATCTCAGAAATTCATATCGATTTCATTATGTCTGTAACAGAATAACAGCACTAAAATGTGCCGCAAACGATTTTTCTTCATGGAACAAAATATAACGAAATACTTTTGCGTTCACCTGTATGCGTATTCTAAATGTTAAACATGACACATTCTACAGTAAGCATCTTCTACTGCACCTCAATAACGTACACAAGTTTCATTATATTTAAGATTGTGTAACACTATTCAAATACATCGCAAATGATTTTCCCTCATAGACCATAATGTAACGGAAAACTTTTGAATGTCCCTGTAAACGAACTATGAGTGCTAGACACTTCATTTTCAATACCAAACATGCCATGCAAACCTCAATAACGTATATCAATTACATGCCAATCCGAGCATATTTACTCGAATTAGAGCACGGACAGACAGACGGTAGACAGACAAACCCAAGTCATAAACCCTTTCAACTATGTTGGAAAGTGTTAAAAATTGAAAAAAAATGTCTGAATTTCTTATGCAGGTTCAAAAAGTATGGAGGAATACGGATGAATCAATTTCTATAAAAATCTTTGTTTTAAATATTTCAAATTTTTAAATTGCTTAAAAGGCGTACAGCCAACAGGAAAAACAAGTTGGAAATTGCTCGTCAAACGTGGCAAATGAGGTGCGTTCGTACTATAACTAGTTTTATAATTATTTTTTGCACCCCATATTGTACTGAATGTGTATTTATTTGCAATTCATAAGTGCATAGTCTGTAACATCCTTAAAATGCACTTGCAATAATTTTTTCCCATTCCCCTTAATGTAACGGAAAACTTTTGACTGTCCCTGTAATTAAGCTATACATCCGATTTTCATGAAATTTGAAATGGCTTGACAAAATCTTGCAGCAATTATATCTTTAAAATTTCAGCCCATTCGGAAAGCTGTAACATCATTAAAATGCACTTGCAATAATTTTTCCCATTGGCTTTAATGTAAAGAAAAACTTTTGACTGTCCCTGTAATTAAGCTATACATCCGATTTTCATAAAATTTGAAATGGCTCGACAAAATGTCGCAATAATTATATGTTTAAAATTTGAGACCATTCGGAAAGCTTTAACATCATTAAAATGCACGTGCAATAATTTTTCCCATTGGCCATAATGTAAAGAAAAACTTTTGACTGTCCCTGTAATTTAACTATACATCCGATTTTCATAAAATTTGAAATTGCTCGACAAAATTTTACAACAATCGTATATTTAAAATTTCAGACCATTCGGTTGGGTAGTTTTTGCTCTATTATATGCGGACGGACGGACAGACAGACGGACTGAACGACGACTATAGGTGCTACGTATTTATATAATTACGAACGCACCTAAAAAGTGTCCACGCCGAAACTGGAACCCGGGTCATCGGTATAGCGCGCCGACGTTCTTCCAACTGAACCACTGGGAGCGATGCCCAGCTTGGAACTTCTCACTATCATATCTTGGCAAGGCTGCAACCACGACAAAAAAGTGGCATATTTTACCGTGAGTCACCGACTCTGGAGCAAACACAAAACTAAAGAGAATACAGCATCGATTATATTGAATACACTTTTTGTATATTTTTCACTCTGTTGACTATACGCCTTTTAAAGAATTTAAAAATTTGAAATATTATTGAATGCAAAGCGTGAGGAATTTTCGACAGAATATTTTCCGAGAATTGTGTATAGATTTATTCTTTGTTTATATTTCTTCTGAATTATTACTTTATATGTGGATATCGATAGCTTGACTTTTGTAATGAAAAAAGAAAATCCGAGTATTTTCAGAGGAAAACTCGTAATTTTTTTTTTTTTGTTATGTTAATGATGAAATGAAACGACTCTCTGATTTTACTACACGAGTATTTTATTTATTTATTTATTTTTTTTTTTTTGGGGGGGGGGGAGTTTCGTACTTAAAAAGTAAAAACGGACCCATTATAAGATCACTCCTGTGTCTGTCTGTCTTTCACAGCCATTTTACTCGTAAATTATGGAATGTGGGAAGTTCAAATCAGGGGAAGAAATAAACTCTATTAACCCACATATTTACAGATTATTAAACATTCCTAAACATATTTAGAAAAAATGTAGAAAGGCTAATTAAGTTACTTGAAAAAAAAAGAAAAAAATCTTTTCTTTGTATATCGTGTGAAAGCTTTGAGAAGCTGAAAGCTTTTTTTTTCCGTTACACGCAAATTTGCGGGCATTCAGCAAAGGTGTTGGGGAGCGCTGGCTGTACCTATCGTAGAGGAAGTATAAAAGCATAGTTGATAATGATTTTCGAAAAAAATTGTCGGCAATTAGCCGAGATATACGAACACGCCAAATCCTCAATCCTACAGCTAAAACGTGACACAGTAATAGATTCTCTTTTTCCAAACACAACATTGCAATACAAAGTCAGGAGCTGGCAGCTCCACCCCGCTGAGGAGACTTCACATTTTCAAGTAAACACAACACGCAACAGCTACACACCTGCCCTTAGCACCACACTCTTCACTGATGGTTCAGGCACAGAGACTGGCGTGGGCGCAGCCTTCTGCGCCACGGAGGGCACGGTGGTGGTCCATCAGTGGTCTGCAAGGCTAGATGATAATAACTCCGTATTCCAAGCGGAGCTGTTCGCAATACTAAACGCATTAGAGTGGGTGGAATCCCACTCTAGCAATAGTATTATCATCTACAGTGACTGCCTCTCTGGCCTGCAGGCAATACAGGCACACAGGACAAAACATCCTCTAGTACTGCAAATCAAACTAAAACTTAAGAATCTCCTACATCGTATCTCACTAGGTCACGTCTCGGCTCACAAAGGTATCTTTGGCAATGAACTAGCAGACAACCTAGCGAAGAAGGCCACACAGAAAGAAACAATAGACACACACCTCCCAGTGCCCCAGTCATACGTCAAAGGGGTCCTTAGAGCAAGGATACTGACGCGATGGCAGGAGCACTGGGATACTTCAAAAAAGGGCAGGTACACATATAAGCTAATTCCTAAAGTTTCTCTTACACTATATAACTTAACACCCTACACCACTAGCTTCTTAACAGGACATGGCCCTTTCATGGCATATCTGGACCGCTTCAAAATAAGATCCACTGCCACTTGCGTCTGCGGTGAAGATGGCACTATAAGTCACCCGTACTACAGTTGTACTCTCACGCAACGCTGGCACTTGAGGCGTCCAGACATACTGCCAGTCAACTGGCTCCAAAACGTCCTTTCCCGCACCCTCCTACTCAACAAATTAAAACACATTCACAATTTCCTTACATACTTAACAAACTTAACTTAAGCCCTGGTTCTGCTTATCTGCTCGTGCCATCTTATTTGTGCCACGCAAATCATTACATCTCCAATGGACGCTTGAGTATTTGCTCGTGCCATCTTACTTGTGCCACGCATTCCATTCTTTTCCCTTCCTGCCGCCCCTTGTCGCGAGAGGGGTTCCTACCCCGGCGGCCAGGATCAGTGATGTTTATTATTATTATTATTATTATTTATTTTATTTTATTTTTACTTTAAATGTTCTCATACTCCCGCCCTCTGTCGCGAGTAGGCGTTTTCCTGGCGGGAAGGCATTCGTCTAATTTTTGTAATCCCACTTTATTCTTTTTAAAATAAATTCTGGGTTCTGTGGTCGGTGGTGCATAGACGCCCTTAGCGGGTGAGCGTCGCCCCTTGAGCATTTTGTGTTTGTCCGTCTGCATACGGCCGGACAGGGCTGTACTCACTAACGAGCCCCAACGTGTCGGGGAACATACCGGGAGAGACGTTAAGCTCTAAGGGGCAGGCCTAGCCGGCCCTGAGCAGTCTCTCTTAGGCTGCCTAACCCTTAAGACACGGACGGTTTGGACATACATAATGATGACGGCGTACTCTATGTGTCATCAGCTTTTAAAGCCTAGATAACAACTTTTAATGGTATATTTGTATAATGCAATGCCCAGTAGCAGGTTAAAAGCCATAAACGTCAAATTGTTAAAAAGAGACTAATTTAATTAGAATTAATCACATAATTACTATAGAATTCGCAACTAGTTTGCATTGAGTGGATCTCTCAATACGCCATCCGTGTCTTTAAAGGTTAATTAAAATCATATATGGAAAAACGCGGCACGGACCACGGTGGTGCGGCGTTGCAACCTCTTTTCGAAGTGCGCTTAGCACAATGCCAAGTTTAAACGTTGAACAAGGGTTTTATTTTAGCTACGCATTAAAACGAAAAGATTATTAATACGCTGAATTTAGTTTTATGAAATGCCAAATGAAATTTTAAATATGTACTACTTTTATTGTCAGTATCGAATTAATTTCATCATAAACAGATTAGGATAAGATTTAAAAAGAAAGAGTTATACAAAATAGCAATATTTGATATTATTTAGGCTTCATATCTCTTTGAACTTTTATGGTACACCCTTTCATACTTTTCAAGTATATGCAGTTATATCCAAACCTACGTTGTATAGTTTTTTACGATGTCTTATTATTCTTTTAGCAATGATTTTTTTTAAATAATAAAGTTAATAATTCATATATTTATTGTACGGAACCCTCTGAGCGCGAGTAATACTCGCACTTGACCGTTTATTTACTGTTACGCGTGCCGAAAATATTTCTTTTTCAGTAAGCTGTTGTAGTATTTTCTTCCAAAGAAATCGGATCAATTCAATGATAATCGAAAGGAAACAGGAAGAAGTTTAGTGATATCTACGATTATACTTACGTTACACGTGAACTTGACCATGAACTAAAATTAACAGCTGATTTCAAACACTAAAGTTATCATCGAATGATTTTGTTTTCATTATCACACAGAAGTAGTAGCAACTAACAGCCATTTTAATAAAACTGTAAACAAGATGTATTAGGAAATTACAATTACTTTTATTTCTTTATTTTTATGCTTACACCTCACACGGTCAGAGTACACAGTAAAAAAAAAAATAACAGATAAACTGTTAAAAAGCTAGTAAAAAATGTTGCAAAAGAAATACTGTTTTTAATTTTTTAAATAATACTTGGTTTTAATAATAGTGATTTTGCAAAAAGCACAGGTTCTTAGTAATTTACTACTACTATTATTATTTATTTATTTTTGTTTATCTAAATAATCGCTTTTTAGTCTACTTTGCGTGACTTTTCTTCCCGGTGTAAATACACGCATATAAAATATTATTCGGCTGTATATAAAAGTAATTGAAGAAAAAAAGCCAAATCATCATAGCTAGCCAGAAAATGAAATTGAGGTCTGTTTGCAATCTATTTTTATTATTTTTTTTATGTAAAAGAGTTGTCTGAAGCAAGTAACATTTCTAACTGAAAGGATAAATTATACTCAAAGAAAAACACTGAAATTTTTATAACCTACCAAAACAAGCGACTTTGCTCGCGTAATTGTTTAAATACGCCAAGTGGTACTTGTGAGCCTATTTCTACTTTCTTCTTTCTAAAGAAGTAAGTGTTGTAATCGAAATTTTTTTTTGACTTCCGGATTTCGACGGATTTGCATGTTTAGGGGTCGGAAATCCCCAAAAACATGTTTATACAAAATGTCTGTCCGTCCGTCAGTATGTCCTTGTCCATACGTCCGTGTGTCCTCTTTGTATCATCGAAAAGGGTATGAAGTTATGCATAGAATTGTACCAAATAGTTTGTGTTTGTTCTGGGTCTATGGCCAGTAGATCCTCTTTGAATTTGGAAATTTTCCGCCAGAAGGGAGCACTGTAATAGTGATTTTTGTGCCATTTTCATTATTGTACCATCAAAAAGTGTTTGAAATTATGCATAGAAATGAAGCAAATTTCATTTGTATGCATTTGGCTACGGCCAGCAGGTCCCACGTGAATTTGGTAACAATCCGTCGGACGAGGGCGCTGTAATTGCGATTTTTCTCGATTTTTCACAGTTCTATTGTAAATCGGCTGTTCATGCAGCGACAGAGAGTTCGCATCCAGCTAACCCGGCAATTCTCAAGCAGCTGATGTACAACAGAATAACGAAAAATATTGATTTTATTAAATATTATGATTAACTCTTTTATTACTCCGACTAGTAAAATAAAGCAGAAACTTAAGATGAAAATCAAAGTTGGTGTAATATTGAAGTAATAACACTAAAGTATTAATATTCGTAACAACTTTTTGAAATGTTAACATGCAGGGGAGACCGGGGCAAGATGACTATGTTAACAATTTTTGTTGTTTATTAATTTATTTTTTAGTAAAATTAATTTTACATGAACTGTTAGAGTATTCATTTGTAGTATTAAATATATTAACATTTAATTTTTCAAATAAAAAAAATAAAGGATATTTTTATTTTTTAATAACATTAACAAATCGTCATCTTGCCCGAGTACTGGGGCAAGATGACTTTGGCCTTGGGGCAAGATGACAACACTGAAAAAGGTTGAACATATTTTATCTTTTGAATATATTACATGGTTTAACAAATGATAAGTGTATTTTTACATCTTACAAAGTATCAAACTAAGCATAATGCATTGTAACGTGAAGTTGAAGTGTTTAGTTGTGCAGCTAACAACAGTCACAAATAAAAATGCCACTTTCATAATCGGAACATTCCTCATGTCACCACTCTTGGCATTTACAGCACTGGATCTATTCTTCTGTTGGTGTGTCACAATATTCCTCGTCACAAGCAGGACATCTGAAAACACCATCCTTTGAAGTTGATGCAACTGGACCGTTTGGCCTGGATTTAATAGACTTAGGCATACAGGAAATTAGTTTGAGTTTTTTTACTCCCTTTTAGAGATGGGCATTATTTAACGTATTAGGATAAATAACAATGTTATTCGTTTATAGTGCATTATTTAGTAACAGATTAACGGAAAGTCCCTGTTAAATTTGGAACGCATTACCTGCAAAGTATATAAGAAAAAAAAAAGAAGCAAAAGCTGAAAGAATAGTTTTTTAGAAATATATATTAAAATTATAATAAAAATAAAATTTCCAAAATTAGTTTTCATTATCAAAAAAAAAAAAAAAAAAAGAGCTTAAAAATGTACTTTGAAATAAAAAAAGTCCTATTTTAAACGGTTATGAACGCTTATTATGATGCGCCAAAGTAGAGGTCTGCACGGGCCCGGGCTTGGCCCGAGGCCCGTACCCGGCCGGCCCGCGGGCCGGGCCGGGCCGGCGGAATGGAGGAGAATTTTCAAACGGGCCGGGCCGGCAGAATTAGGACAATTTTTTCAACGGGCCGGGCCGGGCCGGGCCGACAGACAAAATAAACGGGTCGGGCCGGGCCGATAAAAAAATTGAACGGGCCTGAAGGGCCGGGCTCGGCCGATAAAAAAATTAATCGGGCCTATCGGCCCGATATAAGAATTTGAGAGGAGCAGATAAAATACGAGGTCATTTCCAATGAATATGACTTTTTCGAGAAGTATAAATGTGCGTTACGAGCCGATGCGAGTTTAACAACATCAATACAGAAATGTAACATGTCCATCGTAGAGATCGGCATCGTACAGTTACATGATGCCTGATCCCGGGTTTAATTTTTTTCGGCAGACTTGTGCCGGGACGGAACTGGTCTTAATCGTTCTCAGGATGTGTAGGACAGGCATTATGTTTTGTAAAAGTATTAATAGCGATAATGAACTTCTGTTAACATTATCTTTGGAAATGTACCTTAAGGTGGTTCTCATATTTACTGCTCAACAATGCGAAACTCTCAGACACATTTTCTGACTCATTTTTAACTATAAAGGCATAAAATTGACAAACTGAGTATTGAAGGCAATTGGGATTAAATAGCGTTTCCATTTTTCATAAATTACGTACAGAGGTAACAGAGACTCTTGTCACGTGACCGTACGTTTTCTCCTTTCCTGTGCTATCGCTTCCGGAAATTCGATTCAAAACGCTAATTTTGGCAGTATTTTCTGAAAGATATATTACTTTTATCTAAAAAAAAAAAAACGGCATTTACATGGTTTCTGAATAAGAATACCTGCCAATCTCATGCGTTTCCGAAAAGAAATGAATTCATAAATGTATCAAAATGTAGCTCCTTTGGATTTGAGAAAAGCCTTAAAAATGACAGAAATATTTTCACAAATCTACCTTTTATTATAAGCTTCAAAAGTTATCATGTTTTTCAACCCTTTATTCTAAACTACAATAATCTTTTAATGAACCCTTATTTAAATTTTGAAACGTGTGTAGAGACGTTGACTAAAACACTGTAATTAATCGTTAACGTTTACTATTGTGTGTTTTCTATTTTGCGAACACATAGTAATTTAAAATATACTGTAAAATGTTCCCATAAATATGCATGTAGTATTCATTAAAAGAATCTTAATTGTATGTCGAGAAAAAACGGAATTTTTTGTAGACATTTAGTCGGGTCGGGCCGGGCCGGGCCTGTTTTCACTGATTTTTGTACGGGCCGGGCCGGGCCGAGAACGGTAAAAATGTAAACGGGCCGGGCCGGGCTCGGGCCGAACTTTCAATTTTTACACCGGGCCGGGCCGGGCCAAAATAGCTTTCCTTCGGGCCGGGCTGGGCCCGGGCCTGGAAATTCCGGCCCGTGCAGACCTCTACGCCAAAGCTAATAGAAAGAAATCACTAACAGCCGCAGACAGTCAAAAATCTTCCTTTCATGTCTTTAGTAGCCTTCAATGGCTAGAATGTATCGTTGACTGCAAAAAATAAGTAAAGCTTAGTAGCTATGAAGCAATTCGCAATCAACCAATCAGAGCTCAATTCACTAGCAAACATCTGGCCATTCGCTAGAAAAGAAAGCTACCACTGTTAAAATGTTCCGAGAAACCGCATAGAGCTTGAGAGTTATTTTATTACAAATATTCATTACTGTTGATTCTAATACTCTAATTGCTTTAACTCAATGCGAAGACAAAATATTTTTTAACACATCACACTGATATACGTTAAACTGTTGTAATTTATTGTACAGATAAATAGTATTGAATAACATCATTTTAGTAGATGAGATTTATTGGAATGAAAAGTAAAACACGTTTTTTTAATAAAGGATATCAGAGAATGGTAATAATTCCGAATTCGTTGCATTGCAGAGTTAGCTCGTTAGCCATTTTTAACCTGGTAGCGGTTTATTTGAATTTGAATGTTTAAAAGGGATTAGAGGATGGGAATGATTTTGATTTCGTTGCATTTTTGACACAGTTATTGCGGTAGCCATTTTTTATTGGCTAGTACTAGTGGTTTCTTTGAATTTGAATGTTTAAAAGGGATATTGCTCATGGAGTTTGACAGGTTTTTTTCTTTTTTTTATTTGACAGTGGATTTTTTTTAGAAAGGGAGGCATGAGTTTTTATTATTTATTTATTAGTTTCTCAGTACTGTGATTTTAGAAAATAAGAGCTAGAAACATTTTTATTTCTGTGATTTTATTTCACTGTAAATAAAAGAAAGACAATAGCATCGCATTATTTGTGCGAGCACTTAATTTTAATACAATTGTAACTAATTTGAAAAAACATAATAAAAATCTTTTCGGATAAATTGCTTTTAATTAAAAGGGTATAAATAACATTTTCAGGTTCTTGTGGATTATCTTGGGATAGACGTTGATAAATATGGCTGCAGTGAAGTTGGGAATCAAATTTCTTTTTTTATAAATCATGTTGTTAAAGCAGTGTTTATTTTTATATAACATGTCTTTTCTTATCGTTTGCCAAAAGCTACTTTCTAAACCATTAGTTTTAGAGGTGTGGTTCCAATTGCAAAAGTGTTTCAAATTTTGTTCTGTATCATATAAAAATAGATTTACGTTAAAATAGCTGATTTTTAAATGCTTAAGAAATTAATTTTTTTTTACAGTATCTGGGGCTTATAAGTTTCTCTATGTTTTAAGATGCAAAACAGTAAAAATTTGTTCTTCTATGGCCAAAACTAACTGAGTTAACATACTTGCAATTTAATGAATTTTGTGATTTTTAGTCGCCAAATATGGAAAAACACGTTTTTAGTATTACATTGATAAATTGCATCTGACTAAAAATGTATAAATAATATTTTCATGTTCTTGTTGTTTTCGCTATGCATATGCGTTGATACACATGGCAGCAACGAAATCGGGAATAAAATTTCATTTTATTTATTTATTTATTTAATTTTTTTTTTTTTTATTTTTTTTTTTTTACAAATTATGTTGTTTAAACTGTGTTTATTTTTATACAGGGTATCTCTGCTTATTGTTTACCAAAAGCTAATTTCTAAATCGTTAGTTTTAGTGGTATTGTTCCAATTGCAAAAATGTTTCAGATTTTGTTGTACATCATTTAAAATCCAATTTACGTTAAAATAAGTGCTTTTTAAATAGTTAAGAAATTAAAATTTTTTCACAACGTCTGGGTCCTATAAGCTTCATTCAGAAAAAGTTTCTCCATCTTATAACCACTAAAACAGTAAAAATTTTATTTTCCTACAGCTAATACTTATTGAGTTATGATACTTAGAACTTTATAAATTTTCGACGTTTTTGTCACCATAAACAAAAAACGTGTTTTTAGTGCCAGAAAAGCTGAAAATTCATAAAATTAAAAGTATCATAACTAGGTCTTCTAATTAAAACACCCGTTGACATCATACACAGCCATTAGTTATACGTTAAAAAAATAACAGGTTGTTGGAACCTGTTACTTGTGCAAGCGTGGAACGATGCAACCTGTTAACCAAAAGTAACTCTATTTCCCATCCCTACTTCCTTTTTAGTTTCACGAGCTTTTTTTCTCTGCTTTTTTAAACGTTCCTGTTCTTCCTTCTGCTTTGCCTTTTGTTCTAACATTTCTTTCATGGGTGTGCTTGTAAGAATGTTTGACCTCAGTGTTTTGCTTTTTCTTTTTTTCTCACATTGTGTTGCTTTAGGCAATGGTTTGAAATCAAACACACTAACAGGCTTCTTTGGTGCATCGGAATCAGCATTTTCCATAAGTTTTGGTTCTTTTGCAAGGTTTATACGTTGGTTTTCTACTATACGGGTCTGAGGATGACGAGTTCGTCATCTTGCCCCGAACTGCCTGTTTAAAAATATTCGTTTTCGTTGCCATGAAGGAAGGCGATTAATTTACCTTTATTCATGGTAATAGGTAGTATTTAAACTAAGTTACTCATAAATATTAAATAGAAACGATACATGTAGCAAAGCTAATTTACACATGCATAAACGTTATAACGTGGCAGCGGTAAACAATCAAAGCTTAACAACTAACACAAAAATGACGATTTCAGGGTCTCTATACTATTGTTTAACGAGCGGCCGATAGGAAAATCAGTAGTGTCCGGTTGATGCTGTCACCTAGTGAAAAACGGAAAAATTAAGACATACGTCATCCTGCCCCGAACTTCATCTTGCCCCGGTCTCCCCTATGAGAAAGAAGAAAGTTTTAGGATTAGCACATCCAACCAGTTATTAGAGGAGATTATACTGCTGTGGATAATTAAAAACATACTAATTAAAAAACAAGTTTGAGTGAATTTCATTCTTATTCTGTATCAGGTGAACATGAGACTTAAATGAATGAGAAAAACTAAAATTAATTCTAAACAAATCTTTGAAGGTTTTCCGCTCATTTCTTTTCTCATTTGA
Organism: Maratus speciosus; assembly: GCA_963932465.1. NCBI lineage: Eukaryota > Metazoa > Arthropoda > Arachnida > Araneae > Salticidae > Maratus > Maratus speciosus. Next base: position 536,561,270 of record OZ010793.1, read on the forward strand.
AATTTCAAATTTTTTAGAAACCATTTTTAGTGAGCATTTACATCTTAAAAGTAGCCGCCATGGTAAATTCTTAGTTTTTAGTTTTCCAAGCTTTTGTGAAACTCAGTCAACAGTATCACAGAAATCGCAATTTTATAGTGTTTATAGCTCCTACACGCTTTAAAATTTCGGAATTTTACAAAATGTTCTATGGCTGCATTTACATCTCTAAAGTAACAACCAAGTCAAATTTCAAGTATCTATATCTAATAATTCGGTTAAATCATATTTAGAAGGTTTTTAGAATGTTTACCTCTGATTTCATACTTTTAACTTTCGCATTTTTTTTCAGAAACCGTTCTTAGCGAGCACTTAAATCTTAAAAATAACCACCGTGGCAGATTTCAAGCTTCTAGCTCTAGCAGCATCACAAAATACGCTTAGAACGCTTTTTGCTTCGGTACTTTTCAAAATTCGCAATTCGTAAAAATTGTTCTGTGCATTTACGTGTTAAAAATTACAGACATGTCAAATTTTTAGTTTCCATCACGAACTTTATCATTCTCTCCCTTTCTAAATGAACTGTAATTTAGAAAGTTTTCCGCTCATTTAACATCTTTAATTTTCGAAATTTTAATCAACTCTTTATACCGTGCATCTGAATCTTAACAATAACCACTATAATAAATTTAAATTATCTAACCCTGATTAATACAACTAAATCGTAATTTGGAATGCTTTCAGAACCTTTCAGCCTTTAAATTTCGAATTCTTTAGAAACCTTTCTTCGTGAGCATTTACATATTAAAAGTAGACACCATGTCGAATTCTAAGCTTCTATACCAACTGTATCACATAAATCCCAATTTTAGAACGGTTTTTTTCTCGTGTTCTCTTTTAAATTTCGAATTTTAGAAAACTGTTCTTGGCGTACATTTAAGTCTTAGCTATAACAAATTTTTAGTTCCTAGCCCTAACAATTCCAAAGAAATCGTAATTTAAAACGATTCTAGAACGCTTTCCGTTCAGTTCATACTTTTGAATTTCCACTTTTTTACAACCATCTTATTTATCAACTTTTATTTACATCTTAAAAGTAATCACCACATCAAATTTCAAATTTCAAGCCCCAACAGTATCATACACATCACAATTTTAAAATGTTTTTTTGCTTCTGCGTCTCCCTGGAGGTTTTGTTGTACCTTTATAAAACATAGCCTGTGTTGGAGCAAAGATGATCATCAGCATTTTGCCACCATTGTTTTTTTAATCGGTTCGGTTATTATATAATTACCCTCTAGAAACAAAAAAAAAAAAAAGAAAGAACGTTATTTCTTTATAGACGTTTTAACAAAGTAGATTTAAATATGACGTAATTTTCCCGTTTAATGGTTTTAGAAGTAATGAATTAATTATTTTAAAGTTTTCTTTATCTTTTAAAATTCACGTGTAAAAATATTTTTCAATTGAGGAATATTTGGAAATATTATTATTTGCATTTTCTTTTAACCTGGCAACAATGATTAGAAAAATGACTTTTTCGAAATATGAAGCAAATAGCTATTGAGATAACGAAATTTTAAATGTAATTTTTTTTTAACTCAAAAGATTAGACAAATTAATTATATATATATATATATATATATATTTATCACTTCACAACTCAATCTAGTTACATGTTTGTCTTCAAAAGATAGTTAAATTGCTATGCATAATTTTTTTTTTGTCCTAAAAACTTTTTTGGCCGAACTAGTTTGAGCGACTTCAACGGAGTAATTCTGCTACTAAAATGTTGAAATGATTGAATGATACCACGATTTCCGAACAGTTCTATTTAAAAATAAGTAAAAGGTTTTCTTCACGTACTTTATATATGTTACCGGCCAAACCCGATTTTAGGCCAAACTAGATTGGCCTAGGCCAAACTAGTTTATCCTAACGCGCATAGGATAAACTAGTTTTTACTAGGCCAAACTAGTTTATCCTAACGCCCATTGGATAAACTAGTTTTTCCTAGGCCAAACTAGTTTATCCTAACGCCCATAGGACAAACTAGTTTTTCCTAGGCCAAACTAGTTTATCCTAACGCCCATACGATAGACTAGTTTTTCCTAGGCCAAACTAGTTTGGCCTAACACTCATAGGATAAACTAGTTTAGCCTGATATTCTTTGGTCCGAACTAATTTATCCTAGGCCGATCTAGTTCATCCTAGGCCAGTTCAATTTGGCGAGATTTTATTGATCCCAAGGACCACCCCGGCGCCAAGCTTCTAGTTTGTCCTAGGCCGATCTAGTTTATCCTATGTCAATTCAATTTGACGTGCTTTAATTGATGCCAATTACGTTGAGCACGCTAAAAAAAAAAAAAAAAAAACGAACTAATTCAAACTTAAATTCAATTTCTCAAAAATGAGTCAAGTTCACGCTGAAATTCAAAAATTTTCAAACGAATCCGCTCAACTTTAACACATCTACGAAAGTGAGCAAAATTCACTAAAAACACGTTTTTTTATTTTTATTTTATTTTTTAAATATATAATAGAAGTTTAGCGTCCAAATTTACAAAATTTTGCGAGCTAAGTCTTTTGGTTATTCAATGTAAGGGTCATTACGGGCCCGCCCAATTTTCCTTTCTGACACTCGGTCCGGGCTTGGCTTGTTGGTAACTTTTTTCGAGAGGTTCGGACCGAGATGAACTGGGAATCATTTTTTTCCGGCTTAAGTCGGGACTGGAGTGCATTGTTCTTGAGGTCTGCACAGGCAAAAATTTTCAGTTCAATTTCTAACCCAGCTCATATGAAAATCATTTAAACCGGCAGGATCTCTGGTCTGTTCAGTAAAAATATCAGTAACATTTGCCCCGGCCCAACTTTTCTTTAATGAACGTATTTTTAAATCGCAATTATTCCACAATTAAAAATTTATATATTTAGTATTTTCCCACCTATTCCATTGCTTCTGCGAATGGGGGGGGGGGTCTTTCAAATATATTATGAAGTGGGCGGGAGGAGAATTAGAGGGATAAATGTTATTACTTTATGGTGGTTTACATTAAATGCATTTCCTTAAAGAGCTTTTTGAGGTTTAAATGCTTTTAATTTCGAAATACATATAATTCAACGAAAAATAAAGAAAATTTACTTTCTTTTGCCAGTTTGGTTATAATTTCCTTACTTGTTAAATTTTGAAGAAATTTGATAACTTATTTTTAACACAAAAAAAAGTAGCAATTTTCTTATAATAAATATTATTCTATTAATTGATTGATTTTATTTATAACATAATTGAACTTCGAAAAATACTATTATTACTAATACTAATGATTTAATTTAAGATTTTGTTATGAGCAACATAACTTTGCAGTTATGAGCAACATTCAGTTATATTTTTATTCAAATAATAAATATATTTAAAAATATATAAGTGCATTTGATTTAATAGTGATTAAGGGTTAAAAGTAAGCTGCAACTAATTAAATTCAATTGAATTCAATTGCAAGTAGGTTCAGTTGCAAATAATATATTTTTGTTGTATACTGCAATTAAATAAATCGCAGTTAAAAATTTTTCAATTAAATTAAGTGGGAGTTGAAGCGCAAATTTAAAACGAATTACGGTAACATTTTAATGTCGTTACACATTTATCATTACAGTTTTAATTTTTATACAATAAAAATCTCCCTCCCCCCCCCCCCCGCCCTCTCCTAGCAGACAAAATTAAAAATCTTTAAAATTTTTAAGTTTCATTTTTTTTATTCTGCCCTTTTTATTATATTTAATTTTGTCCTAGTTGTTTCATTTTTTACTTTGAAAAACTAATACAATGTGACCTCGAAAATCCGGCTATCAGAAATCCAGCAACTTCAAAAATCTAGCAACAAAGGCCACCTCTCCCCCTTTATTTATTCTTCAGCTTTATGCGAAAAAGAAAAATAGCAATTGTTTACGAATAAAAAATTTCGAGATCGAAAGAGATGAGTTAGCGATATTGAGATCGCTCAAGCTGTGCTAAATAGAACCGCAGATAAGGGGCCGTTCAAATATTACGTAAGCACCTAGAGGGGGGGAGGGGTTAGCGATTTGCTTATTTTTGCTGACAAGGGGGAGGAGGGGGTTTGAATGATGCTTACGTAAGACATTTTCAAAATATCTTAACTTGTAAAAAAAAAAAAAAAAAAAAAAAAAAAAAACTATTAAAAATTTCAAATTGAAAAAAAGAAATAGCAAAAGAATATTAAACTTGAAGTTCTGATGTCAGCTATTTTGACCGCACAAGGAAAACATAAACGATCTCTTTTATCTAGAGGTGACTATTCACCTTTGATGCATGAGAGCTTATTATCTCCGAGAACTTACTACTATTTCCAATTGTGAGAATAGAATAGAAATAGAATTGAATGGACCGATGCGATATATTGTGACAATACGAGTTTTCTGGGAAAGTTTCCAAAACATAAGTAAAATTACATCTTCTTTGCTCCCACACCTCCTCTGCTAAGTGGTTGAACCACATAACCATAGTGGCCGACTGCTCTACTGCCTGGTGTCTCGTGAGTCTTGAAAACCTCTCAGTACTGCAGTGTAGTGGCGTTTAAAATAAATGAAATCGGAAATATGTCTTAATTTCGAGAAATCTTGTATAAAAAACTTTTTGAAAGTTTCAAAAAGTCTGTATCAGATAAACCTTTGAAGGATTTCCAATCAAAAACTAATGATGTGTGGTGGCAGTACAAAAAGTGTTCTAAAACTGAGGTATTGGTGCTAAAAAGAACAAAGGACGAACTGCGTAAGGCAACCAAAAAGAAATCGGTCTTTCTTGATTGTTTTATAAAGGTAATTATAATCAATTTATTCTTAAAATTTTAAATATATTTTATCATAACTTTAAGTTTACATAATTACTTGTAAAAATTGGAAAAAGATAGATAAGATAAAATGACCGTGTAGCCTTGGCAAAACATGGTCAGTATGGCAATAAATAAAGACCAAGGAAATGTCAAAAAAGGAGTTATTACTTTTTAATAAATATGGCATAGCCAAGCTAAATCTTATTTTTTCTTTTCAAATAACTCGAAAATTAATGCATCCATGGGGGAAAAATTAAAAATATGTAAGTTTTGTAGCAGATAATCTTCTAACTGTTTTCAAATTTTGTACCTTACTAAAAATGAAATGTAATCCAATTGGATTGAAAGCAATGTGTCTTATACTTCTACTACTATCTTAAACATTGACGGTTATCCTGCCACTGCCACATATGTTGATTCAGGCAAACCACACTCTCTTGGTTATGACTTGAATTGGTATTCGAAGCACGTACAAGAAAGTCAATACTTGCTGCAAATTGTAAAATGCAAAGAAAAGAATTGTTGCTCTCCTGCACGCAGTGGATTATTTCGTATATTAAAAGGACGATTCATTCCTCCTCCAATTAAAGTGATACAATCGTCAAATGACATCATTATTAAATTACAAGTGAGGAGGGGGAATTTATAGATTTAAGTGTCCGTCTGGCCTTAAATCTGAATATTACAGCAAAGGGATTTTTAAAGATGCCGTATGACTATTTTTACCCTTGCATAAAGTCGCAATTATCCGCAAAAACTTATGGAAGTTGTGGCCAATGTCATGCGTCTCAGAAGTCAGCAAACAGACACAAAAAAATTCAACACAGTGAAAAAAGTCAGAAGGCCTGCCTTATACGACTATTGAGAATTGCTGCTCGTCGAGAAAATGAACTTATGTGCGTCGTAAAATTCGTGGAAGATATGGAAGATGTTGAGTGAATCAATGAAGATGAAGTTGATCAACGTTGCATCCGAAAAGAAAGCGATGAAGATAATCAAGTAAAACTGGAAACCAATATCATAACAGATATGGAAAAATGACTCGCGCAACCGTGGTCAGCATCGGAATAGATATGGGCATGTTCAAATTTAAATTTTACAAACGGCTAAGTTCTTCAAGAAATTTTCTTAAATAGAATTGTAAGGAAATAAAACAAGCATTTTTTTATTATTTTTTTTAAGTCGAGTAGAGGTTTTTTTTTTTTATTATTTGAATTACCGTATTTTATAGAAGAAACGCCGCGCCGTTTACGAGTTTAAAAGTTAATTTTTTTTCCAAGTGCGGCGTTTACGCCATGTGCGGAGTTTACGATTTTTTTTAAATACCAACTAAGTTTCCTTAATTTAAAAATTCATAAAAATATTTAAAATCGGATTTAAATATTTTAAATAAAACTTCAGACATCTTAAGATATTAAAAACAAGGCATCCTACACTGCTCAGAAAACTTTGATTAAAGTTAAGTCAATGTGACGCTCTCGACAAAAGTAGTGTTCCAACGGGTGCGGTGATTACGATATTTTTAAGCTTATTCAGGCAAATTTGAGGAGTGCTGCGTTTACGGCGGTTGCGGCGTTTCTTCCATAAAAAACGATAAGTCCTAATTTTTTAAAATTAAATTATTATTGTTAAAAAAAGGTGGAGAGGGGGGGGGAGGTTGCAATTTTCCTACGTAATTATTAAGGGGGGTTTGTGATTTGCTTATTTTTGCTGACAAGGGGGGAGGGGGAGTCAAAAATTGGGAAAAACATGCTTACGTAATATTTGAACAGCCCCTAACGCTATAGTAGCAGCTCAGAGGAAAGAGGACGAGAACCGGCAGAAGAAAAGATGTCACTTGAAAAATGCATATGTTTGACTAGAAAATTATTCTATGCTTTAGGGGAACAAGACTATATTTCCGAAATCTATATTGTTCACTCATAAAATCTAAGAAAAAGTTGTTAAAGAACGGCAAAAATTAAAAGAAATAAGATTGGCATCGATGTTTCGGAAATTACACAAGAATTGATTTAACTGTTTATTAGAATTGATGTACCATGGAAAAAAATTATGTTTTTTTTATATTTATTTTTTTTCTCACATAAATATCACTTGGCTTTGAATTAATTATGAATAAATGCACCATTCCATTAAGAATATCAGAAGTACATTTGATAATCTTTCAGAAATTTGGAATTTTCAAAAATCCCGCGAAGTCCCGATCCGACGATGCCGGATTTTTCAGGTTATCCTGTACATTATTAATCAATCCTCTAAATTCTGCCTCTTCTAAATTTTATGATAACCTCTCATCCCATTCTTTGGTCCTCCAGCACACAATTTGTCACATGGAACATATTTTGTAACTACCGACGTCGGTGAAATGGAGAAGATAGGGGGACAGTATCCCGCTCCCCATCGAATAAAATATATTATACAGGGTCACGGCAATACTACTTTGCACAAGGTTGGGCACCGGAGCGATAGTTGGAATCAATAAAAGCACGCCAAATTACATTGGCTTAGGATAAACTAGATCGTCCTAGGACAAACTAGAAGCTTGGCGCCGGGGCGGTCCTTGGGATCAATAAAATCTCGCCAAATTGAACTGGCCTAGGATGAATTAGATCGGCCTAGGATAAATTAGTTCGGACCAAAGAATATCAGGCTAAACGAGTTTATCCTATGAACGTTAGGCCAAACTAGTTTGGCCTAGGAAAAACTAGTCTGTCCTATGGGCGTTAGGATAAACTAGTTTGGCCTAGGAAAAACTAGTTTATCCTATGGGCGTTAGGATAAACTGGTTTGGCCTAGGAAAAATTAGTTTATCCTATGGGCGTTAGGATAAACTAGTTTGGCCTAGGAAAAACTAGTTTATCCTATGCGCGTTAGGATAAACTAGTTTGGCCTAGGCCAATCTAGTTTGGCCTAAAATCGGGTTTGGCCGGTAACATATATAAAAAAATGGTGATCGTGTGGCACCAACATAAAATATAGCTTATATTGGAGCAACGACTGCCACCATCAATTTGCAACTATTAATTTAAAATTGGTTTGGTATTTTCTGAGATTGCATGGAAATCGCAATTTAGAATTTTTGAGAACGCTTTTTGCGCATTTCTAAAAAATTCGAAATTATTGAAAACATGTAGAAAGTGTTCTAAGAGAGCATTTACATCTTATATGCAACTACCACTCCAAATTTTAAGTTTCTAGCTCCCTTAGTATCACAAAAATCGAAATGTAGAACGTTTTTTGCTCCTGCAACCGCCAGGTGGTAGTGGCACCGACATAAAATATAGCCTATGTTGGAGAAAGGGCTGCTACCATCAATTTGCTGCCATTACTTTTGAAATAGGTTTGGTATTTCTTGGGATTGCATAGAAATTGTAATTTAGAACTTTTTCAGAACACTTTTCGTGCATTTTTTTCCCCTTTTAAATTTCGATTTTTTTAGAAACTTTTCTTAGAGTGCATTTATATTGTATAAGTAATTACCATACGAAAATTCAAGTTTCAGGGCTCTTCTTAAGGGGGGGGGGAGAGATGACCTTAAAACTTTTGAAAATTCAATTTTTTTTATGTCTCCAAAAATAACGTTAGCTTACAGAAGGTAGCAATAAACGAAGCATATGTATTATTCTGCGATTAAATGCTCTACAGCCTTTTTTAAAACTTCTAAGCATCGTACATTTTCAATGTTTATACCGTCGTATTGGGGAAAAAAAGTACTTTTTAATGCAATTTGTTTGAAAACTGCATCTCCATTTTTTTTTGAAATATTAATTTTTTTTGTAGTTTTTAGCAACATTTGTTTCATTTTGGCAACTCAAGTACACCATTTCTGTAGAAAGTAAAGAAAAAATTGTTGAAAAATAGCAATCATATCTTCTTGTTGCCATTTTCTCATAAAAATTGAAAAAAAAAAAATTAAAATACGTGCTAGTTGGAGAAAAATATAAATGAATGATTTATGATAAAACATGGAGCTATTATAAACTATATTTAATTTTAAGAATCTATATTAATGCAAATGACGCCATTTTACATAAAATAAAAGCGTGTGATTTAAGTCATGAAATTGAAATATGTTTTGCAGTAGAGTCCCGATTATCCGAGTCCCGCTTAACCGAGTTATTTCCTTCTGGTGGACTGGTGGCTTCTATTATTATGAAACAGCCATTTTAAATGAAGCGTTAGGTGAAGATGAAAGAATAGTCGTAAAAAGTTAGAACTCTGATTTTCTGGTCAGAATGGGGAAAAAAAATGGCCATAATTAAAAAAAAAAAAAAAAAAAAAAAATATGCCCATTTTTTTTCCTTTCTGACCAGAAAATCCATTCTAATCAGGAAAAAAAATGGCCACAATTTTTTTTTTTTCAAAAAAAATTATGGCCATTTTTTTTCCCATTCTGACCAGAAAATCAGAATTCTAACTTTTTACGACTACTCTTTCATCTTCACCTAACGCTTCATTTAAAATGGCTGTTTCATAATAATAGAAGCCACCAGTCCACCAGAAGGAAATGAAGTAATGGAAATGCCGGGGGCGACACTAAATTCTGAAAAAGCAGAATTCCTGTTCTCTAGTTTTATTTTATTTTATTTTATTTTATTTTTGCCTATTATGAAAGAATAACATGTCACCGAACTTAAGAGAAAAAATAAAAATAAATGACGATACCCCAATTAAAACCGGTTTTATGATAAAATATGTGGAGCGATACTTATCCAAATCAAGGTAAATGTTAACTTTAAAACCATTTTTCTCAAATCAGATATTTTTGACATTGCACTCATCATGTTTCTAAGTAACACAGAAACTTAAAATTGTGAATCATATTGTATCTTATATATCTTTATAACTTCCACCTATTTTTATGTAAGTACTTGTAATGTATTTATTTATTTTTTTAATTTTTATTTAATTTTTATCATATAATTTGCGTTTTATGGTTTAATTGCCTGAAAAAAAATATTTTCATCTGTAAACTTCATTATTAATTTAGGTTGAAGTTAAAGTAAGATATTGTAAGAATACATATATGTAATATTAAGTATACATATCGAATATATTTTTAATAATCCTGCGCGCAACACATGTATTTAAAGGAATACGTAAACAAAGAATTGTACAATTTATTCTAAAAAAAAATGTGTAATTTGAAGAAATATTTACAGCTCCATTTTTTTTTTAAATATTGTGTTAAAATCAAGCAATATCGAGCAGCTGTAGGTGATTCCCCCCCCCCCCCCCCTTAAGTAACACAAAAATTGCATTTTTAGAGAGTTTTTTGCTCGGCACCACCTTACGGGTGGTGCATAGGCATGAAATATAGCTTCTGTTGGAACAGGGACTGTCGCCCTCAATTTGCTACCATTACTTTTGATTTCGGTTCGGTACTTCTAGAGATTACCCCTTACAAATAAACAAACACACAAACTTTACCTCTTTATAATATTAGTATAGATTATTTTCTTAAAATCTAAGTTTCATATCTAGATCTAACTATGTTATTTTTCCTTCGCCTGATATTTATTGTCGGCTGTTTTTGGAATATAGCGCTATACGAAAACCGCACGTGTAGTAGATTCCGTTTGAATAACAAAGATATCAATCGAAATTTTCTAGATCGTTTAATATCCGGTGTTTTTCGGATTGCATGTTATGGTGATACAACTAAAATAGAAAGCGTTGGTTGAGAATGGACCGCAGATCTATTCTTATTTTGAGAATACCAGGAAAAAAGAGACACAAAGTATTATTTTGTTACATGTTCACATTTAATGGGCACACCTTTCTCAAGAAATATGAAAGAAACAAAGTACTGAGCCATATAAAAGGGGGTTTAGGAATCGGTATTGTCACGTTCTTGTTTCAGTCAGCGACAAGCTTGCCTTGTAGATCCAGTTTACTCGGTGCTCTAACAATTTTCAAGGATGTCTAACAAGGAGAAGTCCGATCGCATCTTGCGCTTGTTCGAAAATCTAACTAGCCTCAGCAGAGAGCAGTTGCCAGTCGATCAGAGAGATCCAAGACTTGCCAGTGCTGGTCATCTGCCTAGAGGAACTCTGTTCTCCTGTTTCCACGAGAAACACCTGAAAGAGGCAACTGAGTTGTTTGAAATCCTCTTTGGTAATTAGCTTTTTTTCTATATTTCTTTTGGTTTTCTGTATCCTCCTTCAGGTATTTTTAAGTTTTTTTTCTTTTTTTTTCTTTTTTTTTTTTTTTTACAATTAGTAAAGTTTCAAATATCAGTCATCAAAATTTCACCCTATAATATTTAATTTAGCATTTCCTTTTAACTAACAAATTTCAATCTTAATCATTTCCAGTCTGTCGTCTTAATAATATGAAAGGTCTTTGGATTTACTATTATTATTTTTTCTTTGAATTTTTATCTTGAATAAGCTATTTTGAAAGTTTCTTTTGTAAATACTTTCTTCAAATATTTCATTTGGTTTTCTGCATTTAACATTAGATTTTTTTATTTATTTTTTTTTTTTTTTATTGGATCACTTTAACATTAGTAAAGTTTCAAGTATCAGTCATCAAAATTTCAGGCTATAATATTTAATTTAGCTCTTTTTAACTAACAAATTTCAATCTTAATCCTTTCCAGTTTGTCGTATTAATAATACGAAATGTCTTTGGATTTACTATTATTATTTTATCATTGAATATTTTATCTTGAAAGTTTCTTTTGTAATTACCTTCTTCAACTATTTCATTTGGTTTTCTGCATTTATCATTAGTTTACGATTATTATTATTATTATTATTGGATCACTTTAAAATTTGTAAGGTTTCGAGTATCAGTCATCAAACTTTCAGTCTATTATATTACTAACAAGTACCTTTACTAACAAGTTTAATTCATAATCCTTTCCAGTTTGTCGTCTTAATAATACGAAATGGCTTTAGATTTACTATTATTATTTTATCTTTGAATTTTTATTTTGAATAATTTTATCTTGAAATCGTCTTTATTAATTACCTTCTTCAAATATTTCATTTGGATTTTTACATTTCACATTAGGTATTTTTAATTATATTTCTTTAAAATGAGCAAAGTTTCAAGCATCAGTAACCAAACTTTCAGCCTAAAATATTTAACTTGTCATTTTCTTTTAACTAACGAATTTCAATCTTAATCCTTTCCAGTTTGTCGTCTTAATAATACGAAATGTCTTTCGGTTTATTATTATTATTTTATCATTCAATTTTTATCTTGAAAGTTTCTTTTTTAATTACCTTCTTCAGTTATTTCATTTGGTTTTCTGCATTTATCATTAGTTTATGATTATGATTATTATTATTATTGGATCACTTTAAAATTTGTAAAATTTCGAGTACCAGTCATCAAACTTTCAGTCTATTATATTACTAACAAGTACCTTTACTAACAAGTTTAATTCATAATCCTTTCCAGTTTGTCGTCTTAATAATACGAAATGGCTTTAAATTTACTGAATATTAAATACGTGAATAATCAGTTACGTGAATAATCTTGTGCTGCGGTTGCAGCCTTACCGACTTATATAAGTGAGAGATGCCAAGCTGGGCATCGCCCTTGTGGCTTAGTAGTAGAGTACTGGAGATCTATTCCAGGGACCCGGGTTCGATTACCGGCTTGGGCATTTTTCACTAAGTTGGTTTACGACTTGTTAGCAATGTGATTATTCACGTATTTAATATGCAATAATTTCAAGCGTAATTTCACTGCTGAAAAATTAATTAAAATTTTAGATTTATTATTATTATTTTATCTTTGAATTTTTATTTTGAATAATTTTATCTTGAAATCGTCTTTATTAATTACCTTCTTCAAATATTTCATTTGTATTTTTGCATTTCACATTAGATATTTTTAATTATATTTTTTTTTAAATGAGCAAAGTTTCAAGCATCAGTAACCAAACATTCAGCCTAAAATATTTAACATGTCATTTTCTTTTAACTAACAAATTTCAACCTTAATCCTTTCCAATTTTTCGTCTTAGTAATACGAAATGTCTTTGTACTATTATTATTTTATCTTTGAATTTTTATCTTGAATAATTTTATCTTGAAATCCTCTTTTGTAATTACTTTCTTAAAATATTTCATTTGGTTTTCTGCATTTCACATTAAATATTTTTTATTGGATCACCTTAAAATTAGTAAGGTTTCAAGTATCACTCATCACAATTTCAGTCTACTTATAATATCTAATTTAGCATTTCCTTTTAACTAACAAATTTCAATCTTAATCCTTTCCAGTTTATCGTATTACTAGTAAGAAATGACTTTGTACTATTATTATTTTATCTTTGAATTTTTATCTTTAATAATTTTATCTTGAAATCCTCTTTTGTAATTACCTTCTTCAAATATTTCATTTGATTTTCTGCATTTCACATTAGATATTTTTTATTGGATCACTTTAAAATTAGTAAAGTTTCGAGCCTCAGTCACCAAAATTTCACTCAATATAATATTTAACTTGGCATTTCCTTTCTATTAACAAATTTCAACTTTAACCCTTTCGGTTCTGTCACCATAATAATATTACATGTTTTTAGATGTATTATTATTTTATATTTCAATTACTTTTGTTATTACCTGCATGCAGTATTTACATCATATGCCTTTATTTTTACTATTATCACTTCGTTCATGTTTCAACGTTTAGTAATGAAATTAATAATATTAAAAGATCGTTCACAATGTTTCAGATACTTTTATTTCAAAGGCGTGTTTCATTTTTTAAATTTAAAAATAGGGACTACTTGTTCGAGCCAATTATTCATACTAAATTGGGGGGGGGGAAAATACTGAAAAATTGTTACTCTTATTATATACTGGTGCAATAAGAGATCTCCCAAATGTCTTAGCAAAATTATTCCATAGCCTTTTGTCATATTAATAATACACAAAATAATTATATTCGTCAAAATTTCAGTAAAACGTTTTTTAATTTTTCGATAGCTATTTTTTATTTTTTAAATCCTAATAGTAATTTTTACACACCCCCCACCCCCCCCCCCCTCCCCAAAAAAACATAGTTAATTAGTTAAAATCAGACCTCCGAAACAATTCCAAATGTTCTCTTCATCCCTTCTCATCTTGGTGTTTGTCATCTAAATTTCAATCGCAAAAACTGAAAACACTTTTGTTGACCTGGGGGCGTCTTTTAATAAGATTGTTTAGCTTATTAAAAAGAATATTGTTTCTCTTAACAATAATCCAGACATGTTTGATTATTGACAGGATTTATTGGATTGAGTACATTTTAGGTGAAAAGATTTTTTTAATGAAATTCCATAGGTTTTACATCTTAGATCCACTTTCTTTAAAAATTTGTTGGGGCGTCTTTGCAATTTTTTTATAATTTTTCTTTTGAAAAACTGCATGATTAAACGTTTTCGAAATTATTTTTAAGAAATTATTATAGTCATTTTAATATGCTGCACTCTTCTTTAATATTTTCTTTCTTATTATTTCTTTAAATATTTATATTATATTAAGGTTTTTTATGAATTTTAAATTGACGTTGTCACCCATTCATAAAGATAATTTGAATTTTAAACAGCTGATGAAATATATATTCCCCTTCTTAAATTTAGCCGCTTACTTAAATTAAAAATCCTAAATGTACTAAAATTAATTTTATCATACCTTTTTCAGAGTTTATACAATCAGATAATTAAAAAATAAAATATGTTAATTGTTTATGTCATTGCTTCTATAAACATGAATGTACAGTAATGCTTCGCAGTTCCTTCTTTTTATGGTCTTTGTATTTTATTATTATTATTATTATTATTGATGTGAACAAGAAAAAAAGCGTAATATATGTTTAAACTTCAGTAATACAAAAATATTTTCCGTATTTAACTTTAAATTAAATATTGTTTTAAAATGGTCAAGAAATGTTTTCTTTTGAATTTATAGTAAATAGCTTTGCGATGATCTGCCAGCTAAAAAGCATTTCGAAACATTTTATCTGACTTCATTTTTCCCCCGTATATTTTTAATTTCTTTATAACATGACATTCATATTCGCATACTTGCTCTTTTAACAATGTCCTGATTTAGAAAATTGGGCCTTAGGCGCAGATACTAGTAGGATCTCATTAGTTTGTCTTACTTAACCCTTTATGTTTCCCCATCACCCTCCCCCTCTTTATGGCCCGTTATGAAATATGAATTCATGAAAAATTTTATCTTTTAAAGCCTTTTTCGTGAATTGTTTAAACTACATTAGAAGATTTACATAATCATTTAATAAATTTTAGAAGGATTGAAGGATTTAGAAGGATTAATTAAATTTGAATTTATAGGGATTTTATGCAATATTTATAACCCCACTCAAATCTTTTATTTTAAATATTTTTTTAGTATTTTATAGAATTAGGAAATGTACAAATATAATGTTCTTAGAATATAAATATAGAAATATTTCCGAATTGACCCCCCCCCCCCTCCAACGCGAAGAAAGTTTTAAAAAAAATGCAAAGGCAAAAGGAATCATCCTTTTAAAAATATTTTTGTTTTGTGTAACAAATGGTGCTTTTGGAACAAGATAAAGTAATCTATCTATAACTCATTCTAAACTGTATTACAGCTATCGATGTATTAAATGAATTTTTTCACGTTATTTTAATGGCACTTTTAAGTACCGTCAGTAGATAAAGGGTTAAATATTCTTTTTCATTTGCAGCTGCCACCGATTTCGATGATTTCGTGAAACTGTCTACACAGGCTCGCGATATCGTAAACGAAGGTCTCTTCGCTTACGTTTTCTCAGTCGCTGTTATCCACAGGGATGACTGCAGGGGTATCACCCTTCCACCCATCCAGGAGGTCTTCCCTGACAGGTTTGTTCCCGCTGAAACCATCAATTTAGCTATCAAAGAAGCTAAGATCCACAGAGATTCCGTGAGTATACTTTCTTAGTCTTTTTAACATAGAGTGTATCATAGAAATGCTATACAGTTTTTATTTTCTTTATATATTTAGATAGCTAATAAAATGTTAAATATATTGAGTAAAGTATAAATGCTTATAAAATGCAGTTAGTCAAAGAGCTTCTTGATTATTTCAAATTTGCGATTTTGTGAATTTGCCTATTTTAGCGTAAATATTTTATATTAAAGTGTTTTATGTTAATAAGTCTTGGCAAATTTTAGTTTAATAAGTTAAGATCTTTAAATCTTCAGCTATTAAAGATCGCTTAGCGCAACTGTTAGTGCAGCATCTTTCCTTTCAGTTGTAGATTACTTTGAAATGAACACACAAATAAGTAGAATACAACTGTTTATTGCACATAGAACACAAACAGTTTTGTGGTACTACACTTAACACTTTTCGCACAACCTGAAAAGAAAAAACTCTCGCTAATTTTCCTTAGGTGAGGTTTAAATAATTAAATTTGTCTAATAATTGATTCATACCCTTCTCGAATTTATGGATTATTATGTATGAGACCACCAGTGTATATTTCATAAGATTAAGAAGTCCTTAGAAAAGATAAATTGGAACTGAAAATTTAATAGAGTAACATAAATTTGAAAAAGAAAAAACATTTTTTTTTCTGTCACAATATTTTCATGAGACAAGTAACCCGCATGTTTTACAGGGGAATAAAATGTATTGAAAATTTTGCTTTCTTCTTAAATGAAGTATCAGAGGATAATACGGGCAGCATTTCTAATACGCTAGGGGAGGTAGGGGAAGTATGATACACTTTTTTTTTACTAATTTTTTACAACCCTTAGTTATGTTAAATTTAAGCTTAGTTAAGCTATGTTTAAACAAATTTTTCGTGTTTTCTTATAAAGTGACCTTTTATATATTTATTAAAAATATTGTGAATTTAAAAAATAGTCATTCAAAAAATATATCCCAATTATTTTGAATGGTTACTACTGTATCAAATCTCCCCATTATTGGGGAGGTTTGATATATTGTTATGTAAATTGAGAAAAAAAAATTGCAGACAATTAAATTTATGCGTCATACAATTTTTTATGATAAATCTTGAAATATCTAAGTAAAATTTAAAACGAAATGACATTGACATATTTTTGTAACAGATTTTTTTTTTTACAAAATATTTAAACTATTGCTATTAAAACAATCCTATTAACACACTTTTTAGAAAATAAATAATGAAAAAAACCCTAGAGATCTAGCTGCAAGGAAAAATGAAGTGAACATTGCTGATTTGCAAACTATTTAACATATACTTAGCACATTTAAGATTCCTTTAACCCTTTCAGGGGCAAAGCATTTTCAATGCTAAAGTGTTCAATAAAGGAATGGAACCGGAATTTACCAACAAATTTAATTAGAAATAAGAAAAGGGATATATTTCATTTTCACAATAAATAGAAGATATTTTACCAAAATGCTGGTGCCAATGTGGCGTTTGGGAATTAAAATTAAGCGGTTTCATAAACATACCACCACCCCTGAAAGGGTTAAAAGAAAAACTAATAACTCTATCATTTTGATAAGTAAAATCGGGTAGATTTAATGTTTTTTCAATTTGCCCTTCGTCAATTATAGAAACATTTAACCTTTCAGGCCATTTAAACTTTTTTCCTTCTACATGACGAGTAAAGCGAACTAACCATATATCATCGCACTGCTTTTCTATGTAACCTACATAATGTCTATGAATAGTCTCTTTGTTCTTCCTTACCAATTTCAGTAGCTCTTGCTGTAAAACAATAATGAATATTATAGTCCTATATTAGTTAAAAAGTTTAAAAAAAAACTATGAAATTTCAAATATATAAGTGTATTATTTCTCCCCAGCACTAATGTATCATTTCTCCCTATCATGCCTTATTGGATTTTCAATCACATTGTATAAATTCAGTTGCAAAATGCCAATCTGATTTCTAGTAAAATTCACCCTAACAATGTGCTTTACAAATAAAAAATAATTACAAGATATTATCTTCACTGTAATAAGAGTTATGAAAGAAAATCAGTATTTAAAAAAAATTACATTGACATTCAAAAAATCTTCAAAATTAAAAGAAAAAAACCTTTGTCAGTTCTTCACTGCTAAGACCAGCTAACGAGGGTCTCTGCTAATAAAAGAATCCTTTACATCTGTTACAATGGCTGTTAATGCCATTTGTTGAGAAAAATTGTCAATGTATCAACTCTCCCTATTTATCAAACCTCCCCTACTTCCGCTACTTGCCGGTTACACCGCTTAACCTTTTTTTTTTTTTTTTCATGACCAGATTGCACATTTTAAATAGCCATGACACTTTTATGTCACTTTTTGGGGGAATCTAGATGGTGGTTTCAAACTTTTTCAATGTTTGAATTTTTCTCCGTATTTTAGAATGTTTAACTTCATTTTTTGGAACTATTTGATTTATATTTGATTAATTTCAAATAGAAATAAAGTTCTGTTTATATATATAATAAAGTTGTGTCTTTTTTTCGGTACTTTTTTTTTTGTTTTTAAGCGAAATAAAACAGTAGAAGAAAAAATGGAAAGTTTAAGTAAAGTATAAATAAATTGACTATTGATAAAAATTTGAAAGTTGCTTAATCACTGGCCATATTGCTTGGTGTTTTGCAAAGTTTTAAATTTGAAAGTGAAAATCAAAAGTGAAAATAAATATTCTTTTCAAAACTTAAAATGGATAGATTGTACTAAAAACCTTGCTTTTTTTTGTTATTCTTTTTTTTATCAGAACCATCAAAATTTTAGTTTAAAATAAGTTTGGCGGTGTTACTTTACTTTAAATATTTTTTCTTATCTAATTAATAATTATCTAATTATTTTTTTTCTTTACATAATCGTAAATTTTCTTTCCAGGATGTCATCGTCGAAATTCAGAAGACTGGTAACATCTTGGATCCAGAATACAAACTGTCTTACTTCCGTGAGGACGTCGGCATCAATGCTCACCATTGGTACTGGCACGTTGTCTACCCTGCCAACTGGAATGAGGAACTCACAGGCAAGGTTAAGGACAGGAAAGGAGAACTCTTCTACTACATGCATCAACAGATGTGTGCCAGGTAAATGCATAAACGAAAAAGAAAAAATATTTTTTTTCGAACTTTCAAAATTAAAGGGGGGGGGGGGGAGAAAAATACGTAAACTTACAAAATGATTAATAACTGATAACAAATGATTAATTAACTGTAATACGTAGAGAATCAAAATAATTCAGTTTGCCATTCAAAGTACGTAATTATGTGGATTGTATAGCATTACTTTGTGGTTATTTTACATCAAATTTAAATTTATTAATTTTATATTTTCTTATGAAATTTTAGCGATATTAATAAATAACTTATGTGCACATATTATAGTTTTTTATTTACAATTTTCTATTCTGTGATGCATTACAGAACAGTTATACAAATCACATATATATTCTTTTTTAAGGTATGATAGTCTAAAATTAGGACAAAATAATATACTTCTTTTGCCGAAGGCCGGAAATTTTGATGATAAGGACGTCTGAATGCAAAGCAAAAATTTATCTTTAAAAAAAAAACTATAGGTGTATTATTTTTACAAGATATGGAAATTCAATAAAGTTATATGTTATAAAAATAATTACATTTAGTATGAGCTTTTAAATTTCATTTCAAACTCTTTTCCAGATACGATTGCGAAAGACTGTCTAACGGCCTGAAGCGTATGATTCCTTTCCACAACTTTGAGGAAGAATTGGAAGGTTTCGCTCCTCACTTGACATCCCTGGTCAGCGGTTTGCACTATGCCTCTCGACCTGAAGGATTCAGTCTCCAGGACCTCGTTGATGTCGATGTTCAAGACATGGAAAGATGGAGGGAACGTATTCTGGAAGCCATTGACTTGCAATATGTCCACGCTGCTGACGGCAGTGATCTTCCTCTGGATGCAGTAAATGGTGCCAACATTTTGGGTTCACTCATTGAAGCCAGTTCTTCTTCTCCCAACAAAGCCTTCTATGGATCTCTTCACAACTGGGGACACGTCATGATGGCCAGAATGCACGATCCTGACGGCAGATTCCAAGTAAGATTTAAAACAATTTCTCAGCGAAATACAATACATTTTAACAGGTGAATATGAAATCAGTTTAAATCTGTCATTTAAATATATTTACGCAATTATAATATTTTTCAGGAAAATCCCGGTGTCATGAGCGACACATCAACCTCTCTGAGAGATCCAATCTTCTATAGATGGCACAGGTTCGTCGACAACATTTTCCAGCAGTTCAAAGCCACTCTTAAGCCTTACACCAAGGAAGAGGTAATATTCTGCTTTCATCGGATTAAAATATTTTACAGCACAGTGGAGCAACTAATCAGACAGGCTAAGATTAAACTCGCTGACATTCTTTCTTTTGAATATTTTAGATGATGTGTGTCATAACGGTATATTTCGTGTTACATTATTGCAAATAATAAGTGAGATAACCTAAGGACAATAACAATTAATGTTGCACTTGGTATTGTTAAAAACTTCTGTTTTCCTCCGATAAGTATATACTATTTATAAATCGCTTATTCCCTAAATAAATAATTTAACACGTTCATGCCGGCGCGGTGGGTTACACTCGACTGTCTCAGAATTGTCCAGTCTCCGGCTTTTTACTCACCACTGTTATTTTAGAGAAAATAGTGTTCTTTTAACCCGTAGAATTCGCTAGTGAGAATGCCCAATTGCTTTTCTTGTACTTTACATTAATATAATACAGTAGACTCTCGTTTTTACGAACCTCTTTTTCACGAACACTTGCGATTTTACGAACTATAGAGTTGTCCCGAATACGCTCCCATAGAAGCAATGTAATTTTTCGCTCCCATTTACGAACTACAGATTATGAAAATCTCTTTTTTGCGAACTGAGTTTTAGTACTTCTGATTTTTTTTTTTTTTTTTTTTAAGTAACGGAATGCAGCGCCAATGTCAGTTAAACTCTATGCAGATACAATGAGACATCAAGTGCATTCCAAGAATGTGCTGTTTTCCCCAATCTATTTCGGAGGGAGGGGGGTATAGCAACAATTTCCAGTAGTGGTTGTCAGGACTAAGGAACTTTTTTGAAGGGAACAATAACTGTGAAAGGTAAACGTAGTAAAGGTTTCCATTGATAAATTGGAAGCATATATTTTTCAAAATGTGATTTTTTTAAAAAAAGATACGTGATTATTTCCATTCCTAATTTTTTATCTATTTTTTCATTTATGTATTTTCATGTACTAAGTGCTAATAAAGTTTGTGTTTTCATATATTATATTTTCAGAGCATAGTAACGTATGTGTACTAAAATTATTTTTAGTGCATAAATTTGCATTTATTTCTTATATATTTAAAAATACAGGTACAAATTTATTAAATAATAAATAATCTTGAAATACTGCTTCATCTATGAAGAGGGGTCAGTTTGATAAAAATAGACATAAATAATATACGTATTCATATCATTTTTGGTGTTTTTCTATTTTACGAACTTTCTATTTTACGAACTATTTGGGTGTTCCCTACGAGTTCGAAAAATCGAGCGTCGACTGTATCAACTTTTTTTGGTTGGCTTAGTACTTTTATTCACAAAATAATTAAAATAATTGTAAAACATTTTGAAATTTTAATTAAAATGAAAAATGACTTAAATAAGAGTCTTAAAAAAGTACGACTGTGAGAGAAAATCTCATGCAGCGAGTTCTCCCGGGTTAAATCGCCCAATCGCTCTTATTAAATAAAACAATATTCTCTGTATTAAAATACTAGTAGCCACAAAGGCGGAGACTTGGCAGCTCTGAGGCAGTCGAGTGTGATCCACCGCGCCGGCGTGAATGTGTTAATAAAAATTTAAATCTTGAGATGTCAAATCAAATGTTTCACATTCTAATACATCTGAATGACCAGTTTTAGGTAGATTTCGTAAGAAATACTACCTATTGCAGTCGTTACCATGGTGCGACTTTTGAAAAATTCCTTCATAACTTTCCATTATAGGACCCCAGGAACCCAAAACCACCCCACCTAAAAAGTTTATATATATATATATATATATATATATATATATATATATATATATATATATATATATGTATGTATGTATGTATGTGCTAAATTTTGTCCGCACGATAAAAGTCGCAATTATGCACGGATTGTCCTCAAACTCGCCAACAACTTTGATATGGCTAATATCTCGGCGGGGATTGAAAATTGGCGAAATCGGCCAAAGAGGGTGGAAATGGGGAGGGTTCAAACTTTTGAATACTGTCTTAACATGATTCTGATAAAACCAGCTCTTACACAACAATGGCAGGAAAAAAATAAAAGTTTTTTGTTATAGCAGTTGCCAACAATTAAAAAAAAAGAACAATAAAATTCTCACCACAACAATTACTTTTCTTATGCAAAATTTTCACGTGTAAAATTAAATAGTTTGACAAATTGAAAACAAATTGAATATTATGTCATAAGTTTTCTAGAGCAAGACTTCAGCATGAAAACTCAAAATAAAATAAATAGTTTGACGAATTAAAAAAATATGTATATTGCGTCATATTGGAAATATAATGGACTTCAGCAGGTGAATACGTAACGCCATGTAAGTTTGAAGAAACGTATTAAAACATGATAAAAACCCGAATATGGAAATATTAACATATTTTAACACTTTAAGTTTCTCTGACTTTTTTGTAGCCATTTTTAAAACCTATTCCATATACACGTGTGTGTGTATTCGTGTATATTATAATTTTCACAAAAAGTTTAGCTCCCTACAGCTCACTCTTTGTAAAGAAACTGGGTTTTATCTCTAATCTTGATTTAAGTTTTGTTGAACCATTTAGTACTTAACATCGAAATTTACCTCCGCCTGTAGGCCCGAGCCGGCAGGGATTTTTTCTCTTTTTCTTTGTTCTTTCTTTCTTTCTTTTCTTTTCTTTTCTTTTTTTTTTTTTTTTTTTTTTTTTGACTAATTTGATTCGTGATTATATCTAAAAGTTCTAAAATTTATTGCTCAAAATTTTGTATGATCACATATAGTGCATATCTTTAATCTTGTAAAATGTGTCGGATTTTACTATAGACATTTGAATGCTTTTACAAAAAAATAAATAAGTAAAACTTATAATAAAGAGAAAAATAAATAAAAAGTTAAAATAGCATTCAATATCACAATTGGATGGTTTTGCAGGTGTTTTATTTCAACTATTGTAATGAATTACTTTTATGAAAATGATTAAATATCTATATAACTAAAAAAACGAAAGTAAATTTTTGGGTTAGTATGGTAGATACAAAAGATATATTTGTTATTTTTAATGGTTCATAAGTGATGTTTGAAATAGGCTAGACACAATTATTGTATGAATTTAGACTACTTTTCAATAAACAACAGCGTTAAACAATCATATTAAGGCGAAATTATTTTATTAAGTTAAAGGTATAACCACATAAAACTAAACTGTATTTTTTAAAAAATGAAACTGGGTGACACATTAAGCAACATATATGGATGTATAGAATCATAGACATAGTACGACATTCTTGGACTAAACATTTTAGCTATACTTTCTATTTTTACTTTATGTCCTTAATGTTCTTTATGAATTTAAATAATAATTGTTTTTAATTTTAGTTGAGTTTTGATGGAATCAAGGTTGTGAGTGCTCAGGTAAATGCCAAACAACCCAATGTGGTCACCACATTCTTCAAAGATGATCTCTTGGACTTGTCCCACGGTATTAAGTTCGGAACCGGACACAAAGTCCAGGTAAGCTGATTAATGGTTACATTACATATTTTTTCTATCATGTATTGATTATAATCTTTTAATATATCCTGAGAATAGGACTAAAGTGAGTGTTTTTCAAACTAGGTTAAGTACCACCATTTGGACCACGAACCTTACTCATACATCATCAACATTGAGAACAACACTGGAGGAGCTAAACACGCAACCATCCGCGTCTTCTTGGGACCCAAATATGATGAACTCGGAAACCGTCTTGTACCTGACGAGCAAAGGAGACTCATGATCGAGTTGGACAAATTCCACAGCGAATGTAAGTTAGTTCTAATAATTTGACAATATTAAATTAAATGATGTAATTTTTGTTTCTGTAGTTAAAAATTACAAATAGTTTATCTACTATCAGTAAACTAATGAAAGGCATCACATATATTAAATTCGAAATTAATTTGCTGGACAAAAAATAAATATAAATAAAATATGAAAATAACTTTTATTAAAAAAAGACAGAGAATAAAAATTTTATCCAATGTTTATTATTCTGAAATACGTGTTAAGCATGTCGGCATATAAATTAGTATTAACTTATATAGAATTTTCTTTATCATAATTATCTCATTTCGCAACAAATTTTCTTGTGAAACAATTATCCTTCAACTGTTGAAAGATTTTTCGAAACATGTTTAAGATTTGTCTTGATAGAATTTTAAATACATCCATGCAAAGGTAGGTAAAACATTTATTGGGACAAACTTTGTTCCCATGAACATGGAGAATGTATCATTCATGCCATGCCAACAAAGACCTTGGATCACTTGAGAACGATATTCTTTGATAATCCTCATGTACAAGTTTCCTAATTGATTTCACATTTTTAAAGTGTATGCTTTCGAAAGCTCCAGATCATTCACTGTGATTGCGTTTTCATTTTATTAATCGCCATCATCTACATTCTTTTACCATTAAAACACCTGTGCCACTTGAAACTTTCGGTAATACTTCGTTGGTTTAACATTGCAAACTTCTTGAAGCATGCTCTAGTAGTATATTTTCTCAGTTTAACACAAAATTTTACATTGAATTAGTGTTCCAAATTTTTATCCATAGGATAATCAGAGACTGCAATAAAAATGTTCTCTCAAAATATCCCTAGAACAACTCTTGACTTTAATATAGCTGTTTATCAAAATTTGTTCACTAATTCAGAATTAATTTAAATATATTGCACTACTAATCAAGAGCAAAATTTTCGAATTTTAATTAACAAATTAATTTCAATTTAAACTTAAAGGAAAAGAAGATAATAAACTTGTACTACTCATTTATGGATTAACCAAATTAAATGTACTTTGAAATGTTATGAGCAATTTAATAAAATATGATATTCCCCTTTTCTGTAATAATCAAAATTGCAACGAAACTTGTAGAGGAAAATTAAGCATGAAATTGGGAAGTTTTGCAAATCCGTTTACACAAATCTTGTTAATACGGCCATTAAAAAAATTCCCATGTATATACCATAAACATGCATATAAATTAGGTGGAAAATTATACTATTATTTTTTTTATATAGTGGCACCTGGCAAGAACGTAATCAATCGCAATGCTATTGAGTCCAGCGTCACACTTGCTCACACTTTCACATTTGAAGAGTTGAAGGACGGCCAACATGGTCCTGCTGACGCTTCTGAATACTGTAGCTGTGGATGGCCAGAGAACATGCTTGTTCCTAAAGGAACAATTAAGGGCATGGAATTCGAACTGTTTGTCATGGCAACTGACTACACAGTCGACAATGTAAGTGTACTTTGTTTTCTCTATATAAAAATAATCAGTTTGGATATTTTTTAGATTTAAGAAAGTTACAAATTGTAATTTCAGAATATTTTTACGACAGTAGCAGGTGCTGAAAAACATTTAATTTAATCTACCGCTATAAAGTTATTTTTGCGGTCAAGAGCTCCAAACGTCAAACAGATCTATGAAAGGCATTGCAATAGGAATTGCATTAGGTTGGAAGTAGTTTAGTAGTCGTCTCTTTTTTATTTATTACATGCAAAATATTAAAAAAAAATATTCATATTCGAGGATGGAGTAGCATGCTACTCCATCCTTGAATATGGTTTAATCCAGTTGGAAAAAATATTCGTTCCCTTCATTATATTAAAAAAAATGTTTGTTTCATTAAAATAAATTTTCGATAACATTAAAAGCACATTTGTAATTCAGAGTAAAAGAAATGTCAGTTATAGAAAGTGGAAAAAAATAGGATTTTTCTTATATATATAAATTGTTAAGTAGTGTTACGTTATTACACATTCATCTGGTATCAGCATTTTCTTCACATGTACAGTAAAATATATTTCTTTCTAACTCTAGGCTACTAATTTTGAAAGTTTATAATCACGGCTGTTATACCTTATATGAAAAGAACGAAAACATATTTTGCATGAGATTTTAAACAGTGTGGATGCTCATCCTTAAATCACCCTATGGCCCTATGGAGGCTTAATTTGATTCAGGAGGGTGCGAAACATTTTCAACAGCTTCTCGCTTTTAGAAGATCATTTTGTGCCAAACCCAAATCTGTGTTTACTTTAGGCAAGTGTTTCAGGGATATGCTTATAGTCTGAGCAAATTTGTAGAGGGTTTTACATAATAAATTTCATTAATTATTGTTTGCGCAACGGAAGGATGTACTTCTTTCTTATTTTTCCTTATGCTGACCAAAAAAAAAAAAAAAAAAAAAAAAAAAAAAAAAATGCACTGGTTCAATCAATAGTGGGCTAGCCTCGTAACGTCCGTACCAATTACATATACGTCTCCTTCCGTTATACCACTCCCAGCACGTTTTGGAACGAAATTTAGATTTTCATTTGATTGACCCTTGTATCATCATTTTTTTTTATATTAAATTATCAACAAGTTATTTATTTATTATATATTTTTTAGCCTGATGGAGTTGGCGATAAGGTTCACTGTGCCGATGCCATCAGCTACTGCGGTGCTAAGGACCAGAAGTACCCTGATAGGAAAGCAATGGGCTTCCCCTTCGACCGTCACATCTATGCCCGTTCCAATGCAGAATTGCTCACTGACAACATGACCATCGCTGATGTCAAGATCAAATTCACTGGAACAGAGTAAGTTTGGAGACTGGGACTTTTAAACGATGTTCGAATGGTGAAAGGAAACAGTTGTTGTAAAGATGTAAAGAAAAAGATGCAAAGCTGTAAAAAAAAACTGTGACAATTCAAAAAATTAAAATAAAACATATAATTGCATGAATTTGTTGTATTTCTTTCTCTTTTTTTCTTATAGTACTATCTGAATTACACATTTAAAAGAATATAAATAGTCTTCATTCTTTTAAAAATTTGCTTAAAAATTTTACTGAAGCATTTAGCTTTAATATGAGTATCATTGTCATTTTAAGGTGTGCTTGATCGTCATTTCTTGCAAATTCTACATTGAAATAAACCATGATTTCAAATCTAGACTAAATGAAAAAATAAATGTGATTTTGTCAAACGTCTTTTGACATTATTAATTTGTGTCCCACTATCTAAAGAAATATACAAAAAGGATGTTTAGCAATTAAAAAATGAATCATATTGCCATCTACGTCTAACCGTGAAGGAAAACCGGCACCATGAAGAAATCGAAATTCTTTTTTGTTTCTAGATATGATATTCGAAAAATCCTCTTCAAAAACAATATTCTTCATTTTTCGTTTTCTAAAGTTCGAAACTTAACTCAAAATTACTATAGTTAGACTATCTTCAGAGGCAGGTAAAATATTTAAATAAAATGTACGTATATAACAAGTTAACAATTTGTAATAATATACTAATTTTTATTGCTAAAAGGCGTAAATTAAAACTTTAAAACCAGTAAAAATAGGTTTATTCAACTGTTTACATGTTTCGACTCTACCGGAGTCATTTTCAAAACAAATAAATAAAATGATGTTCGAATGGTGAAAGGAAAAAGATCATAGACCGTGCAATTTTAGAATTTTTTTTTTTATTTGTTTTGAAAATGACTCCGGCAGAGTCGAAACATGTAAACAGATGAATAAACATATTTTTACTGTTTTTAAAGTTTTAATTTATGCCTTTTAACGATAAAAATTAATATACAATGTGCGTATTTTGCAATAAAAGTATTTTTTAAATTAAACCAGTATATATATTTTTTTGAATGTGCTTTACTTCTTTAATTATCACATAGTGCCTCCTGAGAAGTAATTAAGCGTTGAAAATAAGTAGATAGCAGTTATTAAAAATAAGAAGTTAAAACTTATCCGAACATCAAGAAAAATTAAAGAGTATGCATATACAGTATAACATCTTTTATCCGAAACTCTTTTAACCAAAAATCTCGGTTAACCGAAATCTATTTTTAAAGCTTTTTTTTTTTTTTTTAAGTATCGCATTCCTTGTGTGCAAAATACATTTTCAAAGCTTTTTTTTCTTAACTATCATATTCCTTGTGTGCAAACGGTTCATTTCGACATACGAGTACATATAAATATTTTCGATCCCCTTTCTTTGAGTTCCTTTGAATTTAATTTGAGCTCCCGTAAGTTGCGGAGTGAAACGAGCAAAACGAACGAAGAAAACGAACAAATTAGCAATTCTGAAGCTTTTTAATGTTTTGCAAAAGGTTTGGCATGGCTGGAGCAGCAGAAAGACTGTGATACTCGTGAATTAATGATATTTAAAATCTTCATGATAGAGTCAAAGGCAATCGAAACTGCGACAAACAAAACATTTAAAAATAGCAAATAAAACCTTTGTGCAAGAATATTAAAACGCAGAAAAACAACGTTTAAAAATGCACAAATAATACGTAAAAAGCTGCAAACAGCTGTTCCGAATCTACTAGCGAGATTCTTCTTCAGTGCAAGATAGAGCAAGGCACAGCGTGGGCCAAGGCTTGCCCAGGCTTGCTTTTTCTAACACGCTGTGCCTTGTTCTATCTTGCACTGAAGAAGAATCTCGCTAGTAGATTCGAAACAGCTGTTTGCAGCTTTTTACGTATTAATTGTGCATTTTTAAAGGTTGTTTTTCTGCTTTTTAATATAGCAAAACATCGTTTCAAGCTCTTGTGAAATATATAAAAGGTACTTGATTTCAAAATTGAAATTCAGGTAATTTATTCTTGTTTCTATTTTGTTATTGCTTTAGTTTTATTAGGCACTTGTCACCATAATAAGAAATAGCGCATACATTTCTGCTTGATCTTAAAATTGAAGTATTCTCGATTATCCGAAAATTTCGATTTTCCGAAAGAGGGTCGGTCCCAATTACTTCGGATAATCGAGGTGCTACTGTACATTCAAAATTCTTTTGAAACAACCTAACCATATGTTAAATTTGGAACAAAGCAGCGAAAATTTAATTGTAGACTAACATAAAAAAGATTTTTATTTTCTTCTATCTCTACAAGAAGAAAGTATTGAATTCGGGAAAATTTTCGACTTCTGGTTTTCGACGGATTTACACGTTTTAGGGGTCAGAGATTCCAAAAAACGTGTTTTTGCAAAATGTCTGTCTGTCTGTATGTGACACAAATTTTGTGGGTGCTCTATCTCAAAAACTAATGCACAGAATTTAATAAAAAATTATATTCAGGTAGACCCTGATATAAATTGGTGCTGATTAGTTTTGGGGTAAATCGCCCAACAGGTGGCGCTGCTATACTGCATTTTCACGATTTCCTTAATAGCTCAATCTCCAGAACTAATGCACAGATTTTCATCAAATTTCAGATTCAGTTAGTCCTTGATATGAGTTGGTGCTGTTTACGTTTTGGTGTAAATCTCCCAGTAGGTGGAGCTGCTATGCTATATTTTGCAGGATTTACACGATTTCCGCAGAAGCTCTATCTCAAGAACTAATGCACATATTTTCATAAAACTTCAGATTCAGTTCGTCCTTGATATGAAATGATGCTGACTACGCGTTGAAGTAAATCGCCCATTAGGTGGCGCTGCTGTGCTGCATTTTGAAAGATTACCTCAATAGCTCTACCTCAAGAGCTAATGAACGAATTTTAATCAACTTCAGATTCAAGTATACCTTGATTAATATTGCTGCTGATTATGGGTTGGTGTAAATCGTTCAACAGGTAGCTGCATTTGTCATGATTTGCGCAATAGCTCTATCTCAAGAACTAATGCACGAATTGTCCCTAAACTTCATATTTAGTTAGACGTTCACATAAGTTGATGATGGTTATATTCTGGTGTAAATCACCCTATAGGTGGCGCTACTATGCTGCATTTTACTGGATTTACACGATTTCAGCGATAGTCATATCTCAAAAACTAATGCACGGAATTTCATCTTTTTAGAATCTTCATGATGATCATAGATTGCCATTTAATTTTGGCACAGTGATAACAAATTTTGTGGTATTGACATGTATGAGATAGAAGAAAGTTTTGGGATTGGTACATCCGACTAGTTAATCCATGGAACATGAAATAGTACTAGTCCATACAATTCAACTTCTTGTTTTCTACCTAAGGTACAGTCATCAAAAAAAAGGTAAACACTCCTACTTACTCTGCAACAAACTATAATAGAAGAAAGTTACGGTACCAAACGACTAGAAATAAAGTCTACTTTTAAATGATGTATATAAAATTAGCTTAGGGGGCTATCTACAAATCAATACCAGATCGAACTTTTTTTTCTCAATGGCAACACCCAATTTCAACAATAAATTTTAAATCTGCGGTTCAAACTATGCCTAGATACGAAATTTCATTTGGATGATGAGTTTTTGAATTATAAACATTCAAAATTTGAAGCTTCTAATGTTAAATTGCATTTTCGTATTTTTATTACTATCTCTTGAAGTTATAATCCTAATGTGATAATTTTTTGTGTGGTTATAATACTAAAAATACCAAACATAAATACTACATTGAACTTGTAATTAAAAAAAATTATAATATGAATTATGAAATTAATATTTCAAAAAAGTATGAATTGTAAACTTCAATTTTCTTGATAGATTTATATTTATTATGTCCTGCTTTATGCAAATTCTCAATGTCAAATTTTTCTTCCAAGAAGTTTTCAGATTAGGGTTAAAAACGTCAAAATGATGGTTTAAGGGGTCGGTCTATGAACTGCAGAAAAACATAATTTGAAAAAAATATATTTTACTCATTTTATTGAAACATTTGGGCTGGCAATAGTCGAAACAAATTAAGCGAGTGAAATGGTCCTATTGGCAAGAAATAATACTTTAATTGAAGTGTCGTAGTCATTCTGTAGCATTTCAACAATCGAGTACCGAATTTAAATTTGGATACAGCCCCTAAAATAGGCGCATTTTAAAATAAATAATTTATCTGAAACCAAACGAACGAATTTTATGAAACTTTGTATTTTGGCTAATGGAAGGGTGCAGAATTTATTTATGGTGTCAAACTTGGGTATTGCTACTGAAAAAAACAAGGTTTGGGTTTGTTTTGACATATAGATGGCCCCCTAAGGAAATTTTACATACGTCATTTAAAAGTAGGTTTGATTTCCAATTGTTTGGTACCAGATTCTTTTTTACAATAATTTATTGCAGAATTAGTAAGGGTGTTTACCTTTTTTCTCCACAAGATTTCTTTAGTCAATCAAAAAAAAAAAAAAAAAAAAAAAAAAAAGTGTGGTTATGCAATTTATTTTTACGAAATCATATTGTAAAATTAAAAAACTAGTATGTTGTGGGCATCACAAAACTTTCTTCTATATAAATCACGTCAATTAAATCATTTAAATAGTACAAGAAATTACATCAATTTAACAACAATTCGTATCAAAGTATACCTGAATTTGGAGTTTGATGAAAATTCGTGCATTACTTATTGAGATAGAGCTGTAGGGGAAATTCTGAAAAATGCAGCATAGCAGCGCCACCTGTTGAGCAATTTGCACCAAAACACAAACAGCACTAATTCATATTAAGGTATACCGGAATCTGAAGTTTGATGGAAATCGGTGCATTAGTTCTGGAGCTAGAGCTATTATGAAAATCACAAAAAATGCAGCACAGCAGCGCCACCTGTTGAGCGATTTACACGAAAAGGTACAAAACATCAATTCATGTCAAGGACTAACTGAATCTGAAGTTTGATGAAAATCCGTGCATTAGTTCTGGACATTGTGCTATTGTGGAAATCGTGAAAAATGTTGCATAGCAGCGCCACCTGCTGAGCGATTTACACCAAAACATAAACAGCACTAATTCATATCCAGGTATACTTAAATTTGAAATTTGTTGAAAACCCAAGCATTAGTTCTTGAGATAGAGCTATTGCGGAAATCTCAAAAAATGCAGCATAGCAGAGCCACCTGTTGAGCGATTTACATCACAAGAGGCAAAACGTCAATTCATGTTAAGTATTAACTGAATATGAAGTTTGATGAAAATCCGTGCATTATTTCTTGAGATTGAGCTATTACGAAATCGTGTAAATGCTGCAAAATGCAGCATAGCAGCGCCATCTGTTGGGCGATTTGCACCAAAAATTTACCAGCACCAATTCATATCAAGGATTAACGGAATCTGAAGTTTTATAAAATTTCGTGCATTTGTTCTTGAGATAGAGCTTTTGCGGAAATCCTGCAAAATGCTACATTGCAGCGCCACCTGCAGGGCGATTTACACCAAAAACTAATCAGCACCAATCTATATCAGGGACTACCTGAATATAACTTTTTATTAAATTCCGTGCATTAGTTGTTGAGATAGAGCGCCCACAGAATTTGTGTCACATACAGACAGACGGACAGACAGGCAGACTCACAGACAGACATTTTGTAAAAACATGTATTTTGGAATCTCTGACCCATAAAACGTATAAATCCGTCGAAAACTGGAATTCGAAAATTTTCATGAAACCAATACTTTCTTCTTGTCAAGATAGAAGAAAGTAAAAATATAAGAAACAAAACACACTACTACTACATTTGAAGGCACCTAGAATCATGCCTCGGCAAATGCTTTGCTTATCCGTGCCAAAGCCACCCATAGGTGATCCATCTAAACTCATTTGCCCAGTTTGAAAAGAAAATGGTTTCGTTGAAAATAAGTTTGAAATTCCACCACAACGTTGTGTTGCAAAAAAGATTTTAATGAATTAGAACATCGCGAAACTGCTTTAAGGTAACGATCTACACATTTGAGGTATGCGAAAAATACAAAAAAATAAAATCTCGATAACTTTGACATAGAGAACCTCCTTTTAATAAGGTAAAGTATAGTACATATACACAATTTAGAAAACGCATAACCTAGTTTCAGCAATTAGCTACCGTAGTCGATGAGATATTTGAATTCTTTGGAGAAACCCAGTATATCATCTATAAATTTGCACACACACACCTCATAGTTTTCTTAAGTTTAATTCTATAAAACATATATAACACAATCAAAAATTTATTTTCAGCATTTACCGCCCGTATAAAGTGACCTGAAATGTTTTGTGCAGCCCTTGTATCAACTACAGACTTTTATAAACATTTTTCGTGAATTTTGGAAACTACATTAGAATATTTACAATTATGTTAATTATAAATATTAATAATAATAATATTATAAATAATAATAAGGTCAATTAATAAATTTTAGAAAAATTTTGCCAGTTAAAACTAATTCATTAAATTTGAATTTATAGGGATTTTGTGCCATATTTACAATTTCACTCAAATCTTTTATCTAAAATATTTTTTAACCATTTGGAAAAATGGTTATTGTCCTCTGTCAGGGTAGGAAATCAAAAACATATCTAAAGCGTTTTATTGGTTGAATCCGCATTTTATTCGTTTTCTGATTGGTCTATACAGTAATCTGTATTTTCCCTTTACTTTCAACAGAGATGGATTCTTCTGTTGCCACTATGACAAAAAAGTAATAAAAACTACAAAAAAAAATTAATAACTCAGAAACAAATTGAGATACAGCTTTCAAACAAATTGCATTTAAAAGTACATTTTTTTTCTCTATACGACGGTGTAAAAAGTAATATTGTGGGATGTTTAGAAGCTTAAGAATGAAATTTCATTTAAAATGGGTCCAGGAATATTAATGTTTAATCCATGGCATACGTAATGAATGACCAGCTCCGTAGCAGTTTAAAAATTTACAGTACCTAAAAATGTAATCCATGGCGTACGTAATGTATGATCAACTCCGTGAGATTTTTTGTCTTAAATTTTAGTCTTTGAAAAAATCATTTTCCGAATAGTCGCTGTAATTTGTTAAATTTTTTTTTTTTTTGTAGAATTGGGAAATGTACAAATATGATGTTCTTACAATAGAAATATAGAAATATTTCCGAACTGAAACTTTCAACCTCCCCACCCCAATCTTTCAACGTCAAGAAAGCTGAA
This sequence comes from Maratus speciosus, assembly GCA_963932465.1. Lineage (NCBI taxonomy): Eukaryota > Metazoa > Arthropoda > Arachnida > Araneae > Salticidae > Maratus > Maratus speciosus. The sequence goes on from OZ010793.1 coordinate 536,595,213, forward strand.
AAGATGCAAAGGCAAAAAAAAAATCATCCTTTTTAAAAAAAATTATTGTTTTGTGCAACCAATAATGCTTTTGAAACAAGATAAAGTAAGGTAGCTATAACTCATTAGATGCGTTCGTAATTATATAAATACGTAGCACCTATAGTCGTCGTTTGGTCCGTCTGTCTGTCCGCATATAACAGAGCAAAAACTACCCAACCGAATGGTCTGAAATTTAAAACATATAATTGTTGCAAAATTTTGTCGAGTTATTTCAAATTTTATGAAAATCGAATGTATAGTTTAATGACAGGGACAGTGAAAATTTTTCCATTACATTACGGCCAATGGGAAAAAATTATTACTAGTGTATTTTAATGATGTTATAGCCTTTCGAACAGAATGAAATTGATATGCACTTACGAAGTGCGCTAAAATACACATTCAGTAGAATATGCAGTGCAAGAAATATTTATAAAATTAGTTATAGTACGTACGCGCCTCATTTGCCACGTTTAAAGTGCAATTTCCAATTTGTTAATTCTTTCCAACGTAGTTGAAAAGTGTTTATGAATTCAGTTTGTGTTTCCGACTGTCTGTCTTTGCTCTAACTCACGTAAATATAGTCCGATTGCCATGAAATGGATATATGTTATTGGGGTTTAGACCTCATTTGTCACGTTTGACGAGCAATTTCCAACTGGTTTTAAACTGTATTACTATTAATCGATCTATTAAATGAATTTTATAACAAGTTGTTTTAATGGTACTTTAAAGTATTCGGGGCATAAAGGTTTAAGCTAAAATTTGATTCAGCTGGGAAACGCATAATACAACTAAAATTGCACTTCCAGGAATTAGCATGACGATAATCTATCCAGTTATTTGCATAGCCTTATGGGAATTTATTTATATTCTACAAGCGATCTTAGTATACGTACTAATTATACTTAAGCTGGAAAATGTATAACACATTTAAAAACTACTCCTAAGCAATTCACGCCCATAGACAATGATGCTTATGTTTCTTTGTTTTGTTTTTAATCAAGCATATACATGAGATGTAGAATTTATGTACGCAATGTACCAAATCTTTTTTTAACTTAAAAACTCATATCGCATCTCGAAACGCATTTACAGCTTTTATAGTTCAGAATTCGTTTTTCTACCCGTTCAAATAAACAAACAAACAACAACAAAAAAAAAAAAAACGCTATGCACTCTATACTCTATATTAAGCATCTTGCAGTGCCTCTTAGCAATACACATCAATATCATTATGTTTAAAATAGTGTAGCATCTTTAAAACACATTGCTAACAATTTCCCCATTAGGTCATAATATAACTGAATTCTTTTAAGTGCCCCTGTAAATGAACAAATAAATACCGTACCATATTCTACAATAAGCATCTTGTAGTGGCCCTCAACAATATGCACTAATTTCCCTATCTATATTATAAAGGACAAACATATCTGTGCGTAACGCATACGTCATTTTGCGAATGGCAACACTTTGAAATTTGAAATAAAATTTTGGTTTTGTAATTTTCTCTACTGCAAATTTTTATACTTCTAAACATCGCACACTTTAAATTTTTACACCGCCGTATAACGAAAAAACTTCTCTTTTAAATGCAATTTGTTTGAAAGCTGTATCTCATTTTAATTTTAAGATATTAATTTTTTTGTAGTTTTTATTACTTTTTTTGTAATCGTGGCAGCTGAAGTACTACATTTCTGTTGAAACTAAAGAGGGAAAAAATGAAAATAGTAGACTGCTGTATCTTTTTGATGCCATTTTCTCATAAAAACCGAAAAAAATTGAAATTAAAATAGTGCTATGTCAAGACTATCGTCTGTTATAAAACCCAGTGAGTTTTGGCTTTATTTCGTTGTTATTTATCAATTAAATGATTTTGCCGTGCTGGCTCCATTGAGAAATATTAATACACAATTTGCACATAAAAAAAAGTTCAGAATTTCTCTCCCGCTAATTTTCTACAAAGAAATTAAAGCTTCATCAATAAATAAATAAAAGAATAATATATAAAAAAGCAGGAATTTAACATATATGTAGTCGAACAATTTAAATTTTTCGAGCCGAATTGGGAAAAATATGTGCTTTTAAATGTAATTTGTATGAAATAGAGTTGCTAAGCAACTGTTAAAGTAAAAGAGAAAAAATAATCTATATATTGAAAACACAAGATAGCTTTTTTAGACATCTTCCTTGAACTTTCTACTGTACCAATTTTGCTAATAATTCTTTTTTTAAATGAAAGCTGTTCATTTGTAGATGTCCTCGCACTGGCTATTTTTCTAAATATTTTCACTTTTATATTTTTAATTTAATTTGAAAAGATTTTTTGAAATTTCATCAAAATGGTAGCAATCGTATTATTTTCACTGTTGCAGAAAAAAAGAAATATTGGGGTTTATTTATCCTTATTGATACCATTTACTCATTACAATTAAAAATAACTTTATTTTAAGTCTGAATAGAAAATGACGTCACTATTTAAAAAACATTTTCGCTCATAAAGCTAATGTTACTATATATTTTCATTCGACTGATACCGAATTTGAGACACTTGGCGTAATGCTTCAGTAAGTGCCATATTTAAAAGAAAACAATCCTTTTCTTTGATAAAACTATATATTTTTACACGAATACATCTAAAAGACATCAGTTTCTGGAATTTGTACTTCGCGTAACTGAAATTAGACCCCCAAGCCAAAAGAATACATTTTCACATCCAAAGTTTTAGCTGACAAACGGAACTTCACGTTTGAAAATCTATCTAAAGGGAAAATATGTCCGTGCGTACGGCTGGCGTCATTTTGAGAATGGCAACGCTTGACGATTAAATGTCGGATTTGCAATCTTTGCTACTGCAATTTTTTGAATTTCTAAACATCGCGCATCTTCAATTTTTACACCCGTTATATAGGGAAAAAAATCTACTTTCAAATGCAATTTTCATGAAAACTTTATCTTAATTGATTTATTTATTATGTCTTTTTAAATAATTTTCAAGAATAATGTGTTTTAATCTATATCCACTGCGTACAGGCTCCATTACGGAATAAGCCATTTGCACTTAAAATAATATAAATAATTCAGCATTTGTCCCTGACTAATTTTTTATAGCGAAATTAAAACTTCATGAATCTATTATATTAAAAAGTGACTGCCCATTTGTATTTCACAGCTGTTCCTCCTAGAATATGCGGAATGTTGGGTGATCAAATTAACGCCAGTTATCCGCATGGGTCCGAGTATGTTAAACGTGGTCGTAGAATTTTAAAATTTGTTTAGTTTTCGAGATATAAATTTTTACGTTATTTTGATGACATATCTGTAATGATGGAAACTAAAATTGCTCCATTTTTGTGGATAAAAGAGAGAAAAGGGAAAATTACAAGGATTATTAAGTATCATTGTTTGAAATCATTTTTTAATTGAAATTAACGTATATTTGAATAAGTAGTGAAAAAATGATTGTAATTTTCAAGAAAATTTCACGAAATACGAACTCACACATATTCAAGCTTCAGGAATCCGTTTATTTTAAAAACACAAATTCGACTCTCGACTGGAACATTGAGATAAATTCTGTTGACGTCAAAAGAAAAAAAAACATCGTACGTTATTTTCATTTAATTTAAAGTCGTAAAGTAGATTTTCAACCTTTGCCTTAAGATGGCTAATAAAACATTTCAGAAGCGGACATTAAAAATGCGAAATAGCCAGAGAAAAAAAAAGAGAAAAGTTTTAGCGAGAAAAAAAAATAATCCTTTAAATATTTATATTAATTCATAAATATAAAATGCTTCTGAATAAATTCGTCCAAACAAATTCATTTTTGTATAAGTTGACCCAAATGACATCATTTTTACGAACTCCGAAATTCGAAGCAAAATCTTTGAAGAGCGAAAAGCTCTAGGCAAATAAAGTTATGGAATATGTGTATTTTTATTGGGAAAGTTTTGACTTAAATTGTAAATATAACTTATTATTTGAAATATTGCATTTAATAAAATTAATATTGCAATGGCTTTCTAAATTTACAATAAAGTTCAGATTTCATTTTTCGCAAAAAGATCAATTGTCTCATGCAATTCAAAAGCAACACAACGGGTTGCTATGCAACTAGTGTTTGTAATAGTGTAATTTTATTAAAATTCATAGTAAACGATTTTCCATCATAGACCATACTATAAACTCTTTTGTATGTGACTGTAAAAGAGCTATAAATGCTGTGCAGTCAACTTTTCACAGGAAGAATGTTGTATTGCACCTCAATAATATCTACCAATTTCATTATGCTTGAAACAGTGTAACTTTATTAAAACTCATTGCAAACGTTTTTTCTCCATACATCATAATGTAATGGTATTCTCTTTTGTGTCCCTGTAAACGAATTGTAAATGCTACGCAATGCTAAACAATGCGAATTGTAAATGAGTTCATTTTCAATAGAGATTGTCTTATCATAAACTCTATAATATATACTAAGCCTATGGTAATCCAAGTATGTAGTTGCGGATATTAGAGCACAGAAAGATGCCCTGATAAACCGAAGTTATAAATGCCTTCCAATTACGTTTAAAAGTGTTAAAAAGATCTATCGGTCGGAAAGACTTGCAGCTTGCAGATTAACTCTTATCGGACTCTAGCTTTTTATCCATGATTCTGTTTTCATGTTCTATTCGCACCACTATATTTTAAAAATAAATTTTTAAAACATTTCTCTTTTCTCGACAACATTTTTCTTGCAAATGTTGTCGAAATACTACACTATATGGCCAATGATGATTGATCATTTGCGATATTAGATATTTTATTAAATATCTAGAAAAATACAGGAGAAATTCCTAAAACTCGAGGTGTGTAAACAGAATAGTATAGGTCATATATTTCCGTGAAGATTTTTTCCCGAAACCCCATAGGGGACCGCCAACAAATTGAAAAAGAACGAATATCTTTTGGATAACCCTATAAAAACTAATGTAGCAAAAGCGTTCAAATTCTAGAAAAAAATTAAGAGTCTTATTGTAATAAACTGTGTTCATTTTTATGAGGATAGCATGTATACTGGTAGAGAAATTAAGATTTTTATAAAAACAGTCCCAAATTTCGACAAGTTTTTTGCTTATAATTTGCAGAGTTCTTACTATAAAAAAATGTTCTTTTCAGAATCTATGACAAACAACATTGTACATAATACCCCGCAATCGGAATTTAAAAAAAAATAATGATTGGATTTAAAATGAGCAGGTTTACAAAATAATGTTTCACCGAGCATGTGTGAATGCAATCAAAATATAATGTACAGTCGTGTAGAAAAAAGAAAGTAAACCCTTCTACTAAGTCCTCAACAAATTATCGTAGAAGAAAGTTACTAGTATCGAACGATTGGAAATAAAGTCTACTTTTAAATGACGTATGTAAAATTTGCTTAGGGGGCCATCTACATATTAAAACGAAATCAAACTTCATTTTTTTTTCAATGGCAATACCCAATTAAATATATATATATATATATATTTTAAATCTTCGGTTCAAAATATGCCTAGACACAAAATTTCAAGTCATTTGGATGATAAGTTTTGAATTATAAACATTCAAAATTTAGTGCTTCTAATGTTAAATTACTTTTTCATATTTTTATTAATATCTCCTGAAATCATACTCCTAATGTGCTAATTTTTTGTGTAGCAATAATACTAAAATACCCAAACAATAAACAAAACACCCATTTTGCAACGTGTATAATTGTATGATATGAATTATGAAATTAATATTCGAAAAAAATTATGAATTGCAACCTTCAATTTTTTTGATGGACTTAGTTTATTACGATCTGCTTTATGGAAATACAAAATTTAACATATTTCTTCCAAGTAGTTTTCAAATTATGTTTAAAAAATAGAAAAGTGGTGGTTTAAGGGGCCGTCTATGATAGAAGTGACTAGATATTTTAAAATTTCTTATGCTATCCTGTAATCTAGCAGTCTTCAATGACTGCTTGAGTGGAGCTTAAGATGCCTTGATCAAGAAGAGGGCTCTCCTTTTCAACAATCGAGTACTGAACTTCAATTTGGATACAGGTCCTAAATTAAGCTTGTTTTAAAATAATTAATTTCTCGAAAACTTGTCCTACGAATTGCATAAAATTTTGTTCTTAAGCTAATTGAAGAGTGTAGAGTTCGTTTGTGTTGTCAGAATTGTGTACTACTATTGAAAAAAATTATGGTACGTTTTAATATGTAGATGGCCCCCTAAGTAAGTTTTACATACATCATTTAAAAATAGACTTTATTACCAATCGTGTGGTACCAGTAACTTTCTTCTTCGATAATATGTTGAAAAATTAGTAGGGGGTAAATAAATAGATAGAAATGCTTAATTCATCTTTAAAAAGTTAAACTTAAACTTACACTATGTGCAAAATTACTTAAAAGATGAGAAAATATTAAAAAGATGTTAAATTATTTTAATACCTTAGTACTTTCAACTATAAAAAACATAGTCTTCGTCAGAGAAATATAAGAAATACAATTGTTATTGACGTCTAATTTTCAAAATCCACGTAGATGGTGACGAAAGAAGTGAAAGTGGAAGTAATTTTTAGATCTGGAAAACATTGGGAAAATAAAATACGGATACAGGGAAGTGGAATATTACTCGTTTTATGATTATTTAAGCAAACCGAGCCAAATTCTGGGTATGTTGTAGGATAAAACGTCATTGCAAACAGTATTTTCTTTAGTAATCATTTCTATTGATTCGCGGATGCTTTAGTAATAATTTCTATTGATTCGCGGATGCTTTAGTAATAATTTCTATTGATTTTTGACAACAGACCTGTTAAAACTTAACCAAAAGCAGAATATACAAGTTAATTTCGAAGACGCAAAAATTATATATCCCTCAAAGAATTATCATGATTTAATCATCCGCGAATCAATAGAAATTATTACTAAAGAAAATACTGTTTGCAATGACGTTTTATCCTACAACATACCCAGAATTTGGCTCAGTTTGCTTAAATAATCATAAAACGATTAATATTCCACTTTCCTATATCCATGTTTTATTTCCCCAATGTTTTCCAGATCTAAAAATTAACTTCCACTTTCACTTCTTTCGTCACCATCTACGTGGATTTTGAAAATTAGACGTTAATAACAATTGTATTTCTTATATTTCTCTGACGAAGACTATGTTTTTTATAGTTGAAAGTACTAAGGTACTAAAATAATTTAACATATTTTTAATATTTTCTCATCTTTTAAGTAATTTGCACATAGTGTAAGTTTAAGTTAGTAGGGGTGTTTACTTTTTTTTTTTTCCACGACTGTACATAATGTATTAGCTAAGTGTATAGAGACACTTTTGTAAAAGCCTCAAAACCATAGCTTGAAAATTCTGAAAATTATCGTCGATAGAATAAGCTCGAAATCCGTTGTTCCCAAAAGGAAGCGAAAAAGATTAGGAGCTGTATCCAAATATCCGTTGATTAGTGCCAATATAGCGTACACAATATGGCACATACTGATATTTGGATACAACCCCTCATCTTTTTGCTTCCGTTTTGGACCAACGGATTTCAAGCTTATTCTATCGACGATAATTTCCAGAATTTTCAAGCTATTTTTTTTAGACTTTTACAAAACTTGCTCTATACACTTAGCTAATACATTATGCGCATTATATTTTGATTACATTCGCGCATGCACAATAACACATTATTTAGTAAACCTACTTATTTTTCATCCAATTATTTTTTTTTAATTCTGATTGCAGGGTACTATGTACAATGTTGTTTGTCATAGTTCCTGAAAAAAATATTTTTTCTATTAAGAACTCTGCAAATTATAAGCAAAAAACTTGGCAAAATTTGGGACTGTTTTTATAAAAATCTTAATTTCTCTACTAGCATACATGCTATCCTCATAAAAATGAACACAGTTTATTACAATAAGCCTTTTAATCACGTTCTATAGTTTAAACGCTTTTAATACATTAGTTTTTACAGGGTTATCCAAAAGATATTCGTTCATTTTTAATTTGTTGACGATCCCCTCTAGGGTTTCGGAAAAAAAAATCTTCACGGAAATATATGACCTGTACTATTCTGTTTACACACCTAGAGTTTCAGGAAAATTCCTCATGTGTTTTTCTAGATATTTATCAAAACGTCTAAAATCTCAACTGACCAATCATCAATGGCCCTATAGTGTACAAGTAGAAGTGCTTCTTAAAAACTGAATGAAATTCATGTTACAGATACTGGTCCGGATGTAACGTGGGAAGTAACATAGGACCGGTAAGGGTTTTTATATTCAATGAAATGAAAGATTTTCTATAATGTGTTTTCTGACTGCGGGACTAAAATCCTGTTTTATAGAGGAAATCTTCCCATTTTTATTTGAAAACAAGAACGCAAAATCATGCGTCAAGCATAAATTATGAAACACTTACAGAATACTTTAACAAAACTTCATCCTTTAATAAGGTGAAAATGAAATTATGTCTAAATAAATAATTCGGAAAACGCATAACACATTGTAAAACCCAATTTCAGGAATTAAACATAAATCGTCGAAAATATCCGAATTCCTTTATGAATCGTATATGATCTACAGATTTGTATATTATACTACATAGTATGCTAAAATTTAGTTCAGTTAGAAATGGATAACACAGTTTTAAATTCTCCTTCAGCAATTTCCATCAATAAACGAAATGATATATTTCGTGCTGCCCTATATATATTATCTATAGAATTTACTTGCACCAAGTAATAGGGAAAAAAATTAATTTAAAAACTCGTACCACAACTTGAAGCGCACTTCCAGAAATTATTGTTCTTAGTACTGTAGCCGAATTATTTTGTGTATCCCTGTAAATACACACCCTGTACTATAGTAAGCAGCTTATAAAACACCTCAATGATATACAACATTTTCAATGCGTTTGAAATGGTGTAACAACATTAAAATGCGTTGCAAATGTTTTCCCCCATAAGATCGGAATGTGACAGAATTATTTTGAGTGTCCCTGTAAACGAACTATATTAACGCTATACACTTCACTTTGAATACCAAACATGCCATAGTAAGCCTCAATAACATATATCAATTGTATGGCAATCCGAGTATATTTACGTGATTTAGAGCACAGACAGACAAACAGACAAACCGAATTCATAAACACTTTTCATCTTTCTTGGAATGTGTTAAAAAGAAACAGACAACTATAAAACAGGCTGTAGAAGCCGTTCCGCTAATGGACTGTTATATCAGGAGTAATATATGGACTGTATTCAGTATTCACAAGGAAGGTCTATATAAGTACATACTCAGAAAATTTTTTTTAAATTACAGAGTATCGTTGTTATAAGGATATATCTATAAGATTACGTGGGGCATGATTTTACAATGTGACTCTGGAAATTCTGGCAATTCAGCTTCAAAAAGCTAATGTTCATTTGAATTAAAGTTTGAACATTTGTAAATGTGTTCAAGTTGGGTTCATTCTATTAGATAGAATTTTTCAAAATTATATTTTGATGTCTAAAAATAAAAAAATATATGTATTTCATCTTTCTTTCTTCATGGGTTCAGTTGTCCCTTTTTTATGGGGCAACTGGACCAGGTAAGTCTGTATTCCAATGCGTTTTTACTTTCTTCTATCTTTACAAGAAGAAAGTATTGGATTCGTAAAAATTTTCGACTTTCGGTTTTCGACGGATTTACACGTTTCAGGGGTCAGAGATTCCGAAAAACATGTTTTTACAAAATGTCTGTCTGTGAGTCTGTCTGTCTGTATGTATGTATGTGACACAAATTTTGTGGGCGCTCTATCTCAAGAACTAATGCACGGAATTTAATAAAAATTTATATTCAGTTAGTCCCTGATATAAATTCGTGCTGATTAGTTTTTTGGTGTAAATCGCTCAACAGGTGGCGCTGCTATGCAGCCTTTTCACGATTTCCGCAATAGCTCAATCTCCAGGACTAATGCACGGATTTTCATCAAACTTCAGATTCAGTTAGTCCTTGACATGAATTGAAGTTTTGTACATTTTGGTGTAAATCGCTCATCAGGTGGCGCTGCTATACTGCATTTTTTTACGATTTCCCCAATAGCTCTATTTCAACAACTAATGCTTGGATTTTCATCAGACTTCAGATTCAAGTATACTGTGATATGACTTAGTGCTATTTGTCTTTTGGTGCAAATCGCTCAACAGGTGGCGCTGCTATGCTGCACTTTTCAGAATTTCCATTATAGCTGTATCTCAAGAATTAATGCAATAATTTTCACCAAACTTCAGAATCAGTTAATACTTGACATGAATTGACATTTTGTACATTTTGGTGTAAATCGCTCAACAGGTGGCGCTGCTATGCTGTATTTTTCAGAATTTCCACTGTAGGTGTTCTCAAGAACTAATGCACGAATTTTCATCAAACTTTAGAATCAGTTAGTCCTTGACATGAATTGACATTTTATACAGTTTGGTGTAAATCGCTCAATAGGTGGCACTGCTATGCTGTTTTTTGTGATTTCCGCAATATCTCTATCTCAAGAACTAATGCTTGGATTTTCAACGAACTTCAGATCCATGTATACCTGGATATCAATTATTGCTGTTTATGTATTGGTGTGAATCACTCAACAGGTGGCGATGCTATGCTAGATTCTTCAGAATTTCCGCTATAGCTCTATCTCAAGAACTAAGGCACGAATTTTTATCAAACTTCAAATTCAGATACACTTTGATATGAATTGGTGCTAAATTTATGTAATTTCTTGTATTATTTAAATGATTTAATTGATGTGATTTATATAGAAGAAAGTTTTGCGATGGCCACAACATACTAGTTTTTTTTATATATATGGGGTATTCAGGTTCTGTTTGAAAAAGTTAAACAACTTAAAAAAATTTAAACCAGGCGAATCATGTAAATTATACATCAACTAAAGAGCGTTGTAAGGAAAACCTTTGCTGTCAAAGTGTCTAAAAAAAGCACAAATCTGAAATTATTAGATTTATTTATACAAAAGACATAAAAATTAAGTAAGTACTTCTGTACTTTAGTATAGATAATAAGTATAAAAGATACGTGGGTATTTTAGGGGGGAAAATAACAAGATATATCTATGAACAAACGGCTATACATAAATATATCTCATTGTCTTTTTTATTTATCTCAATGAAAGTTCGATATGGCCAATAAACCTATGGAGAATGTAACCATATTTTTATATCGAGCAGAAATATATTTTATAGGTTTCGATAATGTTCTAATAATGTCACTTTGTCTTATGTACGCCTTTTCATCTGTATCGTAAAATTTCGATGTTTGGGTATTACACTTAAGAAATTTGGTTTGATACTCCCAACATGCTTTTTAAAATTTTTATTGTGTTAATTTTAATAACAGGTATTATGTAGTTTTCTTTATTGCAAGCAAAAATACAATGGAGAAATTAATTTTCCGTAGTAAGAGAAATTCAAAAAAATTATTTATAACTGTTGGGGTAACTGGATCCCACACGGTCCGATTACACCTGAGACATGTCCCAGTTACCCCATTCTTGAAACGTTTATGGGGTAACTGGATCCCACATGGTCCAGTTACACCTGAGAAATGTCCCAATTACCCCATTCTTGAAACGTTTATGGGTGACTGGAACACTGGTCTTACCTTTGAAACATGAAGTAAATATGTATAGCTACCGAATAAATGTATTTATATGCTTAATCTTAAAAAAAAGATTGTTTAATAAAGGTACTTACTATATCTATCTATATTATAAAGGACAAACATATCTGTGCGTAACGCATACGTCATTTTGCGAATGGCAACACTTCGAAATTTGAAATAAAATTTTGGTTTTGCAATTTTCTTTACTGCAAATTTTTAAACTTCTAAACATCGCACATTTTAAATTTTCACAACATAGTATGAGGAAAAAGATGCTCTTTTAAATGCAATTTGTTTGAAAGCTGTATCTGAATTTATTTTTGAGATATTAATTTTTTTTTTTTTGTAGTTTTTAATATCATTTTTCTTATCGTGGCAACGAAAGTACCCCGTTTCTATTGAAAGTCACTGAAAGTAAACGAAAAATAGTCAAAAATAGGAGATACTGTATCTTTTTGCTGCCATTTTCGTATAAAAATAAAAGAAAAGCTGAAATTAAAATGTGGGCTATGTCAAGAATATTGTCTGTTATTCCGTGATAATGACGTCATATGCATACTTTTCTATAGACGAAGTTTAAGATTGGATTGTAAAAAAGGATTACTTTAGCGGATGCAAATGACGTCATTTTATAAAAGAGCGTGTATTTTAATTCTTAAACCTGAATTATGTTTTGTAGAAGTGCGTCATTTTCACAGCCCAGCTGCTTTGAAATTCTTCACAGGTGAAAATGCTTCACTTTTGAAAATAATGTAATCGAAATCACACACTGATAAAACGCAATGTTTTACAAAAATTTAGAGTGTCTTTATAGAAGAGAGGTTACATGCAAATAATAGCGATTTATATTACAGAAATTGATGATTCTCGCTTGGATGGATTTGCTTCGCCGAGTTAGACAAGCAAACAAATAATTCGTGGTTTAAAATAATATCATATTCTTGAAGTTTTTGACCAAAATTCTCTGGAATAATAAAATTTTAATGCTATTCTTTAGGGCATTCTACTATAATTTTATCAAAATAACATAATTTGCTTAATTTAAAATTTTCCTAATTTTATATAAACTATATATTTAAACACAAGTGTGTTTTTTTAGTCATCCGCCCTGATCTTTCTGCTGAACCAATTTTACTATTTTTTTTTTTTTAACTGAAAGCTCTTCATTTGTAAATGTGATCGCACTATCTGTTCTTTTTTTAAATATCCCCACTTAATTATACCTCTGGAGGTGCCTTGCCAGGTGAAGGTCTCGTCATCTGATCAAGGTTCTAAATTACGAGACCAACATGAGTAGCAATGTGCAGGTGCCAAACAACAGGATATAAAGTTAAGTAACCGGCAAAACAAAGTATACACAAACGAGCAGTAGGCACTGCAGATAGGATGACGATCGAGGCAATGATTTCAGGTTTATTGCCGCTTCGCGGCGATTAGACGGTCTTTCGCCCCGATGCCAAGTACTAAACCCGTTAAGCTGAGGCAACCCGGCAGGTAGGGGCCTGGTCATCGATTTGAAAGAAAGAAAAATATCCCCACTTTTATATTTTAATTTTAAAAGCATTTTATGAAATTTCTTCAAAATGGTGAAAATTAGATAGCTTTCATTACTGCAGACAAGAGAGAAATAATGAGGTATTTTTATCTTTATTCATGCTATTTTGTGATAAAAATTCAAAATTGTTGATAAAAATTGTTGTACAGGGTTTAGTGTCACAAAATCCCATTAGGGGCAGAATATTGTATTAGGGGCATAATAACGGAAAATGATATACTGCTTTTAAAAACACGCATTTTTCCTTATAAATTTTCTATATTGTTTTTCCTTCTGCATGTGTACTGATACTAAGTTTCAGGCACTAGGCGAAATGCTTATTTAAGTGAAAATGAAATCATACTTAAAAGAAAACGATCATTTTCTTAGATAAAATTAAACATTTTAACACAAATGCGTCTAAAAAACATAAATTACGGAAATTTTTACTCTCCGGAATTGAGATTAGAATCTCAAGTAAAAGGTGCGTCTATTCACATAAAAGATGTTGCTGAGAATCGTGACTTCAAGTTTTGAGTTAAAATGATTTTTAAATGATCAAACAAAATACAATTTTTTTTTTAAATGATGAATATGGATATGAGAAGTGCGTATGCAAATTTTGAGAAGGTGAAAATTGCTGTTTTTCATTCCGGAGTACCAAGCATAAGAGCCTCAATTGATAACCACATCCGAATAATTGATCTTTATTATATTTATATTAAATTATAAACAGAATTTAACTCAATGGTCTGCAATGATTCCTTGTCATTTCAAATCCCAAATATTTGGATTGAATTGTTAGATAATTTGAAAATAAAATAGGGCAACGTGAAACATGTTAAAATATTACGCGCGTGATTTTTATTTATTTATTTTTAAATTTCATTTGTAATAGTTTATTGTCATTTTCCATCTTTGTGTTTATTTGTTTTTCTGATGATGATTGAGTAAATTCAATCGAAACATGTCAAATTATTAAGATCTTTTAATGTATTTTATTAGCATTTGACGTCCTTTTTAGCAATTAAATGTTTAATATATATTTTGAGTGTGTTTTTAGAATATATATATTTTAAATATTTATTATATTTTACTGATTAACCCCTTCGGGACGGGAGCCTTTTACGAAATTTTTAATCTTTTGTCACCGTTTTTTAAAAACAGAAATTTGTGTCTTCTTGAATCGATAAAATGCGCTGATTAAATAAGGCAAATTTGCAGTAAAATTTTACTGGTGAGGAAAAACAAGGATTCTGAGCGCTTCATGCGGCACGTATACGTGTCGCTCGTCCCCAAGGGGTTAAGTATCTATATTATAAAGAACGAACGTATCCGTGCGTAACGCTGACGTCATTTTGCGAATGGCAACTCTTCACGATCAAATTTCGGTCTTAAAATTTTCGCTTCTGCAATTTTTTAATCTTCTGGCCGTCAACATTTTCAATTTCCGTGGCAAGGGGAAAATATACTTTCAAATCCAATTTGTTTAAAAGCTGTATCTTAATTGACTGATGTATTATATTTTCTAAAATAATTTTTAAGCATGATTTTTTTTAAAGTTTATCGTATCACGTGCCGGTTTCAATACATAATAATAATAAACATTTTGCACATAAAGCAACAAATATTTTTCAGCATTTGTTTCTGACTATTTTTGCATAACGAAATTAATACTTCCTTTATAAACAAATAAAAGAATAATATTTTAAAAAACTGCCAATCTAACATATTTGTGAAAGACAAATTAACGAAATTAATACTTCTTTTATAAACAAATAAAAAAATAATATTGTAAAAACACAAATCTAACATATTTGTAATCGTATACAATTTAAATTCTTAGATCACCAAATAGGATTTTTTTTTTTTCAAATGGAATTTGTTTGCAAAGTTCATCTCAGTTTACTGATTGTCTATGGTTTTAAAAACAATTTTAAAGCATGAAATATTATTTTAATTTATCTATATCGCGCGGAGCTCGATTACAAAAGATTAATCCGTTTGCCCTTAAAAAAAAATAAAGAGTTCACCATTTTCTTACGACTAATATCCATTAAAAAAAAATAACTTCCCTATGAATAAATAAATAAAATAATATAAATAAAACACAAATTTAACAGACATGTATAAGTTCTGAAATTATCAAAATATAAAAGGATGCCGTAAGTAGCAAAATCTTGGTCAAATAACTCTTAGCATTCGGCTAATAAGAAAATATCGCTTTTGATAAATTTCAAAAATTTATTTGATTGTATAATTCGTATTTTCCATATGAAAAGTGCTGTTTTAATGTAAGGGGCAATCTAAAAAATTTATTGCATAGTTTTCAATTAAAAATAAAATGTTTTCCCCTATATTCTTTAACCCGGGAAACCCGGGTACGATCCCCTAGTTTTAATAAAAAGCCGAGAACGTTCAACCAAATCGACGTTGTTTTAAAAAAAGAAACCTATCACAGCAATTGCAGAGTTATGAGTTGACACAGGTTGTTTTAAGAAGAAGGGATGCGGGTGCAATGTTAACAAAAGCTGAAACTTAAAAGACATCAACGGTTTTTTATAAAATAGCCTATGATCCAGTTAGCTGATGGATCCGGTTACTCCAGCTCACCTTGTAATATTATAAAAAGAGACCTTTGTTTATTTGTACGTAAATTCTAGAACTACTGAACCTATTTCAAAGCTAATGGCAGCAAATTGACCGTTTCATTAACCCCGAAGGAGTGCAGCAGCAAACAAGTTCTAAAAAGGCAATTTTTGTGTTACTGAAGGGCCTGGAAAATTGAAATTTGGTATGGTGGTTACTTATAAGATATAAATGGTCTCTAAGAACAGTTTCTAAAAAATATATAATTAAAAGGGTTGAAAATGCAAGAAAAATGTTCTTAAAACGTTCGAAATTACGATTACTACGCAATCTCAGGAAATACCAAACCGATTTCAAAAGTAATGGTTGCAAATTGATGGTGATAGTCCTTGCTCCAACATAGACTATATTTTACGTCGGTCCCGCTAACACCTGCGGGTTGCAGGAGAAAAAAAACGTTCGATACTGAAGGGGACAACTTGAAATTTGGCATTTTAATTTCTTATAATATGTAAATGCTCCCTAAGAACAGTAGGGGAAAAATTCGAAATTTAAAACAGCTTAAAATGAGCGAAAAACATTCTAAAAACGTCCTAAATTACGCTTTCTAGGCAAGTGTTAAAGATAGAAACTTGAAATTTGGCATGGTATACATTTAAAAGATATAAATGCTCTCTAAATAACGGTTTCTAAAAATTTTCCAAATTTAAAAGTGTGAAATGAGGGAAAAGCGTTCAAAAAATGTTCTAAATTACGATTTCTGTGAAATCTCAGAAAATACCAAACCGATCGCAAAAGTAATGGTTACAAAATTGATGGTGACAATCTCTTTTCAAACATAAGTTATATTTTATATCTCTTCCACAACCATCAGGGCGTTTCAGGATCAAAAATGTTCTAAATTCCGATTTTTGTGATACTGAAACGTCTAAAAACTGGAAATTTGGCATGGTAGTTACTTATAAGACATAAATGCTTTCCAAGAATAGTCGAGAAAAAAATCGAAATTTAAAAGGGGTAAAAATGTGGGAAGAGCGTTCTATAAACGTTCTAAATTACAATTTCTATGCAATCATTAAAGATAGAAACTTCAAACTTGGAGTGGTAGATGCTTATACATATAAATAATCTCTAAGGATGGTTACTAAAAATTTCGAAATTTAAAATGGTGAAATGGGTGAAAAGTGTTCTAAAAACTTTCTAAATTATGACGGTTATGGAATCTCAGGAAATATCAAAGTAATGGTGGCAAATTGATTTTGACACTTTCTGCTCCAACATGGGATATATGTTGTTTTGGTACATTAACAAACGGGGGTGCAGGAGCAAAAAACGTTCTAATGTTGCTATTTTTGGGGTACTGGAGTAAGCTAGAAAATTGAAATTTGGCATGTTAGTAAGCTATAATGTTCTCTAAAAACGGAATTAAAAAATTAGAAATTTAAAAATGTCAAATGAGTGAAAAGCGCTCTAAAAATCTTCTAAATTTTGATTTTTCTGGAATTGTTAAAGAAATTTGGCATTGTTAGTTACTTATAATATGTAAATGCTCTTAAACAGCAGTTTTAAAAAATCAAAATTTAAAAGAGTGAAATAACCAAAAAGAGTTCTAAAAATAATCTAAATTTCAATTTATATAAAATTGTTAAAGATAGAAACTTAAAATTCGGCATGATGGATACTTATAAGATGTAAATGCTCTCTAAAAACAGTTAGTAAAAAATAAAAATTTAAAGGGGTAAAATCAGCGAAAAGCTTTTTAAAAACTTTCTAAATTACGATTTCTATCGAATCCGAGGAAATACCAATTCGATTTCAAAATTAATGTTGGCAAATTGATGGTGACAGTCCCTGTTTCAACATAGGCCATATTTTATGTTGGTGCGAAAACCACCAGTGGGATGGCAGATCGTCAGACTAGAAGCTTGGGATATGGCATGATGGTTACTTTTAAGATGTAAATGTGTGAAAAAAAAAATCATAACTTCAAATGAAAACTGCAGTGAGTGTAAAAGCTTCAAAATACATTCTAAATTATCATTTGTTTAGAATAAGTTTTAGTTCCCATTAATTTAAGTTTCATTTTCGCCTAATGCATTGTAATAATGAAGTTTAGTCAGACTGTCGCGTTAGTATTTTTTGAATTATCCGTAGCATTATAGTTTATTCTAATAAAAATAGGCACACAAATACCATTTGGCATATTTCAAGTATTACGTGAGAAAGCCGCGGGTTTTTCTAGTACGTCTATAAACAAAAAATTCTGCGGAACGTCGAAATGGCGTCCGGAAGAAAATAATGAACATTTCGTTTTCTATTTTGCGATTTATCGTTGGTTGGTGGAGCAAAGAAATAAAAAAAAAAAGGTTTTATGTTAAATACAAGTTAGAGAAAAACTTTTTCTGTTCTTTATACCGAATTAATTTAATTAAGTTTAAGTTCAATAAATACACTAATATAACTACTGTGTTGTCATATGTCATATACATATGTAAATATAATAAAATTTGACGATCTCATTATACAGTTTTGAACAAAAGTTAAATTGAATAAAATTGTTTCAAACTCTAAATTAAGGCCCGATTCTGAGCACTGTCAATTCGACTTCGATGTCCTCAGTGTCGGAGACAAAAAGAGAACAGTATTGTTTCTATAGAGGCAATGATTTTTCATTATCGAAATATGTAACGACAGTGTTCTTAATCAAACAGTTATATTTAAAATAACTTGAAACTTAGCCAGCAGCAGAAACCGTGTAAAATTAAATGACTGCATCGACACACAATTTATGTACATTATATAACCTTATAGAAATGATAATAAACCATTTCATTCATTAAGTTTAAATTAATTAAATAGTGCGTACTTAAACACTCATTTAACAAGCAATTTCCAAATGCATTAAAATCGTTTGCATTTGGCGTGGAAAAAGTGTTGCGCCAAATATTTGAAAGTATTTTACTTTTTTACAGTTTTTCTACTGTTATTACACGGGTAAATTTGACTGAACTTTTACAAAGTTCATGAGTAGCTTCATTAGCATTTATTTATTTTTTTTTTCAAAATATTGTGCACTTTAAGGAGAACTTCCTTGTCAGTATTGGAATATAGTAATGGACACTAGGGTGGAGCGAAAAAAATTATTTTTTTAAATCAAAAACGGGTAGGTGCCAAAAATTGCTTTTATACTAGTACATCAACTGCGTGCAATTTTACAGCCGAAACAAAATGGCTTGAGTCTGCGCTTTTGGTCCAAAAGTCGAAATTATAAATAAAATTTGACATTTTTTCAAAAAAATTAAAAAATTCCTATAGAGATGGTTATTATTTAAAAGTGTTATTTAACCCTTTATTATTTATAACCTAATATATTTAAACGATGAAACGATATCTTTATTCTGTATAACTGGAGCAAAACTGACAACTTTTGGTAAAAAAGGCGTTGCCACTCTGTTGTGTCATACAACTAATTGTTGTTTAGAATACAGCTCTTACGTAGTTCCTTTCAAAACTACACAGGAGGTACAACGTGGAGGTGGCTGAATTTTATGTGACAACAGTGCATACTGGACACACTACACTTGCAGCTGTAAATTACGCTGTGAAAACATCTATTATTTAACGATTATTACTCTCATTGTTTTCTTTGAAAAAGCACTCCCTAACGTCGATATTTTAAATTTTATTTATTTATTTATTTTTTGTATCTATACAAAATCATTTATCACTGTAAATAACAATCCGCGAAACACAAGTCTCTCCGACGCTACTTGGCATTCCATCCATTTTGGTCTATACTACGCTTACGTAACGGTGCAAAAAGCGTTTATTTCTATTTTGCCCATGGCTAAACTCCATTGGTTTATTTAGCCTTAATTTTAGCCAACTTTTCACCAGTTGGCTAAAATTAAGAAAACTAATGATAATGTCGATTTGAAAACTTCAGAGGATCTATATATAAAAAACGCTTATGTAACGGCAAAAAAAGTGGTTATTTCTTTTAAGCCAATCGTAACAAGTGGTTTGTGACAATAAAAATTATGACAATTTTCAACAATTGGCTAAAATTAAGAAAACTAATGAGGATATCGATTTGAAAATTTCAGAGAAAATGTAGAATTTTTTTTATCCGAATATCTAATTTCTTTTTAATCCGACGGTAATTTTTCTTAATTTTTGCAAAAAACTGACGGCGATAGTACAAAAATTCGTAGAAAGAAACCAGACGAGCTTAAGCCACGACCAGACATAAACTTTCGGCCCCCCTCCCATTTAACCTCCTTAATGGTGGAATTTCTAAACTCGCTAAAATACATGTTTAACTATTTTTTTTTTTTTTTTTTGGTAGATTCGTTATACTGAAAAATATACGCTCTTACTCAAAACTGCTGCTGAAATATGGCGAAATGGCCTAAAACTTACGACTTCCTCCTTTAACCCTCTTCGGGGGTGAATTTTTAAAAATGCTTTCTAATTGCTTGCCTAGGTCATAACATCAGTCTACTGCAGACTTACCAGTTTGGCCTCCATTTTTAATTAGAAAATTTGAATTCGTGCCAGAAATTAAAAACAGTATATTTTGCTTTATTTAATGACAGAAATTTTGTAATTACATTCAGTAAATATTCTTCTTTCAAAATTTCCGGTATGAATTCAAAATTTCGAAATAAAAATGGTAGACAAACTGGCAACCCTTATTTACTGTCCAAATAACGAGATCCTCACTATAGTCATTTCAGCTCTGTGTTGATGAGTCAGTCAGTCAGTCTAGAGTTCTCTCTTTATTTTAGATTTTATAATGTTTTCAAAATGTTTTACTTGTAGATAAAACAAAAAATTTTATTTCATACACTTGTATACATTACTCAAGCATAATGAATTTTGAAAGTGAATAATAAATATCCAGTTCGCCAAGTAAAGCAATCAGAAAATTTTATATAGGTAGTGCCTTTGTTATACGGGGTGTTTCTAAATGAATATCGGGGTTTTGACGCTTGGTAGTATTTATTGCATAAAACTTAAAATTATAATTAATGCATAGATTGAAAGAAGAACTCAAACAGTTTTACCTGCAAGCTTACAAGTGTTCAATGTGACCACCTCTCGTCAGACGGCACACACCAAGTCAATAGCTCAGTTCTTCCCACATGTTGATTAGTGTCTGTGGGGTCATTGTTGCAACAGCTGCAATTGTCAGCTGGTAGTGTAGGCACATACACGCGATCCTTTATAAACCCCAACAGGTAGAAATCACATGGAGTCAGATCGGGTGAACGTCTGAACAGAACTTCTTTTCTAATCATTTTCGAGGTTAATAAACCTCGAAAGAACGTAGATATAATTTAAATATTTACATCGCCGAATAAGAGGAAAATTGCTCTTTCAAAGGCAATTTGTTTGAAACAGTATCTCAATTTATTGATATTTTATGGATTATAAAATAATTTTCAAGCATGGCCTTTCTTTTAAATCTACTAGGGGGCTCGGCCCCCTACGAGCTACGCTCGCCAACCCCCGTCCAGACACCACAGACTCTAAATGCACGCTAATTTGATCGGCTTTAAAAAGATTTCGAAAGATTGAATTATAATTTAAAAAAACAGTGGCGATCTCCCAATAAACGAATTTCTATTCATTTCTCTTTGATTGGGGAATTTTAACGCCAAATCCGCTGCGGTACTACTTGATTATCCTGTCGACCAATTTCGCCAAATTATATAAATCGCCAAACCACGCGCCAAATTATACAAATTGATATAATTTTTATTTTAAATAACGAAAGAACAAATAAATTCGTACAACATTAATAAAAACACAAATAAAACGTCGAAATAAAAATAACTTGATGACGTATACACGTGTAACAACATTTCAAAATAAGCTAATATAAAAGGAATTAAGTAAAGAGAGTCTTTGTCTCCTGGTATTTTTTAACAAAGCGAAAAGAAAGTTCTTTTAAATGAGACATTTTAAATTAATTCTCAAAATATCAAATAAATGTCTAGCGCAATTTCTAAATTTAAACTTTTTTGCAATATTATTTTGTGTTCATTTTATGTAATAACTATAATGTGACGTAAATATGACTTAATTTCTCCTAAGACTTCTAACGCATGTTAATGAATTTATTATTTTACTTTCATACTATTATTATTTCCTTTCTCTTTTAAAATTCACGTGTATACTTTTCATGACGTAATTTTTAATAAGTTCCTGCTTTTTATACCTAATTATTTAATTTTAATTTGAAAGTTTTTTTTCCTGTTTATAACAGTCACGTGTAAATAAATTTTTAATTTGAAGCAAACATTATTGCTTGCGCTTTTTATACAGTTGGCAATAGTTTAAATTAGTACAATTTTCTGAAATCTGTAAAAAATATCTCTAGAAATGCTGAAAATTTGAATTTAAAATAGAAATAAAACCTGAAAAAATGAGTCAAAATAAAAAAATTAATGCAATCTGCACTCCGGCAAATTCTAACGCATAAAATGATCTAAAAATGATTACACTGCAATGTATAGTTTTTGCTGCTATAAAACTTTTTTAGTGGAACGATTTTGTCCAACTTTAGCATTAAATAACTCTTAAAATAATTCTTCGATTTGAAAACTGTCTGCATCAGCGTGTTTATCAAACATTTCTGTATAAAACCACCGATTTTCCTATTTTTGTATGCATTATTTTTGTTAATATTAACGAAGAAAGGCTTCCGGTCACAAAAAAATCAAAACCGGCGGCGGCGGCGGTGACAGCGGTAGTTACTTTTTTTTAGAATAGAGAGATTTCTATGACGTGCAGCATACTTACGGAAGATTGACACATGTGCATTTAAAGCAATATAAACATTTCATTTTTTGTTTCCGGCTAATATTCCATAGCACAATTAAAAATTTATAAATCTATATTAATATTATAAAGAAGTAAAGTTTGTGTATTTGTCTGTTTGTTTATTTGTAGGGGTAATCTATGGAACTACCGAACCAATCTCAAAAGAAATGGCGACAAAATGATGTTGAAAATCTCTGTTCCAACATAGACTATATTTTATATCAGTGCCACTACCCCAAAAGTGGTGCAGAAGCAAAAAACGTTAATAAAATGAGATTTTTGTGTAACTGAAGGGCCTAGAAACATAAAATTTGGCATGATAGTTACCTTTAAGGTATATAGATGATTTCTAAGAAAATTTTCTGAAAAATTCGAAATTTAAAAGGGGTAAATATGAACGAAAAGCGTTCTAAATACATTCTAATTTGCGATTTCTACGCAATCTCAAGAAGTACCAAACCGATTTGAAAAGTAATTGTTGGAATTTTATGGTGATACTCCTTGCTCCAACCTAGGGTCTATTTTATGTCGGTGCCACTATCACATGGAAGTTGGAGGGGCAACAAAATTTCTTAATTGCGATTTTTGTGATACTCAAGAGGCTAGCATTTTGAAATTTGGCATAGCAATTACTTAAATACTGTGTGTAAGTAAGATATAAATGCTCTATAAGAACATTCGAAAGGAAATTCCAACTAATATTTTTTTGTTGCAGGAGCAAAAATGTTCTAAATTTTGATTTTTATGATACTGAGGGGCCAATTTTTGAAATTTGGCATGGTAATTACTTAAAAGATGTAAATGTTGTATAAGGACAGAATAAAAGAAATTTCAATTTTAAAAGGATAATGTGAGCGAAAAACGTTTTAAAAACAGCCTAAATTACGATTTTTATTCATTAGTTTTAGTTCTTCTTATTAATTTAAGTCTCATTTTCGCTTGATGCAGTGTATTACTGATGTTTAGTCAAATTGTAGCTTAATTAGTATTAGAATTCAAACACCACATTCAAATACCACTTGGCATATTTCAACTAGTACGCGACCAAAGCTGCAAGTTTTACTAGCTATTAAATAAAAGAAAAACATAAATGAAATCAAATTTAACAGATATGTAATTAAACTAAGCGCTTAAACACTAAAATCGTAATAGAAATGTTCCTTTAAATAGTGGACTCTGTGGCAATTTCTTTCGGTATTAACTCTGACATGTAAGATTATACGAAAGTGCAATTTTTAATAAACTGCATTAAAAAAACATTGTGGCATATTAGGAGTGTGGATTGTTTGGGACATGGCAACTTATATCAACGTCTAACTGAATCTGAAGTTTGGTGAAAATCCGTGCATTAGATTTTGAGATAGAGCTACTGCGGAAATCGTTAAAAATGCAACATAGCAGGCCACCTGTCGTACGATTTTCACCAAAATGTAATCAGCACCAATTCATATCAAGAACTAACTGGATATGAAGATTGATGAAAACCTGTTCATTAGTTCTGAGATGGATGTATCGCGGAAATCAATGAAAAATGCAGCATAGCAGCGCCACCTGTTGGACGATTTACACCAAAAAGTAATCAGCACCAATTTATATCAGAGAATATGTAAATATAATTTTTTATAAAATTCCGTGCACTAGTTCTTGAAATAGCGCGCCCAAAAAAATTGTGTCACATACATACGGGTCAATATCTGAAAACTGGACAATTTCACTCCAGAATATTTATTTTTTTTAATTAATGTACCAACTTCCAAATACAATTATATACTATGATACATGTTCTGTCATTTGAATGCTGTAGTGTTTTGAGATCAATTATGTATATTTTATGCGTAGGATAAACTTTTATGAAAGAAAGGGTCTGTCAACATCATAATCAGTGTCTAATATTTGGGACTGAGATGATGGGGACTGAGGTGATGTTTTTGTCTTAACAGCTGTACAGACATTTTATTGAACCATTTTGAACACATGTAAACGATTAAATATTCCATGTGACATTTGTATGTTACATAAATAAAGTTACAATAAGCTTTTTTTTTATAATTTAAAAGTTAAATATGGGGACATGAATGATGCTATGAAAAATACTCATCCCTTTCAGAACAAAAACTAAATATTTCTAAAAATGAAACAATGAGAAGAACAACTTACCTTCTTCCATGGTGGATAGTTGAACTGTAGTTGCTGTTGCAATGGAAATAATTCTGCCAGCGCCACCTGGTATCTGTTAACCTAAATGTGTGGTTAGAGGGATTGAGATGATGGTCAACCTCGGGGACAAATATATTTACTACAGTATTTTACTATACAATCTATACGAGTAAAGGAGCATTATATTGTCCCATACTATATATATATAGGTATAAATATATAATAGTAAAAGTTAAAAATATTTATAAAACATTTTACAGCATACATTTAATATTGGATATTTGTACCTGGGGACAGGGACTAAAATGACGATTTCATTTGTTTAAAACTTAAAATTAATTATTTATACACCATCATATGTCCATTTATCATTGGTAAATGTTATAACAAATGTTACAATATGTTACATTTTTCAGTTTTTGGTTTTAGTATAATTAATGAAATATTATTGGCAGTGGACGCAAATTGTTCAATTTTCAGATATTGACCCATACAGACAGACAGACTCACAGACAGACATTTTGTAAAAACAGGTTTTTTGGGATCTCTGACCCCTAAAACGTGTAAATGCGTCGAAAACCAGAATTCGAAAATTTTCACGAATGCAATACTTTTTTCTTGTAAAGATGTGTCTGTTACCGCTGCATTAGTAATAATCTCTATTAAACAGTCCTTAAGCACCAAGACGTACCTGCGTACGTCAGGAAATCTATTACAGTACCAATACGTATGTGCGTACGTCCTCATTTTAAGTCCAAACTGCAATGTTCTAAGCATCTTTTGTTGTTATTGTTGTTGATGTTGTTTTTTGCTTGGCTAATTGCTATTGTGATTGGTTTTGTACGGCCTTTATTGCCTAAACATACATAGCTTAGTTTTTCATTTTCTGCATTTCTACGCTTTATTACAATAACACTAATTCGAAAAACTTACGAGCTTTACACATGTAATAGTTGTTTATTTCGAGCCTAATTTCTGTTTGTATAATATAAATAAACCTTTCTCTCATATCCTCACTTTGCATGTAATTAAATAATTCACATGTAATTAAAAATAATGATATAAACTACTTTATGACAAAATTTAATACATCTGGTATTCAGCATACTATCCCTAAACTGATTATCGTGCTTAAGGTGTTAATGCTTAAATCCTGCTTAAATTTTTTTGAATCATTTACACATAAAAAATTTAAATTTTTCAATACTAATATCTAAATTAAACTAGTCAGATGTACGAATTCCAAAACTTTCCAAAATTTTCCTATTTACCTATTAATTTTCCTATTATATTTGAAAAGTAAGACAAAAAAGTCCTGTTTATCTAGCACTAAAATTGACCGAGTTATGAAACTCTGAATTGCATGACTTACATCCATTTTCTGCATCTGAACGCAGATGAGTTGGACCATGCTTCGAGGGATCGCACAAAAAATGCTTAAAGTATTAGAAGGATTTATTTCGAGTGTACATTTCTGCATTGCAGCCGAAGGAACTCAGTTCGAGCAAGATTTAAGATGACTTTAATTTTTATTAATTTAGTTTTATATTAGATAATCTAATACTATTTTAAAATATGTAGGGGAAAGTGTTGTACCTCTGACCAGATTGTTCCTTTGACCACCTAAGCTGTAACACCATCTAGTATTTTATGAATTTTGGTGTAATTAGTGCAGAGTTCCTTCACTAGAGGGCCTGTGCAACCTACTGTGTATTACTCAAGTAAAAGAGGATTCCTGTGAATAATACTAATCCACTTCCATCATGAATATATTTCCATCATAAAAATGTATGTATTTATTTGTCAATATTTTGCCTGATAATATTTTTTGTGCCATGTCTTTGTTGATAGAAATAATTTGATATGGTAGCTATAGACTTTTATAAATATGGTCATGCTTTCGAAAATGATTATCCTAACCCTAAAACTGTAGCATGCTTTGTAATTTATACTAGCATGTTGTTGTACCTCTAACCACGATCAGTTGTTGTTCCTTTGATCAGGTCAAAGGTACAACACTCTTAAAGGTTTTCTAAGCATTTCAACTTACTGTTTGTTTTCGAAAGCCGAGTCTAGCACTTTGAGACAATTCTACCATCCAAAGGGGTGTTAAGCAGAGATGGGTATTTTCCGAAGTTCTAATTCGGTGTTCGCTTGCACGATGTCAACAACATTGGCAATCAGCCAAATGCAGCCAAACAAACTCCGCTCATCCCTATTTTGATGAAATCAAAGCAGACATGACGCATGCGCAAGAGCGTGGAGGGTTTTGTGTTCCGAAAACAAACAGTATATGACTTGCTTACTAAAACTGTCTTTAAATTAGTTAACTATATTTTATGACGATGTTTAATAACTATGAGAATATTTTACAACTTCACTCGTTTGAACCTGGTGACATTTGAAATTGCGACAAGACTGGGATAAGCACAGTTTTTGTGCCTCCTAAAGTCATAACCCAAAAGAAAAAAAACAAGTTGGAGGGATAACGTCTGCCGAAAGGGGAACAACTATCACTATGATTACTGTTGTTAGTGCATCCGGAAACAGCATTCCCTCTTTGTTTGTTTTCCCCCGAGTCAACTTTAAACCATTTATGCTCCTGGATCAATCGGGACTGCAAACCTATCAGTTTGGTCAAATCAGGTCATATTCTAACAGATCTTTAAAAAATTTCTGAAAAATGTTAGACTTAGTACCAGGGCTCGCACCGTTCCTAAAATTTTCGGACTTTGCTACCAGTAATTTAAATAAGAATTCTTCGTGGTAGGTTCCTTTGACATTTATAATAGAATTATACAACAAACATTTTCTTTTTAATTTAGTGGTAGCAAGGTGCGAAAATTTTAGGAACGGTGCGAGCCCTGCCTAGTACTGAAAGGCCAGTATTGTTATTATTTGATAACCATGAATCTCATATTACCATATCAATAATTGATTCAGCCAAGGCTAGTGGTGTGATACTAATGACGTTACATCCACACTCTAGCCATGAAATGCAATCCCTTGAAAGGGGTGTTTATGGCCCTTTTAAAGCCTTTTATAATCAAGCTGTAAATAATTAGATGGTTCTCATGAAATGTTGGTAATCCTTTTACAATCTACAGCATTGCTGAACTTGAAGGCATAGCATATTCTAAAGCCGCAATTCCAAACGATATTATGAAAGGTTTTAAGGTCACATGGTTTGGGCCTTTCAATGAGAACGTTTTCTCTGATAACGAATTTCTGGCACTACTGTAACAGACAGACCGATGCTGCATTAAACTGATTTTGATGAACCATCAACGAGTGGCGCAGCTCAAACTGACAATATCATTCCTCAATGTAACAGTTCAAACTTATCGCCACCTGAGAATATTAACATTATACCTGAAACTGCGACACCTCATCCAAAAGTGCGAACAAGGAAAATGTGAAATATGAGTCGGCGTAAAGGGAAATCTCGTATCCTGACTGATATTCCTGAAAAGCTGAAAAGAAAGTTGAAGCTGAAAAGAAACAAAAGCAACACCCTAAGCGCAAGAAACAATGATACTGAATAAAAGGATATTTTCCTAATAAAGAATTTTGTTCTCTAATTGCCTGGACAGAAGTACAAGACCCATGGTCAAAGGTACAACTATGTGTTGTACCTTTGACTACAATGTTATTATTTTTTTTAATGAAAAGAAACATAATAAAAGTAAAACTAGAACCTTGAAAAAATTACGTATTATAAACCAGATGATACTGATTATAATAAAACAAAGAATCTAAATTTAGCCTTAATAGTTAAGCTAAGAAAATTGAAATTTTACAAAGTGGTCAAAGGAATAACACCTTCCCCTGCTATCATTTTGTAAAGAAAAAAAAATATAGTTATAATATAAAAATGGATATTACATAATATATCATATAATTTATGGTTGTATAAAGATTAATTTTGGGTTATATTCTTAAATAACAGATATAAATTTGACTTTCTTTGGTTCATGTTACGCTGTTCCGCATGATAATACCGTTAAGGTTGTTCTTTAAAAAACTATTTTTAAAAAATCGGAATTATTCCATCGAAAAGATAAGTTTTACGCTGCCTAACTTTTTACCACAAATTCAATAAAGTTGTTTATCATGTATAGAAAGAATATTTTTGATAACATATGAATAGATATCATATAAGATGCAATCCAAAATCGTATGTGAAAAAACAAGCTGAATAAATGAAGATGATTATTATTACTCGCGAATCCTAACTAAAATGGCGTACATTTAATATGTATTTATCTTATTATTTTGTAATTTTTAGTAATACTCATTGCTGAAATTGAAGGCACTTTTCTTACTTTTACCGTAACTGTCTTATAAAATTAATTTGAAATAAAACTTTAAAAAATCACATAGTAAGGCAAAATAGTTACATGTCAAAAACGCTGCGTGGAATTGCTAAAAAAGAAAATTGTCTATTATTCATGCAAAAACAATTGCCTTACTTGTGATAAATGTTAAAGAAATAAAAATGAATCTTATCTGTATAATGATTACCAAATTAAAATATTTCGAGTGCCAACGAAATTGTCCTCTGTACCACCTCAAGAAAGTTTTCTAAAAAAACAGGGTACTCATGCAATCGATGGTACCGTATGAACTGGTCATCGCAGTCCAAAATGTGGAGCGTCAAGTGCATACTGCTAGCGCGTATAATAGAAACTTCTACCACTTCTTTTATGTTATCACATTTATAACAAAAGTAAGTAAAGTGAAATCTCCCTGTGCGACTACCTACCTGAACGACCATTTTTTCCTGGTACGAAATTTATTCCCATAGGCTCAATATTAATTTTACCTCCATTCAGAGACCATACCAGTTGAATTCCCTCCATGAGCGACCAATTTTTTTTGGAGAAAATAAAACAAATTCAGTTTTTTCCCGGTCGCTTGAAGAAGGTTTTATTAGAAAAATAATTCCGGTGAGCACATTATTCATCAAACTTCTAAACTAAGTTTAGAATATTTTTTATTCAGGTATGTTTGAAGTGTTTAAACTCCTTTGTACCTTTTTAGGCAATGAATTTAACTCTGATGGCGAATTAAGAATGGCGGTCAATAAAGTCCACTGTCCTATTCTATCAGGAAAGTCTCAAAGAAATAGATAAATTAATGAAATCGTCAATATTTGTTCCAGCCCCCCCCCCCCCAAAAAAAAAATGCATTTATTTACTAAACTTTGAAAGGACTTGGAAATAAAAGTTATAAAAGATAAAACCGCAACATCAAAGCTCACGTCAATGTATTCATTTTTTTAGACTCTGCAGAAATTAACTTATGTAATTAATTTTTGTTTTCATACTTAAATTTTCATATTTTTGCAAACGTGAAAAATAAATTTTTTCTAACATTAATTGTTACCTTTTTCCAACAATTAAAATCTAGATTTAAATATAACCTCCATTAAGAGAAC
This sequence comes from Maratus speciosus, assembly GCA_963932465.1. Classification (NCBI taxonomy): domain Eukaryota; kingdom Metazoa; phylum Arthropoda; class Arachnida; order Araneae; family Salticidae; genus Maratus; species Maratus speciosus. The sequence continues at coordinate 536,625,472 of OZ010793.1, forward strand.
ACTTCTCGGAGCGACCAATTTTTATTGAAACGGAACGTGGTCGTTTTAGAAACGTTTTACTGTATGTCCATTTAAAGTTTCATTACAATATACTTCAGTTTTCTGAAAGTTATTACCGGCAACCCAAGTTAAGTTAGGGTAGAACACCCTGCATTACTGATTAAATAGGGGGTTTGCTATACCATGTTCCATACTAATTTTTGTTGCTCTTGATGTCTCCTATCCCTCCTCTGAATTTGTCTGTCCAATTCGGCAACACCCTGGATATCATGATACATGTCCACCAATATATGTCACCGAACTCTGTAGAGACCCATTCTTTTTATCTGTCTAGAAGTCTGTAAATCCTATTATTGACATTGAACGCACACGCTAAAATTTTTTTTTTTTTTACATTAACGATAACCAAACCTCTCATATGAGAGGGAGATCCTGCTTCAAGAAACGAAGATTCAATCTTAAGACAACATTTCTTGTCGTGACAATTAAGTTCTCATTTTTAAGTGCCTTCGTAATTATATAAATACGTAGCACCTATAGTCGTCGTTAAGTCCGTCCGTCTGGCTGTCCGCATATAACAGAGCAAACACTACCCAACCGAATGGTCTAAAATTTTAAATATATAATTGTTGCAATATTTTGTCGAGTCATTTCAATTTTTACGAAAATCGGATGGATAGTTTAATGACAGGGACAGACAAAAGTTTTCAGTTACATTACGGCTAATGGGGAAAAAATATTACAAGTTCATTTTAATGATGTTACAGCCTTTCGAACAGAATGAAATTTATATGCACGTATTGAAACGCACTAAAATATGCATTCAGTACAACATGCGGTGCAAACAATATTCATAAAACTAGATATAGTACGAATGCACCTCATTTGCTATGTTTGACGTGCAATTTCCAACTTGTTTTTTCTTTAATCTTTTGCATACGAAAATACGCAAATGTGTGTAAGGGAGCCATATCTTTTCGAATCGGCCCTGCGTTATGGACTGCGGTAACTATTGGTAGTATTTTTTATAATGCTACGCTAATTCTAAGTAAATTAAATTGATCTAAATTACTAAGGATCATTATATCATTTTAACCTGTTACCCTTTTTTAAATGAAAATTCGTCTTATTTTCATCCAGCAAAAGAAAAAACAAATAAGGACAAATTATGTGTCAAGCATGGATTATAAAAAACTCTCCAATATATCCAGAAAACTGTAACGAAACTTCAGTACTAAATAAGGTGCAAGAATATGTTTTAATAAACATTTTAAAAAACACAATTAAAAATTCAGTTTCATCAATTACTGACCATGAAATTAGCAAATAAAGCAGTTTGATAAAGCAAATAAAGCAAATTGATTTCAATTCTAATGTTTATAAGCCTAATCTTAAACATCCTGTTAAACAATGTCTGAAAAATTTGCGTTCAGATCCAAACTTAATTATTACTAAGGCCGACAAATGTGGTCAGATTGTTCTTCTCGACAAATCTACGTACTTGGAAAAATCTCATAAATTAATTAATGATGGTCCGTATGCGGATATCCGTAAAGACCCTTCCACTAGTGAAATTAACCCTATTAAGTCTGCCATCAAGTCTTCTTCCATTATTCCTGCTAACTTTAAGAAGTCTCTTATTCCGTCTATTGCGCATTATGCCAGGTTTTATGCTTTACCGTTCCATAAACCTGACATTCCTTTCAGACCTATTGTCTCTTGTATCGGTACAGCTTCTTATATGCTTGCCAAATATTTAGTTTCTGTTTTTTGCCTGTTTCACTGTTAAGAATTCTTTTAATTTTGTTAAAAAAAACTTCATAATTTTAAGCCGCATGGTCACATGATGGATTCTTTTTATGTTAAATCATTATTTACAAACGTTCCGGTTGAGGGGGCTTTAGATTGCCTCAAGAAAAGGCTTTGTGAATTCCATTTCTCTTATTTTGAAATCGAGAAGCTTATCCTTCTCACTTGCGCTTGCTTGTCGCAAAATACTTTTGTTTTCAATGGTAATTTCTTCTGTATGTTTGGCGGTTTGGCTATGAGTAATTCTCTTAGTCCAATTTTATTCGATATTTATATGCACTATTTTGACGTCAAACTTTTTGAAATTTTAAAATTTCCGTTCTATGGTCCTTATGATGATGATGTTTATGTCCTGGTTGAAATGAATTCGGATATTAATCATTTTCTCTCTATTATGAATTTCATTGATCCCTGCATTCAATTTACCTCTGAAATTGAGACCAACAACTGTCTTTCTTTCCTGGATGTCCTTGTTATTCGTTGTGAAAATGGCTTTCAGACTACCGTCTTTCGTAAACCATTTGCTGTCAGTTTCCCACCTCACAGGTATTCTTCTCATCCCCCTAACTGCTTTCAATACTGCTGCTTCGCTGCTTTCAATACTTTTGTTTTTCGGGCTACCAATAATTTTTCCACTCCTCAGTTACTTAGTGCTGAACTTAATTACCTCAAAGCTATTGCTGTTGATCGTGGTTATTCCTCTAATATTATTGATTCTATTTATAAGAAATTGACGAAATCTGTCCTTTCTGAAAAAAAAAGCATTCTAATTCCAACTCTAATACTTCAGTTGTGTTACCATTTTTTCCTAAAATCAGTCAGCAAGTTGCTAAAATCTTAGGAAGGTCTGATTTTAATGTCATTTTTTATCCTGTTAATAAAATCACTTTTTCAAATCTCAAACACCCCGTTGATCGCCTAGATAACTGAGGTATTTACCAAATCTCTTGCCAGTGTGGCCTTTCTTATATTGGCCAGACTAAACATGCTCTTAGATTTCGTTTAAAAGAGCATGAAGGTTATGTTAAAAATCAGGAGCTCAAACGTTCTTCTATTGCTCAACATTCTTCTCAACATAGGTTCGATTTTTCCTTAGCCATCTTTATCCAGAAATGTTCTTCTAACCTTGACCTTGATTTTTGGGAAGCTTACCACATCATTAAAAATTCTCACTCTTTAGTCAATGACTTATCTAGTACTCCTGATTTTCCAAGTATTTGGAAAGCATTAATTTAATTTTCCCCTTTTTGGTTTCTTTTTCTCTCCTTCTCCGGTAGATGTCGCTACTTGTCCACCCAGTCTTTTCCACTGCTTCTCTCTTATTGGTTGTTTTTGGTGCCTTGGCTACCCGCATAGGGTATACAGGCCAGCGCGGCCCTGTCTATCATTTTGCTCAGCCTTGCTTTTTCTAGCACGCTGTTCCTTTTTCCCTATCTTGCACTGAAGAAGAATCTCGCTAGTAGATTCGAAACAGCTGTTTGCTGCTTTCCATGTATTATTTGTGCATTTTTAAATGTTGGCTATTCTTTTTAATACTGACCATGGTGACAAAAATAGTCGAATTATTTTGTTCAGCCATGTATATGATATATAGATCTGCAGCTATACGACGCAGCATTCTAAAACTTAGTTGTGTCAGTTGAAAATGCACTTTTAGCATTTTCATCCGTAAACGGAAATACACTCGACATGTTTCGTAATATGCACCACAGATTAAGCTAAAATTTAATTCAAGTATAAAACGCACAACGCAATTCAAAACCTGAGTGGAAGAAGATGTTATGTAACAAAAATTAGAATTCGAGAAAATTTATTTACTGTAAAAGCACTTATTTTCGCGAGTCGTAATTTTCGCGAAAATGAAGATATCGGTGATTTCGCGAGCTGAAAATTTCGCGAATTATGCAGGAACAGATCCGAAAGTTGAAAAATCCCGAAACTACCTAAATAGAACCCCTTTTGAATAAGGCTTTTTAAGAAAATTCCTTTTCTCTGAAAAATTATTTCTATTAATTGTATTATTGTTTTTATTCAAGTAATAGTTGTATAGTATTCAAGAAATAGTTGTAAGTATTCAAGAAATTTTTGTTCTTATTTCTTATTTAAGTAGTAACTATAATCATTAAGTTTTGGATAAGTGAAAATTTTCTGAGTCTTTATTATTATTTGAGGGAGGGGGGGGGGATATTTCGCGAGGCTTTAAATTTTCGCGATTACGAGGGGCTCACGAAAATCGCGAAAATAAGTGCTTTTACAGTAATTACTTGTTAGTAGCATACCTTTGAATGTTAATATGTGATACTAAACTCTCCTAGAAAAGAATATTAACATTTAATTATTAAATATTAGAAAATATTTTCACCATTTAAATCTACCCTATCTATATTATAAAGGACAAACATTCTGGAATTTTTTCCGCGCAGGTACAGATTATCGTCTTAGTAATGGTTACTAAGACGATACTATCACGAGTGGGAATTTCAACAGGGAAAGTTGTAATAGTTGACAAACGTGACTTCAAGCTTGAAAAATATTTATTAATAACCTATTGCGCGTTAAAATGTTTTTAAAGGGTTAATATGGATGTGAAACGTGGAAAATGACTTGATTCGGTTTAGATGTAAAGGTAGAAAATTCTATTATTATGTAAAGGTGAAATCATTTCTGCGGATTTTTCATTCCGTAACCAAGCATCAATTAATAACTTAATCAAAATTACTTACCTTGATTATATGTTACTGATTACGTATATGAATAAAGTTTATTTTTCAATAATTTTAACAGTTGAAGTTTATGAAAAAGGTAATTTGTTAATCTTAGGTTAAAATATGTCTTTGGAGAGTTAAATTAACAAGTGTAAGATGGAATTTTTATTCTAATTATTTCTTGTCGATGTATTATAAATTTGATGCAACACTTCCTTTGTAAACGTTTTCTTTCGTCGAAATTCGATGGGTTGCACCTCGTATATATAAAATCCTAATGAAACGAATTTATGAAACGGAAGTATGAATCGACTGATTAAACAACTGATTATGTTTCACGGCGATTTCTCCTAAAATATGGAATAGTTTGCGATGAAATTAACACTAAAAATCAATATTGATCCGCAGATTTCAAAACTGATATTAGAATTTTTAAATTCGAATTAGTTTTCGAAATATTAATTTTTTTTCTAATTTTATATACTTTTCTCTAATGATGGCAACTCAAATTTTAATCATAACAGATATTTTTTTTTTCAGATTTTAGAAAAGGTTACTATTTTAAACTAATTTGGCGAGAAGTTTGGCCTCCCTTAAATGTATGCTAAGAAATGTATCATGTTACTTTTCTTCATAATTCAATTTGTATTTCATTATCATTTTATTTAATACAAACTGAAACATTTAAAATAAATGGCTTTCATTTCTTTATTTTTTTTAAACGAAATGAAAAGAAAAATATTAGGCACAGGTGTCATATACGCACCGGGGTACCTAATTGGCGCCAAAATTGCATTATTTTGGTTGACATGGTAACCCGGCTATTGTTGTTTATTTAATAATAAATGTTTCTTTACTTTATTTTCTTTTTTTAAATTACATAAATTGTTTTGTTCTATAGTTAGTTATTTTTTTGTTTATTTTCCTTTAAAAATAATAGAAAATAATTAAAAAATACGGTACTACTTAGTTATTCCATCGACCCATTTCGCCAAATTATATAAATCGCCAAACCACTCGCCAAATTATACAAATTGACGTAATTTTTATTTTAAATAACGAAAGAACAAAGAAAATAGTATAACATTAATAAATATACAAATAAAACGTCGAAATAAAAATCACTTGATGACGTAAAGACGTGTAACTTGCTTAAAGTCAAGTGAATGTGACATTTACGATCAAGCATTATTGGCATTTAATCTTATAGTTTGGTGATAGACTTTTGGTTGACGGGATAACTAAGTAGTACCAAAAATACATATGTAACTGCTATTCGAAAACGAGGTTTTCGCCAAATTTTCGTTAAAAAAATCACGCCAAACCCGGTGCCTATATGACATCTGGCCAAATATTAAATGATGTAACAAACGATGACATTTAATTTCAACTTCAAAGCAATGTTTTAATTTACCACTCGAAAAAAAAAAAAGGCTACTTGCCAGTTGAAAAATAGCTATTGGCGAGATTTTCACCCGGCTAGCGTAACAGTACCAAGAATTCTTTGCGACCATTGAAACTTTTATGTAGTTTTATTCGAAAAAGAAATTTGATTTTTTTAATCAAAAGGGAAAACTTTCGGCACAGATGTCATATACGGACCCATATTGGCGCGATTTTTTTCTGACGCCAATGTCATATACGCAACGGGCACTTAACTGGCGCCATAGTATTGTTATTTTGCTTGATTTGGTAAGCCGGATGTTGTTGTTTATGCTGTTGACGTTTTCCCCAAATTAGCGTCGGAAAAAAATCGCGCCAATATGGGGCCGTATATGATATCTGGGCCAAACTTTCATATGAAAAGCGAAGGGATCAAAGTGTATTTATTTATGGCAGTTACATGACTTGGACTATTAAAATATAATGAAATGGTGGCGATAGAATAATATTTGGCGACTTATCACCTGTACCTGGCTAACATTAAAGTACCAAAATGGCATCAGGAATATAAAAAGCGAAGTGGTTCGCCCGGAACTGTTGATGATAGTCTCATGACTTAGGCTATTGTTATAGAAATTGTTTTAAAATACCAGAAGACAAAGACTCTGTACACTTAATTCATTTTATTTTAGCTTCTTTTGAAATGTTTAACTGATCCTCTTTAATCAAACACGAAAATAACCATTGGATGTCTTAACAGCAACAGATTCGCCTTAAATTTTTGAAAGCAAAGAAAATTGAATGGAAACCCGATTACAGGGAGATCTGCACAGCTTTTTTCAGTATAATTCAATCTTCTATAATATTTTTAAATCCGATCAGATTAGCGTGTTTTTAGATTCTGCGGTGTCTGAATGGAGGTTGGCGAGCGTAGCTTGCAGAGGGCAGAACCCCCTAGTTATTAAGTATAAAAATATTAAATATTAAAAGATACTTCTCATATCTTCAATACTAAGTAGAATTTTAGTGTTTTAGTTTTACCATGTAACTAGATGGTACCCGTCAAGATTTCACGGTAAATAGCTTGAATGTTTTAATAGTGAAATTCTTGAATTTTTAATTAGTTGTTTTTAATTAATCATTGAAATTGTGAGAAATTTCTATATTTCACAATTGATTCCCATTTCTTTAAGACGATAGAGGATGCTGTCAGCCAAACCTATACAATGAAGTCAAAGAATTTTAAGTTTATAATTTACAACCAATTTCACTTGCTTTTTATTAGAAATTTAACTAAAAATAATGGGTAGAGCAATTATTTTTACATACTACGGTCTCATTTTTTTCGAATAAAAAACAATGTTTGTTATTTATTATTTTTTTTTTTTAACTAACATGACCATTAAAAGCTGTCATGAATTATATTTTTATCAGTCTCATTCTCTAAAATCCTAAATTTCAAACTTGATGCAGCTAACAATGTATAATATATATTTTATTACTTGAATTTTATTTTACATTTTTATGCATTTTTTAAATATTAAACCACAGATATCAAGGTAATTTCTCTTATGGTTCTTATATGAATATTTTTTCTTTCTTTCCCTTTTATTTTTTACATAAAATAAAGTCATACTTTTCTTTCTGACACACGCACATCTATATATTTTTGATAATGAGAAGAAAATATAACAACAGTAGTAGATCAGCTCAATTTATTCATTCTTCAATTCCTACTATTAGCTCACACTCTCCCTATATTTATTTATATATTTATATTGTTCAAATTTTCAATCGTTAATAAAATACTCATTTTTCATCCTATCAAGTTGAAATAAATTTTTTTAAACTTGTACTGGATGACAATTGATGTTAATACAGTTTTTTCAAATATTAATTAATTAATTAAATTTTAATTAATTAATTTTAGTTTTGCATGGGAAACAAAATGGCGGCCATTGGTTATTGAAGATCGATGAAAGTATTTTCAATAAGGAGTTACCATAGGGGGGCCCCTGTTCTGTCGCCAAATACCGCCAAGTTTGTCGTCAATTTGGCGATATATCGCCAAAATTGGCGGCCAAAATGAGTGGCCAAAAGTGACGCCAACTTGGCGATATCTCCAATATTTCGCCAAATTCCCATAGAGTTCCATTGTAAACCTAGTTGCTTATAGAAAATCAACAAATTGAGATATTTTAATGCAACAAAAACTAATATTAGCTTAAGGGATTATATTAAATTTTTCTTTGATGACCTAAGTAGGAATTGATTTTAAAAACAAAATTTTTATATTACTTGTTTAATAGATAATATCGTGCAAAATATTTTAAATATTAAATTATCATTATTATTTCTTTTAATATTGTTCGGTATTAAATTTTATTAATTATGAAGCATTCAAATAATACTAATAATAAAATAAAAATCATATAACTTCTCCTACTAATAAAATATGCCATTATTGAAATAAATTATCACCAAAAATATCACGGAAGTCTTTTGCCGGGCGTTGGATTCTAACCTGCGTCCTCTACAAAAATCCAGAGCTTTAAACAGGTGCCTTCCCAGATAGCATGAACATTAGCAGCAAGTTTGATTTTTTTTCTGACATTATCTTACCGTGACAAATTTGAATTGAGAAATTCGCAGCAAATTTCCCGCAAGGTATACCATCACCCACTTGCACGAGTAGTTTGTTGTGAAACTGTGATGGCAAGACTGTCTTTAATTCACGAAAGTAACGAAAACAAAAAATCCCTCTATTGAGAGAATAAACAATCAGCACATACACAGAAATTGCAGAAATTTTATTCGTTTGCCACCGCTTTTTCTAAACTGTATGCTTTTTAAATATCAAAAAAGGCTCATACTGGAAAGTACAAATATTACCTTAACTTGTTTATGGTGATGAAAACGATGCATGCACCTTCTGACGGTGTCATCTCATCAATAGACCAGATTAGGTCTATGGACCCCTCCGAAGAAGTTAAACTTATAGTGTAATAGTTGTAAACAGATAATAAGGCATGGAAACATTCCTTGTTTGCCGTTAATTTGCAATAAATTTTATACAGCATGAATTTAACTTGCACGACAAGTTAGCTGCAAGTTCAAAGTGTGGTAACTTGGGCGTTTGTGTTATCTTGCTGCAGTCTTGTTATGAACTTTCAGTCTTGTCATGCTGAGCTTGCTGCAACTTTGCAGATTTTCAAATCAAGGCTTCTGCAAATTTTCTGCAAAATAAAAATGCTATCTGGGTTAGATCTCTCCGCCACCAGGAACTCATTCTACTTTCCTCTAAATTGAAGTAGTCCGAAAAAGAGTTTTGGCGCATGCGCATATGCCCGAAAAATCGATACTTACAGAAATAGGTTTGTGTTTTAATATATATGATATCTCATAACGCTTTCATCCATAAAATAAAACAATATTTGAGAAAATGTATCATAACATATTCTTCCACTAAACTCTTTAATTAAAAACGCAATTCTAGCAATTACCAACCATAAACAGCAATGTATTCATTCCTTTGGGTAGACCTCTCTATGAATCTATTTGTGTTCCACAAACTTCTATCAGCATACTCTGTATAATTCAGTAGGAACATGCTGAAAACAAAACAAAAATCTTGAGTAATTCACGTCTAAAGGCAGTAACATACATATATGAGTTATTTTGCGTAGCACTGAATATGATCAATATAATTTATACACATATCGAAAAAGGCATAAATATAGTAAAACATATAGAAATGCATACCACAACTGAAAAAGTACTTTCTACAATTATAACTCATACACAGTACACTAACCAAATTATTTTCTGTGCCGCTGTGAATTAGCGATAAATGCGATGCACACCATACACCGGTGTGCAAAAGTTAGGGACAAAATGAAGAAATTAGCATAGCAACGGCACTAAAAGGCAGGACGGATATGCATCCTTTTTAGGAAATTCTGTTCACTTTTCCCATATTCTTATATCTCGAGGATATTATGATACAATTTGTATCGATTTGCTTCTGTACGACATTTAAAAAAGTCCCGTCCTTAATTTTTGCACACCAGTGTATTTTACTGTAAGCATCTACTAGTAATACCTCAATAATGTAAGTGAATTTCGTTACGTTTGACATAATGTAATATTTTTAAAATACACTGCAAACAATTTTTTCCCGTAGACCATTATGGAAGGGGATTCTTTTTCATGACCTTTTAAATTAATGATAAATATTTTGCACTATTTTATTCTACAGAAAGCACGTTTTAGTGTGCCTCCGAAATGCGTTGAACTTCGTTATGTTTGGAATAATGTAACATGATTAAAATGAAATTCAAACGATTTTTCTCTACTGACCTTAACTTAAAGGAATACTTTTGAGTGTCTCTGTAAATGAATTATAAATACTACACGCTTGATTTTCAATAGCGATCATGCTACAGTTAATATCAATAATACAGGATGTCCGAGAATTATTGGAAACTTTACAAAATGAAATAAAATCTATATATATATATATATATATATATATATAAGTATTTTGTGTGTTGGTAAAGACTGACTTTTCTCCATGAATACCTACTGCCACCCACATGCGGTTGGTGTGGTTAGATATCCCTTGGTCTCCTGTTGTAGGACAGTTTGGTCGCGGTGGGTGGAAGTCGGGGATTACAGGGACACTCAAAAGAATTCCATTACATTACTGCCTATGAGGGAAGAGATAGTTTTTAATATTTACCTCCATATATAAAAGGCCCAGCCCAAACTACTGAACCTAGAAGCATGAAATTTTGGGGGCAGGGGAGAACACTACGGACGGATTTTTGAAAATTACCCCTCCCCTAAAGGGGTAAAAATTTGATTATGGGGTTCGAACAATATAGAACATGTGGTCATGTCTCAGCAGCCGTTTTAGTTAGAAGCGTGAAATTCCAGAAAATAAATCTAGTAAAAAAATAATTAAACACGTATTTCAGCGATTATAGAAATCCCCCCAAAAGGGGGATAAAAGGGGGGTCGAAACTTTTAGAACAATTGCCATATCTCAGCAGTCGTCTGAGGTAGGAGCGTGAAATTCCAGAAAATAAATCTATTCAAAAAGTAATTAAACATGTGCTTCAGCGTTTTTAGAAATTCACCCTTAGGGGGGTTAAAAGGGCTGGGGTCGAAAATTTTAGAACATTTGGCATATCTCAGCAGCCATTTTAGGTAGAAGCGTGAAATTCAAGATAACAAACATACTAAAAAAATAGGTAAACGCATTTCATCTTTTCTAGATATATTTCATTTGATTCAAGGTTTTTTAGAGAAACCGACCAGCGAAGCGGGCGAAGTCCGATAGTTAATTATAAAAACAGTAGCAATAAAATGTAATCACTAACGATGTATAACTATAGAAGTTAATAGATTTCAATATGCGATCCTTTGGTGGCTCGTAGTACGTCTAAGCTGTACTCGATTTCATTCCATGTGTTTGACAGCATCTGAGTAGTGATGGAATGAACAGCGGTTGGGATTCGCCGCTTGAGTTCCTCTACATTAGCATAAGTAGTTTCATAGGCGATAATCTTTGACCTAACACCACATGAAAAAATCCAAGGGGATTGAATCTGGTGATCGAGGAGGCCACAGAATCGGACCACCACGACCAATCGATCTGTTGGGGATTTGTTGGTTGAGGCAATTGCACACAGACGTTGTCCAATGTGGAAACTTTGGGTCTGAGGGATAGGGAAAGAAAGGGCCAATAACTTTCGTTTTAGATAGGGCGCACCAAACAGTAACTTTTGCGGAATCACTTTCCAGTTCAACAGCAACACGAGGTGTTTCACTACTTTTGTGGCACATCTGGTGCCATCAATGAGATATTTTTGGTAGAAAATTATGCATTACAAAAATTTACGCATTCTCTTAGTAAGACGCAATTCAAATACCCTGTTACTATTTACCGTTTATTAATAATTTAATTTTGTAAAGGGTCCAACAATTCTCGGAGACGTATATATCAATTACATGGCAATCCAAGTGTATTTATGGTAGTTGGAGCACAGACGGACGGTCAGACAACCCGAAATCATAAACAATTCTTAATTATGTTTGAAAGTATTAAAAACTAAATAGAAAAAAATGTTTTAAGACAAACAAAGTATTTTTTTTAATATAGAACAAACTACAAATATTTACTTTAAAATCAAGCATTAACCAGTCTTTAAATTTGAACCCCTTAACTTGACTGATCAGTACCATTACGGTATAACACATAATAAATAAACAAATAAATACAAAAAGCAAGAGATTAATTTAAAAAATCCTCATCATTAAATGAGAATATAAAAAATGAAGAATCAGACGTTTTTTCGAAATAGACCAGGGGAAATGTACATTTTACCTTTCAAAAGGTCAAGTAGAAGATTTTTTTCTGAATTGTTTATAGTGATGCTGACATAGAAAAACCAAGTTTTCTAACAAAATTTAAGGCTAAATTTTCTGTGGGCAAAAAACAACAATATTTTGGGATTTTTTAAATTTTTTTTTAAAATATTTGGAGATCCGTTGCCGTAGCATATTATTTGTCAATTAGAATATTAAAGAGGATAGAATTTTCTACAACTTTTATATTTACAACTTTTTTATACACTCAATAGCAAGCGTAGTACGCCATTTCAAAAATAAGACAATTTTTTTAATTTTCTTCCCGATTATTCAAATGATCCCCGCGGATTTAATCGTGTATGTCGACTGCTAAAAATTGGTATCAGGAAATTATCTATTATTTGCACACTCACGTCTTTATTTTCATCTCAGCAGACATTTTATATTCAGTAAATTTATATAATTTTAAAAGTAGGGCAGAGTGTAGATGAATTTTCATATTTGGACAGTAACTTTAAGTGTATATAATGTTAACTTCAAAGCATTGTGTAAAAGAATACTTCAATATTTAGTAACCTATTCGCACGATAGTTTCAATTAAGAAAGAATTCTTGTTTAATTTTAATAATTTTAATAATTTTATAACTTTAATAATTTTTATAATGTATACATATTTTTCCAGGTATAAATGGGATAGGCATGAAAATTTGCGAAAAGCATATTTTATTCCACACTACAATGGTATATTTTATTTACCAATTATTGATAACATATCTTTTAACGTTTTAAAGATGGCAAACATTGGATTATAGTTCCATATAAAAGGGGGGACTCAAAAAATAAATATCTTTTATGTAAGAAATACTTTTATCTTATAAAATAGCTACAATAAAAATGACAACAGATTATTTCACTAACTTGTTATGCGTTTATCTCTTAAAAAATTTAAAAATTCTGTCAATAAAATATTTGGGATCACTAATTTCATAAAAAAATTAAAAGATTAGTTTTAAAAAATAAGTGTCCATTTTTTCCCCACTTATATCAATAAATATAACAAAAGATTATATCATTTTAGCATGCAAAAATATATAAAACTTTAAGATTATCTATTAGTTGCTTTAAAGCTCAAACAGAATACTTTAAATTTCAGAACAAATTCCAAACAACTTTCCAAAAATTAAATTGTCCGAATATTAAAAAAAAAAAAAAAAAAAAAAAAAAAAAAAAAAAAAAAAAAAATGCAACCAAACCCGAAAAAGTACAAAAACACAACATTAGATATTGAACTCAGATATTCCACGAAAAAAAAATATTTAAAAGTAATAAAATGCAAACGAGATATTTGTGAAGAACGCTCCCATGGGTTTAATATTACCTTGCTAATGTCTTCGTGTTACTTATTTAGTCTCATAATTCATATAAATGTTACTTTAAACACCTCAAAACCACAACTACCGTAAAATCTTTGAAAATAAAATCTGTATATACGGAATCCGGCCTTTAAAGAAAAAATTATATACGTATTTTCAAGAGAAAGAATATGATGATACCTGCTAAGATGGAAACCTGTTTAAAGCGAAATATATTTCGGCTCCTTTCGATTAGTTTTTCAAGGTTTTAATGAATCAATATTTGACAAAGCTAATTACGTAGTTCTGTATAACATATTTAATGATTACACACTTAAAATTTTCAAAATCCGGCTATTAGAGATTTATTAAAATTCTCGTGGTAAATTTTCTTTTTAGGTGGGGGGGGGGGATGCAACGGGTGTAAAACAGGCCGGTTTTGGTCCTGAAACACATAATTTACTGCTACCAATGCATAGAAGTTAACATACTCGATTAAATCCGTGCACTGTAAAAAAAATACTGCCAGTTTTCCGGTAGGAATCGGAAAAATAGTTGTCCTTATCGTACTGGAATAATTTCCGACCCAGCTCGGAATAAAATCCGTAAAAATAAGGAAATAGTCAGTAAAACGGTATTTTACGTATTTTATTCCGATTTTACGGATTTTATTCCGAGCTGGGTTGGAAATTATTCCGGTACGATAAGGGCAACTAATTTTCCGATTCCTACCGGAAAACTGGCATTATTTTTTTTTTACAGTGTGGGAAACATTTGAATAATCGGGGCAGAACTACGTTTTTCACGGTATTTAAGAAAATTGAAAGAATTGTCCTATTTTTTAAATGGCGTACTGCGCTTGCTATTGAGTGTATAAAAAAGTTGTAAATGTGAAAGTTGTAGAGAATTTTATCTTTTTTAATATTGTAACTGACAAATAACATGCTACGGCAACGGGTCTCGAGATATTAAAAAAAAATCAAAATGGTCCCAAAATATTGTTGTTGTTTTTTTTGGCAACAAAAAATTTAGCTTTAAGAAATTTTGTTAGAAAACTTGGTTTTTCCATGTTGGCATCATTATAAACAATTCAGAAAAAAAAAATCTTCTACCCGGCCTTTTGCAAGGTGACCCCTTTTTTGGTACATTTCCCCTGGACTAAAAGCATACTTCTTACATTTTAAAATCTTCATGTATAATAATAAGGAAAGATGTTTGTCTGTGTGTGAGTATGTGTGTGTCTGTCTGTCGGCTGTGTTTTGAAGAGACCTCTGCATGTAGAGCTAGAAAATTTGGAAGAAATATACCTCTATATATTTAGTTTTACACCCCGAAACCAAATTTTGGATTTTTTGATTTTTTTTTTTTTTAATTTGATTTTTTATGCCCTTTTTCATGTTTCGAGGCGATATGCTTAAGGCGATACACTTAAAAAAATACGACCGATTACGATTAATACGATACGACAAATACGATTGAAAAGTGTTTATGAATTATGTTTGTTTGTCCGACTGTCTGTCCAAGCTCCAACTCGCGTAAAATATTCGGATTGCGATGTAATTGATATACGTTATTAAGTTTTACGCTGCCATGCTCGGTATTGAAAAGGAAATATGTAGCGGTAATAATTCATTTACACGTGCACTCAAAAATATTTCATTGGATTATAGCCTATGGGGAAAAATCATTTGCCGCGTATTTTAAGGATGTTACATATTTTAAACATAATGAAGCTTGTATACATTATTGAGGTGCATTAAAAGATGATTTCTATAGAATATGTTATTTGTAGCATTTACAGTATGCATACAGGAAACTTAAAAGTATTCTGTTATGTTATGGTACATAAAGAAAAATTGTTTGCGGTGTATTTTAATGATGTTACTCTGTTACAAACACAATGAAATTCGTATGAATTGCTGAGGTGCACTGAAACCTGCTTTCTGTAGAATTTAGGTGCAAAGCATTTATCATTCATTTACAGGGTTCCACAAAAGAGTTCGCTTGTGTACTGGTCTTCGGGAAAAACTATTCGGATTTAATTATGTTGCACTATTCCACACATTGTGAAACAGATATACATCACTGGGGTTTCCTAAGTGATGCTGGCGGTAGAATAAGATGTGCATCGCATTTATCGTTCATTCACAGGGATACATAAAAGATTTCGGATACAATGTTGTATCCGAAGTATTGTGATTGCCGAAAGTGCGTTTTCAATTATGGGATGCGTTTTTAACTTTAACGAAATTTTTGCATGCTACGTGGTGTGAATAAATTTTATAGACCATATGCAGGGCTACACAAAACAATTTGTAAGCAATGCTGAGAATGAGCGTGAATTGCTTAAAGGTGTTTTTAATTTGAGATATGCATTTTCAAACTCAAGTATATTTAGTATTCTAAGAGACGTTTGTAAAATATAAATAAAATCATATACAGGGGTATGGTTTCAGTAGTTTTTAGCGTGCTTTTTCCTGAATTAAATTTCAACTTAATATGTAGTGTGTATAAAAAATCTGCATGTAATATACAGGGCTGTACAAAAGAATTCAAAAACGTTTCCGTCCATTGGTAGAAATTGTTGGGGTGAATTTCAAACTGTCAGTGGCGTAGCTAGAGCATTTTGTTAGGGGGGGAGGTGTCGACATCGAATGTTCATAGTAAAATCACCGAATGATTGCATTTTTTAATTTTCTATTCTTGCATATTTATGCCTTAATATATATTGGAGTGAGCACTGTGAAAACAATTTGTTGTATGACAACAATAAAAATATTAAAATTACTAATGAACTAATACTACTAATTACTAATTATAAAATAAATACGTTAAAAACAAAGATCCTTGCCAGTGCTAGACCATATAAATAAGAGCATATTTTTATTCTAGGCAAAAATTTCATTGTCAAATAAATATTGACAATTTTGTTTGAAGCAGTCGTAAAATGCGATTAAATATACAGCGTGTTCCTTTTAAACTTGGTCCAATAGCTAATTTCTGAACCGTTAGTCTTAGACAATAGTTCTAATTACAAAAACTTTTCAAACTAACTAAAACAATTATTCTAAATTAATCTAATTCCATTTGACTCAATAAATGCATTTCGGAAAAAGTTACAAAATTAACATTTATACCGTCCTCTAAGTTACATTTAGTGTAAAAGACCTTGTACTCTGACATGTAAAATGAAAAAAAATCATATTTCTACAATCAAAACGTACCGAGTTATGCGACTTTGAAATTCGGAAATTTGTCGGATTTAACGCAGCGCCCGATGTGATTTGCTATTTCGATCTAACTGCACGAGGATGAACGTTGCGGAAGAAAAGATTCGGATGGGGGAGTACGGAAATTCTAGATTCGTTTAAAAATTTAAAATCATACGAAATCGACGGTGTACGCTGCCGAAGACAGTATGGCGCCCCAATTCTAGGTTCCTTTAAAAATATATAATCATGCAAATTCGAGGGTGTACAATTCCGGCAGAGGGTGGAGGGCGGAGGGGGATTCAATTCCACGTTCGTTTAAAAAAATAAGATCATACGTATTCGAGAGTGTTTGGGCACCAATTTTCGGTTCGTATAAAAATATAAAATCTTTTAAATTCGAGGGTGTACACTGCCGAATTCACTGAGTCCCTGACACAAGGTTCAACAGGATTGGTTTTCATTTTAAAATACAAAACCATACACATTCGAGAGTGTACGCTGCCGAAAGTAATAGGGCACCGATTCTAAATTCCTTTGATAGACTTTCATTTTAAAAATATAAAACCATACAAGTTCGAGGGTGTACGGTAACGAAATGGTGCCCAGTTCTAGGTTAGTTTAAAAATATAAGTTCATAGAAATTCTAGGATGTACGCTGCCGAAGGCAATTGGCACGTGACTCTAAGCTCGTTTGGATAGATTTTTATTTTAAAATATAAAATACAAATTCTAAGAAGTACGCTGTCGGAGGCAGTGCCTGATCTCTATGTTCATTTAAATGAATAAAATCTTACAAATTCGAGAGTGTATGTTAACGAAAGAAGTGGTCGTCCCCCCCCCCCCCTCCCCCAATCTTGGCTCCTTTATAAATAGAAATTCCGGGGTATACTCTGGGAAAGGCAATGGGGCCTCGACTCTAGGTTCGTTTGATAGATTTTCATTTTTAAATATAAAACGATACGAACTCGAGGGTCTACACTGACAAAATGTTTCCCTAATTCTAGGCCCTTTAAAATATAAAATCATACAAATTCGAGAGTCAGCGTTGACGAAGGCAGTGGAGATCCCCAATTCTAAATTTGTTTAAAAATATAAAATCTTATAAATTCGAGTGTGTATGCTGCCGAAGGCAATGGCGTCCTGATTCAATGTTCTTCAAGATAGATTTTCAATTTCAGATATAAAATCATACACATTCTAGAACGTACGCTGGCGGAGGTAACAGGACTCCGACTCTAGATTTATTTGATAGACTTTCATTTTCAAAATATAAAACCATACAAATTCTAGGGTGTAAACTGCCAAAAAGGTGCCCCAATAAAAGATTCGTTTAAAAATATAGAAATTCAAGGGTGTACACTGCCGAAGGCAATGAGACTCTGAAATATAAAAATAGCAAATAAACACTTTGTGCAAGATTATTAAAAAGCAGAAACCTAACATTTAAAAATGCAGAAATAATACATAAAAAGTAGCAAACAGCTGCTTCGAATCTACTAGCGAAATTCTTTTTCAGTGCAAGATAGAGCAAGGCGCAGTGTGCTAGAAAAAGCAAGGCTGGGCAACATTTTAAACGTTGGTTTTCTGCTTCTTAATGAGACCCTAATTATAGGTTCGTTTAGGTATTTTTAGGTAGATTTCGTATGAAATACTACCTATTGGGATCGTTCCTATGTTGGAATTTCTGAAAATTTTTGCATATCTACACCGATCATGACCCCTAGAACCCAAAACCACCCTCAGTAAAAAACTTTATATATATATATATATATATATATATATATATATATCTACCTATCTATCTAATATATATATCACTTTCTTCTGGACACGATAACTTTCGTAATTCTGCACCAATCTCTTCCAAACTGATACATAAAATCAAAGGGCATAAAATCTCGGTCAAGTTCGTTAATGGGCAAAATCGGACCAAGGGGATGGAAATAGGGAGGGGCTTTGTGAAAACCGAAAACCCCCGATAACTTTTTAATTTTTGTACATATCAAATCAGTTTAAAGTTTTTGTTACTTCTAAAAATAGGGCCAAAATTTCATGTATCACAGATTTTTGATAAAGTTAAAAATGGGCTCAAGGGGTGCAAAAAATAGGGTTTTTGGAAGAAAAAAATTCACAACTTCGTCAATTCTCAAAATATCAATTCCAATTAATTTTATTATAAAAATTCTTAATATTATCTACAACTTTTAAATTCACAAGTTTTTGATAAGACCAATTCGTACCGCAAAAAAAAATTAAAAACGAAAACAAAAAGGGGGTTTGAAGAAGAAAAAAATCCATAACTCCGTCAACTCAAAAGATATAAAATCGCCATGAATTTATCATATATCTTCTTAATATTGTCTACAACATCTATATAGACAAGTTTTGGATAGGACCAATTCTTACAGCAAAAACAAATTAAAAATACATAGCGGTTGAAGAAAAAAATCATCTAAGTAAGGGTGTATTCAAATCCAAACTGCGTATTTTCTGACTCATTTTACAATTCTTTTTTGCTCTCAAAGGCTTCCAATTGGTACGTTTTCTTACTCAGAAACTATATAATGTACCGTAATGGTCGATTTTTTGATAGAGGCAGAATATATTTTTAAAAATACTGTTAAAGTGGGCATTTTGAACCGAATTTCTGGAAGCGGATTGTGTTGGAAAAATCATTGCATTAAGGATGCACTCAAATCCAAACTGCTTATTTTCTGACTCATTTTTAAATTCATTTTTGCTCTCAAACGCATTTAATTGGTAGATTCGCTTATTCAGAAACTATATAATGTACCGCAATGATCTATTTTTTGATAGAGGCAGAATATATTTCAAAAAATCATGTCAAAGTGGGTATTTTGAACGGAATTTCCCGAAGCAATTGTGTTATCACTTTCTTCTGGGCACGATAACTTCCGCAATTCTGCACAAATCTCTTCCAAACTGATATATAAAATCAAGGGACATAAAATCTCGGTCAAGTTCGTTAATGGGCAAAAGCGGACAAAGGGGATGGAAATAGGGAGGGTTTTTGTGAAAACCGAAAAAACCCCATAGCTTCTTAATTTTTGTACATATCAAATCAGTTTAAAGTTTTTATTACTTCTAAAAATAGCGCCAAAAATTCATGCATCACAGATTTTTGATAAAATTTAAAATAGGCTCATAGGGCGCAAAAAATAGGGGTTTTGGGAGAAAAAAATTCCTTACTTCGTCAATTCTCAAGATATCAAATCCAATAATTTTATTATACATCTCCTTAATATTATCTGCAACTTTTATATTCACAAGTTTTTGATAGGACCAATTCGTACCAAAAAAAAAAAAATTAAAAACAAAAAAGGGGGGTTGAAGAAGAAAAATTTTCATAACTCCGTCAATTCACAAGATATAAAATCTCCATGAATTTATCATATATCTTCTTAATATTGTCTTCAACGTTTATATAGACAAGTTTTTGATAGGGCCAATTCTTACAGCAAAAACAAATTAAAAATACATAGCGGTTGAAGAAAAAAATCATCTTATTAAGGATGCATTCAAATCCAAACTGTCTATTTTCTTACTCATTTTTAAATTCATTTTTGCTCTCAAACGCATCCAATTGCTAGATTCTCTTATTCAGAAACTATATAATGTACAGTAATGATCGATTTTTTGATAGAGGCAGAATATATTTCAAAAAATGATGTCAAAGTGGGCATTTTGAACAGAATTTCCCGAAGCGATTGTGTTAGAAACGAAAAATATTGCCCTACTGAGAAAATAATTGTTTATTAATCAGGTTTTAATTAATTGAAAGAAAAATAAAAACACAGGTCGCTTATAAATCTTTTAAAAAATCACGTCAGCATGTTTCATATTTTTTTTTTTTTTTTTTTTAATGAATCTGAAAATGTGCCAGAAAATTTCGAGTTGTTGAGTATGGAAAAATATTTTTTTTAATATCGCCTTAACATGCTTCTGATAAAACCAGATATTTTATAAAAAGGAAATAAAAACTCGTCAAAAGCAGGCAGATAAAACTGTTAAAGTGGATTTATATCTAATAATGACTTAGTTTTTGTTGGTGAAATTAGTATACTTAATTTCGAAATCTACCTGTGCCTGTAGGCCGGGCCGGCAGCGATTTTTTTATTTTAAAATATATAATACAAATTTGAAGAAGTACGTTGTCGTAGGCAGTGTCCCAATTCCACGTTCATTTAACCCTTCACTGAACGAATTTTTCTATTTTTACGATTTTTTTTAAATTGAAATTTATATATCGGTCTAATAATGGGAAAAGAAGTAAAAAAAATTAAATTTCAAAATTTCAGCTAAAATTTGATATTTTATGGTGTGTGTGTGCTATATGTACACGTTTAGAGTTTTAAAATATTGTTTTGCTATATTTTGCATCTCAATAAGCTTAAATTAATTAATTTTATATGCTTAACACTCTGCAACTTTTTTTTATATTAATATTTTTAAATGTTCAGTAAAAATAATGAAAGTAAATTTTATTTTAACAGCTTGATCGGATTTGTTTTTTCTTTCCAAAGAACACATTCTAATTATTTGTATAATGAAGCCATCTGACATGGACAAAATAGGCGTTATTCCATTCTTTGGATTGTTCTTGATCAGTTACAGTGATCATATTAGCCAAATTCATGGCACATAATGAAAATTATAAGGTTTTTAGGCATGTGCCAGATATGGCACGTGGTGCAGTGAAGGGTTAAAGGTATAAAATCTTACAAATTTGAGACTGTACGCTGATCAAGGCAGTGCACACCCTCCCCAACCCCAATTTTAGGATCATTTATAAATAGAAATTCGAGGGTATATGGTGCCGAAGGAAATGAGGCTCAACTCTCGGCTCGTTTGGATAGATTTTCATTTTAAAATATGAAACGATACCAATTCGAGGGTCTACACTGACAAAATGGTGCACCAATTCCATATCCGTTTAACATATAAAATCATACAAATTCGATAGTGAATGTTGACAAAGGCAGTGGGGATGCCTATTCTAGGTTTGTTTAAATATATAAAATCTTATACATTCCAGTGTGTACGCGGCCGAAGGCAATGGGGCCCTGACTGTAGGTTCGTTTGAATAGATTTTCACACATCCATGCATTTTCGGAACGCTAAATACACTGCTGGCCATTAAAATTGCAACACAAGAAAGGAATGATCTGACGAACGTCAAAATCACATGAAAGGAAGAAGAGGCTGGAATATGGAAATGATTAGTATTTCAGCGCATTTAGACGAGGCAGGCGGGAGAAACGGCGTCTGAAGCACTACATAAAAGAAAAGTTGCGTAGGGGATTTCTCATTCGGAAAGCGCTTTGTAAGGTCGGCGTATGCTCAAAATATCGTGTTATGCATCGAATAATAAGAAGAAAGGCTTACCCCCAAGTGTCGGAATTCGATAGAGGCAGGATCGTTGCTTATCGAGAGTGTGGATTATCGTTACGTGATATCGCCCGTTGCACTGGTCGAAATCCAGTCACTGTCATGCAAATATGGAATCAATGGATTGCTGAGGGTCATACTGAACGACGCCCTCTTATGACTAACGCCCGAGAGGACAGACATATTGTAAGGTGGGCCCTGCAAAATCGTACAACCACATCACGGACCATTAGTCAGGAAATGAGCATGTTTGCAGCGCGCCCAGTATCCGCTCGTGCGGTGCGACGACGTTTGCAACAGTGTGGACTGTCAGCACGGCGACCAGTACTGCGGCTTCCCTCGACAATGCAGCATAGAGACAGTCGGCGACTCTGATGCGCCGAACGACAAAGCTGGATACAGGACTAGCACAATGTCGTCTTTTCAGATGATTCCCGGTTCTGGTGCAGTATTCTCATGGCTGTATACGTGTCTGAAGGCTCCGAGGAGAACACCTGTCGCCTGCTTGCATTCGATATCGGAATAGGGGCCCTACACCTGGTGTGATGGTTTGAGCAGCCATTGGATACACGACATGCACATTTCTAGTTCGGATCGATGGTAATTTGAACGCAGATCGGTACATTTTTGACATCTTACGTCCAGTGGTTATGCCCTGTCTTCGAGGCCTGCCAAACGTCATCTTCCAGCAAGATAACGCAAGACTACATGTTGCACGTCGTGTTCTGACCTTTCTCGA
The DNA here is from genome assembly GCA_963932465.1 of Maratus speciosus. NCBI lineage: Eukaryota > Metazoa > Arthropoda > Arachnida > Araneae > Salticidae > Maratus > Maratus speciosus. The sequence continues at coordinate 536,648,456 of OZ010793.1, forward strand.
TACACAGGGTATTCGATTGCTGCCCCGGCCTGCATGGTCTCCAGATCTGTCACCCATTGAAAACATCTGGTCATAAATCGCTTAGAGACTGGTCCGCTACCCTTCTCCAGCTAATACGATTGATGAAGTGTGGCATAGACTTGAAGAAGCATGGAATGAGTTGCCCGTTTCTGTCCTGCAAGCCCAGTTCGACTCCATGCGTAACCGGGTAAGAGCCGTTTTAGCTGCCAGGAGAAGCAGCTGTTTCTACCAATTTCACACCCCTGTAAACCCCCAAACTGTTTACAAATTTAATTATTTTGTTTTCATGCCATACTGTTTACGTACAATAAATATCTTTTTGTATTTTCAATCTTTTATGGTGTTGTAATTTTAGTGGCCAGCAGTGTACTTCGATAGGCAAGTACTACCTTCAACATCAAAGATCCGAGTTACTAAGGTGATTTTTTAGGTGTTATTTATTTGTCTCAGCTGCGCTCAAAGTAGGGATGCACCGAATATTCGGAATCTATTCGGTATTCGGCCACACTACCGAATATTCGGTTAGGCCGAATATCAAGCTACTCGGTATGCTGAATATTCGGCTTGGCAAAATATCAAACTATTCGGTATGCCGAATATTCGCCCAGACCGAATATTTAAAAGACCTTTTTAAAAGATATTTTTTAAAACCTTAAAACAACTACTATTTTTAACTGTCAATTAATAAAGATATTTAATAATTAGAAATATAATTATATTTAAATAAAATAGAATGCTTTTACATTTTTTATTTGCTATTTGAAAAGTATCACGTAAGAAAAAATAAACTGTATATGACTGTACAATTTTTCATTTAATTCCTTCAAAATTTCATTTTGATTTTAAAATATTTGTTTTAGAATACAAGAAAATTTTATTCATTTGTTTTAATTCAGAGATGAATCCATGAAATTTAAAATTTTATCAATTAAGGAAGCTTTAAAACTGCTCTTTTCTTAAATAACTATTCAAAGCATTTTTTTTTTTTTTTTTTTTTTGTATAGAATTTACTTGTAATCAAATCTTGTTCATCAATCTGGAAGTATGTGTGTTAAATATTATGCAAAATTGTTTCAAAATTTAATTTTTTAATGCTTTCAAATTCTGAAATTTAAAAATAATCGGCAAGCCGAATATTCGGTATTCGGCCGAATAGCTACTATTCGGCTAGCCGAATATTCAGTATTCGGTTTACCTGTTGGCTGACTATTCGGTATTCGGCCAAAATCCCTATTCGGTGCATCCCTAGTTCAAAGTCGGTGACCGGTCCGAAAATAAATAAGTAAAAGAGGATAGTATTGTGCAGTTTAAAAATTAGTTAGTTTTTTTTTTTTTTTTTTTTTTTTTTTTAATTAACAAACTTCGGTTAAAAGATCGGTAAAGCCGATTACGGGGGACCTAGCTTCGTCCTCCCCCCCCCCCCCCCCCTCATAAAAAAAGAGAGGCACGGAGGGAGCGGTCGCTACGGCTCTGCGAGCAAGACGACAAAGATTTGTTTCCGACTCTTCGCACTTTTACGAGAGAATAGCTGAAAAATGAAATTGTAATCAACTCAAAGCGAAAGAAAAATAACATAATGCAAAGAGCAGTACGTTACTAATTAAAAAAATATTTAATAATTTTAAATATGTTTTTACACTATTTTCTGTTTTGTAATAAATTTTTTAATATATTTTCAAACATTCTTAGAAGGGAAAAATACAGCGTCAAATGATGCAATTTTTGAACAAAAGTGAAATTACCGAATGCATATGACTATTCCGAATGTAGGGGAGGGGGGGGGGTCGAACCCTCCCCCCCCCTGTAGCTACGTCCCTGCAAACAGTGTTATATGTCTTCTTACTGTACTATATTTGAGCATACTTTGTGGAATATATACAAACCTACTGATCATATACACAGTTGTGCAAAATAATTAAAGTACTTTTCCGCTATTGACGGTAATTACTGAAAATGTACTATGGGTTTTCTAAAATGTTTTCCTTGGTATCTTATTTAGATTATTAAATGTTGAAGTTTTATTAAAGTATTTTGGAGGTGTTGGAAAGTGTTACATAATCTTTGCTTGACGCACGATTATTCTTTCTTGTTTTTAGAAAAGTTACAGCACAGGGTAGCGGACAGCCAGATACATAGATATTCCGTTTTTTAGATTATAATAAAATAAATGTGGGACTACCAGAGGGGGGAAAATTATTCTCTCAAAGGGAAAAAAAATAACGAATCAGAACATATAAGTAAAATTATGCTGGAACACGCATAAAAATATACAGAGTGAGCGAAACATCCAATAACACCTAACCCTAGCAAGCCTGTAAACGAACTACAAATGCTATACACTCCATTATCAATAACAATCATACTATAGTAAATCTCAGTAACATATATAGTTTATATGACAATACGATTATATTTAAGATAATTAGAGGATGGATAGACGGACAAACTGACAGACAGGCAGCCAGACAAACCAAAGTCATAAACACTTTTCAACTATGTTGGAAAGTGTTAAAAAGGAAAACTTTAAAAGGATAACTTTTTAAAAAGTTGGTACAAATAAATTCTTACTTTGAATTTGCGTAACTGCGGCTTATATTTCTTTACAAAATTTTATTTATCAAAAGAGAAAATATAATAAATTTCACAAAAATAGATTTTTTATTTTTAAGTGGGGATTCCAAAAAGCCTATACATTGACTGCTGATATAATAGGTCTTCTTCTCTAAGATTCCTTTCTAAAGAAAAGTATGTGGAAATAAAAAAGGAACATAAAGGATCCGAGGAAAAACGAAATTTTTTTTAACAAAAAATGAAATTCAAATATCACTCTTTATTTTTATTTTATTTTATTTTTTAGAGGAGCGGGGAACATGAAATCAATATTTTCTTTGCCGTAATCTATAAACACAAAACATTTCATTAAACACTTTATCCCTAGTAAATAATGCGATGAATTGACATCTTAGCATAAAAGGAAATAGATAAAATATATAAATTAATTAATAAATGGCCTAGGTATAAACAGTGCACGACTGCAAGCGGTTCAAAGTTCCCCGCTCTAGCATAATTTTATATTCTTACTTATTAATTAACTCTTATTAAAATACCTCGGAAGCAATTATTTATACTTGCATATTTTTTTAAGTGTGTTATATGAATAAGGTGTGGCTACAGCGTAATTCAAAATTGTTGCTTATTCAAAGCTGCCAAATTTCCTTTTAAAAGAATCATTTGAAACTGGAAATTTTTCTACGTAAAGATAGAAACTACACAGAAACAACAAGTAGTTCATTAAATAATTTTTTGATTCAATTTATGTTTATTTGATTTGAAAAGAAACTCAGAAGATCGGCAGTTGTGCTTATTAATTATCTCTTAATAAATACACATTTTTAAAGAAACATTCTATGAATGTAGTATAGCTTTAGCATAATTCTAAATTGTTATCTATTTACCTCTTATTAAAACACTTTTGAAATTTTAATCCACTATATACACATTTTTTAAAAGGTATTTAATGATTAGTGTATGACTTTAGCATAATTTTAAATTCCTCCTTGTTAATTATCTCTCATCAAAATACTTCAGAAATATTAACTTAACGTAGATTGTCTAGAAGAACATTCTGTGAATGGGGTACGGCTTCCGCTGTCTATTAAAAGATACAGTTCTATCGCCGATAAAATGTTTATTCATCTATGACAACGGCACGTTCTGAAATTTTACTAGAAAACATCCGTAGTATGAAGTGGAATTGTATCTATTCTCATACTTGCTCAACTACAAAGATGCGAAATCGGGAAAAATATTTTCTGGAATTCTATCGGATTAGACTTCCTTTCCTGCTCCATCAATCGTATAAAAGGATGTTGGAATCCCACAGTAGTCACAGTTTCCAGTAGAACTGAGCAAGATACTCACTAAGTGAAGTGATCCTCGTTTGCTCCAAAAATTATCGCCTCCAATTGTCAACTCTCCGGCTTGTGCTTTGCCTCAATACCTACTCTTACCACCAATATGTCCGTAAAAGAGAAGTCTGACCGTATCTTGCCCTTGTTCGAGAAGCTCACTTCCTTGAGCAGGCTGCAACTGCCCGTTGAGGAGAGAGATCCAAGGCTCGCAAAAGTCGGACGCTTAGCCAGGGGAACTTTGTTCTCGTGCTTCCACGAGAAAGACTTGCAGGAGGCAACTGAGCTTTTCTCCATCTTGTACTGTAAGTCCTTTTCTTTTTTCTTCTTTTTTTTTCTTTTTACTCAACATTACTTGAATAAGACAGCATTCATACCATTAGAGACAAAAGACTGGAAAAATAAAAATCGTTATCCTAATAATATAATCGTAATATTATACTGTAAGTTATGTTCTTTAATAACTTAAAACTACTTGAATAGACAATCATTTGTAAGGTTTTTGAATGGCTTCCTCTTTGCCTCTAGTTTAGTATGAAATCGAATTATGTTACTACTGAATATGATTTATATAGTTAATTTTAAAAGGACAATAAAGATAAATATTTCGATATAACTGTAAATGTTATGTCTTTTAAACTCAAAATTGTCAGAATAAAATCTATTACTTGTAATGCCCTTAAACTAAAGTAAAATAAATCATTAAAGCCAAGGATATTACTTCAAGACGAACAATGTTATTATTTTTTTTCTGTAGCTAATAATGTAGCAAAGCATTATGCATTTTGTCAATCAAGGGGATTTCACTAAATCTTTACCTCTAGTTTAGTATGAAACCGAATTATGATACTACTGAATGTGATTTAAAAAGCTAATTTTAAAAGGACAATAAAGATAAATATTTAGATGCTACTATAAATATTATGTCTTTTAAGCCCAAAATTGCCTGATTAAAATCTATTATTTGTAATACCCTTAAACTAAAGTAAAATAAATCATTAAAATCAAGGATTTTACTTCAAGTCGAACAATGTTACTAAAATTTTGTCTGTAGCTAATAATGTAGCAAAGCATTAAGTCAATCAAATGGGTTTCACTGAATCTGTACCTCTAGTTTAGTATAAAACCGAATTGTGATACTACTGAATGTGATTTAATCGGCTAATTTTAAAAGGAGAATAAAGATAAATATTTTGATGTTACTGCACATATTATGTCTTTTAAACTCAAAATTGCTGATTAAAGTCTATTACTTGTAATGCCCTTAAACTAATGTAAAATAAATCATTAAAGTCAAGGATTTTACTTCAAGTCGAACAATGTTATTATTTTTTCCCGTAGCTAATAATGTAGCAAAGCATTATGCATTTAATCAATCAAGTGGATTTCACTGAATCTTTACCTCTAGTTTAGTATGAAACCGAATTATGATATTACTGAATGTGTTTTAAAAAGCTAATTTTAAAAGGACAATAAAGATAAATATTTAGATGCTACTATAAATATTATGTCTTTTAAACCCAAAATTGCCTGATTAAAGTCTATTATTTCTAATACCCCTAAAGTAAAGTAAAATAAATCATTAAAATCAAAGATATTACTTCAAGTCGAACAATATTACTAAAATTTTGTCCGTAGCTAATAATGTAGTAAAGCATTAAGTCAATCAAGTGGCTTTCACTGAATCTTTAACTCTAGTATAAAACCAAATTATGATACTACTGAGTGTGATTTAATCGGCTAATTTTAAAAGTAGAATAAAGATAAATATTTTGGTGTTACTGTACATATTATGTCTTTTAAACTCAAAATTGCCTGATTAAAGTCTATCACTTGTAATGCCCTTAAACTAATGTAAAATAAATCGTTAAAGTCAAGGATTTTACTTAATTTCAAGTCGAACAATGTTACTAAAATTTTGTCTATAGCTAATAATGTAGCATAGCATTAATGATTTAGTTAATCAAGTGGATTTCACTGAAACTTTACTTCTAATTTAGTATGAAACCGAATTATGGATACTACTGAATGTGATTTAAATGTCTAATTTTAAAAGGACAATGAAGATAAATATTTTGATGTTATTTTAAATATTATGTCCTTTTAACACAATATTGTTAGAATAAAACTTATCATTTTTAGTGTCCTTAAAGTAAAATGAGATAAATCATTAAAGTCGGGGATTTTACTTTGTTTTCAAGTCGAATGATGTTAATAATATTTTTTTCTGTAGCTAATAATGTAGTATAGCATATCTACTTTTATTTTTTACACCGATTATGTTTTAGACAATGTATATTAGACGGACGAAAAAATTTTGCTTTTGAAGTAATTGTAAATTGTGTTCTTTTAACTCAAATACTTGAATCATTTTTAAAATTATAGAATAGAAATGGTTTGAGTCGGCAATATCTCTTCGTTGGAGTCAAATTATTTCACCAAAACTTTCTTCGTTATTATAATAAAACGCAATATGTCTACCTTTCTTATATACCTTGGTATATCTTTTCGGATTTTAACAGATAATTTTAAAAGGAAAACTAGGGTAAATATTTCGATATAACAATAAACGATATGTTCTTTAACTAGATAGCTGTTGCTTTAATACAGTATTTGTAACGATCTACAACTGAAATCGTGTAAATCATTATAATCAATTATTTTAATTCGTTTTAAAGTTACATGGTTTCGGCACATCGTTTTTCCTAATTAGGCATATCTATCATTTCCGCTAATACAAAATGCTTTTTTTTTTTAACTTTCTTTTATATTGTAAAATGATAATGAAATTATTACTTTTTATGTAATTATAAATTAATCTTCTTTTTACCCAATATTGTTATTTTTTAAAGCTATTTTTTGAAACGGTGTAGAATAGAAGTGATATGAATAAGCAATTATAGTCAGCGATTTTTCTTTATTTTAAAAGTCAAATGATTTCACTTGATGCGTATTTTAATATGCATAATTCGTTTATCAATATTGAATGTGTTTTAAATGGTAAATGGTAAAATGGTAATAGAATTTAATCTTTTCATGCAATAGATGTCAACTTTAATCAATAAGTATATTGGTTTCTATATAAGAACCACACTGGTGAGAAAATCTGATAGGATATGAAAAACCTATATTCCTAAAGATAAAGAATACCTTTCGTAATTGTGGGTAACTTTGAGAGGATAATATACAGGGTATCCGGTCTCAATGGTGTCCAATGGCTAATTCCTAAACCGTTTGTCATATATATGTAGTTCCAATTACAAAAATGTTTAAATCAGGCAAGGAAATATTTTAAAAGCGATTTGGGTCAATAAAAACATTTCTTAAAAAACTGCAAAATTTAAATTTTTATACCGTTCCCCGGTCTTTCCTTTAAAATTTTAGTTTTACACTGACAAGTAATACACAAAAAGTCCCGCCATTCTACGATTAAAATTGATTGAGTAATAGCTGTTTAAAGTTGGAGCATATGTTTTGCTGCAAATTGGGGGTCATTCACAAATGTAGTTGACATATAATTTCGATATATTAAAAAATGGTTGAGAGTAAAATTAACATTCCAATATAATTTGAAATCTTTAATCATTCTGGCATAGTAATGCAAAATATACAATTTGTAATGAACAGTTAAGAAGATAGAAAAAACAGAATTTTTGTTAAATAAAATTATGCTAAATTAACAGCCTCAATTCTTTACATAATGATACGTATTTTAAAATATTATTCGATTACACTAGCCAGCAAAAGTTGGGTTATGTCATGTTTTTTAGCTTTTGATAATTGATTCTTATGTATTCTGTACCGCTGAATCTGAAATTGACCTTCATTTTTAACCATCACATCAGGAGTTTTCGCAAATTTCAAAGTTAAAAAGTTAAAAGTTTAAATGGAATCTCCTCCCTCATCTTATCGTACCACTCAGCTATTTAGCTGTAATAATCCTAGGATAAGCAAAAATATCGGATAAATTATTGAATAATATAAAATAAAATAAAATAAAAATAAAACAAAAAAAACTTTTACATAAGATTTATAGTATGAGACTTTCGCTACATTTTAACTTACACATTTACGATTTGCAACAAAAATTCTAACGTGATGGTTAAAAATGAAGGTCATTTTCAGATTCAGTTCTAAAAAGTACGTAAAAATTAATTATCAAAAGTTAAAAAACACAACCATCTCCTCTACTTTATAGTATCCGATTTTTGTTATTCTTTAAATTTGACAATTTATGATTTGCGAAATATCCTGACATGATGGTTAGAAATTAATGTAATTTTCGGATTCAGTTCTAAAAAATGCATAAAAGTTAAAAAAAAAAAACAACAATCGCAGTCTTGTATTATCTAATCTAAAACTTTTTCTTAAACTTCTTGGCGGTAATCGATCCGAAATTTTTTGTGTTATCCTGTAAAATAAGTATAAATGGTAAACACCGAAAATCATAATAATATTAGATTGTTATTGGATTTGTGCCAGTATATAAAATGTAATCTCGATCGGATATTTAAAAATGAGTTAAAGTTCGAGTACAAATTTTGAACTGGAAAAACATACATACGATCGTTGAAGTAACATAAAAACTTATAAAAATAACATAATTTTTGTTAAAAGAAATCATAAAAAAAAAAATCTTAAATCTTGACAAAACAAAACATATGTTATTTTACCAATCTGAAACTTAATAAATGTTAACTTAATCGTAATACTTGTACGATTTCTTTCAAAGCGCAGATACACATGAAATAAGATCTTCGAATACTTTAAGCACTTGATATGTGACCCATCAAAGACAAGCCGAACTCATTTATTTTCAGAGCAGTAAAGTGACATAAATCATGCATTTTTAAAGTTTCATAACTCGCTCAATTTTAGTGTTATATGAATGGGACTTTTATTTGTCTTACTTGTCAATGTAATAGGACAATTTTACTAAATATAACTTATAGGACCGGGAGGCCGTATAAAAATTTAAATTTCGTAATTTTTTAAGAAATGTTTTTATTGACCCAAATCGCTTTTAAAATATTTCTTTACCTGATTTAAAATATTTTTTGTAATTGGAACTATATGTCTATGACTAACGGTTTAGGAATTAGCCATGGGACACCATTGAGACCGGACACCCTGTATATTTTTGTTTGTGGTTATATTATATTTTTCTAAATTAATAAATAGTTGTATTTTCCTTACAGTGTAAGAACAAAGAATAGATCAAACATATTATTTTTGTGATTAATTTTTGCTGATAAATATTTATTTGTTTGGCTTTTTGTTAAGATTTAATTTATAAACTAAATGTTTATTTTTTGTATACTTTAAATTAGAACTAACATAATTTTTTCAGCTGAATGCGCATCTTGTATTGAAGTCCAAGTGAAATCTCTTTTAAAGTAAAGTTTATTTTTTCCTTAATGATTTGTAATAACAAAGTATAGATCAAACAGAATTTTTTTACGATTAATTTTTCCTGGGAGATATTTTTCTGTCTTCTTTTTTGTTAAGATTTAATTTGTAAATTAAATATTTATTTTTAGTATACTTGGAATTGGAACTAACATAATATTTTCATCTGAATGAGCATCTTGTATTGAAGTCCAAGTGAAATCTCCCTTAAATTAAGGTTTATTTTTTCCTTAATGATTCGTGTACTGCGAAATTCTCCTTTGTTATACCCACATAAAATTAAAAGTTCGATTTCAAATTAACGGTATTTATTCATCATAACCAAATACAACTATTAAGCAAGTGAAGGTACGTTAAATAGATTAGCTTTTAAAAAAATGTTATAAAAAGAAACTTCAGGGTCGAATGTACGTCAAACGTAGCAAACAATGGGGGGGAATAAAAGTGAAATATTTAAATATTCTTTGAATTAGAACTCATTGTAATGATTAATGATTATAAGTTCTATTAATAAATATTTTTATTCGTCTAGTAATTTAGTATAGGGGAAGGTGGCCTAAAATGATTCCCTTAAAGGGAAACTTGTGTAAAATAACATAACTGTTTTATAAATCATTGGCCCTATGTTTATATGTTTTACACGATATTTTGCATTATAAATATATTTTAATAATATTTTAAACCCAAATTTAGTAGCGAAAAAAATGGATTTTTAAAAAAGTGTCCAAAGGATCATTTTACCCTCACTCAAGGGCAAAAAGATCCTTCATTTAAAAATAATTGTAAATTGTTTTTCATCGGCAAAATAAAGGATATAGAAGTAATTATGACAATACATAATGTAATAAAATAAGTTTTACAATCAAATAGCTTACACAATTTATTTTACGTAAATTTTAAAATAAAAAGTGTCACAAATAATTTTGGAAAAACAGCAAAATGGAATATGTGAAAATTATGATCCAAAAATAATAGGATTCAAAGTGGATTCAAAGAAAAAGATTTGGGGCAGTCACACATTTGGTTCCCGTGATGGCTAGGACCCAGTACCGGTTTTTTTTTTCAGCCTGTGCAATAGTAGTAAAACGATCCACATAATGGATCATTTTACCCGGCAACATGGCCGACCATTTTATGTGATATAACTGGAAGACGCCGAGAGACATAACAGACTTAGCAAGTGTTATTCACGTCTAAAAACATACTCTATTAAGTAAACCAAGTCATATTTCTGTACATGAAAGACTGTATATCTAAATAAATATGAAAGTTAGTGCTTATCTTATAACAGATGTTATAAAACCCACTTTTCTAAAGAATTATATTTAGATGTGTAATAATGCGATCGTTTGAATATCGCCATTGCTTCTTCTTCACTTGGCACAACTAGTTTATGTGTTACCCTGTAGACAGCGTGGCCCGTCTGGAAGACTATGTGGACCATTTTGCCGGTTAGGATCATTTTAGGCCACCTTCCCCTACTAAATATACATAGTATGTAATTCAATTTTGCACATAAACTTTGGCCATTTTTTCTCCCAGAAAGTAATTCTATTGAGTAAGTTACAGCTTAGTTTAAATTATATATTGAAGCAAATAGTAAAAAAAAAATACTACGATATTTTCCGTAACTTGAAGCTTTTATGAAAATACTATTTAGTAAAATTGATTAGATCAAAAAAATGAATTTATTAATTGATAAATATATAGAAATTTTTTACATTTCAGACATAGGTTTTCAAAAAAACTTTGCTAAGACTAAGACTTCTTACTTTTCTTTTCTTTAAAACCACTCACAGGGGTTGTACCGGTATTGAAATTTCTAGAACATGAAAATCTTCAGTACTAGTATTTTCTTATAGAAAATTTCTCCTTAAATAAAGTGAGATTTGCCGCGTTTAACCTAGATTTATTATTCTATAAAAAATTATTGTTATTTGTCCTGAAAAATTCCCTGAAACGTACGACCATTTGTACTCATTATTTATAATTTTGAAATTTTCCTATAACTGCTTTAGAAAAATTTCCAGCATTTTTTTGTAGAAGTATTAAATAAATAAGACTAAAAATCAAAGTGTAATTAACAATCAATAAATAATTTTCTTTAATTATTATTAATGATCCTCACATAAGTTATTTTTATTCTTCTATTGTGTAGTTAACCATTTCACCGGCGATAGGTATGGGGAAACAGTGCTTTTACCCCCGAGTTTATCTCGGGGCAAGTGGTGCACAGTATAGAGCTTTTTTGTCGAGTGTTTTAGTATTTCATAAAAAGATATTATAATTGCACGAAATTATAAAAATATTTTTTGAGAAACCATTTTTTGGGCTGAATAAAATATTATAAAACAAATGCAGAATACTTTACTACTATGAACAATACTAATAACATGTAAAATGAACTTTTAAAAAAAAAGCAGCGCTGAGAAGCAAAAATAACTACAGAGGATATGTAACGTAAAGCTCATTTTGAAGCTTCTTTACCGGTTCAAAAAAAATGGCAGGAAAACTTAGAAGAAAAAAAACAGTTGATTTTATGCACGCTTATAGAAGGGCTCGCTCGCCTCTGAAACACCATGTGCGCTGAAAAGTGTTATTACTCTTTTTAACTTCTTAAACTCATGAAAAAGACAAAAAAATCCTTGAAACAGTTGTTTCTATTGTGGATTTTTTTTTTTTGTTTATCTTATTGTACTTAATTTCTATTGAATGGTTTAAAAATATATACTTGTAAGAGAAATTTTAACTGACAAACGTGCAGGATATAACAAAACAGTGATCTTTTTTTGGTGCAAAATAATGAGCTGTGTGTATTCATTCCGTACATTCTTTTCTTCTTAAAGCTGCCACCGACTTCGATGACTTCATCAAGCTCGCAACCCAGGCACGAGATGTTGTAAATGAGGGTCTCTTCACCTATGCCTTCTCCGTCGCCGTCATCCACCGTGATGATTGCAAGGGAGTCACTCTTCCACCCATCCAGGAAGTCTTCCCCGACAGATTCGTCCCCTCAGAAACCATCAACCTGGCCATCAAGGAGGCTAAGAACCACCCCAATGATGTAAGTTTTTGATTCAATATATATATATATATATAAAGAACGGCAACCCATTTTTTTTTCACTTGGCTGAATTTTCTGCCAACATATATTTTCAGGATTCGTACCACTAATTTAAAAAAGTAATATATGTCTTATTTAATGACAGAAATTTGCGATTTAAGATTTAATAAGGAGAAGATTGCTATTTTAAAGTACTAGTATTCAAAATAAATCGTATGAATTCTGATAGAAATTCATTATGCTACTTTTTTGCCCACTATTATATTATATTTAGTTACCACTATAAATACCACAATAACAGATATCTACCCTATATATGTATAATCCTTATGAAACGGCTGAATTGAAACAAATTTATGAAACGACTGATTAAACAACTGATTATGTTTCACGGCGATTTCTCCTAAAATATGGAATACTATGTGTTAAAATTAAAACCAAAAATCCATATTGATCCGTAGATTTCAAAACTGGTTTTAGAATTTTAAAATTCGACTTAGTTTTCGAGATATTAATCTTTTTCTAATTTTAAATACATTTCTCTAATGATGGCAACTCAAATTTTAATCATAATAGATATTTTTATTCATATTTTAGAAAAGGTTATTAATTTAAACTAATTTGGCGACGAGTTTATCATGTTAATTTTATTCATAATTCAATTTACTTGAACAACCTTTCGCCAAATCGAAAGATTCTGATAGAGAAATCAAGAACTTGGTATTTTTTACGTTAGTGAGACGCATGTGATAAATCGCCAAACATTTTTCCCGTCGCATTTTTTTTTTTTTTTATATTTCATTAATTTCATTTAAAATATAATTCTTTCATTCATTTTATTTAAAATGCAAAACTTTCATTTAAAACTGGAACATTTAAAATTTATGGCTTTCACTTCTTTCTTTTAAAAAAAAAAAAAAAAAAAAAAAAAAAAAAAAGGAAAATATTAGGCACAGATGTCATATACACACCGGGGTACTAATTGGAGCCAAAATGGCATTATTTTAATTGACATGATAAGACGGCTATTGTTGTTTATTTAATAATAAATGTTTATTTACTTTTATTTCTTTTTTTAAATTATATAAATTATTTTGTTCTATAGTTATTAATTATTTATTTTGTTATTTCCTTTTGAAAATAATAAAAATTATTAAAAAATACGGTATTACTTAGTTATTCCGTCGACCAATTTCGCCAAATTATATAAATCGCCAAGCCATTCGCCAAATTATACATATTGACATAATTTTTATTTTAAATAACGAAAGAACAAATAAATTAGTATAACATTAATAAATATACAAATAAAACGTCGTAATAAAAATCACTTGATGACGTAAACACGTGTAACTTGCTTAAAGTCAAGTAAATTAAACATTTACGATCAACCATTATTGGCATTTAATCTTATAGTTTGGCGATATATTTTTGGTCGACGGGATAACTAAGTAGTACCAAAAATACATATGTAACTGGTATTCGAAAACGAGGTTTTCGCCAAATTTCCGCGAAAAAAAGAAAGAAAAAATCACGCCAAACCTGCGGTGCGTATATGACATCTAGCCAAATATTAAATAATGCAATAAACCATGACATTTAATTTCAACCTCAAATCAATGTTTTAATTTACCACTCGGAAAAAAAAAAAAAATGCTAACAGCCGAGTTGAAAAAAAGCTATTGGCGAGATTTGCACCCGGCTAGCGTAACAGTACCAAGAATTCTTTATTACCATTGCAACTTTTATGTAGTTTTATTCGAAGAAAAAATTCTGATCTTTTAATCAAAATGGAAAACTTTCGGCACAGGATGCCATATACGGCCCCATATTGGCGCGATCTTTTTTTGACGCCAATGTCATATACTCAACGGGTTCTTAACTGGCGCCAAAGTATCGTTATTTTGCTTGATATGGTAAGCCGGAGGTTGTGGTTTATGCTGTTGATGCTTTCCCCAAATTGGCGGCGGAAAAAAATTGCGCCAATATGGCGTATATGACATCTGTGCCAAACTATCATATGAAAGGCGAGGGGATCAGACCGTATTTGTTTATGGCAGTTACATTACTTGAACTATTATAATATAGATGAAATGATGGCGATAGAATAATATTTGGCGACTTATCACCTGTGCCTGTCTAACATTAAAGTACCAAAATGGCACCTAGAGAATAAAAAGCGAAGTGGCCCGCTCGGAACTGTTGATGATAGTCACATAACTTAGGCTATTGTTATAGAGATTGTTTTAAAATACCGGGAGACAAAGACTCTGTATACTTAATTCATTTTATTTTAGCCTCTTTTCAAATGTTTAACTGATCTTCTTTAATCAAACACGAAAACAACCATTGGATGTCTTAACAGCAACTGATTCGGACTTAAATTTTTCAATCAAAGGGAACTGAATGGAAACCCGTGTACAGGGAGATCTGCACAGCTTTTTTAAATATAATTCAATCTTCTCTAATATTTTTAAAACCCATCAGATTAGAGTGTTTTTAGATTCTGCGGCGTCTGGACGGGGGTTGGAGAGGGTGGCTTGCAGGGGGTAGAGCATCCTAGTAATACTATAAGATAATAAGATAAAATACCATTACAATGGAATCCTCTAAATTATATTTATTCTTTGTTTTCTACATAAAATGTAATTCCTAGATTGGTGATGTTTCATTTACTTTCGCAGCATTTAACTGTACTACTGATACTTTTTTCCTGCCGGACAAAATAAATAAATAAATAAAATGATAATTTAGCAATAAATTTCAAAAAAGATCTGAGACATTAATAATAATAGATGATAGAGATTAATAGTAATGATGGTTAATAATATTGAAAATAATAGTTACATCTATCACTGTTGATTATTTTTTATTATTAATATTTTGTCTACTACTATTTCAATCTTCGTGGTAGATTTTTACTAATTTTAAACATTAATCAAGGTAAATTATCAGTTTCAGAAAGAGTGGTACAAATAATAAAATTAATAATAAATAATCGTCAGTGGCAGTCCTATCGATAGCGCTATACTGTTAATATTATATATTTTTTACAAAGCTAGTGCATATGCACTGTCACTGTATTAAAACAAAATTTTTAAAAACAATACTTCTCTCGAAAACTTAAAATCTGGCATTTTATACAGTCAAAGCACTTTTTATTATAGTTTAAATTAAGCGTGTTCAATCAACATTTCCCTCTTCTTCTATGATTTATTTTAGAGATTAATTAACTAATTAACGTATTTTTGCTCCAACGATTCAATTATACTTATAATATATGTAAGATGAATGTGGAATTTTTACTTGTATTTACAGTAGGAAAGAATTTTGACCGAATTTTATCCCTCAAAAATCAATTTATCAATTTTTTATAGCTATAATTTTAAAATTTAGTATAAAAATGTTTAACTGTTTAGAATTACACCTCAGAGCAAATTTCTAATACGCATTCAGATGCAATATTTCCAAAGTTCAGTTATAAAAGTTTCTTTTAAAAAGTACCAAAAAGCATAGCATAAACAAGAAATGAAAAATATGAAAAAATAGAAATTTGACAAAAAATATACAATTGATATTCGCTTTATAATATTTTGTCACAATTTTGCATTTTTTACCAATAAAAGAAGATAATTCTAAAGTTTGTTTGAAACTATCATTGCAGGATGTGATCGTCGAAATTGAGAAGACTGGTAACATCTTGGATCCCGAATACAAACTGTCTTACTTCCGTGAAGATATCGGCATCAACGCTCACCATTGGTACTGGCACGTTGTCTACCCCGCCAACTGGGATGCTGATCTTACTGGAAAAGTTAAAGATAGGAAAGGAGAACTCTTCTACTACATGCATCAACAGATGTGCGCCAGGTTAGTTTCAGCAGAAATTTTACTGTGTCTTTACTGCAGTAGTAAAGCATTCTTTAAGGGGCACTTCCGAATAAGATACCCCTCTACTTAAGAACAATTTCCTAGGTCCCAGTCTCTTGAAATAAAACGTATAATGAATTCAACCTATAAGTAAGGAACTCTTTTTTTAATTGGACAGTAATAATTGTTTCAAAGTTTTTTCCAATAAATGAATAAAATAGAAGGCTATATATTCTTTATCCTTTTTTTCATGTAAATTTTTATTTAAGGCGCATTATTATTATTATTATTATTATTATTATTATTATTATTATTATTATTATTATTTTAAGAAATGAAAAAGAAAAGAAAACAGGAATTTCATACAATCCTTAAAAAACGAAAACATTCTTTAATGAAATTGTAGCCAGCCTTTGCAGAGACAAGGATGCAAAATTTCATTTATTTATTTATTTATTTTTAAGTCTAGGAGATTTTTCATGTATAGGTGATAGTGAATGGTAAAATATAAAATTTAATATGGGCATGGGCATACGAGAAAAAAAGTTTACCTTTTTTCTGAATGTTTGAATTCAAGACAAACTTCTTTAATTGAATGCTCTAAATATACGAATGTAAGTAATCCTGTTTTTATGTATTCCTTGAAATATTTCAAAAATAAAATACCGGTTGCATTAAATTATGCTAATTGCTAATATTAAATAAATACAGGCTATTAAATTAATTAAGCTACAAACTTTTATTATAACTATCATCTTCTTTTTCATTTTTATCTTCCGTCATCTTCAATATCTTGGCCGATTTTAAATTGGATTATGTATTTATATTACGATATTACTTTTATTTTTTACCATACCTCTTAATAAAAATTACCTCTATTTAAGGGACAATATCCCGTCCCATGGGTGTTTATTGGTAGAATTTACTGCATTATTTAATTCAGCCAGCGTCCAGAAAGAATTTTTTTTAATTACTGAAAAATGCTTAAATATAAAATGTAAATGATTCAGGAATGTACGAAAAAGCCTGACAAAATCCTTAAAATCAATTCTACAACAGAATGATTTTTTTATAGTACTTGTAAAAATATATGTCGTACGTGTTGGATCGTACGTGTTGTTTATTTTAATTTTTGCCGAACATTACACTTTTAAGCCCTTTTTTTTTAATTAGATGCTTTGCTTATCATATTGAAATGATAGATAGAAATTCCAAAATGTAAGTTCTATGTGATGTGTAAATCAAAAGCAAAACACGAAATAATCATTTCTGAAAAACTGCATTATTCCTAACATTCCAGGTACGATTCTGAACGATTGTCCAATGGTATGAACCGAATGGTTGCTTTCCACAACTTCGAAGAACATTTGGACGGTTATGCCCCTCACTTGACATCTCTTGTCAGTGGTTTGCACTACGCCTCTAGACCACAAGGTTTCAGTCTTCAAGACCTTCCCGATGTCGATGTTCAGGACATGGAAAGATGGAGGGAAAGAATCTTAGAAGCCATTGACTTGCAAACTGTATACGCTGCTGACGGTACCGAACTTCCTCTTGATGCTAAAAATGGAGCCAACATTTTGGGTTCTCTCATTGAAGCCAGCTCTGATTCTCCCAACAAGCCCTTCTATGGCTCTCTCCACAATTGGGGCCATGTCATGATGGCTAGATTGCATGATCCCGATGGTAGACACCAGGTAAGATACATTTATAATTTAACGTTAACCCTGCACGAACGACGGCAATGGAAGGAAGGGATAGATACTGCCCCTTTGCGATTTTATAATTAAATTCTTTATATTTGATATTTTTTAAAAAATTGCATTTTATTCTTCACAAGTGACTTAAAATAATAAATGGTCAATGCTTAACTCCTTGGGGACGAGCGACCGGTATTCGTGCCGCGTAAGCTGCTCAGAATCGGGGATTACTCTCACCAGTAAATGTTTATTGTAAATTTTGCCTTATTTAATCCGAACATTTTCCCGATTCAATTAGGCAAAAATTTCTGTTTAAAAAACCGGTGATTAAAGATTAAAATTTCTGTAAAAGACGCTGGTCCTGAAGGGGTTAAACTAAAATTAAATTAAGATTTTTTTTTTTTTTTTTTTTTTTTGCTCTAGGAAACTCAGCCCCATTCTATTCTCCATTAAAAAATATGATTCAGAAAGTTCCGCCCCTCCGCTTACCTAAAACAAAAACCTTTATCAATTCTCCATTTTCATAAAACGCCAGCAGAAACTTGCTTTTGGGTGTTTTTATATTTACTAACTGCTTTCTTCTGTTTAGCTATTTTGTGTTTATTTTGACAAAAGATGAGCCTTATAAAAAAAAAAATATCTTAGTTTAGCCTATTTCATACATTTTATAATCTTCACTTTGAAAAAAGAAAACTAATGTAAGAAAATTTTCAAAGGGATCACCATTTTGAAAACCTACCGTTTTTCCGTTTCGATAAATTTCAGAAACGCCATTTTGGCATGATTTAAAAAAATCCCCAATCCTATCTATGGGCTACAGGCACATATCTGTTCCAAAATTTTGTTTCTCTCTGAATTTAGACGGAGCCCATGTATCCCATGTGTTCTATTTGAGCAACTTGTATTTTCACTCTGAAATCAACTTTTATCAACTGACTAATGTTTTTATTCGTCCACTATTTTAGGAAAACCCCGGTGTTATGAGTGATACATCTACTTCCCTTAGAGATCCAATTTTCTACAGATGGCACAGATTTGTTGACAACATCTTCCAGCAATACAAGGCTACCCTGAAGCCATACACTAAGGAAGAGGTAATTTTTAATTATTAATTATTATTAATAGCCTTAAAAGCTTTCGATTACATCGAGTTGATGTAGTTAAATTTTTTGTATATTAAGAAATTTTGGAATATTAGTAAAAAAAATCTGTGTACTATATTCAATACTTCGTATAATATGAAAAATACTGTAATGACTGGTAGAAATTTAATAACTCCTTTTTTTGTTTTGTTAATTATTTGAGAAGAACTACGTAAATTTGTAATAATTTTTATTATTGTGTTGAAAAAAGATAATAATATATTGCTTTACTTTTTCGAGAAGGATTTCTCTTCTTGATTTCTATTTCAATTTTATGTAACTTTAATTTTACTTTCAAATATAACTTTAGTAACCGTTTTTCTTAGAGTATTTGTTTCAAATAGCTATCATCAATTTTATAGTATGCTATTTTTAACTTTATGAGTACATATTCTGAATAAATTACTTTATACGACGTTTGGAAACATTATTATTATTATTTTTGTAATTAGCTTTCTTTGTTTCATTTTTACTCTACATGTTTCTTTCTAGCTCAACTTTGAAGGGATCAAAATTGTGAGTGCTTCAATCAATGCCAAGCAAGCTAACGTTGTGACCACCTTCATCAAGGATGACTACTTGGAATTGTCCCATGGTATTGAATTTGGAACTGGACACAAAGTTTCTGTAAGTGTCTAACAATTTCCATTAAGTTTCAAAGTAAAGCATATTTCATAACAAGATCTCGTAAATTTTCTGTGAAGGTTTATTTAAACAACCTCTGTCATTATAGGTTAATTATCACCATTTGGACCATGAACCTTTTGCCTACATCATCAACATTGAAAACAATACCGGCGCAGCCAAAAACGCCACTATCCGAATCTTCTTGGGACCTAAATATGATGAACTTGGAAACCGTCTTGAGCCAGATCAGCAGAGAAGGCTTATGATCGAGTTGGACAAATTCCACAGAGAATGTAAGTGTGTTGCCAAATAACTCTTTAAAAACTATTACTTGTACAAAGAAAAAAGTTTAGTTATTTAATTATGTTCAATTTACTTCATTAATTTAACACAATTATCCAAATTGGTAAATAAATCATACAAGTTGTAATTTTCCAACAAGTGTCCAAGCTAGGGTTTGAACTAGACCTTTATCTTAAATTGCCAGCTCTCTGCCAACTGAGCTATTCTGGCTAAATTTGGCGGACACAATTTACTCAGATAAATTTTGCAATACCAGAAGTTATTCTCAGATGTCATTATCAAAAAAGCTGTCTGCATGCAGTGTGTACCGTCAGA
This sequence comes from Maratus speciosus, assembly GCA_963932465.1. Lineage (NCBI taxonomy): Eukaryota > Metazoa > Arthropoda > Arachnida > Araneae > Salticidae > Maratus > Maratus speciosus. The sequence continues at coordinate 536,668,815 of OZ010793.1, forward strand.
TTTATTCAGAATAGCTCAGTTGGCAGATTGGCAGTTTAAGTCAAAGGTCCCTGGTTCAAATCTTGGCCTGGACACTTTTTCACTCAGTTGGAAAATTAAAACTCATAATTTCAATTAATTTTGTACATTTAGTCCATATCTCTCACTTTAGAAAGTATAAACTTCCCTAAAAAGTTTTTTTTATCAGTATGTTTCAAACTTGTTTCTTTCGTTTAGTGGCCCCAGGAAAGAACGTCATCAACCGCAATGCCATCGAATCCAACGTCACTTTGTCTCACACCTACAGCTTCCAGGAACTGAAATCTGGACAGTCTGCCAACGCTGAATCAGAGTACTGTAGCTGTGGATGGCCAGAACATATGCTGGTCCCCAAGGGAACCAGCAAGGGAATGGACTTCGAACTGTTCGTCATGGCAACTGACTACAGCGTTGACAATGTAAGATGTTTATTATTTTTCTTGTTGCTGTTGTTGTTTATCACTTGCTATTACTGCCGCTGAAGCTCACCTGATTATCTTTAAAAAGGATTTTCAAAACAAATTGTTAATCAAAACCTGATTATAATTTCAAAATTTCCCGGACATGGATTTAACCACAAGGCTAATGCTTGGTGCCATGGCTTGGATATATTATACTTATTTATTGATATATTGTAATTTTGGTATAAGAAAATATAAGTATATTGTACTGTATTTTAGTGATTAAGTATCTCACACAAATTATTTCAGCAAAAATGATATATTTATAGGCGCAGTTTTTATATTAAGAACCTTCAGAATAATTAAAAAATGTTTATATATGGAAGCATCCTGTGCACAAAAAATAATCTTAACCATTCTTGAACTATTTAGACATTTTAACAGAATAAGGTACCTTCTGAATACCAGTATATCCTAAATAAAACATTCAAACGCAAAATATTGATTGGCGTCTTCTTGAAGCTCAAAATTTCCACCACATCACAAAATTTCTTATATTTTTAAGAAGATTTATTAAAAGCAATTTAACTTATGTAGAAGTTTATGTTATGTTTATAAATACTAGTATTTCAACATTATTGTTGATAATATACATTACTTGCAAAAATAATGACTACATACACTTCTTAACAGTTCTATAAACAGACGGCCAGAATTGGGCAAATTTGTAATTTCAACTATCTTCAAAGTAATTGCAATTTAATTTTATGCAATTACTTATAGTTAAATTACACTTTGCAGCACTGCATCTGGAACCGCCCCCCCCCCCCCATCCCATTATTTGATGAAATTTCTGTGTTTGAATGTGTGTAACTATAATCAATTACATGCAATTAACTTGTAATTACTTCGCGGATATTTGAGATTACAAATTTGCCCAACTCTGCAGATGGCTGTGAATTAGAAAATAGAAACGAAGTATTTGAAAAAACTCATCGTTTTGTTGAGCATGTTTTTTAGTCGCTACCAAGTTGTAATTGTTTAACTTCCACCTAATGATTACAATAAATCTGAAGAAAACTATGACGCATGAAATATAGGTAAAAAATTTTGAAATTTTAGTATCGTAAAACTGACGATCCCCCTAAATAGACGAAATCTTTCTAGAATTTATTTAACAATTGCACAACTCTTCTAACGTATTTTCAATAAATAAGGGAAAAGGTTTGAAATTTTAGTATCGTAAAACTAACTATTACTTTTAATAGACAAAATTGTTCTAGAGTATATTTAACAATGGACTTTACTATTGTGACGTCAGCTGCGGGTAAAAAGAAGAAAAACACAAATGGGCATGAAGAACATTTTAACACTGCTTCCCCTTCTTCCAATAAACAGTCTTTTCCGGAGGGAAAATTCCCGCAAAGGCGTGGCTGTTTCCATTCGTATTTAAAGTCCATTGCACAGCTGTTCTAAAGTATTTTTAATAAATAAGGAAAAATCTTTTAATTTTTAATATCGTAGAACTGATGATTCCCTTTAATAGAAGAAATCATTTTAGAATTTATTTAACAATTGCACAACTCTAATAACGTATTTTAAATGAATAAGAGAAAAGCTTTAAAAAGCGAATATCTTTCCTAATTTGGAAAGATAAAAGTTTAATGCATTTGTTTCATAATAGTTTCGTTCGGTTTTGCCTTCAACCAATTTGTAAACTTACCTTATTTGATTTGCAGCCTGATGGTCCAGGACTGAAAATCAACTGTGCTGATGCCGTCAGCTATTGTGGTGCCAAGGACCAGAAGTACCCCGACAGCAAACCAATGGGCTTCCCCTTCGATCGTCACATCTACGCTCGTAGCACTGCTGAAATTCTTACTGACAACATGGTTGTTGCTGATGTCAAGATCAAATTCTTGGGTTAAAATCGGCAGCTATAAAATGGACTTCGTGATATCTGCGAATTAACTCCTGTAACATCTCAAAAATGAAAAAATAAATTTATCAATGCAATCACTATGACCGGCAATTTCTTTATTCGATTTAACACTGCAACTGTACGACATCATTTAACTCAAATTGATTTAATGCTCCAAGACAATATGATTCAGCGTCACTTTTTTTTATTTCTAGGTGTCCTTTCCCAACAATGAGATAGTCAAATGTATCCAAAAAGTTAAACACATGGAAAGTCAGCATTCCTTTGGTGAAAGCAAAATTTTCTGATACACATGAAAAAAAAAAAATATACTTTTCTAATAGAGCATGATATGAATGAAGAAGAAGGACCTATATTTAAAAGAATGAAAAATACACTTCATTTTTATTACATCTAGTTTTAAAATGACAGTAAAATTCCAACTATCCAAACTACACTTATAAGACAAATATGTAGAATCGATATCAGGAATAAAAACAAACAAAATACGTTAAAAAAGTTATTGAAGTCAAAACTGTATATATTCATTCGTAAAGGTATAATTTTCTTGAAATTTCTATTTATACCAATGCTAAAATTTGTATTTAATTGAAAAAGTTTAATTTTTTTTAATTCTATATTTGGATGATTCTAGATTAGATTTCACCTTTTTTTGAAATAGTGTATTCCTAATTTATACTAATATAATAAAATTTGTTTAGCTGTTTGTTTGTTTGTAGGAGGCAATCTGTGGAACTACCCAAACGACTTGAAACGTAGTGGGGCCAAATTGATGGTGATAGTCTCTATAAGCTATATTTTATGTCATTGTCGATACTCCAAAGGGGTTGAGGAGCAAAAAACGTTCTGAAATTGTGATTTTTGTGATACTAAAGGGGCTAGAAATTTGAAATTTGGCATGGTAGTTACTAATAAGATATAAATTCTTTCTAAGGGAGTTTTCTAAAAAAATGCTACATTTAAGACCATGAAATGAACAAAAAGCGCTTTAGAAACGTTCTAAAAGGGATTTCTATGGAATTGTTAAAGGCAGAAATTTGAAATTTCACTTTTTTAACAGAATACTTTTTTTAAATCGAAATTTAAAAGACTGCAGTCGAAAAAAAAAAGTTTTACATTACGATTTTTGTAATACTAAATGGACTAGAAATTAGAAATTTGGCATGAATGTCACATTTAAAATTATAAATGCTCGCTAAGAATGAGTTCTAAAAAAATAGAGATTTTAAAAGAGTGAAATGCGTCGAAAACATTTTAAATTACGATTTCGGTAGAATTGTTAAGGATAGAAATTTGAAATTTGACATAGCCGCTAGTTTTAAAACGCAAATCCACGCACAAAACAGTTTTTAAAAAAAATAGATATTTAAAAGTGTGCCTTAGTGAAAAGAGTTCTAAATTACGAGTGAAAAACGTTCTAAATTGCAATTTTTTGAAGGGATTAGAAACAAAAAATTTGGCATTGCGGTTTCTTATAAGATACAAACTAAATGGTTTCTAAAGCAAATTAAAAATTTAAAAGAATGAAATGAGCGGAAAACTTTCTAAATTACGATTTCTCTAAAAGTGTACATAAACCTTTTTAATTAACCAATTCCACATTCATTTTAAAGACATACAAAGACCAATTTCTATATTTAAACTACGCGTGCAAAGTTGCAGGTTTTGCTAGTTTACTTATATTTTAGAAATTGTTATTGCAATTTTAAGTTAAAGCCGCTAGTCACTCAGCTTTCGAATTCCCCTCGGTAATGTTAAGTCTATGGACGTTTCATGCATTCTTATATTCAAAATATCTCCTTGGGAAATTAATATTTTTTAATTCTTTTTTCAGTGTTCTGATTTTAAAGGATGTCTCTTTTTTTCTTAGTTTTCAAAATATTTCAAAAATCTACGTTTAATTTTATATGAAGTGTTAAAATTTTCCTCCCAGTTCGTCAGTTTTTAAAACATAAAATATCAAATTAAGCCTAGATTTTAGAAATATTTTGACAACTAAGAAAAAAAGTGACATGCTTTAAAAAGAGAACACTGAAAAAAGAAGTTAAAAATATTAATTTCTTGAGGAGATATTTTGAATACAAGAATGCATCAAACGCTCATACATTTAACATTGCCGAAGGAAATTCCGAAGCTAAAAGACTAGCAGCCTTAAGAGCAGTCACTGTTGAATATTTTCATGTGCGTTCGTAAATATATAAAAACGTAGCACCTATAGTCGCCGTCTGGCTGTCCGTCTGTCCACATATAACAACGCAAAAACTACGCAACCGAATAGTTTGAAATTTAATATATATAATCGTTGCAGAATTTTGTCGAATCATTCCAAATTTTATGAAAATTTATTCAAAACTTTAAAAAATATTAATAAAAGATTTCTTCATTCTATTAAAACCTATAATACGTAATTAATTCAATGATATATCATGATAGAGACGTTGCCATGGTGATTACGTCCTATTTAAGATGGAGTCCTGTTATTTCCCGTATTACTGAATTGCAATATTGAATCGTAATAAATTTAGTATTCATGCTATCGGAAAACACCGACCACCACGGACCTTTTCGCTTCGAATGAGGACTTTTGTTTTTGCGTTTGGTAACACTAACTTTTAGTTTAGAACTATTGAAGAATGTTTTGAAATGAGATGCGGGTTTTTTTCCCATCAAAATAATAATTATTGCATATGATGTTATTCTACAATTATGTACATAATGTATATATTATTTTGTGTAAGTCAAGATAATATAAATAATATAAAACCAATAAATCTTCCCTTCATTTTCGAATATGTCTTGTGAATGTTACTAGTTGCCGAATCTGTTCTTGAATGTCTAAAATTCTGATTCAAAGAGAAGGCGGCTTACCTTGGATTGCTAAGTGCCTTTTACTTACCATTATAGCTTTGTATGAAATAATTTAGTGTATCTGACACATGCATTTTTGCATAAGAGTGCAACAGCTATTGCACAAAGATCTGAATATTTATAAAACTATTTATAGTACGAACGCACCTCATTTGCCACATTTGACGTACAATTAGTTAACATAAGGGACAGCATGACGTAATAAAAATATTAGAGAAAATTCAAATGAATGGGTGCCTGGAAGAAGGGCATATTTTACAAAGTTAACATTTTACAGAAAAGAGGAAATAACCATTAATATAATTGAGTAGCATGTCCTGAGCACCTAGTGCAAATTAGGCCTTTCTTCCTATCTTAATTACCCTACAATTTTGCCATCAACGCTGAGTATTGGCGAGTAATAAAAAATGAGATAAGTATGTAAGAAAAGTAATAATAATATTTTTTAGTTTTTTTTTTTTTTTTTTTTTTTTTTTTTTTTTTTTTTTTTTTTTTAAAGTCTTAGAAAAGGATATTTCAAATCTCATAAATACTTTAGATGTTTGAAGTTGCATTGTAACATGAGAAAATTATTTTAAAAAATCAATTACTTTCTGCAGTTTTAGATACTGGAAACAGTTTTGGAATGACCTGGAAAGTCAAGAGCAACTTATAAATTACAAGTCCACTTAGCAGCACAAACATATTCCTTTTATTGACGGTTTTTTACTCATTCTCAGACCTAAGGCCAGGAAAAATTAAAGTCAGGGAATTGTCATTGATTACATAATTGAATTTGTAAGAATCTTCTGCCACGAAACAGCCATGTATCCGAATTTTGTTGAATTGGCATACATTAGATAAAACTAGCCAACATTTTATTAAAAAGGATAAAAATAAGACACAATTTGGCGAAAAAATGAAAATTTCCAGTAAAATAACTCTGATGACATAAATTATTAATTCATCAAAGAATATAACAACCTTATCAACAAATCAATATATCATTCAGATTGAGAGTAGGGAAAACTGATTCGGTAATCACCTGACAAATTAAATTATTGTTTTTGATTTATGAAATGGTTTTCTGAAAAGGAAATTACTTTTTGATTATAAGAAATGTTGTTTGCACATTGATGATGCTATTTATATTCTATTTATTAAATAAATAAATTTGCCAGGAAAATACAAGTTATCTATGATTATTTCGTAACATAATTTTGAATTACACAAAGAAATGCTACCAGTTGATTTATATGACATGAGATAATGTTAGCGGATACGTGAAATACGTTATTTATGAGATACAAAATTAATATTATCACTTAAAGTAATCAGTAATCTAATGAATAATATATCACAGGGAAATCAAATGCTCTTATTTACAAAAGATGTAACAATTGCTGAAATAATTTGCAATACATTTATCTGCCTTTTATTAAGATTTTTAAAGATAATACTAAAAGAAAGAATGTTTAATGATAGAAAATGGATTCCTTTTTAGATGTAAATGAGTGTCTGATTAAAATACCTATGTAGTTTACTACTTAATTATTCCTGCGGAAATTAAGGCAATTACAAACACAATAGATAATTACGGAAATTGGCATCACAAGGTTATTTAGAAACTAAACACGAATAAGCAAAACGAAAGAAACCAGGATTATACTTAACTACAAATTTCATAATGGTATATTTTTACTAAAAATGCATCATTATAAAGCTTGAGATGAAATCAGTATTGTATTAATTTTAGAAAAGGGTTTTTCAAAATTCAGAAAGACTTTAGATAGTTGGGAGTTGAATTAAAATCTGCGTAAAATATTTTTAAAAAATCAGTTACTTTCTGTAGTTTTTTGCTTATTGAAAGGGGACATTTAATTAAATGTTAAATGAGGTTATTTAGAAACTAAACACGAATAAGCAAAAAGAAAGAAACCAGGCTTAGGGGAGACCGGGGTATGGCGACACCTTAAGGGAATTTAAATTTTTTCATCCCAATTTTTTTTATATTTTTTAATAATAATAATTCTAAAGCTGAATCATGATCTTGATTATCTGTATAAATTTAACCATAATCATAACTGTAAAGTAAGCACACATAAAAAAAAATTTCTTCAACCTCTGTACAGTGGCGGGATTACCCAGGATACGGGGGTAATGACGCCACTCTTTAATGACCTAGTAAATACATAAAATGGATACTAGGAAACACATAACCTATTGAAAATATTTAGAAAGCAATGTAATTTAGCAAAATAATGAATAATTACAATGTTCCTTAAGCTATATTTATTAATGTGCTATGCTTATAATTTAACTCAAATTGCAAAAGTCACCCTTTGCCATGGTGGCGGCATTACCCCCAGAGGACAATACAGCGGAAATCCCCCAGCAAAGCCGAAAGAAGAAGGGAACATGTTCAACAAATTGCATCAAAATGCCCGCGAATGCATATAGATTACGGGTAATATTATCTTAAGTACCTAATTTTACAATAAAAGGTGTTTATCTCTACTCATTTGAAGCTCCAAAATAAGAAACAACTAGAGGAAAACTAAATTTTTCACGAGAACAAACGAACGACGTACAACAAAATCACTCTCACTCTAGGCACTGTTTCTGTTGTTGTCCGCTATAGTACAGGCGCATTCACTATCTCAAACTGCCGTTAGTTTTTAAATTAAGCGGGATAGCGGCATAACCCCGAGTGGCGCCATTCACCCGGTCTCCCCTATACTTAACTGAAAACTTCATAATGATATATTTTTACTAAAAATGCATCACTATAAAACTTGAGAAGTCTTCTAGATTGTATTCCTTTTGTAAGAGGATACTTAAAAATTCAGAAAGACTTTAGATGCTTGGCAGTGAATTAACTTTAACTGTTGTGAGTGGTCTCACAGACCGCTGCTTTTTACAATTTTCACACTTTACCTTGTAATTTTCAGTTTAACTGTAGATACTAGTGAAATTTTGTTTCCATTGGAGTCCTAGTACGATCGCCAGAGACTTCTGAACAGGTAAATTTTAATTATAATAGTTTTTTACATAAAGTTAAGTGCATGAACAGATTTTTATTCATCCTTCGATCGAGCGGTATCAGAGACACCGCTTAACAGTATTTTTGTCACAGACAATTTTTGTCACAGCGGTTAAGGTTTAAATCTGAGTAAAATATTAAAAAAAAAAACAACAATTAATTTCTTCAGTTTTTTGCTTCTTAAAAGAGGACATATAATTAAAATTTAAATGAGGTTATGTAGAAACTAATCACGAATAACCAAAAAGAAAGAATCCTGGCTTATACTAACTATGAAATTCATAATTGTATATTTTCAGTAAAAATACATCATACTAAAGCTTGAGAGGGCTTCAGGATTGTATTCATAACGGAAAAGGATATTTCAAAATTCATAAAGACTTAGTGAGGGGTTGAATTGAAACATGAATAAAATATTAAAAGAAATCAATTACTTTCTGCAGTTTTTTGTTTCTCGAAACAGGACATTAATTAAATATTAAATGAGATTAATTAAAAACTAAACACGAACAAGCAAAATAGAAAAAAGGAAAAAATAGACGAGGGTGAACTTAAAACAAACTTTATCGTGATATATTTTTACTAAAAATATATAGAAACTAAATGCGAATTAAAAAAGAAAAAAACAAAGAAACAAGACATACTTAAATACAAACTTGATAATGATATATTTTTACTAAATGTACCATTATGAAGTTGAGAGGACTTTAGGATTGTAGTCATCTTAAAAAAAGAATATTTTAAAATTCATGAAGACTTTAGATGTTTGTGGATTAATTGCAGCCTGAGTAAAATATTAAAAGAAATCAATTACTTTCTACAGTTTTTTGGTTCTATGTTCTTTAATTAAATTTTTAATGAGGTTATAGATATTAAACACGAATAAGGGGGAAAAAAGAAGTTAATAAGAAAGAAACCAGGCTTAAACTTAACTACAAAATTTATAATGATATATTTTTTCTAAAAATGTATCATTATAAAGCTAAAGAAGACATTAGGATCGTATTCTCTAAGAAAAATCGCTCGCGATTTTACAGAGCTGTTACAAGTTGATATAAAGTAAGTAAAGAATAAACTTAAACACCGCTTTATAATTAGTTAATACATATTAAGGTATCCGAATACTTTCGAAGCACTTAAAAAATGACATTAAAAAAATACCTTTTTTAAATTTTACTTTATGTATAGATTAACTATTCTAAGTCTATATATCCATTAAATTACTTTAGTATTAGAAAACTGATAATTATATAGAGAAAGTTTAAAAATGCTACAAATCTAATCATCCTATTCAAATAAATTTAGCATCAAAATAATCATCATCCATTTATCTAAGGAATGAACATTTAGGCTACTATAAATAAACATTTTAGAACTAGTTGGAATCAATACTAGATATTTGGCATATTTTACATCATAATCATTCAAATATCATACCATAAGTTGAATTTTTTTTAAATTATGAGCATTCTTTTAGCTTCATGCCTAGAAAACATTATAAAAAAATATCAAGTTTGGCAAAAATTGAATGATAACATTTTCTATATAAACTCGGTTTATGGCATCAGATGCCACCATCCAAAAAATCTACAAGAGTCTATTCCGGTCAAGATTCCATTCCTCCTGCAGACGACCTCTATCCTTCATCAGTTCTTTAATATCATCCATCCAGTTCTTTTGTGGTCTTCCCCGTTTCCCTTTTTAGGTGCGTTCATAATTACATAAATACGTAGCACCTATAATCGTCGTTCGGTCCGTCCGTCTGTCTGTCCGCATATAACAGAGGAAAAACTACCCAACCGAATGGTCTTAAATTTTAAATATATAATTGTTGCAAAATTTTGTCGAGTCATTTCAAATTTTATAAAAATCGGATGTATAGTTTAATTACAGGGACAGTCAAAAGTTTTCCGTTACATTACGGCCAACAGGAAAGAATTATTGCAAGTGTATTTTAATGATGTTACAGCCTTTCGAAAAGAATGAAATTGATATGCGCTTATGAAGTGCACTAAAGTATACATTCAGTACAATATGCGATGCAAAAAATAGTTATAAAACTAGTTATAGGTCGAACGCACCTCATTTGCCACGTTTGACGAGCAATTTCCAACTTGTTTTATTTGTTTTATAATTAAATGTGATTTTGGGTAGTCTTTCATTACTCATTCTTTCAACATGACCAAACCAGATTAATTGCCTTTTTTTTAATATCACCTAATATGGTTCCCTTTATTTTCATCATATCTTTGATTCTTTCATTTCTTTTTCTTTCTATTCTTGATATCCTGCATGATCATCTTAGGGAATTCCTTTCTACTGCCGGTAATTTCTTTTTCTCTGTCTCCATAATTCTTCATCAATATAACAATATGCTCTTTATAATAAAATTGTATATATCCCTTTAAGACCGGGAGTTTTTTTTTTTTTTGGGTAGAAATTGAAAGTTTGGGTGGTTTCCCCTTATGGATAGAAACGTATTTGATTGAAAAAAATATTAAAAAAAAAATACCCGATGTCAGGTTATGCCAAGAGAGGACCCACACAAATGTGTGGGTCCTCTCTTGGCATTGATGGCTTGACAGGATTGGTCCTGTCTGGGTTCGGTCTTAATGCAGCCGTTTTTGGACTAAATCTACACAAATGTGTAGTTTGGGATTATGTGTGCAAATATCTAAAAATAAAAGTTTAAGCAAAGAAAGTTGTTGTTTATTGAGATAATTTTCATCAGCTACAATGCAAATGTTTGAAACAATTTTTGTTTTTGGACAGACCACTGCAATTTCATTTTCTGAGACGTGCTGAATGCTCGCACTCCCTCTTAAGAGCCGTTGACAAATGGTATGCCCTTCACTCCGTTTGGATTGTGCCTGATCCTTCAATTTTTTTTTTTTTTTTTTTTTTTTTTTTTTTTTTAGTTTTTCCAGCAGCAGTAATTTGTTGAAATACCGATCGAAATACATAAAACTAGGTGGTTGAAACAGAGTAAGGATTACAGCAGGTCCTAAGCCTAGATCCTGGTGGACCAGGTCTGTTCTTTCTCACTGATATGCTACAAAATTTAAAACTATGCCAAATGATGCTGTTACCACAGAGTGTGGTTTGTTTTTTACATGCTGCTTTACTGAGGCACGTCTTAAAAAAAGGAATCGTCTGCTCATCTATGGAAAATTTTCCCTGATCTCCTGGTAAATTCAAGCAGACACTACGGAATCTGTCGAGCATTTTCTGAACTTTCCATATTTTTTCCTGGTGGTTTACTTGCTGTGTCGACAAAATGGAATGAATTTATCAAACTTAAAAATCTATCTCGTGATATGCATATAACTCATAAAAAATTATAAATCATATATGACATCTATAACTCAATAAATCATATATGACATCATAACTCAGAGCAGAAACATACATGTGCATGTTATATATCTAATACTATCAATTTTAAATATAAATCATGAATAGTACAAACCTTTTAATTTAAAATTAATCCGCTTTAAAAATGTAATTAATAAAAAATAAATTGCTAAAAACAAAAGTTTAAAAAAAATCACTTAAAAATAAAAATTTTATATATTAGGAATTGTACCCATTTTGGAAGTGGTAAATGCCGGACCCGCACAATTGTTCGGGTCATTTGTTTTTTAACATTTGTAAAGCCTAATTAAATTTATCAAAGACAAAATCAATTAAAATCATGAATAAAGTATATGAAAAGAAAAATTAAATCTAAGCAAACACTAAAAATCATATTTAAAAGAAATTACGACAGTACATACTTTTTCTCTATTACTGTCAGATGATATAGTCTTTTTAAAAGCAGAAAATCTAACTCTGTATTGTAGTTGGTGCCCCCTAGTTGTGTCTTATCAAAACATCTGAAGCCAATTAACTCATATAAATGTGCAGATTTGGTTTTAAATCTCACAAAAACAGGAAACAGTCATTCTCTTTTACTTTAGTATCACCCGCACAATTGTGCCGGTCAAGGCTTCAAGGGATAAAGTGTACACGTAAAAGTACTTCTTAAAAACCGAATGAAATTCGTGCTACAGATTCTCGTCCGGATGTAACGTGGGAAGTAACATAGGACCGGTAAGGGTTTTAATATTCATTGAAATGAGAGATTTTGTATGATGTGTTTTCTGATTGCGGGACTAAAATCCTGTTTCAATCTTCCCATTTTTACATGAAAATAAGAATGCAAAATCATGCGTCAAGCATAGATTATGAAACACTTTTCAACACTTACAGAATACTTTAACAAAACTTCACCGTTTAATAAGGTGAAAATGATGTCTAACAAGGGAACCACTTTTGGTGCTGATCGCACCTAGCATCGAGACTTGGTTCATTTTGTAGCCGTATACTTAAAAGTTAAAGAACCGATAAAATTCCTCTGTTAAAATCATATTTTATATACTTTTTTACAGTTTCAGTTTTTCATTATTACATTTTTATTTGTTTATTTCACGCCAAAAGTGAGTTAAGCCGCAAAATATGGTGCTATAATTTTTCCGCACGCTTTATCCGGGGAGTAAATGTACAGTACCTATTAAAATTATATCAGATAACGATTTTTTTTTTTTTTTTTTTTTTTGTAATTGATAGCATAAGAAACAAGAATTAGGGTTTTTTTTCTTTTTTTTTCTATGCAGACGATAAATATATAAATAGTAAATATATTTCTATGAAACTTTCAAGATCATTGAAAATTATTCTTTAATGAAATACAAAATAGGTAAACTATTTTCTTTTGAAATCGAATGGAATGAAGTTTCCAATGTTTAAAATGAAATATTGCTGTATTAAATGGTCCTTTGGTAAAAGTAATCATGAAGTAAATTAATATTTTTACACAATTTAGACAAAATACGGTGACTAATTAGGTCGGACATTACAATTTCTACTGAAGTCCAAACCACACATACAAGACAAACAGCTATGACATTTGGCTAGGGTTGTCGGAAAGCTCTACTTTTGAAAAATAAAGCCAACTATGAAATCAAGAAATATTATTTTAAAAGAAAACTTTTACCGATTCTCAAACTTCATTATATAGAGCTTTAAAATGCACCAAGTCTCAATGCTAGGTGCGAGCAGCACCAAAAGTGGTTCCCTTGTAAGTAAATAATTTGGAAAATTCATAACACATTTGAAAACCTAATTTCAGGAATTAAACATAAATAGTTGAAAATATCCGAATTCCTTTATGCACCCCTGTATATGATCTATAGATTTGTATGTTATACTACATAAAAAAATTTTGTTTGCTAAAATTTTGTTCAGTTAGGAAACGGATAGCGCAGTTTTAAATTCTTCTTCAGCAGTTTCCGTCGATAAACAAAATGATATATTTCGTGCTGCCTTGTATATTATCTAGAGAATTTGCATACACCAAGTAATAGGCAAAAAATTAATTTAAAAACTCGTACCACAACTTAAAGCGCACTTCCAGCAATTATTGTTCTTAGTACTGTAACCGAATTATTTTGTATGTCCCTGTAAATGAACTACATTAACGCTATACACTTCATTTTGAATACCACACAAGCCATAAAAACCTCAATAACATATATCAATTGTATGGCAATCCGAGTATATTTATATGATTTAGATCACGGACAGACAGACAAGCTGAATTCATAATCACTTTTCAACTTTCATGGGATGTGTTAAAAAGAAACAGACAGCTATACAACAGGCAGTAATATCCGTTCCGCTAATGGACTGTTATATCAGGCGTAATAAAAGGATTGTATTCACAAGGAAGGTCCCCATAACCATATACTCAGAATTTATTTTTTAATTACAATATCATTGTCATGAGCAGGGCTGCGGAGTCGATGGAAAAAATGGACGACTCCGACTCCGAGAATTTTAACAGATCCGACTCCGACTCCGACCAAGACTCTTTCGCTCAAAAATGGGCCTGACTACGACTCCGACTCCGACAACGCAGCCTAACTTGTAAAATGGACGACTCTGACTTTGGGAATTTTAACAGATCCGACTTCGACTCTTTCGCTCAAAAAAGGGCCTGACTCCAACTCCTACTCCACGACTCCGAGTCTGACTCCGCAGCCCTTGGTCATGAGGATATACCGGCTGTTTCAAAAATTCGATGTGAAAGTAAAACGCGATAATAAAAGATCTATGGGTCGGAAAGGTATGCGGTTTGAAAATAAATATTCAGTGTGGTACGAGATTTTGTATGACACCAACAAAAAAAAAATATTTCAAAGTCTCGACATTAGAAGGAGCTACTGTAGATAATTCCATGGAACCATTCCATATTGCTCACACAATGCAACATTTTGATACAAAAAAGTGTATATGTAGTATTCTCTATTGTTTTTGTATCCAAATCCTGCGTTGTGTAAGAAATAGTAATTATTGTACGAAATTATCTGCAGTAGCGCCCTCTATTGTTGAGATTTTTGTTACGTGTGAGAATCATCGAAACAAGAAACTTTTATAATATCTCAGACTCTTTAAAACTATCTTTTTTAATTCACTTTTAGAACTTGCGTTTCAGAGTTCATTAATGTATATGTATCTGCCCAGCCTAATTCTAATTCTTGTGGTTCCATGTCATCTGCACTGCAGATGTTCGAACTTTGATCTTTTCGTCTGCACCGCATTTTACTTCTTGCACTTTACGATGTATCTTTGCAAAGGGAAGAGGTGCTTTTCTTGCCCTTTATTTTATTTAATCCAGACAAGAATTAAAAATTTCTAAATGACAAGCGTATAGATTTCATATGTGAAACCTCTCACCAAAATACATTTAAAATAGAAAAAATTATTAATGCAATTTTTCAATTTTTTTTTTTCGTGTCAAACCTCACAAATGATCCAAATCCTAAAACCACTGGTTTCAGAGCTACGGAGCCCACAGAATTAGTACATTCAGATTTATGCGAGCCTATGAAAACCGCTACGGTTGGCAGAAAATACTATTTTTTTACTTTTGTCGATGATTTTAGCCGGTTTACCATAACGTACTTACTGAGAACCAAAGATGAAATTTTTCCTAAATTTAAAGAATATGTTGCAATGACCGCGAATAAATTTGGCAAGAAGGTGCGAGCTATCCGTACCGACAACGGAGGGGAATACACAGGGTAGGAAATTGAAAATTACCTAAAAAATGAGGGAATTAACCATCAACTTACTGTTCCGTATTCCGCGCCTCAAAATGGGGTTGCGGAACTCAAGAAACGTACGTATCGTGATGGAGATGGCAAGATGTCTCCTTAAAGATAGTGGATTACCCAACTCATTCTAGGGGGAAGACATCAGCACCACGACATGCAGACAAAATCGCCTCCCGACCTCATCCAACGACTGCACTCCCTACGAAAAATGGACAGGTCGCAAACCAGATCTCTCAAATGTTAAAACCTTCGGTTGTCGCGCCTTTGCTTATGTGCAAATGACTCATAGAAGAAAATTGGACAATGCGGCCATAGAGGGAATATTCGTAACCTACGACAATAGGAGTAAGGGCTATAGAATTTGTACTGATGGCAGGAAAATCATAATAAGTCGAATCGTAAAATTTTTGGAGGACAGAAGTCATGATATAACCAAAAATAGTATATTAAATAAAAACAATGAAACACCGAATTACAATAACTTTCAACCAAAATTTCAACTAATCGATGATGACTTTGATAACACCGGAAATGTAACACAAAATCAGAATGCAAATTCACATGCCACGCAAAACGTCTGACGTAGATCAGGTCGAACAGGGGGTCCCTCCCGATAGGTTTGCATTCTTAACAAATAATGTTAAAGTAGAAGATCCGGAAAGTTGGGACGATGTATAAAAAATATGGAAAACCCGATTGAAAAGGGAAAGTGGATAAAAGCGACTTTAGAGAAAATGAATTCTCTTCGCGAAAATGATACATGGGAATTAGTCAAAGACCCACCAGGAACGAAAGTGATCGGTTGCAAATGGGCGTTCAAATCTAAATACAATAGCCAGGATTTGTTAGAAAAATTTAAAGCTAGGCTGGTCGCAAAGGGTTTTTCCCAAAAATATGGTTTAGATTATGACGAGACCTTTGCGCCAGTCGCGTCTCATACGACTACAGCACCTAGAAGATACAGTGCGGAAAACGGCTACAAAATAGTGGTAAAAAATTGAATCCCATAAATGTACAACGATGCTGAATAACAAGATGTCGAACGTAGCGCCATCGTAGTGATTTAAAAACGATAGTCATTCTAAAAGAGACTCTATATAACCTATTTCACGTCATTCCTTAACTAAATTAGCTTATAACAGACTAAAATATCTTATATTTATAGTTTCCGATATTTAACATTCTATAATTTTTTAAAACACAGGGTTTATATTGAAAAGAGTTACGAGATGGCGCTCGTATCAGCATATTGCCGCTGAGCATTGTTGGAGATTTATGGGATACAAGTTTTTAGCACTTTTTAAAGCATTATAGGAATAGCCGTTTTCCACACTGTATCTTCTAGGCGCTGTAATACGACAATTAGAAGTTTTTTAGCGATGACATTGTATAAGGATGTGATATTAAGACCACTTTCCTTCACGGGGAATTACATGAAAATGTGTATATGCATCTGCCTGAAGGCTATGCAGTTCCGGGAGAGGAGAATAAGGTATGCAGACTCAAATAGGTCATTTATGGTTTGAAGCAGGCTGCCAGGGCGTGGAACCTGACGTTACACAAATCATTATCTAAGGTTTTCACCAGAAGTCCGATCGATAAATGTTTATATAAACAAACAACCAATAACACAAAGACTTACGTAATTGTTTATGTAAATGATTTCCTCATAGCTGGGGAAGAGGAGAACATTAACAAACTTATAAACAAATTAAACAAATAATGCCCTGTAGCTGACTTAGGTGAAGCAAAATATTATCTAGGGATAAATATAAATCGGCCCGAAAAGAATGCTATGACGCATGATCAAATTAATAAAATTAATGAATTGATAATCAAATTTGGCTTAGAAAACTCGAAACCAACTAATATACCAATGGAACCAGGATACGTCAAAGTAGCGGATAACGAAAATCTTCTTCCGAATAATACGAATTACAGACAAGCCGTGGGGATTCCACTTTATATCGCGAACGTATCTAAACCAGATATGAGTGCCGCCGTAAATATTTTAAGTTGCAGAAACGAGCGTCCAAGGGCTAAGGATTGGGAAGCTGTTAAGCGAACAATCAGATATCATAAAACTACAATTGACTTAAAATTAACATACACTAATTTAGACGCACCTGTCTTGAGGGCATATTCTGATTCAGACTGGACCAGCCCGTAAGGCATGGTGACGTCACGGCGACGTCATTGTGAAGTCACACTGTGATTTTATGACCGTCGATGTGACGTCATAGTGACTACAATGCGAGGTCGTTATGGCCGTTTTAGAGGTCGTTTGTGACGTCACATTGTGACCACTCTGTGAAGTCACGGTGTGACAAATTTGTGAAAAGTGTGTCATTTGTGACTATTTTGGCATTAACTTTGTGACGAACCTGTGACGAAAGCGACAATGCTTTGAAGTCACACTGTGACCTATTTGTGAAATATGTGTCATTTGTGACGAACTTGTCATAAACACTGTGATTTCAAATGAAAATCAAATTTCAAATTAATTGCTTAAAAGACGCAAATAGTGAAAAAGATTCCATGCTGGGACTCGAACCCGGGCCATCAGTACATTGCACTGACATTCCACGGACTAAATCATATGGAACGATACCCAGGCTGGAAAGTTTCTCACTATTACATGTTGGCAAGGCTACAAACGCAGCACCAGATGGAATATTTAGCGTGAGCCACCAACATGATGCAAACACGAAACTTAATTAAATCCAGCATCGATTGAAATTATATTAATACTTGGAAATTTTTCCAGAGAGAACCATTCGCCTTGCATACAATATTTCAAATGAAAATCAAATTTCAAATTAATTGCTTAAAAGGCAATTTTAATTTGAAATGTTGTATGCAAGGCGAATATTTCCCCCTGGAAAAATTTCCAAGTATTAATATAGTTTCAATCGATGCTGGATTTAATTAAGTTTCGTGTTTACCCCATGTCGGTGGCTCACGATAAATATTCCATCTTGTGCTGCGTTTGTAGCCTTGCCAACATGTAATAGTGAGAAATTTTACAGGCTGGTCGTCATTCCATGTGGTTTAGTCGGTAGAATGTCAGTGTGCTATACTGATGGCCCGGGTTCGAGTCCCGGCTTGGAATCTTTTTCACTATGTTGGCCTTTGCGCCTTTTAAACAATTAATTTGATATTTGATTTTCATTCGAAATATTGTATATAAGGCGAATGATTCTCTCTGGAAAATTTTCTAAGTATTAATACAGCGATGAATTTTGAAATAAACTTTTGCTGTAAATATAAAATCTTATTTTTTTACCGTACTTTTTAGCAAAATATCGCTATTTTGGAGTCCTATTCTTCTAAAACATTTTAAATTTTTCCACTTAAAAAACAATGCTTATCAACTGACATATTTTTTTATTAAGTTCTATGCTTGATATTGAGTTCAAGCTTGATATTTAGAATGTGTAAGGTTTTTAATTTGTTGTGATTTGTCATTGCTTTATTGAATACGAACATGGAGACTAACAGATATGAATACAACTATTATTTATAGAGCGGCATGATAAGCGATATTTATTTAATTTTTTTATTCCCGTGTATATTGTATTTTATGAATATGAGCTAAATAGATTTGGTATGTTTTATAGGAAAAGACTGATCTGGGAAATAGAAAAAAAACGAGTAAGAAAAATCATGCGTTAAGCATAGATTATAAAATACTTTCCAACACTTTCTCTGAATGCTTTAACAAGACATCGTAATTTAGGGAAATGACGTAAATAAGATAACTAAGTAAACATTTTAGAAAACGCATAAAACATTTGAAAAACTGATTTCAGCAGTTACCGTCCATAGCCAAATATGTTTTCCAATTCTTTTGAACAGCCCTGTATTTGATCTGTAGTTTGATACACTGAAAAAAATGAAGTACTCAAAAATGAGTAAACCGACATACTCATATCGAATTGAATATTTTTGGATCAAAAATGAACCTATGCTTTCTCTATTTTGAAACATCACATGTTATCAAACCCAAACAAACGAATAGTTTTGTACCCTGTAACGGTTCCTTTCATTTATGGCGGCATAACTGATGTTTATTAATGTAAACATTAAACTATGCACAGCATTTTAAAAATAATTTAAAAGTGCTTGGAAATAATGCTCTTGTCATAAAAATATTCGATTTGAGTATCTTGTTAAGAATATATCTATTTTTCTTAATAAATAATCAATTAAACATTTCTTGTTAAAAACTTTGAACGGGAAATAAATGTCAGTACATTTTTACTTTAAATTTTAAGTTTTTTTTGGGGGGGGGAGGGGGGGGCGGTACATAACGATTCATATTTGATCACAACCATGGAATAAAAAATGAGTATACGTGTTTCTCAACTTTGAATACATTTGGATCGGAGCTATTTTGAGTATGTGACGCATTTAAAATTGAGTATTTTTTACTTAATTTTGAGTGCCCATTTTTTTTAAGTGTATATATACTATATAATGGGAAAACATAGTTTAGCAAGAAAACGCCTAACAGGTTGAAATTCTTTTTCAGCAATTTATACTAATGTATGGAAACATACTTGAATACTTTTGTACAACCCTGTAGTTTACCTAGAATCTTTATTACATGCCACTATTTAGTTTAAATTTAATTCAAACTAAGATACTCTTAAAACTGCTGAAATCACATTTCCAGAAATTATAATATATAGACGGCCATGTATCAAATTCTTTACGTGACCCTGTACATCATTTTATCTATATTCTACAAACATTTCTTGGTAAATTAAATGCAGTTCATAGAAAAAAAGCATAACTCATTTAAAAACCACCTTTAAGCAATTTGCGCCCATACCCAGTAATCCTTACGAATACTTTTGTGTAGTCTTGTATAGGAATTATAGCATTTATATACACCATATACTATGCATAAATATAGTGAATCATAAAAGCGCATATCATAATTAAAAATACATTTCCAGCAATCATCGTTAATGAACAGTACTTCGGATACAATATAATATCTGAACTATTTTGCATGTCCCTGTAAATGCTATATACGTATTATTCGTATTATACATGAAATAATTTATAGTATGTAAACCTCAGCGACATATATCAATTTCATTATATATGAAATAGATTAACATAATTAAAGTATGCCGCAAACAATTCCCTCCACCCCTTTATCATTATGTATTTGAATTCCTTTTTTAGCCCTGTAAATGAACAATAACTATTCTTTGCATCGCATAGTCAACAGAATGCATATTTTAGTGCACTTCATAAATGCGTATAAATTTTATTCTGTTTGAAAGCGTGCGTAAAATCATTAAAAATCATTTAAAACGATTTTTTCCCATAGGCCGTAATGTAACGGAAAACTTCTGGCTGTCCCTGTAAATGAAGAAAGCATGCTGCTAACTTCATTACAAATAGGTACCGTGCTATGGTAAACGTCAATAACATCCAAAATTTTCAGGGCAATCCGAGTATATTTTCGAGAGTTAGAGTGCGGACAGACTGCTAGACGGACAGACGGAGAGACAAACCGAAGTCATAAGCACTTTTCAACTTGTGTCCTATATTATGTATCCTGTATTATATGAACTTTTAAAAAATATATACTAAAGCATTTTAATCTATAACTTCCTATCAGGCATGAAAAATACTTTATTTCAATGCTTAAATATCATATTTTACTTTTTAGTGCCAATAATTACGCGTATCATAAACGTAGAAAATGAATTTACAATAGAAGAAAATTTAATAACCGATTCAGAATGTCTATAATTAAATGTTTGATTAAAATCGCAAACAGAAAAAATGCTTACATACAATTTAAAAAATAAATATACCTATTTAAAAAACACTAAAAATAATAATTAGTATTTATAATTGTACTATTAAACAACAGCAAACTACAATAGATAAATGCATTATTAGATTTAACAATATCTCAAAAATATTTCCATATGGTATAAGGAATTCCTATTATTTTATAATTTTGGTAAATGTTAAATCTGAAAACATTGGTTTGAAGATTTTGGATTTTAAAAGATAATTTAAAATATTATTAGCACTAAAAGAAAATTCTTTCAAATTTTTCACTACTGTAATATGTAAAAATACATTTCCCAGTATAATGTTAATTTCTAATCTGAAACAGTTTCGTAATCTCATGATAATCGAACATTATATTTAACCCCAAAATAATAATAACTATAAGTGTTAGTAATCAAAAAATAGTAAGAAGCCGATAAAATAATTCCAAATCATTGTCGTTCCATACATTTTCAAACTCAAGTAAGAGTAAATTAATGTTTATATTAATTGCAGTATGAATGTAGGCATAAATCAGTCTTTGCGCAGTTTTTTTTTTTTTTCAAGCGATGGCAAATTAAGATATTTTTCTTTACAGTTATCGAATTGGAAAATATTGCTTCTGACAGTTAAAGATCAGTCTCTTACAAATATAACATAAAACTGCTTAACTCATAATATACAAATCTGGAATAAAATATTTAAATTAAATAAGACTTACATTCCATTACGTTCCATTAATATCCGTGTATCCTAAAATGGTCATCTCCTTATCTTAAAGTGTTGTAGACGTGGTGTTATTCTAAAAACCGTGAACTAATTCCCGCGTTTTCTCATATATATATATATATCTATTTATATAAAATCCAAGTCTCTGTGTGTCCCTCACTATTCCGGTAGGACCGCCTCATTGAAATGAGTAATTGTTGAAAAATATTAATGCAGGGTTACCACAGTACCGCCAAATGTTAGCCAACTTGGCGATCGCTGGCTAATTCGGCGAAATTCCCATTTAAAACCATTAATCTTTCATAATGGAGGTCACTGAAATTTAATTTAAACTCCACTCTTTTAAGATATTTTTTCGAAATCTATGAGTGAGAATTTAAAGTACATCTTTACATCTTCCTCCCGATGCTACTAATAAAATAACCGCCAATAGACAATGGTGTACTGTGTGAACTCCTAACTGCGCGATTTTAATGTGCTTTAGGTACTTTTCCAGTATAGGTGCCTTGGCGAAAAAGGAAATTTGGTAACATATTTTCCGGGAACCTATTCACTGTTTCATTTTATGTACACACGCATTTTTTCGATATTTATACGATTTATTTAACATAAAAAAGCCATTTCTCTAATTTTATACAGAAACAGATGCAATTTGTACATAAAAACATCAATAATATACATATAAAACAAATAAAAACGCTCATCAAATTTGTTTTCATAGCTGTTTATATGATTTGACAACAAATCTCGATATTTTTCCGTTATACGGACACCATGCCAAAATGTATGCTAATGCGCCAATTATTTCAAAATGCTAAAAGATATTTGTAATTTTATGCCAGCAGTTTAATATGAGTTTTATTTTATTGCTTTATTTTATAGCGGTTATTTGTTCACTTATTTTAAGTATATATTTGTGATTTGATGAAATAGTTCGTAAAATTCTGGAATTTTCAAATGTTATATTTTTTAAATGCTCACTTTAGTATCGACAATGGTTTTTCTTTTATTTTTCAAATGCTTCAATTCACGATTTTGCTCCAACTATTACGCTTGGCGACAATGGTGTCCGCATAACGGAAAAGTACCCAAATCTCACCTTCTGATGCCCAAATTACACCAAGCTTTTTTTAAAAAATGCCAAAGCCCCTACAGTGGAAAAGTACCAAACTGTCTATTATTTTGCGCTATCCGTGTTATAGTTTGTACTATATGCAAGGGGAGTGAAGCGAAGAGTTTAAACATTAGATATTAAAGTTTCGGCACAGATGTCATATACACACCATATTGGCGCGATTTTTTTTCTGACGCCAATGTCATATACACAACGGGTACTTAACTGGCGCCAAAGTGTTGTAATTTTGCATGATATGGTAATCCGGATGTTGTTGTTTATGCTGTTGATGTTTTCGCCAAATTGGCGTCGGAAAAAAATCGCGCCAATATATGATAACGTATATGACAACTGTGCCAAAGTTTCTATAAGGTTTCTATAAGTTTCTATAAAGCAGTATAAGCAATATAATTAAGAATAAAATAAACGCAAAATAAGACTAAAGAAGAAAGAAAAACCATGCGTTAAGCATAGAATATGAAACACTTTCCAACACATCCTGAATGCTTTAACAAAACTTCGCTATTTAGGGAAATAAGGTAAATAAGATAACGTTACTTCTTAGATATCCCGTCGACCAATTTCGCCAAATTATATAAATCGCCAAATCAATAGTAAAACATTAGTAAAAATACAAATAAAACGTCGAATTAATGGTTTTATTGGCCATTATTGGCATTTAATTAATTAATTAATGGCAACCATTATTGGCAATTAATCTTACAATTTGGCGACAGTAATTTGGTCGACGGGATAACTAAGAACTACCAAGATAACTAAGTAAACATTTTAGAAAACGCATAAAAAAATTTAAAAATTGATTTCAGCAGTTACCGTCCATAGCCAATAGTACCGTTATTACATGCCACTATTTAGCTAAAATTTAATTTAAACTACTCTTAAAACAACTGAAATCACATTTCCAGATATTATCATCCATAGACTATGTATCCAATTCTTTGCATGACCATGTATATCATTTTATCTATATTCCACAAACATTTCTTAGGAAACTAAATGCAGTTCAGCGTAAAAATGCATAACTCCTTTAAAAACCATCTTTAAGCAATTTACTCTCATACTCAGTAACCCTTACGAATTCTTTTGTGTAGCCCTGCATATGAACTGTAGCATTTATACACACAGCATAATATGCATACTTCGGATAAAAGTTTCTTGGCGAGAACGAAGTTTGCCAACGTATTTTCTGACAACCTATTTACTGCTTCATACTCACAAACAATTTTTCCCATATGTATACAATTTGGCACAGATGTCATATACGCCCCATATTGGCGCGATTTTTTCCGAAGCCAATTTGGCGAAAACATCAACAGCATAAACAACATTCGGGTTACCATTACAAGCAAAATAACGACACTTTGGCGCCAGTTAAGTACCCGGTCAAAAAACGTCGTCAAAAAAAAAAAACAAAAAAAAAACGCGCCAATATGGGCGTATATGACATCTGTGCCGACAATTTAATATAAAAGAAGGGTACTTTTCGGTTAGCCGGGCGCAAGTGTTATATATACATGCCTATGTATATATACATGTATATACATATACATATAAATATACATATATATGTGTGTGTATGTATACAATATATGTATATATAAATATATGAACATATACACATAGGTTTGTAAATATATATGTATGTATAACACTGGCGCCCGGCTAACCGAAAAGTACCAAAAAAGGCTATTTACCCATTTTTATAAAGAAACAGAAGTAATTTTTGCACAGATGTCATATACGCATGGGGGTTGGCGTGATTTTTCTATGACGCCAATTTGGCAGAAATCTCGCTTTCGAATACCAGTTACTTATATATTTTTCAATTATTTGCTATCATTTTGAAAAGGAAATAACTATAAATAAATAAAAGTTTGAATAATAACTATAGAACAAAGCAGTTTATATAATTAAAAAACAGAAAATAAAAGTAAATAAACAATTTATTAATAAATAAAAAACAATAGCCGGATTACCATAGTAGGCAAAATAACACCATTTTGGCGCCAGTTAGGTATCCCGGTTCATATCTGAAATATGTGCCGTAATTTGTATATAAAAAAAATATATATATATTTAGAAACGACTTTTTTATGCATATAAGTGCATAGGCGTAACCAGGGGGGGGTGCCCTGGGTGCCCGGGCACCCCCCCCCCCCCGTTTCCGCAGATTCGAGCACAATTACTTTAAAAAATCGAAATTTTCAAAAGAAAAAAGAAGAAGTGAAAGCAGAGTTCAATTAGTTTAGTTCAGAAAACTAAACGGCTAAGTTTTGAAATGTGATAAAAAAAGAAACCCACATTCTTTTTTTTTTTAAAGAAAATTATGTTGTTTATCTTTTTTAAAACTAGAATATTTGCAAGAATCTGTATTAATCATAGTAATTCAAAAAGGTGGCTTAATAATCCCACTTTGACGTCCTTTGTCTGTGGGAGATGTTTTTAACGCCGTTCTTTCTATTGCATGTTTCTGCAATTTCATGAAAAATTAACGCAAGTTCTTGACGAGGATAGAAACTATTTGTCTCCTTGCTTTGGTAGTTTAAAGTCAAGAAAGAAGTAAAAAAAAAAAAATAATGAAAGGGGATGCAAATGTGAAACGATAATTCCAAATTTCGATTAGCCGAGGTAAAGGGGTGGGGGGTGGGGACACATACCCTGCCTCCTTTGTAAATGAAAAATAATAGCACAGAAAATTCAAATTAATCTGCAGGTTGGTTGGTTAGTTGAATTTAGTGTTTCGTGGCCATTTTTTGACATTCTTGAAAGGAATATGGTTGCAGTCTTTCAAGTCAATATATAGTAATTTTTTTCCTCTGAAAATTTGTATACGATTTTTAGAGTTTTTTCTCGTTTTTCGGCGTTTTTTTGAAAGTAGGAAAAGAAACCCCGTTTCAAACTTTTAGCCCAGTGCAGTAAATTTTGACAAATTCGCAATTTTTTTCTGTGATCATTTCATGATACTTACAATTTCCCCCCAAAATCGTGTGACGAAATTCACGTCTTTCTATGTGATTTTTTGTCGAAATCCGCACTTTTCACCACTTACCTTTGACAAAATTCGTGCTTTTTACCGCTATCCTTTGATGAAATTCGCATTTTTTACCTCAATATTTAGACGAATTTGGCATTTCTTTAGCACACGATCCTTCGACGAAATTCGCGCTTTCTTTCGGCGATCCGTTGACGAAATTCTCGTTTTTACCGCGATCCTTTGACGAAATTTATTTTCTGTTGCGACCGATTGACGAAAACGAAACTGATATTTTTACAGGGAGATCATGTGTCGAAATTCGGGGTAGTATTGCGCGACCGTTCGGAAAAATTCTCGATATCTTTCCGTACCAATTAACAAAATTCTCTACTCTTTTCCGCAACATTTTGACGAAATTTGAAAAAAAATTTCGTCAATCCTTTATCGAAATTCGTAATTTTTTTGCGCAATCGTTAAACGAAATTGGCGATTACCTTCTGCACTCTTTTATCGAAATTCCCGATATTTTTCCATGATCGTTTGAAGAAATTCTCAATTTTTTTCGGGACTGATTCACGAATTGATTTTGAGAAATTCCATAAAAGAAATAAAAATCGCGGACCCAATTTTTTTTAAAATACTTACTGAAGAATCACAGGTCTGTGAAAGAATTTGAAGGGGGAAATACTGCACAGCATTTTTTATTATGAGAGACTTTCCTTTTCTGTGCACAAATCGTGCGATTCCGCGCGTTATTTCAAACCCTACCCCTGAAAGAAAACTTCATTACTAGAGAAGTGGTTAGTTTTTTTTAAACAAATCTAGGAGGGGGGGGGGGGGGGGGGCTGCCTTCGGCAACGTACTCCCGAGCAAGCTACGACCTCTTCTGTCTCGAAACAAGCGAATCTTGAATTATTGCGTTTTTTATTTCAGCTTTCTTATAAGAGCTGATTTGACATTATTCAATTCGAATTTAATCACGGCAATTGCAAAAATTACCAGAGAGGTTTTTTTTTGCTTTAAAAAATGTCAAAAAATCGCCTTAAAGCACGAAAACCCCCGCTAGAAAGTGCATTAAAAATTCGGAAAAGATTATAAAACCACAGGGAACGAAACTAACTAATTGGGTAAAAGATTTAAACCGGATTCGTTTTAGGAATGTAAAAAAAAAAAAAAAAAAAAAAAAAAAATCACCGCGAAATGCTTAAAAACCCCTCTAAAGGTAACATTAAAAAATTGAAAAATCGCTGTAAGAATCTCGAAAACACTTTATTGAAAAGAAGACAAAGTTTACTGGATAAAATATTGAAATCGGATTCTTTTTTAATTATTTGAAAAAATTGCCATAAAATGCAAAAAAATTCGCATAAAAAATTAATTGAAAAATTCCAGAAATTGTCTTCCATATGCATGAATTCAGGCACACAGGTCCTGTCAAATCTTACGGGTGCAGGCTACATTGTTTTTTCAGAGCTCAGCGAGCGCGCGCGTACACACACAGAGAGACATACAAGCGCCTATCTTTATTATTACAGTCGTATCATGATAGTATAATTTTTATCATCTTGATAAAATTTAGTGTATATTATCATGACCTGTTTTACCTAATATATTCGACACACTCTGGGGTAAAAAACCTGAATTACCGTAATTTCCGGATCTAATTTCCGGAAATCTGCGGATCAAACAATTAGGTTCAGACCCAGAAATCATGTTTCATAAAACGTAACTTATTAAATCGCGAAAAATATTTAACTTAAATAATGAAATAAAATTTCTAGGTCGAAACATGATTGTTTGAGCCGCGGATTATAGGCAGGAAATTACGCTATTAATGAATATTATAATTATTTATAATATTATAATAATTATTTATATAGACTTTCCTCCAAAATTTCTTGGGTCCCTCCGGTGATCCCTAAGAAGTCATGGAGTCACATTCTGAAAAAATTTCGTGCACATGTACCGCATGTATTATCTTAGATTTATCATCCGGCAAAATTTCACCTACAAGACTTTGACTGAGATAATTTTAGATCTCATGCAGTGTTCCCCTGTGCCTATAGAAGTTTCCAGCATGATTAAAGGCCTTTTTTAATCTTTATAAGAAGTTGGGTGCCAAAAGGTTTTACAGTTGTGATGACACTTAGTCACTGTCTTATATCACTGCTGCAAGGACATTTACATATCTTTTTTTTTACCATTAGATTTAGTTTTAATATTTTGAACCCCTTCTCAACACTCCCGCAAACAAAAATCGCGTTTGAGCCCTTTTTAGAAGAAATACCACACAATTATACCTCCTAAGATGGAAAACTGTCTAAAACGGAAATTCGATCGGTTTTATGGGATTCGTTTTAGCTGGTTTTACTATATAAGATATTGTTTGTATCCAACATGTTCAGGTTAAAAAGTCTGGGCACCCCCCCGTTCAAAAGGCTGGTTACGCCTATGAAGTGCGTATATAAACAAAGGTAAAAGTTCATTAGATTTGTTTTCATAGCTGTTTATATATTTTCGCAACATATCTCACTATCTGATGCCCGAATCGCGCCAAGCTTTTTTTAAAAATGCGCTATAATGGAAAAGTACTTAAATAAATAATTAACAGAAATAACAAATTATACAAACTAAAACTTTTTATTTCGAGATCAAAGCATTGTTTTTAATTTCGATTAAAAATACATATATCCTTGGATAACTTCATTTGAAGTTAGTTTCACAGCTTAATATCGCATTCCATATACCTAAACAAACACAAGTGATTCATTCATCGTGAAACGTCAAAAATATTAAATCATTGAGGTAATCATTCACAAAGTAAGTTCTCCAACAATCAATAGGCAATATTCTAATGACGTCATAGTAGGTAAAGTGTATCGTTTGTTTATGGTTTGTAATCACAAAGATTTAATTTTGCAATGTCTCTTAGTTACATTATTTTATTGTCATATTTATGAGCTCAGAACAAAAGCCTATTTTTTCATTATTTAGTTATTAAAGACGGAAAAAAATCATAAATGCATGATTTGAAAAATTTAAATAATTTTCTTTCTTAATACTAAAAAATAACATCGGGAAGTAACAGCGGGTTTAAGTTAAATAAGTTTAACTGTTTAATTCTGTTGTAATATTCAAAATAACCGTATTTATTGGATTTCAGTACTCAACATCAGGGCCCGATTAAACTTTGAAGTTAGAGGAATTACAATGTCATTTCAGGACCTTTCTTTTGGAGAAGCTTTTCTAAATTCCATATATACATGGAAAATCTTCAGTGTTAGAAATATTACTCCTAGGACTGACATAACACGAGAACGGCCTGCAATTTTACACAAGTTTTTGCAAGCTACTTTATATCAGAAATTTTACTAAAAACTGGTTACTTTTTTGTTATAGCGGACCACACTATTAGAATTATGAAAAGCTGCAGCCAATTTCGCCAACGTCGTAACCAAGATCGTGAAGCCCACACATATAATACCATATAATACCATTTCATGAAATCGTATACGATAATTTAATAGTTTTTAACCTTACTTCAAGTGTGTTATTTATTTATTTTTAAGGCTCAATAATCTAAATTGTCCAATATATGAATTAAAAAAAAATGTAAACAAAGATTGAATAGACATCACCGCAAAAAGCCTCAAATCTGCATAACACTTGGAACCAAACTGTGCAGATTACTGTACACAGATTTTCATAAATGTGTTTCGTTCTTAAAATGTGTTATTTTCATCTATCACTGCGGAACAAGCGAGAAAACTGATATCCTTGCACATGGGTTGTATATATCTTTATATCTAAATTTCCGTCATTTTTGACGGGTTACCTTTCTAGTATATATATATATATATATATATATTTTTTTTTTTTTTTTTGTGGGCAGACGATTTTCAAGCAGATGGTCTTGTTACAGATTATTTGTTTTTGTATGCAAGACATATGGAACTTGAATGCGCAGTAATTTTCTGAAAGTATCGTTAATTAAAATTTTGTATTTGAAGAAATGTCCAATGTATTTAACCTTTTCTTTTTATCCGTACCAAATAATTCAACTTAAAATGTATTGTAAAGTTCCTTTTTTCTAAATAATTATAATAATAATATTCATAATTAGAGTTTATTAGATAAAACATTGTTTAAATTTTTAAAAGGTGTAAAAATAAATTTAATGGTAATAAGGACACCCCCCATTTTTTTTAAGTAAAGTTTGTTTTGCACAAATTTTGTATATTTCTTTTATTTTCGGAAAATGCTAATTTTATTTAAAAAGTCTGAAAGAAGTAGAATTTATGACTTGAATACAAATTATAAAAATATTCTAAAGCAAGAAATGCATAGATGACTAAACTCTGAAGACTCTTTCTACGTGCTCATTAAAAGGTGCAGATTTAACTGTAATAGAAAATTTTTAGTTTGAAACCACAGAAGTGTTTCGAATAATCCTAGTCGGCAAAAAAAGAAATAAATAAATAAATTTCCTCCCAGCAAACTAAATATGTAAAGTGTATAAATTTAATATTCCTAATTCTAAATATATTATCCAAATGCTAGATAAAATTGAAATCATGAAAAAGTATACATTCACTGTCTTAGATATCAAATTGACAAAATATAGCCTAAAAATTTAGTTTATTAATGCTTGTATCGTGTACTTTATTTATTATCCCCCCCCCCCCTCCTCTTTAGTGACAGAATTTACCATCTGCTATCCACTAATATATTTTCATGCCGCTATAACTCGTAACTGTCTAAAATATTTCTCTTCATTTTCAAAGATTTTTGAAGTTCATATTTTTGTCACACTGTGACTTACAATATGGTGGTTTTTTGTCACATATGTGACGTGACGTACGTTACATAGCAGTGACATAACAGTGACGTCACAATTTTTTTTAATTGCCAGAAAAATATAATTTTACAGTAAATAACATGTTTTGAAGAATTTTCGTAATTTTTTAAAGTTTTCTAAGAAGTTCACATCTCAGTCACAATGTGACATCACTGAGTGGTGGCATTTTGGTCACAGATGTGACGTGACCACAGTGACTTACAGTGACGTCACAACGACGTCACCGTGACCATGCATGCTATGAGGGAGTGACCCTACTGATAGAAAGTCAGTATCAGGAAATCTACGTATGATTGGAAATAACCCACTTCTATGGACATCAAAAAAGCAGCCGTGCATTGCAATGTCATCAGCTGAGTCAGACTATGTGGCTGCCGCTTGTGCAGCACAAGAGACAATTTGGATTCTACAACTCTTAAAAGAACTGGAACTCGAGCAAGAACTACCGATAAATTTGTTTGAGGACAACCAGTCCTCCATTAAACTTTCCGAAAGTGACAAGCATCATCAAAGAATCAAACATATCTCTCTTCGTTACCATCTATTGAGAAACCTAGTCGAGGCAGGGGTAATAACTATAACTTACCTCGAAACTGCAGCAATGACAGCCGACCTATTGACTAAACCCCTGCCCAAGACTCGGTTCGTGCTTCACAGAAAGACTATATTGAACATTTAAAACTTTCTTTGTTCCGGCGATTCAGCGGGGGTGTTACGTGTGAGAATCATCGAAACAAGAAACTTTTATAATATCCCAGACTCTTTAAAACTATCTTTTTTAATTCACTTTCAGAACTTACTTTTCAGAGTTCATTAATGTATATGTATCTGCCCAGCCTAATTTTTGTGGTTACATGTCATCCACACTTGCCATGCTGTCCGAACTATGATGTTTGTCTGTACCACGTATTACTTCTCGCTCTTTACGATGTATTTTTGCAAAGGGAAGAGGTACTTTTCTCTCCCTTTATTTTATTTAATCCAGACAAGAATTAAAAATTTCTAAATGACAAGTGCTTTCGTATGTGAAGCCTCACACCAAAATACATTTAAAATAGAAAAATAATCAATACAATTTTTCAATACACTATATCGCTCACCCGCAAGAAAAGTGACACATCTCGCAAAAATTCATTTTGCGTTTTATTCCACTAATAAGTCTGTCATAGCTTTCTACACAAACTGTTTCATAAGTGTAGCTATGCGGAAAATCACTTTATTACACTATAGGTCCATTCGTGAATACAGAAGTGGGATGGATTGTGTGGGGAGGTAAAATTACCTAACCCTCCAAACCTCATTATACGTCTTCCTTTTTAAGAGTTTTACGCTTTTATGCACGTTTTCATTCCTGCATGTAGAGTCAAGTGCTACAATTTCATGTTACTGTAAAATCATGCAAATTCCCCCCCCCCCTTTTGCCTCTCCTGTGAAATTTACTTTTGTCGAGATGTGTCACTTTTCTTGCGGGTGAGCGATAAATGTGAAATTATGCTAGCGCGATGTGCCTTTGACTCGTCGCTTCGATGGTGATGATGAACTGTGGATCTGGGCGGACACTGGGATAATCAGAGATAAGAGAAATTTCTTATCTCTTTAACTCTAATTTTTTTGAAAAATGTCTTTTTGAATGTATAAGTCATAAAAGAGGTCACTCCGTAAATTTATATCAATTTTGAACTAATTCCTTTGTTGGTGTCATACGAAATCCCGTACCACGCTGAGTATTTATCTGCATACCGCATGTCTCTCCGACCTATAGATCTTTTTTTTTTATTATCGCGTTCTACTTTCGCTTCTTATGAAACACCTGGTATCTATACTATTATTATAAAGAAGTAACGTTTGTTTATTTGTAGGTAAACTCTGGAACTACCGAACCGATTTCAAAAGTAATAGTAGCAAATTGATGGTAATAGTCCCTGTTCCAACATAGGCTATATTTTATGTCGGTATCGCTAACCCCGAAGGAGTGCAGATGCAAAAGAATATTCTAAAACTGCGATTTTTGTGTTACTGAAGGGCCTAGAAACTTGAAATTTGGCATGGTGGTTACTTATAAGATATAAATGCTCTCTAATAACAGTTTTTAAAAAAATATACATTAAAAGGGTTGAAAATGCGTGAAAAACGTTCTTAAAATGTTACGATTACGATTTCTACGCAATCTCAGGAAATATCGAAACGATTTTAAAAGTAATGAATGCAAATTAATGATGATAGTCCTTGCTTCAGCATAGACTATATTTTATGTAGGTGCCACTAAAACCTGCTGGGGGTTGCAGGAGAAAAACACGTTCTAAATTTAGATTTTTGTGATACTGAAAGGGCTAGCAGCTTGAAATTTGGCATTTTAATAACTTATAAGATGTAAATGCGCTCTAGGAACAGTGGGGGAAAAAATCGAAATTTAAAAGAGGTTAAAATGAGCGAAAAGCGTTCTAACGTTCTAAATTACTCTTTCTAGGCAATTTTCAAAGATAAAAACTTGAAATTTGGCATGGTATATATTGAAAAGATATAAATGCTCTCTGAAAATGGTTTCTAACATTTTCCAAATTTAAAAGTGTGAAATGAGGGAAAAGCGTTTTAAAAACTTCTAAATTACGATTTCTGCGAAATCTCAGAAAATACCAAACCGATATCAAAAGTAATGGTTACGAAATTAATAGTTACAGTCCCTGCTCAGACATAGGCTATATTTTATGTCTCTTCCACCACCATTAGGGCGTTGCGGGAACAAAAATGTTCTAAATTCCGATTTTTGTGATACTGAAGCGTCTCGAAACTTGAAATTTGGCAATGTAGTTACTTATAAGATATAAATGCTTTCTAAGAACAATCGGGGGAAAATCGAAATTTAAAAGGTGTGAAAATGTGCGAAGAACGTTCTAAAAACGTTCTAAATTATAATTTCAATGCAATTGTTAAATAAAGAAGTTTCAAACTTGGTGTGGTAGATACATATAACATATCAATTATCTCTAACGATAGTTACTAAAAATTTCGAAATTTAAAATGGTGAAATGAGGGAAAAGTGTTCTAAAAACTTTCTAAATTAGGACGTCTATGGAACCTCAGGAAGTATCAAAATCAATTTCAAAAGTAATGACGGCAAATTGATGATGACACTTCCTGCTCCAACATGGGATATACTTTGTTTCAGTGCCACTACCAAACGGAGCTGCAGGAGCTAAAAACATTCTAATATTGCTATTTTTGTTGTATTGGAGTAAGCTAGAAAATTGAAATTTGGCATGTTAGTAAGCTGTAAGATGTAAATGTTCTCTAAAAACGGGTTTAAAAAATTAGAAATTTGAAAAGATGAAATGAGCGACAAGCGTTCTAAATAGTTTCTAAATTTCGATTTTTCTGGAACTGTTAAAGAAATTTGACATTGTAGTTACTTATAAGATGTAAATGTTCTTAAAGAGCAGTTTAAAAAAATCGAAATTTAAAAGAGTGAAATGGGGGGCTCACAACCATAGTAGACCAAGTCTATTTATCTCTGTTGTGAATAATATGCTTGAAAGTTATTAATAAATAATTAATTGAGGTCAAGTGATTTATAAGAATTATATATGTCAATATTCAATTTAAAGAGTCATTTTTATAGTGCTCTACTTTCATAAATGTCAAATGAATATTGCTATACTTTTATTTATTACCAATTTTTCTCAGGTATTATTTCAAACAATTGGGGTCCGTTATACATGTCTGTATTATATGCTTATCTCTAAAAAATAGTCATAAAAAGTTTTTATTATTATAATTATTATTATTATTATTATTATTATTATTATTATTCATTTGTAAATACATTTACTGCTGCTTTTCAACAAAAAAATTCCCTCTACTTTTTGTTGAAAAACAACAGTAAATGTATTTAGAAATGATGAATAAAAAACTTTTTGTGATTATTTTTTAGAGATAAGCATATAATACAGACATTGTGTAACAGACCCCAATTATTTGAAATAATACCTGAGAAAAATTGGTAATAAATAAAAGTATAGTACAATACAAGTATTAACCAAAATAAAACCTTCGGGTTTTACTTATATTGAGAATATTTCTATTGTAAATTTATACTTAAAAAAATGAGGCCTTGGTCCAGCATGGTTCTGAAAATTCCGTATGAAAATAAAAACTTGTTTATTTATGATTACAAAAACTCTTGATTTTCATTTATATTTACTTTATTTCATTTATGTTTTTTACTCTAAATTAAACACAAAGAGCGAAACATATTACCAGTTATCGTAAATTATTCACTGTACACAATCCTATCATCATCATCGTCGTCATCATGATGTACATTAGAGGAAGTAGCTTGGACCCTGGTATTGACCTCTACTGGAAGATTCTTGAAGAATACATGATAAATAGGCGGAATGTATGACAGAAGATCCATCATATATTTCTTTTAGGCCAAAGTGATTTTTCTAAGACCCGCGTAGAATGCATCTTAACTGACATTTGGCAAAGAAAGTAACTTACGCCCACGAGCCCGTTTTTTGAAATTTATTTTGAAAAAAGGTTGATCCTCATTGAGGGTTTCTTTTAACAGTAACATCAAGGGAGAATTCCTCACAACTCGCAGCCATCTTAATCAGGGCCGAAACTAGCCTTTTTGGCGCCCGGGGCAAACATGGATTTTGGCGCCCCCCCCCCCCCCCCTCCACCACAAAGTAAATTTACAAAAAAGAATTTTACTAAATATCTAACAGACAACCTATTTTTAAATTTAAAATATATAAAACTGAACTACGTAATCAGCTTTGTCAAACATTGATCCATTAAAATCTTTGAAAAGTTATTGAAAAGAATTGCATTTTAATCTTTTTAAACTTTTTTTTTTTTTGCATAGTCTAAATGAGGTCGATATCTAAAAAAGAAAGGTTTTACTAAGAATTTTACTCTGTGCATTCCCCTTCCCGTTGTCCTGGGCAGTCAGCGCCCATGGCAAGACGGAAAAAAAAAAAAAAAAAAGGAAAGAAAGGAAGCTCAACACAGTTCAGCGGAAAAAAAACAAACAGCTTTCATGGAATTTTTTTATCTAGACTGAGGGGTCACTTCTCCTTTGGTAGTTATCCGTAGTGGACAGTAGGGTGTCCCACAATAGAGACTGACCTTGAAAAACGGTAATGATTCTCCCTCGGATTCTCCTCACAGGAAGTGATTTAAAAGATAGAAAGCAAACGCATAGGCATGATACTTTGAAATTTTGTATTGTAATGAATCTTTTTATCTATTTGTAAAGTTTAATGCATTTGGTTCAGTTTCCCTTTTAAATTTTCCAGCTGCGAGACATTTTTATACAAATTTCATAATATATATATATACATTCTTGTGTCAAACGTCAAACAAAATCTTCATTTTGGCGCCCCCTTCACCTCCTGTTAAAGCGGCGCCCGGGGCACGTGCCCCCTCTGCCCCCCCCCCCCCCCTAGTTTCGGCCCTGATCTTAATATCCATCCAACTAAAACAAGCTCACTCGATATCCTTCTTTCTGATTGTGATACTTTGTTCCAAATCTGTAGTAGAAACAAAGTAGGAATTCTTAACTTCAATGACATGAAATGTAAGACATTTCCTCTTTCAGTTCTTAGCAGTTTCCTTCCAGTCTCCAGAAACATAGATGCGTTGTTTCTTGCGACTTGCTGCTTCAATCAAACCAAATTCTGCGTCATTCGGAAGGAAAGCACCCCCCCCTGAATACTAGGCCTGAGCGCTGACACAAAAATGGCGGCTGCCGAAGGCGGATTTTTTTCAGCGTGTGTACGGTCCCTTACATTTTGGTATGAATAATTTTTTTAAGTTTTTTTCAGCTTTAATTTTCTGAGATTAAGCAAAACAAAGAAATCTTTTATAAAATACTGATGCCAAAATTTAGAGGACCGTACATACGTTTAAATAAATCCGCCTACGGCAGTCGCCATTTTTCTATCAGCGCTCAGGCCTCGTCTTCAGGGGGTGGTGAGGAAAGAGTGGCCGGACACCATGAATTTGTGGTCAATTGACTCTACTGTTATGTTTGTACTATTAACTAGTTTAAACAGAGTAAGAGACATTTTGATGATGATCCTATTTTGGCCACCATAGATATCAGAATATAGAATATTTTTTTTTATGTTTAGAGGCTTTCTCTGTTAGGTGTCTTGCAACAATACTAGAACGGCCTTAAGAACCTCTTCCTCCCTCTATTTCATCCCAGACATCTATGTATCCCACACAGTGTTGTCAGTTGGCTACTTTTTTTTAAATTCAGATTTCCTGACTGGAAGAACTTCTTTGAAATGGTGAAATTCGCCTTATTTTATGACATATTAATTAAAACGAAAACAAGGGAGTATTACCATTTAAAAAAGTTATGCCAGTCAAGAAATCTGAATTTTAAAAAAAATAGGCTACTGGAAACACTGATCCTACATCATTATTAAAGGAATGCACTCCAAAGTCATAAACATATAGATTGCCTTTATAATAAGCTATGAATGTTGAAAGCTTAGGAAAGGGAAGTGCTTTTTGCAAGTCGAATGTACAGCAGTAAGTTTCATCTGGGACTTTTGTTTTATCAGTTTTCATTTTCCCTCTAGTCTGTTTAGATTTCCGCAAGTGGAACTCTCGTTCAGTTTCATAATTTTTTCTAGTGTTTTAATCATTTTCTGTCGAAAACTTTTTTGATATGTCATCACATAATTTACATGCATCTGTACTTGGCCGATTGAAGTGTAAATTAAACTTTGTGCTGACGACTTTGTAATAGAATTTCTCTTTCTCGGGGGGTCTTATTCTTTGTGATACATTCTTCTCTACGCCGAAGATCGAACTATGTGATTAGAGCTTTTCCGTGTAATGATTTTTTAAAGAAAAACGCTGTCGGTATGTCTTCCGTTTGTTTAAAGAGAAGAGGTGAGGTGTCATCAAAAGCAATATTACTTTCTACTCATAGTTTAGTCATCTGATGATTCACAAACCTTTATTTTTCATTAAAAGTTTTAAAATCGCTACTTATTTAAACTACTAAGTTTTATTATTGCAATGAGGCAAGATTTATACAATAATGAACCACAGTTGAAAGAGTAGTACACTGGATGAATAAAAGTAAAACTAGAACATTGAAAAAATTACGCATTATAAACCAGATGATACTGATTATGATAAAACAAAGAATCTGAATTTAGCCTTAATAGTTAAGCTAAGAAAATTGAAATTTTGCAAAGTGGTCAAAGGAACAACACCTTCCCCTACTATCATTTTGTAAAGAATTGCGACTGTTACTTTTCATAATTCCATTTAACAAAAATTCTGTTACTTTTTAACTTATATATTTAGTACAAGCTGTATATTTTTCTTTAATATGTCAGAAGAAAAATAGATTTACAATTTATATTGTAATGTTAATTTAACCCTCAACTATTATTATTTTTTTTTTAATCTGACGATTATTTATATTTCTAGAAAATTTATGAATGACCCCAGTTTCGAAGCAAAAAAAGATCCTTCAACTTTAAAGAGCTCGGTCAACTGACCGAGCTGCTTAAAATTAATCGAACAAGAATGGGACTTTTTTTTTTTACCAAATAGAATCGGGGGACCATATAAAAATTTAAATTTCATAATTTTTTAAAAAATGTTTTTATTGACCCAAATTGCTTTTAAAATACTTCTTTGCCTTATTTAAAACATTTTTTTTTATTTGAACTATATGCGTGCGCCTAACGGTTTAGGAATTAGCTATTGGGCACTGTTGAGAGTGGACACTCTGTACACTGAAATTAAGTTACTAGTTGCTCTTATCGTTGACTAATAGCTGATTTCTAAATTATTAGATTTTGAAAATATTGTTTAGGTAGTGGTCTTTCATTTGCGCGAGATGTGATTTCACTTTGCTGAAAACACATCTTTGGTCTATTCTGAATGCGTGAAAGAAAAAAAATATATAGTTATGATATAAAAATGAGTATTACATAATATATGATATAAATTATGGTTGTATATAAATTAATTTTGAGTTATATTCTAAAATAACAGATATAAGTTTGCCATCGTCAATAAAAAAATATGTTTTGACTTTCTTTGGTTCATGTTGCACTGTTCGGCTTGATAAAACTGTTAAAGTTGTTCTTCAAAAATATATTTTTAAATCTGAATTATTCCATCGAAAAGATATGTTTTACGCTGCCTAACTTTGTACCACAAATTCAATAAAGTTGTTTATCATATATAAAAAGAATATTTACAATAACATATGAGTAGATATCATATAAGATGCAATCCAAAATCGTATGTGAAAAAACAAGCTGAATAAATTAAGATGATTATTATTACTCCCGAATCCTAACTAAAATGGCGTAAATTTAATAGATATTTATCTTATTATTTTGTAATTTTTAGTAATATACACTGCTGAAATCTAAGGCACTTTTCTTATTTTTACCGTAACTGTCTTATAAAATTAATTTGAAATAAAGCTTTAAAAAACCACATAGAAGGGCAAAATAGTTACATGTCAAAAACGCTGCATGGAATTGCAAAAAAGAAAATTGCTTATTATTCATGCAAAAACAGTTGCCTTACTTGTGATAAATGTTAAGGAAATAAAAATGAATCTTATCTGTATAATGATTATCAAATTAAAATATTTCGAGTGCCAACGAAATTGTGCTCTGTACCACCTCAAGAAAGTTTTCTGGAAAAACAGAGTACTCATGCAATCGATGGTACCGTATGAACTGGTCACCGCAGTCCAAAATGTGGAGCGTCAAGTGCAAACTGCTAGGGCGTATAATGGAAATTTCTACCACTTCTTTTATGTTATCACATTTACAACAAAAGTAAGTACAGTGAAATCTCCCTGTGCAATTACCTCCCTGAACGACCATTTTTTCATGGAACGAAATTTATTCCCATAGGCAAAATACTAATTTTACCTCCATTCAGAGACCATCCCAGTTGAACTCCCTCCATGAGCATCCAATTTTTTTGAAGAAAATGAAACAAATTCAGTTTTTTCCTGGTCGCTTAAAAAAGGTTTTATCAGAAAAATAATTCCGGAGAGCACATTATTCATCAAACTTCTAAACTGAGTTTAGATTTTTTTTATTATTATTCGGGTAAGATTTAAGTGTTTAAACTTCTTTGTGCCTTTTTAGGCAATGAATTTAACTCTGATGACTAATTAAGAATGACGGTCAATAAACTCCTCTACCCTATTCTGTCAGGAAACTCTGAAAGAAATAGATAAAATAATGAAATTGTCATTATTTGTTCCCGTCGAAAAAAAAATGCATTTATTTACTGAACTTCGAAAGGACTTGGAAATAAAAGTTATAAAAGATAAAACCGCAAAATCAAAGCAAACGTCAATGCATCCATTTTTTTAAAACTCTGCAGAAATTAACTTATGTAATTAACTTTTGGTTTCATGCTTA
The DNA here is from genome assembly GCA_963932465.1 of Maratus speciosus. Lineage (NCBI taxonomy): Eukaryota > Metazoa > Arthropoda > Arachnida > Araneae > Salticidae > Maratus > Maratus speciosus. The sequence goes on from OZ010793.1 coordinate 536,709,161, forward strand.
AATTTTCATATTTATTCCTAATGTTAAAAATAAATTTTAGTAACATTAATTGTTACCTTTTCTCCAACAATTAAAAATCTAGATTTAAACATGACCTCCATTAAGAGACCACCTCTCGGAGCGACCAATTTTTATTGGATCGGAACGTAATCGCTTTTAGGGAGGCTTTACTATATGTCCATTTAAAGTTTCATTACAATATACTTCAGTTTTCTGAAAACTATTACCGGCAACCCAAGTTAAATTAAGGTAAAACACCCTGCATTATTGATTAAATAGGTGGTTTGCTTTACCATGTTCCATAGCAATTTTTGTTTCTCTTGATGTTTACTATCCCTCCTCTGAATTGGCCTGTCCAATTCGGCAACATTCTGTACATCATGATACATGTCCACTGATATATGTCACCGAACACTGTTTTGGCCCGTTCTTTTTATCCGTCCAGAAGACTGTAAATCCTATTATTGGCATCGAACTCACAAAAATAAATTATTACATTAGCGATAACCAAACCATTCATATGAAAGGGATATCCTGCTTCAAGGAATAAGGATTCAATCTTCAGATAACATTAGTTGTCATAATAATTAAGTTATCTCATTTTTAGGTTCGTTCGTAATTATATAAATACGTAGCACCTACAGTCGTCGTTCAGTCAGTCCGCATATAACAGAGCAAAAACTACCCAACCGAATGGTCTGAAATTTTAAATATATAATTGTGGCAATATTTTGTCGAGTCATTTCAAATTTTACGAAAATCGGATTTATAGTCAGGGACAGTCAAAAGTTTTCCGTTACATCACGGCCAATGGGAAAAAATGATTTCTAATGCATTTTAATGATATTACAGCCTTTCGAACTGAATGAAATTTATATGCATTACTAGCAGAACTACCCGGCTTCGCCCGTGTCAATTATAAGAAGCCTTCCAGGTAAAATAAATTAAAACGAAATAATACGGCAATCACAATAACTGAAATTTGTGCATTCCCATTCACAAATCGTTATAAAGACAATCAAAAAACATGGCGTTATTGTCTTGCAACCATAGTAAAATCCCTGAGCTTTAATAACAGAATGCACGTTTTCTTTGGCGGATATAAGAGAAGAATATGTGATTTTCCTGACAATACGAAAAAAAGAAATTCCTCCAAATCCCGCAGCACCTAGTGAAATTCTCGTTTGTATGGTATTATCTACATTATAAAGTAAAAACACTATATCAGTGCCCATAAATTGTGCCCCATAAATTGTAACCCATAAAATGTGCCTTTACTGCAATTTTTCTAACTTTTAAACATCACACAATTTCATTTTTTACAATGTCGAATAGGAAAAAGTTCTCTCAAATGAAATTTGTTTGAAAATTGTACCTCAGTTTTCTGATTTTAATGGATTTTAAAGTAATTTTTAAGCATGGATATTTTTAAAGTTGAGTGCAACCCGATTACGAAAGATGAATCTGTTTACACTTAATGCAATAGTATAAAGAAAAGACATGTCTATGAGTAACGCTGGTATCATATTTTCGGTGGCAACAACCTAACACAACAAATTTCCCTTTTATTGCAGTTTAACGTCTAAGCATTGTACATTCAGTTGTTCCAACGTATTATAAAAAACAAAAGTACTTTCAGTGATATGTGTTTGTAATGTTTATCTCAATTTACGAATTTTTTATGGGTTTTAAAATAATTTTTAAGCATGCATATTTTTTAAATATGCTTGGCACCCAAATACAAAAGATTAACTCAATTGTTCAAAAACATTGTAAATAATTCAGAATTTGTTTGCTTTCGCGTAATATTGAATAACTACATTGGCAAACGAAATTAAAACGCCAAAAATAAAATAAAATAAAACACGAATTTAACAGATATCAAATCAAACTACTCAAAATAACCTGATAACTATATAAAATTCAAATGGGAATTTCTTTCCGGGTGCATATAACTTGAATTCTTCAGAACGGATTTCCATGCGACTTGCACTATTAGTTTTTTAGGGAAGATTTTAGTGCGTAACATATTGTTTTCCGTTGCTTAGTCATAGAATTATAGGGGAAAATTACATAATCATGTGAACCCAATTATGAAGGATTACTCTTATTAGCTGAATGAAAAATGCAGAACTATCTTTATCTCTAAGTATATTGACGGGTTTATCTTCGGTAATGGGGCTGAGCGCTAGGGTATTCTTATTTTAATGAGTGTGCCTGACACCTATTATGGCATGCACCTTTGTTTAAAACAATATGGAATGACTTATGTTTTAAGCGACAATCTGGCATGCAACTTGATTACAAAGTACTAACCTGCAAATGCTTAAGGTACTTCCCCAGTTCCCTGCTCAACAACGCGAAACTTTCTGACACATTTTCTGACTCATTAAACGTAAAGGCTTAAAATTTGTAGGCTTGACTATTAAAGCGATTTGGAATTGAAATGAGTTTTTCCTTTTTTCATAAATAAATTACTTATCGAGTTAAGAGAAATTGTGGTTGCGTGACGGTCGGTTTTTATCCTTTATTGCACTGTTGTGTCCAAAATTCAGTTCAAAACACCAACTGAAAGATCTTATACCTATACCAACAAATGGAAACTATCTTTCGATTACATAGTTTCTAAATAAGAACTCCTGTCAATTTCATGCGTTTCCGAACAAAAATTAATTAAAAAATATGTCAGGAAATAGCTCCTTTGGATTTGAGAACAGCCTTAACTTGAAGTTTATGAAAAAACTCACATTTTTAGTTTTAATTTTGGAACTCCGGAAATTTAAATTCAGAAAAAGGATGTTCTTTTGACACATTGTGGTAATTTTTTTAAACTTTTAAAATTAAAATACATGTTTTCTTTGGCGCGCGTAACAGAAGTATACAATATCTTCACAATACGGGAGAAAATGCAAAAAAATACATCCAAATGAGGTGGTAGTTACTAAAATTTTATTTCGAAAATTTGAAATTTTATTGAAATTAAATCTACAATGATTAGATGAAATGATGTCATTTTCCATAAATTTTAAATCAAGACATCTGTCAAGATTTTTTTTGAAAATGTAAATAACCGCTCTCTTTTTGCTATAAATCACAGAAAATGTTAGCACTCAATCGAAACCAATACAACACTTAGCGATAACGTATATATAAGATATGGCTGTGGTATACAATCGAAGTAGTAAGCAAAATATAGGAGCCATATGTTTACAATGAGTTTGATTACGCGTTGAAAAGATTTGATAGAATGTGCCGTCATATCTAGCCTTTTTTTTCTTTTTGTTAAATTGTTTTCATGAAATTTGACTGTTTGTATTAAAATAGATGTTTTAATTTTAAAAAAACATTCAAATTGAGGTGCTACGTTATTTTCCCGCTCTTATAGTTAAAGTTTTTATTTTATATTTAAAAAAATGTAAATTTTCTGTTTAAAATGATGTCAATATCAAACACGCAAAAATATAGCAAGAAAATCTGAATTTTTATTGGCAAATAGAAACAAAATACACGCGTTATCCTTATTTTTTTCACATTATTGTGTCATTTTTTAGGGTTTGGCAACAGGAAAGAAACGTTTGAATAAAAAAAGATTTAAAAAGAGATATTTCTATAAAGTTAAATTATGGAAGTGGTAGAAAAAAGGGATAAATAGTGGTGTGATAATTTTTTAAAGTAGACAGTGATCTTTCCCACGTTCTAAAACGTATGTACATCGAGTTTCGTGCAAATCGGTCAAAAATTAAAGATTTGTATAAAGGACATACACACAGAGAACGGCTTTTATATATACGAGTTGCAACCCGTCGAAATTCGACGAACTAAAATGTTAGAAAGGAACTTCAGATTGAATTTATAATAAAGCTACAAAAATAATTACAATTAAAAATTCATCTAACATTGGTTGTCTTATTCTTCAAACAAACACTATTTTTAACCCAAAATTACCAAAATATTATTTCCACAAACTTCAACTGCTTAAATTATTGAAAAATTAAACTCTATTAGAATACGTAATCACAATGAATCATGATGAATTTGTCGATTGAGGCTCTTATGTTTGTTTTTACGGGATGGCAAATCAGTAAAAAATATTTCGCTTTATCACATCATAAAATTTTCCTCCATAAAATCTAAACTGTACGTTATTTTCACATTCTCATAATTTACATACGCACCACTCAAATGCACAATTTAGTATTTTAACGCGCAATATATTATTACTGAATGTATTTCTAAACTTAAAGTCACGTTTGTCCGATGCAAATTTTCATGTGAACATTCGCCTAAACTTTAAGTTCTAGTCTGAATACTCGCGAAAAAGAAAAAAAAATCAGAAATTTGCCTTTAGTTGTCATAGTATTGGCATTTAGTATTAGTCAAATATTTAGTTTTATCAAAATAAATAATCGTATTGTTTTAAATATGACATAATTTTTACTCACTGAATCATATTTCCTAAGGTCTCAAACTCAGTATCAGCGTAATGTAAAAATATTGAAATGTAACTGATTTATGAAAAATAATGCGTGTTCTTTTTTAATGTTTGACATCATTTTTTGTTCAAAAATTATAAAAAAGTTACTTTTATTTGTAATATGAAAATGGCATCAATACGGATATAAACAATAAAAATAATAAACCATGACTATTTTCCCTTTACTTTCAATATAACTGGAGTACTTCAGTTGCCACGATTACAAAATTTGTATTAAAAACTACAAAAAAATTAATATCTCAAAAATAAATTGAGATACAGCTTTCACATAAATTGCATTTAAAAGAGCATTTTTTTCCTTATAAGACAGTGTTAAAATTTAAAATGTGCAATGTTTAGAAGTTTAAAAATTTGCCGTAGATATAATTGCAAAACCGAAACTTTATTTCAAATTTCAAAGTGTTGCCATTCGCAAAATGACGTATGCGTTACGCACAGATATGTTTGTCCTTTATAATATAGATAAATTGAAGTGCACTAACATATACATTCAGCACAAAATGCGGTGCAAAAAGTATTTATAAAATTAGATATAGTATGAACGCGCCATTTGCCATGTTTGACGTGCAATTTCCAACTTGTTTTTTCTTTAATCTTAATTTGTTAATCTTTTTTCAATGAAAATTCGTCTTATTTTCATCTAGCAAAAGAAAAAAACAAATAGGGAAAAATTATGTGTCAAGCAAAGATTATAAAAAACTCTCCAACACATCCAGAAAACTGTAACGAAACTACACCACTAAATAAGGTGCAAGAATATGTTTTAATAAACAGCTTAGAAAACACAATTAAAAATTCAGTTTCATCAATTACTGACCATGATGACAAAAATAGTCGAATTATTTTGTTCAGCCCTGTATCTGATATGTAGATCTGCAACTATATGATTCAGCATTCTAAAACTTAGTTGTGTTAGTTGAAAATCCACTTTTAGCATTTTCGTCAGTAAACGGAAATCCACTCGACTTGTTTCGTAATAGAGTTTTTTATGTGCACCACAGATTAAGCTAAAATTTAATTCAAATAAAAAACGCACAACGCAATTCAAGACCTGTGTGGAATAAAATGTTATGTAAAAAAAATTAGAATTCGAGAAAATTGAAGTGAAAGTTTTCCGTTGTAATTTAGTTGTCTTATACTATAATGCGAGCAAAAATTGTGTGTGTATATATGTGTGTGTGTGTGTGCGTGTGTGTATGTAAATTTTATCTTAAAAACGGCTCTAACGATTTTGACGAAATTTTGTATTTTACCATTTTCGGGCATGATAAGACCATTGGGCTAGGTCACGTGTTCGAGAAAATTCGATTAGTTGGTCATTTTGGGTCGTAATGGGTCAAGGTCAAGCTAATTATAACTAAAAAACGACTCAGTCGATTTTGACCAAATTTCATATCCAACCGTTTTTCGACACGAAGAAACTATTGGGCTAGGTCACATGTTCGAGAAAGTTCGATTAGTGGGTCATTTTTGGGTCACTATGGGTCAAGCCAATTTTATCTAAAAAACGGCTCTAACGATTTTCACTAAACTCTATATTCTACAGTTTTGGATTACGAGAAAACTATTGGGCTAAGTCACATGTTCGAGAAAGTTCGATTAGTGGGTCATTTTTGGGTCACCGTTGGTCAAGCTAGGTTTATCTAGATAGCGGCTTTAACGATTTTGACGAAATTTTGCACCCAACTGTTTTCGGGCACGAAAAGACCAATGGGATGGGTCTCGTGTTCGAGAAAATTCGATTAGTGGATCATTTTGGGTCATAATGGGTCAGGGTCAAGTAAATTATATTTAGAGAACAGCTCAATCGATTTTGACTAAATTTTGTATCTAACCATTTTCGGGCACGAAAAAACCATTGGGATGGGTAACGTGTTCAAGAAATTTTGATGAGTGGGTCATTTTTGGGTCACCGTGGGTCCAGCTAAGTTTATCTAGATAACGGCACTACGATTTGACGAAATTCTGTAATCTATCGTTTTCGGGCACGAAAAGACCATTGGGATGGATCACGTGTTCGAGAAAATTGGATTAGTGTGTCATTATGAGTCAGGGTCAAGTTAATTATATCTAAAAAACGGCTCAAGACATTTTCACAAATTTTTTTAATATACGGCCGTTTCTGGTCATGAGAGGACCATTGGGCTAAGTCACATGTTTGAGAAAATTCAATTAGTGGGCCATTTTGGGTCACAATGGGCCAGGGTCAAGCTAATTGTATTTAAAAAGCACTTCAAAACATTTTGACATAATTTTGTGTAATACCGTTTCCGGGCATGATAAGAGCATTGGGCAGGGTTGCATGTACAAGAAAATTCAATCAATGGGTCATTTTCGGTCCTAATGGATCAGGATAAAGCTAACTGTATCTAAAAAAACGCTCAAAAGATTTATGACAAAACTTTGTACTACACCGTTTCTGGACAAGATAAAACCATTGGGCTGGGTCGCATGCTCAAGAAAATTCTATTAGTGGGTCATTTTGGTGATAAGGGGTCGGAGTCAAGCTAGCGGCATCTCAAAAAGGTTCAAACAATTTTGGCAATTTATTTTGGCAGTAGAAAAAGACCATTGAAATAGTTCACATCTGTCAATGAATTTCGGTTAGTGTGTTTTTGAATCAACGTGGATCAAGCTTATTTTATCTAGAAAACGACTAACGATTTTCACTAAATTTTGTATTTCATCGTTTTCAGGCTCGAGAACAGCATTGTGTTAGGTCGCATGTTCGAAAAAATTCGATTAGTGGGTCATTTTGGATCACTATGTTTCACGGTCAAGTGAATTGCATCTAAAACAGCAAGAATGATTCAGTGGGGAAAATATATCGAGATAAACAGAAAGCTAATTTTGAACGAGCATAGCTCGGTCATTCCTGCTAGTTTATTTAATCACTTCTTAGTAGCATACCTTTGAATGTTAATATGTAGTACTAAACTCTCCTAGAAAAGAATATTAGCATTTAATTACTAAATATTAGAAAATATTTTCACCAATTAAATTATTAAGTATAAAAATTTTAAATATTAAAAGATACTTCTCATATCTTCAATACTAAGTAGAATTTTAGTATTTTAGTTTTACCATGTAACTAGATGGTACCCGTCAAGATTTGACGGGTAAATAGCTTGAATGTTTTAATAGTAAAATTATTGAATTTTTAATTAGTTGTTTTTAATTAATCACTGAAATTGTGACAAATTTCTATATTGCATAATTGATTCTTATTTCTTTAAGACGATAGAGGATGCTGCCAGCCAAAACTATTCAATGAAGTCAAAGAATTTTAAATTTATAATTTACAACCAATTTTGCTTGCTTTTTATCAGAAATTTAACTAAAAATAATGGGTAGAGCATTTATTTTTACATACTACGGTCTCATTTTTTTCGAATAAAAAATAATATTTGTTATTTATTATTTTTATTTTTTTAACTAACATGACCATTAAAATCTGCCATGAATTATATTTTTATCAGTCTCATTCCCTAAAACCCTAAATTTGAAACTTTATGCAGCTAACAATGTAGAATATATATTTTATTACTTGAATTTTATTTTACATTTTTATGCATTTTTTTAAATATTAGACCATGGCTATCAGAGTTATTTCTTTTATAGTTCTTATATGAATATTTTGCTTTCTTTCCCTTTTATTTTTTATGTAAAAGAAAGTCAAACTTTTCTTTCTGACACAAGCACATCTATATATTCTTAATAATGGGCAGAAAATATAACAAAAATTGTAGATCAGCTCAATTTATTTACTTGGTAATAACATGCAAAATATTTTAAATATTAAATTATCATTATTATTCCTTTTAATATCGTTCCGTGTTAAATATCATTAATTATGAAGAATGTAAATAATACTAATAATAAAATAAAAATCATACAACTTCTACTACTAATAAAATAAGTCATTATTGAAATAAATTATCGCCAAAAATATCACAGAAGTTCTTTTTCCGGGCGTTGGATTCGAACTTGCGTCATATACAAAAATTCAGAGCTTTAAACTGGTGCCTTAGGCCGCTACGCCACCAGGAACTCATTCTACTTTCCTCTAAATTGAAGAAGTCCGAAAAATAGTTTTGGCGCATGTGCATATGCCGGAAAAATCGATACGTACAGAAATAGGTTTGTGTTTTAATAGATATGATATCTCATAACGCTTTCATCCATAAAATAAAACAATTTTTGAGAAAATGTATCCTAACATGTTCCTCCATTAAACTCTTCAATTAAAAACGCAATTCCAGCAATTACCAACCATAAACAGCAATATATTCATTCCTTTGGGTAGACCTGTCTATGAACCTATTTATATTCCACAAGCTTCTATCAGCATACTCTGTATAGTTCAGTATGTGCATGCGGAAAACAATTAAAAAACATCCTTGAGCAATTCATGTGCATAAGCGGTAATATATATGAATTATTTTGTGTAGCCCTGTATATGATCAATAGAATTTATACACATACTCAAAAATGCATAAATATAGTTAAACCTAGAAATGCATACCACAACTGAAAAAGTACTTTCTGCAATTATAACTCATACACAGTACACTAACCGAATTATTTTCTGTACCCCTGTAAATTAGCGATAAATTCGATGCACACCATACACCGGTGTTGACGAAATGAAGAAATTAACATAGCAGCGGCATAAAAAGGCAGGACGGATTTGTATCCTTTTAGGAAATTCTGTTCACTTTTCCCATATTCTTTATATCTCGAGGATATTATGATACAATTTGTATCGATTTGCTTCAGTACAACATTAAAAAAAGTCCCGTCCTTAATTTTTGCACACCAGTGTATTTTACAGTAAGCATCTACTAGCAATACCTCAGTAATGTAAGTCAATTTCATTAAGTTTGGCATAATGTAACATTTTTAAAATACACTGCAAAGGACTTTTTCCCGTAGACCATTATGGAAGGGAATTCTTTTGCATGACCCTCTAAATTAATGATAAATGTTTTGCATTCTATTATTCTACATAAAGCATGTTTTAGATTGCCGGCGCAATGCATTACAACTTCGTTATGCTTGGAATAATGAAACATTATTAAAATGAAATTCAAACGATTTTTCTCTATTGACCTTAACTTTAAAAAATACTTTTGAGTGTCTCTGTAAATGAATTATAAATACTACACACTTGGTTTTCAATAGCGATCGTATTACAGTGAATATCAATAATACAGGGTGTCCGAGAATTATTGGGCACTTTACAAAATGACATAAAATTAATTATAAAAACAGTAGCAATAAAATTTAATTACTAACTTGATGTATAACTATAAAAGTTAATAGATTTCAATATTCGGTCCTTTTTTGGGGTCGTAGTACGTCTAAGCGGTACTCGATTTTATTCCACGTGTTTGACAGCATCTGAGTAGTGATGGAATGAATAGCGTTTGGGATTCGCCGCTTGAGTTCCTCTACATTAGCACAAGCAGTTTTATAGACGATACCTTTGACGTAACCTCCGATGAAAAATTCCAAGGAGGTTAAATCTCGTGATCGAGGAGGCCACAAAATTGGACCACCATGATCAATCGACCTGTTGGGGATTTGATGGTTGAGGCAATTGAGCACAGACGTTGCGAAAACTTTGGACCTTTCCCAATGCGGAAACTTTGGATCTGAGGGATAGTGAAAATTTTCAATATAGCTACAAAAATTTCACCATTTATGGCGTTTTCAGAAAATGAAGAGTCAGATAGCTTTTCAAAAGCATACTGTATTTTAAAACCTTCATCTGAGGAAAAAGGTTTGTGTGTGAGTGTGTGTGTGTTTGTCTGTCTGCCTGCTGTGTTTTGAAGAGACCTCTTGTGATGTCGATCACATATATTTGTCTTAAATTCCGTACGAAACATTAATTATTAAACTTCAGAGCTTTTTATCAGTCACTCATTTTCTTCTGAAAAAGAATCCATTTTCTAACATTAAACATTCTTTCTTTTTTGTATTTTATTTTCAATTCTTTAGAGAAAGCAGAGAAAAGATTGTAAATTATTTAGCAAACCGTTACTTGGTTGGTAAAAAGTAATGCATTTGATTTCTCGGTTATATAGTATTCTGTAGATTACTTTACGCGATAATATTAATGTTGAAGATCATAAATAAACTATTTCACATCCGTTAGGCAGTAGTCATAGATAACTTGTAATTTCCTTTTATGAAAACCAATTCATAAATCAAAAAGAATAATTTAAGGTGTCAGTTGGGTATAGAAACTGTTTTTATTACTCTTAATCTAAATCATTTAATGATTTATTGAAAATGTTGTTCGATTATTTGACGAGGTAGTAAATTATATGTCATCAGATTTATTTCACTGGGATTTTTCATTTTCGCCAAATTGCGTCTTGTTTTTATGTTTTAGTGAAAGGTTGGCGTGTTTTATCTGATGTTATGCCAAATGAACAAAACTGTGATACACTGCTGTTTCGAGGCAGAAGATACTACAAAATTATAATGTAACAGTGACACCTCCCTGCCTTTAATTTTACCTGGCCTTACGGCTGGGAACATGTAAAGAACCGTCAAATAAATGAAAGTATGTTGTGCTAAATGGATTGCTAATTTAATGACTGTACTCTTCACTTTGTTATTATCTCACGGGATTGGAGCTGTGGGTTCTTGCAAGGTACTTAAAAGATCTATTGCTTTTTAAGAAAACGGAAAAAACAGCTCGATTACATAGTTTCTGAACAACAACTTCTGCTAGTTTCATGCATTTCCGAACAAAAATGAATTAAAACTTATGTCATAAAGTTGCCCTTTCGGATTTGAGAACACCCTTAAACCAAAATTGCCATTTTGGTTTAAGAAATATCCCCATTTGCCCCCCCCCCCCATCCTCCGCAAAAAAATGACCTTCTTGCCCCTAAGTAAAAAAATGGCAACTTTACTGTCGTTTGGATCTAGAGAAAACCGTGCTTTATTCGGTAGAAAATTAAATTCAAACTAACTAGTCGGATGTGCAATTCCAAAACTTTTTTCTATCTCATACATGTTAATACTGGCGTAGCCTAATCAGAACAAACTTACGTCAACAAAATATGAAATTTGAGGGAATTATGTCCATTAAGTTCTTAAAATATGAATATCATTAAAATTTTGTCAGAAAATAGAAAACGCTGTTTGATTCCATAGCTTCTTAATAAGAAAATTTGGCAGTGACGAATAAACACTAATTCAGGAATGTGTCAGAAAGTAGCTAGATTGTTAATATAAATAAAATACAAATTTAACAGACATGTAGTTGAACTACTTGCTTAAAGCACTGAAAAGATCAGAATCAAAAAGACTGTTGTACGTAGCACAATCTCCGGCTAATAATTCCTGGCATGCGACTAATACAAAAGCTTTTAATAAATTTCGGAACTTTATTTGATTGCATAATAACATTCCTCAGATAAAAATGCATTTCGGTATTAGTGGGCACAGGGCCGAAACTAAGGGGGGGGAGGGGGGCAGAGGAGGCATGTGCCCCGGGCACCAGAGCCAAGGGGCGCCAAATGAAAGATTATACCTTTGGAATGGATCATTTTCTTCGAAAAAAAAAAATTATGGCCATTTTTTTCCTCCCCATTCTGACCAGAAAATCAGAGTTCTAACTTTTTACGGCTGCTCTTTCATCTTCACCTAACACTTCATTTATAATGGCTGTTTCATAATAATAGGAGTCATCAGTCCATCAGAAGAAAATAACTCGGTGAAAGCGGAAACTCGGTTAAGCAGGACTCTGATAATCGGGACTCTAACTGTATATTTCATTTTAAAAATGATCTTTAGAATATTTTTGTTGGTGTTCAGAGGGGAGTCATGACCTCCGTGACCTCCCCCTTTGATCCGCCATTGTAGATTACCTACTTCAGTATTACATATTTTAAGATTACATATTTTAAATTTTAAAATAAGCCGGCTATTAGTAAATTAGTAAAATTCTCTTTGTAAATATACTTTGCGAAAGAGAGGGGGGGGGGGCCAAAATCCATGCTTGCCCCGGGTGCAAAAAAGGCTAGCTTCGGCCTTGAGTGGGCAAACTTAAAAATATAGTACATGTAAAAAAAGTATTATTAATATTAGAAAAAAAAAATGGTTTTCTCCTATACTCTATAACCCTGAGAACCCGGGTACGATCCCCTAGTATTATTAAATTCGATAAATTCGTGTTGTCGAAAAGAGAAAATAGAAAAAAAAGGAGAGCATAAAACGAATGCTAATCGCGCCAAAACTGTAACCTCCTCCGATTCCAACCCACCTCTCCTACTTGGTATCTTCTGAAGAAGCAACCCCTCTCAGGGTTTTTCTCCTTACGGTAGATCAGTAATGTACGCCATATACATAGCGGCCAATAATCTTTAAATCAAAAAAGGTATTGGGGTTCTTCCCGATACCATACCTCTGCACATAGAGCTAGAAAATTTGGGAGGAATTCACCTCTATATATGTAATTTTACACCTCGAAGCAAAATTTTGGATTTTTTGATTAGATTTTTTTTATTTGATTTTTTGCGCGTTTTCACGATTCGAGGCAATTTTCTACTTTAATAAAAACTAGCTTCCCCAGCCCGTTATGAAAACCTTAAACAAATCTCAAGTTTGCATGATTTTATATCTTTGGAAAATCTTTCAAATGAACCTAGTACAACAAATAATTTTGTAACTATTAGACCAATGTCAGACGGGCGTCTTTTTTGCTTTTAAGTATTATCCATTCACAATGCTTGTGAATGGATAATACTTAAGCAAAAAAGCAGCAAAAAAGACGCCCATCTGACATTGGTCTTATAGGTTGTACATTTTTTTACAAAAATCGTAATTTATGATAATATACTAGTTTTTTATCTATTCATGTAAAGAACACAAATATATCAAATACCCAATTTTAAATGTTAAATCTGTTCTAGTTGAACAATGTACAGGCATCCCGACTTACGTATTACGTGACTTATGTAAATTTGCAGTTACGTAATAAATCTCGAAAATTACATTTGCGAACATACTTGTGCATTTGATACGCAGTTGCATACTTTTGATAATTATTTTATAAATAAAATATATAGATATAAACCACAACCGTAATGTAGTTTATATATTAGATAGAATTATATTTTTATTGGTATATACAATCAAATCTGTAACAAAACAACTTAATCTTTATTGTTAGCTATTTATAATAGGGATTTAATTCATAATAAATAGAGATTATGCTTATCAAGGATTATTTTATTTTGTGAATGCTATTCGTTTGTCTTGCCATCAGAAATTCATGGAGAATAGGTTAAATTAGTCCTCTTTAATTATTTCTTATTTTTATAGTACACTGTAAAAAAAATTTCGCAACGTTCCTGGGAAAAAATGGGCAGCTGAGTTGCCCATTATTTCCAAGAAACATTTCTTGAAAATGACTGGAACTTTACTGTATATGTTAAAAACTTTCTACAGAAATGCCAGTAAGTTTCCTGCGAAATACCAGGAATATTTCTGTTGACAGCGAAACATTACTGACATTTCACACCGGATCCGCAGACGATTTTTACATTTCCAGTTGACAATTTTCGCTTTATTATCATTATTTGATAGAATGAAAAAATATTTTGAAATTGACAATATATAAATTGACAATATAAAAATATATAAATGTAAATAATAATTAGGAAAAAAATCTAGACATAAAATATTTTGGATTTTCGTCAGTAATTATGTTAGTTTACAAGTTAGATAAAATACATATAAATTTTCATGAAAAAAAAAATCTAAACGTAATTGTATATTTTTTCCGGAAAAAAAAAATCAAATTTGCAGCAATTCAAAGTGTCAAATATATATCAAATTTAAATCAAATTGTAATAAAGTGTTAAAATATAAAATTAATTAAAAAAGAAAAAAAAGTCAAGAGGTAGCACCGAACTCGGGCCGTACGGGTGGCGTGCGAGCTTTCTGCGTCCACACCACGAAAGACACGTTGAGAACTGCAAACTAATGGGTATTTGAAACGAATGCTAAACCTCGGCATCTAATTTCTCAAAATCTAAGTCCCATTTGAAGAAATCCTTTCACAAGAATAATTAGAGATAAGAACTGTAAAACATACTTTAAATTAATCAAAATCGGTGAGAATCATGTTTGATGGTCCCCTGGTTAATGGAGATCCAAATAATAGGTGTATTTTTTTTACACGGTCTGCTCGTTAAACGTTCCACAGACAAGTACGAGAGATAATCTCTTAGCGATGTCACAGAGGTATTGTATTTTCATCTGAATTGTCTTGATAATAGAGACGTAAAGGATTATGTCGTCTATTGATTTATTTGCATTCCATATCGATTTTTTTTTACATTCATTTAAGGAATTCGTTTTCGACACTCGCGCGCGAGCAACGGATTATAGCATAAAAATAATAAATGGCGGCCGCAGCGTTTTGCTGTTTCCAACTTTTGTTCAGGGTTCAGGAACGTTTCAGATAAGAAAACCAGAATTTCACAGGAAAGAGCTAAATTATTCTGAAAACCTGAGGAAAGGCGAAAAGTTCCTGGATTTTACATGGAACGTTACCATTTTTTTTTTACAGTGTAGTTTGATGTAGATTCAAAATTGTTATAAATCGATTCATCAACGTTAGATTTATAAATTCCGTATTCCACAAGATATTTGAAAAGAGTTCTTTAAGTTTATTTTTATATTTTTTCATATTTTTATAGTTTATATACGACTAAATGCTGTCGCACGATGCTTTATTTATAAAATAATAAATAATATATATATATAATAAATATTGCAGTTTCTTACAAAATTTCACCTAAGCTATTTACAAATTCGACTTACGTAAAGCTTTACGGAACGCATTACATACGTAAGTCGGGGGATGCCTTGTATTTAAATTTCATTTTAATTTTAGGAAATTCATCGAAAAGATAGTAATACATTGTTTGATGTGTCCCTGTAAAAATAAAAAGTATGCCATGACCAAATTTCCAAAGATAATTTCTGCTCTGTACCTTAACCATCACATTCAAATGTTGTGATAATCTGTCTATTTTTATTAACACTTTCCAACATAGTTGAAAAGTGCTTATGAATTGCGTTTGTCTGCCCGAGCTCTGATTCGGTAAATATATTCGGATTGTGATGTGATTGATATACGTTGTGAAGCTTACACTGCCATGTTCAGTATTGAAAATGAAGTATGTAGCGGTGATAGTTCATTTACAGGGGCACTCAAAAGTATTTCATTACATTATGTACTATGGGGGGGGGGGAGTTATTTGTCGTGTATTTTAATGATGTTACACTATTTTAAACATAATGAAGCTTGTATACATTATTCATGTACACTAAAAGATGATTACTATGGAATATATTATTTGTAGCATTTACAATATGCATATAGGAAATTTAAAAGTATTCCGTTATATTGTGATATATAAAGAAAAAGTGTTTGCGGCGTATTTAAATTAGGTTACTCTGTTACAAACATAATGAAATTGATATATGAATTGCTGAGGGGCACAGAAACATGTTTTCTGTAGAATTTGGGTGTAAAGCATTTATCATTCATTTACAGGATCACACAAAAGAGTTTGTTTACGTACTGGTCTTCGGGGAAAAACTAATCGCATTTAATTATGTTGCACCATTTCAAACATGGTGAAATTGATATACATCACTGAGATTTCCTAAATGCTGCTGGCAGTGGAATAAGATGTGCATCGCATTTATCGTTCATTTACAGGGACACATAAAAGATTTCGGATACGATATTGTATCCGAAGTTGTGATTGCTGAAAGTGCGCTTTCAATTATAGAATGCGTTTTTAAGTTTAACGAAATTTTTGCATGCTACGTGCTGTGAATAAATATTATAGGTCATATACAGGGCTACACAAAATAATTTGTAAGCATTACTGAGAATGGGCCTTAATTGCTTAAAGGTGTTTTTAATTTGAGATATGCATTTTCAAACTCAACTATAGTATTCTAAGAGTTGTTTATGTGAATATAAATAAAACTATATTCAGGGCAATGCAAAAAACTGTATACACTGCCACCTATGGATGGTAATTTTTAGAAGTATGATTTCAGTAGTTTTAGAGTATTTTTGCTTGAATTACATTTCAACATAATGTGTGGTGTGTATAAAATCTGCATGTAATATACGGAGCTGTACAAAATAATTCAAGAACGTTTCCGACCATTGGTAGAAATTGCTGAGGTGAATTTTAAACTGTGCTATGTGTTTTCTTTCTATACTATATTTGAGCTCACATTGTGGAATATGTACTAACCTATAGATCATATACATAATTGCACAAAAGAATTAAAGTATTTTTCCGCTATTGACGATAATTACTGAAAATGTGCTATGGGTTTTCTAAAATATTTTCTTGATTATCTTATTTAGATTATTAAACGTCGAAGTTTTATTAAAGTATTTTGGAAGTGTTGGAAAATGTTTCATAATCTATGCTTGACGCATGATTATTCTTTCTTGTTTTATATAAATATTAGAGCACAGGATACCGGACAGCCACATACATAGATATTCTTTTTTTGGATCATAACAAAATAAATGTGGGACCACCAGAGGGGAAAAAATACTTCTCTCAAAGGAAAAAATAAATAAAAAATCAGAAGAAATAACATATAATTATGCTGGAAAACGCATAAAAATATGCAGAGTGAGAGAAACATCTAATGACATCTAACCTTAAGCACTCCTGTAAACGAACTACAAATGCTACACACTCCATTGTCAATAAAAATCATACTATAGTAAATCTCAGTAACATATATAATTTCTATGGCAATACAAGTATATTTAAGAGAGTTAGAGCACGGATAGACGGACAAACCGACAGACAGTCAGCCAGACAAACCAAAGTCTCTTACTTTGAATTTGAGTAACTGGGTTTTATATTTCTTCACAAAATTTATTTATCAAAAGAAAGGAAATATAATAAATTTCAAGCAATCGAATTTTTTTTTTTTAAGTGGGTATTTCAAAAAGCCTATGCATTGACCCCTGATATTATAGGACTCCTTCTTTGAGATTTCTTTCTAAAGAAAAGTATGCGGAAATAAGAAAAAAACATAAAATATCCGAAAAAAAACGAAAATTTTTATTAAAAAATGAAATTCAAATATCACTTTTTATTTTTATTTTATTTTATTTTTTAGAGGAGCGGGGAGCATGAAATCGATATTTTGCTTGTCTTTATTAAACACTTTATCCCTAGTAAATAATGGAATGAATTGATATCATGGCATAAAAGGGAATAAATAAAATATATAAATAAATTAATGAATGTCTATGTATAAACAGTGCCCGATTGCAATCGGCTCAAAGTTTCCCGCTCTAGCATAATTTTATATTCTTACTTATTGCCTTTTATTGAAATACCTCGAAAACAATAACTTATACTTGGATTTTTTTAAAAAAGAGTATTATATGAATGAGGTGGCTACAGCGCAATTCAAAATTCTCACTTATTAAAAGCTGCCAAATTTCCTTTTAAAAAATCAATTGAAATAGGAAATTTTACTACATAAAAGCGGTTACATAAAAACTACACAGAAACAAAAAGTAGTACGTTAAATAATTTTTTGGTTCAAATTATGTTTATTTGATTTGAAAAACTTCAGAAGATCGGCTTCTGTGTTTATTAATTATCTCTTAATAAATACACATTTTTATAAAAACTTTCTATCAATGTGGTATGGCTTTAGCATAATTCTAAATTGTTTTTATTAATTACCTCTTGTTAAAACACCTGTGAAATTTTAATCCACTAAATACACATTTTAAATGACATTTAATGATTAGTGTAGGACTTTAGCATAATTTAAAATTGCTCCTTATTAATAATCTCTCATCAAAATATTTCTGAAACATTATCCTAAACATACATTGTCAGAAAGAACATTCTGTAAACGGAGTACGGCTTCCGCTGCCTATTAAAAGATACAATTTCGATCGCCGATAAAATAGTTATTCATGTATGACAACGACCGTTCCGAAATTTCACTAGAAAACATCCGCAGTATGAAGTGGAATTGTATCTATTCTCAAGCTTGCTCGACTAGAAAGATGCGAAATCGGGGAAAATATTTTCTAGAATTCTATGTGATTAGACTTCCTTTCATGCTTGGTCACTCGTATAAAAGGGTGTTGGAATCTCACACTAGTCACAGTTTCCAGTAGAACTGAGCAAGATACTCACCAAGTGAAGTGATCCTCATTTGCTCAAAAATTATCGCCTCCAATTGTCAACTCTCCGGCTTGTGCTTTGCCTCAATACCTACTCCTGCCACCAATATGTCCGTAAAAGAGAAATCTGACCGTATCTTGCCCTTGTTCGAGAAGCTCACTTCCTTGAGCAGGCTGCAACTGCCCGTTGAGGAGAGAGATCCAAGGCTCGCAAAAGTCGGACGCTTAGCCAGGGGAACTTTGTTCTCATGCTTCCACGAGAAAGACTTGCAGGAGGCAACTGAGCTTTTCGCCATCTTGTACTGTAAGTCCTTTTCTTTTTCTTCTTTTTTTTTTTACTCACCATTACTTGAGTAAGACAGCATTCATACCATTAGGGACCAAAGACTGGAAAAATATAAACCGTTATCCTAATAATATAATAATATAATCGTAATATTGTACTGTAAGTTATGTTCTTTTAACATAAAACTACTTGAATAGATAATTATTTGTAAGGTTTTTGAATAGCTCTATTCAATCGATCAATCAAGTGGATTTCATTGAATATTTGCCTCTAGTTTAGTATGAAATCGAGTTATGTTACTACTGAATATGATTTAAACAGCTAATTTAATAGGACAATAAAGATAAATATTTCGATATTACTGTAAATGTTACGTCTTTTAAACTCAAAATTGCCAGAATAAAATTTATTACTTTTAATGCCCTTAAACTAAAGTAAAGTAAATCATTAAAGTCAAGGATTTTACTTCAAGTCGAACAATGTTATTAAATTTTTTTCAGTAGCTAATAATCTAGCAAAGCATTATGCATTTAGTCAGTCAAGTGGATTTCACTTAATCTTTACCTCTAGCTTAATATGAAACCGAATTATGATACTACTGACTGTGATTTAAACAGGTAATTTTAAAAGGACAATAAAGATAAATATTTAGATGCTACTATATATGTTATGTCTTTTAAACTCAAATTTGCCAGAATAAAGTCTATTATTTGTAAAACCCTTAAACTAAAGTAAAATAAATCATTAAAATCAAGAATTTTACACCAAGTCGAACAATGTTACTAAAATTTTGTCTGTAGCTAATAATGTGGCAGAGCATTAAGTCAATCAAGTGGATTTCACTGAATCTTTAGTTCTAGTTTAGTGTAAAACCGAATTATGATACTAATGAATGTGATTTAATCGGCTAATTTTAAAAAGAGAATAAAGATAAATATTTTGATGTTACTGTACATATTATGTCTTTTTAACTTTGCCAAAATTGCCTGATTAAAGTCTATCACTTGTAATGCCCTTAAACTAATGTAAAATAAATCGTTAAAGTCAAGGATTTTACTTCATTTCAAGTCGAACAATGTTACTAAAATTTTGTCTGTAGCTAATAATGTAGCATATCATTATGCATTTAGTCAATTAAGTGAATTTCACTAAATCTTTACTTCTAATTTAGTATGAGACCGATTATGGATACTACTGAATGTAATTTAAAAGACTAATTTTAAAATTACAATGAAGATAAATATTTTGATGTTATTGTAAATGTTATGTCCTTTTAACACAATATTGTTAGAATAAAACCTATCATTTGTAGTGTCCTTAAAGTAAAATGAGATAAATCATTAAAGTCAAGGATTTTAGTTTATTTTCAAGTCGAATGATGTTGATAATATTTTATAGCTAATAATGTAGCATAGGATATCTACTTCCATTTTTTATACCGATTATGTTTTAGACAACTTATATAAGACGGACGAAAAAAATTTTGCTGTTGAAGTAATTTTAAATTCTGTTCTTTTAACTCAATTACTTGAGTCATTTTTAAAGTTTTCGAATAGAAATGGTTTGAGTCGGCAACATCTCTTCGTTCTGAAGTCAAATTATTTCACCTAAATTTTCTTCGTTATTATAATAAAACGCAATATCTCTACCTTTGTTATATACCGTAATATCTTTTGAGATTTTAACAGATAACTTTAAAAGGAAAATTAAGGTAAATATTTCGATGTAACAATAAACGATATGTTCTTTAACTAGATAGGTGTTGCTTTAATATAGTATTTGTAACGATCTACAATTGAAATCGTGTAAATCATTGTAGTCAATTATTTTAATTCGTTTTAAAGTTACATGGTTTCGGCACACCGCTTTTTCTAATTAGGCATATCTATCATTTCCGCTAATACAAAATGTTTTTTTTTTTTATTATTATTGTAAAATGATAATGAAATTATTACTTTTTATGTAATTATAAATTAATCTTCTTTTTACCCAATATTATTTTTTAAAGCTACTTTTTGAAACGGCGTAGAACCCAAATGATATGAATAAGCAATTATAGTCAGTGATTTGTCTTTATTTTGAAAGTCAAATGATTTCACTTGGTGCCTAATTTAATATGCATAATTCGTTTATCAATACTGAATGTGTTTTAAAAGGCAAATGTTAAAATGGTAATAGAATTTAATCTTTTGATGCAATAGAAGGCAACTTGAATCAATAAGTATAATGGTTTCGATGTAGGAATCACACTAATAAGAAAATTGGTAGCATATGAAAAACCTATATACCTAAAGATAAATAATGCTTTTCGTAATTGTGGGTAATTTTGAAGAGGATAATATATATTTTCGTATGTGGGTATATTATATTTTTCGAAATTAATAAACATTTGTTGTTTTTTACAGTGTAAGCACAAAGAATAGATCAAACATAATTTTTCTTACGATTATTTTTTGCTGAGAAATATTTCTTTGTTTGTTTTTCCGTTAAAATTTAATTTGTAAATTAAATATTTATTTTTGGTATATTTGAAATTAGAGCTAACATAATATTTTCAGCTGAATGCGCATCTTGTATTGATGCCCAAGTGAAATATCTTTTAAACTAACGCTTATTTTTTTTTTTCCTTAATGATTTAAGAACAAAGAATAGATCAAACAGAATATTTTTTTACGGGTTTTTTCTGGGAGATATTATTCCGTCTCTTTTTTGTTAAGATTTAATTTGTAAATTAAATATTTAAGTTTAGTATACTTGAAATTAGAACTAACAAAATTTTTTCAGCTGAATGCGCATCTTGCATTGAAGTCCATGTGAAATGTCTTTTAAACTAACGTTTATTTTTTCCTTAATGATCCGTGTACAACAAAATTCTCCTTCGGCACATTAACATAAAATTTAAATTCTATTCCTAGCTTTTAAATTAACGGTATTTATTCATAATAATTAAAATGCAAATATTAAGCAAGTTAAGGTACGTTAAGTAAATTAATAATAATAATAATAATAATAATAATAATAATAATAAAATCTGTTAAAGAGAAACTCTGTAGTACGTCGAATGTAC
Organism: Maratus speciosus; assembly: GCA_963932465.1. Lineage (NCBI taxonomy): Eukaryota > Metazoa > Arthropoda > Arachnida > Araneae > Salticidae > Maratus > Maratus speciosus. The sequence goes on from OZ010793.1 coordinate 536,731,242, forward strand.
GTCTAACGGAGTAAACAATGGGGGAATTAAAGCGAAATATTTAAATATTCTTTGAATTTCATTTGAATTCTCATTTTAATGATTAAGGATTATAAGGTCTATTAATAAATGTTTTTATTCGTCTAATGATTTACTAAATATATATAGTACGTAATTAAATTTATATTACATGTAAACCTTGGCTATTTTTTTTTTCAAGAAATAATTCTATAAAGTTTCAGCTTGGTTAAAATTACATATTGAAGCAAATACTAAAAAAAATACTCTGTGATTTTCTGTAAATCAAAGCTTTTTATGAAAATGTTTTGTATTGAAATTGATTAAAATAAAAAAATTAATTCATTAATTGATAAATATCTAGATTTTTTTTTTTTTTTTTTTTTTTTTTTTTGCATTTTAGATATATAAATTTTCAAAAACACTTTGCTAAGACTAAGACTTCTTTACTTAAACTACTTCTTATAACTCCTTTAGAAAAATTTCCAGCATTTTGTTTTCTTTTTTGCAGAAGAAGAAGTACTAAACAAATAACATGAAAAATCAAAACGTAATTAACAAGCAATAAGTCATTTTCTTTGATTATTATTAACACTCATCACGTAAGTTAATTTTATTCTTCTACTAAACGACTATGTGCACAGCATAGAGTTTTTTCGTCTAGTTTTTTATTATTTCATAAAAAGATCTCAGAATTGCACGAAATTATAAAAATATTTTCTGAGAAGCCATTTTTGTATGCTGAATAAAATATTATTAAACAAATACAGAGTTACTTTCATGCAATGAATAATACTAATAATACGTATAATGGATTTTTTTTAAGAGAGAGAGAGAAGAATAGCCATAGAGGATGTAGCGTATAGCTGATGCTGAAGCTTCTTTATTACAAACTACAGAAAATGAGCTTTTGAAGTGAACACAAAATGAACAAAATGAACACACACAAAAAAAAGTGTTCTGTTTATTTAAAATGTGACAGATAATAATGCTACAGATGTTACAAGTATAAAATATACATTTTATTTAAATTTACTAGTACTTTCGACCTGCAATCCCCAGCCATCGTCAAGGAATATTTTCATTAATTGCTGTTCTATTCATTTCAAATTCATTCTTCTTTATCAGTTCAAAAAAAAAATGAAATAACAGCACAAAAAAAATACACTGTAAAAACTATAATTCTACAGATGTTAAGTTACAGAAATGTGTATGCGTACTAAAATTTTATCTGTACACTGTACAAAAAAAGATGTAAATCTAGTTTTTGTAAAGCTACAGAAATCTGTAGCTTTGCAAAAGAATCTACTAAAATTACAGTAATCTTAATGAAATTTTACCTGTAACCGGATTGCAGTTACATAAAAAGTTCTAGGCCTTCCAGTTTCCTAAAACATTCTTAATAACCTTACAGATTTTTTGATTTACGATGCAAAAGTGTATCTGTTACATGAATTTTTGTTGTTGCCGTTACATGAAAAGTTATAGGAATTGCAGTTTCCTAGAAAATTTTTAGCAACTTTACAGATTTTTTTACAGTGTAGTAGAGAAAAAAAAACAGTTAATTTTGGATTTTGTGGATTTGGACTTATTCATAGAATAGGTCGCTCGACACTGCAGCAACCATGTATGCTGAAATGTGTTATCGCTCTTTTAGGTAGCTTTCACTACAAAAAGCTACCTATTGCAGCCGTTCGGAGGAAAGCGATTTCAAAAAATTTTGGTATATTTTCATCGATCATGACCCCCAGACCCCGAAACCACCCTCCGTTCAAAAGTTGATATATATATATATATATATATATATATATATATATCCATATATATATATATATATATCTGACCTTTGTCATACTGTAACTCTAGAATTTATGAACCGATTTGGATGTAATTCGGTATGTACATAGTACATACCAATGTCTCGACCGAGTTCGTTGGCCAGCTTCATCCGCCATTTTGTTTCAAAATGGCGGCCATTTAAAATTTTCTTAAAAATTTTAAATTTGAAATGTGGTACCAAAGAATTGAAAATGGAAAAATATTTTTTTCTTATGTATTTGACCTTTATACAAAGATTCCGGAGCAGTTTTTGTTTCGTCTATATCTTAAAAAATGGCTGAGTTATATCATTTTGAATTTCTAGCGTGGCTGACATTTTGAAACGTCCTGAATTTTGTCACGCGATAAAAGGCGTATTTATGAACCTATTTGGATGTAACTTCGTTTGTACATAGTACATACCAATATCTCGACCGAGTTCGTTGGCCAGCTTCATCCGCCATCTTGTTTAAAAATGGCAGCCATTTAAATTTTTAAGAAAAATTTAAATTTGAAATGTGGTACAAAAAAATTGAAAATTGAAAAAATATTTTTTCTTATGTATTTGACCTTAATACAAAGATTCGGGAGCAGTTTTTGTTTCGTCTATATCTCAAAAAATGGCTGAGTTATAGCATTTTGAATTTCTAGCGTGGCTGACATTTTGAAACGTCCTGATATTTGTCACGTGATAACAGGCGTATTTATGAACCGATTTGGATGTACTTTGGTGTGTACATAGTACATACAAATATCTCGACCGAGTTCGTTGGCCAGCTTCATCCGCCGTCTTGTTTCAAAGGCCATTTAAAAAAATTTAAAAAATTTAAAATTTAAAATGAGATACCAAAATATTGGAAAATGAAAAAGATTTTTTTGTATGTGTTTGACCATAATACAAAAATCTCGGAACAGTTTTTGTTTCGTCTATATCTAAAAAAATGGCTGAGTTATAGCGTTTTGAATTTCTATTGTGGCTGACATTTTAAAACGACCTGATTTTTGTCACGCGATAACAAGCGTATCTATGAACCGATTTGGATGTTACTTGGTCTGTACATAGTACATACCAATGTCTCGACCGAGTTCGTTGGCCAGCTTCATTCGCCATCTTGTTTCAAAAGGGTTGCCATTTAAAAAAAATTTAATTTAAAATTTAAAATGAGGTATTAAAAAATTGGAAAATGAAAAAGATTTTTTTATGTGTTTGACCTTGATACAAAGATTCCGGAGCAGATTTTGTTTCTGAAAATTTGTTCTTTTGTTTATATCTTAAAAAATGGTTGAATTATAGCACTTTGAATTTCTAGTATGGCTAACATTTTGAAACGATCTTGTATTTGTCACGTGATAACACACGTATTCGCCTATTTCCAAGTGAGAAAGCATGTGGATAGTATACATCAACATCTCAGCCAAATATAAGTTACTTTAAATAAAAGCAGCTTGGATAAAGCTGACTAATTTCGTGAAATTCTCATTCATAATGATTTAGTATTGATAAAAATTAGTATTGAATCTCCTATATTCGGTTTCCACTAAATTGAGCTTCGTGTGTTTGAATAATATAAGTTGGCTTTTTTTAAAATAAGGTATTTGAAAGCTACCTCTTCCTCCCGGCACTGGCCGGAAGGACTTTTTAACTTTTGAAACTGAAAAAGGCACTAAAATCCTTGAAACAGTTTTTGTTTTATTGTAGCAGTTTTCGTTTTTCTTATTGCACTTAATTTCTACTGAATCTTAAAAAGAAAAAAAAAACCCTATAACAGAAATTTTAACTGAGAAACGTACAGAGTTTAATTAAGAGAAGAATTTTTCGCAGAAGAATGAATCGTGTGCATTAATTCTGAATCTTCTTTTCTTCTTAAAGCTGCCACCGACTTCGATGACTTCATCAAGCTCGCAACCCAGGCACGAGACGTTGTAAATGAGGGTCTCTTCACCTATGCATTCTCCGTCGCCGTCATCCACCGTGATGACTGCAAGGGAGTCACTCTTCCACCCATCCAGGAAGTCTTCCCCGACAGATTCGTCCCTTCAGAAACCATCAACCTGGCCATCAAGGAGGCTAAGAACCACCCCAATGATGTAAGTATTTGATTTGATATGCATATAAAAAATAATGTTTCGCTTGGCAGGATTTTCTGCCAACATATATTTTCAGGATTCGTACCACTAATTTTAACCCTTTATCTGCTGATGGTACTTATAAGTACCATTAAAATAACTTTTTATAAAATTCATTGAATATATCAATTAGTTGTAATACAGTTTAGAATAAGTTATAGATACATTACTTTATAGTGTTCCAAAAGCATTATTGGCTACACAAAACAGAAATATTTTTAAAAGGATGATTTCTTTTGCATTTGCATCTTTTCAGCTTTCTTGGCTTTGGGGGGGTGGAGGGCGGAATTTTTCAATTCGGAAATATTTCTATATTTCTATTGTAAGAACATTATATTTGTTCATTTCCTAATTCTACAAAATACTATGAAAAATATTTAAAATAAAACATTTGAGTGGGGTTATAAATATTGGACAAAATCCCTATAAATTCAAATTTAATTAATCCATCTTAATCCTTCAATCCTTCTAAAATCCTTCTAAAATTTATTAAATGATTATGTAAATCTTCTAATGTAGTTTAAACAATTCACGAAAAATGCTTTACGAGAGAAAATTTTTATGAATTCATAATTCAGTACATAAAGGGTTAAAAAGTAATAATATGTTTTATTTAATTGCGGAAATTTTCTATTAAATAAGGTGAAGATCGCTATTTAAAAAAACAAGTATTCAAAAGTTAAAATAGATGAATTCTGTGTTTTGCACCTGTGTCAAATGCATAGACTGTAAAAGCAATACCAATTCATTATGTTACTTATTTGCCCACTTTTATATTACATTTCGTTACCACTATAATAGCTACTATAGATACAACTATAATAGATCTAATACGATAAGAAGGTAATATGATAATAAGATAAAATACTATTATAATAAAATCCACCATTATATTTAATCTTTGTTTTCTTCATAAAATGTAATTACTAGTTCTATTTACTTTCACATAATTTAACTGCGGTACTGACAAGTTGCACTGCGAGACAAAATACAAAACCTAATATAATATAATGTAATGTAATATAATATAAAACGATAATTTAGCAATATATGCCAAATATGACCTCAAACATTAATCCATTAAAGATTGACATTGCGTTTTGCAACATAATGTTTGTAATTTTTTTTCTTTTATTGTGAATATATTTTTAGTAAATTTACTATCACATATTGTATATATGACTTTTTTTTTTAAGGGGGAAAAATGTTAATTGACTCCAGTTGTAAAAAATTAGAAATATAAATTAAATGTACTGAATGTTTAAAAATTTTTATTAAATACCACTGGCGGCTTTAATAAAGTATCCGCCACTGGTAGTCCTAACATTAGCATCATTTTATCATCATTAGAATTTTAGGTAGTTTCGTAAGAAATACTACCTATTGCAGTCGTTACCACGGTGCGACTTTTGAAAAATTCCTTTATAACTTTTCATTATATGACCCTAGGAACCCAAAACCACACCCACTTAAAAAGTTTATATATATATATATATATATATATATATATATATATATATATATATATGTACTAAATTTTGTCCGCACGATAAAAGTCGCAATTATGCACGGATCGTTTTCAAACTCGCCAACAACTTTGAGATGGCTAATATCTCGGCGGGGATTGAAAATGGGCAAAATCGGCCCAAGGGAATGGAAATGGGGGGGGGGGGGGGTAAAAATTTTGAATACCGTCTTAACAAGATTCTGATAAAACCAGCTCTTAAACAACAATGGCAGGAAAAAATAAATATTTTCCGTTATCAATTGCCAACAATTAAAAAAAAAAAAAAATAAAATTTTCACCACAACAATTGCTTTTCTATTGCAAGAATTTCACATGAAAAAATAAATTAAATAAATAGTTTGACGAATTGAAAAGAAATTGAATTTTACGTCATAAGTTTTCTAGAGCAAGATTTCAGCATGGAAACTCAAAATGAAATAAATAGTTTGACGAATTAAAAAAAAAAAAAATAAATAAATATTACGTCATATTAGAAATATAATGGACCTCAGCAGGTGAACATGTAACGTCATGTGAGTTTGAAGAAACGTATTAAAACATGATGAAAACCCGACTATGGAAATATTAACATATTTTAACACTTTGAGGTTCTCTGAATTTGTTTTAGCCATTTTTAAACCTATCCCATATACACGCGTGTGTGTATTCGTGTATATTAGAATTTTCACAAAATGTTTAGCTCCCTAGAGTTTATCCTTAGTGAAGGAACTGGGTTTATCTCTAATCTTGATTTAAGTTTTGTTGGTGAATTTAGTACTTTACATCGAAATCTACCTCCGCCTGTAGGCCTGAGCCGGCAGCGATTTTTTTTATTTGTGTTGTTGTTGTTCAAACTGCTGCAAATGCATCGTCAATGTATTAAAACAAGCTTTTAACCTTTTGATAGGGGTCTTTCAACGATACATGTTAAAGCGACACAGATGCTGTCACAGTCCTCGTGTAAATATTAAAACACTACTTCGTTTAAAATCTTAGAACATTGCATTTTATCCCCCTTTAAGCGCGTTTTTTATATACGATTTAAATAAGCCGTTGTCAATTAAAAGTTTTTCCCCTCTTTTTACTTCAACAATTCAGTTATAATTACAATCAGCTGTTATAAGATGAATGTGAAATTTAGTCTTGTATTTATTGTACGACAGAATTTTGTCCAAAACAGGATTACAACATGAGATAGCTAGATTTTCAGTAATTTATTTTTCATAAAGTAGTACCCAACTAATGAATCTATAAATTTTTTATAGATATAATTTTCAAAGTATTACAAAATAAGATAGCCAGACCTTCAATATTTTTTGTAATATAGTGTCCTACTAATCAATTTATCAATTTTTTAAAATTTAATATAAAAATGTTTAATTGTTCAGAATTATGCCTCGGATCAAATTTCTGCAGATCCAATATTTTCAAAGTTCACCTATAAAAGGCTTTTTCTTTTTAAAAGTATCCAAAAACAAAGCATAAACAAAGAACGAACAATATGAAAAAATAGAAATTTGACCAACAATATGAAACTGAAATTCGTTTCAAAATATTTTGCAGCAATTTTGAATTTTTTACCAATAAAAGAAGATAATTCTAAAGTTTGTTTGAAACTATCATTGCAGGATGTGATTGTCGAAATTGAGAAGACTGGTAATATATTGGATCCCGAATACAAACTGTCTTACTTCCGTGAAGATATCGGCATCAACGCTCACCATTGGTACTGGCACGTTGTCTACCCCGCCAACTGGGATGCTGATCTTACCGGAAAAGTTAAAGACAGGAAGGGAGAACTCTTCTACTACATGCATCAACAGATGTGCGCCAGGTCAGTTTCAACAGAAATTTTACTCACAAGGGAACCACTTTTGGTACTGCTCGCACCTAGCATCCAGACCTGGTGCATTTTGTAGCCCTATACATAAAAGTTAGGGAAGAGATAAAATTTCTCTGTTAAAATTACATTTTATATAATTTTTTATACTTTTAACTTTTTATTATTACATTTTTATTTGTTTATTTCACGCCAAAAATGAGTTAAGTCGCCAAATATGGCGCTACAATTTATCCGCCCGCTTTATCCAGTACATATTACATTAGAATTATATCAGATTACGATTTGCTTGTGATTTGATAGCATAAGAAACAAGAAATGGTTTTTTTTTTCTATGCAGACGATAAATATATAAATAGTAAATATCTATCTATATTATAAAGGACAAACATATCTGTGCGTAACGCATACGTCATTTTGCGAATGGCAACACTTTGAAATTTGAAATGAAATTTTGGTTTTGCAATTTCCTCTACTGCAAATTTTTAAACTTCTAAACATAGCACATTTTAAATTTTTACACCGTCGTATAAGGAAAAAAATGCTCTTTTAAATGCAATTTGTTTGAAAGCTGTATCTCAAATAATTTTTGAGATATTAATTTTTTTGCAGTTTTTATTACCATTTTTCTTATCGTGACAACAAAAGTACCTCATTTCTATTGAAAGTCATTGAAAGTAAACGGAAAATAGTTGAATATAGGAGATACTGTATCATGTTATTGCCCTTTTCTCATAAAACCTGAAAAAATAGTTGAAAATAAAATATGGGCTTTGTCAAGAATATTGTCTGTTATTCCGTGATAATGACGTCATATGCACACTTTTCTATAGACGAAGTTTAAGACTGCGTTGTAAAAGTAGATTGCTTTAGCGGATGCAAATGACGTCATTTTATAAAAAAGCGTGTATTTTAATTCTTAAACATGAATTATGTTTTCTAGAAGTGCGTCATTTTCACAGCCCAGCTGCTTTGAAATTCTTCACAGGTGAAAATGCTTCACTTTTGAAAATAATGTAATCGAAAGCACACACTGATAAACGCAATGTTTTAATAAAATGTAGAGTGTCTTTATAAAAGAGAGGTGACATGCAAATAATAGCGATTTATATTACAGAAATGGTGATTCTCGCCTGGATGGATTTGCTTCGCCGAGTTAGACAAGCAAGCAAATAATTCGTGGTTGTCGAAAATTCTCTCGTATAATAAAATTTTAATGCTATTCTTTAGGACATTCTACTATAATTTTATCAAAATAACATAAATTGCTTAATTTAATTTTTCCTAATTTTATATAACCTATATATTTAAAACACAAGTGTGTTTTTTATAGTCATCTGCCCTGATCTTTCTGCTGAACCAATTTTACAAATATATATATTTTTTAAACCTCTTCCTTTGTAGATGTGGTCGCACTATCTGTTTTTTTTTTAAATATCCCTACTTTTATATTTTAATTTTAAAAGCATTTTATGAAATTTTTTCAAAATAATGAAAATTAGATAGCTTTCATTGCTACAGACAAGAGAGAAATAATGAGGTATTTTAAACTTTATTCATGCTATTTTCTGATAAAAATTCAAAATTGTTGTATAGGGTTTAGTAGCGCGAAATCCCATTAGGAGCAGAATATTATATTAGGGGCATAACAACGGAAAATGACATACTGCTTTTGAAAACACGGATTTTTCCTGATACATTTTCTATAGTGATTTTCCTTCTGCATGTGTACTGATACTAAGTTTCAGACACTAGGCGAAATGCTTATTTAAGTGAAAATGAAGTCATATTTAAAAGAAAACTATCATTTTGTTAGATAGAACTAAGCCTTTTAACACAAATGCGTCTAAAAACCATAAATTACGGAAATTTTTACTTTCCAAAATTGAGATTAGAATCTGAAATAAAGAGTGCGTCTGTTCACATAAAAGATGTTGCTGGCAATCTTGATTTCAAGTTTTGAGTTAAAATGATTTTTAAATGATCAAAAAAATACAATTTTTTCAAAAATGATGAATATGGATATGAGAAGTGCGTATGCAAATTTTGAAAAGGTGAAAATTGCTGTTTTCATTCCAGAAATCCAAGCATAACAGCCTCAATTGATAACCACATCCTAATAACTGATCTTTATTATATTTTACTGATTATGTATATATATTATAAAGAACAAACCTATCTGTGCGTAACGCTGACGTCAGTTTGCGAATGGCATTACTTCAAGATCAAATTTCGGTCTTGAAATTTTCGCTACTGCATTTTTTCAATCTTCTGACCATCATACATTTTCAATTTTTGTCGCATAGGGAAATAAATGTACTTTCAAATGCAATTTGTTTAAAAACTGTGTTCATTGACTGATGTATTATATTTTCTAAAATAATTTTTAAGCATAATTTTTTTTAAAGTTTATCTTATCACGTGGCGGTTTCAATATATAAAATAATAAACATTTTACACATAAAGTAACAAATATTTTTCAGCATTTGTTTCTGACTATTTTTGCATAATGAAATTAATACTTCCTTTATAAGCAAATAAAATAATAATATAAAAAAAAACCCACCAAACTAACATATTTGTGAAAGACATATTAACGAAATTAATACTTCTTTTATAAAGAAATAAAAGAATAATATTGAAAAAACACAAATTAAACTTATTTGTAATCGTACAATTTAAATTTTTAGATCACCAAAAAGGATTTCTTTTTCAAATGGAATTTGTTTGCAAAGTTCATCTTAGTTTACTGATTGTCTATGGTTTTAAAAACAATTTTAAAGCATGGAAATTTTTAATTTATCTATATCGCGCCGAGCTCGATTACGAAAGATTAATCCGTTTGCCCTTAAAACAAAATAAAGAGTTCATCATTTTCTTACGGCTAATTTCCATTAAAAAAAACTTCCCTATAAATAAATAAATAAAATAACATAAATAAAACACAAATTTACCAGACATGTATAAGCTCTGAAATTATGAGAATATAAAAGGATGCCATAAGTAGTAAAATATTGGCAAATAACTCTTAGCATGCGGCTAATAAGAAAATATCGCTTTTGATAAATTTAAAAAATGTATTTGATTGTGTAATTCGTATTTTCCATGTGAAGAATGCTTTTTCAATGTAAGTGGTCAATCTAAAAAATTTATTGCATGTAAAAAAATATTACTTTTCTATTAAAAAAGATGGTTTTCACCTATATTCTGCAACACGGGAAGCCCGGGTACGATCCCCTAGTATATATAAAAGCCGTTCTCTGTGTGTATGTCCTTTATACAAATCTTCAATTTTTGACGGATTTGCACGAAACTTGCTGTATATGCGTTTTAGAACGTGGAAAAGATCACTGTCTACTTTAAAAAATTATCAGACAAATATTTATCCCTTTTTTCTACGACCTTTCATAATTTAACATTATAGAAATATCTCTTTTTAAATATTCAAATTCAAATTTCTTTCCTGTTACCACACATCTAAAAAACTGCTCAATAATTTAAAAAAGAAATTGGTAACTCAAGTACTTTATTTTATAAGTCAATAAAAATTCGGATTGTCTCACTATATTTTGCTGTTTTTGAAATTGACGTCATTCAAAGAAGAAAATGCACATTTTTCATATATTTATGTAAAAACTTTAACTAAGCATGTTTTAAAATGACATTAGTAGTACTTTGGTTGATTGTTAAAAAATCTATTTTAATGAAGTCGTTTGAGTATCAAGAAATCAATTAAGGAAAAAGATAATAACAATAAAAAAAATCGTTTGCTAGATATGACGTCAATTTCGTCACTATAATTTCAAACTGGTTCTAAAAACTGGATGCGACAATTTATTTCCTATTTCTTTGTAATCTTTAATTATACCATTTAGATAAATGTTTTAATACCTGAAATGCAGCGATAATATTCTGCGATTTATATCGAATACGGCTATATAAAATACGATTTTTCTACGATTTATATTAAATAGAAATTATAGCTACTATTTTTTAGGGTAAGCTTTTTTTCTTTTTTAAACAAAATTTCATGACTGACAGACTTTTCTGTTAGACGTTGAAATAATGGTATGTATGATGTTTAGAGATCAAATTGCAGTAAAGGCGTAATTTATGGTACGGTTAAGTTGTTGCCACCAATAATATGGTGCTAGGCGTTTAGATATCTCTTTTCTTGATAATATTGCATTAATAGCAAACGGATATATCTTTCTGAATTGGGTTACAGGTATATTTAAAAATATCTCCGTGATTGAAAATTAATTTAAAATGGATAAACAATCCGTAAATTGAGATAAGCTTTTCCAACAAATATTACTGAAAGTCCTTTTTGTATTCTATTAGATGTTGGAATAATCAAATGTGCTATGTTTAAAGGTCAAATTGCAGTAAAAGTTAAATTTATGGTTGGGTTACGTTGTTGCCACCAACAATATGATGCTAGAGTTACTCATAGTTCATCAATGTCTTTACTTTATAATATTGCAATAAGAGCAAACAGGTATATCTTTCGTAATTAGGCTGCATGTAGAGATGAGATTTCCACGTTTTTGCACACCAGTATATTCTTAGAGAAAATGTTGTTCTGTTAAATCGCGAGAGTGTTCCGATTAAATGAAATATCATTTTCTCGAACAAAATACTGGTGTGAAAAAGCGCGGAAATCTTATCCCTGGCTGTATGCAAATCAAAAAACATCCATGATTGAAAATTACTTTAAAATCCATTCACATGAAAAAATTGAGATACAATTTTCAAATAAATTTTATTTGACAGAACTTTTTTCTATTCGACAGTGTGAAAAATGAAATTGTATGATGATCATAAGTAAAAAAAAATTCAGTAAAGGCAAAATTTATGGGTTAGGTCATTGCCATCATCAGTATAATGTCACAATTGGCATGTGTTTGTAGTTTTTTTTTTTTTTTTTTTTTTTTTTTTTTTTGCGTGTGTATTCTGAAGATGACGCAATGAAAGAGTCGAAACATGTAAATTTTTAATATTTTTTTTTTATTTTTTTTTTTTACTGATATGACGTTTTTTAAGCAAATAATTGTACTTTAATATATGTTATGACATTTGTTTGGAATATATATTATTATGGTATAGTTCATAGTAGACGCAATTAAGACTATTTTATTGATATTTCTTATTGGTCTTTTTCACGATTCACGGACGGGAATGCACCAATCACAGTTATTGTCATTGCTGTATTATTTCATTTTAATGTATTTTACCCGGGAGGACCCTTATTGACACGAGCGAAGCCGGGTAGATCTGCTAGTATTTCAATAAAAGCTTTCAAGATCATTGAAAGCTATTTTTTTAGTGAAATACAAAATAAGCAAACCATTTTGAAATCGAAAGGAGTAAAGTTTGGAATGTTTAAAATGAAATGTTCTGTATTAAATGGTCCTTTGGTAAAAGTAATCATAAATTAAATTTATATTTTTACACAATTTAGAAAAATTACTGTGGCTAATTAGATTCGGACATTACAATTTCTACTGAAGTCCGCGCACATAAGACAAACAGATATAACATTTGTCTAGGGTTGCCGGAAAGCTCTATTTTTTAAAATAATCTCTAACTTTTTCCCCGCCAAAAATGTGAATATAATGTTGCAATTTTTCAAAATCAAATTCATGGGTATTTGAAATTTTTTTTAAACTTTTTCAATATTTTATACTTATTATTAACTAATTTTTATGTTTAAATGCTTTTCTTTAAAAAACTTCAATGTTAATAGTCCGATAAGTGGTCTCGAAAATTGCGTTTTCAGAAAGTTATGCTGCTGTAAAATCCAAGAAATATTATTTTAACAGAAAAATTTTATCGATTCTCAAATTTCGTAATATAGGGCTTTAAAATGCACCAGGTCTCAATGCTAGGTGCAAGCAACACCAAAAGTGGTTCCCTTATGAGTCTTTACTGCTACAGTAAAACCTTTTTTAAGGGACACTTTGAAATAAGAGACCCCTCTATTTAAAAAAAATTTTCTATGTCACAGTCTCTTCAATTAGGGTGTGTAATGCACTCAACCTCTAAATAAGGGATCTTTTTAAAGGATGCTGATAATCGTTACAATGATTGTTCCAATAAATAAATAAAATAGAAAGCTAAACTTTCGTAATTTATGTGAATTTTCATTTACGATCACATTATTTTTTTTAAATAAGAAGAAGAAAAACAAAAATTTCAGACACTATTTTTTTTTAATATATATCGTTAATGAAATTCAAATCAGCTTTTGCAAAGGCTAAAGAATCAATTTTAAAAAAAGGAAAAATTCCATTTTTTCAATTCTAGGAGATTGTCTATGTATAGGTGACATTGCAGGGTTAAATTTAGCTAGTAAAGTTAATATGGCATTTTAAAAAGAATGTTTTATTTTTTATTTCCTGAATGTTTGGATTCAAGACAAACTCTTTCAATTGAATACTCTAAATATACAAGTGTAAGTACTCATATATTTATTTATTCTTTGTTTTTTTTTAAATACTAAATTACCTTTTTTATTAAACTAATGTTAATTGCAAATATTAAATAAATACAAATATATATAAGGGACAAAATATCCCGCCCCATGTGTGCTCTTTTTTGGTAGACTTTACTGTACTGTTTAATTTAGCCAGCAAGCAGCAAGAATTTTTTAATGATAGAATAATGCTTAAATATAAAATGTAAATGATTCTGGAATGTATGATAGTCTGATAAAATAATTAAAATGAATTCTACAACCGAATGACTTTTTTTATGCTTCTCGTTGTAAAAATATATGTGGAAGGATGGTACATATTGTTTATTTTAATTTTTAACGAACATTAAGCATATAGGCGGATTTTTTGAAAATTTTATTTAGATGCTTTGCTTGTCTTATTGAAATTATTGTAAATGTGAAAATTTAAATTCTAACTGATGTATAAATCAAAAGCAAAACCTGTAATAATCATTTCTGAAAAAAACTACATTTTTCATAAAATTTCAGGTACGATTCTGAACGATTGTCCAATGGCATGAACCGAATGGTTGCTTTCCACAACTTCGAAGAACATTTGGACGGTTATGCCCCTCACTTGACATCTCTTGTCAGTGGTTTGCACTACGCCTCTAGACCACAAGGTTTCAGTCTTCAAGACCTTCCCGATGTCGATGTTCAGGACATGGAAAGATGGAGGGAAAGAATCTTAGAAGCCATTGACTTGCAAACTGTATACGCTGCTGACGGTACCGAACTTCCTCTTGATGCTAAAAATGGAGCCAACATTTTGGGTTCTCTCATTGAAGCCAGCTCTGATTCTCCCAACAAGCCCTTCTATGGATCCCTCCACAACTGGGGCCATGTCATGATGGCTAGATTGCATGATCCCGATGGTAGACACCAGGTAAGATATACATTTATAATTTAACATGTTAATCCTGCACGAACGACGGCAATGGAAAGTGGATATATACTGACCCTTTGCGATTTTAAAATTAAATTCTTTATATTTAGTAGTTAAAAAAATAAATTAAGTTTTATTCTTCACAAGTGATTTAAATAACAAATGGTTAATGCTTAAACTAAAATTAAGTTAAGATTATTTTTTTTTTTTTTTTTGTCATGGAAGCTCAGCCCCATTCTATCACCCATTCAAAAATGTGATTTAGAAAGCTCTCCCCACCCTCCTTACCTAACCAAAAAAACCTACATCAATTCTCGTTTTTGAAAAAAGCCAGTAGAATTTGGGGCTTTTATATTTACTAACAGCTATATTTATGTTTAGCTATCTTGTGTTTATATTGACAAAAAATGAGCCTGATAAAAAAAAAATCTCAGTTTAGCCTATTTCATATATTTTATAATCTTTACCTTGAAAAAAAAATTGATGTAAGATAATTTTGAAAGGTATTACCATTTTGAAAACCTGCCGATTTTCCATTTCGATAAATTTCAGAAACGCCTTTTTGGCATGATTTAAAAAAATCACGAATCCTGTCTACGGGCTACAGGCACATCTCTGTTCCAAAATTTTGTTTCTCTCTTAATTTGGACGGCGCCCATATATGCCCGTGTGTTCTATTTCAGCAACTTGTTTTTCCCTCTGAAATCAACTTTTATCATTTGACTAATATTTTTATTCATTCACTATTTTAGGAAAACCCCGGTGTTATGAGTGATACCTCCACTTCCCTTAGAGATCCAATTTTCTACAGATGGCACAGATTTGTTGACAACATCTTCCAGCAATACAAGGCTACCCTAAAGCCATACACTAAGGAAGAGGTAATTTTTAATTATTAATAATTATTAATAACCTTAAAACCTTTCGTTTACATCGAGTTTGTATATTAACCCTTAAATGTCTGGTGTTGCTTTTCGGCAACATACCCAATTTAGGCTCTAAAATACTATTAGAATAATAATGAAGCTATAATGCCTAATGTTGCCAATAAAATACATTCTGAAGATATTATTAAATCGATTTTCAACATTTGGATGGCAACACTTGTGCTGTTTAAGAATGAAGATAAATTTATTTTTTCAAATGTTGCTACTTGTTCTTTTTGTTTTGTTTGGAAGCTTGCGAAATATCCTATTTTGACCTGCAGTGAGCAAGTAAAATTTATTTCTTATTATAGTTCCTAAAATTCTTGTGTGTTTAACATTATAGAATTTTATCAAGGGAAATTATTTTTTCAATTAAACACCAGTATTGCCGATTAGTAACAAACCGTTTTTTAGCCGTAATTTATACTTAAAACAAAATATGTTTTTTTTTAAGTATTTTTCCCATGATTTATTTAAAAAATGAAAGCCGAAAAACATTATTACAATGATTTTTGAAAAGTCAGGCATTTAAGGGTTAAGAAATTTTGGAATATTTGTAAAAAAAAATCTGTGCGCTATATTCAATAATTTTTATTATTATGTTGAAAAAAATAATATATTACTTTACTTATTCGGGAATGTTTTCTATTCTTGATTTCTATTTCAATTTTAAGTACCTTTAATTTTACTTTCAAATATAACTTTAGTAAAAGTTTTTCTTCAAGTATTTATTTTAAATATATATTATCAATTTTATAGTATGCTATTTTTTAACTTTATGAGTATATAATCAGAATAAATGACTTTATACGACGTTTGGAAACATTATTATTATTATTGTTGTAATTAGCTTTCTTTGTTTAATTTTTACTCTACTTGTTTCTTTCTAGCTCAACTTTGAAGGAATCAAAATTGTGAGTGCTTCAATCAATGCCAAGCAAGCTAACGTTGTGACCACCTTCATCAAGGATGACTACTTGGAATTGTCCCATGGTATTGAATTCGGAACTGGACACAAGGTTTCTGTAAGTGTCAAACAATTTCCATTAAATTTCAAAGTAAAGCATATTTCATAACGAGATCTCGTAAATTTCCTGCGAAGGTTTATTTTAACAACCTCTCTCATTATAGGTTCAATATCACCATCTGGACCATGAACCTTTTGCCTACATCATAAACATTGAAAACAACACCGGTGCAGCTAAAAACGCCACCATCCGAATCTTCTTGGGACCTAAATATGATGAACTTGGAAACCGTCTTGAGCCAGACCAGCAGAGAAGGCTTATGATCGAGTTGGATAAATTCCACAGAGAATGTAAGTGTCTGGCCAAATAATGCTTTAAAAACTATTACTTGCACAAAGAAAACATTTAAGTCCTTTAATTAAGTTCAATTAACTTCATTAATTAAACACAGTTATTCTAATTGGTAAATAAATCATACGAGTAATACCAGAAATCATTCTCAGATGCCATTGTCAAAACAACAGATATCATTATCAAAAAAGTTGTCTGAGGCAATTATATCCCATTAGATTTATCCAGGATATCTCAGTTGGCAGGTTGGAAGTTTAAGTCAAAGGTCCCTACTTTAAATCTCGTCCTGGACACTTTTTCACTCAGTTGGAAAATTAAACTGATATAGGTTCAATTAATTTTGTATATTTATTCCATATCTCTTAAAAAGCATAAGCTTCTCTAAAAAAGTTTTCTTTATCAATATGTTTCAAATTTGTCCTTTCTTTTAGTGGCCCCAGGAAAGAACGTCATCAACCGCAATGCTATCGAATCCAACGTCACTTTGTCTCACACTTACAGCTTCCAGGAACTGAAATCTGGACAGTCTGCCAACGCTGAATCAGAGTACTGTAGCTGTGGATGGCCAGAACATATGCTGGTCCCCAAGGGAACCAGCAAGGGAATGGACTTCGAACTGTTCGTCATGGCAACTGACTACAGCGTTGACAATGTAAGATTTTTATTATTTTTCTTGTTGCTGTTGTTGTTTATCACTTGCTATTACTGTGGCTGATGCTCATCTGAGTCTCTTTAAAAAGGATTTTCATACCAAATTGTTAACCAAAAACTGATTATAATTTCAAAATTTCCTGGATAGGAATTTAACCACAAGGCTAATGCTTATTGCCACGGCTTGGATATATTGTATTGTATTATAAATATTAAGTATCTTACACGCATTATTTCAGCTAAAAAGATATATTTAAGGAGCTTCAGAATAATTTAAAAATGTTTATATATGGAAGCATCTCGTATACAAGAAAATAATCTTAACCCTTCTCGAACTAAGGATTTAGAAATTTTAACGTAATAAGATACTTTCTGAATCCCACTATATCCTAAATAAAATATTTAAACGCAAAATATTGATTGACATCTTCTTGAAGCTCAAACTTTCCACCACATCACAAAATTTCTCGTATTTTTAAGAAGATTTATTAAAAGCAAATTAATTTATATATAAGTTTGTATTATGTTTATCAATACGAATATTTCAACATTATTGCTGATAATGGAAAAATAATGACCATAATACGACTTTTATAAACAGATGGCTATGAATTAGAAAACAGAAACGAAGTATTTGAATTAACTCATCGTTTTGTTGAGCAGATTTTTCAGTCTCTACTAAATTGTAATCGTTTAACTTCTATCTACTGATTACAATAAATCCGAAGAAAACTATGATACATAAAATATAGGTTAAAAATTTGAAATTTTAGTATCGTAAAACTGACGATTCCCCTCAATAGACGAAATCTTTCTAGAATTTATTTAATAATTGTACAACTCTTCTAATTTATTTTCAATAAATAAGGAAAAAGCTTTGAAATTTTAGTATCGTAAAACTGACTATTACTTTTAATAGACAGAATCGTTCTAGAGTATATTTAACAATTGCACAACTGTTTATTAACGTATTATTTATTGTTAACCTATTTTCAATAAATAAGGAAAAGCTTTGAATTTTTAGTATCGTAGAACTGACGATTCCCTTTAATAGAAGAAATCTTTTTAGAATTTATTTAGCAGTGGCACAACTCTACTGAAGTATTTTAAATAAATAAGGAAAAATCTCTAACCCTCAAAGCGGATTGGACGTATTTTTCTGTTTCCCCAAAACAACTTAAATTTGTTGTAAAAATGAATATTTTAAACATAATTGTATTTTAAAATGTAATATCAAATAAAGGGGTATGCAGTGTATTTTAGAAACAAACAGAGTAAGAAAATTTACATCAAGATTATTTTTATAAGCATTTTTATGAACATGCAGGAAGGCGCTCAAGACGCTCAGAGGGTTAAAAAGTTAATATCTTTCCTAATTTGGAAAGATAAAAGTTTAATGCATTTGTTTCATAATAGTTTCGTTCGGTTTTGCCTTCAACCAATTTGTAAACTTACCTTATTTGATTTGCAGCCTGATGGTCCAGGACTGAAAATCAACTGTGCTGATGCCGTCAGCTATTGTGGTGCCAAGGACCAGAAGTACCCCGACAGCAAACCAATGGGCTTCCCCTTCGATCGTCACATCTACGCTCGTAGCACTGCTGAAATTCTTACTGACAACATGGTTGTTGCTGATGTCAAGATCAAATTCTTGGGTTAAAATCGGCAGCTGTAAAATGGACTTCGTGATATCTGCGAATTAACTCCTGTAACATCTCAAAAATGAAAAAATAAATTTATCAATGCAATCACTATGACCGACAATTTCTTTATTCGATTTAACACTGCAAACGTATGACATCATTTAACTCAAATTGACATAATGCTCCAAGACATTATGATGCAGCGCCACTCTTTTTTATTTCTAGATGTTCTTGCCCAACAATTAGGTAGCCAAATGTATCCAAAAAAGTTAAACACGTGGAACGTCAGCAATCCTTTGATAGAATGAACATTTTCTGAAACAGATTAAATAAAAAAAATTACTTTTCTGATAGAGCATGATATGAATGAAGAAGAAGGACTGTATTTAAAAGAATGAAAAATACACTTCATTTTTATTACATTTAGTTTTAAAATTACAGTAAAATTCCAATTATCCAAACTACACTTATCCGTCAAATATGTAGAATCGATATCAGGAACAAAAAAAGAACAAAATACGTTTAAAAAATTATTGAAGTCAAAACTGCATATATTCATTCGTAAAGGTATAATTTTCTTGAAATTTCTATTTAAATCAATGCTAACATTTGTATTTAATTGAAAAAGTTTAATTTTTTTTAATTCTATATTTGGATGATTCTACATTAGATTTCACCTCTTTTTTGAGATAGGGTATTCCTAATTTATACTAATATAATTAAAAACTAAAATTTGTTTAGCTGTTTGTTTGCTTGTAGGGGGCAATCTCTGGAACTACCCAACCGATTTGAGACGTAATGGGGCCAAATTGATGGTGATAGTCTCTATAAGCTATATTTTATGTCATTGTCGATACTCCAAAGGGGGTGAGTAGCGAAAAACGTTCCGAAATTGCGATTTTTGTGATACTAAAGGGGCTAAAAACTTGAAATTTAGAATGGTAGTTACTAATAAGTTATAAATGCTCTCTAAGGGAGATCTCTAAAAAACTGCGAAATTTAAGAGAATGAAATGAGCAAAAAGCGTTTTAAAAACGTTCTAAAAGCGATTTCTATGGATTTGTTAAGGACAGAAATTTGAAATTTCACATTGATGCTAATTTTAAAACACAAATGCACTTTTTTAAAAGAATATTTTTTTAATCGAAATTTAAAAGGCTGCAGGCGAAAAAAAAAGTTTTAAATTACGATTTTTGTGATACTAAAGGGACTAGAAATTAGATATTTGGCATGGAGGTCACATTTAAGATACAAATGCTCTCTAAGAATGATTTCTAAAAAATTCGAGATTTAAAATAGTGAAATATGTTGAAAACGTTCTAAAGCACGATTTCTATAGAATTGTTAATGATAGAAATCTGAAATTTGATGTGGCTGTTACTTTTAAGAGGAAAATGCATGCACAAAACAATTTAATAAAACAAAATAGATATTTAAAAATGTGCTGGAGTGAAAAACGTTCTAAATTACAATTTTTGTGATATTGAAGGGACTAGAAACAAAAACATTGGCATTGCCCTTTCTTTTAAGATACAAATGCTCGCTAAGAATGGTTTCTAAAACAAATTCGAAACTTAAAACGATGAAATGGACTAAATTTCGATTTCTATGTAATTTTACATAAAATTTGTTAATTAACTAATTTCACATCCATATTAAAGGCACACAAAAACCACTTGCTATATTTCAACAACAACGTGTGCAAAGCTGCAGGTTTTGCTTGTCTACTTATATTTTAGAAATTGTTATTGGAATTTCAATTTAAGAGCAGACACTGTTGAATATTTTTAGGTGCGCTCGTAATTATATAAATACGCAGCACCAATAGTCGTCGTCTGTTCCGTCCGTCTGTCTGTCCGTATATAAAAGCTCAAAAACTGCCCAACCGAATGGTTTGAAACTTAATATATATCATCGCTGTAGGATTATGTTGAGTCATTTTCAAATTTTATGAACATCAAATCAAAACTTAAAAAGATAATAAAAGTTTTCTTCATTCTATTAAATCCTATCATACGTAATAAATTCAATGATATCCCATGATAAGTAATGATTCTCGGTTGCCATGGTGGTGACGTCCTATTTAAGATGGAGTCCTTTTATTTCCGTATTACTGAATTAAATATACTATATAGTCGTAATAAATCTTGTATTCGTGCATTCTTGCATAAGAGTGCAACAGCTATTGCACCAAGATCTGAATATTTGTAAAACTAGTTATAGTACGAAAGCACCTCATTTGCCACGTTTTACGTATAATTTACGACTTGTTACATAAGGGACAGCATTAAGTAATAAAAATGATAGTGAAAATTGAAAAGAAAGGGTTCCTGGAAGAAGGGCATATGTTAACATTTTACAGAAATGGGACAAATCATTAATGTCATTGAGTAGCATTGTCCTGAGCACATAGTGCAAAATAATTATTTCTTCCTACCTTTTAATTACCCTCCAGTCAATGCTGAGCATTGACGATAATGAAACAATTGTTAGGTGGGTAAGGAAAGTAATAATAATATTTTTTAGTTTATCTTTTTTATTTAAAGACTTAGAAAGGGATATTTCAAAATTCATAAAGACTTTAGATGTTTGAAGTGGAATTGCGACCAATATTATTACCAAAGTAAAATATTAAAAAAAAACTAGTTAATTTCTGCAGTTTTTGTTTCTGAAGATAGAACTTTAATTAAATGTTAAATGGGGTTATTTAGAAACTACACACAAATAAGGAAAAAAAGAAGAAAGAAAGAAAAGATGCTTAAACTTAAATAAAAACTTCATAATGTTATATGTTCACTAAAAATGTATTATTGTAAACCTAAAGAAGACTTCAGGATCGTATTCATCTTAGATAATTCGCTTGTGATTTTATAATTTTGTAAGTCTGTTACAAATTGATATGAAGTAGGCCAAGAATAAACCGAAACACCGCTTTAATACACATTAATACACATTTAGGTATCAGAATACGTTCGTAGTACTAAAAAAATCACATTGAAAAATATTAACCACTTTTTAAATTTTAGTTTATGTATACATTAACTATGCTAAGTCTATATTTCGCTTTTTAGAAAACGGATAGTTATATAGAGAACTTAAAAGAAATTTTAGAAAAAATTAAAAAAGGTTCTTTAAAAACTAAACACGAATAAGGAAAAAAGGAAAAAGAAAATCAGGCTTAAACTTAATTACAAACTTCATGATAATATATTTTTACTAAAAATGTATTATTATAAAAGTAGAGAAGCCATCGGGATCGTAGAAAATTCGCTTGGGATTTTATAACTTTACAAGGCTGTTACAAATTGATATGAAGTAGGCCAAAAATAAACTTAAACATAGCTTTAATACACATTAATACCCATTGAGATATTCAAATAACCCTCATAGCATGCATGGTCACGGTGACGTCATTGTGACATCACTGTGAGTCACTGTGGTCACGTCACATCTGTGACCAAAATGTCACCACTCAGTGATGCCACAATGTGACTGAGATGTGAGCTTCTTAGAAAACTTTAAAAAATTACAAAAAATATTCAAAACATGTTATTTATGTAAAATTATATTTTCTGGCAATTAAAAAAAAAAAAATTGTGACGCCACTGTTATGTCACTGCATGTAACGTACGTCATGTCACATATGTGACAAAAAAAAAACCCACCATATTGTAAGTCACAGTGTGACAAAAATATGAACATCAAAAATCTTTGAAAATGAACAGAAATATTTTAAACATGCCCGAGTTACAGCAATATAAGGAATGAAAACATATTAGTGGATAGGAAATAGTAAATTCGGACACAAAAAGAGGTGGGGGGGGGCATAAAAAAGAAAATGCACGGTACAAGTATGAACAAACTAGATTTTCATGCTATATTTTATCAATTTGTTATCTAAGACAGTGAAAGTATACTTTTTTTATGATTTCAATTTTATCTACCATTGCAATTTAATCCTTCACTGATTGTTATTATTATAAAAGTGTTTCTCGGAAAAATGGTACAATTTGGATAACATATTCAGAATTAGGAATACTAAATCTGTACACTTTACATATTTAGTTTGCAGGAAAGAAGTTTTTTTTTTTTTTTTTTTTTTTTTTTTTTTGTCGACTAGTGGTATTTAAAACACTTCTGTGGTTTCAAACTAAAATTTTCTATTGCAGTTAAGTCTGTAGCTTTTAATGAGTATGTAGAAAGAGTATTCAGAGTTTAGTCATATATGCATTTCTTGCTTTAGAATTTGCATTCAAGTCATATTTTTTCCTGTTAGTGTTTAACTATTTTAAGTAACTATTTTTTAAAAAATTCTACTTCTTTCAGACTTTTTAAATAAAATTAGCATCTTACGAAAAAATATTTATACAAATTTTATACAAAACCCATGATATAATGATTCGCATTTTAAATTCGTATTTTAGAGATACGACTTTAAAAAAAGCTATTTTACAAATTGTTTTATTCTGCAGAAAATGAATGTAAAAAAAATGACAGATTGACAAAGAAAATTTTTTTATCCTGTATACTCTCTTTTCATTTATTAAGAAGATGCCTAATTTTTATTTATTACGTGTAAAACAAACTTTACTTAAAAAAAAAAAAAGAAAAGAAAGAAAAAAGGCAGGTGTTTCATTCAAATAGAAAATTTCCATTACACTCACATAAAGATAAAATGATTGCGCATTTAAACTCTAAAAATCTGTTGTCTACAAAAAAAATTTTAATAATACAGTATAAGCACCTGCTTGCCAATATCGTCTGCGCTCGATTAAACTGCAGAATAAAATAAGGATCAGAACTTTTGACGCGGGAAGTATGTCTGACAATTTTGTCATTTTGTCAGAAATATGTCTGACAATTTAGGATAAAACACGGATATTATTAAACTATTTATGGAACTTAAAAGGTATGTCTTATTTAATTTAAATTTTTTATTTCCGTTTGATAGATTATTATCATGAGTTAAATAGTTGTTGTATGTTATATGCAATGAGACTGATCTGGGTTTCTTTTCCGATTCGATGCTTTAAAATATCTTAATCTGCCATCGCTAGAAGAAAAAAAAAGCTGATGCAGAGACTGATTCTAACACAGTCTTTATCGTCATTAATATTTTGGAGTTAAATATGATATACGATTATAATGATATTAGGAAACTGTTTCAATTTTGAAATTAACATTATAGTGGGAAAAAGTCTTTTTACTTTTGAAAGAATTTTTTTTCATTGCTAATAATATTTTAAATTAGTATTTAAAATCTTAAATCTTCATACCAATGTTTTCAGATTTAACATTTGCCAAAATTATAAAATAATAGGAATTCCTTATAACATATGGAAAGATTTTTGAGAAATTGTTAAATGCATTTAATTCATCTATTGCAGTTTGTTGTTGTTTAATAGTACAATTATAAACACTAATTATTTAGTGTTTTTCAAATTGATATATTTATTTTTTAATTGTATTTAAGCATTTTTTTTTTGCTGTTTGTGATTTTAATCAAACATTTAATTGTAGACATTCAGAATCAGTTATTAAATTTTCTTTGATTGTAAACTCATTTTCTACGTTTTCGATACATTTATTTTATTGGCATTAAAAAATAAAAAAAATAATATTTAAGCATTGAAATAAAGTGTTTTTCAGGCCCGATAAAGTTGAAAAGTGTTTATGACTTCGGTTTGTCTGGCCGTCTGTCCGCGCTCTAACTCGCGTAAATATACTCGGATTGATCTGAAATTTTTGGATGTTATTGATGCTTACCATAGTAAGGTCCCTATTTGTAATGAAGTTTGTAGTATGTTTAGTTCATTTACAGGGACAGTCAAAAGTATTCCATTACATTACGGCCTGTGGGGAAAAAATCGTTTCAAATGATTTTTAAGGATTTTACACGCTTTCAAACAGAATAAAATTGATATGCATTTGTGAAGCGCACTAAAATGTGCATTCTGTACAATATGCAATGCAGAGAATAGTTATTGTTTATTTACAGGGCTAAAAAAGGAATTCCAATACATAATGATATAGGGGTGGAGGGAATTGTTTGCGGCGTACTATATTTATGTTAATCTATTTGATATGTAATGAAATTGATATACGTCGTTGAGGTTTACATACTATGAATTATTTCCTGTATAATACGAAGTGTATATAGAATTTACAGGGACACACAAAATATTTCAGATAATATATTGTATCCGAAGTACTGTTCATTAGCAATGATTGCTGGAAATGTATTTTTAATTATGATATGCGCTTTTATGATCCACTACATTTATGCATAGTATATGGTATATATATATATGCTATAATTCATATACAGGACTATACAAAAGTATTCGTAAGGGCCACTGGGTATTGCTTAAAGGTGGTTTTTAAATAAGTTATGCATTTTTACGCTGCACTGTATTTAATTTACTAAGAAATGTTTGTAGAATATAGTTAAAATGATATACAGGGTCACGCAAAGAATTGGATACGTTGCCGTCTATAAATTATAATTTCTGGAAATGTGATTTCAGCAGTTTTAAGAGTGTTTTAGTTTGAATTAAATTTTAACTAAATAGTGGCGTGTAATAAAGGTTCTAGGTAAACTACGGGGTTGTACAAAATTACTTAAGTATGTTTCCATATATTAGTATAAATTGCTGAAAGAGAATTTCAACCTGTTATGCGTTTCCTTGATAAACTAAATTTTTCCATTATATAGTATATATATCAATCTACGGATCAAATACAGGACTGTTTAAAAGAATTGGAAAACATATTTGGCTATGGATGGTATCTGCTGAAATCAGTTTTTCAAATGTTTTATGCGTTTTCATGTTTAGTTAGTTATCTTGTTTACGTTATTTCCCCCGATGTCTTGTTAAAACATTCAGAAAGAGTTGGAAAGTGTTTTATAATTTATGCTTAACGCATGATATATCTTACTTGTTGTTTCCATTTCCCAGATCAGTCTTTTCCTATAAAACATACCAAATCTAATTAGCTCTTATTCACAAAACACAATATATACGGGAATAAAAAATTTAAATAAATAGGGCTTATCATGTCGCTCTATAAATAACAGTTGTATTAACGTCCGTTAGACTCCATGTTCGTATTTAGTAAAGCAACGACAAATCACAAAAAATTAAAAAGCTTGCACATTCTTAATATTAAGCTTGAATTCAAGATCAAGCTTAGAACTTAATAAAAAAAGATGTCAGTTGATAAGCATTGTTTTTTAAATGGAAAATTAAAAATATTTTAGAAGAATAGGACTCCAAAATATTGATATCTTGCTAAAAAGTACGGTAAAAAGATAAGATTTTACATTTCAACCAAATCTTTACTTTAAAATTATCATAGTGTTTATGACATAAGAATCATCACAATATTAATACTTGGAAATTTTTCCAGCGAGAAACATTCGCCTTGCATACAATATTTCAAATGAAAATCAAATTTCAAATTAATTGCTTAAAAGGCTCAAAGGTCAACATAATGAAAAATATTCCACGCCGGGACTCGATCCCGGGTCATCAGTATAGCGCACTGACATTCTACTGACTAAACCACATGGAACGATACCCAGCCTGGAAAATTTCTCCCTATTACATGTTGTCAAGGCTACAAACGCAGTACAAGATAAAATATTTATCGTGAGCCATCGTCATGGGGCAAACACGAAACTTAATTAAATCCATCATCGATTGAAACTATATTAATACTTGGAAATTTTTCCAGAGAGAAACATTCGCCTTGCATACAGTATTTCAAATGAAAATCAAATTTCAAATTAAAATTGCCTTTTAAGCAATTAGTTTGAAATTTGATTTTCATTTGAAATATTGTTTGCAAGGCAAATGGTTCTCTTTGGAAAAATTTCCAAGTATTAATATAGTTTCAATCGATGCTCGATTTAATTAAGTTTCGTGTTTGCCCCATGTCGGTGGCTCACGATAAATATTCCATCTTGTGCTGCGTTTGTAGCCTTGTCAACATGTAACAGTGAGAAATTTTCCAGGCTGGGTATCGTTCCATGTGGTTTAGTCGGTAGAATGTCAGGGCGCTATACTGATGGCCCGGGTTCGAGTGCCAGCATGGAATCTTTTTCACTATGTTCGCCTTTGCGCCTTTTAAGCAATTAATTTGAAATTTGATTTTCATTTGAAATCATCACAGTGTTTATGACAAGTTCGTCACATATGACACATATTTCACAAATTGGTCACAATGGGACTTCAAAGCATTGTCACTTTCGTCACAAGTTCGTCACAAAGTTAATGCCAAAATAGTCACAAATGACACACTTTTCACAAATTTGTCACACCGTGACTTCACAGAGTGGTCACAATGTGACGTCACAAACGGCCTCTAAAACGGCCATAACGACCTCGCATTCTAGTCACTATGGCGTCACATCGACGGTCACAAAATCACAGTGTGACTTCACAACGACGTCGCTGTGACGTCACCATGCCTTACGGGAAGTTAGGAGCATTAAAAAAAAGACATTAAAAAATTTAACCATTTTTTCAATTTTAGTTTATATATGCATAGACTATGTTAAGCCTACATTTCCATTAAATTAGTTTAGTTTTAGAAAACTGATAATTATATAATTTCAAAGAAATTTTACAATAAGTTAAAAAGTTCTACAAATCTAATCCTCCAATTAAAATAAATCAGGGGTTTGTCCAGACTTTTCTCACAGGGTCCTGTTTTTGTGAAATTGTGAAGTTTTTCTTATTTTTTTTTTAAATTCTAGTCATAATTTTGTAAATTTTAAATTATCAATGTCTTCATGTCCTATCCTTCATGTATAAAAAGCTAAGTAATATGCTCTTTGGTGAGTACAACTACTTACTTACAGGCCAGATTTTATTTCTAAATGACTAAATTTGTGAAAAGTTCAATTTGAAAGTGAAAAAATTCTGTGAAAAGTCTATTTAAGAGACAAATAATTTTGTGAAGGGTCCTGTTTTGGGATAAAATGTTTTGTGAAGGGTCCTGTTTGGGGATAAATAATTTTGTGAAGGGTCCTGTTTTTAGATAAATTATCTTGTGAAGGGTCCTTGAAAGGACCTAAAATTTTCCTAAACATATCCCTGTAAATATAGTATGAAAATAACCCTCACATATTTATCTAGAGAATAAACTAAAACTTTTAGACTACCACAAATAAACAATTTAGAGCTAGTTGAAGAATCAATACTAGATTTTTGGCATATTTTACATAATCATTATTCAAATATCATATCATAATTTGAAAAATATTATAATTATGATCATTCTGTTAGCTTCATGCCCTAGTTTTGTAAAAATTTTGTAAGTTTGGTAAAAATTGAATGATAACTTTTTGAGTTATCATTGTAGAAACAAAAAATGAGATATATGAAAAAAAAGGGATTTTCCGTGTTTATGTGACTACTGTGTATAACTTTAAGACTAAAGAAGAATAGTTTTCTTTTTCACATTTTTTATAACACACATCACACAAATGTTACAAACAATCACAAACACTAAAGAACCCATAGAATGATAAAGTGATTTTGGGTAATAAACCGCTATTAGAACAAGTGACATTCGTAAAACATATTGTGGTGAATACTCCCACTATAAGCAACAGAATAATTGGGGATAAGACTCGCTATAACATAAATAGAATGATTGGGGATGAGACCCGCTAAAAACACAACGTGCCACAAAAGGCAGCTCAAGAAAAACAACTGAACTGGGTCACATGACCGCAAGACTGCGGAGCTCGTTCGGCATGCGCACAAGGTCCGAACACCGGGAAATGCATTTTTAGCACTTTCCAACGTAGTTGAAAACTATGACTTCGGTTTGTCTGGTCGCCTGTCCAAGCTCTAACTCTCGCAAATATACTCGTATTGCCTTGAAGTTTTTGCATGTTATTGACTTTTACTATAACACGATCGCTATTGAAAATTAGGTGTGTAGCATTTATAATTCATTTACAGGTAAATGGGCAGTCAAAAGTCTTCCGTAGCATTACGGTCAATGGAAAAAAAATCGTTTCAAGTGCATTTTAATGATGTTACCCCATTTCAAACATAATGAAATTGATATGCAGTTAGAAAGTGCACTAAAGTACGCATTCTGTAGGGTATGGGGTCAAAAATTTATTTTTCATTTACAGGGCCACACAAAATAATTCAATTACATAATGGTATAGGGGGAAAAACTATTTGCAGCGTATTTTAATTATGTTACTATATTTCAAATATAATGAAATTGATATATGTCGCTGAAGATTACTGCAACAGGTTGTCTACAGAATCTGGAAATCAGGGAATCATGGAAAAATCAGGGGGTTTATAGATCTGGAAAAATCAGGGAAAAGTCAGGGAATTTTGTAAAAATACTTGAAAATCAGAGAAATTTGTGTATATGGAAAAAGATCTGCATTTTCACTTTGCCAGCAACACTGACCCGTCTATTTTATATACCATATTTTTCCATATGCTAATTAGTCTTTACTAATATTTTTAAAAAGATGCACATGGTATGAGTTTTTCATATTTAACTCAAATTAAGTTGATCAGATGGCCTCAATTTCTGTGGATAGCTCTTATATTGAAGGCAATTTACCCATTTTTGAAAATTTTAAATGATGCATTAGGTGGTCATGTGTGTTGATAGATTGA
Source organism: Maratus speciosus (assembly GCA_963932465.1). Taxonomy (NCBI): domain Eukaryota; kingdom Metazoa; phylum Arthropoda; class Arachnida; order Araneae; family Salticidae; genus Maratus; species Maratus speciosus. Next base: position 536,761,119 of record OZ010793.1, read on the forward strand.
CCAGGTAGCCAGCTTAATCTAATTAGCTATTCCGTCAGATGCAGATATGTCTTAAAATTGAACATTTTTCTAAATGGGGAAATTTTCTGGCCACCATATATTTATTGACCATTATATGAAGTCGTTGGACTGAATTTTGAGTTCGAATTTATAAAACTGTCAGCCAATACTTTATGAATATTAGGCAATTTTTATGTTTTTCTCTTATTTTTTCCCCGAAATGTGATATTAGCAAGCTGAATCTAATCTAGAATCATCCAAATATAGAATTTTATAGATTTCCTGATTTTTTTCTGAAGTGTGTTATACGAGGAAGCAGCATACATGAAAAAATACCGTATGTATATTGTTAATAATGGAAATCAGGCAAGTCTGATAAAGATAGTCAGGAAAAAATCGGGAAATCTATAAAATTCCATATTTGGATGATTCTAGATTAGATTTCATCATTTTTTAACTGTGACAATAGTACAAAATAGCACATGGTGGCAATATCCCATAAGGTTTAAGCATTTTTTTGACAATACTCCTCTGTTAGTAAATTTTGAGATGCTGTTGGACGTGTGTGGTACGAAATAGTATGAAATAGTACAGAGTTGCAATTTCTGTAGCCACCCTGTATAAGCTATTTCTGTAGCATATGAAGTTCACAGCATTTGCAGGGACACATAAAAGATTTAGGATACAGTACTATATACAGTTCTCAGCAAAAGTTTAGACACTGGTGATATTTAACTTTTAAGTAAAAAATACAAACACTTGGGTTATACAAATGGCTGTACTTATTTTAAAATATATTTTTAACATTTTAGGACGGAAATAAAGGTTTTAATGTAAGATATTATTTAATTTAACCGAAAAAGTGAAATTTGCAAAAATTTGTACACTTTCTTGATTTTTGACAACTGTTCACGGAAAAACGCAAATTTCAAACTTATGACGTCACATGCATGAAGTATTTAACTGCATCTCGCGATAGCATCGGAGAGTGAAGATGTCGCGAGCTTGAAATTTTCAGTCAGATACAGTAATTGAAGCATGGAAGCTGAAATCGAAAAGGCAGACTGTTGCAGAAATTTCAGCTACTTTGAATCATCCAAAGAAGTCTGTCTGTCAAGTACTGTCTAAGGGTGACTCTTTCAAAGTAAAACATAGATCTGGAAGGCCTCATGTGGCCGGAAAAAGAGATGGTAGAAGAATCCATAAACTGGCATCTACACAAATGATGATTGCTTGTAGCGTTAAAAGTGAGTCAGAGCTTTCTGTGTCAACGGATACGATTCGTAGATGAATTAAAGGAAGATGTAAATTAGTCTACATGCAAATGATAAAACAACCAGCCTTGGAATATCACAAAAAATTTATGAGAATGCAGTAGGCTCGCAAACATAAATCATGTGCATCCAAGTGGTGGACTGTGATATTCAGTGACGAAAAAAAAGCGGAATTTAGATGACCCAGATAAGTGTCCATACTATTGGCACGACTTGCGTAAAGAGTCTCGGACTTTCTTTAGTCGACAACAAGGAGGTGACTCTTTAATGATTTGGGCCTCACTTTGTTTTAATGCTCAAGTATCTCTGGAGTTCTGCAATGGTCTTCAAGCAGCGTAAGACTACATACATACACTGGAAAACAATTTAGAGCATTTTGTTAACTTTTAACTGTTCCAAAGTATGTATTGGAGCAAGATAATGCGTCCATTCATGTTGCATACAAAACAAAAAAAAAAATGGTTTAACTCTCAAAATATTACTGTTCTCGAATGTCCCGCGTGTAGCCCTGATCTAAAACCAATCGAAAACTTTTATGGCATCATATCGCATAAGGTTTACGCAATTTTTTGACAATACTCCTCTGTTAGAGAACTTTGAGATGCTATTGGACGTGTTTGGTACGAAATAGACTCCCAAGTGATGCAGGATTTAGTTTCTTCGATAGAAAGTCATATTTTTGCACTAATGGCAGACAATGTAGGTGCAGTTCGATATTAGTTTATGGTTATTTTTCTGTAAGTAAACAGGTTGTCTATACTTTTGAAACAATGTTATTTTTTTTTTGTCATTATACATTATGTAAAGTGTTTAATTTAAAATTTATTGTTTGTGAATAAAGGATAAGTCCCCAGTAATATATGACAGTTGAGTTACAATAATTCGTTACATACTTCTCAGTACAGAAGCATAATCGATCATTGTCTAAACTTTTGCTACGTACCGTCTTAGAGATAATCGCTGGAAGTACATTCTGAGTTATTTATGCATTTTTAAGTTTAATTAAATTTTTGTATACTACGTGGTGTGTGTATATTCTAAAAATCATATACACGGCTACACAAAAGAAGTCGTAAGGATTACTGAGTATGAGCATAAATTGCTTATTTTATGGGTCTTCAAGCTGAACTATATTTAATATACTAAGAGTTGTTTGTAGACAATCGATAAAATCATGTACAGGGCCACGCAAAGAATTGGATATATCACCGGCAACGGATGTCATTTTCTGGAAGTTTGATTTCAGTATTTTTAAGCGCGACATAGCCTGAATTAAATTTTAGCTCAATATGTAGCGTGTATAAAAAGGTAGTAGGTAAAACAAAGGGATTTAAGTATTCAAGTATGTGTCCGTCTATTGATATAAATTATTCAAGGTGAATTTTCAATCTATTATGCATTTTCTTACAAAACTAAATTTTCGTATACTATATGGAATATATACCAATCTATAGACCAAATACACACAAAATAACTGAAGTGCAGTTTGGCTATGGACGGTAATTCCTGAAATCTGGTTTTCAAATGTCTTATGCGTTTTCTGAATTGTTTACTTAGATATTTACGGTATTATACAGTAAAGTTTTGGTACGGTATTATACAGTAAAGTATTCTGGTAGGGTTGAAAAGAGTTTAAAAATTTATGCTTGACGCAGGATTTGTCTTTCTTGTTAATTAACGTGACGAAATAACTGTAGCTAGATTTAAATTAACTTCTTCGTTGCCAAATACTATCATAAAATATCAATAATTATTTAAATATTAAGAAAAATGTCTTAAAAATTATATTTTTATAAAAGTAAGGTATTTAAATTTCGTTAAACAGCTATACAGATACTTCCGGCTATCATTTCTGGTTTGTGGAGTTTTGCAAAATTTTTTAATATTTTGGTTTCTAATTGGCGTAACTATAAAATCGAAATTGTTTTCTAAATCTAAATAAATGCTCTATTCAATAAAATCAAAAATTGAAAATACCATTTTTTGCGAAAATTGACAATTCGAAACCTATTCGAATATTTTAATAAATTAAAAAGGAGAAAACTGAATTGTGTTTAAAATTTCCTATATTTTCCTGAACCATGCGTTTACCAGTTACATTGCAAATTTTTCCAAATCAAGTAAAAATAAAATGCCATGATAAGCCACACACACCAAATTGTGAACATCCAATATGTAATATATTGTAAAGATTTGTTGTCTTTATGCAATGTACTACAAGCCAAATAATATCACGAAATTAATCGAAAGTTCATAATTTGGGAGCGCTAGTCGAATTTCTGTCGCGCTAAACATACAAACATACTTAACCGGCCGCACAAATGCAAAATGTTATTATCCATAAGCAGAGTCGTCGCTAAGGCAATTTATTCTGGGCGGGGGGCGAGAACCTTAAATTGCCAAGTGAACTTTCAGAATTTGCCAACTCATTGAGAAGCAAAATTAAAAGTTCTCGACGTTTGCCAACTAGTTTTATAATTTTGTCAAGTTACCACAATTAGAAAGTGTAACATAGTTCTTATTTGTAAAAAGTTTCATAATATTCCCAATTAAATTTGTAACTTTTGCCAAGTTTATCATAAATAGAATGTGCATAAATAGTTTTGATTAAATTTTTAAACAAATATGCCAATTAAGTTTCTAAATTTACGAAATGTAACATTGTTCGCGAAAGTTTGGGGGGAGCCTCCCCCTTAGCGAGGGCCCTGTCTATAAGCATTTCGTTTAGATGTAAATTGCGGGTGATCGACATACAGTATTCCCCAAAAGTGATGGTACAGGAAGTAGTTTTCGGAAAATATGCAAATTTAACCATGATGAGCGCAAATAAAATTGAATTAATAAAGCAGAATTATTCAATAACAATTTTTGCTAATTATACATGAAAAATTCAATAATAATTTCCTTTAGAAACATTATAAGTTCACAAATGCTTCCACAAAAGTTATGGTACACGTGGAATGTTTTTAAATTATGAAAGAAAATCGTTTTCTAAAATTTAGTTGCATTTTTTTTTTCATTTTCAGTATCGTTTTAAGTCTGTTTAGCATTAATTTGACTAGATTTTCTGTAACATTTTTCTGAATTTTATCCATTCTGCAAATAAAACACTTTTCAACAACTTTTTATTTCTGGTATCCTAACTGTTCACTTGCTGCTGTAAGATACTCTATAAATGTTTAATGAGATTTAAATTTGGAATTTGTGAAGGGATTGCAAGTGCGTGGGAAACAATGCAGAGCAGCCATAGTCGGACAATATGAGCAGTGTGCTTGGGATCATTGTCTTATTGGAAGTAATAGTCCTGCGGGACGCCTAACTTTAATGTACTGTCCTACAAATTTTATTTAAAATATTTAACTATTCAAATCTGTCCATGATAATCTCAGTGAAATCTAAATTTCGTACTCCTGAAACTGACATACAGCCCCAAATCATTTCAACTCCTCCAACATGCATTACAGTTATGTTCAAAATCTGAGATTCAGTGCATCGTCCTTTCTCCTCCAAATTCCAATTTGTCCATTTATGCTGAAAACATTGAACTTAGAGTCATCTGAAAAAATTACATGTTTCAGAAATGCATGTAAAAATTTTCTGACAAACTCTATTCTTTTCTTTCTGTTGATCGGAGAGATGTAGGGTTTCCTCCTTGCAGATCTTGATCTAAACTCAGGATCATTAATGCCCCTGTTGATAGTTTCTTTATGCACTATTTAATTGCCATACTTTTGCAAATTTTCTGTTATTTTTCTAGCAGTAATTGAGCGATTTTTCAGAAATGCACAGTATTATTATTCTAACATCTCTCACCTTTAATTTTTTAGGAAGGCCGTTTCGAGCTTTCTTTGCACCTATTAATTATCCTTTTTAAGTTGGAATGGCTTCAAGACATTATTTTAGCTATCTGACTATAAGATTTATCCTTTTTTACCTCAAAATTACAGTTAATTGTGTTTCCTTTACTGTAAGTTCTTTTTGCGTCATTTTTTAAATAAACTCGGGAAAGTAATAAAATCTATAAGATCAGATAACGCCAAAGAATATCTTGGTGAGAGCTTCGAAAACTATTTGGCCGAAAACGGCATAGAACGGCAATTAAGTGTCCCGTACAGTAGTCCACAAAATGGCGTTTCAGAAAGAAAAAAATAGAACAACTGCAGAAATGGCACGTACTATGCTGTCAGATGCTAAATTGCCTAAGAATTTCTGGGGAGAAGCAGTGATGACACCATATATTTAACCAACCGACTGCCAACAAATGCAAATGAAAATCATGCAACACCGTACGAATTGTGGAATAATAGGAAGCCCGACCTATCTAATATTCAAACATCTGGGTGTAAGGCATTTGCCTACGTAGATAAATCTAAAAGAACCAAGTTTGACAAAAATACAATTGAGGAGGTCTTGATGAGGTATGATTTTCGAAGCAAAGGATACAGAATTCATACGGGGAATAACGACATAATAATTTCAAGAACCGTAAAATTTATTGAAGAAGGGACTAAATTTGAGGAAATTAATGATATTACAGAAAACGAAAATGACGCTCAAACACCTGCCGAAAATATCAAGATTGATTTAACGAATGATAACGAAGATCAAGTAGAAACCCCAACGCAAAATAATCCCGAACCGAGAAGGTCACTAAGGCAAAACAGAGGTGTACCTCCAAATCGTTTTGGAGTAACTGTAAATTTATGCAAAATTGAGGAACCGAAATCGTGGACCGAATTACAAAACATTGATTACACAGAAATAAAAAAAATAAGTGGTTGGAAGCAACAAATGAAGAAATAAAATCGCTACATCAAAATAAAACATGGAAATTAATTAAAGCTATACCCGGAAAGCGCGTCATAGGCTCGAGGTGGACATTTAAAGCCAAGAGAGGAGCCGATGGAACCATAGAGAGATATAAGGTCAGGTTAGTCGCCAAGGGATACTCACAAAAATATGGATGTGATTACGATGAAACATACGCCCCAGTCGTATCACATACCACACTGAGAGCATTTTTAAATGCAACTGTTTATAAGAATTTAGATGTGACGCACCTTGACGTCAAAACCGCTTTTCTGCACGGCACTCTTGAGGAGGAAGTTTATATGTATCAACCGGAAGGGTATTTAAAGAGAGGGGAGGAAGAGAAGGTGTGAAAGTTGAATAAAGCGATTTAGGGCCTTAAACAGCCGCCAGGGAATGGAATTTAAAACTTAGCCAATCCCTATTAAACTTAAAATTCGCAGAATGCGAATCGGACCATTGTTTTTTTAAAAGAGTTAAAAATGGAAAGTCGCATATGTAATTGCCTACGTAGACGATATTCTCGTAGCGAGTAATACAGATGACACGCACGAGATATACCCAGTTATCCAGGGAATACGAAATTAAAAACCTGGGACATGTAACACAGTATCTAGGGATCAATATAACAAAAACAGAAAACGGTAATTTACAGCTCGATCAGGAGCACAAAATAATAGAAATCGCGGAAAAATTCAACTTAACCCTTAGCAAACCCACCTATACGCCGATGTGCACTAACTATTTTAACTTGGATCCAGAGGGAAAACCAATGGAAAACAATACAGGGTACAGATAAGTAATTGGCGGATTATTATATATCGCGACATTAACAAGACCTGATATCGCGGCATTAGTTAACCTCTTGGGGAGGAGGAATGAATCCCCGAGACAGGCTGATTGGGAAGCTATTGAGAAACTCATTAGATATCTGGTGACTACCAGAAAATTGAAATTTGTTATAGACAAGTCAAAACCTCCAATACTAACCGTGTACAGTGACGCCGATTGGGCTAATGATAGAATTGATAGGAAATCGACCACAGGTAGCCTATTTAAATTAGGTAACAATCTCTTAGCTTGGCTTTCTAGGAAGCAGACCAGTGTAGCACTATCTTCGACAGAAGCTGAATATATTGCGGAGTCAACCGCTACACAAGAGATAAAATGGTTATTAAGTATACTCCATGACCTCGAACTGCCCCAACAGTTACCGATAGACATTTACGAAGATAATCTATCCGCCATAAAACTGACGAGAAATGAAAAGGCGCAAACAAAAACTAAGCATATTGATGTAAAATTTCATCATATTAGACATCAGCATGAAAGTGGAATAATTAAAATATTTTACAGTCCTTCAAAATTCATGATCGCTGACAAAGCCACTCCCAAAAACTCAATTTGAATTTCTGAGGAAAGAACTGCAATTAAACATTGTCATAGATTCCTCGCACAAAAAGGAGGAATATTAAAAATCATCTTTACTGCAATCGGTTTTGTGCACGAATCTATAATACATATTTCTTTTACTCGCGAAACAATATTTGTGAATTACATTACAACGTACAATGTTTGTGAAATCATGCTACAATATGTGTTTGTGAATTTAAGTGACAATATACTGTTTTTCACGTGAACAATTAAATGTGTTTCAAATTATAACTATTATCAGTGTATCACAAAAGTTCTTCTTTGCTGCGTTAGATGGTAGCACTAAAAACTGTTCCATTTTTCAATCCTTCAAGACTCGTTCAAATAACTGATAACAGGTGACGGCACTGACTGGAGTCCTTTGGACATTCAATTTTAAAACTTTATTTCATATAATAGAGAACTGCTGATCTCATCAAAAACCTTTGTTTTACGGAATAAGGCATCTTGACTCTACTTTTGCTGCCCCAAGAACATTCAGTCTCTGCAAAATTTCCGTGCCTGCCGGACATACGTCCGACAATATCTTATCTTCCATTGTTTCTGAAAGATGTTCTTCAGAACAAGGATACACTCTATCCACGCTCCTAAATGTAGTTTAAAAACTGCTACAAATAATATAATGTACATAATTCAAATATTTAACCTTTCCTGTTTGTTTTTACAGTAATTAATCAAGAAATAAAAAAGTTTATTTGGAAGTTGAAACTCAGTGTTCATCTCCATATTTCTTCAGCATACAGAATGCTAATCTGTGCACATCTTTACAACAATAAAAAATATTCTTCAGATATTGAACATTGACCTTCCACTCCTACTGAAGACCAATCTCAGGTAGGACAACTCTTTTATTATATTTCATGTGTTGTATATCACACTGAATTATAATCTGGGTTTTCTTTGCCAACGGCAATTTAGTACTCACGGTTTATCCCTCGAAACTTTTTATAGAATCGTTTTTGATATTTCCTGAGATTGCGTAGAAAGTGTAATTTAGAACGCTTTTTGCGCATTTTCACCCCTTTTAAATTTCGAAATTTTTAAAAACTGTTCATAGAAACCACTTACATCTTATGATTACCGTGCCAAATTTAAAGTTGCTAGTCCCTGCAGTATCACAAAAATCACAATTTAGAACGTTTTTTGCTCTGCAACCCCCAGGTGGTAGTGAAACTGACATGAAATAGAGCCTATGTCGGAGAAAGGGCTGTCACCCTCAATTTCCAACCATCACATTTAAAATTGATTTGGTACTTCATGAAGATTGCGTAAAAATTGCAATTTAGAACGTTTTTACAACGCTTTTTGCGCATTTTCGCCCTTTTTAAATTTCAAATTTTTTAAGAAATATTTTTAGTGATCATTTATATCTTATAAGTAACCACTATGCCAAATTTCATATTTCTAGACCCTTCGGTAACACAAAAATTGCATTTTTAGAACGTTCTTTGCTCCTGCACCACTTTTGAGGTAGTAGCTTGGACATAAGGTATCGCGTATGTTGGAACTGAAACGAACACCATCCTTTTGATACATTACTTTTGAAATCGGTTTGATACTGTTTGAGATTGAGTAGAAATCGCCATTGAGAACGCTTTTCACGCATTTTCACCCCTTTTAAATTTCGAATTTTTTAAGAAATGTTCTTAGAGATCATTTATATCTTATAAATAACTACCGTGTCGTTTCTAGGCCCTTCAGTAACACAAAAATCTCATTGTTAGAACGCTCTTTGCTCCTGCACCCCCTTTGGGGTAGTGGCACTGTAATAAAATATAGCCCATCTTGCTTTCACCATCATTTTCACACCATTATTTGTGAAATCGACTCAGTACTTCCTGAGATTGTGTAAAAATCGCAATTTAGAACGGTTTTCGCTCATTTTCACCCCTTTTAAATTTCGATTTTTTTTTCAGTAACTGTTCTTAGAGATCATTTATATCTAATAAGTTACTGCCATGCAGAATTTCATGTTTCTAGGCACTTCAGTAACACAAAAATTGCATTTTTAGAACGTCTTTTGCTCCGGCACTCCTTTTGTGTTAGCGGAACCGACATAAAATATAGCCGATTTTGGCGCAAGGGCTGTCGTCATGATTTTGACACCATTATTTTTTTAAATCGGTTCGGTACTTCTGAGATTGCGTATAAACCGCAATTTAGAATGTTTTTTAGAACGCTTTTCGTGCACTTTCACCCCTTTTAAATTTCGTTTTTTCAGGAAATGTTCTCAGAAATTATTTATATCTAATAAGTAACTACCATGCCGAATTTCATGTCTCTAGACCCTTCAGTAATACAAAAATCGCATTTTTAGGCTTTTTTTTTGGGGGGGGGGGCTTCTGTACCCCCTTTGGGGTAGTTTTACAGACATTAAAAGTAGCCTATCTTAGAGCAACGGCTGTCACCTTCATTTTCACATCATTATTTTATAAATCAGTTCGATACTTTCTGAGATTGGGTACAAACCGACATTTAGAACGTTTTTTAGAACGCTTTTCAGCCTTTTTAAATTTCTAATATTTTAAGATTTGTTCTTAGAGATATTTTATGTCTTATAAGTAACTATCATTCTTAATTTTATGTTTCTAGGCCCTTCAGTAACAAAAAAAATGACATTTTCGGAACGTTTTTTACTCCTACATCCCCTTTGGGGTAATGGTATCGACTTAAGATATAGTCTATGTTCGAACGTGGACTAGCACCATCATTTTGATACCATTACATTTGAAATCGGTTCGGTAATTCCAGAGATTACCTCCTACAAATAAACAAACAAACAAACTTTACTTCTTTATAATAATGGTATAGATTAATATTTTCAATGTATATTTCAATATGTTCAATGGAAATATGTTGCAGTTACTTTAAAGCAAAAAGCATTTTTATTTGAATTAATTTAATCTTCTCGACTATTTCGACTCAACTAAAAGTTGGCAGCTATGTTTTGATATAAAATTTCTCGCAGTCTGAAAAAATAAACTGAAATACATGATATAATTTTTTTCCTGATCAAATAATACTAATATTTCATGCAAGAAAAATTACATGAACGGAAATAAGCATTTAGAACCTGTCCTTAGTCAATGACGTTTCCTTGTGCAAACACGACTATAATATTCGAGACAGACCAACAATGTATTAAGAGTGAAATTAAATTTTATAGTCGTTTTCTCCTCACCTAGCTCTAAGCGTTCCTTAAAACTAGTGTTAAAGTATGAAAATATACAGAGTAAAATACAGTAAAGACACAGATTTCATATAATTTCACATAACTTTATTTATAATTTTTAAAAGCATTTTTGAATTTTATAAATGATATTTGCTTTATGAACTTGAGATTCATGCCATATTTTATATCAATTTTGTAATGTAACAACATATTTATTCTACTTAAAATATAGTCCTTCAATTTTGATATCATAGAAGTTTGATGTGTACCCGTTTCCTTCCGTTCCGAGTGTTTTCTATTTTATTCGTGATTTTTCTTAACCCATGAATTTGATAACAACTTCGGTCATGCACATGTTTTCGGTGAGAAGCTCTTCGGCAGATTGAGCAGTCACGTGCCTGTCGAAGGGGAATCCCATAGGCTTGGTGTCTGGATATTTCTGGTCCTTGGCACCACAATAGCTGACTGCGTCACCACAGACGGTCTTCACATTAGCGCCATCAGGCTGAAATAGCAAATAATATTATATGAATATAATTCTAATGGATAATCCAATATACAAACCTGTAATAAATACACACTCGCTTGCACGCGCACACACATGGTCGACTGAATAATCGTAATTAATAGTCGCTCATCACAAAAGAAAAATTTAAGTTATATATTATGTATTGTTTCTAAAGTATTATATAAATTGCTGAGTTGGTATAATTTTTAAATATACCGGGTGTTTCAAAAGTTCGGTGCGAAAGTAAAACGCGATAAAAAAAAATAAGTTCTATGGGTCTGAGAGACATTTGCAGATAAATACTCGGAAGTACGAGATTTTGCATGACACAAGCAAAAAAATTAGTTCAAAATCTCGGCAATAGATGGCGCTACTGCAGATAGTTCCATGAAATAATTCCATACTTCTCACACAACTTAAGATTTGGAGACAAAAACACTAGAGAATACTGAATGTACACTTTGTTTAATCCAAATCTTGCGTTATGTGAGAAATATGGAATTATTCCATGGATTTATCTGCAGTAGCGCCCTCTACAGTCGATATTTTGAACTAATTTTTTGTTCGTGTCATACAAAATCCCGTACCACACTGAATATTTATCTGCAAACCGCATGTCTCTCCGACCCATAGATCTTTTTTTATAGTGCTTTACTTTTGCGCCGAACTTTTGAAACACCCGGTATATATATATATTCCTTTAAAACAGGTATTTAATGAGAAGTCGTGCATGTGATGTTTCCGACATTGAACCGCAAAATGTTATAATCAGCCTTCCGTACAGGGTCTTTTTAGATGCCAATACTGTGACGTTACATACTATGTGATCTTATACTAGAAGTGAAATTATATGTTTAAAATTAAGCGGGAATTATAAAACATGACAATATAAACACGCCTCTGTGTCAGTATGATACTATGCAAGGTATGACTGGTACTGTAATTTCATAATATATATGTATAACTTTGCATTAAAAATGCTACATCATATCATCAGCCAGTTTCATAGCAAGAATAAAATTAACGAATGTTTATCATTTAATTTCGATACTTTGTCCTTTAGCTTAATGATACAAACTGCAGAAGAAACTGTAATTCATTTTAGAAATCATATGTAGATTTTACAAGGAAAATAAAGCACATATTTAGGTCTTTATTTTGTACAAACGGATCTATATTCTCCTCAAAAAGGATCAAGACATCACATTTTGAAGAAGTTACGTTTTCGTACGTTTTAAACAAATTGCAGAATATTTAAATTGAAATTATGACAATAAATATATATATAAAATTGATAAGAAATCTGTGAAATGTTCGTAAAGATAACTTCATAAAGTCTACTAATTTATAAGAGAAAATATTGGTATATTGATTAACAAAGCTGCCAATCATCCATTTTTTTTTCAAGTCATCAAATAAGCATATTTTGAATCAGAAAATGCATTTAATGAAATATTTTTGTTTTCTTTGGTACTTATTTCATTTCATTTACTACATAAAAATATTGGTTAAAAATATATTTATTTGACTAGACTTTAAAAAAAACTAGAAAGTTGATAACTATGATTTATTTTAAAATCTTTTAATCCCAGCTTCTTTTCTGTAATCCAATTTTGTTATGAGTTATAAATTAGCAATTAATATAAATTATCAATAACATAATCGTTTAATTTTATTTAAATAAGTTGGAAATTGCACGTCAAACGTAGCAAATGAGGTGCGTTCGTACTATAACTAGTTTTATAAATATTTTTTGCACCGCATATTGTACTGAATGTATATCTCAGTGCACTTCATAAGTGCATATCAATTTCATTCTATTAGAAAGGCTGTAACATCATTAAAATGCACTTGAAATAATTTTTTGCCATTGGCCGTAATGTAATGGAAAACTTTTGACAGTCCCTGTAATTAAACTACGCATCCGATTTTCATAAAATTTGAAATGACTCAATAAAATTTTACATATATATATATTTAAAATTTCAGACCATTCGGTTTGGTAGTTTTTGCTCTGTTATATGTGGACGGTCGGACAGACAGACGGACCGAACGACGACTATAGGTGCTACGCATTTATATAATTACGAATGCACCTAAAAAACACATCGTCTGTAGTAAAATTTTGTGTTAACAATAAACTGTATTACAGACACTACTTACATTATCCAATGTGTAATCAGTTGCCATGACAAAGAGTTCGTAGACCATGCCCTTGTGTGTTCCTTTGGGCAGAAGCATATGTTCTGGCCATCCGCAGCTGCAGTACTCACTAGCATCAGCAGCTCCACCTTGACCTGCCTTCAGTTCTTCGAAGGTGTATGTGTGAGAGAGAGTTACGCTGGATTCAATGGCATTTCGGTTGATCACGTTCTTTCCTGGAGCCACTGAAATTAAGAGACGGGTTTTATTACTTGTGATCATTAAAAAAAGTTGTTTTTTATTGACAAGGAAACCACTTTGGTGAAGCTTGCTCCTAACATTGTGACCTGGTGCATTGTATAGCTACAGCCCCAAGAATACATAGTGTGGAAATCTGCTATCCAAACAGCGCTAAAAATTTGTATCCTTTAAATGTGTAACGATGCTCAAATCCAAAGAGCTGATCGCAGCGACATCTGAGATATAATTTCAAATTTCAATGTAAACATCGTATTTTTACTGCGTCTAAAGCAACTCGCCTTGGAGTTTTAGAAAATATCCTGCAGATGTCGCTACGATCAACTCTTTGGATTTCAGCATTGTTTGACATTTAAGGGATCTACTATTTTAGCACTTTTTTAAGTATAACTGGGACATAGAGATATTTTAGACACTATATTATAGCGCTGGAGGCAAAAGTAAGGAGATACGATACAATTTGTCTGAAAAAATCGTATTTATTGATTTTACAGCAACATTTCTGAAAATGTAATTTTTAAGACCACATTTTGGACAATTTACATAGAAGTTTTTTTGGAAAAATTACTTTAAAATAAAAATTAGTTAATAATACGAATAAAATATTGAAAATAGTTCAAAAATTCTTTCAAGAACATACGAAATTCATTTTGAAAAAACACAACATTATAATTGAAGTTTTGGCTTTATTCGTTACAGTAGATGTTTTTTTTTGTTTTTGGAAACATGTCATAGTCGTCTGCTGTGTGTGAGGGAGTAGTGGTTTAGGTATGCAGCACCATATTTAGTGACTTAACTCGTTTTTGACGTGAAATTAACAATAAAAAATCCATTACTTTAAAATTAAATGTATACAAAAATATATGCAATACAATTTTTTCAGACAAATTTAATCGTTCTTCTAACATTTACCTATAAGGCTATAAAAAGCACAAGGTCTCAATGCTGTGCGAGCTTCAACAGAAGTGTTTCCCTCGTGTGTGTATTCTAGTGTTAAAGTATGAATCTTTCTTCGGCAAAAATCGAGATACTCACATTCTTTGTGGAATTTGTCCAATTCAATCATCAGTCTTCGTTGTTCATCGGGTTCAAGGCGGTTTCCAAGTTCATCGTATTTGGGTCCCAAGAACACGCGGATGGTGGCGTGCTTGGCTGCTCCAGAGTTGTTTTCAACATTGATGATGTATGAGAAAGGTTCGTGGTCCAAATGGTGATATTTAACCTGTTTTAAGAAAAGAAATAAATTGTCAAATATCATGTTCATTCTGTTTGAATCAAGTTACTCTTAAGAGGCTATTCACTATAAAATATGGCGAACGGAATTTTTTTTTCCCCTGAATTTAAGGAGAGGTTGAACTTTCCAAGTCGTAAATTTAAGTCAAAATTTTCGTTTTCATTTTTTGTATCTTTCAAGTATGTAGATTGTTACCGTAAAGCTGTTTCGTGATATTCCAATTCACCAAAATCTTTTTTACTCGTTCAACATAACATTGCTCGTTCAACATAACATCGCTCGTTGAACATAACGCTATTGTAAAACCTAAAACCTGCTTTTCTCGAAACCATATTTTTTTAACCGGGCGACCCTTTTTCTCGAGAACTATTCGACCGATTTCCTTCATTTTTTTTTTATTTAAAAGAAAGGTAATCATTTTTGCTTTAACTTATACCGCCGAAAAGTATAATTTCCATTGACTAATTATTCTTTCGAGCTCACAAAAAGTAAAAAAATATAAGTGAAAAAATTGCTCATTTTGTTTAAAAGAGCGCCATTTGGTCAAGAAATCTACTTTTTAAACAAAATGTTGATATAAGCTTCAGAGAATTAAATGTCATCATTTTATAATTTGGCGACCCAATTTGTTTCAAATGCTTGTGACCGACGAAAGACATTCGCCCGATTGAAAGTTCGCGACGAGCAACTTCAGATACTGCCCCTTGGCACAAGCCGTATTATTAATTTTTTTTACACAAAAAAATTTAAATATGTGACAGAAATGTCAAAAAATAAAATACAATAAATCCGAAGGAAGTATCTTTTTTCTTTGTAACTGATAAAAAATACTTATAAAAATCAGGGACGTTTTGGGCCAAAGAAGTAGAACCTCCTCTTAAACCAGCAGTTCATGAATTTTTAGAAATGTGCTTATGGACTTTTTTTTAATTACTAGCTCCCTTTGGCGACCAATTTGGCCTCCCTTAAATGTATGCTAAGCATTGCATCATGTTACTTTTATTCACAATTTAATTTACTTGCTCAATCCTTCGCCAAATTGGAAGATTCTGATACAGAAATCATGAACTCGGTATTTTTGTGTTAGCCGAGGGCAGGTGATAAATCGCCAAACATTGTTTCCGTCGTATTTTTTTCGCATTTCATTAATTTCGTTTAAAATATAACAGTTTTACTCATTTTATTTAAAATACATAACTTTAATTTAAAACGGAAATATTTAAAATTTATGACTCTCAATTATTTCTAAAAAAAAGAAAAGAAAAGTAATAAATAATGCATTAAACCATGACATTTAATTTCAACATCAAAGCTTTGTTTTAATTTACCATGCGAAAAATTATTTAAGACAGTCGCATGAAATGGACAATTATAATACTGATGACATGATGGCGTTTGAACAACATTTGGCGAATTATCACCTGCGCCGGTCTAACATTAAATTACCAAATTGGCCGTATGGCATATAAAAAGCGAAGCGGTCAACGTGGAACTGTTGATGACAGTCACATGACTTAGGCTTTTATTATAGAGATGAACGTATTTCTGATTGTATTGCAGTCAAATGGACAGAAATGGATTATACTTACGTAAACTTTGTGTCCAGTTCCGAAGTTGATACCATGGGAGAGATCCAAGCGATCGTCCTTGATATATGTGGTGACAACATTTGGTTGCTTGGCATTCACCTGAGTGCTCACAATTTTGATTCCGTCAAATGACAACTGAAAATAAAATGCTCAGTATTATTAGTTGATTTTATAAGTGTTTCGCTATAATGTGGCTTCGTAATCTGGTTTTTGTAAAGATTAATCACAGGAAAGTTATCCTAAGCAATATTAGTTAAAAATCAGGGAAATAGCTTCCCCCTTGAATAAAATTTTTAAGATTTGGTTTTTCTTATTTCGTTAAAATGTGTAGAGATTAATAGTGCTAATATTAAAAAATGATATTAATTCTATACAATTATTCTATAATTCTGCTCTATAGTTATAATTATATACTTCAACTGAAAATAAGACACGCAGTTTATTAGTTGATTTTTATATTTGTTTCGTTATAATGGTGCTTCTTAATCTGATTCTTGTAAAGATTAGTCACAGGAAAGTTATTCAAAGCAATATTAGTTAAAATTCAGGAAAATAGCTTCCCCCTTGAATAAAATTTTTAATATGTGGTTTTTCTTATTTCGTTAAAATGTGTAGAGATTAATAGTGCTAATATTAAAAAATGATATTAATTCTATAATGTTAACAACTTATTTAACGGCTGATAATTTTAGTATAAAGTTTTTTTAGATTTATTTTCTATTTTTTATTATTTAGATTATGTGTAACATACACTGAAAAAAGCATTTGGTTAAAAGAACCAAAAATAGCCCCATCCAAATATGTGGTTCGAATGACCAAGTGCTTTTGTTAGTCCAATATAATTTTATTGAGCTAACAAAATCATTTGGTCTGTATAACCAATATTTGGTCAGTCCAACCAAATATCTTGGACGGGGCCTTTTAACCAAAACATTAAGTTCACACAACTATTTTTTTTTTTTGTTCTTTTAACTAAATAGTTTTTTTCGCGTACATACCCAACAATTCCAATTTCGACAGTAACTATAGAAAATTAGACTGGACACTACGCCCTTAATTATTAGCAGGCATAACAATAAACAAAGTGCTTAACTTTCTTTAAAACGTTAAATAGCTATTTCACGCTTCAAAGCAAGTTAAATACCCTTGTTTATTGTTACATCTGCTTCTAGAGTAACATTTAGTACAATATCCCATTGATAAATTAAATGTATTTTCTCTTAATCATAAGTAAGTCTAATGAATATATACTAAACAAAATAGAGGCTGTTATCTAACGTATACTTTATTCATAAATTTAAAGATTATGTAAAACTAGAAACACATGAATAAAATAAAACTCACCGTTTCGGTTTAATCTTCAAAACTGTCTTCAGGAATAAAATTTTCTAAAACACAAATCGACAGGAAACAATCTACATACTACATCGTCAAAAATTATTGAAGATTTGAAGAATAAACCGAAAAGTTGAGTTTTATTTCATTCATGTGTTTTTACTTTTACATCATCTTTAAATTTGTGAATAAAGTATACGTCGGATAGCAACCTCTAGTTTGTTTAGTATTCGATTTTACAACGTAACGTCCTTAATTAATAATAAATACATTTTTCAAAAAATCCTGTCATACGTACTTGTTCCTTAGTGTAAGGCTTCAGGGTAGCCTTGTACTGCTGGAAGATGTTGTCGACGAACCTGTGCCACCTGTAGAAAATTGGATCCCTCAGGGAAGTGGAGGTATCACTCATAACACCAGGGTTTTCCTAAGCAAGAATTTATTATCAGTGAATGCAATATATATCTGCAAGCTATATGATTTTAAAATTTGATCAATATCATATCTACTCTTAGAGAGTTCTCTACCATGTTGTTTATCCAAAGTTTTTAATTATTAAATAATTAAAATTACTATAAATAATTGCTAATAATTTATTTTTTTTAGAAGTTTTGTGCTTATAACAGCTGTTAAAAGATTATTAGTAATACAAATGTGATTTTAAAATATTCTTTCTTACTTCCCTATATAAATAAATGGATGTTATGATGATCATGATATTAAATATGAAATTCTTACTTGGAATCGACCATCGGGATCTTGGATTCTGGCCATCATGACATGGCCCCAGTTGTGAAGAGATCCATAGAAAGCCTTGTTAGGAGAAGCAGAACTAGCTTCAATGAGAGCTCCCAAAATGTTGGCACCATTATTCGCGTCCAAAGGAATTTCAGAACCATCAGCGGCGTGGACATGTTGCAAATCAATGGCTTCCAAGATACGTTCCCTCCATCTTTCCATGTCTTGGACATCGACATCGGGAAGATCCCTGAGGCTGAATCCACTTGGCCTAGAGGCATAATGCAGACCACTGATCAAGGAAGTCAAGTGGGGGGCGAAACCGTCCAAATGCTCTTCAAAGTTGTGGAAAGGGACCATTCTTCTCATACCATTGGAGAGCCTTTCACAGTCGTACCTGCAACAAAATATTTCGGATAATTAAGTCTGTTTATAGCATCGATTGTATGGTTAGTTGGTTTATTGGTTGGTTGTAGATATGAGGTTTAACGGCTCTATGTTCCTTTAGAGACAAGCTGCGCCAAAGTAAATGTTAAAACGAAACGTCAGACCATCCTCAAAAAGTATGCTAATGTAATTAAAATAGTGTATGTAAATGAAATTTAAAAAATAAACGAAATAAACAAAAACAAAGCTTAAAGAGAGATGCTATTTGGATGGGGTTTTCCGCCCAGATATAGTTAAACAAGTGTAAAGGATTAAAATTATCAGTTGTAAAAACTGCAAATCACATGAAAAAAGCGGTAAAGATGTCAAGCAGCTATAATTCAAAATAAAATTCTGTCTGTTTCAAAAAATCAAAGCCTCCCTCATGAGCTGTTTCCCAAATGAGGTTTGTCAGAGAAGGTGATGATGAATTAAAGTAATATCTATACAGATGTCTTAACATCGATGGTGTGTGCGTGGATTTATGAATGCCAATTTTTTTAAATGATATGTCTATAGGATAAAATAAAAGTCGCTTACCTAGCACTCATCTGCTGGTGCATGTAGTAGAAGAGTTCTCCCTTCCTGTCCTTGATTTTGCCAGTTAGTTCCTCATCCCAATTAGCGGGGTAGACGACGTGCCAGTACCAATGGTGAGCGTTGATGCCAATATCTTCTCGGAAATAGGAGAGTTTATATTCGGGATCCAAGATGTTACCAGTTTTCTCAATCTCAACCTCAACATCCTTTGAGATGAAAAAAAAAATTGCTTTAGAAATTACGATAGTCATCGTTAAAAATGGTTTTAAATTATACTTGATGATTAAACGACATTTCAACGCATTAATCCAATGGTTCGCAACTCCACACTGGAGAGTAATTTGATTTTTGACAGGGGCAATTCTAGAATAATCATTAATCCATATTCTGCGAAATTGTTCGTCTGTTTTCTGGGACAAATGTTGTTGTTTAAAACAAAGTACGTGCAAAAATTTAAAAGCAAATGTTTCTTTTTATTCATTTTTAAAAAAGTCCTCATTTTAAAATCGAAAATACAACTAAAACCCCCAAAATTATATAAATTTCTTTAAAAGATTTTTGATTATTTTTATATTTAAATATTTTACATAATTTTTCTGGTTATTGCCATATTTTAGAATATTATACAATATTTTTCTGTTGTTTATTAAGTAATACCTGTTTACTCTGCAATATATCACACGAAGAAACTTTCCCTATTGAAGCTACTTAAAAGTATATTTAAAAGTGACTTTCGAAATATTTAAATAGAAAAATATTTGCAATTTCTAAACTAAGTACTAACAACCTTAGAAAAATAATAAATTAATTAATAAATTCAATAATTAATTAATTAATTAAAAACTGTAATTACAGAAAGACAGTAATTTTCATAAGGTTTTGTTGCGATCCTCATACAAACTTTATTAACATACATTACAACATATCCAAACACTGACATTAACTGACGATAGTCGGAAATGGAAAGCTTTTTAACCTAGAATAAAATTATGATGAGAAAGAAAAATAGCTACTTGCCGTCTGAAGACCCGCCTGCATATTAAAATTCTCAGAAAACTCGTTTTAATTTAAACTTAACTTTCATTCGCGATTTGGTGCTAAAATATCTTTTATGATATCCCTTTATCGTACTTTGTAAAATACAATTATGTATATTTTTTAATTCTACAGCCAGTTTAAGCTGTTTCTGTGAAACGGAAAAATACGGGATAGCCACTCATAGTGTTTAAATTGTAATTCAGAAATCCTCCTTGTCTGTTGTGCTATTCATGCGGATATCTTATTGTTCAAAAATATTCCACCTCTTTTCATGATGTACTAAAATCTATTATAAGACGTATGTATGCTATACTGAGAGTATCTTTTTTTGAAATTTTCTTAAGTTAAAGACCATAAAAATTTTTTCACATTGAGATAAATTAAACAAGATACAGTAAAGCTCATCTTGAAAATGTCTTCATTTCATTTATAGAATTATGTCAAAAACACAGTTTTTTTCAGTTCAGTTTTTCACAGTTCAGTCAGCACAAAAATTTTGCCTGATAACTATTTCGTAAATTTAAGAAAAAATGCGAATTGTCGTATTCTGTTGTACTTGTCAATGTTAATATTCTTTCATTTTTATTTTTTCATTTGAATAAGATTTCACGCTTTAAATAAGAATAATATATTACCGAGCGAAGGGGGGACGTCATGGTTTTAGATATGCTTAAGTGGAGCATGGATAAAAAAAGGTTTGAAATCACTGCATTAATCCATTTTGTAATTCTATTCAAGTAAATGTTAATTATGAAATGATTTATTTCTATCATTAAAGAAGCATACCATATCTGGGTGGTTCTTGGACTCTTTGATGGCCAGGTTGATAGTTTCGGATGGCACAAATCTGTCGGGGAAGACCTCCTGGATGGGAGGGAGGGTGACACCCCTGCAGTCATCCCTGTGGGCCACAGCCACTGACAGGACGTACACATAGAGACCCTCGTTCACAATGTCACGAGCCTGAGTGGCAAGTTTGATGAAGTCATCAAAATCAGAGGCAGCTGAAAAAAAATATATATACATACATATACAGGGTGATTTAAAAAAAAACGTTTACAAAATGACATGGGAAATCAGGCATTCAACAAGGATAAAAAAAATCACATAGGAACATAGGGTCTCAAACCACTTATTTAGTCACAAATAGAGGGTGTTTCATCCTAACTGAACCCGGGTTGATGGTCCTAATTTCGAGAAAAATAAAAACATTGTAAGGAAAATGCAACGATAAACGCCTTGTTTTGTGTGAAATGTGATAACATCACGAAAAGATCTGGAAAAACAGGTTGCTCACGCAATCGATGATACCGTATGAATTGATAATCACAGTCCAAAATGTGGGGGGTCAAATGCATACTGCTGGCGCGTATAATACAAACTTCTACAACTTTTTTCTGGTGTTATCACATTTACAACAAAGGTGAAAATGTCTGTTAAATGTTTTATTATAATATACTTCAGTTTTCTGAAACTTATGACCGTCAACCCAAACTGAGTTAGGAAAAAACACCCTGTATTTGCGACTAAACAGGTGGTTTGCGACCCTATGTTCCTATGAGATTTTTTATTCTTGTTGTATGCCTGATTTGCCATGTCATTTTGTAAACTTTTTTTAATCACCCTGAATATGACCAAATAGTTATGGAAGATTATTCGAAATTTGTCCCCCCCCCCCCATTTGAATTTAGCTGTTTACTTGAGTTCTTAAGTGTGAATTTACTAACTGAAACTCAACACATAGTTTATATCTCTAGAGAATACGAATTACATTTTCAAAATTCGTAATTACCTGCTTCCACTTTAATTCTTAAATCTTAAAGGTGTTTATACTTCTTTCTAATTCCTTAGCAGCGTTACTTAGTAAATTATTGACGAAAGTAACCATAAATGTGGAGATGGCAAATCATGAACACATAGGTGTGTGATTCGAAATAGTAATCTTAGAGATTTACTTTCCTGACATGCGAATGTTTTAATATTCTAATTTTAACGCTTTTTATCTATTTTTACATTTAAATAAACTGTATTTAACTTTACAATATTATTTTAATTTGTGAGTGAAAATGGTTTAATAATGTACATATTTGTCAAAAACAAAAGAAAAAGTTTTTTTGTGATTTTTTTTTAAAAGCCTTGAAGACGGTGTGTAATTTTTAAAAAATAATAAAAGCTTTCATGGTATATAATGAACACATAGTTGTGTAATTCGGAATAGCAATCTTGCGGATTTAACATTTTGACATGCAAATGTTTTAGTATGCTAATTTTAATGGTTTTGATCGATTATTACATTTAAAAAAACTGTATTTAACTTTCCAATATTACTTTAATTTATGAATTAAAATTGTGTAATAATGTAAATATTTGTCAAAAAAAAAAAAGTTATTTTGTGATCTTATAAAAGTCTTAAAAACAGTGTATTAAAAAAATAATAATAAAAATAAAGGTTTCCAGTGTTAAAATATTCTAAAATCATTTCGGTCTAAGAAATAGAATTAAGATTAAAATTCAAGTTTAAAATTCAATCAAAAAATCGATCTAGTTCAGGTCTGCCTTGCAAGAGAGGGAGGGGGGGGGGGGGTCTTAATGTGCGAGATTTTTAAGAGTATGTTGTTCTTGTTATTTTCAAAATGACCTTTCCGCAAACCAGATCATTTTGGAAGAAGGTATACCGTCAACCGGGACTACTTTGGTCCTTGCTTATGCATATACTTTGGACTATACTTGCAAGAGAGGGAGGGGGGGGGGGGTCTTAATGTGCGAGATTTTTAAGAGTATGTTGTTCTTGTTATTTTCAAAATGACCTTTCCGCAAACCAGATCATTTTGGAAGAAGGTATACCGTCAACCGGGACTACTTTGGTCCTTGCTTATGCATATACTTTGGTCCATCCCATAAAAAAAGAGGTTTTATTCTTTGTATTGAGCAAACAATACAAGATAATTCGGAGGTTTTACCCTTGAAAAATATTTTAGACTCTACTATAGGGTATTTAAATAGTTTGGGGGTAATTAAAAAATTTTTAGAGGCAGCACTGGATGTGTTTGTAAGCAACTGTTTTCGTGGGTAGATTTTAACTTCCCAAATTTTCTATAGTGAAACAATCTGGATAAGAGATACAAAAAAGGTAAGTGTCATAATATTATCTTTAGTAACCTATAACCCATGTGTGATCATAATTTTTCCTTTAACTTTTTATTTTGACAGAAAATGTTTATGTTTTCATAAAGCTAGCATAAAAACTAGTTTCTCGGGGCTACTTTGTACCAGGCCTTTCGGTCCGGAAGTAGCCCCAGTTACTCAGAAATGCCTTTTGTACAAACAAATCTCTTAACAAATGTATTAAGTAACATTTTTTTCAAATGTTACTTTAGCAAAATGTTACAGTAATTATTTTTGTTCCAATTGCTGAGGATAACATGATGAAAACTGTTTCTCGTGTCCTTAATATTAACATTTGGTTTATTGTGTTTAAATGTTAAAAAAACATTTGTTTATGAAGTTTGCAGTGTTAATTCATTAGCATATCCTATTGCAATCAATTGCCAATTGATTTCAATATTCCAACATATGAATTGTATTCATTTTATATGAAGATAAGTGAATGGACCAAAGAAGCCCCCCCCCCCCCCAGCAGGGGCTACTTTGATCCAAAACTTTAAAAATAGTTAAAAAATAAAAATAAATAAAAATTTGTCTCTTTAAAACCATACAGTTTGCTTCATTGTTTCCTGTTAATATATTACAACTCCATTTCGACGTCGAAA